>JAZHEH010000882.1:10000000-11489111 GCA_036589455.1 Ateles fusciceps
GAAGTGGTAAAGAAGATCAGAGGGGAAAAAGAAACTGCTCAATAAATAGCACTGAGCTACCTGTTTGACCACATCAGAAAAATAAAATTAATGGCTGGGCATGGTGGCTCATGCCTGTAATCCCAGCATTTGGAAGGCCAAGGCAGGAGGATCACTTGAGGCCAAGAGTTCAAAACCAGCCTGGGCAACATAGCAAGAGCCCATGTTTATTTAAAAAAAAAAAAAAAAAATTAGCCAGGAGTGGTGGCACACGCCTGTAGTCCCAGCTACTTGGGAGGCTGAGGTGGGAGGATCACTTGAGATGGGGAGGTTGAGGCTGCAGTGAGCCATGATCACACCACTGCACTCCAGGAAACAAAATGAGACTTTGTATCTTAAAAAAAGAAAAAGAAAATTAACTACATATTTCATATCATTTACATATGTCTACAGAAATCAATTCTGGATACATTAAGGACTTCAGTATGAAATTTGAAAACTTTTCAGGAGAAAATATTAGAAAATATCACTGTGGTCTCCAGGCAGAAATATAAAAGAGCCTATCTATAAAGACAGATACATTCAACTACATGCAAATTAAGAGTGTCTATTGAAAGTGTGGTGATGGCATAAGGACATAGAGATCACTGGAATAGAATTGGAAATCCAGAAATTAACCCTTACATTTATGGTTGGTTGATTTTCAGCAAGGGTGCTAAGACAATTAAATGGGGAGAGAAAAGTATTCTCAACAAATGGTGGTGGGATAGCACGAAAAAGAATGAAGTTGGATCCCAACCTTAGCCTACATAAAAAAATTAAAATGAATCATAGATCTAAATGCAAGAATTAAAACTATAAAATTCCTAGAAGAAAACACACAAGTAAATCTTCTTGAATTTGAATTAGACAATGGTTTCTTAGATATTATAAAAGCAGAGATGACAAAACAAAAAAATAGATAAATTAGACATCAACACTAGATATTTTTGTGCTGGCTGGGCATGGTGGCTCATGTCTGTAATCCCAGTACTTTGGGAGGCCAAGGCAGTCAGATCACCTGAGGTCGAGAGTTCACGACCAGCCTGACCAACATAGAAAAACCTCGTCTCTACTAAAAATACAAAATTAGCCAGGCATGGTAGCGCATGCCTGTAATCCCACCTACTCGAGAAGCTGAGCCAGGAGAATCACTTGAATCTGGGAGGCAGAGATTGTGGTGAGCCAAAATCACACCATTGCAACAAGAGCGAGATTCCATCTCAAAAAAAAAAAAAAAAAAAAAAAAAAAAAATTGTGCTGCAAATGATACTATCAAGAATGAAAGATAGGTCAGGCATGATGTAATCCCAGCACTTTGGGAGACCGAGGCGGACAGATCACCTGAGGTCAGGAGTTTGAGACCAGCCAGACCAACATGGTGAAACCCTTCTCTACTAAAAATACAAGAATTAGTCAGGCGTGGTGGCACGTGCCTGTAGTCTCAGCTGCTCAGGAGGCCGAGGCATGAGAATCACTTGAACCCTGGAGGTGGAGGTTGCAGTGAGCCGAGATTGTGCCACTCCAGCCTGGGCTCGGGAGTGAGACTCCACTTCAAAAAAGAAAATTAAAAAAAAGACAATCCATAGAATAGGAGAAAATATTTCTGAATCATGTATCTGATAAGGGACTTGTATCCAGAATATATAAATAACTCATACAACAATAAAAAGACAACCAAAATAAATAATAGGCAAAGGATTTAAATAGGCATATCTTCAAAGAAGATATACAAATGGCCAAAAGATGCTCAACATTATTAGTTATTAGGGAAATGCAACACAAAACCACAATGAAATACTACTTCACATCCACTAGGATGACAGTGATTAAAAAACAGACAAAACCCAGAAAATAACATGTGTTAGCAAGGATTTAGAGGAACTGGAACTCCCAACACATTCCTTGTGGTAACGTAAAATGGGGCAGTCACTCTGAAAAACAGTTGAGCAGTTTCTGAAAAGTTAAACCATATGACCCAGCAATCCCACTCCTTGGTATATAACCAAGAATGAAGAAAACATACATCCACACACAAGTTAATACACAAGTCTTCGTAGCAGAATTATTTATAATAGCCCCAAAGTAGAAATAGCCCAAATGTCCATCAACTGATGAGTGGATGTTACATATATACTCATACAATGGAATATTATATGGCAATAAAAATGAATGGAGTTGGGAGGCTGAAGCAGGAGGATCACATGAGCACAGAAGTTTGAGGCTTCAGTGAGCTATGATCATACCACTGCTCTCCAGCAGCCTGGGTGACAGAGCAAGACCCTATCTCAAAAAAAAAAAAAGGACTGATGGCTAAACTGATGGTCAAATAGAGGGATGTATGGAAGGATAAATGATGATAAAGTAAACGTAATAAAATGTTATTGGTAGAATCTATGTGGTGGGTATACAAGTGTTGATTATACAATTCATGCAGCAATTTTGCATAACAAAGCATTGGGGGGGAAAAAACACTGATAAGGGAAGTTCTGCCCTATCATAGAAAACGTGTTTTCCAACTACAATAATCCCATCACCATGGTTCAGGTGCAATGCGACATGACTAGCACATGACGAAGCAGCCACAGACATGCAAGAGGCCAATATACTAGAAGAAAAGAATTCAAACCCAATAGAAAGCAAAGATACACTCATCCAATAATGAGATACTGTTTTCAATTCCCAACACAATTTAAAATGCTGTAAAATCCTGGTTCTGGTATATGGTAAAACTAGTGGCCGGCTTTGGGTCTGTTTACTGCGGCTGTGTGACCAGGCAAATTCTGTCTCCATGTTTCCGCTCCCACACCGACAAAATCAAGGGAGGGACCTCAAATCAGCTGAGGTTCAGGGTGACAGGTCAAGGGACAAGCAGACATCAATCACACATGTAGGTGCATGGCCCAGGCTCTCCATGCACAGTAAGTAACTAGTATTATTTGTGGTTATCTCTGCAACAGAATTACAGTTATTTTTAATTTTCTTCTACATGCTTTTTTTTTCCTATTGGATTTTCTACAATGAGCACGAACTATCTTGATAACCAGGAAAAAAATGTCACGAATTATTTTAATTGCCAAATTGTGATGACTTGGGATTATGTCCTCTAATCTCTAACAGTGGACCGCTGGCTCCATGCCTTCCTAGCTGTGCAGTTGTGTGTTTCTAGGCCTCAGTTTCCTTGTCTGTACCATAGGGGTTTGGTAAATCATCTCTAAGACCCCATCTGATGGTGACAGTCTAGGAGTCTATGGCTGTAACATTTTCTTTCATAAGGGTGACTGAATCCGTCTCAACTCAATGTGAGAACTCTCGCATTGACACCTTTCTGATTTAAACTTCGAAAAATGTGGGAAAAGAACACAAGTATATATGGCCACATTTCCCATGAGAGTAAATGCTAAATCAAGCCAAGGGCTATTTAAAAAAGCTCTAAACTTGGCCAGGCGCGGTGGCTCATGCCTGTAATCCCAGCACTTTGGGAGGCCAAGGTGGGCAGATCACTTGAGGTCAGGAGTTTGAGATCAGCCTGACCAACATGTAGAAACCCTGTCTCTACTAAAAATACAAAATCAGCCAGGTGTGGTGGCACATGCCTGTAATTCCAGCTACTCAGGAGTCGGAGGCAGGAGAATCACTTAATCTGGGAGGCAGAGGTAGCAGTGAGCTGAGATTGTGCCACTACACTCCAGCCTGGACAACAAGAGCGAAATTCCGTTTCAAAAAAAAAAGCTCGAAACTCTATGCAATTCACAGGGAGACACTCCTGGAATATAGCTCCTGTTGTTGCAGCTGGCTGGGCACTCAGCCCCAGTGCCCCTGCAGTGTGCCACTGCCCAGCCCCAGCACCAGGGATCACATCCTCTTCCTTCTGTGAAAATCCATCTAATCCAACGAGAATGCCAGCATGTTTCAGAGGCCCCTGAGAAGTTCATACCCTGCAAGGAAACTCTGCAGTCTGCAAGGAGCCCAATGACTGTGATCAGAGAAAGCCTGGCATTTCCAATTAAGAGCAAGTCCAAACAAGGATTCCAACTGCAAGCAGCTGTCTGCAGCCACTTGGATTACCTGCTTTGCACAATTCAAGCAGAAGCTCCTCCTAGGCCTTGGCTGGTAAGAAGGGGGCAAGGGCAGAAGGGCAGAGGGGGGACGGTGGGAGTGAAGTGGGCAGAACAAAGATGAACGCTCATACTGGAAACGGTGCCCAGAATGTCCCAGGACAGTGAGATGCTTCCTGGTCACTTGCTCTGTTTGGCCAAAGCAGGCAAAAGGGAGCAGGAGAAAGGTCACATCATTACCAGAAGGAGCTGCCAGGGGTCAGGGTGAGGTCAAAGTAGGTGCAGAAATGGCCATGGGAGAAGACAGTTAACTTTGGGCTGAGAAGATCCAACAGGGTGGTTAACAGGTTCTCCTGTGGTGCTGACTTTGAGTGCTGATCAGCACAGCAGGATGGGGGCTGCTGGTGGCCATAGTGGCCCCCCCATCAGACTCTCACCCATGCTTGGACTGGGACCTCTGCATCTGGAGTGTCCCCTGGGAAAGCAAAAGTGTGGATTCAGTACAGTCAACTGAGCCACTTCCCACTAGGTAACTCCAGAGAACGGGGGCAGTGTCAGCATCACGGCCCCAG
The DNA here is from genome assembly GCA_036589455.1 of Ateles fusciceps. Taxonomy (NCBI): domain Eukaryota; kingdom Metazoa; phylum Chordata; class Mammalia; order Primates; family Atelidae; genus Ateles; species Ateles fusciceps. The sequence goes on from JAZHEH010000882.1 coordinate 10,004,649, forward strand.
TTCAGAGGGGCCGCACCCTCGGTTTAATTCTCAGCTATTGCTGTCTTGAAACCCTCAACAATTTTTGGAAGGGGCCCCGTATTTTCATTTTCCACTTGGCCCCACTAGTCAAGAAGCAGGTTCTGCTAGGGGATGACAGTTCCAGGGACCACTTCTCTGAACTGCAACCATCAAGGACGGTGGATCGATGCCAGGGTCGCAAGAAGTGCTGTCTGACTTGGGTTCCAGCCACACACAACAGAAAACTACTCCATTTATAATGCTTTCCTTTGGTTTTCCACACAATGGCAGGAGACGGTACAGCCGACAAGCCATCAAAGGGCAAAAACAAATAATAACTGAACTGGTGAGGACACTTCATGCTTTTTGGTTAGTCAATTGCAAGTTAAAACACTAACAAGGCACATTATACTGGCCAAAGAATAATCTCTCAGAATGACGGAAGTCCAATATAGGGAAGCTTACAGGAAGGAGTTGTCCACACCCGCCCCAAGCATCATGAACCAGAACGCTCTTGCCAAGGGTGATGGGGGCTGCCAGAGGGAAGCATTCACACCCTTTGACTCAGTGATCGCATTATTGGGAATGTGTCCAGGAAAGAAACACAAAGGAAAAACTTTGCATGCCAAAGACGCTGAGGCAGCAGTTGGCTACAGTGACGATCTGGGAAGAACCTGAACGTCTAACAGAAGGAAAAGGCATTCCACAGTTACCAATGAATAAACACAAAGCCTGCAATAGCGTGGGGAAGTGCTTATGCTGTATAGCCATGTGAAAATGGTTTTTTTTTTTTTTTTTTTTTTTTGGATTTCAATGATATTAAAAGGATGTTTGTATAAAGGAAAAATATTGACCAAAAATAGAGACCTAAAAACCGTGGCAAAGGGTTAATGGCGTTATGGAAACGCCAGGCTCTTGAACATCTGGAATTGTTGTCTGAACAGTAAATAACCCTTAAAAATCATGAATGCCCAGAGCACAGAGGACTGGCCCTGCTGAATCTCAGAAAGTCTGGCCAAAAGCAAAGCATGTGTGCTATGGGACAGATATGGAGTGGGATTGGGGAAGGGATTTTGCCAGGCAGATGGGCAGTTACCAAATGATTAGTGAACTAAGAGTCACTTTCCAGGGGCCCTGTCCTGTAAAAACTATGCTGCTTCTAGTGTAAAAATATCCTGGGTGGAGGGATGTACCCAGTGGGCCTGACCAGCGGTCAGTTCTAGCCTCTCAGGAAAGACACTTGTCATCTAACCAGCCCACCTATGGCTGAAAGGCTGATGGACGTGCCAGGCCAGGACGTGGCAGGCAGCCCCAGGGTGCTGTCCAGGTGGGGTTCTGTTCCCCAAGTCTGTGGCCTCCTTCCACCTCGACACACCACCCAGTGTGAGCAGCTGCTATTTCTGAAGATGTGCGTCAGGAATCATTGCTCAACACACACATCACAGGGAAACGGGACAGAAAAGGAAATTTATCTTTGGCAGCCCAAAGCCCGTAACTTCATCTTCATTCACATTGCTCATCTATTTGATCAGATGCTGCTGCTGGTTTGAGCTGACTGGCACTTTATGGGAAAACCAGGTGCCAGGAGAATGAATCTGCAGTGGGCATGGCTGTGCCCTACAGAACACTCCCTGAAGAGGTCAGAGGAAGATGTCCATCCAGTTGGGGGCAGGAGGGGCCCTCTGAGCTCCAGCTCAACCCCATGCAGCCAGACTCAGGCCCCTCTCCCCATTTCGCTAGCCACCCTGAGACCTTTTCACTGTCTCCAAGCCCTGCTCCCACTTTGGCCCCTGTCGGGTCACCTGTCTTAGCGGTAACAGGTGGTCCTCTCTCTCTTTGCCCAGAGGCAACAGCGGTCATTGTGCTACCCTTAGGACCAATCAAATATTATTCCTAACATGTTTCATTGACAGGGCTGTTGCTTATGGTTGAGCAGGTTGTATACTACACAGCCGTAGGGAGTGCCAATCACAACAGACACTATAGATTTATTTTTATTACAACACAAATCCAGCAAATGGAAGCGTATTGTTCTGACAAACCAGTATATTACAGTAGTTTACAAATAAGCAGAGGTAGGAGCCAGGTGTGGTGGTTCGCGCCTGTAATCGCAGCACTTTGCGAGGATTTGGCTCATACGTGTAATCCCAGCACTTTGGTGGGCAGGTCATTTGGGGTCAGGAGTTCAAGACCGGCCTGGCCAACATGGCGAAACCCCATCTCTTCTAAAAATACAAAAGTTAGCCAGGCGTGGTGGCAGGCACCTGCAATCTCAGCTACTCGGGAGACTGAGGCAGGAGAATCGCTTGAACCTGGGAGGTGGAGGTTGCAATGAGCCAAGATTGCGCCATGGCACTCCAGCCCGGGAGCCTCTAGAGCGAGACCCTGTCTCAAAAGTAAATAAAAAAAAATAAGTAGGGGTAAAGGGTCTTGAAGAAGGGGCATCCTTTTCTCACCTGCATGAGGTGCCCAGTGAGCCCACAGCAGTTCTGCATGCCAACCTGTGAATGCCAAATGAACCAGCTCCCTGGAGAGCACACTATGTTCTCCAGGCTCCTTGGGGCCACCAGTGACAAAGAACCTTGACGTCCTGGTTGGGAGAGCCTGGCCTGTCCCAGCCTCAGCATCACTCACACTGTCAGTACCTTCCTCTCTGTCGCTGGGCATGCTGTGGCGCAGTGAGCAGCCACAAGGACACAGGGCTGGTGCCTGGCCCACGAGGGTCTCCTTTTCTCTGCTGCACTCCCCCATCGTGACCCTCTTTCCTCTCCAGGCCCTTCCAGTCCAGCACAACTGCTCCCTCACTACCCAGGGACTCAGGGTTGGCATGAAGCCTGTTTGCTGAGGGAGGCTTCTGCGTAGACAAAAAAAGCACTGGGGGAAGCCTGCTCTCTCCACTTTGCCCCCTTATCTTCCCCTCCTTCCTCGAGCTCTTGCCTGCCCTACCTGTAGGCCTGCCCCTCACACAGTGACACTCACAGGCACATAGGCATGCTGCCCTCCTGGCACCCCCAATATGCTGTTCCCCCTACCTGGGACACCCTTACATACAGCCCCCCCACAATCCACCCCTTAGCTGCCTGCCCACATCGGGCCCTCTGCCAGGATCCCTGCCCACTGGCAGTGCCTTTCCTCAGAGCTCATGGACTCCTACGTGCCTCTGTCCTCAAGCTCTGTGCACATTCTCAAATCTTCCTGACTTGGCACGGCCAGTGCCTCCTGGGCTCTGAGTGTGGCCAGCCTGGGCCATGCCAGTCCTCTCCTCCTTCATGGGAAGGGATCAGCATGCAGGGTCAGAGGGATGCTGGCCTGGGGACGAGGCGAGCCAGGCTCTGCTACCCCCCAGCCCCTCCGGGCTGGGTACCTGTCACCTGGCTGTGGACACTGTGTGTCCCATGCAGCTGCTGGGACAGAATGAGTGACTGAAAGACACTGTCGGCCAGATTTTCTGCCTAATAGAAAAGACACATTCTGTCTTCTCTTACCATGTACTGTTCTTCACTCTGCCTCAAAAGCATTGAAACATTCGAGACCTCCCTCTGGCATTTAGCCTCTTTCTAATGACAAGGAATCCCCCCAGATCACCTCTCTACTCCCCCAGGCTCTGAGGTTCTGCCCCAGGAAGTGAGTCCCCAGCCCTAACCACTGTGGCCTCCACTCAGGCCAGGCCCCTCAAGAGTTCGGCAGGTCCCCAGGTCATAGTCTTCCCCCTTGACCATCCATTCAACCAACACGTGGTTAAATGCTGGGTGTGCAGGCTTTGGTCCGACTTCTACCTGTGTGATCTTGAAAAAGTCCTCTCTCCTCCTTGAGCCTGTTTTCCCATCTGTACCATATCATGGCCAATGATCATATTCCTTACTACCACTGATTAAGCACCCTTCCGTGGGCCACGGGCTTCCCACTTGCCCCTTATTTCAAGCCGCAGAGAAGTGTCACTCCCCTGATGAGGGAGCGAAGGTGACTGCTTCCACCTGTCCCCTAGGTCTCATCTGGCTCCAAGGACTGGACTTGTCCCATACACACAGGCCCACGGTTGCCTTGGCAGGCTGACTCCTTGAAACCATTCTTGTTGGCCTCTGTGCAAATTATGGCAGGAAAACGTCACTCCCAACAGGTCTGCTTGTGGAATAACATGCATGCGGCCGTCGCGGTGGCTCACGCCTGTAATCCCAGCACTTTGGGAGGCCAAGGCAGGTGGATCATGAGGTCAGGAGATTGAGACCATCCTAACACAGTGAAACCCCGTCTCTACTAAAAATACAAAAAAAGTAGCCAGGTGTGGTGGTATGCGCCTGTAGTCCCAGCTACTCTGGAAGCTCAGGCAGGAGAATTGCTTGAACCGAGAGGTGGAAGGTGCAGTGATTTGTGCCATTGCACTCCAGCCTGGGTGACAGAGTAAGACTCCAACTCAAAAAAAAAAAAAAAAAAAAAAAAGAAAAAGCGAATGCCTAAAGGAGCGACTTACACTGGAGGAGATCCAAAAGACAGTACTACTACTGAGCAGCTGCCGTGGGCCAGTTTGGGCAGCGGCTTCCATCCATATTCCTGCCATCAGTTCAAGACACCAAGTAGGATTCTCACCACCTTAGGCCAAAAGTCAGCGGCCAGAGGCTCTGCCATGTTTGGTCTGCATGACAGAAAGTACCACTTCAGTGAGTCACACCAAGTAACGGTGACAACTTGGTGTGGGAAGGCATAAATGGGTCAGCACTACCATGAGGCCTCCTTTCCACAAGCCACACACCACCTCCAGAGCTGGCAGAACTGTGCCCTCCTCACCACTCCCCCACTTCATGTCCTTTCTTGTCCAACTGTCCTTTCTGATGCAACCCACTGGCAGGGTTCCCCTCCTACATCTCGCCCATCATGAGGTCCTGACGCCTCGCTGAAGCCTAACTGAGCATCCCCAACCTCACCTGCCTACCTCTTACTCATCCTCCAATACCCAGCTGGGTGTCACCTCCTCCAGGAAGCTCTCCAGGACCCCCCCCACCCCAGGTTCACCTAAGAGCCCCACTGCCCTGCCTGAGCTTCCCTGTTTGTTCCAGAGGAACTACTCTCCACAGTGGGACCAGAAGGGAAAGGGCAGGAGCAGGAAAGACTCCAGCCTCAGCTCCAACCTGAATCAGGAGAGTCCCAGTGCACCAGGGGGAATGCCCCAGAAGAAGAACAGGAAGCTGAGGACCCCAACCAGAGAGAAAACACTACCCAAGGACGCTCCTTCCCCTCGGCCTCAGATGGCTCTTCCCTTCGTTCACTTCCAGGTGGTGGGCTGGTTGCAAACACCAGTTAGACAAAAGTGCTGAGTGCTGGAGGGGAGAGAGTGGCCTTCCAGACACAGGCGAAACCCTGCCTCCATCTCTGGGAGCTTACAGCCTCAAGGAGGGTGAGACTTGCATCAGACAACCCAGTCCTGCTACAGAAGGGGCCCAGGAGAGGTCCGAAGAGGGGGCACCTCCAGCATTGGGAGGTTGGGGGGAGCTTCGAGAGGAACTCGAATGGGCACTGGGCCTGCAAGGATGAATTTACTATGAGGAAGGGGCAGGGAGATTGGGCCAAGAAGGCGGAGTGAGGTTGGACTGGGCATGCTATGAAACCAATTTTTGTATTTTTAGTAGAGACAGGGTTTCACCATGTTGGCCAGGCTGGTCTTGAACTCCTGACCTCAGGTGATCCGCCTACCTCGGCATCCCAAAGTGCTGGGATTACAGGTGTGAACCGTCGCACCCAGCAAAGGTAAGTAGGCTTAATGCCATCTTTTAGATAAGGAAATTGAGGATCAAAAAGGTAAGAAGTCGGCTGAAGGCCAGGCAAGCACTGGGGCTGTGGTTTGAGCATGCCATTGCCCACGGCATCCCCCACGTGCTTAGGTCTGGGAGCACGGTGGGGGCCTGGAACCTCTTTCAATCCACACTTTCCCTTGTTTACAAGGATGGGGGTAGCTGAGACTCAGAGAGAGGCACAGACTTGCCCAGGGTCACAGCCCAGCAGCAGAGTCAGGACAAGAAGCCAGGTCTCCTGACAGCCCAGCAGCAGAGTCAGGACAAGAAGCCAGGTCTCCTGACAGCCCAGCTATATTAGGAGACCCCCAGAGTACAGGCCCATGCCATAACCTTCATAAGCCCAGACCCTGTCCTGCTGCTGAAATGGGCACCACCTGGACCTCAGCCCTCGGCATCCTGGAGCAGGCAGCAAGCCCAGCTCCCCTCTTCAACTTGCACAAAGATGGGCTTAGGTGTATAATTCAATTTCACCGAGACCCTTTCCTAAGGGGAAACTTGTCTGCGGTGACACATCACCAGAATACCCTTCAATGTGTCTAAAACAGAAGGCCAGTCTCACCCTGTTTGCATGCTGGGGACGAGGACCCAATCAATTTCCATAACGATGCCAGGGGCTAGGCAGCTCCCACCTCCCAAAGCTGATCCCTAACCAGGCCTCCCGCACTCCCCCGCTATGTATGTGTTTGTATGTGGAAATCTCATCAAAACTGAGATTTCCAGCTTCTCTTGAAAACACCCTTCTGGCCTTCCCAAGCCACACAGAGCACCTGAGAAACAAACTCCCCTATTACCCCCTGGGGCCTCCAACATGGAGGCTGCGTCCCGGCTGCTCTTGATTACTGCACTGGCCACTGGGCCTCCTCCCACTGGTGCAGCAAGCTCTGCTCCAGGCCCTGTTCTAAGCACGGTGCCCATCAACACACAACCTCCTGAGCCCCTCCTCCCCCAGGCCTGCTGTGCAGGGCAGGACACCAACAGGAGGGTAAGAGAGAAGGCTGGCCTGGAGGGGTCTGGCCATCACAAAGGTCACCATCACTGCTTTCAAGATACAGCTGCTCTGGTCACACCTGAGCTTCCCTACGAAGGTGACATTCCACAACCAAGCCAAATGCTAGCAGACACCAGGTCCCACGCTCCCTGTTAACACTGTCAGACAATGGAGACCAAGAAAATCATTTGGTGAGCCAAGAGAAGAAAAACAATTTAATTTCTCTTCTTTTTGAAACTAACTCCAAAATTCTCCCTCGGAATAAATCCATCCAAACCGATAACAGAAACATCATTTAAACTTCAAGTAAACATAACTGCTTTAGAAATGACACTATATCCAAAATAAAAGCTGGAAACTAAGACCAGTCCTCTAAAACCAGAACACACACTTTGGACGAAATTTACTTGCAAGTTTCCTTAAAGGCCTCTTAAGATGGAGGTGTAGTGTCAACTCCTAATTACATACATTTCCAATGTTTAAGACCTCATACGGTATTTCAAGAGAACTCACTTGGTGGGATCGGATTCCTGGGCTGAGGTTTGCAGCCTGCAACTCCGAAGGACTCTGGCTGGAATGGACCAGGGTCTTATGAAGCCATTAGCATAACCAGTAAGCAGGCAAAGCTAATTACAAGGTTTATTACAGATCAGAGAGTGCTGATTTCTAAAGGAGCTGTTTCTAATAAACTCGAGTTAAGTGAAATTAACTGCCTCTGTGTCTTATTTAGGTCTACAAGGTTAAAGAATCCTAATTTTCCCCAGAGTTTCAGATGGTAACAGAAACACTCATCAAAGTAAATACAGCAAGTTTCACTCACGGAAAATTTCCAGTAAAGAAGGTTGCAAGCATCAGGAATTGCAGGGAAGAGCTTACAGAGTTTGCAAGGCGTCTGTTTAACACAAATAAGGTTTCCCCCCCCCCATGCTAGGAAGGGCCCTTGGGCTTGTGAGCCTGCACACACCAGGGTGGTCATTCAAGATCACCACGGGGCGCGGGGGAGGGGTAGGGGCGTGGTGGGGGGGGGGGGTTGCTCAAACCCAGGTGGCCACTAGGAGAATCATGCACTGAGCGAAGCCGACACCACTGGTGGCCCCAGGAAGAGGGCCTTGTGGGCAAACCAGCGACTCTACAGAGGTCCCAGGGGCATGCGGGCCCCAGGCCGACTCTGGGGGAAGAAGAGGTAGATGGGTGGATTAAACACCACCGCCCCTTCCCCATTCTTTTCAGAAAGATCTAGATTGTATTTCATTTTCTTTTTGCATAGGTTAATTAAGCGGACAAATTTCTAGCCGTAGCCCCCGCTTCAAAATGCCCCGCGCATGAAGCGAGCCGGGAGCGCACGCCGGCAGGGTGCGGGGACAGGGGTTCCCCGAGGCTTTCCGCGCTCCCCCACGCCGCGAGGGAGTGACAAAGAGGCTCGCGTGGATCGATCAAGCAGCAAAGCCCGGCGCTGGGCGTGCATGCGCGGGGGAGCCGGGCCTGCCTCCGGGCGGACACCGGGCAAGCACTAACCCTTCTTAAATTTAGTCAGGCAGCCGGAGCTGCAGAAGGAGCGCACTGAGGCCGTGTCCCAGCAGCCGCGTCCCTTCATTCCCGCGGCGGGCGGCCTCCGAGCGGCGGGGCGCTACATGGCGCCAGATCCCGGGGGCTCGCGCCTACGCGTGCACAGCTCGGTGGGCCGCCCGGCGGAGGCGGCGGGCGCTCGTGGGCCCCGGCGCCGCGTTACCACAATGCACCACTGCCGCCCGCCGCCCGGTGCACGAGCGCGTTAACCCCGTCCGCGCCGCGGGAGCCCAGCCCAGCCTGAGCGGCGGCGCGGCCTCCCTCATCCTCCGGCCCCGGGAGCGCGGCCTCGCCCCGCGTGTCGCCTCCTGGTTGGTGCGACCCCGCGGACGCCCGTGCAGGTTCCCCACTTCAACGTCACATTTTAATGCGAAAATCCGAGCGGAGGTGCGGTCTCCTGCAGTAGCAGCCTCCGCGTTGTTTTATTTCAAAGGGCAAAGATGCCCTTGAGAACTAAGGAGCACGTGGGAAGTGGGGGATGGCCAGAGGCCTGACGGTGGATTCCAGGAAATTGGGGTCACCTCTGAGACCTGCTCGTCTTCTGACCCCGCTGCAGTGGCTGGTGCACCTGTGTCCAGCCACCTGCAGCCACCTGGCCACCATCTGGGAAGAAGGCAACAGGTGGGGCCCCGCAGAACTGGGCTCTCTTAGCGCTGCTGACACAGAGCTGTAGGCATCTGGTCACAATGTCCATTATCTACCCAGGCCTCTGAACACAACGCCCCTTGTCCAGCTGCCGACAGGACTTCTCCATGGGATGTCTGGTGAATGTCGCAAACCCAACTGTCCAAATCTAAGCTTCCCTATCCCCCACCTCCACCCCTACCACACGACCCCCGCCACCCACCACTTGTACTGCACCCTTCCTCAACCCTCCCCCCTCCTCAGCTAGCGGCATCATTCAGGTGAGAAACCCTGGAGTCATCTGTGACTTCTCTGTCTCTTAGATCCACATTCAGTTGGTCAGGACATCCCGATGGCTGGTACCTGTAGAATACAGCCAGGATCCCTTGACTCTCACCACCTTCATGTTGCTTCCAGGGCCTACTACACCCTCATCTTGCCCGTGGACTCTTACACAGCCTCCCTGCTCCCACTCCCGTCCTCACAGTCTCTGCACAATACAACAGCTGGGAGATCCTGTTCACTGTATGTCAGACGCTGACACCCTCCCACTCAGCCGTCTTCAAGTCTGCACCTGGGCCTGCCCCACTCCTCTACTGAGGCTCCCACCTCACTCTGCCCTGTTTATGTCTCATCTTTCCTACTGGACTACACACTTTGGGCCCTGGGACTGGGTCCTAGCCGCTGCTTCATCTCCAACAGCCCTACCTAACTGTGCTGCCTTGCAGGATCTCAAGCAAAGGAATTGATCAAATGTAATTTAATGAAACGGAATCCATTTTCACCAACGTAAAGCTTTTTCAAGTACACATCAAAGCTCCTGTTTTAACATCTAATAGACTCGGGGAAGGTGGTGCTGGGTCAATAATTCCCTTCCAGGCCTTCAAAGCAACTGAGTACTTCTTTCACCTAGAGAATTAATCCTTAACAATTGCGTTAGATTCACTGGCCCAGGGGGGATAAAAGGCATTTAGTCATTCTGGGCCTTGGCTTTCCGGCTGCAAGACGAAGAGCGCCAGTGATGGAAATGGTCCCAGCAATGGAGTGTTGAGCACACCAGGCACTGGGGCTGCATGCTTGACCTGCATTTCCTCGTTTCAGCCTCACAGAAAAGGCTTTCTGGGAAATTCCACCAACACCCTCTTTTACAGGTGAGGAGACTAAGGCTCTGAGGTCAGGTGACTTGCCCAGGTCACCAGGCTTGGAACTGGCCTTGTCTGGCTGACCTCGGAGGCCATACTCAGAGAACCATGCTCTGCAGGGTCCCTTAAAGAGATGACTGCTCCTTGGGCTCCCAGAGTCCTCATGAGAAAAAATGGGGGGAGTCTGGAATAGTGTTTTGGTTTGTTTTTAATTTTATTTTTAAAATTTTATTATTATTATTACTAAAAAATGGGGTCTTATTCTGTCACCCAGGCTGGAGTGCAGTGGCATGATCATAGCTCACTGTAGACTCAAACTTCTGGGCTCAAGCAATCCTCCTCCTGCCTTGGCCTCCTGAGTAGCTGGGATTACTGGAGCACACCACAGTGTCCAGCTAATTTTTATTTATTTTTAATTTTTGTAGAGACAAGTTTCTCACTTTGTTGCCTAGGCTGGGCTGGAACTTAGGGCTTCAAGCAGTCCCCCTGCCTCGACCTCCCAAAATGCTGGGATTACATGTGTGAGCCACAGCACCCAGCCCATGGGTGTCTTTTGAACAGGTCTAGGTTCCGGCCTCCAGACCTCCTCTTTATGACCTCCTAAAACCAAGTGCACCAACTCTGAAACCTTCCTGATGTCCGCTTACTCCAAACTCCCTAGGCTGGCAATCCCAGAGGCAGCTGCGACGCTCCACACTCCTATCTGACCCCTCATCAAACTGGCTGCTCTGTTCACTTTGAACTCTTTGTTTTCCTCCCATGTCTACGGTTATCACTTTCCTTGTCACGTCCAACCTGGGCTGCTGCTGCTGCAACAGCCTCCCTAGAAACCCGCCTCCCACTTCCACGTGCCACCAGATCTTTACTAATCAGACTCAGTTTCCACTATGTCCCTTCCTTTGCTCAATAATGTAGCACACACACCCACTCAAGTTATATGCATATTGATGTGTGTGCCTATGCACTCATGTGAGTGCGTGTGTGCATATCTGTTATTCATCCCGGTGCTGGATGGAGGCAATGGAGAAACATGTCCCCCAGGCACTCATGGCAGCCCCAGGAACTACTTGAGGCCTCTGGGGGACAACATGGTAGTACATTAAGAACTGCAAGTGGCTGGACACGGTGGCTCACACCTGTGATCCCAGCACTTTAGGAGGCCGAGGCGGACGGATCACGAGGTCAAGGGATCAAGACCATCCTGGTCAATATGGCAAAACCCCATCTCTACTAAAAATTAGCTGGGCATGGTAGTGTGTACCTGTGGTCCCAGCTACTCAGGAGGCTGAGGCAGGAGAATCACTTGAACCCAGGAGGCAGAGGTTGCAGTGAGCCGAGATCGCACCACTGCACTCCAGCCTGGCGAGAGCAAGACTCCATCTCAAAAAAAAAAAAAAATTTTTTTTACTGCATTTTACTGCAGCCCAGTAAAATGAATTGGATTCATCACAAGTGCAAAAAGTTCTGCACCCAATGCCGTCTGTTGCAAAAATGAACCAACATAACTCTAACAGAAGGTGAATTTCATCAACTTTATTTCATCAACTTCATGGAATATCAGGAAGCCATTTAGATTTTTATAGGTGATAATTTCAGGGAACTAAGAAACCATGCTAAAAAACAAAATAATGAAAGGAAAAGGGCAAATCACACAACATATTTATAACTCTATGAAAACTATGCATATACCAACATGTTAAAACAGTAGGATTGGCTGGGCATGGTAGCTCATGCCTGTCATCCCAGCACTTTGGGGGGCCGGGGCGAGCCGGTTGCTTGAGCCCAGGAGTTTGAGACCAGCCTGGGCAACATGGCAAAACTCCATCTCTATAAAAATATTTTAAAAACTAGTTCTAAGAATGGCTATTCTTAGAACACTGCTGCTTTAAAGGGCTTCATTCTAAGATATCCCCCACAAGGACCACATATGCCTCACAAACTCTTGGAGAACCTGATTCTCCAGACAAACACGGAGAAGTTCGTTGCCTCTCCTCTGTGAGCCACAGCCCCTCATCAGTGATGAGCCCAAGGCCAGGAGCGGCAAACCAGAGATCCCCAAGTCCCACAGCAGTTGAGGGCTGTGGCCAGCTCAGGTCAGGAAGCCACCATTGGCTGAAAGCAAGTACAGGCGCCTCTCTGAGCTTCACTTCTCAGATTCTTATCCAGACACGGTGCTGTCTCCTTAGAACGGGTTGAAACGTGTCCCGACAAAACTCATATGTTGAAATCCAAACCCCCAGTACCTCAGAATGTGACTCTCTATGGAGATAGGCCCTTTAAAGAGGTAATTAAGAGAAAACAAGATCGGGCCCGGTGTGGTGGCTCACACCTGTCATCCCAGCATTTTGGGAAGCCGAGGCGGGTGGATCAGCTGAGGTCAGGAGTTCGAGACCAGCCTGACCAACACGGAGAAACCCCGTCTTTACTAAATACACAAAAATTAGCCGGGCATGGTGGTGCGCACCTGTAATCCCAGCTACTCGGGAGGCTGAGGCAGAGAATCGCTTGAACTTGGGAGGCAGAGGTTGCGGTGACGGAGATCATGCCATCGTACTCCAGCCTGGGCAATAAGAGCGAAACTACATCTCAAAAAAAAAAAAAGATGAAACAAGATCATATATCATATGGCCCAGCACTTTGGGAGGCTGAGGCGGGCAGATCACCTGAGGTCAGGGGTTTGAGACTAGCCTGGCCAACATGGTGGAACCCCATCTCTACTAAAACACAAAAATTACCTGGGCATTTTGGCTACTGGGCATGGAGGCATGCGCCTGTAGTGCCAGTTGCTCAGAAGACTGAGGCACCAGAATCACTTAACCTGGGAGGCGGAGGTTGCAGTGAGCTGAAATTGTGCCACTGCCCTCCAGCTTAGCTTGGGTGACAGAGTGAGACTCCATCTCAAAAAACAAAAACAAAACCAATGAGATCATATGAGTGAGCCCTAATCCATATGCCTGACATCTTCATAAGAAGAGGAGGAGATGAGGACAGAAACATATACCCAGAGGGAGGACCATGTGAGAACACAGCAAGAAAGCAGCCATCCACAAGCAGAGGAGGCCTCAGAAGAAACCAAACCTTCCAACACCGGGAACTTGGACTTCCAGCCCCCCGGAAGTGTGACAGAATCAAATTCTGTTGTTTAAGCCACCGAGGCTGTGGCTTGCGATGACAGCCCGAGCTGACTCATATACTTCCTTATGCAGAGCTGTGAGGATAGTATCTCCAGCACAGGCGGGCACTCAAAAGTCATCTGGGGCCAGGCGCGATGGCTCGCCTATAATCCCAGCACATTGGGAGGCCGAGGCGGGTGGATCACTTGAGGTCAGGAGTTCGAGACCAGACTGGCCAACATGGTGAATCCCTGTCCCTACTAAAAACACAAACATTTGCTGGACACGGTGGCGTGCACCTGTAATCCCAGCTACTAGGGAGGCTGAGGCAGGAGAATTGCTTGAACCTGGGAGGTGGAGGTTGCAGTGAGCTGGGATCATGCCTTTGCACTCCAGCCTGGCTGACAAGAGCAAAACTCTGTCTCTAAAAAAATAAAATAAAATAAAAGTCATCTGGGAAAAATGAGCCAGGTAAGGGCCTGGCACCAGGTGTCCCCCACAGCACTGCCCTATACAAGGCTGGTGCTAGAAGAGTCAGTCTCAGTGTCCATCAAGGAATCAGTTTAGCTGTGAAGTTCCGAATGACTGTGAAGCCCTGTCAAAGACAGCTTCTCCTGTGATTCCTGTAATCACTGTGATCCCTGCAGCAGCTGGGGTGAGGATGGGCAGGACAGACAGCATGGCTATATAGCTTGCAAAATTAAAGTTTAGTTTAGTTAAGGAGTTTTGTTCCAAGTCAAAGAGCAAGCAGAGTCTAGAGAGGGATCGAGAATGCAACATTATGGCTGGGCATGGTGGCCTCACACCTGTAATCCCAACTGAAAGCAAGTACAGGAGCCTCTCTGAGCTTCACTTCCCAGATTCTTATCCTGGGGCTATCTCCCTGTAACGGGTTGAAATGTGTCCCCTCCTGTCCTGCCTTGAGCAGGAGGATGCCTTGAGCCAGCACTTTGGGAGGCTGAAGCAGGTGGATCACTTGAGGCCAGGAGTTCAAGACCAGCCTGGGCAACATGGTGAAACTCCATCTCTGCTAAAGTTCCAAAAATTAGCCAGGCATGGTGGTGTACACCTGTAATTCCAGCTACTCAGGAGGCTGAGGCAGGAGAATCACTTGAATCTGAGAGGCAGAGGTTGCAGTGAGCTGAGACTGTGCCACTGCACTCCAGCCTGGGCGTCAGAGCAAGACTCTGTCTCAAAAAAAAAAAAAAAAAAAAAAAAAAGGAATGCAACATCGTAAGCCTCCAAGCTCCATATTCCCCCACTACTAAAAAGCCTCCAAGCTCCATATTCCCCCCACTACTAAAAAACAAGCCTCTGATAGTCCTCACAATATAAACACTTAGAAATTCCACAGCACAACATAAACAGTGAAAAGATAAGCAACAAAAAAAAATGCTTTCAAAATATATAACCAACAAAGGAGAAATAACCGTAGCTAGAATGAGCTTCTATAAATCAGCAATTAAATCCTCAAATATCCAGAGTAACAATGGCAACAAATATAAATATACAAGTCACAAAATACATAGGATCGGTAAATAAACAGATAAGAGTAGACACAGTCTCCGTGAGAATAAGGGAAATGCAAAATAGAGCAAGGAAATGCCTTTTCATTCACCCATCAGAGTAACAAGCAGTAAAAAGAATGATGGGATTGCCTCTGTGGACAACACACACTGTTGGATCACATCAATTTAGGCATTCTTCTTGGCTGACAATTTTATAGCGTCTGTTGATATTTATCAGGTGCATCCCCTTGTAACACAGCAATTCCACTCCTAGAAATCTATGAAATGGAAAAACTCACACATATGTAAAAGATGCATGTAGAGGAAGATTTGCCACAGCAAATCTTGGAATAGTAATAACATGTGAAGAATCTAATTGTTCATCAAGAGGAAAATGATTAAATACATTATAATACACTATAGAATTCTATGCTGTTCTTTAAAAAATAAGGCCAGGTGCGGTGGCTTATGCCTGTAATCCCAACACTTTGGGAGGCAGAGGCGGGCAGATCACTTGAGGTCAGGAGTTCGAGACTAGCCTGGCCAACATGGTGAAACCCCATCTCTACTAAAAATACAAAAATTAGCCAGGTATGGTGGCGTGTGCCTGTATTCCCAGCTATCGGGAGACTGAGGCAGGAGAATCACTTGAACCTGGGAGGTGGAGGTTGCAGTGAGCTGAGATTGCACCACTACACTCCAGCCTGGGTGACAGAGCGAGACTCTGTCTCAAAAAAAAATAAATGAATAAAAATGACAAGTCTGGCTAGGTATGGTGGCTCATGCCTATAATCCCAGCACTTTGGGAGGCCAAAGCGGGAGGATTGCTTGAGGCAGGAGTTCGAGACCAGCCTGGGCAACATAGCAAGAACCTCTCTCTACAAAAAATAAAAAATTAGTCAGGCATGGTGGCGTATGCCTGTAGTTCTAGGTAATTCAGAGGCTGACACAGGAGGATGCCTTGAGCCAGGAGGTCAAGACTGCAGTGAGCTATGCTTACACCACTGCACTTCAACTTGGGTGACAAAGCAAGACCCTGTCTTTAAAAAAATATATAGCCAGGTGTGGTGGTGCATGCCTGTAATCCCAGCTACTCAGGAGGCTGAGGCATGAGAATCTCTTGAACCCAGGAGGAAAAGATTGTAGTGAGCTGAGATCGCACCACTGTGCTCCAGCCTGGGTGACAGAGCAAGACCCTGTCTCAAAAAATAAAAATAAAATAAAATAAAAAAATTAGAAACTAAAAAGAATAGGTATATTTGTATCAAGATATAAAGGTCTCCAAAATACACTGATAAGGGAAAAAGCAAGCTTCTAATCAGCATGTACAGTACAGTCTCATTTTTATATACGTATGTGTGTGGGGGTGTGTGTGTGTGTGTACTTATATGACTTTGTAAATGTATGGGAAAACATCTGGAAAATACCATTATTAACAAATTAGTGCATGTATCTCTAGGGAGAGGAGTGAGATGGAGAGGGGTCATGAAAGATGACTAAATTTTATGTTATAAATTTTAGAATCTTGAAATATTTTGCAATCTTGTGTTTCCTAACTAAAATTAATGTCTCAACAAATTCTAATTGGAGATTGCATGCCAGAATCAACTCCAGGTCACGCTGAAGCCTGTGATGCCCTATGAGGGACTCTCTAATGGTGGAAGGTCAGGTATATAGAAGGATACTCCTTGGGTGAGGTTTTGGGCAGGAGGGTCCAGAGATCACATCAGAGAAGCCACCGCATCAGTGCACACAGACCAACCTGGCAGGCAGCAATCAGAGAGGGGCTGGATCATTTGACGCACCCGTGGCACAATTCCTATGAGGCGGAGGAGCAGAGCCGCCCATGGTGATGGGCCCTGCAAAGAATGGACACAGCTGCAACCAGGTGTGGGGGCAGGGGCTCAGGTACAGTACCTGTCTTCTGGCCAGGCTGCAGCCCTCACCCCACCCTCTGCGGGCCAGGCTTCTGGCAGAAGCTCATGGCCGTGGACAACAGTGACCTTGAGATTAATGGCTGTGGCTGCTCAGGAATGTGGCCCAGGAGAGGCTACCTGTGCAGATGTCCAGGCATGCACCTGCATTCACCTCATCATGGTCCAGAGAGATGTCAGGAGAGGTGCCAGAAATGGATAGAGGGTGTCATAAGCAAGTGTACACAGAAGACACGGAGAAGGGCAAGAAATGACAGGTGCACTGAGGCTCAGACAAGTCATTGCTGTATCCAGTGGCCATATCTGATGCCCTCTTTAGGGCATTTCCTGTGGAAGGCTTGAGTCACACCAACCACCCCTCTTTGAAACCCCCTGGTCCTCTTGCCATATATCTACTGTCTTCTAACCTCCTCTGTCATTACTTCCAGGCATGAGTCAGTCCTCACTCCCATCCTCTTCTCACTCCATCATGGGGCCTGAGCAAATGGTGTCCATCCCATAGCTCCACCTCCTATCTCCCTGTTCACATTTCCCCATCCGTAGCACCCGCACGGTCTGCCCCTCCAAGCTACAGACCTCCACTGTCTCCTGGATGTCCCCACCTTCTTCCTCCCCTGAGCTTCCTGAGTTTTGTTTCCCTGCCTAAATCCAGAGCACACTTGCTCAGTCAGCTATTCAAGGCATCTGGCTGAGTCCCCAGCTGAGCCTGACAGCTCCCCTCTGCTTCCGCATCATAACTTTTCCCTCTCCAGACAATTCTTTCTTTCCCTCAGCACCAGCCAGACACCTGAGGGTCAGCTCCTGCAGTTTCTCCCTCTCCTTGTGTCCCTATATGCAATGAATCCCCAAGTCCTTAAAAAATCATTTGCAAATCCATATCTTCTTTTCCACGTGGACCAGCCATACCCCTTGCTTACTTCTGGGGTCTCAGCTTACTTCTGGGGATCCCTTCAGATCCATCTTCCATGACATTATAGGGGTAATTTACTGAAAATACCATCTGCCCCCTGTCATTTCTCCTCCATGGCTCCCTGATACGAACAGTAGCAAGTTCAAGTTCAAAGTCCTTTGCAAACCACAGCCTACCAGGAGCTAAGCCTTGTGGAGCTCAGCACTCCCCAGTCCCAGGCCTTGGCTCCACTGGCTGTTCCCTGCTCTCATGCCTTCACTCGTGGGGCCTGAGATAACCTGCCTTTCACTCCCTTGGCGGACTCCGCTCATCTCTGAACATGGGGTATGAGCTTCCCCTCCCCCAGGGAGCCTTCCTTGACAGTTGCCACCCCAGCAAGGGGGTGGAAGGCTGCTCGGTGGAGCATCTTTCTCAGAGTCTTCATCATACTCTTCTAGATTTCTTGCTGCACTCACCACACTGACTCATAAGGCTTCATTGGAGAGTGTGGCTCTCTGAAAAATATCCACCACCTGGGAAGGAGTCCCACTCACTGTATTAGTTTTCTAGGGCTGCCAAAAATTTTGTGGCATAAAACAACAGAAATTCATCTTCTTGCCGTTCTGAAGACTAGATGTCTAAAATCAAAGTGTCAGCAGGACCACTTTTCCTACAAAGGCCCTAAGGCAGAATTCTTCCTTGCCTCTTCTAGCTCCTGGTAGCTTCAGGTGTTCCTTGGCTGTGGCAGCATAGTTCCAATCTCTACCTCCAACTTCACACGACCTTCCTCTCTTTGGTCTTCACCTGGTGGTCTCCTCTGGGTGTGTCTAAGTCTGCATTTCTCTATTCTCATAAGGACATCAGACATATTGGATTAGGAATCACCCACATGACCTCATCTTGACCTGATTACATCTGCAAAGACTCTATTTCCAAACAAAGTCCTGTTCACAGGTACAGGGGGGTTAGGACTTCAACGCATCTTTTTTCCTTTTGAGACAGGGTCTCACTCTATCACTCAGGCTGGAGTGCAGTGGGGTGGTCATGACTTACTACAGCCTCAACCTCCTCAGCTCAAATGTTCCTCCCACCTCAGAGTCCTGAGTAGCTAGGACTACAGGGGCACCCCAGAAAGCCCAACAAATTTTTTTATTTTCATTTTTTTGTAGCAACAGGATCTTGCTATGTTGCTTGGGCTGGTCTCGAACTCCTGGGCTCAAGCAATTCTCCCACCTGAGCCTCCCAAAGTGCTGGGAGTACAGGTGTGAGCTACCATGCCCAGCCTAACATACCTTTTTAGGGTTCTTCACTGTGTGTTCTGTGTATACCTTTCTTATGACAATTCAACCTGCAACACTCGCTTTGGCATGACTGCTGCCCCACACTGTACCTGGCCCACAGTAAAACTTGGTTGGCTGGGCAATGTAGCCCACGCCTGTAATCCCAGTACTTTGGGAGGAAGAGGCAGGAGGATTGCTTGAGCCCAGGAGTTCCAGACCAGCCTAGGCAACACAGCAAGACCTGGTCTCTACAAAAAAAATAAAAATAAATTAGCTGGGCATGATGGCATGTGCCTGTAGTCCCAGCTACCTGGGAGGCTAAGGCAGGAGGATCAGGATCACCTGAGCCCGGGATGGTGAGGCTACAGTGAAGTATAAAGCTGATCACGTCACTGCACTCCAGCCTGGGCAGCAGAGAAAGAACACCTCAAAAAAAAAAAAAAAAAAAAAAAAAGGACTCAGCCATATCCCTTGAATAGCTGACTGAGCAAGCGTGCTGTGGATTTCGTCAGGGAAAGAAAACTCAGGAAGCTCAGGGGAGGAAGGTGGCTTGGAGGAGGCAGCTCTGGAACTGGAGGTGGGAGAGGGAAGGGACATGTCCAGGGAATGAGAGTGCCACGTGGGAGAGGAGAGCAGGCCTAGCTGCTGTGTGAGAGGCAGGGAGCTGGGCCAGTCTGCAAAAAGTCCTTCCAGGCCAGGCTGAGGCATCTGCCTTCATCCTGAAGACAGCAGTGGGCCAAGGAAGGGTCAGCAGGAAAGCAGTGCTGAGAGCAGAATCTGTGTTCCTGAAAGATTAATCTGCCTGTACACATAGGGGCAAGTCTACAAGGGACCCCATGCAGGGAGGCACCCTGGTTGAAGGGTATTGCAAAGAGTCAGTAACGAGGAGCCCAATCAGGGCAGTGGAAGAATGGCTGGAGGGAAGCAACAGAATCCAGAGAAAATGTGGTAGAAATGGACAGGGCATGGCCTCAGGCAGAAAGAAGAGGAGTTGAGTCTTGCAGGGGCTGGGGTTCAGGGTAGGAGACCTACATGGATGGGGCCGGTAACTGAAAATGGCAGCCTAGAGAAAGGAGCGAGCCTGCAGGAATGGAGCAAGGTTCAGCATCATGAAATGCCTTTCAGTGGAAAAAGCAAGCTCACGGGTACACTCATTAAGTAACCATCGAGGCTGGGTATGGGTGCAAAGCAGCTATAAGAGATCACACATGCTTCGTAAACAATTCAAGTTTAGGGGCAACAGCTGCCTCTTTTTTATTTCAATGCCTGGGGCTCAGGCTATTGGCAGCAGGTGCCCTTGGAGAAAGGTCTCAAGTCAAGGGAACCAAAAACTCAACTGAATAACCTTTAAATTATCTCCTCACCCGGGAAATGGAAATCAATGCAGTCTGCAAACAGCAATCCTGTGCCAGCAGGGGCCAGATGGAGCTGTTAGGAGGGGGAGGGAGAAAAAAGGAGCTGTCCAGCTCAGTGGTATCTCTAGGATCTATGGAGGTCCCTGGACTTGGGCAGCCCTTTCTGACAGAACCACCGGCAACACCCAGGCTTCCCACAGAGGCAATGAAGAGCAGTCCATTAGGAGGGGCTCCTGTCCAGGGCAGTGGAATAAAGACCTCCCTCCTCCCCTGCAACACCTCCATGGATGAGTCATTTCCTCTCTGGGCCTCAAGCTCTTCATTCATATCATGAGAGGTTGGCCTAGTTGATTTCCAAGGGCTCTGCTCCACGCTCTAGCTCTGATTACTGCTGCGGCTGCTGCCCAGCTGCTGAGATCTCAAGCCCCATCTTGGAGACAGGATGCTATGACAGGCCAGGAAGGGAAGGTAACTGACACCAGGTCCTCCCCATTGCGATTCTACCTGGCCGGCCCTAACCCCTGCTTATTCTTCCTCCTCTTGCCACCAAGCAATGGGGTGCTCTCACCTCAATGTGAGGAGAGAGCACTGGATTGTGAGCCTGCTCTGGGGTGACTCCTGCTCTGCTGCCCCTCCTTTCTGTGTCAAGAGCTCATCTCTGAGGTCCTCTCTTATGCCGTGGAGGTAGGGCCAGAGTCAGACCTAGGGCACTATGACCTGTCTGACTTCAGTGTCTTCATTTGTGTAATAAGGATGGCAATGGTTCGCCTCCCACAGGGTCATGATGATGACTGAGTTACTGCAGGAAAGCCTGACCTGAAACAAGCACCTTCCCATTTTAGCTGCTATTGCCACAAGGCATACAGGACAGAAGCAGGGGGAGACACACATCGTTGGAGGAAACCCAGTATCAGAGAGGTAGAACATCAGGACAGAGAAGCTTCTCCATGTAACAAAACCTCCGTTGCCACAAAGCCTATCTTGGAAGGGGCTTCTCTGAACAGACTCCTCGAGGCCTTCGGCATGTAGGCTCCATTCTCCCGGAGGGTACAGTTCCTTTGTCCTTTTACCCAAGCTCCAGGGCTAGCCAGTCAATATTCCTGGATGACAACAGACCCAAGAAAAGTCCCCACCTTGGGAACACCTCCAGCAGGCCTAGGACACCCCAAGATATTGAGCTCTTTCATGGCCTTCACAGTTTGAATATAAACAAGAATTCGAGGTAATTTTGGCTAAACACACTTATGTTCCTTTAATAACCAGTGGAGGTAGATAATGGCAAGACATATTTAGAATAACATTAAGCACCCACATGCCAATCCTGTGCAAACCAGGCAGGTATTATTTTCTCCATTTTACAAATAATAAAAAAGACGCTTACAGAGGTTAAATCATGGCATACAATAATAGGTTAAAATCAGGTTTCAGATCCAGCAAAGCTGGATCTCTTTTCACTTGTTTACACCACACAGCTGTTGCTACCATCTCTAACACTTAACTATTCTACCAGGAACCCAAGATCAATTGCTTTCGCCAAAATGAAGCGTGTTCTATTGACAAAGTCATCACTAACTACATATTTGTTTGCTGCCTTGAGAAATCCAGACAGAAATAGTGTTCATATTTTTCACACACATTTTATTACTGTGCATAAATGCAGGCTTGCATGTGATACAAGCCAGTCAGGACTTCTGAACAGAGACTGAACTGAAGCTAGGACTGTGTATCAATCACTCAGGGTCAACCCTCAAATAGTATCTTCCTCAGTTACAGAGGAGAACTTGATCCCACTTTAATTACTGAGGAGGTTTTAAGTTGCCCAGACAATGGATTAAAAATATATGCATATATCTCAATCTCAACTTGATCAATGGAAAACTTTTTGGCTATAAACGTAATTTTCAAAACAAATAACATGCGAAGCTCAAATACACCATTTTCCCAAAGCAAAAACGATGTCCTACTGCTTAGGTGCCCTGCCATTATGCTTCTGGAATTCATATTTTTATGAAACAAGTCAGCAAGAATGTCAAAGTAGAGTCATGAGTCAGCCATCCTTCCAGACAACCATTCTCTAAAGAGGTTCATTCATCTGGCCAAAATATAAAATGTCTATACAGTAGTTAAAAAAATACTTTTAGGTGGAAAAAAGTGGTCAAGAATAATGTAAATCAAGTATATGTCAGATGTGCAGTTATTATACTTTTCCCTTATGACCTTCCCTCTCTACAGAACGTTGGTGAGAAACAAATGGTACCTGGGTACCAAGTGGTCTGCTTTATGCAAGTAATGCTAACACATTCTTGGCATGCATTTCCATCAGCACTGCAGCACCCCTGCAGCTCACACTGACCCTAAAGCCAGCACATCATCTCACACATCTTCCTCACTTCTCTTTAATTTCATCGGCACCATCAAGCATCCGATGATCCAAGGAAGCTGCCCACCAGAGTCATTTCTGATGCGCACAGCTTAAGCTAGACAGACGGAACAAAACACAGACCTGAGTCCTCCAGCAATGAACCTGCCAAGATTCAGAAGCTTCGTTTACATCCATCGCGTTATAACAGGCATCTCACACGGCTTGGAATCTAGCACAACTAGAAGTCTCCGGGGCCCTGGAGGATGGTCCCACTAATTCCACCTCCTCTTCCACTCCCTCTCCTCCCCACCACACCAAATGCCCTTTGTCTAGGCAGTAAAGCCCCCAGAAACCCACCCATCCAGTTCTAGGAGTTAAGACATCTATCTGTCTGACCTTGCCAGGTGATGGAGATGGGAACCGAATGCTGGTAGGATCGAAGGCAGAGGTGACCCATCAAGTTTAAACACATCTCCCCCTTCAGCAGATGGCTCAAGGCAGAAGGGGGGCAGCTGTAGGGGCTGAGGAAGCCCAAAGCTCCTCTGGCTGGGTAGTTGCCCAGCGTGACCCCAGACTGCTTACTCAGAGGCACAGGCTGGCTGGAGAAGGGCTTTTCCTGTGACAGGCACTACTGGAGTTTAAAATCCCTTTGCGTGCTGGGAACACCACACACACACACACACCACTGGCAGGCAGTGCCTGCCCAGTATCCACTCCAGAGCTCCTCTGCTTAGTCCAGCTCACTTGTAACAGCCATGTGCACTGAAGTAACCCTCGCCCTGAAGTCCTGATCATGGCAGCTCAGGAAACTGGAAGGAGGCAGGGAAAGGGCTTTACTTCTCACTTGTAGCCCCAGTGAAGTCTGAAGCTTGCCCTACCCTGCTAAAAGATGGCTGGTCTCTGTCTGGGCTGAATTCCAGTGGTTGGGTTGCCCGGGGCCAGGCCTCTAAACAGAGACCAGAGACGGGAAGGCGTCCCCGCTGTGGCACCAGCCTGGGCAAACAGCTTTTCCTGGTACCTTGTTATGGGCTGCACCCAAGGTGGAGAGGAGGACATGCCTTGTGACTGTCTGGCTTCTGGCTAAACCCTTTGTCCCCTGGCATGTGAGGGCAAAGGGGCCTGCCCTTTATTCCAGGACTGGGAAAGTGCGGAAGCATAGCTCTGAGCCCTCAGCCCTGGAGGCTGCTCAAGATCTGGGCTGGAAGAAATTTACAAACGGGGAAGGGAAATTTTAAATCCCACGCGATCCCTTGCCCCAGGACTTGTTTACCCCATCCCTGCTCCACCCGCCCTGACTCACCCCAGGGAGGGGCTCTCGGGTGTGGACGTGGGTCCTGCCCCGAGGCTGCGGGGGCTCTTGCAGCTGCTGCCGCCGCCGCCGCCGCCGCCACCGCCGCCTTCCCGCTGCCGCGCTCTCAGTCCATCTGGGTGCAGTGCCGGCTGCCACCGCCTCTCTGAGCCGGGGAGGAGGAGGGCGGTCCCGGGAATGGGTGTGTGCTGCCCGGCGGCCCCGGGCCCGCCTCCCTGCCGCGGGCGCCGCTTCAGCACCACGGACAGCGTCCAGCCCGCGCGCTCAGAGAGCAGCTCGTGCGCCCGCCCGTCAGCCTGAGCGCGACAGGGGCGCGCCGCGCTGCGTTCTCATTCCTCCAGCCTCCTCCCCCACTGCCCAAGGAGGCTGCCTCCGCCCCGTGGAGCCCCTCTCCAAGAGCGATGACAGCCGCGCGAGGCCACCGGTCGGTCCCCGGAGGATCCGGTGCGTCTCCGACAGCCCTGTCCCAAGCTGGGATTAGCGTTCTTCTCTCGCCCAGAGGGCTAGACAAAGGCGAGCTCTCCGTGGCGGGACGCAGGCGGGCAGTGGAAGGCGCAGCTCAGCCTCTTAAAATGCCCAAGCCTGGCACGGAACCCGACACGACACTAAGGGCGCTATCGCACCCCAATCTAGGCTAGAGAGGGCCGGCCCTTTGCCTGGACCCAGCAGGGGAGGAGCCCTTGGATGGCCCATGGCGCCAGCCCTCATTTCTCCATCATACGCCCTGGGGTTGCAAGGAGTGATCCAGTTACAGGCGAGTCTCTCTCGGGAACTAGGGAAGATGGAGTCCCATCCCCACTTGGAATCCAATTCCCTCCCCCGCGCACCAACCAACAGACTGCTAGAGCCTGATGACATCTTGCAGAACCGCTTCCACATTCTGTTCAAATCCCTCCCACTGCTCCTCCTTCCCAGCCAGGAAAGTCCCTCGGGGTTATTGGTTCTGACTTGGCCTCTGCCACAGACCAGCAACGGGACCCAGGCCACCTGAACCTCAGTTTCTCCTCTGGGACATGACAGTGGGATGGGGCTTCTTCTGGTTCCAGCCTCTGCCTACTTCATGGCCTGCCTCAGGCCTTTCTGGAGTCCAAGATGAGGATACTCTACCTTCACCAAGCTAAACGGGCAACTCCTGTCATTCATTCATTCATTCTATTTAGAGACAGGGTCTTGCTCTGTCGCCCAGGCTGGGGTTCAGTGACAGGATCATAGTTCACTGCAGCCTTGAACTCCTGGGCTTAAGCGATCCTCCTACCTCAGCCTCCTCAATAGGTAGGACCACAGGTGTGCACCACCACATCCAGCTAGGATTTTGTTGTTGTTGTTGAAATGGGGTCTTGCTGTGTTGTCCAAGCTGTTCTCAAACTCCTGGCCTAAAGTGACCCTGCTGTCTCAGCCTCCTCAAAGCACTGAGATTACAGGTGTGTGCCACCACCTCTAGCCCTGCCTAATTCTTTTAAAAGCAACCATAACTTTTTAATGCCATGTTAATTCAAATCCAAAGGCACCTTGATTTTTACCATTTGGTGAGCTCCCACTTTGAAGGGGAAAGATCAAATAGAATGCATTCAAGTTGAGGTTAATAACTGCTGTCCAAGCCGGTGTAGAACACTCTGCTCAAACATTCACTGACCATGACTGCTACAAAAAGATCATGCAGCCAAAACATTCATGAAGGGCACAGGTAGAACATGAGTGGGCATTTATCATTTAGGAAATGTGCTAGTCAGGAGGCAAAAGCTCCTTCAGATTTCACATCAAAGAAAGGAAGCACATTCCACATGCGGTGCCTTAAAAAAATAAACAAAACCACTACCTCTACTTGAAAATTACTTCCAAGAGCTTATTTTTCTTCTCTTTAAGTAGCGTACTGTCAAAACTCAATGACAAGAAACAAAATAGTGCTCAGGAGCACCAGGATACATGAGCTTCTTGCTGCAATGGTCACAGGCCTCAAATGTGGGGACAGGGTACACAATCACCTCCCAAACACCCAACATTTGCCAAGTGGACAAGTCTTTGTGCATTTCCTCATTTGGAATGAAATTCCTGGAACGTTTTATGACAAAAGATTCTTTAACTCCATTAATAGTTAATTAATGAACCATTCAGATTTCACCAGCATGTCTATAACCCCACCTTCCAGAAGACCAGTGAGGAACCCAGAGAAGCCTTTTCTAAACACACTCACACAGAGATGGACAGACAGACAGACACACACACCATTAACACAAAGTTTACAATTTCTGCTGACATGGCCACAAATTGAAGACCCCGAAGAATTCAGGGTTTGGAACCAACACAAACAACCCAAATCATGCAGCAAGATTTTAAATCTCAGTTCAGTTACCCCATTTTTTTTCTGAGACAGAGTCTCACTCTGTTGCCCAGGCTGGAGTGCAGTGGCGTGATCTCGGCTCAATCTCTGCCTCCAGGGTTCAAGCAATTCTCCTGCCTCAGCCACTTGAGTAGCCGGGACTACAGGCACCTGCCACCATGCCTGGCTAATTTTTTTGTATTTTTAGTAGAGACAGGGTTTCACCATGTTAGCCAGGACAGTCTTGATCTCCTGACCTCGTGATCCACTCTCCTTGGCCTCACAAATTGCTGGGATTACAGGCATGAGCCACGGTACCTGGTGCCAGTTACCCCATTATTTTCTGGGTTCTGGAAAAGCCAGATAATTGGAACATGTGCCACTAATTCTCACACACAAAGGCTGGAAGATACTTCTGCCCCAGGCTGTCTTCTACCTTCTGCCCCACCGCTCTGGCCCTGCTCTTTGTCCTTGCCACTACACATGCTCATTCTGGCAGGTAGACTGTGACTGCCATTGCAGCTGACAACTAGTAAATCACCCCCAACCTACCTGGAATGCCACCTGTATCACCAATGTTGCTGTCAAATCTAAAGCAAATCCCCCATCCGCCCTCCCAGCCCAGCTGTGCTTTGCTGTCTCAGGTGTTCTCTGAAGATAGAAGCATGTCCATGCCCCATCCCTTCCTCCTCCCTCACAACCAGCCCACCCCAGGTTCCATCAGTGCCTCCTTGGCTTACCATTTCCTTCTGACACTTCTGGAGGCCTGGAACCAGCCCCTCCTCCTCTTTCCCTGGTCTTGCATGGCAGCCTTTTCCCTGGGTCCCTGCCTCCTCTCTTAACCTCCTCCAGAAAATCCTTAAGGGTTCTTCTTGCCCTCTGGTTTTGTGAGGCGCCTGTCAGCTCCCAGCAAAGTGTCCACAATACCACTGAGAGGGGCTTAATAGCTCTTAAATGAGCAAACCCAGCCCAGGAAATACCAAGAACAGCATAATTTTAAATCCACTTCGGAATTTTGTGTAATTCATATTCCCCGCTGCCTGTATTCCCACCCCCCAGCCCAGCCTCTGCCAAGATAACCTTTGGGACAGCAGCCTAGCCTACGTCTGTCTTACTGGTAGCCATGACTGAAAGAGGCTCTGGCTGCTAGCAAATTCAAAGATCAGGGTTCCTTGCCGTAGCCAATAAAGACGAATGAACACTGGGAAGGCATTCTGTAGTAAGTTATTACATAGCGATAATCAGGACCCTTTCAAACTGCAAACTAAATGTCAGGGCAAATAGAAACCCACCAAACAGGTGGCCTATTCTCACTATTGTAATGCTTCAAAACACAGGTGCTGCCAGTGACTGACTGGTCCACAGGCGTGGTGAAGAGGATGCCACACACATTTTCGGCAGAATGAAAAATGCATTTGCCACTTCTATCAAAATAATAACTGACATAACACTATTTTAACAGCAAAGCAAACTAACAACTAGCTTTTAAAAGCATCAGATGTGGAGTCGGCCCTAGGATGTACTTTCAGCTCTGTCACTATGAAACCCAGGGCAAGTTGTCCTTTGCCTTTGGGCCTCAGTTTCCTCATCTGTAATAAGAAGGCATTGGACTAACTACTTCCTGCAGTATCTTTCAGTCCTAAAACTCTAACAGTAATTCAAAAATAAGCAATTGCAGGCCGGGCGCAGTGACTGGCGCCTGTAATCCCAGTACTTTGGGAGGCCAAGGTGGGCGGATCACTCGAGGCTAAGCGTTCTTTAAGACAAGCTTGTCTAACATGGTGAGACCCTGTCTCTACTAAAAATACAAAAATCAGCTGGGTGTGGTGGCACATGCCTGTAGTCCTAGCTACTCGGGAGGCTGAGGCAGGAGGATGGGCTGAACGTGGGAGGCAGGGGCTGCAGTGAGCTGAGACTGTGCCACTGCACTCCAGCCTGGGCGACACAGTGAGACCCTGTCTCAAAAATAAATAAATAGGCAAATAAATAAATAAATAAATAAACCCTTACATATAGGATCAAATGATTGAGACAGAATCTCACTCTGTCACCTAGGCTTGAGTGCAGTGGCATGATCTCAACTCACTGCAAACTCCGCCTCCTGGGTTCAAGTGATTATCCCACCTCAGCCTCTTAAGGAGCTAGGACTACAGATGTGTGCCACCACGCCCAGCTAATTTTTATATTTTTTAGTAGAGACAAGGTTTCACCATGTTTGCCAGGCTGGTCTTGAGCTCCTGACCTCAAGTGATCCACCCGCCTCGGGCTTCCAAAGTGCTGGGATTACAGGCGTGAGCCACCATGCCCAGACGATCAAATGATTTCTGACAAGTGTGCCAAGACAATTCAATAGGGAAAGAAGAGTCTTTTCAACAAATGGTGCTGTGAAAACGGTGTATCCACATACCAAAGAATGAAGTCAAACCCTTACCTAACACCATATACAAAAATTAACTCAAATGGATCAAAGACTGAAATGTAAGAGCTAAAAGTATAAAACAGTTATGAGCAAAACCTTAGTGCAAAAGCTTCACAACATTGGAATTGGCAAAGATTTCTTGGATGTGACACCAAAGGCACAGACAACAACAACAACAAAAATAGACAAAATGGACCTTGTGAAAATAAAAAAATTAATGCCTCAAAGGACACTATCAACCAATTAAAAGAAACAATCCACAGAAGGTGAGAAAATATTTGCAAATCATATGTATGATAAGGGATTAATATTCAGAATACAGAACTCCTAAAACTCAACAACAACAAAAAAACCCAACCCGATTCAAAAATGGGCAAAGGACTTAAGTAGACATTTTTCCAAAGATGATGCACAAATGTCCAATATGTACATGAAAAGATGGTTGGCTTCATGAATCATTAGGAAAATGCAAATTAAAAGCACAGTGAGATACCACCTTACACCCATTAGGATGGCTACCATAAAAAAAAAAACTGAAAATAAAAAGTGCTGGCAAGGATGTGGAGAATTTGAAACTAGCGTTGGTGGGAATATAAAATGGTGCAGCAGCTGCTGTGAAAAATAGTACAGAGGTTCCTCAAAATTTTAAAAATAGGATTATCGGCCAGGCGCAGTGGCTTACGCCTGTAATCCCAGCACTTCGGGAGGCCAAGGTGGGCAGATCATGAGGTCAGGAGTTCAAGACCAGCCTGTCCAACTGGTGAAACCCCGTCTCTACTTAAAAGAAAAAAATACAAAAATTACCCAGGCGTGGTGGTGCATGCCTGTAGTCCCAGCTGCTCAGGAGGCTGAGGCAGGAGAATCGCTTGAAGCTGGGAGGTGGAGGTTGCAGAGAGCCGAGATTTGCACCACTGCACTCCAGCCTGGATAACAGAGTAAGACTCCATTTCAAATAAAAAATTAAAAAAAAAAATAGGATTATCATTATAACCAAGCAATTCCACTTCTGGGCATATACTAGGGTCTCAAAGAGATATATGTACACCAATATTCATAGCAGCATTGGCTGGGCATGGTGCTTCACACCTGTAATCCTAGCACTTTGGGAGACCAAGGTGGGTAGATTGCTCGAGCCCAGGAGTTTGACACCAGCCTGGGCAACATGGCAAAACCCCATCTCTACAAAAAAATACAAAAATTTGGCATGGTAGCAGATGCGAGTAGTCCTAGTTACTCAGGAGGCTGCAGCGGGAGGATCACTGGAACCCAGGAGGCTGAGGCTGCGGTAAGCCTTGATTGTGTCACTGCACTCCAGCCTGCGTGAGACCCTGTCTCAAAAAAAAAAAAAATTAATTAATTAAAAATAAATAAATAGGGCCAGGTGCGGTGGCTTACACCTGTAATCTCAGCACTTTGGGAGGCCAAAGTGGGCGGATCATAGGGTCAAGAGACCAGCCTGGCCAACATGGTGAAATCCTGTCTCTAATAAAAATACAAAAAATTGAGACCAGCCTGGCCAACATGGTGAAATCCTGTCTCTAATAAAAACACAAAAAATTAGCCGGGCGTGGTGGCAGGCACCTATAATCCCAGCTATGCAGGAGGCTGAGGCAGGAGAATCGCTTGAACCCAGGAGGCGGAGGTTGCAGTGAGCTGAGATAGTACCAATGTATTCCAGCCTGGGTGACAGGACAAGGCTCCGTCTCAAAATAATGATAATAATAAATAAAAACAAGCCAGGAGCAGTGGCTCACACCTATAATCCCAGCACTTTGGGAGGCCGAGGCAGACAGATCATGAGGTCAAGAGATAGACACCACCCTGGCCAACATGGTGAAACCCTGTCTCTACTAAAAATACAGAAATTAGCTGGGCATGATGGCACACGCCTGTAGTCCCAGCTACTCAGGAGGCTGAGGCAGGAGAACCACTTGAACCAGGGAGGTGGAGGTTGCACTGAGTTGAGATTCGCACCACGGCACTCCAGCTTGGGCGACAAAGTGAGAAGTCGTCTCAATCAATCAATCAATCAATAAACATAGCGACATTGTTCACAATAGCTAAAACATGGAAGACACAAAATGTGGTCTATCCATGCAATGGAATATTGGTTAGCCTTAAAAAGGAAGGAAATCCTGTCACACTCTACAGCATGAAAAATCCTGGAAGACATTATGCTAAGGGAAATAGGTCAGTCACAGAAAGACAAATACCATATGATTCCACTTACATAAGGTACCTAGAATAGTCAAATCCAAACAGACAGAAAGTAGAATGGTGGGTGCCAGGGGCTCAAGGGAATGGGGAATGGGGGCGTTATTGTTTCATGGGTCAAGAGTTTTGCAAAATGAAAGGAGTTCTGGCGATGGATAGGTAGATCATTGATGGTCACGGATGCACTACAACACTAATATACTTAACACCACTGAACATTACACTTAAAAAGTGGTTAATACGGTAAATGTTACGATAGGTGTATTTTGCTACAATAAAAACAAATTTTGGCCGGCTACAGTGGGTCATGCCTGTAATCCCAGTACTTTGGGAGGCTGAGGTGGGTGGATCACTTGAGGTCAGGAGTTCGAGACCAGCCTGGCCAACATGGTGAAACCCCTGTCTCTACTAAAAACATAAAAATTAGTCGGGCATGGTGGCGTGCACCTGTAATCCCAGTTATTCGTGAGGCTGAGACATGAGAATCGCTTGAACCCAGGTAGTGGAGGTTATAGTGAACTGAGATTGTATCACTGCACTCCAGCCTGGGTGACAGCAAGACTCTGTCTCAAAAACAAACAAATAAATAAAAATAAAAATAAAAAAATTTTAACAAACAGAAGTTTGGTATTAAAAAAAAGAAAAAAATTTAACCCGATGATTCTTACCTAAAGTACATATATTAACTAAGAATAGAAGAGAATATAAAATAACACAGGGTAGTTGAGTTTAATATCAAAGTTTTTTCCCTTATAAGTACATGTATGTTTATTAAAAAAATTTTTTTTATACATGTATGTTTAGAATGTTCTAAAACTTGAATTCATAAGGAGTAAAAACAGGAAAAACACATTCAACTCTGGTTACTATCCTGTGTCCTTGGTTAACCAAGGGGCCCTCAGTGAGATGGATCTGGGCCAGGAGATCAGCATTTCCCTCAGCAGTCACCAAGCAGCTATAAGCATATAAAGCCGGGGCCTGGTGTGACTGCCCTCATAGACCCTGGGAAGTTCTCAGAGACTCAATGCTCTCCCTGCATGAAGTCCGTGGCAGTTAGGGCAACCAGAGAAAATACTATGGAAAAGAAATGTAAACTTTCAAAAATACAGATGGCTGAAATGTCAAGAACCAGTGAGAAAAACCACTTGGCATATCTACGTTGTTCAAAGCAGCTTGACTGGTAAGCAGCCAATGTGAAAATAACTATGATGAATAAGTTTTTTCTAAAAAAGGAAAGATGAGAAAATGGATGAATACACGGAGAATTGGAAATCTATACAAATAATCAAATAGATATTCCAAGATTTAAAAATATATCTCGCCGGGCGTGGTGGCTCACACCTGTAATCCCAGCACTTTGGGAGGCTGAGGCGGGCGGATCACCTGAGTTCAGGAGTTCGAGACCAGCCTGACCAATATGGTGAAACCCCGTCTTTAAAAAAAAAAAAGAAAAAGAAAGAAAAGAAAAGAAAAGAAGAGAAAAAAATATATATCTGCAGTTAAGAAGGCACTGAATAGGTTTAACAACAGAATGGATAAGGCTGAAAGCAGGTTTAGTGAACTCAAAAACTGGTCAATAAAAAATATCTAGAGATTAAAAAGAATGGAAAAGATAGAGGAGTGCATAAAGACATGTGGGTCAAAAAGTCTAATGTAAGTGTAATTTGTGTCCTGTAAGAGGAAGAGAGAAGAGAGAAGAGGTTCAGAAGCAGTTGTAGATGAAATAATGGTGATGAATTTTCCCAAATCTGGTGAAAGACATTGACCCACAGATTCAAGAAGCTCAGTGAGCCTCAAGAAGGAGAAACAAAACAAAACCTTACACACATCATAGTCAAAGCCCTGAAGATCAAAGATAGAAAATCTTAGGTCAGTTCCAGTGGCTCACACCTGTAATCCCAGCACTTTGGGAGGCTTAGGCAGGAGGATCACTTGAGCTCAGGAGTTCGAGACCAGCCCGGGCAAGATGATGACATCCCATCTCTACAAAAAAATTTAAAACATTGGCTGGGTGCAGTGGTGTGTACCTGTAGTCCCAGCTACTTGGGAGGCTGAGTCAGGAGAATTGCTTGAACCTGGGAGGTGGAGGTTGCAGTGAGTGGAGATTGTGCCACTGCACTCCAGCCTGGGTGACAGAGTGAGACTCTGTCTAAAAATAAAAACGAACAAACAAACAAAAAAAACAAAGAACAAAAGGTAGTTATATATACAAAAGAAAAAACAGTAGTTATATAAATATTGTTTAAAACAACAACAATTATAATGGTTTGTGGAATGTATACAGGTATGAGTAAAATACAAAACAACAATAATACAAAAAGTAAGGGGAATTTTTTCTTTTTTTGAGACGGTCTCATTTTGTCTCCCAGGCTGGAGTGCAGTGATACAATCTCAACTCACTGCAACTTCCACCTCCCAGGCTTAGGTGATTCTACCACCTAAACCTATGTGAGACTGTGTTCCCCAGGCACACAGTAGGCATACATGGTGGTGATTATTAACCTTACTCACATGAGCTCAGAGCCCCTCCCCAGTGTTAGGCTGCCTGGGGAATATTAGAGACTGTGGCCCTCACAGTGCTGGTGTGGAAGACCCGAGGCTTGTGCTTTTCATAGGGTGCACTTTCTCCCCAAGAGACAAGACAAACCAAAACTTGTAACAGCTGCCAATCAACTTTTATCTCTATAAAACATGTTGTCAACCAATGATAAGTGACCAGAGAGTACAGTTCATTTTGCTTGAGAATATTATTTCTATTCATCTGACTTTAACTGCCATATGCTGGTGGCAAAACCAGATTATGAATAATTCATGCATAGACACAATGACTAATTAAACCCTAAAGTGACTATTCATTAAAAAGTATAAATGCAAACTTTTTACCCGTGGGCTTGCAAGTAGATGTCTGCAGGAAGCATTTACAGGAAGGTTTATAACCTCGGTTTCTTCTGTAAACAATACTGCAGATGGTGGATGGAAAAAATACTTGTATTCATAAACTATTTCTTATCATGCAAACCACAGTGATTGAAACTTCTTTTTTCGTTTGTTTTTTGGAGACAGAGTCTTGCTGTGTTGCCAGGCTGGGGTGCAGGGCTGCGATTGCGGCTCACTATAACCTCCACCTCCCGGGTTCACCGCAACCTCCGCCTCCCAAGTTCCAGCAATTTTCCTGCCTCAGCCTCCTGTGTAGCTGGGATTACAGCCTGTGAAACCACACTGGGCTAATTTTTCATGTTTTTAGTAGAGATGGGATTTCACCATGTTGGCCAGGCTGGTCTTGAACTCCTGACCTCAAGTGATCTACCCACTCCAGCCTCCCAAAGTGCTGGGATTACAGGCATGAGCCATCGCACCTGGCCTGATTGAAACTTCTGCATGCAGTTCCTAAATACTTTGTTTTTCCTGTTTTGATTATCGACATCTCTCTGACTCTATATATTTTGGTAATGCTTATCTACATACCCATTGAGTGATACTAATCTATATACCCATTGATGTCGGGGGCAGGCTAAGAGGCTAGGTGGGTTCTCAATCAAACCATCTATTATAAAGGCTCCTGAAATCCCCACTGGCCTGGACCTGGCCCTGGGAGAGGATGGTGACCTTCCTGCCTTGCTGCTCTCCCTAGCTAAGGCACTCTTCCATTCAAAAATTCATTTTTCTCTATCCACAGAGCAAAACTACGACTGCCAATGTATTCCACAAAGCTGTGGCGCAGATACATTAAAGAGACAGGACTGATTGTATTTAGAATTCCCCAATATGGGCCGGGCACAGTGGCTCACACCTGTAATCCCAGCACTTTGGGAGGCCAAGGCGGGCAGATCACTTGAGGTCAGGAGTGTGAGACCAGCCTGGCCAACATGATGAAACCATGTCTTGCCGGGTGCAGTGGCTCACGCCTGTAATCCAAGCACTTTGGAGGCCAAGGTGGGCGGATCACCTGAGGTCGGGAGTTCAAGACCAGCCTGACCAACATGGTGAAACCCCGTCTTTAAAAAAAAAAATAAAAAATAAAAAAAATAAACCATGTCTCTACTAAAAATACAAAAATTAGCCAGGCTTGGTGGCACAGGCCTGTAATCCCAGCTACTCAGGAAGCTGAGGCTTGAGAATTGCATGAACCTGGGAGGTGGAGATTGCAGTGAGCCAAGATCACACCACTGCACTCCAGCCTGGACGACAGAGCCAGACTTTGCTTCAAAATAATAATAATAATGATAATAATAAATCCCCAATATGTAAGTTTCTGCAGCTTGAAAAAGAGAAGTGTTGGCTGGGCATGGTGGCTCACACATGTAATCCCAGCACTGTGTGAGGCCAAGGCGGGTGGATCACAGGATCACATGAGGTCAGGAGTTCAAGATCAGCCTGGCCAACATAGTGAAAGCCCGTCTCTACTAAAAATACAAAATTAGCCAGGTGTGGTGGTGGGCGCCTGTAATCCCAGCTATTTGGGAGGCTGAGGCAGGAGAATCGCTTGAACCTGGGAGGCGGAAGTTGCAGTGAGCCAAGATTGTGCCATTGCACTCTAGCCTGGGACACAAGACAAGAGAGAAACTACGTCTCAAAAAAAGAAAAAAAAGGGCTGGGCGTGGTGGCTCACATCTGTAATCCAAGCACTTTGGAGGCCAAGGCAGGCGGATCACCTGAGGTCAGGAGTTCAAGACCAGCCTGACCAACATGGTGAAACCCCGTCTTTATAAATAAATAAATAAAAATAAAAAAGAAAAGAAAGAAAAAGAAAAAGTTTGAAACAGGGATCACATTGGCTTTGACTGTCAAAGTCCTTCCAAGCAATGGAATTTAAAAACCAACAAATGAATCGCATTTCCCCTTCAGGGCAGCCACGCCATTCGATGAAGCAAACACAAGAGACCAGGGAAGAAACATCCCTTAACGGATTTTTAAACTGTTGATCCAAAAGCTTATTGGTCTTGAAATGACCCTTTGCCACATTTGTCACTGGATTCTTAGCAAATTACCACATCTCAAAAAAATTTCCTTTAACCTATAAAGTATATGCTCCCTCTTTTTTTTTTAAAGTGCATTTTGACATATCTCTTCAGGGTTGCTTTTGCATCTGGCTTAGAGTCTTGCTGAAAAACTTTCTGGGAGCTATAGACACACGAGCAAGCAGCGCTAGAAGCCACCTGGAGCAAACACACATGCGTGCACACACGCACTGTCTCCAAATGCAGCCACCAAACTGAAGTCTCCTTGAATTCCCAAGACTAATGAGGAGCCTGTGGCTTTGTCCTCCTTCCCGTGCTCCTCCAGGTCCATCACGGATCATGTGTATGGAAACTAGAAGAGTGGCCAAAAGCTCTACAATTGGCTGACGCAGTTTCAAGTCGTCAAATCTTTTTTCTGCTTTCCCCCTCTCCCTGTCTCCCCCGAAAAAGTGGGTCAGTAGCAGTGCCAGGTATTTTTGTGTGGCTGCAGAGTCAAAGTCTTTCCTGAACCCAGGAATCCCTGCAGGCCAGGGCCAAGGGTGAAGCTTGAGAGGGCACAAAGAATAAGCCCTGGGTGTCATCCACATCATCTCCAGCCCAAGACACCCACACCCAATGGGCCACTCCAGCAAAACACATCTGCTGACCCCAGGGGCTGCGTCCTCCTTCTTCGGCCCAGTCACCTTGTGGCATGGAGATGGGATCACCCTCTCCCCTGGCACATCACTTCTTTCAGATGATAGCCATTGTCATGTAGGTATAGAGAGGTACACAAGAGACAACACGTTTTCACTGAGATTCACATTCCTCTTACCCTCAATGAACATGACACAAAATAAAATTAAACTATGATCTAGGCCGGGTGCGGTGGCTAACACCTGTAATCCCAGCGCTTTGGGAGGCTGAAGCAGGCAGATCATGAGTTCAAGAGATCGAGACCACTCTGGCCAACAGGGTGAAATCCCATCTCTACTAAAAACACAAAAATTAGCTGGGAGTGGTGGCACATGCCTGTAGTCCCAGCTACTCGGGGAGGCTAAGGCAGGAGAATTGCTTCAACCCAGGAGGCGGAGGCTGCAGTGAGCTGAGATCATGCTACTGCACTCCAGCCTAGCGACAGAGTGAGACTCCACTCTGTCTCAAAAACAAACAAAAAAACTGTGACCTAAAATGGGAACAAAGTTTTTACTGGTGGAAGAGGCAAAGCTGTTACAGAGAAAGAATCTCAAGGGGCGGACCCTTCTTCCTAGAGAACGTTTCACTCTGCCTGTGCTCTTGGGGCTAGAACTGAAGTCTGTCCACCTTTGGGCCACTGGTGCTGCCTTCTGGAGAGTGTGCACCCAAACTGTCTCCAGCTAAACCATTTCCTTCCCCCTTAGGGTCCTCCAACAGCCTTGACAGCCTAAACAAATGCTTGTTCCATGGGGTGATCCGTACACAGCTGTGCTGGGCTGTCCTTAGGTTCTTCCAATCTTTTTCTGATTTTTATATGCTCTGTAAGTTAACTTCTCTTCGCAAGTGTCTGAGTTGATGGGGTCAATGCTGAGGAAAACACTCATTCACTTGTGTTACCTGCAGCCTCCTGGAAATGGTGGAGAATGTACACATGAGGAGAGAAAGCAGACTGCAGCCCACTTCTAAAAGAAGGCGGATTTCATTGCCCATGAAATCCTGGCTTCTGAATGCCCAGAGAATGTGGCCCCCACTTGCTTGCCAGATTCAGGCCCCCTCCCTCTTGTCAAGGTTGGAATTCTTCCCAGAGCCTCCCTCCTACAACCTCTAGGATGCATTTCAGAGATAACACAGTGAAGCCTCAGAGAGCCTTCCTTGAGCACTGAAGTTCTTCCAAGAGGGTGCAGCAAAACTTCCACCACTCAGCACCAGGAGCAAACATTTCCTATTCATCTGTTCCTGCAGGGACATGGTCTCTGAGGTGGCCAACCGACTCTCCAGGCATACTATAAATGCGCTAATGCCAAGTAATTTTTTTTTTTTGCCCTTTCATGTCATCACATGGAGATTTGTCCAAAGCTATTAAATATAAATTGTCCAGGCGTGGCGGCTCACACCTGTAATCCCAGCACTTTGGGAGGCTAAAATGGGCGGATCACCTGAGGTCAGGAGTTCGAGACTAGTCTGGCTAACATGCTGAAACCCCGTCTCTACTAAAAATACAAAAATTAGCTGGGTGTGGTGGCAAGCGCCTATAATCCCAGCTACTCAGGAGGCTGAGATAGGAGAATCCCTTGAACCAGGGAGGTGGAGGTTGCAGTGAGTCAAGATGGTGCCACTGCACTCCAGCCTGGGTGACAGAGCGAGACTCCATCTCTAAATAAATAAATAGATAAAATAAATTGTTTACCCCCCAAAGATGC
Organism: Ateles fusciceps; assembly: GCA_036589455.1. NCBI lineage: Eukaryota > Metazoa > Chordata > Mammalia > Primates > Atelidae > Ateles > Ateles fusciceps. The sequence continues at coordinate 10,042,788 of JAZHEH010000882.1, forward strand.
CCGACTTAAAAGTCAGCATCTACAACTTATTAACGAACATGTTCTTGGCATTAGAGTCTCATTATGCTGGCGCTACGGTGATAATCTAATTGTTCCTGAAAGGAGACATATAATTGTGGGGGCTCTGAATGTCTGGGCCACAGCAAAATCACTTTATGCTCCTCTTTGTATCTGTCAGATTAAATCATGTGAGAGGCCTTGGCTGGTCTGTCCAATACCCCAGAGCTAATTCTGGCTGTTTGATTGAGGGCTCTAAATGAAATCTCCCCACATTGCAAAGGGCTGGGCTCTCTCTACTGCTGGATCCCCCTTGGAGGAAAATCTTCCATGGGAACTGGGTAGGATTCTATGTCCAGGGATTTGGCAGCAATTGCAGAATGATTAACATGGCACTGGGAGAACCTGTATATAAAAGGAGATGGTAGCACTCCCGTCCTCTGAGTAGGAAAGTCTATTAAACCCCTTTCCTACTCAGAAGACACTTTGCAGCTGATCAAACTGTCCCCACCATCACCATGGCTGTCACCTGTACTGAGACCATATGGGCCAGGCATGGTGCTGACACATCATACACCCTCAAAACAGCCCTAGTTTTCAAATAAAGGAAATGAAGATGGGGGAGGTTGTTTGTTCCAGGTCACATGGCTGGTAAATGATATGGTTGAGACCCCAGTCCTGTTCAGTTAGGCCCAGACATGGAGCTTGGCTCTGCCCACTGAAGCACTCTCAATCTCCATGCTTCTTTCCTTCCCCACTGTCAAGACCCTCCGACACTGCCATCTGTCACCAGGACCCACGGGCCCCTCAGCCACTGTCCTGCCTTGCTCTGAGGGTACCAGGCTCCAGCTAACACCCTTACAAGGTTCTTCTGACACTCAAGAGCCAGTGGCGATATGGTTTAGCTTTGTGTCCCCACCCAAATCTCATCTTCAGTGGTAATTCCATAATCCCCATGGTGGGTGGGACCTAGTGGAAGGTAAGTGAATCATAGGGGCAGTTCCCCCATGCCATTCTTTTTTTTTTTTTTTTTTGAGACAGAGCATCATTCTGTTGCCCAGGCTGGAGTGCAGTGGCTTGATCTCAGATCACTGAAACCTCCACCTCCTGGGTTCAAGTGATTTTCATGGCTCAGCCTCCCGAGTAGCTGGGATTACAGGTACGCACCACCACGCCTGGCTAATTTTTGTATTTTTAGTTTAGACGGGGTTTCACCATGTTGCCCATGCTGGTCTCAAACTCCTAACCCCAAATGATCCACCTGCGTCAGCCTCCCAAAGTGTTGGGATTACAGGCGTGAGCCACACTGTCCGGCCCGTCCCCATGCTATTCTCGTGATAGTAAGTTCTGACGAGATCTGACTGTTTTATAAGGGGCTTCCCCCTTCTCTTAGCTCTCATCCTTCTCCTTCCTGCAGCCATGTTAAGAAGAATGTGTTTGCTTCCCCTTCTGCCATGATTGTAAGTTTCCTGTGGCCTCCCTAGCCACACTGAACTGTGAGTCTATTAAACCCCTTTCCTTTATAAGTTACCCAGTCTCGGGTATGTCTTTATTAGCAGCGTGAGAATGGACTAACACTGGTGGAGAATCTGACTGGTAAGACCTTTCCTGATGAATGTTTTGCCCTGTTAGTCTTTCCAGCCTCATCTTGGGGCATCCCCCCTCCCACCCCACCACCGCCTCTGCTCCTGCCACCACTGAGGTGTCTTTAGCTCTCTTAACAGCCAGGGTCTCCCCAACCTCTGAGCCTTATTTTCAAATTGTACTTCTCCTATCTTCAACAAGTGAATTCCTCTTCACCCTTTAGATCTCAGCTTACATAACCCCACCTCTAGGCAGCCTTCCCCGACCCTCAAAACTGGACTGGGTGCCTCTCCATGTGTGTCTTTCACCTGGGTGAAGCATCGGGCCCACTGCATCAGGATTTTTTATTGGTTCGTCTGTCATCCCACAATAGGCCATGGGGTATCTGGCCGGGTCATTGATTTTGTTTTCCATGACTCCTCACCTCCTAGCGCTATCTGGCACAGAGAGATGTGCGGTCAATATTTATTGTAAATATTAACTGACTTAGAATATACTAACTGAGGCTGGGCACAGTGGCTCACACCTGAAATCCCAGCACTTTGGGAGGCTGAGGTGGGTGGATCACTTGAGGTCAGGAGTTCGAGACCAGCCTGTCCAACATGGTGAAACTCTGTCTCTACTATAAATAACAAAAAATTAGTGGGGCATGGTGGTGCACGCCTGTAATCCCAGCTACTCGAGGTTGAGACAGGAGAATTGCTTGAACCTGGAAGGTGGAGGTAGCAGTGGGCCAAGATTGTGCCACTGCACTCCAGTCTGGGGGACAGAGCGAGACTTCATCTCAAAAAAGCAAAAACAAAAACACACACACATATATACTAACTGTATTAGTCCATTCTCATACTGCTGTAAAGATACTATCTGAGACTGGGTAATTTATAAAGAAAACAGGTTTAACTGACTCACAGTCTGCATGGCTGAAGGGGCCTCAGGAAACTTAAAATCATGGTAGAAAGCAAAGGAGAAACAAGTACCTTCTTTACAAGGCAGCAGGAGAGAGGCAGCAGGAGCACGGGGAAGCACTGGACACTTACCAAACAACCAGCTCTCACGAGAACTCATTCACTATCACTAGAACAGCAAGGGGAAAATCTGCCCCCATGATCCAATCACCTCCCACGAGGTCCCTCCCCTCAATATGTGGGGGATTACAATTTGAGATGATATTTGGGTGAGGACACAAAGCCAAACCATATCACTAACCTCTATAAAATTTAGCAAGAAAGCAAGTTTTCTAAATCGGAAAGATAAAGCTTTTTTTTTTTTGGGAGGAAGTCTTACTGTCACCCACACTGGAGTGTAATGGCTCGATCTCAGCTCACTGCAACCTCCACTTCTTGGACTCAAGTGATTCTCTTGCCTCAGCCTCCTGAGTAGCTGGGATTACAGGCACCAGCCACAACGCCCACCTAATTTTTTTTTTCATATTTTTAGTAGAGACCGATTTTCACCATGTTGGCCAGGCTAGTCTCGAACTCCTAACTTCAGGTGGTCCACCCACCTCGGCCTCCCAAAGTGCTGGGATTACAGGCCTGAGCCACTGCACCCAGCCAGAAATTAATGTGTGCAAGGCACTCTTTGCTCCAAAACATGGTCCACACATTACATTGGTTACAGAAGAAAAATTAATCTACAGTTAAAATGTAACACTAAACAAAATCCCAAAGAAGTATCTTTAACACAACTTATGCTGATTCTGAAATTTACATGGAGAGAAAACTCCAATACATTAAAAAAATTAAAGAACAATAAGGGAGGCTAGGCACGGTAGCTCAGGCCTGTAATCCCAGCACTTGGGGAGGCCAAGGTGGGCAGATTACCTGAGGTCAGGAGTTCGAGATCAGCCTGGCCTACATGGTGAAACCCCATTTCTACTAAAAATAAAAATAAAAAAAATTAGCCAAGGCTGCTGGTGCACACCTGTAATCCCAGCTACTCAGGCAGCTGAGGCAGGAAAATCACTTGAACCTGTGAGGTGGAGGTTGCAGTGAGTCAAGATCATGCCACTGCACTCCAGCCTGGGCAACAGAGCAAGACTCATCTCAAAAAAAAAAAAAAAAAAAAAAGAAGAACAATGAGGAAGGATTTATTCTACCTGCTGTCAAAATATATTATAAAATGACAATAATTAAATAGGCACAGGAATTGATAAAAAATATCAATGAAGACTATTCAAAATCAGAGTAAATGCTATTGAGAAAATCAGATACACTTTTGGAAAATGTAAAAATTAGGTGTCTTTCTCACAACTTGCAGAAAAACAAATTCCAGAAGGATACAATTAAAAACACACTTGTCAACTGGACATGGTGACTCATGCCAGTAACCTCAGGACACTGGGAGGCTGAGGTGGTAGGATCACTTGAGCCCAGGACTTTGAGACCAGGCTGGGCAACACAGTAAGACCCCATCTTTAAATTTTTTTTTTTAAGTAGCCAGGCGTGGTGGCATATACCTATAGTCCTAGCTACTCAGGAAGTTGAGGTGGGAGGATCGCTTGCGCCTAGGAGGTCAAGGTTGCAGTGAACTGCGATCATGCCACTGCACTCCAGCCTGGGTGACAGAGAGACCCTGTCTCAAAATAAGGAAGAAAGAAAAGGAATGAAGGAAGGAAGGAAGGAAGGAGGGAAGGAGGGAAGGAAGGAAGGAAGGAGGGAGGGAAGGAAGGAAGGAAGGGACACTTGTTGAATGGTCTCTTCTTTTCCAAGTGATTTGAGTGGTATTTTTATCACTAAGTGAATTTCTACAAATACATAAATCTGTTTCTAGAGACGCCATTCTGGTCCTAAGAATGAAAACCTAGGATTTATACCTGCAGTATTTTAAAAAAGAGAGACTTGGCTCTGTGAGACTACCCACTCAGGACAGGACCATAGAAACCTGCATCAATCCTAAAAATGCCAGTAGCAGAATCCCTGCTTCTGAAGCCTCTTCCTGGAAGGAAACAATCATTCTGCAGATACATGCTGAAGGCAGCTTTCAAGTAACACAGTCCCAAGTGATTACAGTGGGCATTTCTCAGACCCAAGCTCTCCTCTCTAGCACCTGCTGGTTTACCTAACTAGGCATTGCCCTAGGAAGCTTCCAGGGCCAAGAGGCAATGTGACCAAGAAAGAGTGCCAGGTTGAGAAAAGGCACATTTCGCATTGAGGTGTCATGGGTTTTCTATTTCTAGAAGACTCCATAAATTGCGTTCTTATGCAAGCATTCCCAACTGCAAAGATTTCACATGACCAGGCAGATTTGGGAAGCAAGAGTATTATCGGTATTGCACAGTTATTAATTTACCTTTAGACAAAATATGCTCTCTGGCCTGGCATGGTGGCTTACGCCAGTAATACCAGCACTTTGGGAGGCCAAGGTGGGTGGATCACTTGAGGTCAGGAGTTTGAGACCAGCCTGGCCAACGTGGTGAAACCCTGTCTCTACTATAAATAGAAAAATTAGCCGGCCATGGTGGCACTTGCCTATCGTCCCAGTTACTTGGGAGGCTACGGCAGGAGACTCACTTGAACCCAGGAGGTGGAGGTTTAGAGGCTGCCGTGACCCAAGATCATACCACTGCACTCAGCCTGGGCACTGGACAACAGAGCAAGACTCTGTCTAAAAAAAAAAAAAAAAAAAAAAAGAGTTCTCTGAATAAGATTCCCTGCCTCTGAGATGTGGTATTTTATGTTTTAGGGGAATGAAAACAGGCAGAACCTTGAGGGGCAAGATCCTGTGTCTGCAGTGAGCTGCCTTCACTAAATCCCCCCCCCAGATACCAATATATAGCACACGGGTTCCTGGGCAATTGCCCTGTGATTCTCCCTGTGTATACATAATAATTTGCCTTTTCTCCAAAAAAAAAAAAAAATAACCACAGGTTCCATGCTCTTTGAAGCAGAAAGGACATATCAGACGCTGTCATGCCTGAGAAAATGTACAATCATTTTTGAAAAGGCAAAATGAGTAGTTGCTCATCAGGAGAACCTGTGTTTGGCATTTACTCGGGTTATCCTGGGATGGCTGATTCTGTCTTCCTCAGCCTAGGACACTTTCATACTGCTTATGGGAATGTAAAATGGTGTAACCACTTTGGAAGACGATGTGGCAATTTCTTAAAAAGTTAAACATATATCTACCCTATGAACCAGCCATTCCATTCCTAGGTATTTGCCCAAGAAAAAAACATGTATGTCCACAGAAAGACTTGAATGCAAATGTTCACAGCAGCTCTGTTATGGCCGAACCTGGAAACAACTCAAAGGCAACAGATAAATGCATCCAGACAATGAAACGCTACTCAGCAATGAAAATAAACTAGTGATGTGTGCAGCAACACAGATGAATTTCAAAACAATTACACTGGGTGACAAAAGCCAAGTAGAGTACACGCAGTACAATCCCATATGTATGAAATCCTAGAAAATGCAGCTGGGCGCAGTGGCTCACGCCTGTAATCCCAGCACTTTGGGAGGCCGAGGCAGATCACCTGAGGTCAGGAGTTCGAGACCAGCCTGGCCAACATGGTGAAACCTCGTCTCTACCAAAAATAAAAAAAATTAACCAGGTGTGGTGGTGTGTGCCTGTAATCCCAGCTACTCGGGAGGCCGAGGTAGGAGAATTGCTTGAACTCGGGAGGTGGAGGTTGCAGTGAGCCGAGATTGCACCACTGCACTCTAGCCTGGGCAGCAAGATCGAAAACTCCACCTCAAAAAAAAAAAGGACAAAGAAAGAAAGAAAGAGAGAGAGAGGGAAGGAGGGAGGGAGGGAGGAAAGAAAGAAAGGAAAAGAAAGAAATTCTAGAAAATGGAAGCTATCCCACCGAAAAGTAGATTAATGGTTGTCTGCGGGGAGGTGGAAGGGGCTAAGGAGGAATTACGAAAGGGCATGAAGAGAATTTGGGGTGACGAATGTGTACATTATCTTGATTGTGGTGATGGTTTCATGGGTGCGTAAATGTCAAAACTTATCAGACTGTACACTATAGGCAGTTTACTGCACGCCGGTTATGATTTTTTGTTTTTGAGACAGGTCTTGCTCTGTCGCTCATGCTGGAGTGTAGTGGTGCGATCTCGGCTCACTAACCTCCACCTCCTGGGTTCAATTGATTCTCCTGCCTCAGCCTCCCAAATAGCTGGGATTACAGGTGCCCACCACCACGGCTGGCTAATTGTATTTTTAGTAGAGACAGGGTTTCACCGTGTTGGCCAGGGCTGGTCTCGAACTCCTGACCTTAAGTAATCCACCTGCCTCAGCCTCCCAAAGTGCTGGGATTATGGGCAGGAGCCACTGTGCCCAGCCTTTTTTTTTTTTTGGTAACACATGGATGGAAAACAAAAAAAGAGTGGCTGTCCATCAAGAAACTCTATACTCCACACATTCTCCGGCTGGGACACTCACTGCAAGCATGCTGAGATCAGGAGGCCCAGAACCTTCTTGTGGTCAGACCTCCTGGCTCTTGCTAAAAGTCCAGTGTTCTCATGGCTCACTCTGCCACCGGTCCCCATCTTCCCCTACTGGGCAGATGTCACTCCCCAGTCAGCCCACTTGAGGCCAACGTAGTCCACAGTCCACTCAGGGCCACCATTCACATCCCCTGGAGAATCTCTGCCCCAGCTAGCTAAGTTCTTTGTAGGAGGCAGAGGTATATCAGATTGGATTCCATCTGTGATCACACATTACCTTCTCAAGAAGGTGTTCCTGGTCTCTCCACACACACACCTCAGGCTGGGGCCTGAGCCACAGGACAAATGACTCAGTGTGTGCATGAACCAGGGCATTAACTAAAGTCAGGAATGGCTGCCTCGGGGAGCGGGATGGAAAGAGAGGAAGGTGGGGGAGCAGGGCTTCTGCTTTTAAGAGAAGCATGACTTCCATACTCCCTTCCTATGTGTATGAGTGGATGTAAAAAAAAAAAAAAAACATTTAAAATATTAAAATAAAAATTGTACATGAGGCCCAGAACCTTCTGTGTGGGCCCCTCAAGGCCTGCCACCTCCTGCTGAAAGCCAGCTCCCTGGTCAGCCCACTGGAGGCTGACCTTTACTTTTGAGTTTTTTGAAATGCCAGACCTTAGATCCACAAATGCCAAAGGGGATCAATTAAAACAGTTTAGTTGTAGGCCAGGTGCGATGGCTTACGCCTGTAATCCCAGCACTTTGGGAGGCCAAGACAGACGGATCACCTGAGGTCAGGAGTTCAAGATCAGCCTGGCCATCATGGCGAAACCCCGTCTCTACTAAAAATACAAAAATTAGCCGGGCACGGTGGCAGGCGCCTGTAATCCCAGCTACTTGAGAGGCTGTGGCATGAGAATTGCTTGAACCAGGGAGGTGGAGGTTGCAGTGGGCTGAGATGGCACCACTGTGCTCAAGCCTGGGCATCAGAGTACGACTCCATCCCAAACAAACAACAAACAAAAAACAAATCAAAAACAGTTCAGTGAGGTCTTAGTGGCCTGAGTGCATTACAACAACGTGGAAAATGCCAGAGCCACAGCGCTGTGGCATTTACCCCATCTCCTGCATGTGGGGTTCTTTACACATAGCAGGGGCTGGGGAAAACTCACGGATGAGGCTGGCTCCTCAGAGCTGCGCCTCTGCTGGATGAAATGTTTCACAGGACATGCTACTGGATCTTCACTGTGCCACATTCTGAGAGGAAATGGATCACTGCGGCATATTCGCAGCAGAAGCATTAGCACTGGGCTGCAGGAAATGGTACCAGGCAACTCGTGGCTTTCAAATAACGCTAAATAACAGTGCCTTTCTGCTCGCCCAGGGCTGCGGGCCCCTCAAGGACTAAATGATCTTTCAATTCTGGCATCTTGATTTGGCTTTGAATTGACTACAAATAGATGAAAGGTTTTCACTTCATATAGAATGAGAATCTGACTGGCATGCATAAAATGCACCTCTAAAAGGAAAAACAATGAGGAAAGGAACACCAAAGGGCAAGAGAGAGCTGAGGAGTGAGGACAAGCTGGACTTCTGTGTCACAGGTGGTGTGGGGGAGACAGGAGTGGGGAGACAGGTGAGGGGAGAGAGGTGTGGGGAGACAGGTGAGGGGAGAGAGGCGCAAAGGGCAGGTGCCACTCAAGTGAGCCAGGGTGGGCAGCAAGGACCACCCATCACCAGGGAAAAGATCACCCAGCCACCAAAGGGGCTGGGGGTCCTACAGGTCCCCACGGCTCAAGCATGAGACTAGACCCCTCCTTTGTCCCCCCCCAGCTCTATTTCTACTTCATTCTGGAAAGGAACTGAGGATACTTTAAAAAAAAAGTCCTTCCTTTCTCTCTGGCGCTTTCTCAGTGAAGGGCAAGATATGGGTTCTTGTCACTTGGAGTTACTTTGTCCAGCTCCCACAGCTGCAAGTGCACCCCAGGAAGGGAAGGGAGGCCAAGCGGCGGAGGCAGGAGTGTGCTAGGTGACCATGCTGCCTGAGATCACCCTCTGGACACATTTGCCAATGTCCCCATCCAAAAAGCACGAACTCTCCCTGAGTATATGAATAATGGTTTCTAGATTATACATATGTTGTACTACTTGACTTACACTTTATGTATATTATACAACATATATAAAAACTAAAATTTTAAAAGATAAAATTAAATCAGTTTTTTTTTTTTTTTTTGAGATGGAGTCTCACTCTGTTGCCAAGGCTGCAGTGCAGTGGCGCAATCTTGGCTCACTGCAACCTCTGCCTCCCAGGTTCAAGCGATTCTCCAGCCTCAGACTCCCAAGTAGCTGGGATCACAGGTGCCTACCACCACATCTGGCTAATTTTTGTATTTTTAGTAGAGCCAGAAATTCACCATGTTGGCCAGGCTGCTCTCAAACTCCTGACCTCAAGTCACCCACACACCTTGGCCTCCCAAAGTGCTGGGATTACAGGCGTGAGCCACCGTGCCCAGCCATAACTCAGTTTGAATAGAACTTCTAATGTTTTCTTCTCACACTGTAGTGGTTATCTTGTGCCTTTCTAAGCACTCACTTCTATTTCTTTAAAACAACTGGGCTAGAGGACAGGGGAAATCAACAGCCACAATACCACTCACATCCACCAGCCAGTAGACTTTTCCCATGGGAAGTGTTACCAAAGAAAGGGAACTCCAAGCACGGATATGGGCGGTGGGTGTTATAACAGGCCATACCTGCAGGCTGCTCAAGTGTCCAACTACTGGATGGCAGGATAAGAAAACTGGGCCAAGCTCTCCACAGAGCAGAAGCAAAAGCAGGAAGTGACAACAAAAACTGAAGGGTAGCCAGAACGCTGATGCTGGAATGCCCAGGGAAAGGAGAACGCAGCGGTGGTTGCCATGGTGTCAGTGGAGTGTGTGTGCACGCGCACACGCGCAGGCAGGAAGAGCAGGTCCCGAAGAAACAGCAATCACTGGGATCATGGCAAGGTTTATATTTCTTCTTTTAAATCTGCTTTAATGCTGGGCGCTGTGGCTCACACCTGTAATCCCAGTACTTTGGAAGGCCGACGTGGGGCAGATTAACTGAGGTTGGGAGACTGAGACCAGCCTGGCCACATGGTGAAACCCCATGTCTACTAAAAAAAACCAATTAGCTGGGCATGCTGGTGCACGCCTATAGTCCCAGCTGTTCGGAAGGTTGAGGCACGAGAATCTCTTGAACCTGGAAGGTGGAGTTGCAGTGAACCGAGATTGTGCCACTGGACTCCAGCCTGGGTGATGGAGTGAAACTCTGTCTCAAATAAATAAATAAACTCCCTTAACGTCACTATAACATTTTTAATAGCACAGAAAATCAAGTTGAAGTGAATAGTGAAGGATCATTTTTCTCACCAATTCCTTCTTCCTCCCTCTCCTCCAAAAGACAGAGCATCAATTTCCTCCCAACAACTTCCTGGATTTCCAGTCTGATGAGCACATGTGTGAACCAGACAAGCTCCACTAATAGGGCTTTCTGCCCACCTGCTCTCCCTAGCTGCTGCCATCACTCTCCCTGACTGCTCCCTGCCCTCCCTTAGCAGAAGGGCTGCATGGGCTGTTGCTGTGGGCACTATGGCATTTTTCTCCAGCATCTGGTTATCAAGCAATGTCCTTGAGCTGCTACTGCATCTGGGAGACCCTCAGCCCAGTGCAACTGGGCATTTCTGTACAGACGGAAGAATAGTTGTATTAGTCCATTTTCACACTGCTGATAAAGACATATCCAAGACTGGGCAACTCACAAAAGAAACCGGTTCAATGAACTTACAGCTCCACGTGGCTGGGGAGACCTCACAATCATGGCAGAAGGTAAAGGGCACATTTCACATAGCAGCAGACAAGAGAAGAGAGCTTGAGCAGGGGAAACTCCCCTTTTTAAAAACCATCAGATTTTGTGAGACTTATTCACTATGGCAAGAACAGCACGGGAAAGACCCGCCCCCATAATTCAACCACCTCCCACCGGGTCCCTCCCACAATGCATGGGAATTCAAGATGAGATTTGGGTGGGGACACAGCCAAACCCTATCATTCCTCCGCTGGCCCCTCCCAAATCTCATGTCCTCACATTTCAAAACCAATTATGCCTTCCCAACAGTCCCCCCAAAGTCTTAATTCATTTCAGCATTAACTCAAAAGTCCATAGTCCAAAGTCTCATCTGAGACAAGTCCCTTCTGCTTATGAGCCTGTAAAATCCAAAGCAAGTTAGTTACTTTCTAGATACAATGGGGGTACACACATTGGGTAAATACAGCCATTCCAAATTGGAGAAATTGGCCAAAACGAAGAGGCTATAGGCCCTATGCATGTCAGAAATCCAGTGGGGCAGCCAAATCTTAAAGCTCCAAAATGGTCTCCTTTAACTCCATGCTCATATCCAGGTCACGCTGATGCAAGAGGTGGGCTCCCATGGTCTTGGGCAGTAGTGCTACTTTTACTTGAGGTAAGTCAAAGGATTCACACATGAATATTTCCAGGAAGTATCTTTCCTTAACTAAGCCATGCATTTTCTGCCAAGGGGAGGGTAAATTGGAACAACATTGATGGAGGATAACTCAGCAACAGTATCAAAGTGTGAAGCATGCACTTGACCCACTCATCCATTTTCTAAGAATTTACCCTTAGGGAATAACCACACCAGTGGGGAAAAAAAAAGAAGGAAAAAAAATGTGAGCACGGAAATGCCTGTCCCAGTACCTTCTGTTGATAATAGAGAAACACTGCCAACAGCTAGAATGCAACTGAATAAACTGGCAAACAGTTTCAAAAAAGTTTCAGTAAAGTGAGCTATATTTATTTAATGAAATATCATGGATCATTAACAATGACATTTATTAGGCCAGGTGCAGTAGCTCATGCTTATAGTATCAGCATGTTGGAGGCCAAGGCGGGCAGATCGCTTGACCTCAGGGGTTGGAGACCAGCCTGGGCAACATGGTGAAATCCCATCTCTACTAAAAATACAAAAATTAGACAGGCATGGTGGCATGCACCTGTGGTCCCAGCTTTGGGAGGCTGAGGTGGGAGGATTGCTTGAGCCCAGGAGGTGGAGGTTGCAGTAAGCTGAGAACATACCACTGCACTGCGGTCTGGGTGACAGAGTGAGACCATGTCTCAAGAAAAAAAAAAAAAAAAAAAGAAAGAAAAAAAGAAAAGAAAAAGAAAAATGAGGCTGGGCACAGTGGCTCATGCCTGTAATCCCAGCACTTTGGGAGGCTGAAGTGGGAAGATCACTTGAGGCCAGGAGTTCAAAACCAGCCTGGCCAACAATGGCGAAACCCCATCTCTACTAAAAACACAAAAATTAGCCAGGTGTGGTGGTGCATGCCTGTAGTCCCAGCTACTCAGGAGACTGAGGCATGAGAATCACTTATTGCAAGTTGCAATAAGCCAAGATGGCACCACTGCACTCCAGCCTGGGCGACGGAGCAAGACTCTGTCTCAGAAAAAAACAACCTCCCCCCCAAAAAACACCTTACCTACCCCATAAATATATACACCTATATGCTCCCACAAAAATTAAAAATTGAAAACAATGACATTTATACTGTGGCATTTGAATAATGAGATTAAAGAATTGTGATTTCAGGCCGGGTGCGGTGGCTCACGCCTGTAATCCCAGCACTTTGGGAGACCGAGGCAGGCGGATCACCTAAGATCAGGAGTTCAAGACCAGCCTGGTCAACAAGGTGAAACCCTGTCTCTACTAAAAGTACAAAAATTAGCCAGGCGTGGTGGTGGGTACCTGTAATCCCAGCTATTCGGGAGTCTGGGCAGGAGAATCGCTTGAACCTGGGAGGTAGAGGGAGGCTGCAGTGAGCTGAGATCATGCCACTGCACTCCAGCCTGGGCGACAAGAGCAAGACTCTGTCTAAAAAAAAAAAAAAAAGAATTGTGATTTCAGGTAGGATTGTGGTCTTGAATTTGTGGGGTTTTGTTTGTTCGTTTCATTTTTTGTTTTTTGAGACAGAGTCTCCCTCTTTCACCCAGGCTGGAGTGCAGTGGCGCAATCTCAGCTCACTGCAACCTCCGCATCCCAGGTTCAAGAGATTCTCCTGCCTCAGCCTCCCAAGTAGCTGGGACTACAGGCGCTTGCCACCAGGACCAGCTGATTTTTTTATTTTTATTTTTAGTAGAGATGGGGTATCACCATGTTGGCCAGGGTGGTCTTGAACTCCTGACCTCAAGTGATCCGCCTGCCTCGACCTCCCAAAGTGCTGAGACTACAGGCGTCAGCCACTGCGCCTGGCCAAATTTACGTTTTTAAAAGACTCCTTGTTTTTTAGAGATACACAGTGAAATGTGCGCAGATGGGGTTTGCTGTAAAATAATAGTGGGGAAAGCAGATTAGTGGTTGCCAAGGGCTGAGAGAGAGAAAATGGGGGAGTCACTGCTTAATGGTGCAGGGTTTCCTTCGGAGTGATGAAAATGTTCCGGAGCTAGGCAGAGGTGATGGCTGTGCAACACTGTGAAGGTACTAAATGCCTTTAATGGTAAATTCAATGTCGTATGTATTTACCACAATATTAAAATAGTAATTAACAGGGAAATAGTAAGGGCTGAGATGAAATAAGATTGGCCACAACTGAAAATCACTGAAAGCTAAGTGATAAGAACTGAGACCACGTATGTGTGGATTTACGTGCATAGAAATGTGAGACGTTTTCCATAATAAAATACTATAAAAAGTGATGCTATCATCTCACGTTATCTCCTCACTGTTTGGTAACCATTTTATTATCTATGGCATGCCCTAAGTATACACAATAAAATTGATTTTTTAATAAAAAGTGGTGCCACAGATGTATACTCATTGGCATGGAATGTCCACAACCTATTGTCAAGTTTAATGAGTCAGTTATAAAACCAAATATTGGATCCTCCCACTGCTATAAAATTCTATTTCTAGATTGTCTGGAATACTTTCAGTAAAGGTTTAACAATCATGACCGCTGGGTTAGTAGATTTGGGGAGATTTGCACGGTCTGTGCTTTTCTTTTCCATTGAATATTTTTACAAAACATAAAGCAGTTTTCTTAAAAGGCAGAAATGTTTAGGGACACACCTTTTGCTCCTAGCATTCTGACTGAAGGGCCCTAGGTAGTGGCACGTTCCTAACACAAACCACCTGGCTGGCTTGGTGGCTGGTCACGCACTCCATTGACAATGCCCTCCACAAGGACCGTCACCTCACAGAGGAGCTGAGAAGGGCCCAGCTTTATTGTTGGCTACCCCTGTAAATGACAACAACCCCAAAGGTGATCCCAGGCAACCCTTTCTCTAGCACACACTCATCTGTCCTCACAGCGGATATCAGGTAGGCTAGGGTGGGGAACTGTCCCTATTTTAGAGACAAGGCAGCTAGAGCTCGGAGGAGCTGGTGGGCTTGCCCAGGTATCACAGCTAAGTAGCCAAGGAAGGACCCAGCCCCACTGGGGAGTCCAAGCCTTGCCCTCTCTCTCTCATGAGCCACCTCATAGGTGTTCAGGATTGTCCTGCCCACCCATGACACTGGACCTCCACTTGGGAGATGAAGACCATTAAGCATTTGATCTTGCCTAGGTAAAAACTCAGACACCTGTGTTAGTACGACGGCCAAGCGTCCCTGGCCTCCACTGCACTTCACACAAATGGCAGTGGCTGGGGGGCTAAATATGGTGACTGCCACTGACTGCCCCTTGCTGAGGACTCCACTGCCCCTGCTGGGGTGCCTCTCTAGCTTAGCTCTCTGGAGTCACCTTGAAGTCCCTCATGGCCTCCCACACTCGGTGATATCCTTTGGAGGGACTTGCTCTTCCAAGTTGGTTCTGTGAGGACCCCAAGTCTGCTTATCCAAGTGGCCCAGAGGCTCTACACCCAGAGCCTGTGGACCAAAGTGACCACTGTGTCTGGCCAGAGCACCAACGCCCACTTCTCACGCTCACTCATTCATGGAATCACTCTCTCCCTCCTCCCTCCCCCATTCCTGCAACAAATAATTCGAGCGTGTCTACTCTGAGACAAGCAAGGTGCTAGGCATTGGGTATTCAGTGGCAAGCCAGTTGTCACAATCCCCACCCTTCTGTTGCTATGGATTATCAGGGAAGTCAAACATTAAACAAATAAGTGTACAGGTGAACAGTCAGCGCACCTGGGGTGAGTGCTATGAAGCAGTCGTATAGCACACTTTCCACTACATGGGAAGCAGAACTGGGCTGGGGGAGTCAGGAGGGTGTCCTGGATAAAAATGCATTTAACAGGCTGGGTGTGGTGGCTCACTTTGGGAGGCTGAGGCGGGCAGACCACTTGAGGTCAGAAGTTCAAGACCAGCCTGGCCAACATGGTGAAATATAACAACAACAAAAACTAGCTGGGTGTGGTGGTGGATGCCTGTAATCCCCAGCTACTTGGGAGGCTGAGGCAGAAGAATCACTTGAACCCAGGAGGTGGAGGTTTCAGTGAGCCAAGATTATGCCACTGCACTCCAGCCTGGGCAATAGAGTGAGACTGTATCTCAAAAAAAAAAAAAAAATGTGTTTAACAGCAGCAGCTGTTCCCCCGTGTGGTGTGTGACACCTCAGAGTAAATGGGGCTCGTGCCATCTAACAGCCGAGGTGCCGAGGCCAAGAGAGGCAGAGGCCACAGAGGACATCACTCAGCTGAGGAGAGAGGGAAACCCAGACCTCAGAGTGGCCTCAAAGCCAGGCCTAACCAGTCCTAGGCTCACCCAGAGCCAGCAGGGCTGCTCCCAGGACAGGTGGGACTTGAGGGCTTCTGTGGCCAGGCCCTGAAGGTGAAACCTCCAGCTGAGCTAGTGAAGCATCTCTGCACAGGAGTTCTCTGTGACACCGAACTGCCTCACTCATGACAAGACCTCCCACGGGCCAGCCTGGCCTCCCCGCTTCTGTGCTTAACAGAGACAAGGAAAGATGGGCTCATTTGTGGCTGCAGGTCTTCCATGGCGGGCATGGTACCGAGACTCAAGAGCCTAATTAAAATGAAAACGCTCGTTCCTCAGGAGAGGCTACCGCATTTCGGAGCAGTCAAATGATTCTGACTGTCTTTCCAAGAAAAATGTAAGGTGGCTGCTGCAGGGGGAAAAGAAAACCCACCACTCAGTCACTAAAACCAGAGCTCACCTATGGGAGTCCCAGCTTGCAGGCTCCATCCCAGGCTCTCCAGGGGCCAGTGCCTGAGGTCTCAGCGAATCACCAACTCCAGCCTGCAAGGTCAGACCACAACCTGCCCCGGGGTCTTGTCTCTGGCCTGGTTCTCCAGCTTGCGGATGCCTGATGGCCCCCTGTCCCCTTCTCTATTCTCACCTGGACTAAGGCAGCCTACTGAGCTATGGCACTGGGTACACCAAACATCTGGGGGAAAGACAGAATGTTCCTTCTGTGTCTAGGCATTGAGGCCTGTGGTAGAGCACAGCCTCTGTCCTTTCCATGGAAGGAGAACTGGCTCCAAGACGTGGAGAGCAGGGAGATCATGAAACACCAGGTCTTGCCTCTTGCCATAGCCTGAGCCCAAGCCTGAGCCCTTCCCACCTTCAGGCTCAGCCTGAGTTTCTACAGCCAATCCCAATTCAGGTGGAAGCTCTGGACCAGTGGTTTTCAAACCGTCTGCAGTGGAACTCATGTTGCAAACAGGCATCCTTCACCAGAGACCACTGGCCACAGAACAAGGGAAGCAAGCCAGGCTAACAGGGGAAGCCAGCCTGGAGCCCACCCATTGGCACCCCCCACTGGCGGGTGGCCTCTATAGAGGACTATAGTGGCTCACACCAGCCCAAGGCTCTGTAACCACATGGACGCCTTGGGCTGCTGGTGCCACTGTGTTCAGGTGTGCCACATGTGGACAGGGGCCGCCACTGTGCTGCTGAGAGCCAGCCTCCACTAAACTCAGCCCTTCCTGTGCTCCCCCAGGCCCTCCCCAACACCCCAGGCTGCCCCCTCTGGAGCCTCTGGAAGCTTCCATGATTCCTGCCTGTGCCTTCAGCAACTTGTCTTGTCTTCCAAGGTTTCTCTTCCACAATCTGGTTGTCATGTCTGTCTGTCAGCCTGGCCTCCCTCCAGAGGAGGTTCTGAGCCCACCATGGTTCCTTGGCCTGGGCTGGATACAGGTGAGGGGCAGCCTTGGCACACATGGAGCCCAAACAAGTTTCGCCTGCCCTCCTGCCAATGGGAGGGAACTAGAGGTGGTCATGGAAGGCTCCTTGGAAGAGACCAAGTCTCACGAAGATCCAGCAACGGGGGACAGGATTTAAGGCTTCCTTGTAACGCACACTTTGGTGGCTCCTCAGGCATGACCTTGCCCTGCTCTGATCATGCTGGATTGGGCCAGGGCAGAGAACCTGCTCTGAGCTGCACCAGAGCCTCTCATTCAAGAATTTGAAGCTAGAGCCAGAGATGGCAGCCACAAGGCCAGCCACAACCAGGGCAGGCCAGGCCCATCTGCAGAACAAAATTATGGAGGAACAAAGAAGCCAGGCTATAGAGGGAAAGGACACAGAGGGGACACCAGGAGAGAACCAGCAATGGGGGTGTCAGAGAGTGCAGCTGCAAACACACCTCTCCCCCCGGACACTCCACTTCCTGCACCCTGAGCATAGCCCCCACTTGTGCTTCAGCCAGTCTCACTGGGTTTTTTTCCCTGCCACCAATTGACCCTGGATGGAAAACCATGAAAAAATAATTTTTAAAAAATGAATTAGTAAAACAGATCTCCATCTGTATTAGTCTACTCTCATGTTACTAATAAGGACATACCCGAGACTGGGTAATTTCTAAAGGCAAGACGTTTAATGGACTCACAGTTCCACATGGCTGGAGAGACCTCACAATCACGGTGGAAGGCTGCCAGCAGCACAGTGGCTCATGCCAGTAATCCCAGCACTTTGGGTGGCCGAGGCAGGCAGATCACTTGAGGTCAGGAGTTTGAGACCAGCCTGGCCAATATGGTGAAACCCCGTTTCTACTGAAAATACAAAAATTAGGCAGGCACGGTGACACCCGCCTGAAATCCCAGCTACTTGGGAGGCTGAGGCATGAGAATTGCTCGACCTGGGAGGCGGAGGTTGCAGTGAGCTGAGATCTCACAACTGCACTCCAGTCTGGACAACAGAGCATGACCCCATCTCAAAAAAAAAAAAAATCATGGTGGAAGGTGAATCAGGAACAAAGTCACATCTTACATGGCGGCAGGCAAGAGAGCATGAGCAGGGGAGCTCCCCCTTTATAAACCATCAGATCTTGCAAGACTCATTTACTACCATGAGAACAGTATGGGGGAAACCACCCCATGATTCAATTATCTCAGCCTGGCCCCGCCCTTGATACACGGGGATTATTACAATTCAAGGTGAGATTTGGGTGGGGACACCATACCACTGTCTATGAAGGTGTATCCAGTGTAGGTAGAAGACACCCCACACGTATGAGACCATCACACACAGGTCTATCGTCAACTAAGGACCTGAGCTGAAGAGCCTGGAATGGTAGTGATGACGACTGGCATTTGGAAGCTGCTCCATGTGCTTCCCTCTCACCTAGACTTGTCATGTATTATTTAATTTTTTTTTGAGATGGAGTCTCGCTCTGTTGCCCAGGCTGGAATGCAGTGGCACAATCTCCACTCACACAACCTCTGCTTCCCAGGTTCAAGTGATTCTCCTGCCTCAGCCTCCCGAGTACCTGGGACTACAGACCTGCATCACACCCAGCTAATTTTTGTATTTTTAGTAGAGACAGCGTTTTGCCCTGTTGGCTAGGTTGGTCTCTAACTCCTGACCTCAGGTGATCCACCCACCTTAGCCTCCCAAGGTGCTGGTAATACAGGTGTGAGCCACTGTACCGAGCCTAATTTTAAAAATATTATTGTTGTTATTTACCCTCACAACCATCTCATGATGCGGACATTACTCATCCCTGTGATGGGCAAAGAAATTGTGCTCAGAGAGGTAGAGGGCCTTGTCCAAAGTCACACAGTGACTCAAGAGCAAAGCCAGGATCCCAAACTTTGTGTCCGTTTTACTAAGCCATACTTGTTCATACCACCAGGCATGGTTCTGTGATTCAGCAAACTGACCGAGAGGCCCCCTCAGAGCCCAGACTTCCAGTTCCACAGCCCAGAATACTCAGCCTTGACCTTTCCAAACTGTTCAAGTGAAATGCAGGGGGTACCCAGGGAAATGTCACAGTCCTGCCAGCTTCAGATTTAGGTCAGGCACCCGGGCTGGCCCCCGGGGATCCTCCGCCTCTGGAATTAGTGACATCCTGAGTTGACAGTCTTTCTGCATCAGAGTCTGGTTCTCATGCCTACAGATCCATGAGAAGGTTAGCAACAAAGAATAAACTTCTCCAATCTGATAATTACAAAGGAAAGTATTATTATGCCCTCTAGTTACAAAGGAAACAATTAGAAATCAAGGTAATTGCCCTGGCAGGAAGATGCTTAAACTACCTTGATGGCAAGAATGTTTTTGTGTTTTGAGATGGAGTTTCACTCTTGTCCCCCAGGCTGGAGCACAATAGCGCAATCTTAATCTCTGCTCACTGCAACCTCTGCCTCCCGGGTTCAAGTGATTCTCCCACCTCAGCCTCCCGAGTAGCTGGGACTACAGGCACGTGACACTACGCCCAACTAATTTTTGTATTTTTAGTAGAGACAGGGTTTCACCATGTTGGTCAGGCTGGTCTCGAACTCCTGACCTCAAGTGATCTGCCCGCCTCGGCCTCCCAAAGTGCTAGGATTACAGGCCTGAGCCACCGTGCCCGGCTGCAAGAATGTTTTAAACTATAGACAACCACTTTTGTTATGCTCTGACCTCTTCATAAGTAGAACCCCTGCCCCCAGAGGTGTATTTCATAAGTCCTACTTTTCTACTGAAATAAGGTGGCCACTTCTGCGCTGGCTCCTCAGCTTGGCTGGCAGGCTAAAGTCCCATGAGGAGGGGCTCAGAACGCTGTCACCCCCAGTGTGAAAATCCAACTCAGTTTCTCTGAGAACAGAACATCAGTCTCCTCTGAGCTCTGCACGTGCATTCAAACTCACGGGTGACCCATTTACCCTGAGCCTCTTTCAGTTAGCACTGATTTACACAGGTCTCTCAGGGGTAAGCCACAGTCATCTGTATGGGTCACAGGGTCATGTCTAAATCCAAATTGTTCACATCTCCTAAAGAACAAGACCATCATTTTCCTATGTTGCTTTCTAGTGGCTCTTCCTCCTCCTAACGTGGATACCTGGGAACTGACTGTGCTCCCATTAGCAACTCCCCAACCCACGCCCCTCACCCTTTACACTGCAGGGCCCCCTGCTGAGGCAAGTGTCAGAAGACCACATCCTGCCAACGCCCGGCCCTCCTTCCTTGAGAAGGGCCCGGATCCTCTCCCAGCTGAGAGCTGTTAACCTCTCTTTGGTTTCTCTGAACTAAACAGAGCCCAGCTTGGCTGCTGGAAGCAATGCGAAGCCCCTTTCTCAGCCCTCTGCAGTCCCTTTTCTCTTTCTTTTTTTTTTGAGATGGAGTCTTGCTCTGTCACCCAGGCTGAAGTGCAGTAGCGCAATCTTGGCTCACTGCAACCTCCGCCTTTCGGATTCAAGCAATTCTCCTGCCTCAGCCTCCTGAGTAGCTGGGATTACAGCTGCGTGCCATCACATCCAGCTAATTTCTTTTGTATTTTCAGTAGTGATGGGGTTTCACTGTGTTGGTTAGGCTGGTCTCGAACTCCTGACCTTGTGATCTGTCTCAGCCTCCCAAAGTGCTGGGATTACAGGCGTGAGCCAGCACACCCGGCCTGCATTCCCTTTTCTACTTCCCGCAAACTCTATAAGACAGGGAGAGCACTGGCTCATTTAAATAAACTTCAAGCAGGGGCGCGGTGGCTCACGCCTGTAATCCTAGCACTTTGGGAGGCCGAGGTGAGTGGATCACCTGAGGTCAGGAGTTCAAGACCAGCCTGGCCATCATGGTGAAACCCCATCTTTAAAAAAAAAAAAATAAACAAATAAACAAACTTCATTCCAACCCACCGTTAATTTGTTAGATGTGATCATCGTACTTTGGTTATTTAAAAAAAAAAAAAAAAAGGAATTCTGATCTTTTATTTATTTATATTTTAGATATTTGAAATACAACTTTATTGGCCAGGTGCGGTGGCTCACGCCTGTAATCCCAGCACATTGGGAGGCTGAGATGGGTGGATCACCTGAGGTCAGGAGTTCAAGACCAGCCTGGCCATCGTGGTGAAACCCTGTCTTTAAAAAAAGAAAAGAAATACAACTTTATTCTGATTCTAAATGAAAAATATGGGAATGAGAGTACGCAACAAGATTTCACCACCAAAGGCTGTGATGTGACTGTAGCAGTCTTACGTTTGAAACTCCAGGAATCAACTGCGTTCCTAAACAGCTAAATACGCAGGTCAGAACAAGGAAAGTATTTTTTAAACTGCCACGCTCACTCCAAAGCCCACTCATCTCCTTCAGCATCCCACAGATGAAGCACATATGACGCTTAGCTAGATAATAATGAGGGGGCACACACACTGCACTGCTGACGTCACAGGACAGCTGCCTATCAAACTAGACGTCTGACGCTGGGCTCCTGCTTCCTTCTCACCAGTCATCATCCTCATTTGGGAGAGCAGTTGTCTGAGCAACCTCCAAGTTGTGTTCATCCTGCGCTGCCAAAGCTGGGCCCATGACAACCTCCGGTGGGGCAAGAGCAGGCATGGCAACAAATCCAAGTTAGGGTCTCCAGTGAGCTTCCCAGCAAGGCAGAGGAAGGGCTTTTCAAAGGTGCAGTTACTTTTGGCAGAAGTGTCACAGTACTGAAGATTCTTCTTGCGGTGGAAGGCAATGGATTTTGCCTTCACTTTCCTGTCCTTAATGTCCACTTTGTTGCCACAGAACACGACAGGGATGTTTTCGCGCACTTGTACCAGATCTCTATGCCAGATAGGCACGTTCTTGTAAGTAGCTCTTGATGTCACATCAAACATTATGAGGGCACACTGGGCTTGGATATAATTGCCATCTCTCAGTCCACCAAATTCCCCCCTGGCGGCTGTGTCCATACATTGAACTTAATAGTCCTCTGCTGGTGTGGAACACTAGGGGATGAACCTCAACACCCAAGCTGGCTACGTACTTCTCAAATTCACCAGTCAAATGACGTTTCACGGAGGTTGTTTTTCCAGTACCACCGTCACCAACCAATACAAGTTTGAACTCGATCTGGGGCTCTCCTGCACAGCCATCGTGGCATTCCTTCCAGAAGCATCTCCATACCTGTCCAACTCGGAATTCTCATCTTTTAAAGATACATCCAGACATGTTAACAAATAGGATGCTACGACCTGTGAAATGGGCTTCAGAATGATATAGATAGAGGAAGAAGTTGGGGGCATAGAGATAAGACTGGCCAAGAGCTGGTAACTGTGGCATCTGGGTGACGGGGATGTGCCGGTTCCTGAGAGCCTTCTGTTTACTTCTGTTTATTTTGTATAACAACAACAATTTTTTTTTTTTTTTTTGAGATGGAGTCTCACTCTGTTGCCCAGGGCTGCAGTGTGCAATGGTGTGATCTTGGTTCACTGCAACCTCCGCCTCCCAGGTTCAGGCGATTCTCCTGCCTCAGCCTCCCAAGTAACTGGGATTACAAGCGCGTGCCACCACGCTTGGCTAATTTTTGTACTTTTAGTAGAGACGGGGTTTCACCGTATTGGTCAGGCTGGTCTCGAACTCCTGACCTCGTGATCCGCCCCTCTTGGCCTCCCAAAGTGCTGGGATTACAGACGTGAGCCACCGTACCCACCTGCAATTTTTTTTTTTTTTGAGAGAGAGAAAAGCGTGTGTGTGTGTCTCGCTCTGTTGCCCAGGCTGGAGTGCAGTGGCGTGACCTTGGCTCACTGCAACCTTTGCCTCCGAGGTCCAAGCAATTCTCCTGGCTCAGCCTCCAGAGTAGCTGAGATTACAGGCACGTGCTACCACACCTGGCTAATTTTGTTGCTGTTGTATTTTTGTAGACATGGGGTTTCACCATGTTGGCCAGGCTGACAATAACAGATTAAAAAAAAAAAATTTAAATCCCATCCCAGAGATTCCTTTGTACCATACTTAAGCCCAGCTATTCTGAGGTTTCTACCTGCACCTCTGTCAATCAATACATTTACGCAGCAGCAATTACATCCAAGGTGCTGCTACAGCTGCAAAGAGCAACCACCTGGCCCTGCCTGCAATGAGCCCTCTACCTCTATCCCTGACCTGCAGAGTCCTGTCCTCTGTTTTACCACAATCCCCCAAACCTTCATTTCCCAGACTGGGCACTGGTTTTCCTCTCTCCCAAAACCAAGATGGGCAGTCAGGGACTACCCTTCCTGGCCATGTGGAAGAGACTGAGTCCAGCTTCCTGTCCCGGCATCACGGAGGGGAAACATGGACCTCCTTGCTCCTCCTTCAATCTCACTGGATGAAATGGCCCAGGTGTGAGTCAGGGCAGAGAGGAGTTTGAAGGGAAGAGAGTCTGAACATCTGCTTTTTGGAAGGTTTAGGTGAGGTCAACACCTCCATTCTGCAACCAGAAGACCAAGACCTGAGGGCCGGGACAAGTCCTGCTTTCCACTGGACCAAGAGCATGGAGGGGGAGCGCTGGCACTTCCACGGGCTCCAGGCCTGAATGCCTGGACACTGCCAAATGCAAAGGGCTCGAAAGTTCAAGAGCGCACAGGCAAGATGGCAACTGAAACCCCTGTGAACTAGCATAGATACATGTATTCATTCAAAAAGCTGTGCGGCTTTACTTGGAAAGCCTAAATTCACAGCCAACCAGGAAGGAATTTGCACCTTGAGCTGCTGAGTGATCGAGGAGCCACGGCTGCCCTCCCGGGTACCATTCAGTGTTCATTCCAGGGCCACCAGAGAAACAGAAGCCAATCCCTTCCATGAGCAATGCCCTTCACCACTATCAGTTTGTTGTTTTTAGAGACAGGGTCTTGCTCTGTCACCCAGGCTGGAGTGCAGTGGCAAGATCATGGCTCACTGTAGCCTTGACCTCCTGGGCACAAGCGCTCCTCCCACCTCAGCCTCTCGAGTAGGTAGGACTACAGGCGCATGCCACCATACCCAGCTATTGTATTTTGGAGAGACAGGGTCTCGCTATGTTGCCCAGGCTGCTCTCCACTCCTGGCCTCAAGTTATCCTCCCTCCACAGCCTCCCAAATGCTGGGATTACAGGCATGAGCTGCCATGCCTGACTCCACTATCAGTTTTAATGACCAATAATTCATGCTCATATCCCATTTTCTCAGTTCGGGTGAGAACCATGAAGAGAAAGTCTCTGATGAAGAAAGGGTATAGCACTCCTAATTTAGCCAAAAGCCGTTTTCTTCAGTAGAGAGAGGGGGCTGCACCTAGACCTAGAAGGCAGGGGCCGAACACTTGGATACAATGCACTTGATGAACAGTAGGGCCCTGCACCATCACTTTTGTCTCCTCGGATCCCGCACATTAGATAAATATGTGGAATAAAGCTGAATTCAACCCCCTCCAAGAAAAATATGGAATTTGGAAATGGGGGAAGACAGCCAGCTGCAATAAGCAATCCAGGGAGTCGACAGAGCAGACCGTGCTCAAAGTGAGAAGCCTGGAGGGCTGGCAGGAGCCCTGTGTGGAATGTTTATTATAAAAATGAGGAAGGCCAGGTGCGATGGCTCACGCCTACAATCCCAGCACTTTGGGAGGCTGAGGTGGGCAGAACACTTGCAGTCAAGAGTTCAAGACCAGCCTGGCCAACATGGAGAAACCCCATCTCTACTACAAATACAAAATTAGCTGGGCATGGTGGCACATGCCTGTAATCCCAGCTACTCCAGAGGCTGAGGTAGAAGAATTGCTTGAACCCGGGAGGCAGAGGTTGCGGTGAGCCGAGATTGCGCCATTGCACTCCAGCCTGAGTGACTAGAGTGAAACTCCATGTCAAAAAATGAAAATTAAAAATTTTTTAAAAATGGGGAAAGGCAGGGAGTGGTGGCTCATCCCTGCAATCCCAGCACTTTGGGAGGCTGAGGTAGGCAAGATGACAGCCTGGGCAACAGAGCGAGACTCTGTCTCAAAAATAAATAAACAAAAATAAAAAATAAAAACGGGTGAGGGCCAGGTGGCTCACACCTGTAATCCTAGCACTTTGGGAAGCCGAGGCAGGAAAATTGCCTGAGCCCAGGAGTTTGAGACCAGCCTGAGCAACATGGTGAGGCCCTGTCTCTATATTTTTAAAAATTAAATTAAATTAAAACAAAAATTAAAATGGGGGTTCCTAGGTGCCATATGACCATCGGATCTGAATCTCAGTGGTCCTATCCTCGGAGTTTGCAGTTTTAACATGCTCCGCCAGGAAGACTTCATGTCCGTCAAAGTAAGAGAGAAGTTATTCAGCTTTTTCTTTTATTGTGTTGTTTAATCCCTACCAGTTAAATTTTCCCTCTATGAGTTCATAAAGACCTCTTTATACCCTCTAATCAGCAGGGAGGATGGGCCTTCTCTCCTCCTCAGTACCGAGGAGTCTGTGGGTCAATAGCTTGAATGCACCTATATTTTCCCTTTGTCTGAGGAGGGCAGACCCCTGTTCCCGTCCAGCTTCTTAGGGAGTGAGGACAGAGGCGGTGGCCACAGAAGAACCTGGATCAGTACCTGCAGGCATCCTCCAAGCCCCGAGGAACAACTCCCCCCAACAAGTAAGAAACACTGGGCTTGGGAAGCCATTCCTTCAAACACAAAGAGAGGACTGCTGAGTGGACCAAGGCCACTTGTGTCCCCAGGCACACAGGCAGCAGGTTTCCTGAGAACTGTTTCCAGAGCCAGAACAACTCCACACTCCCTGGGAATTTATTTCCACCTCAGTTGGATCACGGCCAACAGGAACAGGAGGAAAGTCTTCCAAGTCCTACCTTTTAGAGGATTTTCATTTCGGAGCAATAGGATGGCAGGCTGTCCAGGTGTTCTTTAGGGTCAGCCTCTAGGGCCACCAGCCACCCAACCACCTCCTCACCTCCCCCGCCTCCCCACTCAACTGCCTGCCTTAGTTGCTCTAAGGGCAGAACCTGGGCTGCCTGGGATAATTCCGAGTGCTGGGCTGTGATATCAGAGTAGAGTTATGACATCAATGGAGGGCAGGTCAGCCCTGCAGGGGGGGTGGGGGGGGGGGGGAAGCGAGGACAGGGGAGCCCCTGAGGAGCTAGGCTAGCCCCCCAGAAGTGAAGGCCCAAGACAGAGGTGGCCAGCTCTGTATCAGCCTCTTGCAGCCTCCCAGAGTCCTCTGGGAGGCCGACCTGAACATCTGAAAATGGTTCACAGCTACTGAGAGATACGTTGCAAGCCAGCCAATCTGCTAGTGCTTCCTAGACACTGAGTTACGGAAAAGAAAGTGAACAAGCCATCTTCTAGCGCCCCCCCTGTGTCAAGAAAAAGGATACTCTCTCTTTTCTGACTTGGAGGTCTGCCTTTAGACTAGGGAGTTGGGAGCAGAGCCCCCAAGTGGGTTGGGTGTCAAGGTCCCCCAGGATAGGGTTAAATGCTGGTAGATAAAATGCAGGATGCCCAGTTACATTTAAATTTCAGATACACAATAAAATTTTAGTATAAAGACTGCCCACATATTGAGACATCCTTATACTATAACATTATTCGTTTTGTATTTGAAGCACAAATTAAACCTGTGGGGTTTGTTTTTTTTTTTTGGCACTCGGTTGGCCAGGCTGATCTTGAACTCTTGACCTCAAGGGATCTGCCTGCCTTGGCCTCCCAAAGTGCTGGGATTAGAGGCGTGAGTCACTGCACCCGACCAACCTGTGTTTTTATTTGTTCAATCTGCCAATCCCGCTCAAGGAGCTTTAGAAAAAAAATACAAGTACTCGCTGCTCCCAAAAGTCATTCTCATTCTGTTTTAGCAGCGCAGAGGACTTGAGAACCTGTATCATTTTAAAGCTGCAAAAGTGACTATCAATAACTGCAGCTTGCTTTAGCCAAGCATTTGCCAAACCGTGTACCAAGATCACTTTACAAACTATCTAAGCTAATCCTCATAGCACCTCTAAGAGTTGGTTCTATCATGAAACCCATTTTACAAAGGAGAGAAATGAGGCAAAAGACGGCAAGCAACTTGTCCAAGGTCACACAGTGGGTAAGTGTGGGAGCCCTGATTTGAACCCAGGCAGGCTGGCTACAGCATCTCTGCTCCCGCTGGCTTAGAAATCTTTGTTGGGAAGGACCCTGGGAAGCACAGAATTGAAGCTTCTAGGGGATTCTGAGGCTCTAGGAAACCCATGCTCAGACTAACTGCTATGCCACCATACTGGGGGCCTGAGTCAAGGAGCAAACACCTGGGAGCAAACATCTGGCCCAGGCAGGAGGCTCAGGGAAGGCTTTCCTGACTGGCCTCTCCCTGGAGGGTAAACAGACTTAAGGAAAATAGGGTGTGGGAAGGGGCTGGATGCTAGGGAAGAGACTTTGCCAACAAGAGTTATAGAATTCACACTGGCTGGCAGCAAGATGGTGTGCCAATGAAGAGAGCAGAAGCTGGATGGGTCTAGAGGCCAAAAGGCAGCCAGAGAAGAGATACAGATCAAAATTGCATTTTATTGGCTGGGTGTGGTGGCTCATGTCTGTAATCCAAGCACTTTGGGAGGCCAAGGCGGGTGGATCACCTGAGGTCGGGAGTTCACGACCAGCCTGACCAACATGGTGAAACCCCGTCTTTATTTTTTACTTAAAAAAATAAATAAATAAAAGGAAAAAAAAAATTGCATTTTATTTTATTTTTTATTTTTTGAGATAGAGTCTAACTCTGTCACCCAGGCCGGAGTGCAGTGGTATAATCTCGGCACACTGCAACCTCAGCTTCCCAGGTTCAAATGATTGTCTCCTGACTCAGCCTCCCGAGTGGCTGGGACTACAGGTGTAGACCACCATGCCTGGCTAACTTTTGTATTTTTGGTAGAGATGGGGTTTCGCCATATCGCCCAGGCTGGTCTTGAACTCCTGGGTTCAAGTGATCCACCTGCCTCGGCCTCCCAAACTTCTGGGATTACAAGTAAAAGTATTATAGCTGTATGGTTTACATTTTGAGTTAATTTTTATGATAAATAAGAAGTATAAATCAAGATTCATTTTACTGCTTATGGATGTCCAACTGTTCTAATACTAGTTGTTGAAAAGACTATCTTTGGGCGGGGGAGGTGGGGGAATAAAAAAGACTATCTTCTCTCAATTAAATTGTTTCTACACCTCTGTCAAAAGCCATCTGACCATATTTGTGTGGGCCCATTTTTGGACTCTCTGTTCTGTTCCATTATTGTATGTGTCTATCTAATTAATCTATATAGTGTTTGCCAGCATCACCCTGTCTTGTTTCCTTATGATAAGTCTTAAAATTGGGTAATCGCTCCAAGTTTATTCTTCTTTTTCAAAGCTGCTTTAGCTATTCGGATTTCTTTTTCTTGTCATTTAAATTTATAATAAGCTTGTCTATGCTGAGAAAATGTCCAGCTGGGATTTTTATTGCAATTGCATTAAAGCTATGGATCAAAGGAGAACTGACGTCTTTATTCTCTTGAATCTTCTGATCCATGAGCATTGTATGTCTCTCCATTTATTTTGGTCTTCTATGTATTTAACACTATTTATATAGATACTGTATTTGTTTTGTTATAATTATATCTAAATATTTCGTGGGGTCATTGTAAATGATTTTTTAAAATCCGCCATATTGCCCAGGCTGGTATCAAACTCCTGGGCTCAAGTGATCCAGCCCCCTCAGCCTCCCAAACTGCTAGGATTATAGGTAGAAGTATGATAGTTGTATGGTTTACATTTAGAATTAATTTTTTCTTTTTTTTTTTTGAGATGGAGTCTCACTCTGTTGCCCAGGCTGGAGTGCAATAGTGTGATCTTGGTTCACTGCAACATCCGCCTCCCAGGTTTAAGCGATTCTCCTGTCTCAGCCTCCCAAGTAGCTGGAATTATAGGAACGCGCCTGTATTTTTAGTAAAGATGGGGTTTCACCATGTTGGCCAGGTTGGTCTTCAACTCCTGTCCGCAGGTGATCTGCCCACCTCAGCCTCCCGAAGTGCTGGGATTACAGACGTGAGCCACCACACCCAGCCTGAGTTAATTTTTATATAGATTTTTCTGTGCTACTACACAGAAATATGATTGGCCTTTATGTACTGACCTTGCATCCTGTGACCTTGTTAAACTCATTTACTCTAAAAATATTTTTGTAGATTTCTTGGGATTTTTCTATACAGACATCATGTCACTTGCAAACAGGGGATAGCTTTGTTTCTTCTTCCCAATCTGAGTGCCTTTGACTTCTTTTTCTTGCTTTATAATACTGGCTAGGACTTCCAGTATAAGGAAGAATATGAGTGAGGAACATGGACATCCTTGACTTTACTGATCCTGGGGGAAAGTAAAGCGTTCAGTCTTCTAGCACTACATATGATGTCAATTTCTTGCAGATGCCATTAATCAGGTGGAGGAATTTCCTAGTTTGCTGAGAGTTTTATTTTTTTTCCATGAATGATGTTAAATTTTGTCAAATGCCTTTTTCTCTATCAATTGATATTATGATGTAGTTTTTCTTAGATTGTTAATATTGCGATTCCATTTATTCATTTTCTTTCTTTTTTGAGACAGAGTCTTGCTCTGTTGCTTAGGCTGGAGTGCAGTGGTGCAATCACGACTC
Source organism: Ateles fusciceps (assembly GCA_036589455.1). NCBI lineage: Eukaryota > Metazoa > Chordata > Mammalia > Primates > Atelidae > Ateles > Ateles fusciceps. The sequence continues at coordinate 10,072,536 of JAZHEH010000882.1, forward strand.
ACTGCAACCTCCGCCCCCCTCCCCCCCCACCAAAGGTTCAAGCAATTCTCCTGACTCAGCCTCCTAAGTAGCTGGGACTACAGGTATGCACTACCATGCCTGGCTAATTTTTGTTTTTTTAGTAGAGATGGGGTTTAACCACGTTGGCCAGGCTGCTCTTGAACTCCTGACCTCAAGTGATCTGCCTGCCTTGGCCTCCCAAAGTGCTGGGATTACAGGTGTGAGCCACTGTGCCCAGCCCCATTTATTGATTTTCAAATATGGAACCTACCTTGCACTCCTAGCATGAAATCTACTTGATCATGGTATATTATTCTATTGTACTGCTGGGTTCAAATTGTTAACACTTTGTTGATGTTTTCATCTATGCTCATGAGAAATATTAGTCTAAAGTTTTCTTTTCTTGTACTATCGTTGTTCAGTTTGGTATCAGGGTATGCTGTCCTTATAAATGAGTTAGAAATTACTCACTTCTAGGCTGGGCGTGGTGGCTCATGCCTGTAATCCTAGCACTTTGGGAGGCCGAGGCAGCTGAATCACCTGAAGTCGGGAATTTGAGACCAGCCTGACCAACATGGAGAAAGCCCATCTCTACTAAATATACGAAATTAGCCGAGCATGGTGGCACATGCCTGTAATCCCAGCTACCCAGGAGGCTGAGGCAGGAGAATCACTTAAACCCGGCAGATGGAGGTTGCAGTGAGCCAGGATATCGCCATTGCACTCTAGCCTAGGCAACAAGAACAAAACTCCATCTCAAAAAAAAAAAAAAAAGAAAAAAGAAAGAAAGAAAGAAAGAAAAGAAAAGAAATTACTCACTCCTGCTGGCCAGGCATGGTAACTCATGCCTATAATCCTAGCACTTTGGGAGCCAAGGCGGGCAGATCACAAGGTCAGGAGTTCGAGGTCAGCCTGGCCAACATGGTGAAACCCTGTCTCTACTAAAAATACAAAAAAAATAGCTGGGCGTGGTGGCAGGTGCCTGTAATCCCAGCTACTTGGGAGGCTAAGGCAGAAGAATTGCTTGAACCAGAATTATAGGTGTGGCAGTGTGTACCTGTAATCCCAGCTGCTCAGGAGTCTGAGACAGGAGAATCACTTCAACCCAGGAGGTGGTGGAGTTTGCAGTGAGCTGAGATAGTGCCACTGTACTCCAGCCTGGGCGACAGTACAAGACTCTGTCTCAAAAAAAAAAAAAAAAAAAAAAAAAAGCCAGGTGCAGTGGCTCATGCCTGTAATTCCAGCACTTTGGGAGCCCGAGGCAGGAGGATCACCTGAGGTCAGGAGTTTGAGGCCAGCCTCGCCAACATGGTGAAACCCTGTCTCTACTAAAAATACAAAAATTAGCCGGGCATGATGGTGCATGCCTGAGGTCCCAGCTACTCAGGAGATGGAGGTTGCATGCAGTGAGCCGAGCACTCCAGCCTGGGTGACAGAGCAGACTCCATCTCAAAATAAATAAATAAATAAATAAAAATAGGCTGGGTGTGGTGGCTCATGCCTGTAATCCCAGTAGATCATTTGAGATCAGGAGTTCAAGATCATCCTGGCCAAGATGGTGAAACCTCGCCTCTACTAAAAACACAAAAATTAGCCAGGCATGGAGGTGAGTTCCTGTGGTCCCAGCTACAGACTGAGGTAGAAGAACTGCTAGAACCCAGGAGGTGGAGGTTGCAGTGAGCCAAGATCGCACCACTGCACTCCGGCCTGGGTGACAGAGCAAGACTCCATCTCAAAATAAATAAACAGAAATAAATAAAACTGCAGATGGCAGTGAAGAAAATATCCAGGGTGCTATAATGAAGATGTCTCAAGAGAGAGGAACAGCTTAAAGTCCTCTGAGGTGACATTAGGCTGAGCTCTGAAGGATGGGACACCAGTCAGATGTGTTCTAGGCAGAGAGACCAGCAAGTACAAAGGCCCTGAAGCAGAGCTGAGCCCACTGGGCAGGGTAGGAAGGAGCAGGAGAGGAGGCTGCCAGTAGGGACCTGATCACAGGGGGCTTTACTGCCAATATGAGGAGGAGCTTGGATTTTACCCAACGAGAACTGGCAAGCCGCCTAAGACAATTTTGTATGTGTGGATGGATGTAAACATACATAACATTTACCTTTAATCATTTTATTTTTATTATTATTTTTGTGGGAGATAAGGCCTTGCTCTGTTACCCAGGATGGAGTACAGTGGCGTGAACGTGGTTCAGTACAACCTCAAACTCCTGGGCTCAAGCAATCCTCCTGCCTTAGCCTCCCAAAATGTCGGAATTACAGGCATGAGCCACCACATGTGGCCCATTTTAAAGTGATGTTTAGTACATTCATAACGTGCAACTGCCACCTCTGTCTAGTTCCACAGTATTTTCATCACCCTAAAAGAAACCCTGTACCCATTAAGCTGTCACCTCCCGTCTCCCCCTGGTTCCTACAAACCACTACTAGTCTGCTTTCTATCACTATGGATTTACCTGTTCTGGATATTTTGTATAAATAGGATCACACAGTACGTGGTGTTCTGTGTCTGGCTTTTTTCACTTACCATAATGTTGTCAAGGCTCATCCATGTTGTAGCATGTGTCAGTGCTTCATTCCTTTTCATGACTGAATAATATTCCATTGTATGGATATACCACATTTTCTTTATCCATTCACCTATTAATGGGCATGTGGTTTCTTTGCACCTTTTGGCTGTTACGAATAGTGCTGCTATGATCGTTCATGTATAAGTTCTTGTTTGAGTACCTGATTTCAATTATTTTTGGGCATAGACTCAGAAGTGGAATTGCTGGGCCACAGGGACAATTCTATTTAACTTATTGAGAAAATGCCAAACTATTTTTCACAGTGGTTGCATCATTTTACATTTCCACCAGCAATGTATATGGGTTCCAATATCTCCTCTTCTCGCCAACACCTTTGTTATTTTTCTTTTTTGCTGTTGTTGATAATCATCCTAACGGGTGTGAAGTATTGTTTTGGATTTGCATTTCCTCAATGACTAATAGTCTTGATACTCTTTTCATGGATTTGTTAGCTTCTTTGGAGACATGTCTATTCAAGTACTTTGCCTTTTTTTGGGGGTAGGGGGAGACAGGGTCTGGCTCTGTTGCCCAGGCTGGAGTGCAGTGGCACAATCTCAGCTCATTGCAACCTCTACCTCCTGGTCTCAAGTTATCCTCCCACCTCAGTTCCTGAGTAGCTAGGACTACAGGTGCATGACACCACACTGGCTAATTTTTTTTGTTTGTTTAGTGTTTTTTTTTTTTTTAGAGATGAGGTTTTGCCATGTTGCCCAGGATGGTCTTGAACTCCTGAGCTCAAGTGATCTGCTCAGTTCAGCCTCCCAAAGTGCTGGGATTATAAGCGTGAGCCACCACGCCCAGCCATTTGCCCACTATTTTATTATTTATTTTGAGACCAAGTCTCAGTCTGTTGCCTAGGCTGGAGTGCAGTGGTGCAGTTTTGGCTCACTGCAACCTCTGTCTCCCTCTCTTTGTCTCACTCATTTTGAGCATGGGTCGTCTGCTTGGTGACTGTTCTCCCTGAGGTCAGCGCTCATGTAGCTCTCGTGTATTAGCAATGATGCAGAGCTTCCCAGGTACCACACCATGACCCAGTGAAGGAGACAGGTGGGACCATCTCAGACATGGGCTGTGTTGGGACCCCCAGAAGGACCTGTGGTCTCAGTTTGTATGCCTGTGGGAAGCCATTGTGGCAAAAGCTGTGGCTGGTGGCACAGCTGGGCTCAGGGCACCCATATTGGCCCAGTGAGTATGCTCACTAGAGATCTAGCTTCTCTTCCTGGCTTTGCTTTTCTAAGTAAAAATAAACAAATAAATGATAAATTACTTTATTTTTTAGGAACTTCTTGAAAATAATGCAGCAAGGCTGGGTGCAGTGGCTCACCCCTGTAATCCCAGCACTTTGGGAGGCTGCGGTGGGTGGATCACGAGGTCAGGAGTTCGAGACCAGCCTGACCAACATGGTGAAATCCCGTCTCTACTAAAAATATAAAAATTAGCCAGGCATGGTGGCTCGTGCCTATAATTCCAGCTACTCTGGAGACTAAGGCAGGAGAATCACTTGAACCCAGGAGGCAGAGGTTGTAGTGAGCTGAGATTGCGCCCATTGCACTCCAGCCTGGGCAACAGAGTGAGACTCCGTCTCCATAATAATAATAATAATAACAATAATGCAGGTAGCAGTTATGGGATTAGTCATTCTGGAACAGTTTTCTTACGACAGCCAGTACGAGGAGTTTCTTCGCAGCTGGAGTAGGGGGCAGTGCTTGTAAACTCAGCTGGGCAGTGCTAGAGATTGCTAGCCCAGACTTCATCTAGGAGAGAAGGGGACCCTTAGGGGAGTAGCTGTGACCTCAGCTTCCTTCATTGCAGGAGATGCAGCACATGTGCCAAGAGGGCATCCTTCTGGGCAAGGGCACAGGACAAAGACAAATGTCCAGGTACCCCTCAAGGTGGGATTCCTCTCCTGTTGGCTTTTTGAAGTACAAATGAATGGTGTATGTGAAGGAAAAGCCTTCAGGCAGCTACTCTGTGTTTATAGGAAGGTTGGGACCACCTGATTATGTCTTGGAAAATAGCCCTTTTGGTGGCCTTCTCTTCAAGGGAAGGTCCTCTTCCCTAAGCTCTCAGGCTGGTGTCAGAGAGTTGTGGTTTATACCTTTTTGCCAGTCTTCTAGTCAGCGTGGGGCAGCCCTGAATGAGAGAAGACTGCCTAATGTCACTGTCCCTGGGCCTGGCTGATGGTTGGCCCATATAATTAAAACTCTTGGGTGCTGGCTGGGGCGATGACTCACTCCTGTAATCCTAAGATTTTGGGAGGCCAAGGCGGGTGGATCACTTGAAGTCAGGAGTTCAAGACCAGCCTGGCCAACATGGTGAAACCCCTTCTCTGCTAAAAATACAAAAATCAGCCAGGCGTGGTGGCACATGTCTGTAGTCCCACTACTCGGGAGGCTAAGGCAAGAGAATTGCTTGAACCCAGGAGTAGACGTTGCCGTGAGCCGAGATCGCACCACTGCACTCCAGCCTGGGCGACAGAATAAGACTCTGTCTCAAAACAAAACAAAACAACAACAACAACTCTTATGTTCTATAAACCTACTAGACTTAGCAGACATGTACAAAACACTCCACCCAACAAGAGCAGAATGTAATTTTTTTTTCAGGTATACATGGAACATTCTTCAGGATAGACCATATATTAGGCCACAAAAGCAAGTCTCAATCAATTTTAAAAATATTGAAGTTATATAAAGTATTTTTCTGACCACAGTGGAATGAAGGTAGGAATCAGTCACAGAGGTAACACTAGAAAATGCAGAGTATGTGGAAATTAAGCAACACACTCTTAGTGGATCCAAGATGAAATCACAAGGGAAATTTGAAAATACTTTGAGATAAATCAAAACAAGAACACAATATACAACAATTTGGGAATGCAGCAATATCAGTGCCCAGAGAGAAATGTATAGCTTTATGTATTCCTCATTTACATGCCAGAAAAAATATTAAAAAAAAAATGTATAGCTCTAAAAGTATACGTTAAAGAAGAAGGAAAATCTAAAATGAAAAACGAAACTTTACACCTAAAGAAAGTAGGTAAAAAACAAACTAAACTCGAAGGTAGCAGAGGGAAGCGAACAATAAGGATTACAGTTGGGCAGGGGCGGAGGCTCACGCCTGCAATCCCAGCACTCTGGGAGGCCGAGGCGGGTGGATCACCTGAGGCCAGGAGTTTGAGACCAGCCTGACCAACATGCTTAAACCCCATTTCTACTTAAAAAATAAATAAATAAATTAGCTGAAGTGGTGGCAGATGGCTGCAATCCTAGCTACTCGGGAGGTTGAGGCAAGAGAATCACTTGAACCCGGGAGGTGGAGGTTACAGTGAGCTGAGATTGTACCATTGCACTCCAGCCTAAGCAACAGGGCAAGACTCTGTCTCAAAAAAAAAAAAAAAAAAAGAAAAGATTAGAGTTGGAGTAAATGAAAAAGAGCATTAAAAAACCAATAGAATGAATGAAAGCAAAAGTTGGTTCTTTGAAAAGATCGACATAATTGGCAAGCCTTCAGCTGGACTAAGAAAACAAGAGAAGACTCAAATTACTGAAATCAGAAATGAAAGTGGGAACATTACTACTGACCTTACAGAAATGAAAAGGTTTATAAGAACAGGATAAGGCTGGACGCAGTGGCTCACGCCTGTAAACTCAGCACTTTGGGAGGCTGAGGCGGGCAGATCACCTGAGGTGACCAGCCTGACCAACATGGTGAAACCCCATTTCTACTAAAAATACAAAATTAGCTGGGTATGGTGGCACACGCCTGTAATCCCAGCTATTTGGGAGGCTGAGGCAGGAGAATCACTTGAGCCTGGGAGGTGGAAGTTGCAGTGGGCCAAGATGGTGCCATTGCACTCCAGCCTGGGCAACAAGAGCAAAACTTCGCCTCAAAAAAAAAAAAAAAAAAAAATCAGTATACTACACCAATTTGATTGAAGGTGAAAAAGCCACATGTGGCCATCTCAATGATACAGAATAAAAGATCTGACAAATACCCAATACCCTTTCATGATGAACCCACTCAGCAAGCTGGGAATACAAGGCAACTTTGTCAACATGATAAAGGGCATTTATGAAAAACCCACAGCTAACATCAGACTTGATGATGAAAGAATGAAAAACTCGTCTCTAAGATCAAGAACAAGTTAAGCATACCCAGTTCCCCAAAGCTATTCAACATTGTACTGGAAGTTCTAGACAGAACAATTTGGCAAGAAAAATAAAGAAAAGGAAAATTTGGAATGGAAAAAGTAAAACTTTCTCTATTGGCACACATGATTCTGTGATTCTGTGATTCACGCCATTGCACCCCAGCCTGGGAGACAGAGTGAGACTCTCAAAAAATAAAATAAATTTATTAAAGTAAGAAATAAAATGTCTCTCCCAGGACATCTGAGCTAGCCTCCCCCACCAGGCAAAGGCAGAAGCTCTGGCTAAATGGTTTCACCCTCCAGGATGGGGGACCTGGGGGAAAGGTTGGCTTGAGGCACAGATGGATACACCATCCTGGACTCCCATGCTGACTGCTGCTTCTGGACCTGCAGCATCTGAAGGGTCTGCTGAAGTCCTGACTAGCCCAAAGAAAGGCACACACAGCTCCTGCCTGCCACAAACATTTCCTTGCCAAGAACTGCTGGTCAGACAGAATGGCTGAGCATCTCACTGCTGACGACGCACAAAACACACATACACCTTGACCTTCCAGATTGATCCAGGCTGGCCTGGGTCTCCTGGCCACCATTGCCCCCGAGCCACTTGCAATTCCCACTTCCTCCAGACCCATGACATCACCATGTACACACCCGCTATGCCAAGCGCTCACTACCTGAATGAGTGTTCATCACGCGGACAGCCTTGGCCTTGGCCAGCTCCAGAGCGGTGATCCACTGCTGCCGGTCCACCTCTGAGCTGGCCTTGAGGTGGTAGCTCCTGCCCCCACTGTTCAGCAAGATACCACAAGAGTCCTCCATGTCAATGTGCGCTGTGGACAGATTGATGGTTCCACGGCAGGTGTGGGCCATTTCACCCTGATTTCTGTAGGAGGTAAGAGAAGGAACGGGGTGAGGCTCCTAGTCTCAATGGCTCCAGACTGAAGAAACCCTCCAGGCAAATCTTCAGAATCTCAGACCCTCAGAGCTGGGAGAGGCCCTGGAGTCAAAGTTGGGAGATGAAGCCTATTGGAACTGTCTGGTCATGGCTTGATTGAGGGGGGCTGTCAGGCCACCACGGCTCTCTGTGAGTACAGTGGCAGAGCGATGGGGGCGCTGCATCGGTGCCACGTGTACAGGGAGTGCCTGGTGTGGTCTAAGCCCTTGCAGACACCAGAAAATGGCAGAGTGACTGCCCCAGGTCTCTCAAGGCAGATCAGCCCTCAGACTCTGTGCTAAACTCTTTCCATTACATCTTAGAACCATGGAGTTGGAGTCAGGAGCGGTGGCTCACGCCTGTAATCCCAGCACTTTGGGAGGCCAAGGAGGGTGGATTACTTGAGCTCAGGAGCCAACATGATGAAACCCAGTCTCTAGTAAAAATGAAACCTTTGCAAAATTATGACTGACAGTGAAAGAGGTCTAACTTAACCGACTCCATCTTGCTTCTAACCTCCAAGCTGTCTTGGTTTATTCCTGGGCATAGGCTGAACTAACTTTCAGAGAAACTTAGTTCATAGTTTATAGTTTAAACAAAGATGCTAACAGCCCTTTCCCAAAGCAGACCTCCTTCTTGCCTGGGGACTAGATTAACATTAGCCATAGGGTTAGAAATTATGGTAGGCCGGGTACAGTAGCTCACGCTGTAATCCCAGCACTTTGGGAGGCCGAGGTGGGCAGATCACCTGAGGTCGGGAGTTTGAGACCAGCCTGACAAACATGGAGAAACCCCATCTCTACTAAAAATACAAAACTAGCCAGGCATGGTAGCACATGGCTGTAATTCCAGGTACTTGGGAGGCTGAGGCAGGAGAATCACTTGAACCTGGGAGGCGGAGGTTGCGGTGAGCCAAGATGGTGCCATTGCACTCTGGCCTGGACAACAAGAGAGAAACTCCGTCTCAAAAAAAAAAAAAAAAAGAAAAAACAAATTGTAGTTTAGAAGTCATGAAGTTGGAGGCTACAAGATTCTGACCCTGCCTAATTTTGCAAAGGCAGTTTCATTTTTAGTAGAGACAGGGTTTCACCATGTTGCCTCCTAACCTCAAGTGACCCACTGTCCTCAGCCTCCCAAGATTCTGACTGCTCCTAAGATCAGCGTTTGAGATATTTTGCAAACTCTGCACTTGATGGATCAGCTGGCACCACCCCAGATCAATAAACTGGCTTGTCTGATCTTGTGGCCCCCACCTAGGAACTGACTCAGTACAAGAAGACAGTTTCAACTCCCTATAATTTCATCCCTGACCAATCAGCACTCCTGGCTCACTGGTTCCCCACCCACCCACCAAGTTATCATTAAAAGCTCTGCTCCCCCAAATGCTTGGAGAGACTGATTTGAGTAATAATAAAACTCCAGTCTCCCGCACAGTAGGCTCTGTGTGAATTGCTTTTTCTCTATTGCAATTCCCCTGTCTTGATGAATCTGCTCTGTCTAGGCAGCGGGGGCAAGGTAAACCCCTTGGGCAGTTACAAAAATAAAAACATCAGCTGGGTATGGTGGTGTTTGCCTGTAGTCCAGGCTACCTGGGAGACTGGGGCAGGAGAATCACTTGAACCAAAGAGGCGGAGGTTGCAGTGAGCCAAGATGGTGCCACTGCACTCCAGCACAGATGACAGAGCGAGATTCCGTCTCAAATAAACAAACAAACAAACAAACAAACAATGGAGTTGGAGCAGGTTGGGATCCTGCCACTAAAACTGAAATTGGAGGCCCAGAGCCTAAGGGGGCAGATATAGAGGTGTCTCCTGCTGGGAGGGACCTGGGACTCGTGTCACCCCTGATGCTGTCTTTTTGTTATATCATGAGATCTATGAAGCAAGGATGTCCTATTCTCTGGCTCTACATGGGTGAGTTGAAGGCATTGGCTGGGCAAACACAGTGCTGCCTCATGACAAGGGACAGGCCCCTCTGCTAGTGACAAGATTATGGAGCTAATGGTATCAAAATAAGGGGAAGTGTAGGTGACTAAAGTGTATGCCATTTCCAATTACAATCAATGTCAGAAAACGGCGATCCAACTATCATGACTGGATCTAACTCACTCCCTTAGACACCTGAAGGAAAGTCAGAACCCCTGTGACATAACAAATCTCTTCCCATGTAAGGCATCAGAAGAGGAAGAGTGATTGGCCAGCATGATTGGCCAGCATTGAATACTACCAGCGGCAGGAGCTCATTTGGTAATTTTCTGCTGCCTTTTAATTCTCATTTCTTTTCCCTGGCTGCCCATAATCTGTCATTTTTTAAAAATTCTTCTATCAGTTCTAAAGTCAAATGACTTGACACTCAGTAAGACATCTGTCTTTTTTTGAACAGTCATTGTCTTTCCTGATTCCCCTGGTGCTTTAGGCACATTTCTTAGAGAAGATGACATGCAGCTGAAGGAAAGTGCAACTCTTAGTTGCTGGTGTCTTTTGCTCGAAGGGAAGTCACTCTAATTTAGAAAACTGGCGAAGCTGGGCACACCTGTTGGAAGCCTGACGCTTTCAGATCTAAGGACATTTTAGGCTAGAAATTGTTCAGGTGTTAAATAGTATAGTGACTTACCAAAAATGACATTATGGCTTAGCTCAGAAATAAGAGGGGGATGGACAGTGTTCTGGACAGAGAGAGCAGTAAGGGCAAAGACCACGAGGCGAGGAGCAGTTCTCAGCTTTCAAAGAAGAGAAAGAAAGTTCCTTTGGCCAGAGTGCTCAGAACGAGAGCAGATGAGAGAAAAAGGAAACAAGAAAATCAGGCAGGTGGGTAAGCGTATTTCTGGAGTTAAAAAAAAAAAAAAAAAAGGCAGGCGGCGGCAGTGACTCATGCCTGTAATCCCAGCACTTTGAGAGGCTGAGGCAGGCAGATCATGAGGTCAGGAGTTCAAGACAAGCCTGACCAAAATGGTGAAACCCCATCTCTACTAAAAATACAAAAATTAGCCAGACACAGTGGCTCGAGCCTGTAATCCCAGCTACTCAGGAGGCTGAGGCAGGAGAAATGCTTGAACCTGGGAGGTAGAGGTTGCAGTGAGCCGAGGTCAAGCCACTGCACTCCAGCCTGGGCAACAGAGCAAGACTCCATTTCAAAATAAAAAATAAAAAAAGTATTATAATTACATTAGCTCCCTAGTTTTGAGTATTGTACTTTGGTGAGGTAAGATGTTAGCACTAAGGGGGAGCTAAGCCAAGAGTATATGGAAACTATCTGCACTATTTTTCTAACTTTTCTGTAAATCTAAGTCATTTCAAAATTTTAAACATTTAATATTGCTATCACCTTCCTGATAGCAAAGTCTTGTAGCCAGAACCTGAACTCATCTGCCTCCAGGGTCGGGGATTGGATTGGAGATATTCCCAATGTCACTCAAGGGCAGAAGCCTCAAGCCCCCATCATAGGATCTGATTCTAGACGGGACTCTCCAGGGGACGAAGTAAAGACATTTTAAAAATCACTAGATAAAGAAGAGTGTGTGAGGCTGAGGGAAGGAGGGAGAGAAGACCTCCCAGTCGAGATGAGCCTGAAAACCAAAATTCACAACCTGTGAGGAAAACCAGTGCTAATGAAAAAGCCAATGAAGTCAATGCTTAGAAGATGAATCACTTCAGGCTGGGCGTGGTGGCTCACGCCTGTAATTCCAGCACTTCGGGAGGCTGAGGCGGGAGATCACTTAAGGCCAGGAGCTCAAGACCAGCCTGGGCAACATGGTGAAACCCTGTCTTTACAAAAAGCACAAAAATTAGCCAAGCGTGGTGGTGTACGCCTACTCAGGTGGTCCCAGCTCTATCTGAGAGGCTCAGATGGGAGGATCACTTGAGTCTAGGAGCTGAGGTTGCAGTGAGCCTAGATTGTGTCACTGCACTCCAGCCTGGGTGACAGTAAGACCCTGTCTCAAAAAAAAAAAAATAATAATGAAAATAGAAGTTGATAAAAATGAAACGAGCAAATAGATATGAATAGGTAACATGAACACTTCAGAAAATAAAAACATAGCAGATTAGTTTTTCTAGTGACCCAGCATCCAAATCTAAACTGATCCTTTACTCATTCTAGTTAGGGTTACTTTTTTTTATTAAGGGTTTTAATTATTATTATTATTTATTTATTTATTTTTTAAAGATGGGGTTTCACCATATTGGCCAGGCTGGTCTCGAACTCCTGACCTCAGGTGATCCGCCCACCTCAGCCTCCCAAAGTGCTGGGATTACAGGCGTGAGCCACCGCGCCCGGCTTTTAAATTATTATTTATTTATTTTTGAGATGGAGTCTCTGTCACCAAGCTGGAGTATAGCGGTGTGATCTCAGCTCACTGCAGCCTCAGCCTCCCGGGTTCAAGTCGATTCTTCTGCCTCAGCCTCCCGAGTAGCTGGGACTACGGGCTCGCACCACAACACCCAGCTAATTTTTGTATTTTCAGTAGAGACAAGGTTTCACCATGTTGGCCAGGATGGTCTCGATCTCTTGACCTCATGATCTGCACGCCTCGAACTCCCAAAGTGCTGGGATTACAGGCATGAGCAACTGTGCCCGGTCTTAATTTTTTTTTTGAAACATGGTCTCACTCTGTTGCCCAGGCTGAAGTGCAATGGTGCAATCATAGCTCACTGCAGCCTTGAACTCCTGTGCTCAAACAATCCTCCTGTCTCAGCCTCCTAAGTAGCTGGGAGCATAGGCGTGTGCCACCATGCCCAGCTAATTTTTTTTTTTTTTTTTTTTTTTTGTAGAGAAGGTCTCACTATGCTGGGTGCGGTGGCGTGTGCCTGTAGTCCCAGCTATTTGGGAGGCTGAGGCTGGAGGATCTCGAGTCCAGGAGTTCTGGGCTGTAGTGCGCTATGCTGATCGGGTGTCCGCACTAAGTTCGGCATCAATATGGTGACCTCCCGGGAGCGGGGGACCACCAGGTTGCCTAAGGAGGGGTGAACTGGCCCAGGTCAGAAACGGAGCAGGTCAAAACTCCCATGCTAATCCAGTAGTGGGGATCGTGCCTGTGAATAGCCACTGCACTCCAGCCTGGGCAACATAGCGAGACCCTGTCTCTTTTTTTCACGTAATTAAAAAAAAAACAACAAAAAAAGAGAAGGTCTCACTATGTTGCCCAGGCTGGTCTCAAACTCCTGAGCTCAAGTTATTCTCCCATCTTGACCTTCCAAAGTGCTAGAATTACAGATGTGAGCCACCACACCAGCCTCTTACTTTAACTTTTTGGTTTATCTTTGTAAATTATTTGGAAGAAAATCTATAGTGAAATAATACAGTGAAATAAATAAATGTGGGGGCTAACAACCCTCAAAATTATCAAGGTCCGATACATTTGCTAGTCTTAGAATTTAGCTCTGCTCTTCTCTTTCATTTAGATGTTTTATGTTCAATCCATTTTTCACCTCTAGCCAAGGTATTACTTTTATCCTTTTTATTCAGCTTTTAAAATTTTTTCAATGGCTTCAAACTGAGTCCTGAAAAAGTCTAAAATTTAGCCATGTCTCCTAAAATTCAGATTGTTGTTTGGGAGTGGTGCACCTGCTCATGTTGTAAATAAATGATTTTGTTTCTCCCATTGTGAATCCTGGCTGAGGTAACCCTCTCTATGAAGGTTAACCTTCCAGGGAAGTCCAATAGTCCAGATGCAGGCAAAGTGCAAGCCCTGCTCACAGTATGCTATTGGACCCAGCCTGCAAGCTGCCGTGGTAACTCCTGTCCCTCAAGAGCCCATGGAGGTGTGCAACATTCCAGAACCATCTGGTCTTACTGACCCCTGAGCAGCTTCAGTGGCCTCACTACTCGGCCATGTCCTAGGGCGTCTCAGTTTTACCAGAGCTCATATCCAAAATACATGATGTCGTGGCCGGGCATGATGGCTCACACCTGTAATCCCAGCACTGAGGTAGGCAGATCACTTGAGGCGAGGTGTTCGGGACCAGCCTGGCCAACATGGTGAAACCCCATCTCTTCTAAAAATACAAAAATTAGCCAGGCATGATGGTGCACGTCTGTAATCCCAGCTACTCAGGAGGCTGAGGCAGAAGAATTGCCTGAACCCAGGAGGTGGAGGTTGAGCTGACAATGGATATCTGGTGCCAAGTCCCCGCAGCTACAGCAGACAGGTCCAGAAGTGACCCTGTTCACCATCACACATGGTTGCCCTTTGCAGGGTGTGTGCTCCCCATCCTCACACCCTTAGGATCAGCTGGGTTAGAGGATCTAGTCCTATGGTAAGGGAGGAATGTGAAACAACAAGGATCCCACTGACCTGGACACTCTCACAACCACTTGGCCACCTATGGCTCCTCATGCCAGTGAGCAACAAAGAGGGCAGTGATTCTACCGCCAGGGGTCTCTGATCCTAACTGCCATGAGGAATTAGGTGAGTGGTCCATTTGGGGGATGGGAGGAGAATGTCTGGAATAAAACCCAGAGGACTCCCTGGGATCTCTCTCTTTTTATTGAGACCGAGTTCCACTCTTGTTGCCCAGGCTGGAGTGCAATGACGCTATCTCGGCTTCCTGCAACCTCTGCCTCCTGGGTTCAAGTGATTCTTCTGTCTCAGCCTCCTGAGTAGCTAGGATTACAGGTGCCCGCCACCATGCCCAGTTAATCTTTTTTTTGAGATGGAGTTTCACTCTTGTTGCCCAGGCTGGAGTGCAGTGGCACGATCTCGCCTCACTGCAACCTCTGCCTCCTGGATTCAAGTGATTCTCCTGCCTCAGCTTCCTGAATAGCTGCGATTACAGGCCACTGCCACCATGTCCGGCCAATTTTTTATATTTTTAGTAGAGAGAGGGTTTTACCATGTTGGCAAGACTGGTCTCGAATTCCTGACCTCAGGTGATCCACCCGCCTTGGCCTCCCAAAGTGCTGGGAGTAGAGGTCTGAGTGACCACACTGGCCATTTTTGTCTTTTTAGTAGAGATGGGCTTTCACCATATTGTCCAGGCTGGCCTGGAGCCCCTGGACCTCAGGTGATCCACCCACCTTGGCCTTCCAAAGTGCTGGGATTACAGGCATGAGCCACTGCACCCAGCCCTGGTATCTTGGCTGATAATGGACAAGAACAACAACACACGCAGACTCCTCAGTGAAAACATTACAGACCAGCCAAAGTGCTGATGGGGAGTGGACAGGATCTAGGGCGGGTAGTGCAGGAGGAAGATGATGAGTAAGAATGACGGCATCAGGACCAGCCACAGCAGCAGCGGACGACCTTGTTTCACAGCCTTCTTGCTTTATTCTTCCTGGCGACCTCGATGGGCCAGTACCAGGAAATGCCTTCTGTCACTGATGGGACCTGTACCTTCCTGCTCAGGAAAGGGATGAAGATGTTTTTGTTCTCCAAGGAAAATGGAGATTCCCATGTTGAAGGAGGAGAGCTGATCTCATGGGAGGGCACGAGCAGACCTGAGTAGCGCAAGGTGTGGACTGTACTGGACACAAACCTTGTGCGCCTTCTCAGATTCCCCCGACCACCTCCTTCCTCGTCTCTCTCAGTGATGCCTCATCCAGGTCGGGCCGTCCCTCCACTTCTGGGCTTACATGAAATGCCACAGTGGAAAATGGGAGATGAAAAGGAATAGGGCAGATAAATCCCGCTCCACTCTTCCCTCCATGGATAGCTCTGAGGTGTGTTTTCTTCTTGCATATGTTCTGAAAAAGACCATGTGCCAGGCAAGCTCCCTTGCTGAGCGACCCACCGTGTCTCTCTGTAGCTTGCTGTGAAGTGTCATCCAGCAAGGGAACGTACCAGGTGGTCACTCTGATCTCTCCTCTGCCACTTGCCTTTGCTGCTTCACTGCCCTGGGATTGCATCTCCCAAAGTGTCAGCTCTTTAATCCCTGCCTTGGGCTATGTTTTCCAGAGGACCTTCCCCAAAAATGTCCATGGGAAAAAAAAATATTGACAGGGCAGCGAATCTGAATCCAGATGCACAGAAAGACCAAAAGCTACCACTCTGGAGCAAAGCACTTAGCCTTATGTGGAACTTCCATTCAACACAAGCTCAAGGTGACCCTGATTCACTGTGAAATTCCCATCCAACCTTCTGAATTCTAATTGAGCGAGCACCTCCTGTGGGCTACTATATAAAGGCACTGTGCTAGAAACTGGGGGAGGGAGTAGATACAAAAATAAATAAGACACAGCTTTCTGGCCTCAGTGGTCTAGCTTGGGAAGGACACAGGCCTATAAATGACAAGCCACTGTTTGTTAACAATAAGTGAAGGGAAATAAATTCAAACTAAGGGAGATGCTCACCTCATGAAAATTCATTAGCTACATCTTTGTAATTTACCAATTTTTCTGCATGTATGTTATACTTTTTTTTTTTTTTGAGATGGAGTTTGGCTCTACTACCCAGGCTGGGGTGTAGTGACGTGATCTCGACTCACTGCAACCTCCACCTCCCGGGTTCAAGCAATTCTCCTGCCTCAGCCTCCCCAGTAGCTGGGATTACAGGTGCCCATCATCATGCCTGCCTAGTTTTTGTATTTTTAGCAAAGATGAGATTTCACCATGTTGGCTAGGCTGGTCTCAAAATCCTGGCCTCGAGTCCTCCCACCTCAACCTCCCAAAGTACCAGATTACAGGCATGAGCCACCGTGCCTGGCCTATACTTTTATACTTTATAAAATTGGCTTTAAAAGCAAACTTGAGGCCGGGTGTGGTAGCTCATGCCTGTAATCCCAGCACTTCGGGAGCTCGAGGTGGGCAGATCACTTGAGGTGAGGAGTTTGAGACCAGCCTGGGCAACACAGTGAAACCCCATCTCTACTAAAAATACAAAAATTAGCCTGGCATGGTGGCACGCACCTATAGTCCCAGCCACTCAGGAGGCTGAGGGCACGAGAATCGCTTGAACCTGGGAAGCAGAGGTTGTAGTGAGCCAAGATTGTGCCATTTCACTCCAGCCTGGGTAACAAAGCAAGCCTCCATCTCAAACAAACAAACAAACAAAAAAACCCAGAAATTTATTATGTCACACTTCTGGAGGCTAGAAGTCCATAATCAACATGTTGAAGTCCACAAGAGCCTGGTTAATTTTCGTATTTTTGGTAGAGACAGGATTTTACCATGTTGGCCAGGCTGGTCTCGAACTCCTGATCTTGTGATCTGCCTGCCTTGGCCTCCCCAAGTGCTGGGATTACAGGCATAAGCCACGACGCCCAGCCAATTTCTGTTGCTTTAAGCCACCCGGTTTGTAATACTTTGTTTCAGCAGCTCTCAGACCTGTTAGTTCAGCTAACATGAACACACCATGTTCGTTCAGAACGACCATCCTGAATTTTTCTCATGCAGTAATCAGTGGCGCTGCACTTCAACCCTCCGCACGGTTCCTGCCTGGAACACTGAGCCACCGCAGCATCCACACAACTCCTCTTGGTCCTGGAGCAGTTCTGCACCACAGCTGCCCGGAGCTGCTCAAAGCTCTCCCCCTCTTCCTATGCCACAGAGGCCAGAGAGCCAAAGACGACCTGCGGGGAAACACTCCAGGATTCAGCTTTCACCAGTGACTTGCATTCGCGCAAGACTTAAATGTAGAAGTGAGTTAAGAGGGAGGCGAGAGAGAGGGCCTGCACAGTGGTGGCTGATCTATGACAGGGAACGTTCCTTGCAGCCATCAGCCTCCCGATTCCATGGCTCCCTGCATCACAGTGTGAGTGTGGACTACACAGCTCACGGACGCTCAGCCTCCAGCTGGCTCCAGCGGCACTCCCAGTCAGTTAGGAAGCTGCCTCAACCCTGGCAGCCCAGCTCTTTCTGCCTG
This sequence comes from Ateles fusciceps, assembly GCA_036589455.1. Classification (NCBI taxonomy): domain Eukaryota; kingdom Metazoa; phylum Chordata; class Mammalia; order Primates; family Atelidae; genus Ateles; species Ateles fusciceps. Next base: position 10,090,000 of record JAZHEH010000882.1, read on the forward strand.
GGTCATTTCTGGTATGCACCACTGAGTCTCAGCTAAGGCACCTCCCCCAGGGGCAACATCATCTCAGAACACCTCCTATAACTGCAACCAGTGGGTTCCTTGTGGTTCTAATGGCATCTCCTTTTCTCCTCAAGTTAAAGTTACTATCAGGTATTAGTTACAACTTTCTAAAGTTCATTTAATGAGGGGAAATATGAAGCACCAGAGTACTCAGGCCCTATCAGCCAAATTACAGAGCACGCTTGCAGAAGCCACAGTAACGGCTGAGTGTAGTGGCTCATGCTTGTAATCCCAGCAGTTTGGGAGGCCGAGGTGGGCAGATCACGAGGTCAGGAGTTTAAGACCAGCCCGACCAACATGGTGAAACCCCGTCTCTACTAAAAATACAAACATTAGCTGGATGTGGTGGCACGCGCCTGTAGTCCCAGCTACTCGGGAAGCTGAGGCAGGAGAATCGCTTGAACCCGGGAGGCAGAGGTTGCAGTGAGCCAAGATCGCGCCACCACACTCCAGCCTAGGTGACAGAGCAAGACTCTGTCAAAAAAAAAACAAAAAACAAAAAAAACCACACTAACACAATACTACAAAAACTGGCCGGGCATGGTGGCTCAAGCTTGTAATCCCAACACTCTGGGAGGCCGAAGTGAGCAGATCACTTGAGCTCAGAAGTTTAAGACCAACCTGGCCAACATGGTGAAACTCCATCTCTACTAAAAATACAAAAATTAACCAGGCATGGTGGCATGTACCTGTAATTCCAGCTACTCAGGAGGCTAAGGTGGGAGGATCACTTGAATCCGAGAGGCAGAGGTTGCAGTGAGCCAAGATTGTGCCACTGTGCTCCAGCCTGGATGACAGAGTGAGACTCTGTCTCAAAAAAAAAAACAAAACAAAACAAAACAAAAAAAAAACCTACAAAATCCAAGCTCATCAAATGCCCACTCCATCACAAATAACAAAGCAAACATTGCAGCCAGCTATCACAAATTTTTGGTTTTGCCTTTGTCTTTCCCATGTATTTACAAGTCTTATATAACAGGGTAAAGTAAATTCAGTATCTTTTGTTTTTATATAGAGACAGTGTCTTGTTATGTTGCCCAGGCTGGTCTCCAACTCTTGGCCTCAAGGGATCCTCCTGCCTTGGCCTCCCAAAGTGCTGGAATTACAGTGTGAGCCACCATGCTTAGTCAAATTCAGTATCCAAGCCACTTTTACCAAAGAGAATTTTACAGCCCAGAGAAACCAAGTGACTTATCTGAGCACAAGGTGGATGAAACAGTTGGGTTCAAGTGCACTGGGGGCTTGCAGAATAATTCTGGGTTTTGTTTGGCTGGATCTGGCTAGAAGTTTCTGGCAAGGCTGTAGTGAAACCAGGTCCAAGGGCTGGGAGAAATAACACACAGTTTCTCTGAGCTAGCTAGAAAAACACTGCTTTCTCCAGATCCCATCACTGTTATCAGAGCGGGGGAAACTGGAGGGGATATATAAGGGACTTTCCGGTAGATGCTGCGCAGGGAGTGGAGGCCTCTGCGACTGCGAGCCTCTGAGAATACAAATGTGATGAGGAATCGTTACAGTTGTGATAGCAGAAGCTACCAAACTGGGTGTGATGTCTGAATGCAGTGCCCAGCCCTGATTCTCCAAAGAGGGCCTCCATAGTGAGTAAACGGAAGGATGCCCAGATGAGGACAGCCGAGAGGGGCAGAGGCTGAAGAGCACACTCTGTCCCCTGGACAGGTGTCTTTGATGGCTGCCCAGCATTTCCCAGGGACCTATGGATGTCGACCGGAAGCAAAGTCCAGCTAAGGGAACAGAGGCCGAAAAAGCCTGAGATTTGCTGTTCCAGGTCCCTGGAAACCATGGCATACGCAGACCAATCCCATGCATTTGCAGAGGTTTCTTTATGTGGAGTTAGATTGAAAAAGTGTATGCTCAAAAAATAAACCACCAATTAAGAGACACATTCACAATAAATACACCCAACAAAGAATTTGGGCCAGGCACCATGGCTCATGCTGTAATTCCAGTACTTTGGGAGGCCAAGGAGGGTGGATCACCTGAGGTCAGGAGTTTGAGACCGGCCTGGACAACATGGTGAAACACCGTCTCTACTAAAAATACAAAAATTAGCCAAGCATGATGACATATCACATGCCTATAATCCTAGCTACTCTGAAGGCTAAGGCAGGAGAATCACTTGAACCCAGGAGGCAGAGGTTGCAGTGAGCCGAGATCACACCACTGCACTCCAGCCTGGGCAACAAATTTTGTTTTAAGCTTCAAGTACTACTTTTTTTTTCTTCAAGACTAAGTTTTGCTTTTGTCACCCAGGCTGAAGTGCAGTGGTGAGATCTCGACCTCCTGGGTTCAAGCGCTTCTCCTGCCTCAGTGTGTGCGGGACAGACAAATGGTGGTTTATCCACTTTGTGGTTCATCCAAACAGTAGAATGTAATACAGCAATGAGAATAAATGAGTTAGTTACATATAAGAGCCGGCAAGAGGCTAGGTGCAGTGGCTCCCACCTATAATCCCAGCACTTTAGGAAACCAAGGCAGGAGGACTGCTTGAAGCCAGAAGTTTGAGACCAGCCTGGGTAACAGAGAGAGACCTGTCTCTACAAAAATAAGAAAAAGTTAGCCAGGCATGTTGACATGTGCCTGTAGACCCAGCTACTTGGGAGTCTAAGGCAGAAGGAGCCTTTGAGCCCAGGAGTTTGAGGCCGCAGTGAGAAATGATCATACCAGTATACTCAGCCTCAGTGACAGAGGAAGACCCTGTCTCTACAAAACAAAAACCAAACAAACAAAAAAACCGGGAAAAATCTCACAAATATAACGTTGAGAAAGACAGCCATGCACAAAGAGAACATATTATAGGAAGTACAATAATAGGCAAAATTCACCTCTAGAGTCAGAAGTTAAGACACTGGTTCTCCCTGGTGTACAGTGACTGGAAGGGAAAAAAGGGCTGTCAGGTGTGTTCATGGTTTATTTATTTTTCTTTTTTCTTATTTATTTATTTTTATTTATTTTTTATTTTTTGAGACAGAGTCTCGCTCCGTCACCAGGTGCCAGGCTGGAGTGCAGTGGCACGATCTTGGCTCACTGCAACCCCTGCCTCCTGAGTTCAAGTAATTCTCCTGCCTCAGCCTCCCAAGTAGCTGGGATTACAGGCTGCCACCACACCTGGCTAATTTTTGCATTTTTAGTAGAGATGGGGTTTCACCACGTTGGTGAGGCCTGTCTTGAACTCCTGATCTCAGGTGATCCACCTTCCTCGGCCTCCCCAAACTGCTGGGATTACAAGTGTGAGCCACTGTGCCCAGCTGTATTTATTTATTTTTGAGATGGAGTCCTGCTCTGTCACCCTGGCTGGAGTGCAATAGTGCAATCTCAGCTCACTGCAACCTCCGCATCCGGGGTCCAAGCGATTCTCCTGCCTCAGCCTCCCAAGTAGCTGGGATTACAGGCTGCCACCACACCCGGCTAATTTTTGTATTTTTAGTAGAGATGGGGTTTCACCATGTTGGTGAGGATGGTCTTGAACTCCTGACCTCAGGTGATCCACCCTCCTCGGCCTCCCAGAGTGCTGGGATTACAGGTATGAGCCACCACGCCCAGCCAAGGGGTGGTCGTTTTTATTTCTTCATCGGGGTAGAGGTTATTCGCGGTGTTCGTTTTATGAACATTCACTGAGCTACACACTTATTTGTCCACTTTTCTCTACACACATTAGACTTCAATTAAAGTTTATATTTAAAAAAAACAGGAATGAGAAGTATTTCCTGGCAATGGTAGCAGCAACAATGACTGGTTCTTAGGGGCAGCAGAGGCAGCAGTGCCCAGGTATCAGTGTTGTCTCTGGGGTGGTTCTGTGGCATGACTTTGGCCACAGATCTGGCTGTCTAGCCTCCTGTGTTCTCACCTCTCTTGTGAGAGCTACATTTTCCTGCCTTTCTGGGGATTCCATGAGCTACCCAAGATCCCTTCCACATACATATGAGCTTTTTTGCTTAAAATATCCGGGATTGGTTTTCTGTTGTTTTCGACTAAAAACCTGGTGGTGTACTTGGGCAATGGCCACAGAAGGCATGTCAGAGGGCAGGAAGGGCAGTATTTAAGAGACACAGACAGGAGAAAAAGCAGTTTTCAGTTCTTCTACCTCTCAGGTCAAGGGGACACCGTTAGGACCCTCCTAGGTGGAAGGAAGGAAGCTCAGCTTGTTCATCCTAACCACCACATCCTGAGGACTTGCCTTAGCAATGCCTCACAATGGACAGTCATTTAAGAAGTAATGGAAAGGTAGGATGGTACCTTCCTGCTCCACATGCATAGGCTGGGGTCCCAACAGGGCACTGAGCCGCCAGAGCCAGACCCACCTCCCTACGCCCAGCCCCTTCCATGTCTCACCAATTGGGCTGCATGGACTTTGTCCCCAGGTTCGCTTATACTCTCAAAAGCCATCAAAGCTGGTCTGATGGTACCGCTCAGACAATGCAGCATCACAAATGTCAGGCGCTGCCCATCAAAAGGAAGCCTCTACTTATGCAGAGTTCGCTTTCGGAGATGAGGCTGTCACTCTGAGACCTGACATTGTTTCATTTTTCTACTGGCCTGATTCTTTGCCATTTAAAGTTTCCCTTGAGAAATGTTAAATAAATGCTGCTACAAGGACACTTCTAATGTAATTTTAAAAATAACAATTAAAAAGGAGACTTGGAAGCCATTCTCCCATCACTGAAAGTCACGTCACTACATTTATTTATTTATTTATTTTTGCTTTAAGTTCTGGGATACATGTACAGAACGTGCAGGTTTGTTATATAGGTATACATGTGCTATGGTGGTTTGCTGCACCTGTCAACCCGTCATCTAGGTTTTAAGCCCTGCATGCAATAGGTATTTGTCCTAATGCTATCCTCTCCTTTGCCCCTGCCCCCCAACAAGCCCCCGTGTGTGATGTTCCCCTCCCTGTGTCCATGTGTTCTCAATGTTCAACTCTCACTTATGAGTGAGACCATGCGGTGTTTGATTTTCTGTTCCTGTATTAGTTTGTTGAGAATGCTGGATTCCAGGTTCATCCATGTCCCCTGCAAACAACATGAACTCATTCTTTTTATGGCTGCATAGTATTCCATGGTGTATATGTGCCACATTTTCTTTATCCAGTCTATCATTGATGGGCATTTGGGTTGGTTCCAAGTCTCTGCTATTGTAAATAGACATCACTACATTTTTATACAAACATAGGATGAGAGTAATTTCCAAAGCACAGCACTCCTATCAATACAACTTTCATCTATGTAGTGCTTCACCTTCTATAGGAGCCTATCACAAACATGACTCTTTTGGCTGGAGGGCTCATGCCTGTAATCCCAGCACTTTGGGAGGCTGAGGCAGGTGGATCACTTGAGGCCAGGAGTTTGAGATCAACCTAGGAAACATGGTGAAACCCCGTCTCTACTAAAAATACAAAAGTAGCCAGGCATGGTGGTACATGCCTGTAATTCCAGCTACTTGGGAGGCTGAGGCATGAGAATCCTTGAACTCAGGAGGCAGAGGTTCCAGTGAACTGAAATTACACCACTGCACTCAGCCTGGGTGAAGGAGCAAGAATCTGTCTCAAAAAAAAAAAAAAAGACTCTTTCACCCTCACAAGGACCATAAATCAGAAAAGCAGACATTGATTCATTTAGCAAATATTTACCAAGTATTATCAAGTATATTCCATATGCCAGGTACTTGTTGGGGTAAATTAGCCCCATTTTACAGCCAAGAGAGGGGAGGAGACCAGGAAAGGACAAATCACGTACCCAGTCCATAGAACTGGTGAACACCAAAGGCAGAACCAGAATTTGTTTTTTGGGTTTTTTTGGCGGGGTTGCTGAAGAGTCTTACTCCATTGCCCCAGATGGAGTGCAGTACTGGGATCTCAGCTCACTGCAACCTCTACCTCCTGGGTCCAAGTGATTCTCATGCCTCAGCCTCCCAAGTGGTAACTGGGATTACATGTGTGTGCCACCATGCCTGGCTAATTTTTGTATTTTTAGTAGAGATGGGGTTTCATCACATTGGCCAGGCTGGTCTCGAACTCCTGGCCTCAACAGATCCGCCCGCCTTGGCCTTCCAAAGTGCTGGGATTACAGGCCTGAGCCACCACACCCGGCCTATAATTTGGTGTCTTTGCCACCAGCACCGGGCTCTTTCCATGGAGCACACTGGGGTATCTATCCAGAAATAATATTTTGGTTTACTTGGTCATTGTCTGTTAGGCATGGCTCACAAGCTAAAGCACAAGTTCCATGAGACACGGACCTGGCTGTCTCGTCCCTGCCCAGCTCACAGCAAGATGTGTTAGGTCCACACAAAACCCTGCACACAGATGTTTACAGCAGCTTGATTCATAATTGCCAAAATATGCGTGTGACCAAAATGTCCTTCAGTGGGTGAATAGATAAACTACAGTCCACCTAGACAATGAAATATTATTCAGTGCTAAAAAGAAATGAGCTAACAAACCATGAAAAGACATGGTGGAGGCCAGGTGCAGTGGCTCATGCCTGTAATTCCAGCACTTTGGGAGGCAGAGGAGGGCAGATCATGAGGTCAGGAGTTCAAGACCAGCCTGACCAATATGGTGAAATCTCTACTAAAAATACAAAAATCAGCTGGGTGTGGTGGCATGCCCCTGTAGTCCCAGCTACTCAGGAGGCTGAGGCAGGAGAATCACTTGAACCCAGGAGGCAGAGGATGCAGTGAGCCGAGATCGTGCCACTGCACTCCAGCTTGGGAGACAGAGTGAGACTTCATCTCTAAATTAATAAATAAATATCTTAGAAGAAATATCAACCAATTGTAAAGTATGAAAGTTATTTGGGCCAAGTGTGGTGGCTCATGCCTATAATCCCAGCAGCACTTTGGGAAGCCAAGGCAGGAGAATCACTTGCGCCCAGGAGTTCGACACCAAGCTGGGCCATATAGTAAAACTCTGTCTTTACTAAAATTCAAAAAGAATTAGCCTGACATGGTGGGACATGCCTGTAGTCCCAGCTCTTTGGAGGGCTGAGGTGGGAGGATCACTTGAGCTCAGGAGGTAAGGCTGGAGTGAACTGCCATCATGCCACTGCACTCCAGCCTGGGTGACAGAGTCACACACACACAAAAAAAAAAAAAAAAAAAGAAAAGAAAAGACAGAGAGAGAGAAAGAAAAAGAGAGAAAGAGAGAAAAAAGGAAAAAGAAGGAAAGAGAAAGAGAAAGAAAAGAAAGAAAAGAACAGAGAAGAGAAGGAAAGAAAGAAAGTTATTTGGATCTTGATTTCTAGAAACTATAAAAATTATAAAGCAGTGGGGAAATTTGAGTTTTTACTAGATATTTGATAATATTAAGTAATCATTGTTAAATTTTTAGGCGTGTTGATACTATTTTAATTACTTTTTAAAAAACTCTAAAGAGATCCATACTGTACTAAAGTATTTATAAGTGAAAGTTGAAGATGTGTGGGACTTGACTGAGTGTGGACCCTAGATTGACTCCTAAGGTGAGACTTGTTGACACTGGATGATGTGAACAAGTATTTCACTACACCAACCTCTCCATGTTTGTGTATTTTGAAAATTTCCAAAATAAAAAATAAAATATGTAAGTATTGTTTAAATCTTCCCTGTGTGTAGCCATGACAAACAGCAGCAGTGAATGACTTTGGTGACAAAGGGGACCTCTTGAGTCCCAGGGAATCAGGCCCAGGAATGAGGTTGTGCGCTAAGTGTCTCATGACAAGCTGGGAGCTGGCAGGGTCTCTAGGGCACAGGGCTGGGCCTATTTCAAGCATAGCTGTGGGCCTATACATCCACACTCTCCTCCACAGAAGAATTTAGGATACTTGAACAGATTTGTTTTTTAAATTATCACACAATCTTGGTAGCTGCAGCCACAATCTATTGGATGTTCCTGCAACCCGGATTCTTCCTTTCACAAGCTTAAATATCCCACAGCGCAAAAACCTACCAAAATACTACACTAAGCAACGAAGATTCTAAAAAAGAAAACCAGTTACCAAGCCAAGTGAAAGATTGAAATGCCATGAATCTGAGATAATTAAGGAAACATTTAACTCCAAATTTAACACACTGAGGCCAATTATAAACTGAAATGTTCGGATTACAATGTGAGCTGACAGGTCTGATGGTGAGACATAAAATTTATTCAGGAATTCTGCTTCTTCCCTTCACGGCCTCCAGTATTATAAACACTGACATGAACAATAGATGACATCGTCTTATGTACAAGCGACTCCCATCAAGCTTCATTTGAAGCAGGAATGGCAGGTAAACTCCTGTCAAAACACAACAGCTGCCTGCAGAACCAAAGACCCCACACCATAGGCAGTTGCAGACTCCCCCAGAGTCTGCGTAGGAGACAACCTTCACCCCCTACTCCACACATTCGTTCTTCAGTCAGCGCGGCATTCACTGAGGGCCTGCTACGAACCAGGCACTGGGTTCAGAGTGGTGAACGAGACAGATGAGGTCCAGGCCTCCATGGGGCAGCCACTCTCCCGGGCCCCATAGCACCCAGCAACCACATGTGACCTTCTTTCTCCCATGCACCTTTTGTTTTGGGGGGGATTATTTTTCTTTGAAATGATGTCTCCCTTCTCTGTCACCCAGGCTGGAGTGCAGTGGTGTGATCTCAGCTCACTGCAACCTCCGCCTCCCAGGTTCAAGCGATTCGCCTGCCTCAGCCTCCGAAGTAGCTGGGAATACAAGTACCTGCCACCATGCCCGGCTACTCTTTTTTGCATTTTTAGTAGACAGGGATTCACCATGTTGGCCAGGCTAGTCTCGAACTCCTGCCTCAAGTGATCTGCCTGCCTCAGCCTCCCACAGTGCTGGCATTACAGGCGTAAGCCACCATGCTCAGCCTCCCCATCCACCATTTGGACTGAGCGAGGGAAGGACTCCGTCAGCAGAGAGGAATATAGGACTTAAACAGGAGGTTCTCATTAGTTAAGCATTCATTACTAGCCAAACCCTTATATTCAAAAATATCCCTTACACTTATGAAACAGTTTATCAAGGACTTCTTCCCTTTTTGTTTCAAATAGCTAAACAGGGCTGTTGACAGATAAGGAAAGTGAAGGTCATGGAAGTGTGGCATTTTCCTCCTGCACTGACCAAGGATTATCCCTGTAACTAACATGATATTGTAGAAACTGAGTGTGGATTTCAGGGTAGGTGGTACACTGGGATTCCTGCCTTGCTCTGTCTTGGCTCACTCTCCCTTAGAAAAGCCAGCTGCCATGTTGTGAGGACACTCAAGCAGCCCTTTGGAGAAATCCACAGGGGGAGGAACTGAGGCCTCCTGCCAATTGTCTGCACCATTTTGCCAAGCATGTGAGTGAGCCACATTGGAAGTGGGGCCTCCAGCCACAGTCAAGCCTTCAAATGACAGCAGCCCTCATGACAGATCCTGAGCCCACTCAGGATCACCCCAATTAATCACCCATATGTGAATTCCTGACCCATGGAAACTGCGAGATAATGCTTATTGTTGCCTCACAGTGCTAAATTTCAAGGTGATTTGTTATGCGGCAACAGATAATACATAGGAACACTGAGCCAGGTTCTCTGAAGATGACAAGTACAGCCATGTGGAAGGGATAACCCCAGCTGTGTGGGACAAAGAAACATCCCAATGAGGACAGAGTTTGCTCAGAAACCTATCTCAGCCCAACTGAAAAATTTTCTAACATTCAGAGTTGTTTAAGGAACAACCAGCTTGTCTTAGAGGTTTGTTCTCTGTCAATTCTCTGTCACCTGAGAGGTTTGCTCAGAGGCTGCTGCTAAGGGGGTTGAGATGCTATGGAAAGAAGTTGATGGCGCTTTTCTTGGTTGTTGCTTGTTCGTTTTTTAGAGATGGGGTCTATGTTGCCCAGGCTGGTCTTGAACTCCTGGCTTCAAGCTATCCTGGCTCTGGCTCAGTGACTACTACTTCTTCTTCTTTTTTTTTTTGAGTCAGAGTCCTACTGTGTCACCCAGGCTGGAGTGCAATGATACCATCTCAGCTCACTGCAACCTCTGCCTCTTGGTTCAAGCAATTCTCATGCCTCAGCCTTCTGAGTAGCTGGGATTACAGGGGTATGCCACCACGCCCTGCTAATTTTGTATTTTTGGTAGAGATGGGATCTCGCCATGCTGACCAGGCTGGTCTCAAACTTCTGGCCTCAAGTGATCCACTCGCCTTGGCCTCCCAAACTGCTGGGATTACAGGTATGAGCCACCGTGCCCCGTCTTGGTGACTTTTAAGTTCCTTTCCTACCTAGAGATTCTTCTGCCACCACACCATGCAACTTTTCCAGGGACCTGGAAAATCTCATCATGGCACATCTGTGCAATGCGTGGCCAGCTATCAGTTACTGAACACTGATTTATTGTGGGCTGGGTCTTCTGGGAGGAAACAGACAAAACACCAAGCTACTGGTCCTGCCACACAGCTGCACATGCACACATAATGACACATTGCCACCAAGCACAAACTAAGCCTGGAAGGGAAGGGGGAGCAAGGAGGGTGGCAGCCTGAAGCCAGGGATAATGTCGAGAGGGCTGCAAGGCACTTGGGTAAGTACAGGCTGGAGAGAAGGCAGAATGGGAATCAGCTCAAGGTTAAGAACACTCTAATCCTACCTCTATAAGGAAAAGGCTCAGTAAGCTGACAGATAAAATAAATTCAAACTTAGGAGAATTGCAGGATTCAAAAGAAGAAAACTGCTTCTGTGCCTGTATCTCGCAAAATAATTTTATTTTCTAAAAATAGAAAATTCAAAGAAGGTGCCTTTCTTGTCACAGTGCATGAACGACTTAGCAAAAAGTCCCCACTCAGTCTGCCTGCAAGGCTCCCAAGTCTGAGAGCCAGAACAGACCATCAGCCCTGTTCCCATGCTGCCCCAGGGTTCAGAAGCAAGGGCCCAGGCCATTACTGCAACAGATATGTTAGTGATGGCAGGGAAAGAAAGGAGAGACAAGCATCTGGATGCTGTCACTGCAACTCCAAAGATGTAACTCCAACAGCAGCGCCGAGAGCCTGTGGTCCCGGGGTTAGGAAGGCCAGTGAACACCTGTGGCCCAGCTAAAACATCCCCCATTCTTTCCCTCCTAGGTCAGTCACCAGCTTCCTGGCCTCCTGGACTCAGATCTCCAAGCCATTAAGTGAAGAGACATTTCCAGAGTCCCTCGATGTGCCAAGCCCAGTGCCAAGCATACAGGTCATCTTTGATATCTCATCTCTCCTCCTCCTTCTTCCAGATGGTTTCCCATCAAATTTTCAGAAAGGTAAGACTAGAAGGAACCCCAGACATCACTTAGCCCAGTCCTCTTATTCTATAGATGAAGAGACGAAAGGGTGTGATCATTAGGAGGGAGGTTAGAGGCTGTGACAGATTGAAGCATTTCTCCCAATTCTCTGCCATCCCTGAAGTACAATTGTAAGTTCACACCCTTTACTACTGGACTTTGCAGGATCTGCTAGAGTGGGGAATGGGAATCTTCCCACCCCACTGATATTGGACCAGGCCGAGTGCCTTGATTCAGCCAATGGAATGTGGAATGGAATGAGGGGTGCAGGCTGAAGCTGGGGTGCTGTGACTCCCGCTCACCCTCCTGTACTTCCAGCATCACAATGGGAAGACACACCCCTAGCTTACTCCCCAAGTCGCACTGCCTGAAGGAGACCTGCCCTGGTCATCTGGGGACCCTCAAGCCAGAGTAAACTACTGCTGCTTTAACCTCTGAGTTTAAGTCACCTCTGAGCAATGTGTTTTGAAGCTGCATGATCCGGGAGCACAGGTGAGCTGGGGACTCGGTTCTCAACTCATGCCCACCTTCCCCTTGTCAGAATGCACATAGAGCCCATTGTCACTGGGGTGTCACAGTGGAGCAAGGGATCAGCAGGAGATGATGATGCTGGAGAGGCAGAAGTGAGGCCAGTCCTGAGGGGGAGTCATGGTGGCATATATCTGAGATGAATACAAGATGAATAAGGAGACTCTAAGTGTCAAAATACAAGTCTCAACCAGCAATCTTTGTCAGCAACCTCAGCATCTGCTTTTGACTTACAACTACTTTCTTACAGGCTATGGCAATCATTCTTTTTGGAAGTACAGGGCTTTATAGCTAGTTAGCAAAGCCTAGAGATGTGAGAAGGAACCTTAGAGGTCTGCCTTTCTCGATGTAGCTTCCCATCTGGTCCGGGACGGCATACCTGCAGCTGGGCATTGAAACAACGTGTTTTCAATTCCCCTTAGTGTAGGCATTTTTCAAAAGGCCTTGATTTTCTCCCTGTGTCAAATGATCTTTGACAAGGATGCCAAGACCACTCCATGGGGGGAAGGACAGTCTCTTCAACAAATGATGTTGAAAAAACTGGATGTCCTTATGCAAAAGAATGAAGTTAGACACTTATCTTACACCATACACAAAAATTAACTCAACATGGATTACAGACCCAGCAAGGTGCCGTGGCTCTTGCCTGTAATCCCAGCTACTTGGGAGGCTAAGGTGGGAGGATCACTGGAGGCCAGGAGTTTAAGATCAGCCTGAACAACATAGCAAGACCCTGTCTCAAAAAATTAATTAATTAATTAATTAATTAATTAAATTAAAACAAAATAGATTTAAAGGCCTAAATGTAACATCTGTCAAACTCCTAGAAAAAACCATAGGCATCAAGTTTCATGACATTGGTTTTGGCAATGATTTATTGGCTATGACACCACAAGCACAGGTAACAAAAGCAAAAACCGACAAATGGGACTACATCGAAGGACAAACGATCCACAAGGTAAAAAGGAAACTTATAGAATAGGAGAAAATATTTGCGAATCATATCTCTGACTAGTTTTACGATTAATGTCCAGAATGTAAGAAGAACTTGTACAACTCAACGACAAAAGTCAAACAACTGATTAAAAAATGAGCAAAGGATTTGAATCAACATTGCTCTACAGGTGTTGTACAAACGATCAACAAGCATATGAAAAGATGCTCGTGGTTGGGATGGTGGCACACGCCTGTAATCCCAATACTTTAGGATGCTGAGGTGGGATACTTTGGGAAGCCAAAGTGTGAGGATCACTTGAGCCCGGGAATTTGAGACCAGCTTGGGTAACACTGCAAGATCCTGTCTATTAAATAAATAAATAAATGCCGGGAGTGGTAGCTCATGCCTGTAATCCTAGCACTTTGGGAGGCCGAGGTGGGTGGATCACCTGAGGTCAGGAGTTCAAGACCATCCTGGCCAACATGGTGAAACGCTGTCTCTACTAAAAATACAAAAGTTAGCCAGGCGTGATAGAATGCGCCTGTAATCCCAGCTACTCAGGAGGCTGAGGCAGAGAATCGCTTGAACCTGGGAGGCAGAGGTTACCGTGAGCCGAGATCGTGCCATTGCACTCCAACCTGGGCAACAAGAACCAAACTCCATGTCAAAAAAAAAAAAAAAAAAAAAAAACTAAAATTTAAGTATGCGTGGTGATGTGCATGGCTGTAGTCTTAGCTACTCGGGAGGCTGAGGTGGGAGGATCACTTGAGCCCCAGAGTTTGGGGCTGTAGTGAGCCATCTCAAAAATTTTGAAAAAAGAAAAAAGAACTGAAAGAATTGAAAGCAGGTCTCAAGATATTTGCACATCCGTGTTCATAGCAGCACTATTCCCAATGACCAAGGGGAGGAAGCAACAGAACTGTCCATGGACATTTCATAATAAATGAATAAGCAATAATAAATGAAAATAACGAACAAGCAAAATGTGGTCTATACATAAAGTAGAATATTATTCAGCCTTAAAAATGAAGGAAATTCTGACACTTGCTATGACTTGTATGAACCTTGAGGACGTTATGCCAAGTGAACTAAGCCAGTCACGAGCAGACAAATATTACTGTATGATTCCATTTTATGAAGTATCTAAAGCAGTGAAGTTCACAGACATAGAAAGAAGAATGGTGGTTACCAGGGGCTAGGGAAGAGGAAAAAGGGGAGAAGTTGTCCGATAAACACAGAGTTTCATACTTGCAAGATGAAAACATTTTGGAGATGTGTTTCACAACAACATGAATATACACAATGCTACTGAACTGTACACTTAAAAATAGTTAAGATAGTAAATTTTATGTTATGTGTTTTTTTACCCAATTAAAAAACACACACACACACACACAAGAAAACAAATCACTATTTGGAAGAGATATCTGCACTTCCATATTTATTGAAGGACTATTCACAATAGCCAAGATATGGAATCTGTCTAAGTGTACAAAGGATGAATGGATAAAGAAAATGTGGCATATATACACAATGAAATACTATTCAGCCATTAAAAAAGAATGAAATTGCCAGGCGCAGTGGCTCATGCCTGTAATCCCAGCACTTTGGGAGGCTGAGGCGAGTGGATTATGAGGTCAGGAGTTCAAGACCAGTCTGGCCAAGATGGTGAAACTCTGTCTCTACTAAAAATACAAAAAATAGCCAGATGTGGTGGTGGGCGCCTGTAATCCCAGCTACTCAGGAGGCTGAGGCAGGAGAATCACCTGAACCCAGGAGGCAGAGGTTATAGTGAACTGAGATCGCACCTCCGAACGCCAGCCTGGGTGACAGAACAAGCAAAACTCTGTCTCAGAAAAAAAAAAAAAAAATCTAAGATAGAATAGGGAAAAAATACAGGGTACTGTTTCAGTCAAATTTTTGTGTCATGGATTGAATTTTTCTTTAAAGAGCCAAATACCTTAAATTCAGGTAGGATGGGCAGGGCGCAGTGGCTCACAACTGTAATCCCAAAACTTTGGGAGTCCGAGGTGGGCGGATCACAGGGTCAGGAGTTCAAGACCAGCCTGGCCAACATAGTGAAACCCCGTCTCTACTAAAAATACAAAAATTAGCCGGGCGTGGTGGCATGCACCTGCAGTCCCAGCTACTCAAGAGGCTGAGGCAGGAGAATGGCTCGAACCTGGGACATGGAGGTTGTGGTGAGCCGAGATCGCAGCACTGCACTCCAGTCTGGGCAACAGACTGAGACTTTGTCTCAAAAAAAAAAAAAAAAAAAAAAAAAAAATAGGTAGGAAAGCTTTTGTCCAACCCATGATGACATGGGGTAATATAGAACACTGATGGCCAGGCATGGTGGCTCACACCTGTAATCCCAGCACTTTGGGAGGCCGAGGCTGGCAGATTACTTGAGGTCAGGAGTTTGAGACCTGCCTGACCAACATGGTGAAACCCCCCGTCTCTACTAAAAATACAAAAAATTAGCCGGGTGTGGTGGTGGGCACCTGTAATCCCAGCTACTCAGGAGGCTGAGGCAGAAGAATCACTTGAACCTGGGAGGCAGAGGTTGCAGTGAGCCAAGATCACACCACTGCACTCCAGCCTGGGCAACAAAGTTAGACTCCATCTCAAAAAATAAAAATTAAAAATAAAACATTGAGGTTTTGTAACCCCGTCTCCCCCTCTTTCAAAGATTCTTACAAGTGAAAACAGACTGGTATCAAGGCAAATTCCTGTTTCCGCGTGCCTCATCTTAGCACATCCGGTCACACCAGTGGCCTCTCAGTTACAGTTTGGTACTGCACACCAGAGAGTGCATGAGCCAAACAGTCAGACCATCTGGGTTACCTGCCTACTACCTACCAAGGAGCTGTCACATGGCAACTTACTTACCCTTCTTAACCCCAGTTTCCTCATCTCAAATATGGGAGTAAAAAAAAAGAAAAGTTTATGGAAACAGCCAAAATGCACAGATAAAGAAAATGTGAATGTATAACGTATATACACATACACACACACACCATGGAAAACTACTCAGCCATAAAACAGAATGAAATAACGGCATCTGCAGCAACCTGGATGGAACTGGAGACCATTATTCTAAGTGAAGTAACTCAGGAATGGAAAACTAAACATCGTATATTCTCACTCATAAGTGGAAGCTAAGCTGTGAGGACGCAAAGGCATAAGAATGATACAGTGGACTTTAGGGACTCTGGGGAAAGGATGGGAGGGGTTGAGGGATAAAGACCACACATTGGGTACAGTGTACTGCTTGAGTGACAGGTGCACCAAAATCTCAGAAATCACCACTAAAGAATTTATCCATGTAACCAAACACAACCTGTTCCCCAAAAACCTACTGAAATTTTTTTAATGCAGTAAAAATTAAAATAAATAAAATCTAAAAGAAAAGTCTAGGCTGAGTACAGTGGCTCATATTTGTAATCCCAGCCCTTTGGGAGGCCAAGGCAGGAAGATCACTTGAAGCCAGGAGTTTGGGACCAGCCTGAGCAACACAGCAAGACCCCATCTCAAAATAAAATTAGCCAGGTATGGTAGCATGTGCCTGTAGTCCTAGTTACCCGGGAGGCTGAGGCCGGAGGATCACTTGAGCCCAGGAGTTTGAGGCTGCAGTGAGCTATGATAGTACCACTGCACTCCAGCCTGGATGACAAAGCAAGATTCTCTCTCTAAAAATAAATAAGTAAATAATAATAATAAATTTTAAGAAAAAAATGTTATTTTGAGGACTAAATGAAATAATGAACATAAAATGTTTGGAAAGTAGTAAGCATTTAATAAAGCTGTAGAAGAGGCTGGGCACAGTAGCTCAACCCCGTAATCCCAGCACTTTGGGAGGCCAAGGCGGGTGGATTACTCGAGGTCAGGAGTTCGAGACCAGCCTGGCCAAACATGGGGAAACCCTGTCTCTACAAAAAATACAAAAAAAGAAATAGCCAAGCATGGTGGTGCACGTCTGTAGTCCCAGCTGCTGGGAAGGCTGAGATGGGAGAATCACTTGAATCCGGGGCACAGAGGTTTCTGTGAGCCGAGATCGCGCCCCTGCATACTCCAGTCTGGGCGACAGACCAAGACTGTATCCCAAAAACAAACAAACAAACAAAAAGCTGTAGAACAGTTTTAAAGAATCCTAGATCCTGGATTTCTCTCTGTCTTTGTCATTCTGGGGAACAGCCAGAATGGCTTCTATACCTCTGCTGCCCTGGGATGGGGCAGCTGGCAGAGACACTGTTTGTTTGGGGGACACACACAGCGCCACGCATGGACAGTTGCAGACCTGTCTACATGGTTACGTTCATAGTTAAAAGCTGGTCAGCAGTCAGGAACCAGACAGCCTGAAGCTGAGCTCTCCCAGGAAGTGTCTTAAATTAACCAGTATGTTCAAGGAAACAATCTGTGCTGGTTAATTTAATTGATTTTCTTTCTATACTTGTTGAAAATCTCCATTAAAAAAAAAGTGAGTCTGAGTTTTTGCCAAAGTTAAGGCCACTGGCCCCTGCCTGACAGGCTCAGGGTCTACAAGTACAGGACTATGTAAAGACCAGAGCTCCAGCTGGGCACCATGGCTCACTCCCACCTGTAATCCCAGCACTTTGGAAGGCCAAGGCTGGTGGATCGCTTGAAGCCAGGAGTTTGAAACCAACTAGGTCAACATAGTGAGGCTTCGTCTCTACAAAGAAATAAAAAATTAGGCATGCGTGGTGATGCACGCCTGTAGTCCCAGCTACTCTCGAGGCTGAGGTGGGAGGATTGCCCAGGGCAGAACATTGAGGCTACAGTGAGCCGTGGTGGTGCCACTGCACCACTCCAGCCTGGGTGACAGAGTAAGACTCTATCTCAAAAAATACAAAAACAAAACAAACAAAAAAAACCGGGGCTTCTTCCTGTACTGGCAGCCCAAGAAGAAGGCCTGGCACATAAAGGGCACTAAATAGATATATTGCTGGATGAATAAATAAAAGAATAAAGAGCTGAGGTTATGTCCATAATGACCCCAAGATACATCCTGTATATGGAAGGAAATGATGAACAGTGATGCAAGTTGCTGGACCTTAGACAAAGCACCTACACCTTCTGTGCCTTGTTTTCCCCATCTGTAAAATGAGGGTGATCATGAATGCTACAGTTTCCTCCCAGGTCATTGTGGGAAGTAAAAAACTTCCTCTTTAAAATTTCCTTTCTTGTTAAAAAATAAATCATAAGTGTGCTAATAACTCTTTGTTAAGCCCTATCCTATGTAGCTGTTAGACATGCCATGCTTACAGGCACAAAGTACATTCTATGTCCTTGTACTTTAACCAAGATCTCTGTGCTGGACATGCTCGCAGGCATGTCCCAGCTCTCCATTCATTTTACCTGTTTAGAAAAGTTTTAAGTTGTTAGCCAATCGGGTCTTAGTTTAGATTTTGAGGTCTGGCTCCAACCAATGAAGATCAGACAAAGCAGTAAGGACAACCCCAAATGCATAAGGAATAAATATACCTGCTTTCCTTTGTTCATTGTACTCTCATGGCAAGACGGCTAGCAAAGGTACCCTTCCTGCAGTCCAGGAAGTAAAAATTGCATTGCTGAAAGATCCTTGTCTCCATGTTGATTTTTCTTTGTGGCACCGAGCGTCTATTTCCAACAGTCATGAAGACTGGAAGTGTGATGAAGTGTGTGGAAAAGTACCTCTTAACCTATAAAGATCAATACACATATAAAAGATTGCTTCCTGCAATATTCTATTCCTGATCAGTTTTCTACTTTTCATTTCATACCATGTGCAAAAGGATGAGAGAGGATGCTGAGGTTCCATCGCAGCTGGGAACCCTGACCTCATGGAAATGGCCACGCACATCCTTACTTAATACTTTCAAAGGACCCAAAACCAACACATATACATCTGGCCCTCTCTTCCCAGGGCAAATGAAGGAGGTGGGGAAGGCTCGAGCACATTTCAGTTCAACAAGAATTTCCTGGGCTCCTCCTCTCCCAGCTGATGTACTGCTCTAGGCGAACAAAGATGTCATTGTGCCAGGTGGGAGGAAAAGGTGAGGTAGGAGGGTTACATCAAGTCCCAAGGCTTGGAAAAGAAGAGGGGGATGGGGAGGAGAAAGCTAGAGGCAAAAACTACCAGTGGTAAAGGAGATCTGAAGAACACGGTCTAAAACATCTGAAATGCTCTTTCTCAGAGAGTTGCTTCCCCATGGACCCGCTTGCCATTGATCTCCTTTTGGGTCACTTGCATTATCCTGCATATTATACCAGCGTTGGCCCATGCCTTTCGTGTCACATGAGCACCTCTGGGAGAGACATATAAACCCCAGTCTGGAGTCTGAGCATTAGGTGAATAAAGTGACGAAGATCTTTCTACAGGTCTCCAGAGACCTATGTCATCACACAGGCTCTGGGATTATGAAGATTACCAATCCATCCCAGCTAAAGGGGACCAGGCGGACACCACGGTGGGCTTCAGCAAGGAGATGAAACACAGAGAAAATGAGTTCTACCTAAGCAAACACACCGTGGACTTAATTCTTTTTTTTTCCCAAGTATATTTACAATTTAATTATTTTTTTATTGCATTTTAGGTTTTGGGGTACATGTGAAGAACATGCAAGATTGTTGCATAGGTACACACATGGCAGTGTGATTTGCTGCCTTCCTCCCCATCACCTATATCTGGCATTTCTCCCCATGCTATCTCTCCCCCAACTCTGCACCCCCCGCTGTCCCTCCCCTATTTACCCCCTACAGACCCCAGTGTGTGATGCTCCCCTCCCCTGTGTCCATGTGTTCTCATTGTTCAACACCCACCTATGAGTGAGAACATGCGGTGTTTGATTTTCTGTTCTTGTGTCAGTTTGCTGAGAATGCTGGTTTCCAGGTTCATTGTGTCACCCAGGCTGGAGTGTAGTCATGTGATCTTGGCTCATTGTAACTTCCGCCTCCTAGGCTCAAGCAATCCTCCCACTTCAGCCTCCTGAGTAGCTGGGACCACAGGCACACATCACCATGCCCGCCTAATTTTTATAGTTTTTGTAGAGATGGGGTTTTACCATGTTATTCAGGCTGGTCTTGAACTCCCAGACTCAAGGTAACCATCCACCTCGGCTACCAAAGTGCTGGGGTTACAGACATGAGCCACTGCGCCCAGCCTGGTCTTAATTTTGTATTAAGAATACCAGTATGAACTGATAACATGTCTTTAAAAAGAACATATTGTATGTTTCTTTTATACCAAGCTAGGATATAAATGTATTTGTATATGTATGCATATATATATATATATACATACATATTTCCTAGCTCTGTATAAAACAAATATAGATATTTCCTAGTTTTATTTCCTAGCTCTATATACTAAAAAGACCTAGAAACAATGACGAACTGGGTGACGATGACCCCCTATGGCGCCAAGATTTTTTTTTTAATTAATTTTTTTTTTTTTTAAAGACGGGGTTTCACCATGTTGGTCAGGCTGGTCTTGAACTCCCAACCTCAGGTGATCCGCCCGCCTTGGCCTCCAAAGTGCTTGGATTATAGGCCTGAGCCACCATGCCTGGCCAGCACCAAGATTATGATCTTCAAACACTATTTCCCACTAAAAATAAATGTGGCTCCTTGGAGAAATGGCTGACTCCAGGGCTGGGACAAGACAAGCACAAGGCTGGGCGCGGTGGCTCATGCCTGTAATCCAAGCACTTTGGGAGGCCGAGGCAGGTGGATAACCTGAGGTCAGGAGTTCGAGACCAGCCTGGCCAACATGGTGAAACCCCATCTCTACCAAAAAAAAAAAAATACGAACATTAGCTAAGTGTTGTGGTGGGCGCCTATAATCCCAGCGACTTGAGAGGCTTAGGCAGGAGAATTGCTTGAACCCGGGAGGCAGAGATTTCAGTGAGCTGAGATCGTGCCATTGCACTCCAGCCTGGGGAAAAAGAGTGAAACCCTGTCTCAAAAAAAAAAGTACAAGAAGAGCCATGATTTAAAGCCGGACAGCAAGGAAGCTATTAAACCCTAATACTATTGGGGGTCCTTCAAAAGGGCTCTAGGACCAACTTGAAGAGATTTCCACTAACTAAAGACATGGCCGGACAACATGAGCATCTTTAAGAGTAATGATAGTAGTGGGAAACACATCAAACATGCTCATATCTATGAGAATGATACTTACTAAAACACAACTAATTGGCCACCACTGGAAGAGAAGAATCAACTCATTATTTTGAAAACTTGTGAAAAGAAAAACGAAAGAGTCAAGCATTGATTCTGCTCTTCCTGTGTGAACTGTACCTCTGAGCAACCCAAGAGTAGTAGATGAGGGGAAGTTTCTCTTAGTAGAAGTATTCTTGCTAAGGCTGGGCATGGTGGCTTATGCCTGTAATTCCAGCACTTTGGGAGGATGAGGAGGATGCATCACCTGAGGTCAGGAGTTCAAGATCAGCCTGGCCAACATGGTGAAACCCTGTCTCTACTAAAATTACCAAAAAAAATTAGCCAGGTGTGATGGTACACACCTATAATTCTAGCTACTCGAGAGGCTGAGGCAGGAGAATTGCTTGAACCTGGGAGGCAGAGGTTGCAGTGAGCTGAGATTGCAACACTCCAGCCCAAGCAATGGAGCAAGACTCCATCTCAAAAAAAATAAAAGTATTCCTACTAATAAATGAGGATGAAATGTAGATTTAGATTAATCTGAGCTGGGCAAGGTGGCTCAACCCTGTAATCCCAGCACTTTGGGAGGCCAAGGAGGGAGATAACTTGAGCCCAGGAGTTCCCAGACCAGCCTGGGTAACATAGCAAGACCCCATCTCTTAAAAAAAAATTTTTTTTTTAAGAATTAGACTAATCTAAGATTGATCATCACCAGCTGCTAACATCACAAAAAAAGAGAAGCCGCCTGATGGAAGAACATTCAGGTTCAGCCTGCATGTTGGGTCTTTATATTAGGAACAAAACACAAAATTGCAAAGTACATTTTCTATAAAAACACTTCGCTGAAATTTGAGAGTCTTTCAAGTATAAGCCCCGAGGCCCAGCACCCTAGAGGACACTACATTGAGAAGACACGGCCCCACATTCTGGTGGGGGAGGAGGGAGGTATTGATCTAATGGAGAGAAAAGAACAAATACACAGCTAATGGGGTGCATGGCCAAATGAAATAATACACAAAAAGGCATCCAGAAGAAGGACGCTTCCTCCAGATCACTGCAGGAAATCCATATGGGTCCATCTGAGATGACCCTGGGATTAAGCCTGCCCAGCTAGGATTTCAGCAGCAATGAGGAGGGGTCCTGCTGGCTAAGGGGATGGCAGGTGTGAAGATCTGGAGTGAGGAATGAAACGCATGTGGTTTGCAAAGGAGGCGTAAGGCAAGTTTGTTAGAAGACAGGCCAAGGCCAGAGGAAGATAGGTGACAGGGAAGAGAGGTGGGGGACCTGTCAAGGACAATGACTGTCGTGCCCAGGTCAGGCCTTCATCTGGTGAGCCCAGGGAAACCACATACTGGATTAGGAAGGCGGCACCTCCTGCTGCTTCAAAGGACAACGCAATCTGGCAGTTTCCAAGGCAAGCTCAGCCATGCCACCTGCCCTGCTCTTGGTTTCAGGCAATGGCCCAGCAATGCAGATCAAATGGTGTGAGTCAAGATTGTCAAATCGGTATTAAATGTAGAGCTGTGGCTGAGCATGCAACAAGATGCCAAATGGAACAAAGCATCACTAAGCAATCAGAACTCCAAGAACTCTTAAAAAAAAAAAAAGTAAGCTGATGTGGCAAAGCATCGCATATAAAAGAAAAAAGTATACAGTACCCAGCATAACCCCAAAACTTATTGACAGTTTGCTCCGTGTGTATGATTACGAAAGGGGCCCTCTTAAAGCCACATCTCCGTGTGGTGACACCTGCTGTGTGATTCACCACACACCAAGCTGCCAATTTCAATTTTGTTCAGGGTGTTTCTTACCTCTCCCCTCTCCACCTGTCAGCATCCAGCAGTCATCCAGGAACAGGCCCATTTCCCCTCTTCCTTTCCCCTTGGGATACGCATATATTGATCTTGTTCTAGGGAACCTCACAGCCTTTTCATAGACCTGTCTTTCTTTACTGACATAGCTTGCCAACTTTACCCCAAAAGATTACAGGGGAACTGAAAGCCACATGTTCGAATATCCAGGGGCTCCCCACAAAGCACTTCACCTGAACCTGTAGGCCTCTTACTGAATGACCATGGTGTGTGCACACTTCCCTCCCCCCTCCTCTACTCCAGTTGTGTGACAGTGGCATGCAGGTCTGTCACTCACACTGCCTTGAACATTGTGGTCACTGCAGGAGATCAATAAACAATACAACCAAAGAGAGTGTAAGTTCACTATCACAAATGTTTCAGACCACTCGGCAGACCCCAATCTTGGATGATCGGACCCTCCCTGAGTACAACATTCAGCAGCGGCTGAAGAACTCATCAAGATACTCCACCAAAAGCGGAAAAATACTGCGGAGGAAGGGGTCCATGTGGCAAGTGTACCCCAGTCACATGCAAAAACCAAGCCACCAGATGGCCTTGGGCCAGGTCTAGATCAGGCAAGTATCTGTGACGCAATCTAAGCCCAATCCCATGGCCAGGAGCTCCACAGAGCGGGCATGCAGAGCAGCAGACACGCTATGTGTTTGACACCTGCAAGAGTGGCATGTGGCTTTCTCTGATCGGAGACAAGAGGCCACTCCATCACTCAAAGCCAAGTATGGGCACTCACTCTCCTTAAACCAGCCCTTGCCCTGACTGACATCACTGACGTCTGAAAGGAGGAAGGAGTTCATACCTGTGCAGAAAAGAGTTCACATGGCAGGCCTGAGACTGTCTGTCCTTTGACAGGCCTGCTTCCAAGGCTGGCCTTTGGCTGGTGTCTGGAAGCTTGAATTTGGGGGAGGTTTTCCACCATTCCCTAACTGATAAGGATGGCTCACTGTGCCCATACTGTTTGTACAATGTGATTTATGGCAAACATCTGCTTTCCAGCTCACGCCTGTAATCCCAGCACTTTGGGAGGCCAAGATCACCTAAGGTCAAGAGTTCGAGACCAACCTGGCCAACATGGTGAAACCCTGTCTCTACTAAAAATACAAAAACTTAGCCGGGCATGGTAGTGCATGCCTGTAATCCCAGCTACTCAGGAGGCTGAGGCAGGAGAATCACTTGAACCTGGGAGGCGGAGGTTGCAGTGAGCTGAGATCGCACCACTGTTCTCCGGCCTGGGAAACAAGAGCGAAACTCCATCTCAAAAAAAAAAAAAAAAAGCATAGCTGTGGGTACAACTATTAGGTTGGCACAAAAGTAATCAGGTAATCACAGTTTTTGCCATTAATATATGCTGAGTCCTGTGAGTCCTCCTAGTGCGTCACTGAGCTATTGGAGACCGCTGACCCAGAACCCCAGAGAAGAGTCTCCCGCAGTGTGAGGTGTGTGGACACCTTTGTGTGGGCTGAGTGAGAAGACTGTGACTGAATCCTGGAGCTGTCCATGTGCTTCCAGTTTTATCCCCATGTAACAGGATGGCAAAACCAGCACTCCTGCATTGAAACTATAAACTGGAAATCACTCCGACACCTGCCGAATACCCCACAGACGGAAGGTCCTATTATCCAGATGTATCTAACATTTTAGGGTAGAGGCCCCTTCTTTGATCAATAGCCAGTTTGCAACAGTGCAAGGCAAACCATCAGATGCACAAAAAACTAGTTAAAAAGCTATAAGGCCATGCCGGGCGCAGTTACTCACACCTGTAATCCCAGCAGTTTGGGAGGCTGAGGTGGGCAGATCATGAGGTCTGGAGTTTGAGACCAGCCTGGCCAACATGGTGAAATCCCATCTCTACTAAAAAATATAAAAATTAGCTGGGCATGGTGGCCCACACCTGTAATACCAGATACTCAGGAGGCTGAGGCAGGAGAATCACTTGAACTTGGGAGGCAGAGGTTGCAGTGAGCCGAGATCACGCCACTGCATTCCAGCCTGGGCAAGAGAGTGAGACTCCATCTCAAAAAATAAAAAAATAAGCCAGGCACGGTGGCTCACACCTGTCATCTCGGATGAGGCGGGTGGATCACCTGAGGTCAGGAGATCAAGACTAGTCTGGCTAACATGGTAAAACCCCTTCTCTACTAAAAAAAAAAAAAAAAAATTAGCTGGGAATGGTGGTGGGCGCCTGTAATCCCAGCTACTCAGGAGGCTGAACCAGGAGAACTGCAGAGGTTGAAGTGAGTAGAGATTGCACCACTACACTCCACCCTGGATGACAGAGTGAGACTCTGTCTCAATCAATCAGTCAATAAAATAAGACTTCGGTTCACTGAAGAGCCTACTGCAACACTTTCAAACCTAGAAATACATTATATCCACATTCCCACTGTTGCTTTCCTTGCCCTCCTGGTTTAAACCTGCAATCTCTAATTCATCTTCCCAGTCTTATTGCAGCAAACAAGTTTTTGAAATGGAAGACAAATTAAGGAAAATCCAAGTTTGGCATGAACATACTTGGCTTCTTGAAGTCCCATAAACTCACAGGCAACTCTAATTCATCTAATCACTCATCCATTCACAAACTAACCAAGCTACTGAGGATGCGTCAGTGGCAAATACTACGCCAGGCTCTATGTGGAATACAAAGAAGATGCCAAACTTGGCCATGGTGTCCCCTTGACACAAAGTTGTCTGCAGAAAAGCTCAGACACATGCTGTAAATTCCCAGAGGAGGAAGACCTGGTTCTTTGGATCAGTAGGGGGCTACTCTAGGTATTTCAAACAGGAGAAATTCAATGCAGGGATCTGCTTACACAGGAGAATGTACTGTTTTGTTTGTTTTTTAATTGTCTTTTTTTTTTTTTTTTGAGATGGAGTCTCGCTCTGTCACCCAGGCTGGAGTGCACTGGTACGATCTTGGCTCACTGCAACCTCCACCTCCTGGGTTCAAGCAATTCTCATGCCTCAGCCTCCCAAGTAGCTGGAATTACAGGTGCATGCCACCACACCCAGCTAAGTTTTGTATATTTAGTGGAGACAAGGATTTCACCATGTTAGCCAGGCTGGTCTCAAACTCCTGACCTCAGGTGATCCACCTGCCTTGGCCTCCCAAAGTGCTGGGATTACAGGTGTGAGCCACCCAACCCAGTGGATAAGGTACTGTTGAGAGAATCCTGGAGAAGGTGAGGCAACCCCAGGGTCATGGAGGTGGGACACTAGCCCCACAGCAGGGATGCACTGTCCAGAACAGAAGCTGGGACACCAGGTAAGCAGAAGGCAGACCTGAACCATGATGTGGCAGCTGGGATGGAGAGGAGGAGCTACAGGAGAAAGACAGGCAGGGCTTGGAAATTCCATCTGATGTGGAACGAGGGAGGGGAGGAGGCAGCAAGTATGACTCAGAGGTATTCAGCTATTCATAGAAAGAGGAAAGTTAGGAGGGGGGAGGCAGGTTTAGTGGGGAAAATGATAATTCATGTCACTTGAACTTGCTAAGAAGGTGGTGTGCACTGTGCTCCTCCAACATATGCTGCTAGTCCATTTGTCACCTCTTTGCAACAACCCTGTGCTAAATGTTAGGAAAATCTACATCAAATGCTTATACATTATCAACCGGTGCATTCCTTTTCAGCCTCCTAACAGTCTCAGAGTATGTAACACTGAATAATAATTTCAAATTAAAGCTGAATCCAATAAAGCTGGCTTCTGGGGTATCCAGCCCATTATGTGAGGACTAACCCTGCGCACCGGCACCCTCAACTTCACGTTTTCAGGGACACTTTGCAACTGGACGGTCTTTCCACCTCCATCCTTTGAGTATTATTGAAATTGACATTGAAAACAGTACAATATTTCTCGGTGCCCAGTCTTCACAATGATTGGCTTTTGAGACTTGAGTTCACAGGAAGAGTACACAATCTATCCTAGAGGCAACGATGTCTTGGTGTGCCATCTTCTGTTACCTGGCCAGTCCCAAAATGGGCGCAGCTCACCAAGTGTTCAGTGGTCTTCCTCAGCCAAAGGAGTTTTTTGTTGTTGTTTTTTCTTTTTCTTTTTTTCTTTTTTTTTTTTTTGAGAGATAGTTTCACTCTTGTTTCCCAGGCTGGAGTGCAATCTCAGCTCACTGCAACCTCCGCCTCCCAGGTACAAGTGATTCTCCTGCCTCAGCCTCCCATGTAGCTGGGATTACAGGCATGAGTGCCACCATGCCTGGCTAATTTTTTTTTTTTTTGTATTTAGTGGAGACAGGGTTTCACCATGTTAGTCAAGCTGTCTCAAACTCCTGATCTCAGGTGATACACCTGCTTCAGCCTCCCAGAGTGCTGTGATTACAGGCGTGAGCCACCGTGCCTAACCAAGGACTTTCAAAATTTATTTTCACTTGAATGCAGCCATCTTTCTTATAGACCCAGGCTAATTTCTGTGAGGCTTTCCTTGCTAACTGGCTTAGCCCTTACTAAGCATAGGTCAGTATGAACAATAAATATTTAAAATGCTTCTGTTTGAAATCATTTCCTAAGAAATAAATATCATTTATAATGTCACCAAGCAGACAACTGGTATACAACAAAACAGAAGTTTGCCTAACCTAATCAATGTTGTCCTTAATGTAGATAAAATTGTGTTTGGAACACTTTCTCCATAAAAACTTGCTGAGGACAATACCTTTAAAAATTCTGTATCATAGGCTGGGCGTGGTGGCTCACGCCTGTAATCCAAGCACTTTGGAGGCCAAGGCGGGTGGATCACCTGAGGCCGGGAGTTCAAGACCAGCCAACATGGTGAAACCACGTCTTTAAAAAAAAAAAAAAATTCTGTATCATTTAGGAATTCTTCCTAATTTTATGGAATCACATATTCCCTATGAGATAAGAACAGGGGATGAATTTTTTCAAAGGGAATTTCCTGCAATTAAAAAAAAAACCAACATTGAACAAAAAAAATATTCCTATATTCTCCTTGTTAGTATCCAAATAAACACATAATTAAGAATGCCTAGTAATGGAAGAAGAATCTGTCTTCTGTCTTATTTATATTTCCAGCACATTTTCAGAAAGAAGTAAAAATCTGCCAACAATTATCTGTATCTTGTAGAAATGCTTTTTACATGTGATAATATTTATAAAGAGCATTTTTTAAAATTCGTAATAATATGAAGGTTACTAAGCCCAACTATTGGTAAAATGTGCTTTCTCCCTTAGAATATACTTAAGCAATCAAATGAGCTTCTCAGGCAAAATCCAGGGCAGAAGTATCTGAGGAAGTCACACTGAGAGGAGAAATTTTAATCTAAACCCCCACTGTTTTGCTATTAAGGTAAAAATAATGGAAATCGAAATGCAGGTCAAGACTGCAATGAGCTATCATAGTTCCCATTTGATTAGCAAAATCAACACTGACAATACCAAGTGCTGCAAAGGACAAGGAGCCACAGAATCTCTTTTCATGACTGGTGGGAATATAAATTTGTGCAACTGCTTTGGGAAACAGTTTGGCATTACATAAGATGAACATTCAGAATTCTCTACAACCCAGCAATTATTCCCAAGAAAAATTCCTGCACACATACAAGAATTTTTGTAGTGACCCATCATCAGGAAAATGCATAAGTAAAAGGTGCTACATTTGCACCCTGGACTTTATACAATAGTCAAAATAAGTCCCATAAAAACAATATACTCTATATATTAGAAACCCTTTTAAAAATAAGGTTAAAGATGACTGCATAGCCGGGTGCAGTGGCTCACGCCTGTAATTCCAGCACTTTGGGAGGCTGAGGTGGGTGGATCACTTGAGGCCAGGAGTTTGAGACCAGCCTGACCAACACAGTGAAACCTTGTTTACTAAAAATACAAAAAAATTAGCTGGGCATGGTAGCGCACATCTGTGATCTCAGTTACTTGGGAGGCTGAGGCATGAGAATCACTGGAACCTAAGAGTGGGATGGTGTAGTAAGCCGAGATCGTGCCACCGCGCTCTAGCCCAGGCAACAGTACAAGACTGTGCTTCAAAAAAAAAAAAAAAAAAAAATGCAATAAAATATGGGCTCTTAAAAATTTTGTCTAGATGAGATAAAACTAAATAAAATGGGGAGAAAAGGGGACAGTGACCAGGACTTGGAATGGTGGCTATCCTGGAGGAGGAGAGGCCAGAAGATGAAATGGGATGGCAGGGGGCACAAGAAATAGGTGCCCACATTTTCTCCAAACACCAGTCTTCACTTAGTTAAAAATTTAAAAGTTGGCCAGGTGCGGTGGCTCACACCTGTAATCCCAGCACTTTGGGAGGCTAAAGCAGGCAGATCACGACCATCCTGGCCAACATGGTGAAACCCTGTCCCTACTAAAATACAAAAAATTAGCCAGGTATGGTGGTACGCGCCTGTAGTCCCAGCTACTTGGGAGGCTGAGACAGGGGAATCACTTGAACCTGGGAGACAGAGATTGGAGTGAGCTAAGATTGTGGCACTGCACTCCAGTGTGGCAACAGAGCAAGACTCCGTCTCAAAAAAAGAAAAAAAAAAAAATTAAAAAGTTGAGTGCTCTTTCCAAAAGGGAAGTTAGCAAGAGAAATAGCTCTGATTCCTTCTCCACCAACCACATTGCCCAGCAGGTAAGCTTGACTCTACCATCCCCTGAGGAAAAGAGATCATGAATTTAAAAATTATTTCACTCTGTTTCCAACTCACCAGCACCCTAATCTTGCCTCTATCCCCAGCCGCACCTACTTGGCCAACTACTGAGAGCTGAATGTCTGGAGAGGGTTGGAGGAGATAACACACGTGCGTGGCTCTGGGCACAGGTGGAGCATCTGAGAATCCACACTGCTGCTGTCAGAGCTATGTGACAGACCTGGAGGATGCTCAGTCCTTGATCCCAGCTGGCAGGATGGCCTGTTCTAGAAGTGGGGGATTCAGATCAGAAGTGGGGGACAGGAGAGCGGTGTCAAACATCTAAAGTGGTGATTCCAACTGCACCTCAGAAGGGCCTTTTCTGCACCTAAACTCATCTCTGATGGCATTCAGACACATAGCCTGCAAGCTGGCTGCCTCTAGGGAGGCCACTGAGGTTCATTCATTCAGTCTCAATTCCCCCTTTCCTGGCCAACCTTGCATGGAATGAACGAGGGCACAGGGTCGTATAAACATCAGGAATCATTCATTCTACTCGGGTGAGGTCAGCAACAATCTGACCCACCTTAGAATCTCGAAAAGTCCGAAAAGGAAATTGCAGAGCTGTACTGCAAAGCACACACACAAGAAACTTGTTCTTACTCCCTCCTCCCCCAACACTAGCATTTATCTTCACAACATTATCAGCAAGCAGCAAGAATTTTTCTTAGTTACCCAGAGAATCTGCATAGTTGAGATTACTCTGAAATGTCAACTGTCTACATGTGTTATTTTAAGAAAAGAAGATGGACATCTTTGCCCTTCCAATTAAAACCCAAAAGCATAAGCTCAGGTTTTACTTCCACTAAAACCAGGCACTCCTGCCACTGTGGGATGCTATACTTATAAACATTACCTTCACCTCTTCAGTTTAGTAGCACCTGGTAAATACAGGTACACAGAAATGCGGAACTCAAAGGTGAGTGGGTATCAGGACACATTTGGGACAGGCCCAGATGTTGGAGTTCAGAATCCCTCTCTACTGCCTACTGGGCCAGTGACTTTGGATAATGGGCTGTCTCCCTGTCAAACCTTAGAATTCCTCATTTTTAAGACAAGACAGGACAGGACAGGCGCGATGGCTCATCCCTATAATCCTAGCACTCTGGGAGGCCGAGGCAGGCAGATCACCTGAGGTCAGGAGTTTGAAACCAGCCTGGGCAACATGGTGAAACCCCGTCTCTACTAAAAATACAAAAAAAATTAGCCAGGCGTGGTGGCAGGCACCTGTAATCCCAACTAGTCAGGAGGCTGAGGCAGAAGAATTGCTTCAACCTGGCGGGGGGTGGTGAAGGTTGCAGTGAGCCAAGATTTCGCCACTGCACTCCAGCCTGGACAACAGAGCAAGACTCCATCTCAAAAACAACAACAACAACAACAACAACAACAACAACAAACCCTGTAGTGGGTGACTGGAAGGGATACTGTTGGCTGAATGAAGTGAATGAAGTGACCTGAATTTCCACAACAGCAAGTCAAGTCCATTCTGTGTGCAACAATGAAGCAATACTTCTCAGAGTGTAGTCCTGGACCAGCATCACCGGCCTCGCCTGGGAAGTTATTGGCAAAGCCCAATCTCAGGCGCTTCCCCCAGGCCCACCGCATCAGAAACTCAGTGGGGGAGGCCCAGCACTCTGTGTTCCAACAAGCCCTTCAGGGAATGCTGATGCACACTCAGGTTTGAGAACCACTGGCATAGACTGATCTGAGATCTCAAGGCTTAAACCAACCATCCCCAGAAAGCATACCCAGGACCAGCCAGTTAGAAAGGAAAGGAAGGCTGCAGTAACCTCCAACTTTCAACCAGCTTCAGTGGGAAGATAGTGTTAGCTCTCTCACAGCTGTACTTCAATTGTGAATCCCATGCTGCTTCTGGAATAAGAAAGGAGGACAGCAAAACACTTCCTGGTTCTCCGCAAAATGCCAAGATGGGCTCCTGAGAGCCAGGAGCCGTGTCTAATCTATCTGTGAGTCTGTGGTGAGCCCAAGGCCTGGCAACCAGAAGCATCAGAAAAGGTGGGAGTAACTGCCCCAGGAGGGAATAAGAAGCAGCCCTTCCTAAGAGTGTGGGTCCCAAGGACTGAACAAGGTGACTGTCTCCCTCAGTCCCAAACACAATGATGTTAGCTCCCAAACCAGAAAGGGCAAGGACTTTGAGGAGCTGACTCTAGCTAGCTGCCCCATGCCCCACAACTGCCAAGCAGAAGACTGAAGCCCAAGAGCACTCCCTTACGCCACCTCCCCCACTCACCCAAAAACCCAAGCTTGCCAGAGGTCATGTCCACAGATCACATTCACCCTTGCCACAGGTCAGGGCCCCCAGCCCTTGGTGGTGGGCCAGAAGTGTGACTTGTCCTGCTGGAGCACATGCCCCTAAACATCCCTAGACTAGTGGCAGTGTCCCCCAACCCTGGAGGCCCTCCATCACCATCACTGCAGCATCACCACCCTCCAACCCCATGTCCCACGCTGGCGCTTCCATACCTGTAGTAAGAGAGCAAGCCATTGCCCAGCACGAACCAGCGGCGCTGGTAGCCCTTCAGATAGTTGGTCCACTTGAGGAGCCAGCCCTCGAAGCTGTCCAGAGGCATTAAGGCCAGTGGGGTACTGGAGGTCGCACCAGACCCCGACATTGGAACCCCAACAGGAGTCTTCGCCTGTCCTGGTCGCAGAAGAGGCAAGGGCTTTAACGCTGGCAGCGACCCCGACTCGGGTCTGAGAAAGGGCACGCTGCCCACTGCCCGGGAGAGCGGCTCTGATGCGGCCTTGGTGAAGGGCCCAGCCCCTACACCTGAACTTGAATCTGATCCTGGCCGCGACCCCTGCAGCAGTTCCGATGCCTGCCCAGCCCCTGGCTCCGGCTCAGACGTCGTGTCGGACACAGGCTCCGATCTTGGCACTGCCTCCGAAACTGCCTCCGACACCTGTTCTGACAGCGGTCCCCGCTCCGGTTCGGGCACCGGCTGGAGATGGGGCTTGGGCTCCGGCCCAGAGCCGGACGTGGAAGCGCTCATGCCCGGCGCCGCCGTGTGGCACGACAGGCAGGGGACAACCGTGAACAGCGACGAGAGTCCGCGGGAGCGGCCGCCACAGCCGGCGCCTCGGCTCGGAGCGGCCGCTTTCCCCATAGAGTCTGTCGACCCGCGCGCGGCCGAGCGGCCAGTGGGGGGCGGGGGCAGGCCGGGGGCGGGGCCGGGGGCGCAGTCACGCGCGCGTGGCGTGAGGCGGAGGCGCGCGCGGGTCCCTCCGCGGCCCCGTGCGCCCCGCGCCCGCCAGCGCCCGCCGGCTGTGGTGCTCTCGGCCAGCCGTGGGCCAGGTTTGACCCCGGGTGCTCCCTCGGTCCGGCCGGTGGAAGGAGCCTTGGAAACACCTGTGGGCGGAGAGCTCGGCGGGCGGGCGGGAGACGCGGAGGCGATGGCGCGCTTCAGGCCACGGTCCCTGCTGCGGCTCAGCCCGTGCCAGGCGCTGGAGGAACAATGATGAATGCGGAGCCCGCCGGCTCCCAGCGCAGCTCTGCCCACGGGGCCCTGCGCCGACGCCCCCTCCCCCAATCCGGGCTGGGATGGGTTCGCTCTCCGCCACCCAGAAAAGCCGGGCGGGAAGCAGGTACGGCACCCAGAGGCCATGAAATGCGCACGAAGCACAGGAGCCCCAATCCGGGTGGCGCTCAAAGCTGAGGACGACGCCCCCGCCTCCCATGGCAGCCATTACCTGTCTGTGGGACGTTCCCGCGGCCACCAGGAGCGGTGGCCCTAAGCCGCCGCCCCCGCCGCCTCCACCTCCTGAGCCAGCTGGCCTACGGTTGATGCCAGGGAGCTTCGCTACAAGTGGCGACATCGTTCGGGTTCTCGAAATAAATATGGGAAGACTTTGTAAACCAAGCGTTTTAGTACAAGAAACCCATCTCAAACCAGGGTCCTTAACTTGGACCTCCTGGGATGCCTGGGTAGGCTGTCTGTGAGGCTTCCGCAGTAGTTGTGGAGATTTACTTATCTGTACAATTTTCCAGAGTAAGTCACAGCCTTCATGGGATTCCCAAAGGAGGCTGTGACCCCAGAATGGTTAAAACATCAATGACTGTTTTTGCTTTTTTTTTTTTTTTTTTTAGTAGACGGAGTCTCACTCGGTCTCCTAGGCTGGTGTGCAGTGGCTGATCTGGGCTCATTGCAGCCTCCGCCTCCCAGGTTCAAGCGATTCTCCCACCTCAGCCTTCCTAGTAGCTGGGATTACAGGTACCCGCACCACACCCAGCTAATTTTTGTATTTTTACTAGAGACAAGGTGTCACCATGTTGGTCAGGCTGGTCTTGAACTCCTGGCCTCAGGTGATCGCCCATCTCAGTCTGCCAAAGTGCTAGGATTACAGGCATGAGCCACTGTGCCCAGGCATCAGTGATTTTTTTTCTTATGAATTTATCCAAATGGGGAAAGTTGATGGTTACTACAAATAATCAGAAATACAAATGGAAAGATTGCATATTGGGTTTCTGTCCAGACCTTTCCAGCTTAGACCTGTCTGCAACCTCCCCTTAGCTCATCATCATGTCTTACTCTCCCCTTACCCACCTATTCATTCCTGATCTTTTCTTGTGACAAGATAACCTGTGTAGGGTCTGCCTCCTACATGAAGTGGTCCCCAGAAGGAAGCAGATTGGAAGGTCCTAGAAATATGAGGTGCAGATACGCACCGAACAGGTGCCCCTGGCATCTTTGCTGATGACTTTAAGACCCCCTTCCTCAGACACTTGTCTTCGAATGGTGGTCTTATCTGCTATTTTGCTGTGAGCTCTGGAGTGCAGAGAGCTGCCCATCTTCATCCATTCCATATGTATGACGGTGACCCTCAAACTTCAGTGTGCTGAGTCACCCCAAGGAAAGGAGATTGCCTCTGGGTGCACTGGGGGGACAGACCTGGACAACTGGGAAGTGAGGTGGAATGCTTGCTTTTCACTTACACTTTGAACTTTTTGTATGTTTTACTGTGTGTGTTTCACTGTGTGTATGTTTCACCTATTCAAAATAATAATTGTTAAAATCACCCAAGGGAGGTTTATCAGAAATTCACTTTTCCATCCCCAGCAAGTCAGAGGTGGAATCCAAGAACATGCTTTTTCTTTTTTCTATTTTTGAGACCGGGTCTTCCTCTGTCACTTAGTCTGGAGTGCAGTGGTGCATTCATGGCTCATTGCAGCCTTGACCTCCAGGGGTCAAGTGGTCCTCCCACCTCAGCCTCCAGACTAGATGGGACTACAGGCATGTGCCACCACACCCAGCTAACTTAAATTTTTTTTTTTTTTTGTAGAGATGGAGTCTCCCTATGTTGCCCAGACTGATCTCAAATTCCTCGGCTCAAGGAATCCTCCCATCTTGGCCTCCCAAGTTGTTGGGATTACAGGCATGAGCCACCTCGCCCAGCCAGGACCACACATTTATTTATTTATTTATTTAGAGAATGGAATCTCACTCTGTTGCCCAGGCTGGAGTGCAGTGGCACGATCTCAGCTCACTGCAACTTCCACCTCCTGGGTTCAAGCGATTCTTGTGCCTCAGCCTCCCAAGTAGCTATGACTACAGTCATGTGCCACCACGCCCAGATAATTTCTGTATTTTTAGTAGAGACAGGTTTCACCATGTTGGCCAGGCTGGTCTCAAACTCCTGACCTCAGATGATCCATCCGCCTTGGCCTCCCAAAATGCTAGGATTACAGGCATGAGCCATCTGGCCCCGCCAGGAACATGCATTTTAATGATTTCCCAGGGGTTTTGCATGTGGGTGGATCATGGAGCACATGTTGATGGACAGTGATATGGAGGAAACATCTAGGGCTTTGGGAGTCAGACCTACTAAAGAAATCCCAGCTCGGCCACTCCCTTGCTGTGGGTCCTTCAGTGACCCCACTGAGCTTCCGCTTGCTCATCTGTAAAATGAGGATGATAACAGTTACCTCTCAGGTTGTAATAAATCATGTATGTAAAACATATTTGACATAGTAAGTGCTCAGTAAATATTCTCTAGTCATTTACTAGGGAGTTCTCTTCGAAATATTTGGTGAAATGAACTAAACGGAGGCCAGAGCAGAAGGAGATGAGACGGAAGTTGACAAGCTTGGGAAACAGCCACAATGGGCAAAGCTCAGTGTCTGCTATGTATGCACCAGATGTGTTTGCAACCCTTAAGGAGGGAAGCTATCTAGTAGACAAATACTTAAGGATATGTTTTGACTGCTACAATAAATTGCCAAGCTCCCTAAGATGACAGGGCCTGCCATCTTCATT
This sequence comes from Ateles fusciceps, assembly GCA_036589455.1. NCBI lineage: Eukaryota > Metazoa > Chordata > Mammalia > Primates > Atelidae > Ateles > Ateles fusciceps. The sequence continues at coordinate 10,125,787 of JAZHEH010000882.1, forward strand.
AGTTCTGCCAGAGTGAGTGAAGAAGGAGTCACAGAAGGGACAACGTTTGCATTGAGTCCAAGGATAAGAAGTGAAAGGGCATTCAAGGTGAAGGAACCAGCGTACTCTTAAGTCCTACGTTGGGGAGAGAACAGCTTGTCTGGGAAGGAATAAATAGCTCATCATATTTGGAAGAGTAAGACAGGAGACGGCACAGGGAGTTGGGTGGACACCACATGGTGAGGGATACTCTTTATCCTACAGAAAGAAGGACTCCTGGGGACAAAGGAAATTTTTTACTGACTACAAGTCTGGGGCAGGAACTATGCAAGATGAGGCTGCCTGGGACATTTTGTCATGCCAGAAAGTGAAAAGGCTATTCAAGACCAGTGTTGTGTCAGCATTCAAGAGCCAACTTAAAGGGGCTCGCAGTGGCGAAAGGTGGAAGAGTATGAGCAAAAAGAATCATGACTGCAATGGACTGAAACGTTTTCAACTATCTAAAAATCCATACATTAAACTAGCTTCTAAAGTTACAAGAAAAAAAAAACTAAAACTAAAACCTACCTTATTGGTCATATGTGGAGGTTACCACAGTACCCATTCATTATTTTGAAAATTGATAAAGGGAAAGAATCCTAGTTATTCAAACTGTATCTCATAGTAACAAAGAGTTCATGAAGGAAAAATGTGTATAGAAGAATCAGCTAGATCAGGTGCAGTGCCTCACGCCTCTAATCCCACACGGGGAGGCCAAGGCAGCTGGATCCCTTGAGCCCAGAAACTCAAAACCAGCTTGGGCAACATAGTGAGACCCCATCTCTACAAAGGAAAAAAAAAATAGCTAATAAATGCAGAAGGTGGCCCCACACAGTGGCTCACGCCTGTAATCCCACCACTTTGGGAGGCCAAGGTAGGTGAATTGCCTGAATTCAGGAGTTTGAGGCCAGCCTGAGCAACATAGTGAAAACCCATCTCTACAAAAAATACAAAAATTAGCTGGGTGTGGTGGCATGTGCCCGTGGTCCCAGCTACTCAGGAGGCTGAAGTGAGAGGATTACATGAGCCGGGAAGGTGGAGGTTGCAGTGAGCAGAGATCATGCCACTGCACTCCAGCCTGGGTGACAGATCAAGACCCTGTCTCAAAAAATAATAATAATAAATAAATGCAGAAGGAATTATAGAATTAGAAAAAAAAATGATCTTTGTCAACTGCTTGCTTTTTTTTTTTTTGAGACGGAGTTTCGCTCTCATTGCCCAGGCTGGAGTGCAATGGCACGATCTCGGCTCACAGCAACCTCGGCCTCCTGGGTTCAAGCAATTCTCCTGCCTCAGCCTCCCAAGTAGCTGGGATTACAGGCATGCACCACCACGTCCGGCTAATTTTGTATTTTTTTAGCAGAGATGGGGTTTCTCGCCAGGCGCAGTGGCTCATGCCTGTAATCCCAGCACTTTGGGAGGCCGAGGCAGCCGGATCACAAGGTCAAGAGATCTAAACCATCCTGGCTAACATGGTGAAACCTCATCTCTATTAAAAAAATAATAAAAATAAAAATAAACAAAAAATAACAAATTAAAAAAAAGAGATGGGGTTTCTCCATGTTGGTCAGGCTAGTCTCAAACTCCCGACCTCAGGTGATCCACCCGCCTCAGTCTCCCAAAGTGCTGAGATTACAGGCATGAGCCACCGTGCCCAGCTGCCAACTCCTAATGAAATACTGTAATGGATCAAAGTAACAATCACTAATAGTTACTAAGTGATGGGGTTGATGGGGAACTTCATCAAGGATCAGACTGACATCAGTTGATTCTACCTGTTGATCTTAGCATCACCAAAATACAACACGATATTCTGGTACCTGTACCAGTGGGAGAGAGAAATGGCAGTGGGCTGGAGCTTTTATCCCCACCACCCCAGGTTCTATGTGAGTCTATGTTTATTATACACTGAGTATATACAATAGAATATGGTAAAACATGTGTAAGGTGTAAGAATAACTACAAGACAGCCATGGGCTCACTAACTCGTTTAAGGAATAAATGCCCCATTCTCAGTGGTTCATGCCTGTAATCCTAGTACTTTGGGAGGCCGAGGCAGGAGGATCACCTGAGGTCAGGTGTTCCAGACCAGCCTGGCCAACATGGTGAAACCCCTGTCTCTACCAAAAACACAAAAATTAGCCATGTGTGAGGGGGAGGCACCTGTAATCCCAGCTACTCGGGAGGCTGAAGCAGGAGAATCACTTGAACCTGGGAGGCGGAGGTTGCAGTGAGCCAAGATCATGTCATTGCACTCCAGCCTGGGCAACAAGAGCAAAACTCTGTCTCAAAAAATAAAAAATCCTTTAGTTTATCTATTTACTGAGACACAGTCTCGCTCTGTCACCCAGGCTGGAGTGCAGTGGCGTGATCTGGGCTCACTGCAACCTCTGCCTCCTGGGTTCAAGCAATTCTCCTGCCTTGCCCTCCTGAGTAGCTGGGACTACAGGCGCCTGCCACCATGCCCTGGTAAATTTTTTTTTTTTTTTTTTTTTTTTTTTTAGTAGAGACAGGGTTTCACCATGTTAGCCAGATGGTCTCAATCTCCTGACCTTGTGATCCGCCCACCTTGGCCTCCCAAAGTGCTGAGATAACAGGTGTGAGCCACCGCACCCAGCCTATTTATTTTGAGGTGGAGTCTTGCTCTGTTGCCCAGGCTGGAGTGTAATGGCTCAATCTTGGTTCACTGCAGCCTCCATCTCCCGCTTTCAAGCGATTCTTGTGCCTCAGCCTCCTGAATACCTAAGACTACAGGCATGTGCCATCACACCCAGCTAATTAAAATCCTCCATTTTAGTTACCACTTCCCATCCCACCCTCCACTATAACCTGTTGACTTTGAACCCAAAGATTCCCTATCTTCTTTCAAGCCACTGGCTCCCAACTTCTCTAAAGTCCATTATTAGAATGTTCTCAGTTGCTGCCTCCACCCATTTCATCCATCACACCAGCTGTCACCCCCCTCTCCATATTCCAAGCACTTATTGTTTTGTTTTTTGTTTTGAGATGGAGTCTCACTCTGTCACCCAGGCTGGAGTGCAGTGGCATGATCTCGGCTCACTGCAACATCTGTCTCCCAAGTTCAAGCAATTCTCCTGCCTCAGCCTCCAGAGTAGCTGGGAATACAGGTGCAAGCCCCCATGCCCAGCTAGTTTTTGTATTTTTGGTAAAGACAGGGTTTTACCCACATTGGCCAGGCTGGTCTTGAACTCCTGACCTCAAATGATCCACCTGCCTCAGCCTCCCAAAATGCTGGGATTACAGGTGTGAGCCACCGCATCTGGCCCAAGTTCCTGCTAAAACCTCTCATCCATCAGTGATTCATCCTCATCTAAAATGGAAACATCCCAACACAGCACTCCAGGCTCTTGGTACTGTTTTTTCTCCAAAGCATTTGTCACTTTTTTTTTTTTTTTTTTTTTGAGATGGAGTTTTGCTCTGTTGCCCAGGCTGGAATGCAGTGGTGCAATCTCGGCTCACTGCAACCTCCACCTCCCAGGTTCAAGTGATTCCCCTGCCTCAGCCTCCAGAGTAGCTAGGACTACAAGTTCACACCACTACACCTGGCTCATATTTTTTTAATATAATTTTTTTTTTCTTTTAAAAATAAAGACGGGGTTTCACCATGTTGGTCAGGGTGGTCTTGAACTCCTGACCTCAGGTGATCCGCCCGCCTTGGCCTCCAAAGTGCTTGGATTACAGGGGTGAGCCACCGCGCCCAGCCCTGGCTCATTTTTGTATTTTCAGTAGCGATGGGGTTTCACCATGTTGACCAGGCTGGTCTCCAACTCCTGACCTCAGGTGATCCACCCGCCTTGGCCTCCCAAAGTGCCGGGATTATAAGCGTGAGCCACTGCATCCTGCCCTAAAGCATTTTCACCTTCTAAATGATTTCTTTGGCTTATTTGTCTTCTGTTATTAAAATGTAAGTTTCAGGATGGCAGGAATTTTTGTCAGATTTCTTTCACTGCTATATCATCAGGGCCTAGAAGACCTGGCATGTGACAGGAACTCAATCAGTATTTGTTGAATAAAGTCTTTGTTCTAGTTCTCCTTGCAGTTGAGTGGTTACTGCTTTTTAAATTTCTATACTTTTGTTTCATCAGGGTCTCAGGAATAATGGGAGGAAAATAGGTGGATCACTTGCTGGTCAAACATCCTGAGCTCAAAGTATCAAAGTCAGTGGTCTGAAATGTGTTGGGAAGATTGTGGACCATTTAAGACTACTATGAAACCTACAGAGTATATAAATAGGCATACATACTAAAGTGTTGCATATAGGCTTGGGGAGGAGGCTGAGGTGGGCACATCACTTGACATCAGGAGTTTGAGACCGGCCTGGCCAATATGGTGAAACCCTGTCTCTGCTGAAAATACAAAAATTAGCTGGGCATGGGGGTGGGTGCCTGCAATCCCAGCTATTCAGGAGGCCGAGGCAGGAGAATCACTGGAACCCGGGAGGCAGAGGTTGCAGTGAGCCAAGATCGCTCCACTGCACTCCAGCCTGGTGACAGAGCAAGACTCCGTCTCAAAAATAAATAAATAAAATAAAATAATTAGGTTGCCGGGCACGGTGGCTCACACCTATAATCCCAGCACTTTGGGAGACTGAGATGGGTGGATTGCCTGAGGTCAGGAGTTCAAGACCAACCTGACCAACACGGAGAAACCCCATCTCTACTAAAAATACAAACTTAGCTGGGTGTGGTGGCGTATGCCTGTAAAGTGGTGCAGTCTCGGCTCACTGAAACCCCCCGCCTTCCATGTTTAAGTGATTCTCCTGACTCAGCCTCCCTGGTAGCTGGGATTACAGGTATGCACCACCACACCCAGCTAATTTTTGCATTTATAGTAGAGATTAGGTTTCACCATGCTGGCCAGGCTGGTCTTGACCTCCTGACCTCAAGCGATCCTCCTGCCTCAGCCTCTCAAAATGCTGAGATTATAGGCATGAGCCACCTTGCCCAGCCTAGAACCCAAGACTTTGTATGGGAGAAAGTAAGAATCCATTCATGGATTCCCTAGATAATGTGCTTTCAGAAAAAAAGACCCAAGAGACATGGAGTCTTCTCTCTGGCTTCCTTAACCCAGGAACAGGTGTGACACCTTGGGTAAGTCAGTAACCCCGAGTATCAATTGCCTCCTCTGTAAAATGGGGCCTGCCTTAGAGCACCGTGATGATTTCCTATCACCTCTATGATCCCCCCAGGATATAGGGAGAACGAGATGTATATGGGTGAAGCCACTAACACTCCCTAACGCAAAAGGCTGTGGCTACTTTCCTTCCACCTCATAGATTCAGATTTGTTGTGCAGTGAGGTTGTCACGAAAAACCACCCAAGACAAATGGCTCTTGGGTAAAAATTTTTTCACTGCTGCTTCGCTGGAATTCATTAAGCTGGAGCGGGGGAGGGAAAGGTGGTACAGGTTACAGATGGCTGAGGCCAGGGCCAGAGCAGATTTGATGGGGTCCTGGGGTGGTAGCTGAGGCTTCCCCAGGTCTCTTAGGACAACTGCAGCTCTGTCACAATTTTCAGAGGAGCAAGGAAGTAACCACAGTTTCTTCTTGTGGAAAAGTATGCTAAAGGGGTGTTTCATGGACACCCAAAAGAAAAGCCATTCTGTGGATGGAAAAGGTCCCAGTGCAGTCCACAAGAGAAGGGTTATCAGGAACTCAGAACTATCCTCAGAAGCAGTCATCTTATTTTGTTTTTTGGGATGGAGTTTCACTCTGTCTCCCAGGCTACAATGCAGTGGCACAATCTCGGCTCAATGCAACCTCCACCTCCCAATTCAAGCGATTCTCCTGCCTCAGCCTCCCAAGTAGCTGGGATTACAGGTGTGCACCATCACACCAGCTAATTTTTTTTATTTTTAGTAGAGACGGGGTTTCACCATGTTGGCCAGGCTAGTTATGAACTCCTGACCTCAAGAGATATGCCTGCCTCAGCCTCCCAAGTGCTGGGATTACATGTGTGAGAGCCACTGTGCCCACCCGGCCAAAAGCAGTCATCTTGATGATCCTTAAGGATGAAATGGGAGAGGGGGTCTTAGAGGAGAGGCATAAAAGTTGTAGGGTAGGGTTCGGAGGATAAATTTGAGGTGTCTAGCTTGGGGGCCACTTGCTCTAGAGCCTATGCCTAAAGGGGATCTGGAAGGTGATGAATTGGAGTATAGATCACAGCAAGGAGAAATGAAAATAGTTTGGAAAGATGTTAGGCTGGTTAATAGGGGAATTCTGGAAGACGGTCTGGGGAAAGTTTAGAAAAGTGGGGGAGGTGTAGGGTGGACAAGGGTTTAGGAGATGGTGAGAGGTGAAAGATTGGGCGGGGTGGGGTAGAATGATGCCAGGTACTCCAGGTGAAAATACAACAATTTGGTCAAAATGAGGAAATGGTGAAAAGTAGAAATACTTCTAGGCACTGAGTTTTCACTTTTTGATAATTTGGTTACATAATGAAGTAGTCTTATAAACATATACCTTTAAATGGTTTTACTCATTTAAAAATAATTGTTAAGGCCTGGCACGGTGGCTCACACCTGTAATCCCAGCACTTTGGGAGGCCGAGGTAGGCGGATCACCTGAGGTCGGGAGTTCAAGACCAGCCTGACAACATGGAGAAACACTGTCTCTACTAAAAATACAAAATTAGCCGGGCATGTTGGTGCATACCTGTAATCCCAGCTACTTGGGAGGCTGGGCCAGGACAATTGCTTGAATCCAGGAGGTGGAGGTCGCAGTGAGCCGAGATCTCGCCACTGCACTCCATCCTGGGCAACAAGAGTGCAATTCTGTCTCAAAAAATAAAAAGGTAAAATAAAATAATAATTGTTCAGGATCAGTTGCGGGGCTCATGCCTGTAATCCCAGCACTTTGGGAGGCCGAGGTGGGCAGATCACTTGAGGTCAGGAGTTTGAGACCAGCCTAGCCAATATGGTGAACCCTGTCTCTACTAAAAATACAAAAATTAGCTGGGTGGTAGTAGTGAGCACCTGTAGTCCCAGCCACTCAGGAGGCTGAGGCAGGAGAATCGCTGGAACCCCGGAGGCAGAGATTGCACTGAGCCAAGATCGTGCCACTGCACTCCACCCTGGGCGACAGAGCTAGATTCTGTCTCCAAAGAAAAAAAATTGCTCATACTCTCTTTCTAAATACAGGAACAAAATGTACAATATGGAAGCAATTGAATATATTTTGGTATGATGGTAGAGATGAGATTTCACCCTGTTGCCCAGGCTGGTCTCAAACCCCTTAGCTCAGGTGATCCAACCCCCTCAGCCTCCCAAAGTGAAGTGGTGTGATTACAGGCATGAGCCACCATGCCGGGTCTTATTTTTCTACAAGTGCACACTGCTTTTATAATTAGGACAAAAAAGACAACTGTAGAAGGATAAAACATATTGAAGGAGTAGTTTTTCTAATTCATTTTCAGCCAATTTGGAACTGGAGTGTTGTGAACGTTTTTATATTTACAAACTAGTATGAACAATCCAACTTCCCAATCTCTCATTTACATATTTCTGACCTCTATGCATAGCCTAGGTGATGGAAAAGCCTAGTTTAGAGATCAAGATACTCGAACACAGAAGTCCCCAAAATCCTGGGTGTTGTTTAAAAAAACAAAATCCCTAAAACATTTAAAGACACATAAAACTCTTCACCCACTAAGTGGTGCACCAAATTTACCAATACTAGAAGGGGAGGAGGTTGGCAGTGACTGAAAATATCCCCTTTCAAGTAATAAATAATGGTCATTTTGAACCTCAAGTCCTCCATGGATGGGAACCTGGAGGATGCAGTGAGAGGGGTTGTGGAATGGAAAGGAGCATGGGTAATTGGGGTTTGTGAGGATCGGGGCCAGGCAGAGGGAACTGGGGGCTTTTCCAGGACCGTTGGGGAACATAGAGGCTGAAAAGGGGCGTGTGGGACAGGTTCGAGCTTGGGAGGACCTGGGCCTCGCCAGACTCTAAGGAGAGTCAGGGCTGGGACCACACGATGTCATGCCTGGGAGACTGAAGGGCTGTGACCGATTCTGAAAAAATGTGGACTGGAGATGGACAGTCAAGGTTCCCCCGGGAGTCCGGGGTGAGAGAGTTTGGGATTAAGGGAATCTGAGGAGCTAGACTGGGAAGGAGCTGTGCCCGGGGCTACGAGAAATCCAGACTCCAGGCGTGAAAAAGGGCCGGAGTCCGGCTGAGGAAGCGCGAGTCTGAAAGAGTTCGGGCTCCCTCGCGGGACCGAAGTCTGACGAACGCTCTGGGCACCCGGGCCACACCTGAAGAGCACAGGCGACTGCGCGGTTCACGGCGCGGAAAGCAGATCTGCGGCTGAACCCCTACGCCGATTACTCTGCGCGGGCGGCGGCCCGATTACTTGGCGGCTGCCGAGCCTATGGCGCTGGTGTTTCCAGCCCAAGGTGGCGCCGGTCCCGTATATTGTGGAGGATCCCAGGTCCCCTGTGACAGAGGGCCTAGCAGGCTGTGTCACAGCGGCTTCCCTCTTCGAGAAACAGTTGGAAATTGCAGGCTGGTTGGCTGTCGTGCTCATTTGGCGCGCGCAGACCCCAGTGAGTCCCTGGGCGGAGCCTGGAGCGGAGCTCCGCGCGTTGCGGGGTAGACGCTTCAGGGGGCGGGGTCGGGAAGGAGGCGGGTGTGCTGGATATGCGCACAGAGGCCGGGCGGCTACGGAAGCGGTAAGACAGTCCCTCGGCCGCCGCCCTTGTGCAACCCTGTGCGTTGCCGTGGAGACGGGCATGGCTGGATGGAGTAGGGTGCGGTGAGATGAACTGGCCCTGGGGCGCCACGGGGACTGCAGTGGCCCTGGCTTGCTGGCAAGGTGGGTAACCAGTTGAGCCAGGGTGGGGCTGCTTAGGGGCGTGGAGCCGAGACCAGGATTTCGCTGAAGACCCGGCACAGGTGTTTCCTTTCTGCGACAAGACACCATTGCTATGGAAACCAAAGCGCTAGGCCAGCCGGGATTGAGGCTTCGGGATCCTGACTGGTCTCCCTGCCGAAGACCTTGCCTGAGGCTTCCCGGAGCGGCTACTTCCTGAACGAACCCGCGCATCCTCCCGAGGGGAAAAAGGTAAGACCGTTGGAGTCTTAACACCGAGCAGCCGAAGAAACCTATTCCAACGCCAGCTCCCCCCAGGAAGCTTACCGGGCCCACCCCTAGAGGTGGTGCCTCGCTCTCGTTAACTCTTGGACTTTGTTCCACGTTTATAACCTAGTATTTCACCAACGCCCCGCGGTGTTTGTCCACTTTTCCCCACACATAATGGACCATAAAGACCGGCTTCCTTGGCTCCTGACTCTGAACAAGTCCTTTCCCCCGCTGTGTCTCACTTCCTCTTGTGTAAAACGGAAATACTAACTCTAGACGCCGGTCTGATTAGGTTGCTTTGAAGATCGAACCAGATTAGGGGAAGCCAAAGACTTCCTAGGCTGTAAAGTAGTGAAACTGAGTTGCTATTTTTTTTCTCCGCCTCCCTCTCCGTCAAGCTAAATGTTCTTTAGATCTCTTGTGTTTTCTTCAGGCGGTCTTTGCGATTCCCTAGCCTCCGACGTGGAAGAAATCAGAAATCTCTTTACGCTTAACTTCCACAGAGCCCTGCATTTTAACTTCCCTATCAGAAGCAAGAAAAAATAGTTATCGTTTTTAGAGGGCTTACACTGTGCCAAGCCCTGATAATACTCTTTACCTGGATTATCTCATTTAATTTCACAACATCCTTTTTTAAGGTAGGCACTGCTACCCTGTTTTCAAGCTCTGTCTGCCTGTAATTGCCTATTTACTCTTTCGCTCACTAGACTTTGAGCTCTGTGAGAAAAGTAGCCATGCCTGTCTTGTATAGTTCAGTTACATTTCAGTATCTCTAACACCTAATACAGTGCCTGAAAGATTTATCTTTCTTTTTTAGATGGAGTCTCTTGTCACCTAGGCTGGAGTACTACAGTGGCTCGATCTGGGTTCACTGCAACCTCCACCTCCCAGCTTCAAGCAATTCTGTCTCAGCCTCCTGAGTAGCTGGGACTACAGGCCCATGCCACCACACCTGGCTAATTTTTGTATTTTTAGTAGAGATGGGGTTTCACCATATTGGTCAGACTAGTCTTGAACTCCTGACCTCAGGTGATCTGCTCACCTCAGCCTCCCAAAGTGCTGAGATTACAGGTGTGAACCACCAGGCCTGTAGATATTTCTTAACTAGCATGAAAATGACAGATTTCTCCTCCCATCACTACCCTCACCGGCAAGAGCATTGTTACTTCTGCAAACTTTTAGTTGCTCTGATGAACAGCACATTCCTCTATTTCTGTTACCCACTAGGCACTGGTTTAGGGGGAAGTCAGTTCACTTCTCTCTGGAGTTTTTGATGCTGAGGATCCAGAACATTCCTTAGCATTTAGGCTTCCATCTGGGTTCAGGAGGCTTTTTCCTTGCCCTTCATATCACCTCTATAACAAGCCACCCAATCTGCCCTTCCTGGGGTGAGCCTGATGCATTTGAATCTAGGGCATTGGCAGGTAGGATTTGCCTATACAACCCTCAGTCTTTCTCTTTAGTAGCCTCAGAACCACCCCCACTCCCACCCAGCCTCTTCCTGGAATTCTAGAGAAATATGGCGAAGAACTCATTCTTTCCAGAAAACCTCTCAAAGGCAGAGTCATAGCTGTTGGAGTCATTTTTTCATTCAGCAAAAATTTATCAAGTACCTACTTGTGGGGCCACAGAGCTTGGCACTAGTCAGTGATAGAGGGGGAGTGAAGATAGACACTGTCATATCCCTAAAGGGCTCACAGTCTCTTTGGGAGACAGACATTAATTAAATAATCAAATCAGGGCAAAACCACACCTTGAGTAAGTGTTAGGAAGGAGAGAACATAGGGCTAAGAAAGCCTGGGGCAGAGAGTTGATCAAACATGAGGGAGAGTGTGATCTAAGATTTCCCTTACAACAGTTACCTTTGAGTTGATATCTTAAGGCTCCTCAGACTTCTGCAGTCCTCTGCTGAATGGACCAGATCAGGATCTGATAGGTTCATAAGGGGCTGAGAGATGAGCAGAGGCAAAGGCCACTGACTGGAGAGGACAGGCTGTCCCTAAAGAACTGTATGTGGCTCAGTCCACCTGAAGCCCTTCAGAGCATGCAGAAGCCTAATAAGAGGCTGGAGAGTCAGGCAGGAGCCAGGTGAAAAATGGCCTTGACAGCCAAACTAAGTGACTCCGTCTTATCCTGACAATGGATAGCCACTGAAATCTATTAAGCAGGGAAACAAAACTTTGGCTCCTCATTTCTCCTGCCTGGTGAAGACTGCCATTTGTCCTTGAAAGGTGTGATCTAAATCCAAATGCCCCTATTTCAGTAGGATGTATAAAGATGTCTTGGTTTTTGCAGCTTTGTTTAAGACTGGGGGCCAGGCACGGTGGCTCTCGCCTGTAATCCCAGCAACTGGGGGATGCCGAGGTGGGTGGCTCATTTGAGGTCAGGAGTTTGAGACCAGCTTGACCTACATAGTGAAACCTAGTCTCTACTAAAATACAAAAATTAGCCAGGCGTGGTGGTGGGCGCCTGTAACCCAGCTACTTGGGAGGCTGAAGCAGGAGAACCACTTGAACCCGGGAGGTGGAGGTTGCAGTGAGCTGAGATTGCGCCACTGCTCTCCAGCCTGGGTGACAGGGCAAGACTCCCTCTCAACAACAACAAAAGTCTGCCTCTCCCTGGGGTGCATTCCACCGCTCTGCTGCAGGCAGCATGGTGCAGGTGTGGCAGGTCTTCCGGAGGCCCTGCTGCCTCTCTGTGCTTGCCCCTGGGGTTGTTGTGGTACCCATTATGCTGGCCTCCAGGAAGCTTTCGGCCACTCCCTTTCCCAGGCCCTCTTCAGAGGCCAGATGCAGGAGCATGTCTAATAATTTAGGACTTTGTATTTGACATCAGCTTCACATGGACATATCCTGTCTCTTCAAAGAGATGGTTCTGGAAGGGGAAAATGGGACCCTCCCTACTCTTATACCAACCCCTCAGTGACTGCCAGCACAATGGGCTCTGGTTCCATGCCACTGGCCCAGGGCCTTATGATTTGAGCATAAAGTCAGAAGACTGAGGAGGAAGATTGTATAAGTGGTTCCCACTCAGAGGGGCAAGAAGAGGGCTGTGTGAGCTTAAATGGAGAGGCAGCCCAGGGCACAGCTGAGGGACACAAATCATCTGCCCAGCTGGAACTGTGGGGCCCCTCAAGGGAGGCCTCAGGTGCCAGACTTGGGGACTTGCCTTTGTCCTATAGGGCAGTGCACATTAGACCACCTGAGAAGCAGGCTGAAAATGCAGATGCATGCTCTTCACCCCAAGTGTGCGACTCCATGGGTTTGAGAGGGACCTGGGTATCTGTACTTTTAATGAGTTTGCTGGGTAATTCTGCTGTGATGGTCAGGGGACTACCTTGGGGAATGCTGTAGGCCTATCCATCCACTTCCCAGGGATCCCCTGGAGTTGGCCCTCTGGGCACCTGCCCTCTAAACATCTTCTCCCTCCCTGCAGTTTTCCGTGGACACAGCCTAGCAGAAAGACACAGCCTTCGTGCTTCGCTGACTGCTGACCTACCGCCTTGATGACAGCACCCTTGTGTGCCTTCCCGGTTCAGTCCCCGCAGCCCTCAGTCAGCGGCCTCTCACAGATAACCAAAAGCCTGTACATCAGCAATGGCGCAGCCGCCAACAACAAGCTCATGCTGTCTAGCAACCAGATCACCATGGTCATTAACGTCTCAGTGGAGGTAGTGAACACCGTATACGAGGATATCCAGTACATGCAGGTACCTGTGGCTGACGCCCCTAACTCACGTCTCTGCGACTTCTTTGACCCTATTGCTGACCACATCCACAGTGTGGAGATGAAGCAGGGCCGTACTCTGCTGCACTGTGCGGCCGGTGTGAGCCGCTCAGCCGCCCTGTGCCTTGCCTACCTCATGAAGTACCATGCCATGTCCCTGCTGGACGCCCACACATGGACCAAGTCATGCCGGCCCATCATCCGACCCAACAGTGGCTTTTGGGAGCAGCTCATCCACTATGAGTTTCAGTTGTTTGGCAAAAACACTGTGCACATGGTCAGTTCCCCAATGGGAATGATTCCTGACGTCTATGAGAAGGAAGTCCGTTTGATGATCCCACTGTGAGCCATCCCACCAGCCCCAGCATTGGAGTCAGAGGTACACATCTGTTGCTGATCCTACACCAAGATCCAAACTTGAACGTTCTACTTTTGTTGATACAGAAAAAAACAGATGATGCCTTTTATGAGCACAAGAAAATAGTTGCGGTAGCTTTTAACTTTATAATCCATTTTTTAAAAGATTAAACTCACTAATTTTGAGATGGTGAAAATAAATTTTCTGCCCTGTGAGTGACAGGCCTCCACTGGCCAGCAGACAGATTGAGGCAGATGGTGCCCAGAACAAAGAGGCCAGCACCCATTGCACATGGCAGGCCTGGAATCCTGCAGCCCTCCCCAAAACTGAGTGAGCCAGCAATGAGTCTGCTACAATTCCGCGTCATTCTTTCACCCCCAGAGCCACAGCCGTAAGCATCATGGGTCCTCCTGCGCTTCTCACAGTAAGGGCCAATCTGCTAGATAGATTGCTTCAGGCAGTGATCCAGGAATCCGGGGGGTCTCAGGCCACTTCTGCTTCCACCTTCACGACAAGTGGCCCAATTCTGGTTTTCTAGATTGGACTTATGCATAAGGTAGTTTTCAAAGAAAGCATTCCACTGTATAAATTTTTTCTTTTTTTGAGACGCCCTTGCTGTGTCGCCCATGCTAGAGTGCAGTAGCATGATCACGGCTCGCTGCAGCCACGCGATTCTCTTACCTTAGCCTCCTGAGCGGCTGGGACTACAGATGTGCCACCATGCCCACCTCAATTTTTTTTTTTTTTTTTAAGAGATGACGTTTTACTATATTGCCCAGACTGGTGTCAAACTCCCAGCCTCAAACAATCCTCCCACCTCAGCCTCCCAAAAGGGTTGGGGTTATAGGCGTGAGCCCCTGCACCCGAGTACCACTGCATAAAAATTTAAAAAAAAAAAAAAAAAAGTTTTTTGTGAGTGCTATTGTACATGGCTAGGTTTCAAAGAGCCCTTGGCCATCCCTCACCAACCTTTGACGAAAGGTGGTGTTAGTCCCCTTCTCCAGGACACATTAGAAAAACAGGCCTGGCATCAGGCCTCGGGGTTTCTCTCACAGGCCTTGGCTTGGAAGGCTGGAGCTTCAGACCAAGGCGCAGCCCTGAAACCTCCTCTTCATGTGACCTGGAGCCCTGGGAGCATCACTGTCCTCATCTGTCCAATGACAGCCCTTTTCTCACAGAGTTGTTGTGAGACTCAACAATTTCTTGGCATAGTGCCTGGCACATGGTATGTGCTTAGCTCAAACGGCAGCTCTCATCATGAATGACAGACTGTTTCACCCTGCTGGCCCCTGGTTGACACCCTCATCCTCACAATGGCATTTCTATCTGTGCACAGCCCTTTACTGTTTATAAAGTACTCTTCCGAAAACTTACCCTGTGTGTTAAAAAAAAGGTTTAAGTCCTTTCAGACCCTACCTCAGAGAAGGCCTAGACTTAGAGCCTTTTGGGAGCGTCCATCTTGTTTAATCCACGTGCAGCCAAGGAATCCTGAAGCAAGAGGCACGATCCCAGCTTCCCCCAATCACTTATAAACAGTGATTCCAGCCTTGTTTAGAATCACTAGGAAAACCTGCACCCCGGCTGGCTGCTGGGATCCTTAAAGGGGCAGTGTCAAAGGGACTAACAAGTGGACTCCATCAGCAGGCACTGGAATTCAGGATTGCTCACATCCCCTCAGTGCCGAGGACCTGGCTCAAGACCAGCTCTTCTGATCCAGAGGTTTTCAGCAAACAGCATTTGAAACAAACAAAAGCATGGCTGCTCTGTTTGACACCAAACTGTGGCTCCAGATTCCGGTGGAAGCCAGGTGCTTTTTCTTTTACAGCTGGGTGCCTATAATCCCAGCTACTCAGGCAGGAGAATCGATTGAACCTGGGAAGTGGAGGATATAGTGAGCCAAGATTGTGCCATTGTGCTCCAGCCCGGGCGACAAGAGTGAGACTCCATCTCAAAAAATAAAGAAGTAATGCTTGGGACCAGAAATATTTTGGATTTTTTTCAGATTAATATTTGTTTTACCTGAAGCAAATATTATTTGAGCGTGCCCAGCTCCGAAATCCAAAATGCTTAAATGAGTATTTCCTTTGAGAGGCATTTCAGCTCTCAAAAAATTTTGGATTTTGAGTATTTCAGATTTTTGGATTTGAGATCCATGGGTGGATCTCATATATATCACTTGAGGGGGCTGTTGTAGAGTTTTTTTTCCAATTGCTCATTGTTAGTATATAGAAATACAATTGAGGCTGGGTGTGGTGGCTCATGCCTGTAATCCCAGCACTATGGGAGGCCCAGGTGGCCATATCACTTGAGTTCAGCTATCTGAGACCAGCCTGGCCAACAAGGCAAAAGCCTCGTCTCTGCTAAAAATACAAAAGTTAGCAGCGCCTGGTGGTGGGGACCTGATATCCAAGCTACTGAGATGAGAGGCTGAGACTGGAGAATTGCTTGAACCCAGGAGAGCCAAGATCACAACACTGCACTCCAGCCTGGGCAACAAAGCAAGACTTCATCTCAAAAAAAAAAATAGGTTCTATGCCTTCTGTCCCCCATGGTTTCTACTCAGAAATCCAGAGGCATTCTAACTGTTGTTTCCCAATAGATAATGCCTCATTTTTTCCCCAGCTGCTTTTAAAGATTTTCTCCTTGTCTTTGGTTCTCATCAGTTTGATTATGATGTCTATGGGCATGGATTTCTTTAGGTTATCCTTATCAGAGATCACAGAGCCTCTTGATTGTCTTTCAAAAATCTGGGAAGTTCTCAGCTATGATTTCTTCAAACATTGTTTTCTGCACCATACTGTCCTATACTTCTGTGTCTTTGATAACATGAACATTAGACCTTTTGACATTATCTGTGAATTCCTGAGTCTTCATTTTAAAAAAAAATTCTCTAGCTGGGTGTGGTGGCACGCACCTATAGTTCCAGCTATTTGTTGGGGCTGAAGTGAGAGTATCACTTGAGCCCAGGAGGTCAAGGCTGCAGTGAGCCGAGATCGCACCACTGCACTTCAGCCTGGGTGACAAGGTGAGACCCTGTCTCAAAAAACCCACAAAAATTTTCTTTTTCTCTCTGCTGCTCATGTTGGGTAATGTATTAGTTTAGTCTTGGTGCTGTAACAAATTACCACAAACTTAGTGGCTCAAAACAACATCCGTATATTTTCTCACAATTTCTGTAGGTCAGGAGTCTGACTGGACTTGACTAGGTCCTTTGCTTAGAGTCTCACAAGGTCAAAATCACGTTTCATAAGGCCAAAACCAAATGTGTTTTTTTCCCTGGAGGCTCTGAGGAAGAATCTGCTTCCATGTTCATTTTGGTTCTTGGCTGAGTTCAGTTCACTGCAGTTGCAGGGTAGAGGACCCTGTTTTCTTAGCTGTCAGTTGGGGGCCGGCCTTTGCTCCATAGAAGCTGCCCACATTCTGGTGCTTTCTATGTGTCCCCCCTCCAGAAATAGCAGGTTGAATTCTTCTTACACTTTAAATACGTCTAACTTTTCCTTCTGCTACATCTAAGTCCAGCCAGAGACAATCACTCAGCTTTAAAAGACTCATGTGATTAGAATGAGCCCACCTAATAGTCCAGAATAATCCCAATTTTAAAATCAGTTACATCTGCAGTGTCCTTTGTCATATAACGTAACACTCACATATTCCAGGGAATAGGTCAGAAACGTCATTTCCAAATCTTGATTCTTATATTTTCTTAGTTCTAAAATTCTTATTTAGCCTGTAATCACAGCACTGTGGGAGGCTGAGGCAGGTGGATCACCTGAGGTCCGGAGTTCAAGACCAGCCTGGCCAACATGGTGAAACTGCGTCTCTACTTATAATACAAAAAATTAGCTGGACATGGTGGTGGGCGCCTGTAATCACAGCTACCCGGGAGGCTGAGGCTGGAGAATCGCTTGAACCTGGGAGGCGGAGGTTGCAGTGAGTGAAGATCATGCTATTGCACTCCAGCCTGAGCAACAAGAGTGAAATTCCGTCTCAAAAAAAAAAAGGTATTTTCTGATAATTCTAACATCTGGGACATCTCAGGGTACAGACTTTCCTGGTTCTTTGTGTGTAATTTTGATTGTATCCCAGGCATTTTGAATAGGTCTTGTTTAAATCCCACAGAAGATGTTGGGTTTTTGTTTTAGGAGGCAGTTGACCCTCTTAGATTCAGTTCTGATCTGTGGGCTATTGTAGTTCAAATGTCAGTTCAGTTTCAAGCCTTTGCCATGTAAATCAGAACAGTCCTAAGCTTACGCCACCCAGTGACCAGTCTGAAACCTGAATGTTCTGCCTAATAGTTCGGTTCTCAAAGTCAGTGGAATACTGTTTAGGGTCAGATCCATGCATGTGAGCCTACAAATTCATGTGCAACTTTATGGAATCTATTTCACAAGCTCTCTCTTGTCCATATTCTCCCCCACACTCTCCAGCTTTCAAGACCCCTCATTTTCCTGGTCCTTTAGCTAGAAATTGGGACTCCCTTCTCTGTTACATACCTTCCATGGTGGGGTGTACTCTTGGGCCAAGTGACAGGATGAAGAGAGAAAAAAAGGCAATAGAGATCCCCCTCTTATACTTTTCGGATTGCAGATGCTTTGGTCAAATAAAAGAATTCCGCTCTGTCAGAGT
Organism: Ateles fusciceps; assembly: GCA_036589455.1. Classification (NCBI taxonomy): domain Eukaryota; kingdom Metazoa; phylum Chordata; class Mammalia; order Primates; family Atelidae; genus Ateles; species Ateles fusciceps. Next base: position 10,143,618 of record JAZHEH010000882.1, read on the forward strand.
TTTAGGTGCTTTTCTGGCCGCCACTGCTACTGCTACCAAAAAAAAAAAAACTTTTCTAGAGACAGAGTCCCGCTGTGTTGCCGAGACTGGTCTCAAATCCCTAGCCTCAAGTGATCCTCCCGCCTCAGCCTCCCAAATCCTGGGATTACAGGCATGAGCAACCGCACCCAGCCTTGTTAATATTTCTTTTTTTAGAGTCCTCGGATACATTCTGTCCAGGGCTTTTAGTTGCAGCCAGTGGGAGAGACACACTATGCTTACCTATCTTACTTAGAACTGGAACCCCAAGAGATTTTTTTTTTTAATTAAAAAAAATTTTTTTTGAGATGGTCTCACTCTGTTGCCCAGGCTAGATACTGTGGTGTGATCACCACTCACTGCAGCCTCAACCTCCCAGGCTCTAGAGATCCTCCCACCGCAGCCTCTTGAGTAGCTAGAGCTTAGAGGCACTCACCACCATGCCCCGCTAATTATTACTTTTTTAATCTTTTAAAAATTTTTGTAGAGACAGGGTCTCACCATGTTGCCCAGGCTGGTCTCAAATTCCTGGGCTCAAGTAATCCACCTGCCTTGGCTTCCCAAAGTGCTGGAATTATAGGTGTGACCCACCACACCAGGCCAGAATTTTTTTTTTTTTTTTTTTTTTGAGATGGAATGTCGTTCTGTCACTCAGGCTGGAGGGCAATGGTGTGATCTTGGCTCATTGCAACTTCCACCTCTTGAGTTCAAGGAATTCTTCTGCCTCAGCTTCCTGAGTAGCTGGGATTACAGGCATCTGCCACCACGCCCAGCTAATCTTTTTTTTGTGTGTGTATTTTTAGTAGAGACGGGGTTTTACCATGTTGGCCAGGCTGGTCTCAACTCCTGACCTCAGGTGATCCACCTACCTTGGCTTCCCAAAGTGTTGGAATTACAGGTGTGAGCCATCTCATTCATAGAAAAAGGAAAACAAGCCAGGCGGGGTGGCTCATGCCTGTAATCCCAACACTCTGGGAGGCCAAGGCAGGCGAATCACCCGAGGTTGGGAGTTCAAGACCAGCCTGACAAACATGGAGAAACCCTGTCTCTACTAAAAATACAAAATTACACATGCCTGTAATCCCAGCTACTCGGGAGGCTGAGGCAGGAGAATCACTTGAACCCAGGAGGTGGAGGTTGCAGTGAGTCGAGATCACGCCATTGTACTCGAGCCTGGTCAACAGAGTGAAACTCCATCTCAAAAAAAGAAAAAGGGAAACAAATATGGTCCAGCCACAGTATCCCCATCCTCCTAACCAAGTCAGCATCTTAATATTGTGATACATTTCCTTCCTCCTGAATATTTTTTTCATAGTGGAGAAAACATAATTTTCATTCCTCCTTTTTAAAGTTTTAATTACTTTTTATATTTTTATACAAAATAGAGATAGGGTTTCGCTATGTTGGCCTGGCTGGTCTCGAACTCATGGGCTCAAGTGATCTTTCCTCCTCAGCCTCCCAGTGTGCTGGGATTATAGGCATGAGCCACTGGGCCCAGCCATTCCTCCTTTTTAAGCCTCTTTTTAAATATTCACAATTGGACATGATGGGACCAGGATTTCATATCCTAATGGGAGAGGTTAAGGTTGAGGGCTTTTGAGAGGGTCCACGTCCTTTTCCCAAACAGTTTACTCTCTTTTGGACTCAGAGTAGAGCGGCCTTTTACTCAGACAACCTAGGAAGAAGGTCATGTTGAGGTTTGAATGCAGTCCTATAATAGGGGAGAATGAAATGGTCCCATAGCCTAACAGCCGGGGCTTGGAACAGGGATTCTAGGCCTCTGTTTGATTTCATGAACCTTTAACTTTCTCACTCCAAAAGTGAGGAACCACTTTCTGTCCAAAGTCAATTAAATGTGGTTTGAGAAGTTTCTGTGAAGTTTATAATGCCCTGTCAGATAAACAGGGACATGCTGTTGGCCCTGAGGATTTCTCAGAATGACCTCTGGTGAGATGGTGATCTTATTACAAATCCCAGGGGCAGGTAGCTCTTGACCTTGAAGCACACGGCCCTGCTTTCCTATCCTGGGATGTTAAATCCAAATGCCCTTAGAGGCCAAGTGCAGTGGCTCATGCCTGTAATCCCCATCACTTTGGGTGGCTGAGGCAGGAGGATCACTTGAGCCTGAGAATTTGAGACCAGCCTGTGCAACACAGTGAGACTCCTTTTCTACAAAAAAATTGAAAAAAAAAAAAAAAAAGTAGCCCAGTGTGGTGGTGCACACCTGTGGTCCCAGCTACTTGGGAGGCTGAGGTGCGAGGATGGCTTGAGCCCAAGGAGGTTGAGGCTACAGTGAGCTATGATGGCACCACTGCAGTGTGTCCTCGGCAACAGAGTGAGACCCTGTTGCCCAGGATGCAGCGCAGTGGTGCCTCAATAAATAAATAAAAATAAGAAAAAAAGAAGTTCTAAGAATCCATTACCTTCCACCTCTGGACTGCAGCCCAGTATCACCTAAGAAGGAGCTTGGGATGAATGTTCAGAGGTGTGGATTCCACTGCTTGGCTTTGACTTCAGGCAGACCCTGGAATTTTTTCTGAAATTTTGCCTACTCTGTAAAATGGGAATCATAATGCCACCCTGGCATAAGAATGCACCCCACACACCTCTAATTACAGAAAGAAAAATTGACTATGGGTTCCCAACTGTGGCACTGTGAAATCCATCATCATGTTTATACTGAAACCAGATTTCCTTCAGGCTCCTTCTAGCTAGTTCCTGGGTAGAGAAGAGATACTAAGGCCCATTTCTGGGAGACATGCTAGATGTGCCTTTGGCAAAATATTTGTAATTACTTTTCCTGACAAAAAAAAAAAAAAAAAAGGATGCTTTGTTGACTGAGCTGGGCAATGCCAGGCTGGATTTGTTTCCTTTTTTTTTTTTTTTGAGATAGGATCTCATAGGATCTCACTGTTTCCCAGACTGGGGTACAGTGGTTGCAATTACAGCCCACTACAGAGTCCCACCTCAGCCTCCCAAGTAGCTGGGACTACAGGGGTTCATCATCACACTCGGCTAATTTGTTTTTTTTTCGTAGAGATAGGGTTTTGCCATGTTGTCAAGGGGTCTGGAATTCCTGGGATCAAGCCATCCACCCTCCTCAGCCTCCCAAAGTGCTAGGATTACAGGTGTGAGCCACAATACCTGGCTGCTGGCTTCTTGTGGCAAACGGTCCTACAGCCCTGGGCCAGACACTGCGAAGCCCCTGTAACTTCACACCCTGGCTCTGTTCTTCACAGCAGGGTAGGGAGCAGGAAATAGCAGAACCCCAATAATTAGGAGGGTGAAGTCCTAATCCTGTTGCTCCCTCTGCACAAGGTCGTCTTGGTTCTTTCTATTCTTTGGGCTTCAGTTTCCTCATTATAGACAATGAGGATTGAACTAGATCTGTGGTTTTCAAACAGAGTTCCAGGGAAATCTGGCAGAGGTACCTCAGGGGTGAAGGGGTCCCACGCTCTTCCCTATTTCATCTAAAAACAGGTAATTCCTTTCCAGGCGGATGCCGAAGATGGCGGAGGAGCGGGTCCTGGTGCTCGATGGTCGAAGCCATCTCCTGGGCTTCCTGACGGCCATTGTGGCTAAGCAGGCCGGAAGGTGGTCGTGTACGCTGCGGGGGCATCAACAGTTCTGGCAATGTCTATAGAAACAAGTTGAAGTACTTCGCCTTCCTCCACAAGCGGATGAACAGCTACCGTTCCTGAGGCACCTACCACTTCCGGGCACCCACTGCTTCCGGGCTCCCACCGCTTCTGGGCCCCCAGCCGCATCTTCCGGCGAACCGTGAGACACGCTTCCCCGCAAGACCAAGGAGGCCGGGTTTCGGTACCGCCTCAAGTTGTTTGACGGCATTCCACCCCACTATGACGGAAAAAAGCGGATGGTGGTTCCTCCTGCCCTCAAAGTCGTGCGTCTGAAGCTACAAGAAAGTTCTCCTGCCTGGGGCACCTGGCTCACAAGGTTGGCTGGAAGTACCAGAGAGTGACAACCACCCTGGAGGAGAAGAGGAAGGAGGAGGCCAAGATCCACTACCGGAATAAGAAACAGCTCATGAGGCTATAGAAACTGGCCGAGAAGAACATGGAGAAGAAAATAGACGAATACACAGAGGTCCTTAAGACCCATGGACTCTTGTTCTGAGCCCAAAAAGACTATTTATTCCTCAAAAAATAAATAAATAAAAATAGAATAAAAATAAAAATAAGGAACTCTGCTTTGGCTTGATTGATGTTGGACTCCAGTGTAGCAAGGGTTCCCCCTCCAAACAAAGTCTAAACATACAAACAAATTCCCAGGCTAGGGAGCAGGTGCAGCTGGGATGCTGGCAGTGCTAAGAGAAAGAGGGAGATAGCCAGGCATGGTGAGTCATGCCTGTATCCCAAGCACTTTGGGAAGCCGAGGTGGGCAGATTACTTGAGGTCAGGAGTTCGAGACCAGCCTGGCCAACGTAGTGAAATCCAGTCTCTACTAAAAATACAAATTAGCCTGGCGTGGTGGTGTGCACCTATCGTCCCAGCTACTCAGGAGGCTGAGGCAGGAGAATCGTTTGAACCTAGGAGGCAGAGGTTGTAGTGACCTGAGATCATGCCATTACACTCCAGCCTGGGTGACAGAGCCAGACTCTGTATCAAAAAAAAAAAAAAACAAAAAAAAAAGGAGGAAGGGGGCACACGAGGGTTGTGGCAGTCAGATAAGGCAGCAGGAGACCTAGACACTGAAAGACTTCAGCAGGCATAGAGAACAGGGGGTGGCCCCCAATAGCTGAAGGGTTCAGGGCAGTGGGGTAGGCTTGGAAACATCACAACATCCAGGGCTTCAAATACCAGGCCAGGGAGTCCAGGCCTTGTCCTGTCAGTGGTGGGAAGCACAGAAGCAGCTACCAGCCCTCACTGAGCAAACATTTAGTAAATTCTTGTTGTAGGCCAGGACTGTGCAGTGCTTAGTTAGGGAGGATGCAGAGGTGTGGCTGACAACCCCACCCAGAACAGAATGCTGCGAGGCTAATTCCTCATAGGACTGGTTCCAGGCTATGTCCCCAAATCCTCAAAGGCTCACTCAACAGATATTCACTGATGTGGTAGCTAGCCTCAGAAACGTCCTCAATGATCCCATCTTCCTGGTAATCCTGCCCTTGTGTAGTCAGCGTGGGAAGGGCCCATACTAAATAAACTAGCAACCAGTAAGATACTGGAGAAACGACAGAGTGTAACCTTTGAGATTAGATTTAAAAGGAGTTTGTGGCCAGGCATGGTGTCCCATGCCTGTAATCCCAGAACTTTGGGAGGCTGAGGCAGGCGGATCACCTGAGGTCAGGAGCTTGAGACCAGCCTGGCCAACATGGTGAAACCCTGCCTCTACAAAAATACAAAAAAAATTAGCCGGGCATGATGGTGGGTGCCTGTAATCCCAGCTACTCAGGAGGCTGAGCGGGAGAATGGCTTGAACCCACGAGGCAGAGGTTGCAGTGAGCCAAGATCGTGCCATTGCACTCCAGCCTGGGTGACAGAGAGAGACTGTGTCTTAAAAAAAAAAAAAAAAGGACTTTGTGGTTTCTTGCTCTCTTGAATCACTCACTCACTCTGAGGGACACCAACAACCATGTGTTGAGGACACTCAAGGGGGCCTGTAGAGAAGCCCACATGGCAAGGAACTGAGTCTCCTGCCAACAGCCACGTGAATGCCCCATTTTGAATGTAAATCTGAAACTGCCTTTGCAAAAATGTGACTGAGACAGTGAAAGAGATCTAACTGAATCGACTCCATCTTGCTTCTAACCTCTAAACTGTCTTTGTTCATTCCTGGGCATAGGCTGAACTAAGGTTCAGAAAAACTTAGTTTATAGATTAAAATGAAGATGATAACAGCCCGTTCCCAAAGCAGACCTCCTTCTTGCCTGGGGACTATATAGCCTTCGTAGGACTAACCTTAGCCACAAGATTAGAAATTATGGTTTAGGAGTCATGTAGATGGAGGCTGCAAGATTCTGACCCTCCCTAAACTACTCCTAAGATCAGTGCTTGCGATATTTTGCAGACTCTGAACTTGATGGATCAGCTGGTACCACCCAGATTGATAAACTGGCTCATCTGATCTTGTGGCCCCCACCCAGGAACTGACTGGGCACGAGAAGACAGCTTCAATTTCCTGTAATTTCATCCCTGGACCATCAGCCCTCCTGGCTCCCTGGCTTCCTCCAACCCTCCAAGTTGTCCTTAAAAACTCCACTCCCTTGAGTGCATCACAACAGGGTATAAAATTTTAAATAAATAAATAAATAACTCCGCTGCCTGAATGGTCGGGGAGAATGATTTCAGTAACAATAAAACTCTGGTCTCCTGCACAACAGGCTCCACGTGAATTACTTTCTCAATTGCAATTTCCCTGTCTTGATAAATCGGCTCTGTCTAGGCAGTGGGCAAGGTGAACCCATTGGGGGTCACAAACCCCCCAACCCATCGGAGGTTGCAGTGAGCTGAGATCGTGCCACTGCACTTCAGCCTAGCAACAGAGCGAGACTGTCTCAAAAAAAACCAAAAAAGAAAAAGAAATCCTCCAGCCTGACAAGCTTTCAGGTGACTGAAGTTCACGCCAACATCCTGACTACAACTTCATGAGAAACTCAACCAGAACCAACCCACTAAGCCATTCCCAAATTCCTGATCCACCGAAACTGTGAGATACTACATGTTTGTTGCTCTAAGCCATAAAATTGTTATTCTTTTTTTTTTCTGAGACAGAGTCTTGCTCTTATTGCTCAGGCTGGAGTGCAGTGGCATGATCTCGGCTCACTGCAACCTCCGCCTCCTGGATTCAAGCTATTCTCCTGCCTCAGCCTCCCAAGTAGCTGGGATTACAGGCATGCACCACCACGCCCAGCTAATTCTGTATTTTCAGTAGAGATGGGGTTTCTCCATGTTGGTCAGGCTAGTCGAATTCCTGACCTCAGGGAATCTGCCTGCCTCGGCTTCCCAAAGTGCTGGGATTAAAGGCATGAGCCAACGTGCATGGTGATAAATTCTTGTTCTATTTTTTTTTAAGAGATGGGGTCTCGCTATGTTGCCCGAGTACAGTGGCTATTCACAGGCACAATCCCACTACTGATCAGCATGGGAGTTTTGACCTGCTCCATTTCCAACCTGGGCTGGTTCACCTCTCCTTAGGCAACCTGGTGGTCCCCCACTCCTGGGAGGTCACCATATTGATGCCCAACTTAGTGTGGACACCCAATCGGCATAGTGCCCTACAGCCCAGAACTCCTGGGCTCAAGCGATCCTCCTACCTCAGCCTTCCAAGTAGCTGGGACTATAGGCACAAGCCACCATGCCCAGCTTGTTATTCTAAATCAATACAACTGATGCCACTCTGCCCCAGCGCTGTCCCCACTGTCATGTAGTTACCTACACCACAACAGCAGGTCTTCCCTAGTCTCCCACTTCCTGTCTTGAGCCCCTCCAATTGTTTTCTCTACAAAGGGTCCAGACTAAATTGAAGGTCTACTTATCAAGAAATGTTTATTTGGGCCAGGGGCAGTGGCTCCCACCTGTAATTCCAGCACTTTGGGAGGCCAAGGTGGGTGGATCACTTGAGGTCAGGAGTTCACGACCAGCCTGGGCAACATGGTGAAAGCTCATCTCTACAAAAAAAAAAAAAAAGAAAAATACAAAAATTAGGTGAGGTGGTGTCGTAGGCCTGTAATCCAGCTACTCAGGAGGCTTAGGCAGAAAAATCGCTTGAACCCCAGAGGCCGAAGTTGCAGTGAGCCAAGATCGTGCCACTGCACTCTAGCCTGGGCGACAGAGCAAGACTCTGTCTCAAAAAAAAAAAAGAAAATAAATGTTTATTTAAGATCATGGCTCAAAACTTCTCGTGGTCCTCCATTAAGTGGCCCTCAGCGAAGTATTCTGTGCTACTTCCAGAAAGTTATTTAGTGCAGTGGTGGAGGACCTGACATCCTTGAGCTAATTTGAGGGCAGAGTAGCATGAAGGAGCTACTCCTTCCAGGGGGCCAGGGCAAACGAGGATCATGAAGAGTCCTTGTTTGCCCTGGGCCCCTGGAATGACAATCTGAGAGCCACTAGGGGAGGGGAGAAGAGGCACCAGGCAACTGGGCCTGAGACAGGCCTTTGTTTAGAAGTCCACAATGGCAGGATGCCCAGCACAGACCCAGCTTCCCAGGCTTTCCCCGAAGCAGGACAAGGGGGCTGGAGACTCAGCATCCATGCTGCTCTGGTGGGGCGGCGGGAGCATGCCTGGGGACTCTCAGTGTGCCCTAGCAGGCTGAGGAGATAGCATCAGAATCCTTGAGGAGGAAGTGGAAGTATCTGTGATAACACTGCGGTCTTCCCAAGCCTTTTTCCATTACAGCTCCAGAAGCTGGTGGGGGGGTTAGGTTCCCCTGCAGCCCCCACTCAATGCACAGAGGCACAGGCAGGGAGGACCTTGTGCAAGGTCACACAGCTCAGAGGTGCTGAAGCCAGGCTTCGTGCACAAGTCTGACTTCAGAGCCCCTGTTTTTTGGTTTTGGTTTTTTTTTTTTTTTTTTTGAGATGGAGTCTCATTCTGTCACCCAGGGTGGAGTGCAGTGGCGTGATCTCAGCTCACAGAATCCGCTGCCTCCTGGGTTCAAGCAAGTAGCTGGGATTATAGGTGCCCACCACCATGCCCAGCTAATTTTTGTATCTTTAGTAAAGACAGGGTTTCACTGTGTTGGCCAGGCTGGTCTTGAACTCCTGACCTGAAGTAATCCACCTGCCTCAGCCTCCCAAAGTGCTGGATTACAGGCATGAGCCACTGCACCTGGCCTGTTTTTTTTTTTTTTAAGAGACAGGGTCTTGCCCTGTTGCCCAGGTTGGAGTGCAGTGGTGTGATCTAGCTCATGGCAGCCTCAAACTCCCAGGATCGAGCAATCCTTCTGCCTCAGCCTCCTGCGTAGCTTGGACTACAGGTGCACCCATCATACTCCACTGTCCCTGTTTTTGACTAATATTCTCTCCTGCCCATTACATGCCATATGCTGTGCCAGTGCTTGGGAGAGAGCAGCGAGCCCTCCTGGAGCCCAGTCCAGTGGAGAAGAGAGACGAGAATCCAGCCCTATGATGGGATGTGATCTGGGTCCTGCCTGGAAACGGGGGGTGAGCTTTGGCTGGAGCTTCAAACTCAGCCTGGCATGGAGTGGGGTCTTGTGGGGCAGCAGAGCTTCCTAAGGGAGGTAACACCTGTTTTCCTAAAAAGAAGGCTTCCCAGCAGGGACTGGATGCAGAGATTGAGGCTCAAGCAGGTAAAGAGACTCACCTGAGTCAACAGAACTATTGAGAGGCAGAGCGTGGAGGGACAATGACCTTTCAATGGGACCCTCCCTCCCCACTATGTTATCTCGGTGATCTTCACTCCCAAAGACACTGTCACATCTAAGTAGGAGGGTCCAGGACTCAAACCTGAGCTTTTGTTTGTTTTGTTTTGTTCTTGAGAAGGAGTCTCCATCTGTCCCCAGGCAGGATCACGGCTCACTGAAACCTCTGCCTCCCAGGTTCAAACGATTCTTTGAACTTGGGAGGCTGCTCCTTCTGAGCAGCTGGGATTACAGGCACTTGCCACCACGCCTGGCTAATTTTTGTATTCGTAGTAGAGACACGGTTTCGCCATGTTGGCCAGGCTGGTCTCAAACTCCTGACTTCAGGTGATCCGCCTGCCTTGGCCTCCTAAAGTTCTGGGATTACGGGCGTGAACCACCACGTCCTGCCAAACCCAAGCTTTTTGACTCCCAATCCAGTGCTCTCTGTGTCCACTGCTGGGTAGGGTGATAGGGATGGCTTTGGCTGTGACCTTGGGGGAATCACCTCAGTATCTGGTCCTGAATCTGTTGACAAATGAGCTCCAAGCTCATACATAACCCGTTACCTGTCCCCCACAACCACCAGGGGCAGGCTTTGATCTGACTGTGAGGCTCACTCCTTAGCCAAGCATCCCACAAGGCCTAGGAGTGACAGTGGTGCAGGGAGGTCCCGCTATGCGAGTGGGGGCCCGTTGGATGGGAAAAGGTCCTGAGTCACCAAGGAGGCTTTGACCACAGCCATCCATCCCTCCATCCTGCCTGGCAAAGCCTGAGAGTGGAGGCCAGAAGTACCCAAGCTGCCCAGGGACTGGGCTGGGCCAGTGGCATCTCTGAGTCACAGGGAGGGTGGGTGGCGGGTGATTCAGCTCTGGCCCACTTCCCCTTCTGTAAGGCCAGCCTGGGTGGAGGCTGGGGCCAGGAAACCCCATGCTGGTCCTCCCAGGGTTTCCCTGGCCACCTCCCACCCCGCCGTGGGCTGGCCCTTCACTCAGCCCTGCCTAGCACTGACTGGCACTGTGGTCCCTTACGAATTCTGGTTACTGAATCTAAATGACTCCTCCCTGAATTTCAGTCTCCCTAGACCTCAGCCCCAGCCTGGTCTAGCTCCTGGTCCTCACACAAACGACAGACATTTTGCACCTGGTTTCCAGACAGCTTGGGTGACTACCCCATGACAGAAGCAGAGCCAGCTGGCGCCATCACCTCCTTCCTCACTCCTGGCCCTGCCCAGCGCTCCTTATTCGAATCCTCTCCTTAAGGATCATCAGTTCCATTTTGCAGATCTGGAAGCTGAGGCCCAGCGAGGGGAGGCTCCCAGTCAGGAGGGCAGAGCAGGATTAGGTCCCAGGTGTCCTCACTTCAGCCTGGGTCCTTATCATCTTTAACAGGTGGCCTCCAGGAGCGGTAGCTGGGTGGGGACAGTTAAGTATTACGGGAGCCAAGGAAAGAGTCAGAGAGGTAAACAACAAAGCTGAGGCTGGCCAGCAGGTCAGGGAGCTCTGGGGGTTGGGACTCCTGGCTTAGGTTCCCTATGTGGTAGCCCCGCTCCCCTGCACCCCTGCAAGCCTCCTGAGCAGGGTCCCTTGTCAAGACCCTCATCAGCCCTTCCTTCTTTTGTTTTTTTTTTTTCAAAGAGAGAGGGTCTTGCTCTGTCGCCCAGGCTGGAGATCATAGTGCGCTGCAGCCTCTAGCTCCTGGGCTCAAGCGATTGGAGTTCTCTTTTTAAAAAGAGTTGCATGTTTGGGTTTTTTCCTTCAGGCAAGGGTTTAAGCCGTGAGAGGAGAGGAGGTTGTATAGGAATTGGGGACTGGGCAGAGGGGAACAGCATGTGCAAAGGCTTCAGTGAGCAGGTCTGGTATCACGGGGAACTGAAAGAAGTCGGTGAGGCTGGAAGGCAGAGCCCAGCGGAAGGGAGATGGGCTGCATGAGGCTGCAGGTGCCAGATCCTGAGGGCCATAGGGTCTGGGGTAGGAAATTCTGACTTTGTCCCAGGAGCAGTGAGGAGCATCAGAATGTGCATGTTTTAGTGAGATCCCTCTGGGTGAAGGGGGCTGTGTGTAAGATGGAGTAGAGGGGCCAGGGCAGAGCAAGGGAAAGGCCATTGCCACTGTCCAGAAGATGGGCAATGGTGGCTTGGCCAGTGGAGGGGTTTGAGGGAATGGGCTGGGTTCAGGGTGGGGACCAGACAGACCTCGATGGGCAAGGGAGGATGTCCTAGTTTCTGTGTGGGTCTCCCTATGTCCCCTCTATACCCCCAACAAATGACACAGGCATACAAGCAAAAATAGTGTATTTGAAGATAGATCACCCAAAATTGGGGGGCCCAGGGGTGAGGCCACAGCAGCTGCCTGGAGTTGGCACAGACCACCCCAACTCCCTAGAGGAGCCCAGCAGCATAGAAGCCTCCCTGCTGGGCCTCCTAGCTGCCCCCACCAGGAGGAAGGATTGTGTAACTGCCAAGAATCATCATCATCGTCATCATAATACATTGAGGTCTTCGAAGTTTGCCCAGCAATTTTTGGCATCGTAGTTGATATTACTCATAATAATGACTCTGACAAGCACAAGGACTGTGCCAGGCTTGGACCCACCATCCAGTGGTGAGCAGAGTCTGTGGCAGGGGTGAGGCAGGCAGGGATAGGAGGCAGGTCTCCCTGGGAGTCCCCATCCCAGCCTCCAAGGCAGCCCTTCCAGAAGGCTCCCCTCCCTGCCATCACCCCCAGCAGAGGTCACTGCCTGTTCTCCACCTTTTTGTTTGTTTGTTTGAGACAGGGTCTTGCTCTGTCTTCCAGGCTGGAGTGCAGTGGCACGTGATCTTGGCTGACTGCAGCCTCGATCTCCAGGGCTCAAATGATCCTCCCACCTCAGCCTCCCATGTAGCTGGACTACAGGCACATACCACCATACCCAGCTAATTTTTGTATTTTTAGTAGAGATGAGGTTTTGCCATGTTGACCAGGCTGGTCTCGAACTCCTGGCCTCAGGTGATCCACCTCCCTCGGCCTCTGGAAGTGCTGGGATTACAGGCATGAGCCACCATGCCCGGCCCTGTTCTCCACTCTTTCTACGGCCACAGCTGAGGTTGGATTCGGGCCAGGGCTGTCCCAGGTGGCTCCTGAGATCCCCCAAGTCTCAAAGACCCTTGCTGGGTTGGTCCCTCCGCCACAGCCCCCGACGGGCAGCCCAGGAGGCCACAAACTCACAGTTGTGGTAAAGGAACATTCCTGAAAGAGTGAGTGCGATGCCCACGTAGCTGAGGGCACTGAGGCGGCTGCCGAATAAGAGCCGGGACAGGACGAGGTTGCCCACCACGGTGAGGTTGCCTAGGACGTGGACTGTGAGGGCAGAGGTGAGGGCCAGCAGGGAGAAGCTGGCCAGGTTGTAGAGAACAGACAGGAGGCAGCTGAGCAGGATGCAGGCCCAGAGGCGAGAGTCACCAGCAGTAGGCGGCGGGGCCACGCCAGCCTCCAGCACCAGGGCCGCACCTGCCAGCAGGCAGAAGCTAGGCAGCGAGGTGGCATAGAGCAGGGTCACCGCGTCCAGTCTCTCCTCCTGCAGCAGGGCACCTGCAACAGGACAACAGCATGAGCACCCGGAGGGATACAACCCCCTCCAGCGACCCCAGTATGCCCCCCTTGGCCGGTCCTCCAAGAAGCCTACCCCGGACCCCTCGGGCAGGGCTGGTGGCTCCTCATCTGAAATGTGACAGTCAAGAGTTGGAGTCGGACCACCTGGGTTTATGGCCTGCGTCTACCCCCTGACTCGCTCTGACCTGGGCTCACGAGAGACACTTACCCTCTGTAAACCTGCGTTTCCTCACCCAGAGAGTTGGGTAATAATAAAACCTAATCATGGGGTTGTTGTAAACGTTTTAAAAGATGACATACATAAAGCCCTTAAATGGAAAATGCTCAGTAAACATAAAAAACTAAACTAAAATAAATAAATCTGTTATCAGCCACTTCAAACCACTCCCCACGGGCTGAAACAATGATCTGCTTGGGTTATCTAAATGATCAATAACCACGAAAGCTAAGTGGCTCAGAAACAATTACTAAGGCCTGTAATCCCAGCACTTTGGGAGGGCTAATCACTTGAGCCCAGGAGTTTGAGTCCAGCCCGGGGCAACATGGTAAAACCCCATCTCTGCAGAATACAAACATTAGCTGGGAGTGATGGCATGTGCCTGTAGTCCCAGCTACTCAGGAGGCTGAGGCAGGATCTCGAGCTCAGGAGAGATGGAGGTTGCAGTAAGCCAAGATCACATCACTGCACTCCAGCTTGGGCAACAGAGCAAGACCCTGTCTCAAAAAAAAAAAAAAAAAAAAAAAACTCGGCCAGGTGCAGTGGCTTGTGCCTGTAATCCCAGCACTTTCAGAGGCTGAGGCAGGAGGATCAGCTGAGCCAGAAGGCTACAGTGAGGTCAGGTGATGCCCAGAGCAAGACCCTGTCTCTAAAAAATAAAAATAAATATTCAGGGGCCGCCCTGGCCCTGAAGAAAAAGGTCCTAGGTTCTTTTTTTTTTTTTTTGAGACAGAGTCTCGCTTTGTTGCCCAGGCTGGAGTGCAGTGGCATGGTCTCGGCTCACTGCAACCTCTGCCTCGAAGGTTCAAGTGATTCTCCTGCCTCAGCCTTCTAAGTAGCTGGGATCACAGGCATGCACCACCACACCTGACTAATTATTGTATTTTTCATAGAGACGGGGTTTTGCCACGTTGGCCAGGCTGGTCTCGAATTCCTGACCTCAGGTGATCCGCCCGCCTCAGCCTCCCAAAGTGCTGGGATTATAGGTGTGAGCCAGCAGGCCTGGCCCAAGATCCTAGATTCTTAACCTAGCTTCGAAGACTCTGCGTAGTTGGCCCCAACCACCTTTCCCGGCCTCAGCCCTGATTACTCCCACACTGCAGCTCCAGCCACCATGACAGGGGCAGGCCAGCAGAGGGTCCCGGCTCTGCCACTTACTAGCTACATAGGGGCCTTTGCATTAAAAAAAGAAGAGTTTATAAAATAAAATAATAAATTGTTTGGATCAAAAGGCTGACCCATTCATTGCTTCGTTCACTTATGACCCCTGGAGTGACAAGGGAACAAAAGGTCACTGTTGGATCTTGGCTCCCACTCACGGTTTATAACGGATAATTAGCTTTTTTTTTTCTGCTAATACTGGGGCTTGTCAAGGTGAATCCAGGACTAAGAGGAAAGCTTTTCACTTTGCAAAGGAAGAGGGGGATCTTGCTGCTTTGCCTGTGTGTGTCTCTGTACCTGTGTGTACACCTGCCACCGCCAGCCAATTCACAAAGGGGTGCCCAGGTGAAATGACATTATTATTATTATTTGAGACAGGGTCTGGCTCTGTTGCCCAGGCTGGACTGCAGTGGCGAGATCTCAGCTCACTGCAACCTCTGCCTTCCGAGCTCAAGCAGTCCTCCTGCCTCAGCCTCCCAAGCAGCTGGGACTACAGGCAGGTACCATCACCCCTGATAATTTTTTTTTTTTTTGTAGAGTTGGGGTTTTGTCATCTGGTTCACCCAGGCTGGTCTCAAACTCCCAGACTCAAGTAATCTGCTCACCTTGGCCACCCAAAGTGCTGGGATTACAGGTATGAGCCATTGCACCTGGCATGAGGACAATGATGGCATGGGGCCTTCTCCAAGTTAGTGGAGAGAGATGAGTAGTTGACACAGGTCCCCTCCCAGGGCTCTGCGAGCCTCTATGCATTTTCTGACACACACTTTCCAAAAAGCCAGAGATGCTTACTCATAGGCTGTGCTTAGAATAGGAAATTTCATTTCTCTCTCAATTTCATTCCGATGTTTTAGCTTTGTTCTCTAGGCAACAGTTCCTCTGGCTTAAGCGTTTCTAGAAATGAACAGATAATCGGAATGCCTCCTGCTCATAGGCTCCAACGTTAGCCCTGTTATGAGCTGCCTGTGGCTTACACGTTAAAGATCCCATCACAGGAAGGTGTTTGGGTTTTCAGGTGAACTTCACCTTTGGCAAATTTCACCTTCTGCAAAGCAGCCAGGCAGGGTGGTCCTAACCTTCCTACCCATCTCCTCACACCCATCGTATATCCCTCCCTGCAGCCCAGGGAAAGGGCAGCGATTCTATCAGAGTTCTACCTGGGGGGCCCCAAAATGTCAGCCTGTTTGTCCTGCCTTATTGCCACCTTTCCTTCTATTGCAGCATGCCCGAGGTTCTGCCACATGCAGACAACAGCTGACCCGTCTCTAAACCCCGTCTGCTTGCTATTGGCTTGCCCCTTTGCTCCTCCACGGGCTATGTGACCCTGTCTCCCTCTCTCCACGCCTTGGTCTCCTTGTGAGTAGCGTGGCAACATCCCTCTACATGTGAGGTGCCGAACACAGGGCCTGATGCCCAGTGGTAATGGCTCACCCCGGCAGCTGACGTGATCCCCCACAGCCCGGTCCTGCTGGCTGACACCCGTGCCCTGGCAGGGCCTGTTAGGAAACAGGTCACCCTTTCCTCCTCCAGATCACCCTTTCCTCCTCCATCAATATAAAGAGTTGGGCATGGTATGGGCACCTAGGGAAGCCCTAACAAATGTTTGCTGTCATGGTTACATATTGTCATCATCACTGCATGCCCCTTCCCCTAGGCGGCCTTCTCAGGGCTCCCCAGGAATAACCAGCTGCTCCCCAACACCTGCGACCACCCTGACCCAAGAACTTCTCTCTTGCCATTGCGAACTCTATCTGAGCGCATCTCCCCCATCAGCCTGAGAGCTCAGAAGACGGGTTGAGTCTGCCTGCTCTGTGATGCAGGGGGGTCCAGCTGATAGCAAGCTCAGCAGGCTGGTGCCCCACTTCCCAGTCTTTCTGTGGGTAGGAGGATGGCATAACCCCTCTTCTTGTGCAGACCCCCTGGGCCTACAACTGGCCAGGTAAGAGAGAAGCCACTGGCCCTGCCAATAGCTGCCTGGGCTCTCCTCTTTCTGGATACTTTTTTTTTTTTTAAGATGGAGTCTCACTCTGTCGCCCAGGCTGGAGTGCCGTGGTGTGATCTCGGCTCACTGCAACCTCCACCTCCCAGGTTCAAGAGATTCTCCCGCCTCAGCCTCCCAAGTAGCTGGGATTACAGGCATGCACCAGCATGCCCAGCTAATTTTTTTGGATTTTTAATAGAGACAGGATTTTACCATGCTGACCAGGCTGGTCTTGAACTCCTGACCTCAAGTGATCTGCCTGCCTTGGCCTCCCAAAGTTCTGGGATTACAGGTGTGAGCCACTGCGCCCAGCTTTCTTTTTAGATACTTGCCCTCTGTTCCCACAAACTCTGCTCTTGGGAATGGAGCTGGCATCAGCCATGTACACTCAAGTCTGAATCTGGCCCTGGTGCCTCTCCTGGAGCCTCTTACAGTAGAAACCTCCTTTTGTTCAAAACCTATCTCAGGCCGGGTGTGGTGGCTCATGCCTGTAATCCAGCACTTTGGGATGCTGAGGTGGGCAAATCACTTGAGTCTAGGAGTTGGAGGCCAGCCTGGGCAACATGATGAAACCTCACGTCTACAAAAAATACAAAAATTAGCTGGGCGTGAAGGTGTGCCTAAAGTTCCAGCTACTCAGGAGGCTGAGGTGGGAGGATTGCCTGAGACTGAGAAATCGAGGCTGCAGTGAGTCACTGCCCTCCAGCCTGGGTGACAGAGCAAGACCCTCTCATAAACAAACAAGCAAAATAACCTCTCTCAGGCCCTCGCTCTAGTCTGTTCCTCTCTCTCTCTGCAGGGCTCCCATCTCTGTGAGTGGGGCCTCCAGCCTCCTAAACTCCCTCATGAGCCATGCAGTCAAACCAGTCTATGAAACCGGCTCGCCTGTCAGAGCCATCAGTAAATCCATCCATCTGGGCATGTTGGCTCACACCTGTAATTCCAGCACTTTGGGAGGCCCGGAGGGAAGATCACTTGAGGCCAGGGGTTCGAGACCAGCCTGGACAACATAGTGAGCCCCTGTTTCTATAAAAAATAAAAATTAAAAATTAGCCAGGCATGGTGGCATGAGCCTGTAGTCCCAGCTACTCAGGAGGCTGAGGCACAAGAATTGCTTGAACATAGGAGGCAGAGATGGCAGTGAGTCGAGATTGTGCTGCCGCATTCCAGCCTGGGTGACAGAGAGAGACTGCCTCAAAAAAAATAATAATAAATGGCAGGCATGGTGGCTCACACCTGTAATTCTAGCACTTTGGGAGGCCAAGGTGGGCGGATCACCAAGTCAGGAGTTAGAGACCAGCCTAATGAACATGGTAAAACCCTGTCTCTACTAAAAATACAAAAATTAGCCAGGTGTGGTGGCACGCGCCTATAGTCCCAGCTACTCAGGAGGTTGAGGCAGGACAATTGCTTGAACCCAGGAGGCACAGGTTGTGGTGAGCCGAGATCTCACCACTGCACTCCAGCCTGGGTGACAGAGCGAGACTCTGTCTCAAAAAAAAAGTAATAATAATAAAATTTAAAACTTATAATTTACAAAGTGTGTACCCTCTGCCAGGCCCTGGGGCTAGGTGCCAGGAACAGAGTTGCCCCAACTCTGTCTGGCAGGCAGCAGACAGGTAACCAGGTGGCGATCACACATGGCATTTGGAGCCATGATGCGGGGGAGCAGAGGGTGCTGCAGGAACCCAGAGCAAGGACCCAACCTGCCCAGGGGTCAGGGAAGAAAGGACGGAGCTGGCAGAAGTCAAGATGCAGCCTGATGCCAGGCACATGCCACTCCATGCCCAAGTGCCTAAGGCCTGGCCGGCCATAGCCCCCTGTAGGCTGGGGCTGCCTGGGTCCCTATGTGAGGAGCACTGACTGCTTCTCAGCAGGGACAGCGTGGGCCTTGAGGTCAGGACCTTCACAGCCCTGTAGCCTGCATGGGAGGGCCCCACAGGGTCAGGTTTCCCAGTGCAGGCTTACGCCCAGAGCTCATGCTTGCGCTCAGTCTCCAGCTCTCAGGTAACCTGAGGGCAAAAATAGAACTGGGTTTTGGCCCTGCCTTGGGACCAGGGAGGTTACAGACAGTGCCTCTGTGTCCCAGCTCTGAATATGCCAGGGCAGGGCTGAACTCTGACTTCAATCTTCCCTGGCTGTGGGCTGCCATCAACCCCAGCCTAGCACTCTTGGAGTCCCCACTTCCTTCTCCCAGGCCTGGGTCACAGGATCTCAGGGCAGGAAGTGACAGCAAGAGGCCCCCTGGATTCCATCAACTCCAACTCTCCTCCACTGACAGATGAGGAAACTGAGGCTCAGATAAGATCCTGATCTACCCAAGGTTGCCCAGCAAATATGAGCAAAGGTATGGCTGGAACTCAGGCCTCCCCAACCTAAGTGGGCGTCCTGGCCTCCCCTATGTCTCCTGGGGCTGAGGCAGAGAGAGGGTAGAAGCTGTGACTCAGCTGCTGCTCAGTAGGACAGGCGGGAAGGCAGCCTCCACCCTCAGCCAGAATGATCTTGTGTGTCAGGGCCTGGAGCCTTGGCCCTAAACTGCCCGGAGCCCTGCTACCCTCTTTCATCAGAGCCAGCATCTGGAGTCACATAGACCAGGCTTCACATCCTTAGAGGCCCTGCGACCCTGTGCAAATCATGAATTTTTTTTTTTTTTTTGAGACAAAGTCTAGTTCTGTCACCAGGCTGGAGTGCGGTGGCGCGCTTGGCTCACTGCATACTCTGCCTCCCAGGTTCAAGCGATTCTCCTGCCTTAGCCTCCCAAGTAGCTGGGATTACAGGCACGCACTGCCACGCCCAGCTAATTTTTGTATTTTTGGTAGATATGGGGTTTCACCGTGTTGGCCAGGCTAGTCTCAAACTCCTGACCTCAGGTGATCCATCCACCCTGGCTCCCAAAGTGCTGGGATTACAGGCATGAACCACCATGACTGGCCCAATTTTTGTATTGTTTCACCATGTTGGCCAGGATGGTCTTGATCTCCTGATCTCGTGATCCTCCCACCTCAACCTCCTAAAGGGCTGGGATTACAGGCGTGAGCCACTGCACCTGGCTGAACTCTTTTTTTGAGACTGAGTCTTGCTCTGTCTGTCGCCCAGGGTGGAGTGCAGTGGCTTGATCTCAGCTCACTGCAACCTCCACCTCCCAGGTTCAAGCAATTCTTGTGCCCCAGCCTCTTCAGTAGTAGCTGGGATTACAGATGCATGCCACCATGCCCGGCTAATTTTTGTTTTGTTTGTTTGAGACAGAGTTTCACTCTTGTTGCCCAGGCTCATTGCAACCTCCGTCTCCTGAGTTCAAGCGATTCTCCTGCCTCAGCGTCCTGAGTAGCTGGGATTACAGGCACCTGCCACCACGCCCAGCTAATTTTTATATTTTTAGTAGATACAGGGTTTCACCATGTTAGCCAGGCTAGTCTCAAACTCCTGATCTCAGGTGATCCATCCACCCTGGCTCTCAAAGTGCTGGGATTACAGGCATGAGCCACCATGCCTGGCCCAATTTTTGTATTTTTTTTTTCTTTTTCTTTCTTGGAGGTTAGAAGCAACAATTTTTGTATTTTTAATAGATACAGGGTTTCACCATATTGGCCAGGCTGGTCTGGAACTCCTGGCCTCAAGAGTCCTCCAGCCTCAGCCTCCCCAAAGTGCTAGGATTACAGGCGTGAGCCACCATGCCCCACTTGTCAAATCATGAACTTCTCTGGGTCTCAGTTCCATCACCTGTAAAATGGGGGATGAAGCTGGTGGTTGTCATGTCAACTCAAGGTCAACACCCAGCACTAAGCCTTTCACACTGTAGCTCCCAGTAAACATCAGCCCTCCCCAGACTGAGCCTGACCCCTGACCTTCCAAATCCCAGCTCAAGGCTTTACCCTCCTTTTCCCTCCCTGGCCCATGCTTTCTGGACTTCCTCTGGATCCAAAGCCTTCCACCACAGCACTTAGAAGCCTGGAGTCCGACTATCTGGGTTCAGATCTTGCCTCTGCAGCTCACTGGCCACATGGCTCAGGGCAAGCCTCTTCATCTGTCTATCAAATGGTAACAATACAGTGAGATAAAGGGCTCGACAAAGCATCGATCACTGGCTATCACTAAATATTGGCTTGTAATTCCAGAACTTCAGGAAGCTGAGGTGGGAGGATTGCTGAGGCCAGGAGTTGAAGACCCACCTGGGCAACATAGCAAGACCTGGTGTCTATTTAAAAAAATAAAATAAAAAATTAGGCCAGGCGCAGTGGCTCACACCTGTAATGCCAGCACTTTGAGAGGCCAAGGCGGGTGGATCATGAGATCAAGAGATCAAGACCATCCCGGCCAGCATGGTGAAATCTATTAAAAATCCAAAAATTGCTACGCAGTTTTATCCGGTAAAGCGAATGATTAGAGGTCTTGGGGCAAAAAAATTTTTAAATTAAAAAAAAAAAATCCAAAAATTAGCTGGGCATGGTGGCGCAAGCCTGTAGTCCCAGCTACTTGAGAGGCTGAGGCAGAAGAATTGCTTGAACCTGGGAGGCAGAGGTTACAGAGAGCCGTGATTACGCCACCACACTCTAGTCTGGCAACAGAGCGAGACTCTGTCTCAGAGAAAAAAAAAAATTAGCTGGCCAGGTGTGGTGGCTTATGCCTGTAATACCAGCACCTTGGGAGGCCGGGTGGATCACTTGAGGTCAGGAGTTCAAGACCAGCCTGGCCAACATGGTGAAACCCCATCTCTACTAAAAATACAAAAATTAGCTTAGCATAGTGTTGCATACCTGTAGTCCCAGTTACTTAGGAGGCTGAGGCAGAAGAATCGCTTGAACCTGGGTCGTGGTGGAGGCTGCAGTGAGGTGAGATGTCACCACTGCACTCCAGCCTGGGCAACAGAGCCAGACCCTGTCTAAATAAATAAATAAACAAATAAACACGAGTTGGGCCTCCAGAGCCTGAGTTTGGGGCCTGGAATTCTCTGAGCTGTTGGCCCTCTCTGGGTCTCAGTTCTGCTTCCTCCACAGCCATGAACATCAGTTTCCTCATCTGTAAAATCGGACAACAGCCATATCCCTCACAGGGCCATCCAGGCCACACACCCACCCAGACCCCTATCTCCTCAGCTGGCCACTCAGACACTTACTTTGCTGAACCGACTTGAGTCCTCGGAGGCAGGTGGCCGCGAGCAGGAAGCCACAGCCAGTGGGGGGGTGCCCGGAACTCTCCAGCCAGGCTGCAGGCGGCCCCCAGGCAGAGCGGGCCCATGGCGGCCAACTGCAGCGGGTGGTGGCGGCGGCCCAGCAGCAGTGCCGACAGGGCCAGGGTGAACAGGGGCGTGGTGGTAGTGACCAGTTGCGCCAGGTCCAGGGGCACAGTGCTCAGGCCCACATTGCCGCAGGCCATGGAAGTGCCGAAGGTGAGGCTGAGCAGTAGGACTCGGCAGCGAGTGCCGCCTGGCATGGGGCGCCGTGCCCCCCGGTGGCATGCCAGGGCCGCCACCAGCATGTGCAGCGCCGACAGCAGCAGGGGCCGCCCGAAGCCGTGGACGGTGAAGATCCACTTGTTGAGGCTTGACATGCTGGCTCCCGCCAGCAGCCACACCAGTGCTGCCACGGCCACCCCGGGCCCGGCCAGGCTGCCGGAGGGCCTGAGGGCTGCCAGGGGGCCACTCGGGGGACCCAGCCGCCAGAGCACCACCAGCTGCTGCTGCTACTTCGGCTGAGGTCATCCTTCATCATGATGCTCCGGCGGGCAGCGACACATCCGCACTAGAGGGGCTGGGGCAGGAGGCTGGGCCACCAGAGAGCTCCGCTTGGGGCCAGGCTAGATCCTGGTTCCTCCAACCCCGTGCCCCGTCTCAGACAGGTGAGAGGACCGCTTACTTGTGCCAGGCCTGTGCCAGCGATGTCTAGAAGCTAAGCTGTGCTCCCAGCTCAGACAGGGCAGAGCCAAGGTCGCAGATACTAGGATGCCAGGGTCTCCGATGCTCAAGCGTGGGTTTCAGGCACCTCTGCCCCGTGCCAGGTGGTCTCCACTCTCCTCCCCGCCTAGTACCCACACTATGTTCTTAGATGAAATCCTCGTTCTTCTTTTCTCTTTGGTCCCCCAGGTCTTTAGGGTGCGCGGAGATCCAGAGCCCGGGAACTCCTGCGTGCTCACGCCGTGACCAGGCCTGACACGGGCGATCCGGGCTCCGCACCTGGTGCTGCCCAGCCCGGGGAGTCTCGGGCTCGCTGCCTCCACCGTACCCGGGTGGTGAGCTGACACCACGGCCGGTACTCCGGCCAGTGCCGGGCGGCGAGCTAGGCGCGGTTCCAGCAGGGCCTGCGCTCCAACTCTGGCTCTCGGAGGCTTTGGCTGGGGCTCTGGCTTTGGCTGTGGCTCTGGCTACAGCTCCGGCTGCGACTGACGCCCGGCACCAGCTCAGGCCCGGCACAGCGGGCGCGGCCGCGCGCTCTTGGCCCCGCCTCCGCCTCCGCCTCCGCCTCCCCCTCCGCCGCCGCCTCCGCCTCCGCCGCCGGCGCCGCCGCCCCCCGCTCCCCACCCGGAAAATTGGGCCGAGCCCCCCGCAAGGCCCCGCCCCCGTCCAGGCCCGCCCCTGGAGCCGGGAGGGAGGTCTCGCCCCACCCCATGCCTCCCGCCCACGGCCCCTCCCCCATCGGCCTGGCATTCCCCCCATCAGCCTGGCATTCCCCCAGCAGCCTTCCTCTGCCAAGGGCCTGCGCGCCTGCCTAGTAAAGCCCCCGCCAAGCTGGCGTGGTCAGCCTCTCCCCTGCCACCAGGGAGGACCAGGTCACTCCCCACCCAGAGCCAAGATGAGCCCCCGATGGAGATCAACGCGCATTGCTGGAGACACTGGGGTATCCCACACGGCCGCCCAGGGTATCTTCAAGGAGCAGGGTAGTGAGGAGGGGCCCACAGCCCCCATCACAGGACCAGTCTCACGCCCACCTGATCTCTGGCCACAATTATCTCGTGGGACCTCAGCATCCAGCAAAGCTGGATCACAGGGTCCCTTAAGGCCCCTCTATCGCCCCTCCATAGCCCCAGCATCCTCCCCAGCCTCCCAGTACAGGGAGGCGCCTACTCTGAGGTCAGGCAGGGCTACCCACAGCTGCGGAAGCAGGTACCGCTGGCCAGCATCCTTCCCAGGCCAGCAGCTTCTGTCCCGTTCCCCTGAGCACTTGGAGCTGACTCATAGCAAAAATTCCTGGGGTCCATCCTGTGCCCCAGCCCCGGCAAGACAGAGGCCTGGGCTGGGGAGGCAGAGCAGCTGCCACTGAGTCCTTGCCCCTGTCTGGGTCTGTTTTTCCACCTGAACGACCGATGCTCTCTGAGCTCAGGGTTGGGTAAACAGTGCACCCCAGGGCAGAAGAGGTCCATCCAGATTCCAGGCCAGTCTAGGCCCTGGCCTCTCTGAGCTCTGGAGTCCAGAGGCAGGAGGACCAAGGCCCAGCCATGTGCCCAGTACCAGATGTGAGCCTCTTTCCTGTCGTCGGGCTTCCTTCTCTTGCCACCTGCCCAAGGGGACCCACTTCACCCCTTGCCTGATGTCTAACTAGCAAATCCTTTATGACAGCAACCTGTCTGGAGACCCAAGACCTCAAAAGGGGGACCGCTGAGCCCAGCTCGCGGCGCCCTCTGGTGGCCAGGAGCGGAATATGGCCC
This sequence comes from Ateles fusciceps, assembly GCA_036589455.1. Lineage (NCBI taxonomy): Eukaryota > Metazoa > Chordata > Mammalia > Primates > Atelidae > Ateles > Ateles fusciceps. The sequence goes on from JAZHEH010000882.1 coordinate 10,167,548, forward strand.
TCAACCCCCATCCCAATCACGGGACATGGGTTTTAAAGCCCCAGCCTCGCAGGAGGCCTGCTGAATCAGAGACTGTGTGTCACGGGTGGGCCCGGGAATTTACATGGTCACATTTGCCTCTGTAAGTCTGACGCCTGCTGGAGCCTGCAAATCTCTGCTGAATAGCCTAAGCTACAGGGCAGGGAGTGCAGACGGAAATTTCCAGGCCAAGGACCAAAAAATGAGGGCATTTAGGGTTTCTCCAGAAGGGGTTGTGGGAAGGAAACTAAGCCAGCCAAAGAGGGGGGGCCCCTCTCCCATAACCCCTTGCCGTTTCCTGAGGAGGATAAATCTGGAATCCCTAAGGGTTATAATTATCTTTGGGATTTTGTCAGTTTTTTATTTTTTGAGTTTCACTCTTCTTTCCCAGGCTGGGGTACAATGGCGCGACCTTGGCTCACTACAACCTCCACCTCCCAGGTTCAGGCGATTCTCCTACCTCAACGTCCCCGAGTAGCTAGGATTACAGGTGTGCGCCACCACGCCCTGCTAATTTTTGCATTTTTAGTAGAGACGAGTTTTACCATGTTGGTCAGGCTGGTCTCAAACTCCTGACCTCAGGTGATCCACCCGTCCCAGCCTCCCAAGTTGCTAGGATTACATGCATGAGCCATCACGCCCAGCCTGGATTTTGTTAGTTTTCTAGTAAGTTTCCCTTAGTAAAAAACAATAGCCCGGGTACAGTGGGCGCATGGCTGTAGTCACAGCACATTGGGAGGCTGAGGCATGAGGATCACTTGGGCTCAGGAGTTGGAGACCAGCTTGGGCAACATGGCAAAACCCCGTGTCCACAGAAAATACAAAAATGAGCCAGGAGGCTGGGCAGGGTTGCTCCCACCTATAATCCCAGCACTTTGGGAGGCCAAGGCGGGTGGTACCTGGGATCACAGGTGTGTACCACCACGCCTGGCTAATTTTTATATTTTTACTAGAGACAGGTTTTCTCCATGTTGGCCAGGCTGATCTCCAACGCCTAACCTCAGGTGATCCACCCACCTCAGCCTCCCAAAGTGCTGGGATTACAGGCATGAGCCACCTCGACCAACAGTAATAATTATATTATATATACGTATTTTTTGAGACAGAGTCTCACTCTGTCACCCAAGCTGGAATGCAGTGGCTCAGTCTCGGCTCACTGCAACCTCCACCTTCCAGGTTTAAGCAATTCTTCTGTCTCAGCCTCCCACGTAGCTGGGACTACAGGACCATCAGGCTGATCCTCTCGCCTCAGCCTCCCAAGTTGCTAGGATTACAGGTGGAAACCACTATCCCTGGCTACTTTAAGCCTCAGCATTTTTTTTTTTCAAGATGGAGTTTCACTCTTGCTGCCTAAGCTGGAGTGCAAGGGCGTGATCTCGGCACACTGCAACCTCTGCCTCCCAGATTCAAGCAGTTCTCCTGCCTCAGCCTCCTGAGTAGCTGGGATTACAGGCATGTCCCACCACACCCAGCTAATTTTTTGTATTTTTAGTAGAAATGGGGGTTCACCATGTTAGCTAGGCTGGTCTCGAACTCCTGACCTCAGGTGACCCGCCCACCTCGGCCTCCCAAAGTGCTGAGATTACAGGTGTCAGCCACCATGCCTGGCCCAAACCTCAGATTTTAACCTGCCTTGACCAACAACAGCCAGCAGGGCTCTAAAGAGGACATTCCCATGTGGAAGAATGGGGGGCTAGGGCACTCAGCTTCATGGAGAGTGGCAGGGGGCTCTTTTGCATTCTTTGGGGTCCACCCAAAAGCCCAGAGCAGTCTGTCCTTGCCCACAGGCTCCCCAAATCCCTGAAATCTGAATGTGCCCTTTGGAGGCCCAGGCTGCTGCTGTAGGAGACAGGTGTTGCAGAGAGACTTTAGGGGATGGTGGGGGGTGGGGGTGGGGTGGGGGCAGAGAATCTGTTTCCGACAACTGGGCTGCAAGGCTGTGGGATGGGCCTCTCCTCTTGTTTCTGCATGTGCCTAGACAGATCCTTTCACTCCTGGGGCCTCAGTTTCCCCATGCATGATCTATGATGAGATCGTGTGCTATGTAAACCAAAACAGCATCCCACGGCTGTGTTAAGAAACAGGCTCAGTGAGTGGAAGGGACTTCTCTCTGGAGCCATTAGCCATCTAAATGCAGACCTGACAAAGACCTGCTTCCTGGTCCCAGGAGGGCCTGTTTTGTTTTGTTTTCTGAGACAGAGTTTTGTTCTTGTTGCCCAGGCTAGAGTGCAATGGCGAGATCTCGGCTCACTGTAACCTCCTTCTCCCAGGTTCAAGTGATTCTCCTGCCTCAGCCTCCCGAGTAGCTGGGATTGCAGGCATGCACCACCACACCTGGCTAATGTTTGTATTTTTAGTAGAGATGGGGTTTCTCCATGTTGGCGAAGCTGGTCTCGAACTCCTGACTTCAGGTGATCCTTGGCCTCCCAAAGTGTTGGGATTACAGATGTGAGCCATCACACCCAGCCCAATATAAAAGAATGTTTTAAATTGCCTACTTCTCCCTTATCTGCTAAGACCCCCCTTTTTTTTTTTTTTTTTTTTTTTTGAGACGGAGTTTTGCTCTCACCCTCCCTGAAGTGCCCCTCACCATGATTAAGAATGGGCAAGTGAACAAGCAGAGGTCTGGAGTTCTGGGCATAGACATTTCAATGCAATGGCGTGATCTTGGCTCCCTGCAATCTCTGCCTCCCAGGTTCAAGCGATTCTCCTGCATCAGCCTCCTGAGTAGCTGGGATTACAGGCATGTGCCACCACACCCAGCTAATTTTGTATTTTTAGTAGAGATGGGGCTTCTCCGTGTTGGTCAGGCTGGTCTTGAACTCCCGACCTCATGTGATTTCCCTACCTTGGCTTCCCAAAGTGCTGGGGTTACAGGCGTTAGCTACCAGGCTTGGCCACCCTAAATATTTGAAGCTGGTGCTCTAGGAGGTTTGACTTGCCACTTCAAGGACTTTGAGTGTGTCACCATCTCTTCCCAGGCACGTGGACCCAGATCTGATGGGCTGTTCATCAGAGGGCCCCTCTGAGGACAGGGCCTCTTCCTAACCTTGGGGGGGGTGCAGCATAGGGGGTGCCTGCCTGGGATGAACCCCCCCCTTCGAGAAGGCAGCCCAGAGCCCCTAACCCCCCGAGCCAGTGAGAGGCAGTATCCCCACATCTTGGCTGAGAAGGCCTGGGGTGGTCCCCTGAGTGCCTTGGGGAAAAGCAGGGAGTGAGGCTCCAGCTCCAGGGTCCCAGGCTCAGTTGAGCTGGGGCTTTGCTGTATGATTATAATCATCATGGAAACCCTCACGTTCAGTACTTTAGTGGAGGAGCTGTGAGGCTGCCCTGGGCCGGGTCTGTGTGTCTCCTGAGCCAGGTTCCCACAGCATCACTGCCTAGTCTGTGACCTTGGGTGAGTAGCTTTTGGAGCACCAGTTTCCTGATTTGTAAAGCAGAGATGAAAATGAAAATATCAACAACCTCACAGAGTTGTTCAAGACAGTATCTAGCAAGTGAGCGCTCAGCAAATAGTGAGTGCTCAGTAAACAGTAGTGAGTGCTCAGTAAACAGTAGTGGGTGCTCAGTAAACAGTAGTGGGTGCTCAGTAAACAGTAGAGGGTGCTCAGTAAACAGTAGTGAGTGCTCAGTAAACAGTAGTGGGTGCTCAGCAAACAGTAGTGAGTGCTCAGTAAACAGTAGTGGGTGCTCAGTAAACAGTAGTGAGTGCTCAGTAAACAGTAGTGGGTGCTCAGTAAACAGCGGTGGGTGCTCAGTAAACAGCGGTGAGTGCTCAGTAAATAGTAGTGGGTGCTCAGTAAATAGTAGTGGGTGCTCAGCAAACAGTAGTGGGTGCTCAGTAAATAGTGGGTGCTCAGTAAAGAGTAGTGGGTGCTCAGTAAAGAGTAGTTGATGTTGCCACTGCTGGCACTCCCATCACTCCCCCAATGCCCAGGAGATGGCTCAGGCACCCTCCACTCCTCCTCGACGGGGTTACCTCCCCCTTCTCTCGTCCATGCCCCTGCACTGAGGAGTACGAGGCACCAGGCCACTGCAGCAGGCCCACGGGCCATCAATGCTTTAATTGCGTCAGAGGCGGGCACTGAGCAGCTGTGCTGAGGCCTCCCCAGCTACTGTGCCACAACCAGCTCGGAGCTGCCACTCCAACAGCAGAGTGGAGAGCTGGGGACAGGGCCATAGCCCCTGGGCTGAGGAGGCCTCTGGCAGGACCCCAACCCCAGAATGAGTGATCCTCACAACATCTGTGGCCTGCAGACTCCTTTTCCTTTTGCCAAGGAGTCTGAGATGCTTCATGCCCGTCAGACCATGGGGTGGCCTTCAGGGGAGACCTGCAGGGCCAGGCTGGCCAGATGTGGCCAGAAAGACTTCCCAGGGCAGGTGCTTGGCTCCCTGCTCCAGGGTGGGCCCTGGTGTAGGACCCTCAAAGGGGTTGTGGCTGGGGTGGTCCCGGGGGGCATTGCTCCAAGTGCACAGGAGGTGGCAGCAGGGTCAGGCAAGTGCTGGTTCCAGGGACATCAGGAGGGAGGGTAGAAGCCCAGGGAGTGTGCAAGGCTGCCGGGATGAGGGAGCTCAGGGCCTACCAGCTAACCAGCCTCAGCTCAATGGTTTCTCCATCCTTGGGTCTGTAGTCAGCAATACCTGCAGAAACAGATTGAGCAAGGCAGGGTTAACCGGGCAGAATATCACAGCCCGCAACCTCATCTTCCAGATCCCCCCCACTCTGAGGCCAGGGTTTGTAAGATCTACCTGGGGCTTGGTGGTGGGAAGCTGGAACCTCCCCAAAGCCCACTCAAAGACTCTGAACTTAGCTTCCTACAGAGTTCCTGAGGCCACGGGCTCATCTGGCAGTAAAAGCTCCTGACAGGCAGGGTCACCGTCTTTGTAATACCCCAGGGGGCATCAGGAAGAGAACCTTGCCCAGTGTGGTCTGGAGAGAGAACCAGGACCACGCATGAAGCCACCTGGAGTCAGCTTTCACTCCCTAGAGAGAGTCCAGGCTCTAAGAGGACGCCTGGATTCAAGCCCCAGCTCTGTCATTCATTAGTGCTGTAACTCTGGACAAGTTATTTAACCTCTGAGTGAGTGAGTGAGTGAGTGAGTGTGGGCGATCTTGGTGATGTGAGAATGCAGCCTGCAGGGGAACTGAAAGGGCCCTCTGAGAGCCAGGTGTCAGGAATGTTTCCTTTTTTTTTTTTTTGTCTTTTGAGACGGAGTCTTGCTCTGTCGCCCAGGCTGGAGTGCAATGGCATGATCTCGGTTCACTGCAGCCTCTGCCTCCCGGGTTCAAGCAATTCTGCCTCAGCCTCCCGAGTAGCTGGGATTACAGGAGAATACCACCACACCCAGCTAATTTTCCTATTTTTAGTCGAGACAGCATTTCACCATGTTGGCCAGGCTGGTCTTGAACTTCTAACCTTGTGATCTGCCCGCCTCGGCCTCCCAAAGTGCTGGGATTACAGGCGTGAGCCACTACGCCCAGCCAGGAATGTTTCTTTTTAGTGGATGTGCTATGGTCCAAAAATGTCTGCATACCCCCCAAAATTTTTATGTAGAAACGTAACCCCAAAGGTGATGGTATCAGGAGGCCTTAAGGCCTTTGGGGAATGATTAGGTCATGAGGGTAGAGTCCTCATGAATGGGTTGGGAAAGTGCCATTATAGCCTGAGCAGGGTGGCTCAAGCCTATAATCTCAGCACTTTGGGAGGCCGAAGTTGGCAAATCACTTGAACTCAGGAGTTCAAGACCAGCCTAGGCAACATGGTGAAACCCCATCTCTACCAAAAATACAAAAAATTAGTCGGTACTTGTGGCATGGGCCTGTGGTCCCAGCTACTCAGGAGGCTGAGGTGGGAGGATTGCTTAAGCCTGGTAGGTGGAGGCTGCAGTGAGCTGAGATCCTGAGACTGACTGCACTCAGCCTGGGTGACAGAGTGAGACCCCATCCCAAAAAAAAAAAAAAAAAAGTTTTTTTAAGTACCATTATAAAAGAGGCTCCATTATAAGTACCATTATAAAAGTAGGCAAGGGCCAGGAAAATATTTAAAAAAAATTTTTTTATAAAGGCCCCAGAGAGTTGCCTTGTCCCTTCCAGCATGTGAGACCACAGCCAGGTACCACCTGTGAACCAGAAAGTGGGCCCTCATCAGACACTGAAGGTGTCAGTGTCCTGATCTTGGACTTCCCAGCCTCCCGGACTGTGAGAGATACATTCCTGCTGTTTATAAGCCACCTAGTTTATGGTATTTTGTAATAGCAGCTTCCAGGGACTAAGACAAAAGGAAACTCAAATGATAACTCCCGTCCACTTTCCACCAGAAGATAGAGGAGTGATTTATGCAACTGGTTGATTGGGGAATAAACTAGGTATGTGTAGCCTGGGCTCTCTCTCTTTTTTTCTCCTTGGAGCAAGCTTCCTGTTAGACTCGAGGGCAGAGTGAATAGAGGTAGAGACTACCACTGCCCAGTCTGCTTCCTGGCTGGGTCCACCTGGCTCTCACCCTAAGCTACATCCTCCAGTCTTTATCAGTAATAGAACTGGCCAGACTTGAGGTCTCTATCTGTAGCTCCTATTTTTTATTTCTCAATTGATTCAGAATGATGGCAGAAAAAAGAATGCTTTGTAGTGGGCTCCTTAAGAAAGTCCCAACTTATTATTTTTATTTATTTATTTATTGAGACAGTCTTGCTCTGTCACCTAGGCTGGAGTGCAGTGGTGCAATCTCACTCACTACAACCTCCGCCTCCCGGGTTCAAGCAATTCCCCTGCCTCAGCCTCCCAAGAAGCTGAGACTATAGGCACATGCCACCACACCCAGCTAATTTTTTTGTATTTTAGTAGAGACGGGATTTCACCATGTTGGCCAGGATGATTTCGATCTCCTGACCTCGTGATCCGCCCACCTTGGCCTCCCAAAGTGCTGGGATTACAGGTGTGAGCCACCGTGCCCGACCATAAAGTCCCACCTTCTATAAAGCACTCGCCACAATGCTTGACACATGGTAAATGCCCCATGAAAGTTCTTTGCAGGTGGAATATAAAAGCAACTTAAGCTGGTCGTGGTGGCTTACGTCTGTAATCCCAGCACTTTGGGAGCTGAGGTGGGTGGATTATCTGAGGTCAAGAGTTCAAGACCAGTCTGGCCCAACATGGTGAAACCCTGTCTCTACTAAAAAATACAAAAATTAGCCAGGCATGGTGGTGCAGACCTGTAATCCCAGCTACTTAGGAGGCTGAGGCAGGAGAATCGCTTAAACCCAGGAGGTAGAGGTTGTGGTAAGCCAAGATCATGCCACTGCACTCTAGCCTGGGCAACACAGCGAGACTCCCTCTCAAAAACAAAAAAGATATTAATATTAGTTTTACCAACTAGAAAATTTTGAATTATACATGTGGGCAACATTTTCTTTCCACTGGATAGCATCGATATACAGTGTGGCTCATTTTTTATGAAAAACTTACTGGCATATTTTTTAAAGTATCTAGAAGAAAAGTTAAGTAATTTTGGCAGGCAAGGTGGCTCATGCCTGTAATCCCAGCACTTTGGCAGGCAGAAGCAGGCAGACCACTTGGGGTCCGGAGTTCAAGACCAGCCTGGCCAACATGGTAAAACCCTGTCTCTACAACAAATAGAAAAATTAGTCCGGCATGGTGATGTGTTCCTGTAGCCCCAGCTACTTAGGAAGCTGAGGTGGGAGGATTACTTGAGCCCAGAAGGTTGAGGCTACCGTGAGCCGAGATTGTACTGCTCTCCAACCTGGGTGACAGAGCAAGATCCTGTCTCAAAACATTAAAAAATTTAAAAATAAAAGACATTTCGGCTGGGCATGGTGGCTCATGCCTGTAATCCCTTGGGAGGCCGAGGCTGGCAGATCACCTGAGGTGAGGAGTTCGAGAACAGCCTGGCCAACATGGTGAAACCCTGTCTCTACTAATAATACAAAAAAATTAACTGGGTATGGTGGTGGGTGCCTGTAATCCCAGCCACTTGGGAGGCTGAGGAAGGGGAATCGCATGAACCCGGGAGGCAGAGGTTGCAGTGAGCCAAGATCGCACCATTGCACTCCAGCCTGGGCAACAAGAGGGAAACTCGGTCTCAAAAAAACAAAAACAAAAACAAAAAAACATTATTTCTAGGTAGTGTATTCTAGGTGATTTTAATTTTCTTCCAGTTTTTTTTTTGTAATCTACCTGGTTTTCTAGAATTTCCACAATAACTTACATAAAAATTCTAAGACTTCAGTTCAATATATGATACCCAACCTTGAGCATCAGTGATTTTGTGGCGCTGTGGCACAGGAGGGTGCTGGGGAGAGCTGGGGTGAGTTGATGAAGCCTCTTGTCTGGGTAAGCCTGGGGTAGGGGACACATCCAGGGTGGCAGGCCACGACTCACCTTGCTGCAGGGGGGTGTTGGGTGCTTGAAGGAGCTGCCAGAACTCCCTTTTCCCGGCTGCTTTCCCCCATCACGGAGGTCAGGTAGGGGCCTGATAAGGAGGCCTGTGTTTCATATCTACAAAGGGAAAGGCGAAGAGAGAGAGAAGAGGCGACTGTTGTCCGTAGGGGGAGAGGCAGAGCTCACCCACAGCAGCAAAATCCTTTTGTCACCTCTTAAAACTCTGGGCTGGCACTAGTCAAACCCTTCCTGGGCCACCTGGCCACAGGCCTGTGTCTCAACCTCCACCTCCGTCCCCTCCAGATCCCCGATCCTCCCCGCTCAGGCTTCATCTTCTCCACGCTGACCACGACCATGGCCTCCAGGAAAGGGGCATCTATTATATTATCAGCTCAGCAGCTGTCCCCTCTCTAAGGGGCTGATGCTATGGGGGATGAGAATCAGAAGCTGCAGGCATCACCTAGAATGGGTACAATGAGAGAGGGTGAGGCCCGCATGCAGAGAGAGGCAGGGTCATGGGAGGTGGAGGCAGAGACACCCAGCAGTGGCACTGGGTCTCTGTGGCTCAGGGGCATTCCCCTCCCCTCTTCCTGAGGCTGCATGGCCCAGCCTCCTCTCTGATTCTACATGCTGTACACCCACTGTTGCAGAGAGGGTTGGAGTTCAATTTTGTTTTCTTTTTTTTTTGGTGGGGTGGGGAATGGAGTCTTGTTCTGTCACCCAAGCTAGAGTGCAGTGGCATGATCTCAGCTGACTGCAATCTCCGCTTCCCGGGTTCAAGCAATTCTGCCTCAGCCTCCCAAGTAGCTGGGATTACAGGCGTGCACCACCATGCCCTGCTAATTTTTGTATTTTTAGTAGAGACAGGGTTTCACCATGTTGGCCAGGCTGCTCTTGAACTCCTGACCTCATGATCTGCCCACCTTAGCCTCGCAAAGTGCTGGGATTACAGGTGTGAGCAACTGTGCCTGGCCTGAATTTCGAATTTTGGCCCTGGCAACCAAGAGACTCCTCACTCACGCTCCCTCTTCCCTGAGCCTCTGGCCTCCAACTTTGATGAGTTTCTCCAGTCCATCTGGATGCCACTGCCACAGGGAGCCTCTTAAAACTCCGTGGGCCAGGCCCTTTCTCCCTGCCGCGGGGTGGAAGCAGCATGATCGGGGCTTCCTCTGGAAGAGGGGCTTGAAGAGATGAGTGGGATTTGCCAGTGGAGAAGGGAGGAGAGCGGGGCAGAGCCGAGGAGGCAGACAGCAAAAGCACACAGGTGCACAGAATGTGGGGGAATGGTCTTTCAAAAGAGTAGGGTCAGGCCAGGCATGCTGGCTTCTGCTTATAATCTCAGCACTTTGGGAGGCCGAGGTTGGTGAATCACCTGAGGTCAGGAGTTCAAGACCAGCCTGGACAACATGGTGAAACCCCATCTCTACTAAAAGTACAAAAATTAGCTGGGCATGGTGGGGTGCCTGTAATCCCAGCTACTCCGGAGGCTGAGGCAGGAGAATCACTTGAACCCGGGAGTGGAGGTTGCAGTGAACCTAGATCGCACCACTGCGCTTCAGCCTTGGCAACAGAATGAAACTCCGTCTCAAAAACAAACGAACAACAAACAAGACAAAAAAACCCACACACCTATTTGGGGTGACCTAAGCAAAGGGAAAGTGCTGTTCTAAGGAATGTCACAGAGCAGCTTTTTTTTCCCATTCCTTAACTCTGCAGGGCCACGTGGCTGTTCGGGGCCACCACTCTCTACATCTGACTGTGTGTCTGCAGCTGAGCTTTCTCTGCCGTGCATTCAGGGCCCTCAGATATAGTCTTCATGCCCGAACCTCATTCAGGCATCCACGCACACTAACAAGAGAACTGTTTCTCAGAATGGAGTCCACGATGTCTTCCCAGAGATCCCCAAGCTCTGAATAAAAACGTTAAATGCTATTTGTCTTTCATTTTGATGCTAATATTCAAACACAAATACCAGCAGGTTCTGGGTAATCTCAGTCTGTGGGTCTGAGCCCTCCCAAGGACACTCAGCTTGTATGTGGCTGTCAGTGACTGCATTGCACTATGTGCCACAGGCCACCAGGAAGGGTATGGAGGTGGTCCTCACAGTGAATGAAGTGGCTGGGCCAGTGCAGGGGTGCCCAGGCTTCGCTGCTCAGGTTTCACTGTAGCTCAAATACAGGGAGGTGCTAAAGCGCAGGCTGGCACCTCCGCAGAGAGTCCTTATTTGAATGGTGCTGGTTTTTATTTAATTTACAAAGTTGTTGGGGATTTATAGCTGTCTAGAGCTAGAAAGAGAAAGGACCTTTTTTTTTTGAGATGGAGTCTCGCTCTTGTTGCCCAGGCTGGAGTGCAATGGCTCGATCTTGACTCACTACAACCTCTGCCTCCTCTGCGCAGTGGCTCAAACCTGTAATCTCAGCACTTTGGGAGGCTGAGGTGGACGGATCAACTGAGGTGGGGAGTTCAAGACCAGCCTGACCAACATGGAGAAACCCCGTCTCTACTAAAAATACAAAATTAGCCTTGGTAGTGCACGCCTGTAGTCCCAGCTACTTGGGAGGCTAAGGCAGGAGAATCACTTGAACCTGGGAGGGGGAGGTTGCAGTGAGCCAAGATCATGCCATTGCACTCCAGCCCGGGTGACAGTTCAAGTCTCTGTCTCAAAAAAAAAAAAACAAAAGCCAGGCATGGTGGCACATGCCTATAGTCTCAGCTATTTGGGAGGCTAAGGTAGGCCAGTAGGGTTGCCATCTCCCCAGAGTTCAAGACTGCAGTGAGCCGTGATTGAACCACTACACTCCAGCCTGGATGACAGAGTGAGTCCCTATCTCTTAAAAAAAAAAAAGCAAGAAAAAACAGTTCTTCCTCTGACGAAAGCAACCCTGTGTTTAGCGCTTGCTATGTGCTGACCTTGCACATATAAAAAGCACGTGCCACCATTTCTATGTGTACTAACTCCTGGACTCCTCACACTGGCCCTGCAGGGAGCGGGCACAGCTGTTCTCCTTGGTGAACTGTGGGTGCCTACCTGGAACCTAGCTGGTTAGAGCTGCCTCCAGAGCCTGCTCTCTCAATGATAATGCTGGCCTATGGCTTTGTGTTTCCATAACACCGTAGGCAAGAAAGGAGTGGAGCAGGTGGAAGCGGAAGCAGGGCCAGTGTCTCTCCCGAGGGAACCCTCTCCTCTGTCCCGTCTCTTCCATGACCCTGTATCATGCATGTGGGGTTGCTCCCAGGGTGAGCGCTGGGAGATGGGGAGTCTCACGTGAATCCTCCTAACTCATGGGCCTTCTTCAAGACATCTTCCAGGGAGGAGCCGGCAAGAACAGGGATGGCTTGTCTGTACGGCCGCGAGAGGCTGAGCACCTGCAGTGTGACACTGGTGGTCTCTGGGACTTGGATCTGAGGAAGGGTTGTAGTGGCTGGTTCCAACATGACTGTGCCAGGGAGAAAGGAAGGGGCAGCTGGTGTGAGGACAGGGAGCCTGGATGTTTGTCTTCCTGTCTTCCCCAAAGACACCTAGACCTTGTCCTTCCCAAGTCTTCATCTCCATTAATGCCACCACCACCTGCTGAGCTGAAATCTGGTTTCCATCCTGGCCTCCCCCTAACCCTCGTTCCCCACATCCCCCCACCACCCAAGATCAGGCCCCTCACTGGTTTCTCTGCTTCCAGTATCCCTCCTCCCACCAATCTGGCATGTAGCACTCCACAGGGCTCTTTCTAGAACATATGTTTGTTCACAATGCGTCCTTGTTACCCGGATAGGCTCACCACCTCTTCATTCATCTGCCTTCCACTCCCGCTCATTCTCCCAGATCCCACTCTTTTGCAAGACCGTTCCTCAGAACTCCCCCAAACTCTGCACTTCTGTGCCTTTGTTCTTGCCGTCTCTTCTCAGCTCTACTCTATCCATTCTTGGTTTTTTCTTGTGGGGGAAGACAGAGACTCACATTGTTACCCAGACTTGAGTGCAGTAGCAGCGGTGCGATCTCGGCTCACTGCAACCTCTGCCTCCCGGGTTCAAGTGATTTCGTGCCTCAGCCTCCCTAGTAGCTGGGATTACAGGTGTTTGACACCACGCCTGGCTAATTTTTTGTATTTTAGTATAGACAGGGTTTCATCATGTTGCCCAGGCTAGTCTCAAACTCCTGAGCTCAGGCAATCCATCTGCCTCAGCCTCCCAGAGTGCTAGATTCACAAGCACATGCCACCGTGCCAGCCTCCTCCGTTCTTTTTTTTTTTTTTTAAAGAGACGGGGTTACACCATGTCAGCCAGGATAGTCTCGATCTCCTGACCTTGTGATCTGCCCGCCTCGGCCTCCCAAAGTGCTGGGACCACAAGCACGAGCCACCGTGCCTGACCTTTTTTTTTTTTTTTTTTTGAGATAGAGTCTCACTCTGTCGCCCAGACTGGAATGCAGTGGCACAATCTTGGCTCACTGCAACCTCTGCCTCTGGGGTTCAAGTGATTCTCCTGCCTAAAGCTTCCCAAGTAGCTGGGATTACAGGCACCTGCCACCATGCCCAGCTAATTTTCTGTATTTTTAATAGAGATGGGGTTTCGCCACGTTGGCCAGGCTGGTCTCGAACTCCTGACCTCAAGTGATCCACCCACCTCAGCCTCCCAAAGTGCTGGGATTACAGGCATGAGCCACTGTGCCTGGCCTCCTTCTCTATTCTTAATTGGCAAATCCCAATCACCTCCTCAGCCCCTCTCTCAGAGGAAGCCTGGATCATGATGCTACTGGGGCTTATCATGTTGTATTAGAGTTAACCAAAATGTGTCTCTCCCCATTCATTCATTCATTCATTCATCCATTCACTCAAACATTTCTGTACTGGGTATCACACAAGCGGTACTCCCAGGACTCTCCATTTGGTGTCTTCCTCCCCTGTGAGCTTCTAGAAGCTGTGACCACATTTTAGTTGCTGTGTCCACATTTTAGCTGCTGTGTCCCAAGCACACCCACAAACTTGTGTTGACCCAACAAATCAGGACCAAGCAACTTCCCCTCACTGGGACATCAACGGGTGCACAGCAGATTGTAAAGGGCTGTTTTTCCACAAAAGGCTGGGCTACCTCGTGGTGCCAGGCAGTCTGGGGAGATCAGATCAACGTAGGTCTTGTGGTTCAGCACGGGCAGCAGCTGGGAGATCATGACAGCATTCTGGAAGGCTCCGTCCTGCAGACTGGCCAACAAAGCAACCTTCGCCTTGAGACATGCTGTTCCCAGCTCTGCCCCGGACATGGGGGAGGTCAAGAGTAACTGGTGATGGAGTAGGGAAGACAGGGAGGAAGATCAGCCAGTGGGGGAGGGGCTAGGTGGTCCAGCCCTTGACCACTCCACCCCTCACTGTTCCCCAGGGTGGCCATGGCTCCAGGGTCTCTTTCCCACCTGTAATGCCAATGGGGTGCTGTAGACATTCCCAAAGTAGCCCTCGGGGGTCTGGGCCTTCAAGATCTTCTCTTGTACTGTCCTGATGGCCATGGTGATCCGTCGTCTCTGATCAGGGTTGAAGTTTGAGCGCTTCAGACAGGTGAATGCCAAGCCTGCCATGGCTGCTGTGTCTTTGGAGAGGAACAGAACATGTGATGAGCTGGAGAGCCAAGAGGAGCCAGGACGGGCAGGGGCTTGAGGGTCAGGCCCTCGTAGCTATGGGCAGCCACAGGAGGGCTTGGAGAAGAGGGGCAACATGGTCAGATCAGCTAAGGGCACCAACCCAACCTGGTCTGCCCAAGACATTCCTTGTCTGGACTCTGAAAATCCTATGTCCTAGGAAACTGCTCGTTTCTGGGCAAACTGGTTTGGCTGATCACTCTGCAACTGGAGGGCGAGAGGTTAGGGAGAAGGACTGGAGGAGGAGGCCCAAGAGGACTTGACTGTATACCATTTGTTTCGAATCTTGGCTGTACGTTGGAATCACTAAGGGAGATTTATTTTTTTTATTTTTCTTTTTATTTTTGATACAGAGTCTCACTCTATTGCTCAGGCTGGAGGGCAGTGGTGCGATCTCGGCTCACTGCAGCCTCTGCCTCCCAGGTTCAAGCGATTCTCCTGCCTCAGCCTCCTGAGTAGCTGGGACTGCAGGCACGTGCCACCATGCCCGGCTAACTTTTATATTTTTAGTAGAGACAGGGTTTCACCATGTTGTCCAGGTTTGCCTTGAACCCCTGGCCTCAAGAGATCCACCTACCAGCTCCAAAGCTGGCTCACAGCTGGAGCATCAACCATGAGCCCTCGCCAATTCACCCCTAAAGGACTTGGTGAGAAGGGGTCCCAAGGAAAGGTGAGTGTGGGGCAAGTATGGAGGTCATCGGTGCAGGCCTGGGGACTGAGGGAGTGCCAGCCTGGCCTCGGCAGGGTCTGACCTACTCACCCACAGAGAAGTGGCTCTGGTGGAGAGGGTGGTCGTGTTCCACAGCATACAGGAGTTTGCCCACCAGGTTGTCATGGACCCGCTTCTGGTGGACACACAGGGCCAGAATGCCCAGGCCGTACTGGTAGTAGCTAGTGTGGGGGTGGCCCTTGTGATTGTGCCCTGGGAAGGAAAAAACTGAGGGATTGCCTCTCTGCCCCCACCCAGCAGCCAGCCCCACCAGCACATGGGACCCCTGGTCCACACTTTCCAACACACTCCTCTGGGTCATAGGATCCTTCATTCCTTCATTGCTTCAGCCCATACTTGCTGAGGCCCCACTGTGTGTCAGGCACTGTGCTTGGAGGAAGCAGTAGACCCATGGCAAACGGGTGCTGTGCAGTTTGGGCTTCGACCATAGCAATTGCTCGTGAGACTGCAATTGTAACGGGAATGCAGACCAAGGTCCGTGGACCCAGCCACCCAAATACCACCCACATTGCAATGGTATTTGGGTGGCTGGGAAGTCAGGGCAAGATTCTCCAAGGACGTGAGTGCTAGAGAGGGCTGGGGATAGGTAGAGGCAGAACCAAGGGTAGAGCAGGAGTGAACTGCATGAGTGGGAGCCAGTCCAGATGGAGGGAACCTGTATGAAGAAACTGGCTCATGAATTAAGAGATGAAAAAGAGCCAGTGTGGCTGGAGCTCACAGACGGCAGGTGCGTGTGGGAGGCAGAGAATGGCTGGGCAGAGCCCGGGGAGAAGGTAAGGAGACAAGCTGGGCCACGGAGCAGTGAGGGGGCCCCTGCAGGGTTTAAGCAGTGCCAGCAAGATCAGGTTTATATTGAAAAAGCTGGCTCTTGCTCTTATGTGCTGGGTCAAGTCAGGACAGAAGAGCTAGTAGAGACAGACTAAGGCGTAAGTCATAAGCAGACTGTCTAGTTGTCCTGAAGGTGGATAATCAAGTCAATCTTGGTGGCTTGCCAATACAAGGCTTGCCGACAGGCTACACGTGGTGGCTCACACCTGTAATCCCAGCACTTTGGGAAGCCGAGGCGGGTGAATCACCTGAAGTCAGGTGTTTGAGATCAGCCTGACCCACATGGAGAAACCCCGTCTCTACTAAAAATACAAAATGAGCCAGGTGTGGCAGCACATGACTGTAATCCCAGCTACTCAGGAGACTGAGGCAGAAGAATCGCTTGAACCCAGGGGGCAGAGGTTATGGTGAGCCGAGATCCCACCACTGTACTCCGGCCTGGGCAACAAGAGTGAAACTCCGTCTCAAAAAAAAAGAAAGAAAGAAAAAGACTTGTCAATAGAGTGTGTGCAGTGCAGGAAAGGCTGGAGGATCAAGGATGGCTCTGGGGGACAGGTTCGAGTCTCTACATAGACAGTGAGATAGGCAGAATGGAGGGTGCCGAAGAGGCCTGGGGGAGAAAACCCAAAGTTCTGATTCTTGCTAAAGAATAGCATCTCATGAGCTGTCCAGGATGCTCTCCACCCCCGTCGATGGTGTCCACTCACCAATGGCCCTCTTCTCATCCTCCAGGAACCGCTTGAGCTGTGAGATCAACCTGTCCCCCCTTGCGGCCCCTGACAAACTCACAGTTGGCTCTGAGAGCGAGCAGGTAGAGGGACAGCCGACCCATGGAAGGCTTGGCCTGGCAGTCACTGTCATTCTCGCTGAAGTCTGACCTAGGAGAAGGCCAGTTAATGTCTTTGTGAGAAAGTGCCACCCCGGTAAGCCTGGCTTGGTGCACCCCCCGTACCAGCATCACAAAGTGGAAAAAGTCTTAACAGTGGGAAACTTTGAGAGAAACAACGAAAGTAGGTGTGTTGGCTATGTTGTTGTGAGGCATATGCCACAAATATCTAATAAAGATGAACGACTAGACTCACGGATAAACCCCGAGGGCACCTGCATCCCAATCATCTGTGCCCGCCCCACTGTTTTGTCCATACGTCACCCACAGTCCCCCTCCTTTCTTTTTATTTTACTTATTTTTATATTTTGTTTATTTTCTTTGAGACTGAGTTTCACTCTTGTTGCCCAGGCTGGAGTGCAATGGTGGGATTTCAGCTCACTGCAGCCTCCACCTCCTGGGTTCAAGCGATTCTCCTGCCTCAGCCTCCTGAGTAGCTGGGATTACAGGCACACGCCACTATTCTCGGCTAATTTTTTTTATTTTTAGTAGAGACAGGGTTTCACCATGTTGGCCAGGCTTGTCTGGAACACCTAACCTCAGGTGATCCACTCATCTCGGCCTCCCAAAGTATTAGGATTACAGGTGTGAGCCACCACACCCGGCCGTATTTTTATTTTTATTTTTTACTGAGATAGGGTCTCATTCTGTCTCCCAGGCTGGAGTGCAGTGGTACCATCGTAAGCTCACTGCAGCCTTGATCTACTGACCTCAAAAGATCCTCCTGCTTCAGCCTCCCGAGAAGCTGGGAACACAGGCATGTGTCACTATGCCTGCCTAATTTTTTGTTTCTTGTAGAGATATGGTCTCGATAATATTGCCTAGGCTGGCCTCGAACTCCTGAGCTCAAGCAATCCTCCTGCCTCAGCCTCCCCAAATGTTGGCATTACAGGCATGAGCCACTGTGCCTGGCCTTCTTTCTTTTCTCTCCACCCCTGCATTGACTTCTCAAGATGGAGTCTGAGGAAGAGGCACTCCATGGCTGCCCCCGGATTCTTCACCTCTCATTCAAACCCCAGAATAGGCCTCTCTGTAATGCCCCTTGAAAAGGGAGCATGGAAAGATGCTACCTCTGGGCTGGTGCGGTGGCTCACACCTATAATCCTAGCACTTTAGGAGGCCAAGGCGGGCAGATCACCTTAGGTCAGGAGTTCGAAACCAGCCTGGCCAATATGGTGAAACCCCGTCGTCCCTACCAAAAATACAAAAATACCTGGGCATGGTGGTGCATACCTGTAATCCCAGCTACTCGGGTGGCTGAGGCATGAAAATCACTTGAACCCGGGAGGTGGAGGTTGCAGTGAGCCAAGATTGCACCACTGCACTCCAGCCTGGGCAAGAGTAAGGAAACAAAAGATGCTGCTTTTGGGCTCAGGACGAAGGAGTGCAGTCATGGTTTAGTGATGTCTGCGTCATGCATGGGAGGGGAAGCACACAGAGTAAGATGCTGCCCCTTAGGCTCAATGTGGAAGACTGCAGTCACCGATTGGTGATGTTAGCCTCAGGCACAGTAAGGGAGCACAGAGAGTCAGATGCTGCTTCTGGGCTCATCATGAAAGAGTACAGTCATGGATTAGTGATGCCTGCCTCAGACTACTCCGGGGGCAGTAGTAGCAATAGGAGCCCTGTATTAGCATCAAACTAATCCAACCAATCTCTTCATTCTATAGATGGAGAAAGGTCCTCCATTCTTTTTTTCTTTGAGACAGAGTTTTGCTTTTGTTGCCCAGGCTGGAGTGCAATGGCGTAATCACGGCTCACCATAATCGCCACCTCCCGGGTTCAAGCGATTCTCCTGCCTCAGCCTCCCAAGTAGCTAGGATTACAGGTATGAGCCACCACACCCACCTAATTTTTTTGTATTTTTAGTAGAGATGGGGTTTCTCCATGTTGGTTAGGCTGGTCTCAAGCTCCTGACCTCAGGTGATCCGCCTGCCTCGGCTTCCCAAAGGGCTGGGATTATAGGCGTGAGCCACCGTGCCCGGCCTAGGGCCTCCATTCTATAGATGGAGAAAATTTTGCCTAAGGTCTGCCAACAAAGCAGTGACAGGCCCAAACTAGAACCTGGGTTTCCTGTCTCTTAGCATGTGGAGCAAGACATGGAAAAAGGGGTGTGGCAATACCCTAGGAGGCACTGCTGGTAATCAAGCTTGAGGCTGCGCAGGTACAGCTTCTCCTTGGTCCCACCCTGCACGCTGGAGAGGCGCAGCCCCACATAGACGCTGGGGTTCAGGTGCTCCTGGGAAAGCCGGTCCATCGAAGGCAAGAGGCGCTGGCCCAACTTCTCGACCAGCTGGATGTCCACTTCCGGTATTTCTAGGAAAGAAAATGGTGCAAGTGAGGTCACAGGGCCAGGCCACCAGCAAAGAAGGGCTTTGGCCAGGCGCGGTGTCTCACGCCTGTAATCCCAGCACTTTGGGAGGCCAAGGCGGGTGGATCACCTGAGGTCAGGAGTTCAAGACCAGCCTGGCCAACATGGAGAAACCCTCTCTCTACTAAAAATACAAAATTAGCTGGGCATGGTGGTGCATGCCTGTAATCCCAGCTACTCGGGAGACTGAGGCAGGAGAATCGCTTGAATCCGGGAGGCGGAGTTGCGGTGAGCCGAGATCACGCCATCGCACTCCAGCCTGGGCAACAAGAGCCAAACTCCATCTCAAAAAAAAAAATGAAGTGCTTTGATATTACCAGGGCCTTCCCCAGGGAATACATGTCCTCACTCCCACCTCCACCCAGCACACACCGACTTCCAGGGAGAAATGCACACACTGAAAGGCCGTGGGAGGGGAAAAGCAGGGAAGCTGGTATTCCAAAAGAGCAGTTGGAGCGCGCCAGCGAGAGAGGTGTTGGGCTGAAGGTAGAGGATGCTATTGCCAGGCCACCACTCTGCCCATCAGGGGGCGACAGTGAAACTGGATGCCAAGCTGCGGGGTGTGCCAGGCACCATGCCCAATCTCACTTGGTCCTCATACCAGTCCTGTGACATAGATACTGTCATCATTGCTTTGCACAAAGAGGAAACAGAGGTTCAAAGTCGTGTCACGTCTTACACGAGGCTGCAGAGGCAAGGATGCAAAGGTGGACAGAACTGCAAAGCCCCTGCTCTTTGGTGCCCGGCTGAATGTGTGTGCCACCCGTTTACAAAAACATCAGCCCACAGGCAGAACATGTTACACACTGAATTTTTAAACACCGCAGACTGCCAGCTGGCGGGTTGAGGTTGCCTGGTGAACTTCCTCCATGCAGATCTCAAAATAACGCTTTTCCTGCCCTCTCTGTTTAAGCGAAGAGGACCTGAGATTATGAGATGAGCTCTTAGAAAACAGTCACAGCTTTCAGCCATTTACCTCTTGCTGTGCATTTATTTGAAGCTATGAAACCAAAATACTCAAATATCCTGGAAGTGGAAGCCTTAGGGATAGTTCCAAGGGACCTGAACTCAGCACACAGTAGCTTAGAGTAGTTTGCCTTGGAGGCACCTTGGACTTTCTGTCCCTGTTTACTGCCTCCCAGTTGCTGCTGGGCTCCAGCTGCCTGATGGTGGCCTCCACTGTGCCATATCCCAGGGGACTAGGAAAAGGAGCTGCTGCAAGACACCTCCTGAGCCTCCTGGTGCGAGGACCAGAGCTCCTAGAACATAGCTCCATCTCTGTGGGTTTGGGTCCCACCACCTTGTATCTGTTTTCCTGACAGTCCCAGATACTTGTTGCTATTTCATCCACTAGCATGAAATCCTGCATAATCCTTTGCTGTGTGTGCCCAGGCCAGAGCACATGGCTGGTTTCTCACCAGCTGTTAATGAACATAGACTAGGGGGTTGCTTTTTTCCCTTTCCCTCACTCAGAGCCACGTCGCTGTCTCCCTCCCTCAATCTCTCTAAGGCTCTCTGGGTCTGTCTCAGTCTCTCCCAACCTCTGTTTCTCTGGTCATCTACCCCTCCTCACCTCTCTTTCCTTCTCCCTTTTCCTGAAACTCGCAAGGGAGTTCCCTAACCTCACCCTGGGCTCTCACTTCCAGCACGATGAGTCAGCACAGGGTTAGAAACTGAAAGTCCAGGACCTGGCTGTAAAGGGAGATCGACAACCACAGAGCAACCTCCTTAGAAGTAAGGAGCCAGGCAGATTCACCCAGGGTCATAAAAGCAGCCTTGGGTGAGCTCTCCCCTACCAGCTCAGCCCTGCCAGCTAAAGGCTGATTGCTGTTGACATTCACAAGCACAGGAGCTGGGTGGAGTGATTCACGCCTATAATCCCAGCACTTTGGGAGGCCAAGGTGGGAGGATCACTTAATCCTAGAAGTTTAAGACCAACCCCGGGCAATATAGTGAGACCTCGTCTCTGTAAGAAAATAAAAAGAAGAGGAAGAAGGAGGAGGAGGAGGGAGAAGAAGAAAAAGAAGCACAGGAGCCCACTTTGCATTAGCATTTGTGCAGCAATCCCTGTCAATTTCACAACATACATACAGAGCTTTAAGCTGGGAAAGCAGGTGTCATGGGATCCTCCCTTGTACTACACCAAGGAGGAAGGCAGGGGGAGCACTCTAGTCCATTTTACAGATAAAGGAATGAAGCTGGGTACGATTAAGTGACTCAGCGCAGATATTTGCACCCCCAACCCCAGTTCAAGCTTCCCCAGACCCCAAGAGACAGGAGCTCCTGTGGGGTCAGGCTAATGGACTAACTGTCCAAGGCTGAGGACCAGGTCAGCCAGGTCTGCGGGAGGGGAAAGATCTCTGAACCCAGATCTCCCCTGGGGACTGTCTGAACGAGAACCAAGAGCTGGGGTTCCTGGGCCTAGACCTGAGGAATCTGATTGCTTTTATGGAACACAGATGAGAGACTTGGAGTTCTGGTCGGGCGTGGTGGCTCACACCTTAATCCCAGCATTTTGGGAGGCTGAGGCAAGAGTATCACTTGAGCCCAGGAGTTCGAGACCAGCCCAGGCAACATGGCGAAACCCTGTCTCTACAAAAAATACAGAAATCAGCCAGGCATGGTGGTGTGCACATGTAGCCCCAGATACTCGGGAGACTGAGGTGGAGAATCACTTGAACCTGGGGGGCAGAGGTTGCAGTGAGCCAAGATTGTGCCACTGCACTCCAACCTGGGCAACAGAGTGAGACCCTGTCTCAAAACAAAACAAAACAAAACAAAAAAAGAAAATGAGGCTTAATATTCTAAAAACTAAGTTCAGCAAAGCTCTGGTAAAGCTGAAGCACCCTGAGCGGGTCACTCAGCCCCTCCAACTGTTGACTTCTTCACTTGACACCTGGACATGACTGCAACTGCCTCTCAGGGTTTCCCCAGGGTCACAAGAGACCACGGTGGTGAAAGTGTATTGCTGAGCGTAATCCTAGGTGCAGAGGAGGGGGGAAAGAGACGTGGGCAGCCCAGAGTCCCGAAGCCTGCCTTCTGCCTCCTGTCTGACCCCACCCAGTGCATGAGCAGCCCTGAATCTCCAAGCTCAGACTCACAGACAGGTCCCAGGAGGCAGTGTGCTCCAAGAGACCCCTTAGGGCACACAGCTGGAGCAGGCAGTGCCTCCAAATGTTCACTTCCTGCTGCCTGGAATGTGTGTCCCCCACTACTTTCCTGCCAGCTCCTTTTATTCCTTCGAGTCTCAGCTCCCATGTGCCCTCCTGGTCCTCAGAAAGCCATCCCCGTGCCCACCTATTTTCTTAATGTTTGTAGAGATGGGGATCTCCCTATGTTGCCCAGGCTGATCTCGAACTGTTGAGCTCAAGCGATCCTCCTGCCTCAGCCTTCCAAAACGCTGGGATTTCAGGCGGGAGCACCTAACCACTGATTTCTTTGTCTGCCTCCTTTCCCTAGAACATAAGCTCTAGAACGGCAGGGATTAGACCTGTCTCACGCTTGCACATTCCCCAAAGGCTAACACTGGGCCCGTCTCAGAAAAGGCTCAGTAACTATGTGCTGAATGAATGTGTGAACAAATGGCTGAATTAACCAAGGAGCTCCTGTCTGGTGAGGAGTCATAGAATCAATCACAATACGATGTGTTAAATGCTGAGGTCCAGCTAAGCCCAAACTGCTATGGGAGCCTAGAGCAGAAGATAAGTTCCTCCATCCTATGCCCGAGCCACCCTCTTAAGGACCCAGGAGGAAAGAGGCACGGGATAGAGGCGAGTTACTCACCACAGACGTCAGCGAGGGCCCCCAGGACCCCCAGAAGGAAGAGGAAGGCCCCAAGGTGCCTCATGGCAGCTGCAGGTGGTTGAGTCTCTCCTGACCACAGCCGGTCACTGCTCCCAGAGGTAGGTTCCTGTCACTGATTAATCCTCCACTCTCCCAATGCGCTGCTAAGTCAGCAGAGAGAAAGGGGAAAAGGTCTGTTGTGGCGGCGAAGAGAAGGCCAAAGAACAGAGGAAGGAAGGGCAGAGCAGCCTTCCTGGAGGTAGGGGACAAAGGGAGGAGGAGGGCCCGTGGGACCATGTGAGACATATTGAGGCCATCCACGTTCCTGCTTAAAGAGCCCCGGACCAGCGCAGAGGGGCTGACGTCTGATCTACCCAAGTCTGTCCGACCTTGCCTGGCTGCTCTCTCCTTCGCTGTTCCAGTGGTGGAACGGCAGGACCGGGTGCCCACCTGGTACTCCTTACAGAAGGAGCCCCTGGTAGTACCCGCCTAGCCCGGGACTAGGAGTAGAACAGAGGTGCAGCTGCGGCGGTCACGTGAGCAGCGTTACTGGAGTCAGCTGTTCTTCAGCACCGCCTCCCGCCCTGGTTGGGGAGCCCTTGGTCCCCGGCCCCCGACCAGCGGGCCACTTTTCTCAACCAATCCGAGAAAGCTAGGAGCCTCCTGGAGAGGACAAAACAAAACAAATTAAAGAATAGGATTAAGGGAGGGCGCGGTGGCTCACGACTGTAATCCTGGCACTTCGGGAGGCTGAGGCAGGCAGATCACTTGAGCCCAGGAGTTCAGACCAGCCTGGAAAACCCCGTCTCTCCCAAAAAATAAAAATAAAACATAAAATAAAAAATTAGCTGGGCGTGGTGGCGCGGGCCAGTAGTCCCAGCTACTTAGGGGGCTGAGGCAGAAGGATTGCTTTAACCCGGTGGTGGAGGCTGCAGTGAGCCGAGATCACACCACTGCACTCCAGCTTGAGTGACAAAGTGAAACCTTGTCTCAAAAATAAATAAATAAAATAAAAAGAATGGGATTGAATCAACTGAGACACAAAACTACGGAAAGCAGGGCTACTTGCCAGAACCAAGAAAGCAACCTCAAAAAATATCTCTGCAAGCAGGAAAGAGAACAAAAGATTCCTCATCTGCCAAGCCCCCGGAGAATCAACGTATATGAGTTAACTAGTGGTGGCTGTGTGACCTTGGCCAGGTCACTTAACCTCTCTGAGATTAAATAGTTC
Source organism: Ateles fusciceps (assembly GCA_036589455.1). NCBI lineage: Eukaryota > Metazoa > Chordata > Mammalia > Primates > Atelidae > Ateles > Ateles fusciceps. The sequence continues at coordinate 10,191,410 of JAZHEH010000882.1, forward strand.
TTCCCGTGTGAGATGCGAGGGTTAGGCAAGATCATTCGAACAGCTCCCTTTCAGCTCAATTTGTGAAGACATTATGACTTTAAAACACCTCTAATCATTTCCATGTACAATCTGTATTGTAATTATTTTTATGGCAAATTGCCAAGGTTCGCTCCTTTAAGATAATGTTTTCAGCCTGACTTATCACAAGCCACGGTCTTGACATATATAAATACAGCAACGTGCGTCTGTTTACGGAAGTACTTGGAAATTTTAAATGATAGGTTGTCCGGTCAGAAAGGCTGGATGTGGCCACTAGGGGGAGCACCCTTGGAGGTTCTGAGGAAGGAGGGAGGCCAGTGGGGAGCCCAGCTTCTGCAGAACCGCACATTTGGACCTTCCGGGAGACACAGTGACTTGTGTGCAATGGAGCCACCTTGGTCCTGGGTGGGACTGCCTTGGCTCCGCCAACCCTCTGCCTGTTTCCAGTAACACCGATTATGATTCCTGCTATTTCCAGGAGGGCAGCCTGGAGGAGGTGGCCATGGAGAATAGCCTTCGTATCATCCGCCTCTGGTGAGAAGCCCAGCATCCTTCCAGAGAGTCACTTCTGATCCCCCAAGGTTGTGAGGGTGTTGAAGTCAAGGAGAGAGACATCCTCCTGCCTACCTGCCTGGACTCAGTGCCAGAGGGTTGGGGGAGTAAGGAGAGGAGGACATCTTATTTCCCATACACATTAGAAATGTAATCCCAGCACTTTGGGAAGCTATGGCAGGAGGGTTGCTTGAGCCCACGAGTTTGAGACCAGTCTGGGCAAGATGGTGAGACTCTGACTCTACAAAAAAAAAAAAAAAAAAAAAAACTCCAGGGACGGTGGTGTGTGGCTGTAGTCTCAGCTACTCGAGAGGCTACAAGTGGGAGGATCACTTGAGCCCAGGAGTTTGAGATTGTAGTGAGCTGAGATCGGACCACTGCACTCCAGTTTGGGTGACAGAAGGAGATCCTGTCCTAAAAATAAAGTAAAATAAAATAAAGAAATAGAGTGACTGGTCAGGGGTAGAACTATGTCAGGGAATGTGAAAAACTAAAATGATTAAGACATTTAGATCAGGATTTCTATTTTTTTTATTTTTGAACTCCTGGCCTCAAGCAATCCTCCTGTCTCAGCCTCCCAAAGAGCTGGGATTAAAGGCATGGGCCACTGCACCTGGTGAGATCAAGATGTCTATTTGTGGTGAAAACTAGCTTGGAATGAGAAAGTAAACTCTGCCTGTGTTCCCACTAGATGGAGATAACAGGGACCTTTAAAGCCAGCTGCAACTTCAATAGGAAACATTTTTTTTAAGAGTGTGTGTGACCTCAACTCACTGCAACCTCTGCCCTCCAGGTTCAAGTGATCCTCCCGCCTCAACCTCCTGAGTAGCTGGGATCACAGGCGTGCACCACCACGCCTGGCTAATTTTTGTATTTTTAGTAGAGACGGGGTTTTGCCATGTTGGCCAGCCTGGTCTCGAACTCCTGACCTCAAGTGATCCACCTGCCTCGGCCTCCCAAAGTGCTGGGATTACAGGCATGAGCCATGGCGCCCAGCCAACAGGCAACATTTCTATCAAGGCCGTACATGCTACAGCTGTAAAGTGTCCTAATACCCATGTTCTTTGAGTGACTACTACTTTTTTACTGATATTTCTATTTTCCCCCTAAAATCACAAACGATCAGAAATTTGCTGTTTGAGATTATATTGGTAAGAACAGAACATCCCACTGTTGCCTGGAAGAGCTATGCCACTTTGGCACAGAGAAACAGCATTCCACATTTCTCTTAATAGTTTCCGAGGAAACAGGAATCTAGGTCCACTTTGCCATCCAGACCTGAAGCTGACCCTTCATACACAGCCCTGTGGTACTTTGAGCCTGCTTACCTCAAAACACTGCTTGGTTTACACTTCACCTAACTCCACCCTTCCCCCTCAAATTCTTCTTCTTCTTTTTTTTTTAAGAAACAGAGTTTCACTGTGTTGCCCAGGCTGGTCTTGAACTCCTGAACTCAGGCAGTCCATCTGCCTTGGCCTCCCAAAGTGCTGGGATTACAGGTGTGAGCCACCATGCCCAGCCCTCTCAAATTCTTGAATAACCTTTCCCTTTGTTCAATCAGACCACTGCAGTTCCTCCGCTGGGTAGTTTCCCTTATTGGAATAGGTAAACAACTGGGTTTGTTTCTGGTGGTTTTAGGCTGACTTGGCTAGGACATAGCCTAAGAATTAACCCAAAAGAGAAAAGTAGTGATTAAAAATGTACATATATTCAAATCATATTTTAAGGCCGGGTGCGGTGGCTCACGCCTGTAATCCCAGCACATTGGGAGGCGGATCAGTTGAAGTCAGGAGTTTGAGACCAGAAGTTTTCAATGACTTCTGTCAATCCCTCTAGTGAGTTACCAAACCTGAGGGCAGTCTTTGGAACCCCTAAACTTGCAACCAGAGTCAGAAGTGAGGGCAGTCTTGTGGATGGTTCCCTGTCTTAGCAGTTGGTGAACTCTGCGTAACACAATCCCCAACAAAAAGAGGATGGATAGATTATGATAAATTATGCACGTCAATGAGAATGAATTTCGCCAACATGGTGAAACCCCGTCTCTACTAAAAATACAAAAATTAGCCAGGCATGGTTGTACATGTCTGTAATCCCAGCTACACAGGGAGCTGAGGCAGGAAAGTCGCTGGAATCCGGGAGGCAAAGGCTGCAGTGAGCTGAGATCGCACGACTGCACTCCAGCCTGGGCGACAGAGTGAGACTCCATCTCAAAAAAAAAAAAAAAAAAATTAGATCAAATAATCATAGGCAAAAAGCATTAAGAGAGATAAAGAGGTGTGTCCGATTGTATTTTCAAAGATATCTGCAACAATACCGTTATTCCTCACGGTTTTTCTATAATTTTGTCATTCATCCACAAAGACATGAGTCTAATTCCCCTCCCTTTGAATCTAGGCAGGTTTGTGACATGCTTGTCAGCAGCAGAATGCAGAACTGATGATACGTAACTCCAGGTCAGAAACGAAAATGCAGCTTCCACCTTGCTCACTTGAACACTTGAGCTGGAGTACCGAGCCGTCATGTAAGCAATCCAACTGCCTTGAGGCAGCTACGCTGTGAGGAAGACCAAACTGGTCCACAAAGGTAATCCACACAGATAAACCCTGAGATTACCTAGACACACAGAGAGAGAGAGAGAGATCCAGCCAGCTCCCCAGCTTTTCCAGGCCCCTACTATTCCAGCTGTTGTCGCATAAAAGACATCAAGACAGAACCACTTAACTGGGCATGGTGGTGCACGCCTGTAGTCCCAGCTACTCAGGAGGCTGAAGCAGGAGAATCACTTGAACTCAGGAGGTGGAGGTTGTGGTGAGCTGAGATTACGCCAGTGCACTCCAGCCTGGACAACAGTGAGACTCCATCTCAATTAAAAAAAAAAGACTGGAAACTCTGTACTTTCCTGAACTCTGCCCGATGTGTCTATTCCCTTGGCTGATTTTAATTTGTATCCTTTCCCTGTAATAACTGTAATAGTGAGTATAAAAGTTTTCAATGATTTCTGTCAATCCCTCTAGTGAGTTACCAAACCTGAGGGCAGTCTTTGGAACCCCTAAACTTGCAACCAGAGTCAGAAGTGAGGGCAGTCTTGTGGATGGTTCCCTGTCTTAGCAGTTGGTGAACTCTGCGTAACACAATCCCCAACAAAAAGAGGATGGATAGATTATGATAAATTATGCACGTCAACGAGAATGAATGGACATTCACACAACAACATGGATGAATTTCACGAACATAATGTTGAGTGAAAGAAGCCAGACACAAAGAAAATATACTGTGTGGTGGAAATAAAACTTCCTCAGAAGTGCTCCTGGAAAAAGCCGCAGCCTCCTGAGATGTGGAAATGCATGCCATATAAAGATGGGGATGTTTGCTCTCACTTCCCCTACAAGCAGTTTAGTTTTTACACATCACAAGACTTTAATCTGTAGCCATTTGTGTAGTTCGTTGGTCTTATCGGAAAGGATAATAAAACTTATCTTCTAAAGGAGACCAAATGCTTACAGCCTAGACTAAACCCCTGCGTGTAGCTCTCAAGGTTCTGGGAAGACTAAGCGCTATCTCCCTAGGTGTTTACCTGTCAGAAGAGATGAAGTCCAGAGTTTGGAAACATCTCTAGGTCATAAAAGTCAGACACTGGGGCTTATCCAGCTTTTGGAGTGATGTATTTACATTCCAATAGGTTAGTGGTAAATAGGATGTTTTCCATTCTCTTTCCAAGAAGCAGAGGTTTTCTCTTCCCTTTTGAGAGAGGATAAGGCTGCAGCAGCTTCTCTTCTGTATATACAAATGGAGGAACTGTGGTCTGGGGCAGGGTGGCTCACGCCTGTAATCCTGGCACTTTGGGAGGCTGAGGTGAGAGGATCACTTGAGTCCAAGAGTTCAAGACCAGCCTGGGCAACATGGCAAAACCTTGTCTCTACAAAAACTACAAAATTAGCCAGGTGTGGTGGCACACTCTTGTGGTCCCAACTACTTGGAGGCTGAGGTGGGAGGATCACTTGAGGCTGAAATAAGCCATGATCGTGCCACTGCACTCCAGCCTGGGTGACAGAGCAAGACTCTGTCTCAAAAAGTAAAATAAAATAAAATAAAGGAGGAAATCCATTGTTCTCCATCCCTCACTTACAAGTTGTAACCTGGTACTCACATAGAATGTTTCCGTCAGCTCTCATTGCATTGCCTGTTGGCCTAGATATGGGGAAGCAAGGTTACTCTGGCTGTCAATTTGATGGTGAGTATCAAGAAAGAACTCTCTTCTGGCTGGGTGCAGTGGCTCACACCTGTGGTCCAGCACTTTGGGAGGCCAAGGTGAGTGGATCACCTGAGGTAGGAGTTCAAGACCAGCTTGGCCAACATGAAATCCCATCTCTACTAAAAATACGAAAATTAGCCAGGAGTGGTGGCGCACACCTGTAATCCCAGCTACTGGGGAGGTTGAGGTAGTAGAATTGCTCTAACCCAGGAGGCAGAGGTGGCAGTGAGCCAAGATTGTGCCACTGCACTACAGCCTGGGCAACAGAGTAAGACTCCATCTAAAAAAAAAAAAAAAAAAAGGAACTCTTTTCCTTGACCTAGAGTTCTCATGTCTCTGTAGCGTTTGTATATAACAATTACATATCTGTATGAGTGGGGCACCATCTCAGACCCTTCACAGTTCTTGACAAAACATGCCAAGAGATAAAAAGTTCAAAAACAGGCAAAACTGATATATGATGTGGGGAAGTCAGATTAACGATTCTCTATGATGGGAAGAAACTGGAAGGTAGCATAATTGCGGGTCTTTCTATGACTGGTTGTGTTTGTCCAGGTCCTCCAAGAAGCAGGTGCTAAAATGGGATTCGATGTGCAAAGGACTCATTGGTGTGGGGTGGGAATCCTGTGAGTGTAAATGGGGAGGAAGTAGAGGAGACCAGGACATTCATCAGACTACGGTGCAGGTCTGACTCCTGCGAAGGAAGGAGGGAAGGAAATAAGGAAGGTCTTAGGCTGCTGTGCAGCTCTCAGAAAGTTTCAGCAAGGCCAGTGTCGAGCCAAAGTCACCCACTACAGGGTCCTCTATCTCCAAGGAACAGGCTTGCCTCCGTAATCTCTGCTGTGCTCTGTCATTGGCTGGGAGCAGCCCAAGGGAAATATAGTCTTGGCATTAATATGATGATAGACTTCAGGACTCTGCCCGATTCGTCTCTTCCTCTGGCTGATTTTAATTTGTATCCTTTCCCCTGGGGCCACTGGGCAATTGTGCTCCCTGCAGTAGGAGACCCGAGAGGCTTACGTGTGGTCACCACAGTCCACCCATGCACCACACATACTTCTCCATGTAGGCTCAGGGTGCAGCTCCGTGGGCCTCTCATCCTGAGTGGAACTTTAGAAAAGGGAGGTGAGTGGCAGAAACTACAACCCCCATGGCTGCAACTGATCTTGGAGCTATCACTGGTACTCCTCCTCTCCCTTTTCCACTATCTATTCTAATTTTACCTGACCCTCAGCTGTCACCTCAGCAGGACTTGACGGCTTACCTGATGGTATAATCCAAGCCTCATTCCCAAGGGTCCTGCACCCTTGATATTCTAATGCTTTTCTGTGTCCAGAGTATTTCATGTGTTCATTCACAGTCGTGATGGCCAATGGAGTAGGAGGACGCATCCAAGCAGATCACTTGGGTTATATGCATATTTCCTCTGTTGCTATTTTGCAAAAGCATCCCTGGACGGGCGGAGTGGCTCACACCTATAATCTAATCCCAGCACTCTGGGAGGCTAAGGTGGGAGGATCGCTTGAGCCCAGGAGTTCAAGATCAGCTCAGGCAACATGGTGAAACTCTATTTCTACAAAAAGTTTTAAAAATTAGCTGGGTGTGGTACATGCTTATAGTCCCAACTACCTCAGAGGCTGAGGTGGGAGGATCACCTGAGCCCCAGAGGTTGAGGCTGCCGTGAGCTGTAATCACACCACTGCACTGCAGCCTGAGCAACAGAGTGAGACCCTGTCTTAAAAAAAAAAAAAAAAAAAGCAGCCCTAGCTCTACTTGCTGGTCAAGGTCAATTACTCCTGCCAGTAATTGACTCCCGGCAGTGTCTCATTTTCAGACCTGTTGGTCCCTGGGCACAAGGAGGTCAAAGCGCCCAGATGGTAGCCATATTTATAGTTCAATGGGCCTTTTTCTGTGTCCCCTGGAAAAAGGATGTTCCCTTTGGGACCAGGATCTCCAATTCTGCAGACCCCAGAGCTACAGGAATGGGAAGCATATCCCCACGGTGGGTCAGTCGGAAGTGGGATGGCATCGCATCGTTTCAGAATATTTCTTCAAAGCTGGCGCTTCAGCTATGCCTTTAGAAGGCTGTTCCAGCATTCTGCGAGGCTGGCTGCCTCTGGATGGTGCAGTCTGTGACATGACCATTGGATCCCATGAGCCCACTTCCATACCTCCTTAGGTATAAAATGGGTCCTCTGGTTGAACACTGTAATATATAGAATTCCACGCCTGTAGATCAGGCATTCTATAAACTTCTGGATAGTAATGCTGGCTGAGACTCTGCAGGCAGAAAGGCAAACCCATACCTAGAGTAGGTATCTCCCTCTGCGAAGACAAACCGATGCCCTTTACAGAATAGAAGGTGTCCATTGTAGCTGAATTGCCACCAATGACCAATTGGTCTCCTCAAGATGTAGTGCCATTTTGGGGGCTCAGTATTGTCTGCGTTGCTCTCACCCTTACGTCCATCCACGTGCCTCTACTTCAGGCCTCCTTGTCTCTACATTCTAGTTCTTTTCCTTGCAGACTCCTGATCAGACAGCCAGACCATTGACCACAGCCGAGGAATCTACTGTATTCTCACCATGGGCCACTTCTCCTTCCATACAAAGCAGATGACTCATTGCAGCTTCATTCATAGGAAGATTTTCCATTTCCACGGTATTTTGAGACCATCCCTGAAAGTGGCTATAACGTAGCTATGGTCTATTTTTGCCTTGCATCTATGTTCTGAGCCAATCCATCCATAAATGCAGCTTGAGTCTTTCCTTCCTCCTTCAGCTAGTCATACGGGACCACCACACAGCTTAGGGAGCAAACTGGCGAGGGATTATGGAGCAACGGTCATATGTGACAGGGAGTTTGGGCAACCTGTTCATGCAGCTCATTTGTGTCCTCTGCCCCCATGAGGGTCTGATTATACTTATAATGAAGTGCTGCTGGGTGCATCTGATTTTATTATTTGGTGAGTCTAAAAGAATCCAACTTGTAATTGGCAGTCCTGAACTTGGTGCCATCAAGCAGGAGGCATCCAAGTAGATAACCTGGGTTCTACACATACCGCCCCTATCCTTACTGTGTAAAAGCGTCCCTGGCTGGGTGTGGTGGCTCATGTCTGCAATCCCAGCACTTTGGGAGGCCAAGGTGAGTGGACTGCTTGAACCCAGGAGTTCAAGACCAGCCTAGGCAACATGGCAAAACCCTGTCTCTACAAAAAATACAAAAAATTAGCTGGGTGTAGTGGCATACACCTGTAGTTGCAATGGGCAATGGAGTAGCAGGAGGCATCTGAGCTACCAGCTACCTTGGTGCCCAATGGCCAAGTTTTCTGTCTCTACCAGGGCCCAGTAACAAAGCCAGGAATGATTTTTCAAAAGGCGCATAATTCTCTGCAATGGATGACATGACATTGTCCCGGAATTCCCAGGGCTTTCGTTGTGATTCTCCCATGGGGCTTGCCATAAGCATCTCTCCCACCACTCATTCCTTCAACACCATAGGGTCTGCCAGATCTTATGGTCCAAGTGGTGTGCGGATTGTTCGGCAGCCAGGACCTGCTGCAGAGCCATTTCTTTACTTGTCCTGTCTGATCAGTATGGTATTGATGTAACACATCAGTGTGATGTTCTATGGGCTGGTCCAAGTGATCCAGATCTCTTCAAACTACGAGAGGGCAAGAGCGTTAACACAACACAGACGTAAAACTCTACATGAATATTGCCGTCCAGCGGGAGAGGTGTCTTACGCCTGTAATCTCGGCACTTTGGGAGGCCGAGGTGAGCAGATCACCTGAGGTCAGGAGTTCCAGACCAGCCTGGCCAACACGATGAAACCCCATCTCTACAAAAATACGAAAAAATTTAGCTGGGCATGTTGGTGGGTGCCTGTAATCCCAGCTACTCGGGAGGCTGAAGTGGGAGAATCGCTTGAACCCAGGAGGAGGAGGTTGCAGTGAGCCAAGATCACGCCATTGCACTCCAGTCTGGGCGACAGAGTGAGACTCCATCTCAAAAAACAAAATAAAATATTGTTGTCAATACCATGAGAATGAAACTGTCTCTGATCCTCTTTTCTGATTGAAATGGAAAAGAAAGCACTAAATCAATGACAGCATACCATATACCCGGGGCCTTACGAATCCACCCTACCAATGATACCGTTGCTGGTAAAGTAACTGTGTTCAGGGTTACTATTACGGTTCGGTCCATAGTAGTCTACAGACATTCTCCAGAATCAATTCAGCTTCTGCAGAGACCAGACTGATGAATTAAACAGATCAGTAGAGGTCACCACCTCTGTGCCCTTTAGCACTTTAGCAGTGGCATGATGTCTGTCATTCTTCCATCTCTCCGGCTCCTAGATGTAACACTGATTTTTAAAAGCCTTTTAAAATGAAAGCAAAATAAGCTGTACATATCCGAGTGTAAAATTTAATGAGTCTTGACAACTGTACACAAAACATTACAAGATTATAAACATTCCACCACCCTGAAAAGCTTCCTCCTGCTTCTTTAATAAGAACTTCCTCTCACCCCAGATCATCCCATTGCTAGGCAACCATTGATCTGCTTCCTGTCACTGTAGATTAGCTTCCATTTTTTTTTTTTTTAATTTTGAGACGGAGTTTCACTCTTGTTGCTCAGGCTGGAGTGCAATGGTGTGATCTCGGCTCACCGCAACCTCCGCCTCCACGAGTTGAAGCGATTCTCCTGCCTCAGACTGCCGAGTAACTGGGATTACAGGCATGCGCCACCACACTCGGCTAATTTTGTATTTTTAGTAGAGACAGGGTTTCTCCATGTTAGTCAGGCTGGTCTCGAACTCCTGACCTCAGGTGATCTGCCCGCCTCAGCCTCCCAAAGTGCTGGGATTACAGGTGTGAGCCACAGCACCTGGTCCTACATTTTCTAGTTTTATATAAATGTGATTGTTCAGTACGTACTGACTTTGTCTGGCTTGTTAATTCGTAACTGTTTTGAGGCTCATCCGTATTGTCCTATGTATCAGTAGTTTGTTCCATTTTATTGCTGACTAGTACTCCACTGTATGTACAGACCGCAATGTTTGCCCATCACCCGCTGATGCTCATTTGGTTGTTTCCAGTCTTTGGCTATTACACATAAGGCTGCCAAGAACATGGACGTACAAGTCTTTGTGTAGACATATGCTGTCATTTATTTTGATAAATATCTAAGTATAGAGTAACTGGGTCATACGTTAGTTGTATGTTTAACTTCAAAGAAACTGTCGGCCAGGTGCAGTCACTCAAGCCTGTAATTCCAGCACTTTGGGAGGCCGAGGCAGGCAGATTACTCCTGAGGTCAGGAGTTCGAGACCAGCCTGTCCAACATGGTGAAACCCCGTCTCTACTAAAAATACAAAAAATTAGCCAGACGTGGTGATGGGTGCCTGTAATCCTAGCTACTCAGGTGGCTGAGACAGGAGAATTGCTTGAACCCGGGAGGCGGAGGTTGCAGTGAGCTGAGATCGTGCCACTGTACTCCAGCCTGAGTGACAGAGTGAGACTCCATCTGGAAAGAAAGAAAGAAAAGAAAAAGAAAGAAAGAGAGAGAGAGAAGGAAAGAAAGAGAGAAAAGAAAGAAAGATAAGAAAGAAAGAGGCTGGGCGTGGTGGCTCATGCCTGTAATCCTAGCACTTTGGGAGGCCAAGGTGGGTGGATCACCTGAGGTCAGGAGTTCAAGACCAGCCTGGCCATCATGGTGAAACCCCATCTTTAAAAAAAGAAAGAAAGAAAGAAAGAAACCACCAAACTAGTTTCCAAAGTGGTGACACAACTTTCTATTCCCAGCACCAGTGTATAAACGTTCCAGTTGATTGACCTTCTCATCAACACATAACATGGTCAGTCTTTTTAATTTTAGCCATTTAAATGACTAATGACATTGAGCATATTTTCAGGTGCTTATTTGCCATCTGAAAAGAGTCCTCACATTTTTTTGCCCATTTTTTTATTGGGTTATGTTCTTATCATTGTGTTTTGAGTTATTTTTTTAAATATTTATTTATTTATTGAGATGGGGGCCTTGCTATGTTGCCCAGGCTGGTCTCAATCTCCTGGACTCAAGTAATCCTTCCACCTTGGCCTCCAAATGTGAAGCAATGTGCCTGGCCTTTTTGTTATTTTTATTTATTTATTTATTTTTGAGACAGCATCTCATTCTGTTGCCCAGGCCAGAGTGCAGTGGCGAAATCTCGGCTCACTGCAACCTCCGCCTCCCAGGTACAACTGATTCTCCTGCCTCAGCCTCCCAAGTAGCTGGGATTACAGATGTCCGCCACCATGCCCAACTAATTTTTGCATTTTTAGTAAAGACAGGGTTTCTCCATGTTGGCCAGACTGGTCTCAAACTCCTGACCTCAGGTAATCTGCCCGCCTCAGCCTCCCAAAGTGCTGGGATTACAGGCGTGAGCCACTGCACCTGGCCTTGTTTTTATTTTTAATAGAGACAGGACCTCGCTTTTTTGCCCAGGCTGGTCTTGAACTCCTGGGTTCAAGTGATGTTCACGCCTCACCTTCCCAAACTGTTGGGATTGCAGGTGTGAGCCACTGCACCTGGCCAAGAGTTCTTTATCTATTTGTTATATAAGACTGTTGTGCAGTGAGCAGCTATGTGCAAACCTACCCCTGAAGTCTGAAGGAGCTGAGAGCCTGAAGGCAAAAAAGCTGACAAATCTAGTTTCTCAGAAGGAAACATTTAATAGGGACTTACAGACAGAAGACATTTCTCAGACAGTCATGGGTTGATGGATCTCTGCACCCCCCCTCCCCTTCAGAAAATATGTATAGCAAGTTATTTTTGGTAAACATGAGCAGCTGTCAATGTCTCACAACTCATGACCACCTAAGTTAGATAAGCATCTTGATTACGGGTTATCTATGCTGCGTGTAGCCCGACCTCAGCATAACAACTTGCCTTGGCTGAGCATTCAAAGATCATTGGATCTCTGCTCTTTTTTTTTTTTCCGAGACGGAGTTTCACTCTTGTTGCCCAGGCTGAAGTGCAATGGCACGATCTTGACTCACCACAACCACTGCCTCCTGGGTTCAAGCGATTCTCCTGCCTCAGTCTCCTGAACAGCTGGGATTACAGGCATGCGCCACCACGCCTGGCTAATTTTGTATTTTTAGTAGCGATGGGGTTTGTCCATGTTGGTCAGGCTGGTCTCGACTCCCGACCTCAGGATCTCTGCTCTTCTAATAGTTAAGCTTCAGTCTACTGCTCAGCTATGTCTGCTCTTCCACTGCAGGACATCAAAGTCTACTTTGTAAGATGACATAGAGGCCCTCCAGCTTTCACAATTAACATTAATTGCTAACAATCCCTGGTCTCTCATTATCCTCTGTAGGGCGTTCATACAACTTGGCAATAATCAACCAACTCTCGTCTTTGTAAGCATTGTTCACACTCTGCCCCAAATCTTCCAAATACCTCCGTTAGTGCACCTGCCACAGCACCTCCCTCCACTGGGATGTCTTCCTTGGTCACCACTGGTGAATTTGTTTTTAAAGTCTTACTCTGTTACCCAGGCTGGAGTTCAGTGGCGTGATCTCAGCTAACTGTAGCTCAACCTCCTCGGCTCAAGCCATCTTCCCACTGTAGCCTCCTGAATAGATGAGACTACAAGCGTGTTCCACCATACCTGGCTAATTTTTTAATTTGCTAATTTAAAAATTTTTGTAGAGACAGGGGTCTCATTATGTTGCCCAGGCTGATCTCCAACTCCTGGACTCAAGCAATCCTCCCACTTCAGCCTCCCAAAGTGCTGGGATTACAGGCGTGCGCCGCCCCACGCAGCCACACCATTGGTGAAATCTTGAGCAGCTGTGTCGCCACCTTGTGGTCAGACTCTGCCCCACTTACCTATTAGGCTGGCACCCTCTTTGCTTGCGAAGCAGTGAGTAAGCTGGTCCCTCATCAGTAAGGATAAAAAATATTTGAATAAACAATTGGCAGGGCACGGTGGCTCATGCCTGTAATCCCAGCACTTTGGGAGGCCAAGGCGGGCGGATCACCTGAGGTCAGGAGTTTGAGATCAGCCTGGCCAACATGGTGAAACCCTGTCTCTACTAAAGATAAAAAAATTAGCCAGGTGTGGTGGTGTGTGCTTGTAGTCCCAGCTACTCCGGAGGCTGAAGCAGGAGAATCGCTTGAACCTAGGAGATGGAGGTTGCAGTGAGCCAAGATTGCGCCACTGCACTCCGGCCTGTGCGACAGAGTGAGACTCCATCTCAAAAAAAAAAAAAAATACATATATATATACACACACACACACACACACACATATATTTGAATAAACAACAAGCATGGACTTCTGGAAGTCAGCAGAACTCTGCACTCAAGGAATCTTGAGAACTCACTAGGTATCAGGTGCTTTATGTGAGCCTTAATCTTGCACTGAAATGTGGCTTCTGTGACTGAGGAACTTAATTTTTATTTGAAATTAATTTAAAAAATAAATAGAGATGAGGTTTCACTATGTTGCCCAGGCTGGTCTCAAACTCCTGAGCTCAAGCAATTCTCCCACCTTAGCCTCTCAAAGTGCTAAGATTACAGGCACGAGCCACTGCTACTGGCTTGACATTATTTTAAATTTAAATAGTCTGAAACCATCAAAAAGAATGAGTTCATGTTCTTTGCAGGGACATGGATGAAGCTGGAAACCATCATTCTCAACAAACTGACACAGGAACAAAAAACCAAACACCGCATGTTCTCACTCATAAGTGGGAGTTGAACAATGAGAACACATGGACACAGGGACGGGAACGTCACACAGTGGGGCCTGTCGGGGATGTGGGCGGGCAAGAAGAGGGAGAGCATTAGGACAAATACCTAATGCATGTGGGGCTTAAAACCTAGATGACAGGTTAATAGGTACAGCAAACCATCATGGCACATGTGTACCTATGTAACAAACCTGAACGTTGTGCACATGTATCCAGAACTTACAGTTTAAAAAAAAAGTCACAAATTGGCTGGGCATGGTGGCTTATGTCTACAATCCCTGCACTTTGCGAGGCTGAGGCTGCAGATCACTTGAGGCCAGGAGCTTGAGACCAGCTTGGCCAACACAGTGAAATCCCATCTCTACTAAAAATACAAACATTAGCTGGGCTTGGAAGCACATGCTGGTAATCCCAGCTACTTGGGAGGCTGAGGCAGGAAGATTGCTTGAACCTGGGAGGTGGAGGTCGCAATGAGCCGAGACTGCACCACCGCACTCCAGCCTGGGCAACAGAGGGGAGACTCCCTGTCTCAAAATAAATAAATAGTCACAAGTGGCTGGTGGTGACCGTATTGGATTATGCAGGTCTAGAGGCTGCATCCTTTATTATTAAAACCCTAGTAACAATCTGGACACCTTGATTGCTCCAGTACTTTATGGTTTCCAAAGTATTTTACTCCACTTCTGTCCCGTGATCCTCGTAATAACCCTATGGGAAAATGTAAGCTCAGAAAAGTGAAGGGACTTGGTTCAAGGCTTCACAGCGGCAAGGCCTTGCACCTGCCTTCCCAGCTCCTGGTTGCTGAGTGTATGATGGACTATATTTTTTGCTGAAAGCGGCAAGGAAAACCAAGCTGGTCCTCCAAGCAGAAAACTGCTCAGGCTGTTCTAAAGTAGTAAACAGTATGTGTATATCACACACCAGTTAAACTATTCTCTAAGCACGGGATCTGTGACCCTGCCCCCGTGGCTCCCTCGTGGAGAATGCTTTCTAGTTTATCTTTAATCAGTGGTAAGCAGGCAGCAGCTGCCAGCCTCATTTATTTTTGTTCTATGAGAAAACACAGAACAGCTGCTTGTTAATAACAATCACCTGTTCAGAGAGACTACATGGGTCAGAGTCTGCTTGCGGCTCTCAGAATGCTGTCAGGCCCCTGAGGCTCTCAGCTTGGAAGCCTGTTGACCCCCCGGATAGTCCCACTTTACTCTCTATCTTTGTGTCTGCTTCTTAATTCCTTCAGCGTCACCTGGGTGGAAGCTGGTCTTGGTACCTGGTCACCGCTCTGCATTGCACAGCCTGGGCACATCATGTCATATGCCTCTAAACTCATTCAAGTAAATGTTCACACCTGACGCTCCTCTGATGCACCCTTCCTTCCCCCCTCGCAGAAACCTCTCTTGGAATGTCGGGAGTAGTGAGTGCTTCCTAGTAAGAAGAGTACATTCCAGGAAGAATGACATTTCTGTTCTCACGTCCCTTGAAGCTCAGATCTTGCCTCTGTCTTGGCCTTCCCCACCCCTTCACTTGATTCCACAGTGCAATTTGATTACGTGAACAAAAGCAGTATTTTTTGATTTGTAATTCACTAAGAACCCACGAACAATGGTTCTAGACATACTCCCTCTTAAAAGAACTTTCTACTCAATATCTATTCCAACACTCTTTCTTGAGTTCTTACTTTGTGCCCAGCACTGTGCTAGGTGCCTAAAAAACACGACAGGCATTTTTGATTCTTTGGGTGTAATTTTATCCATTTCACATACAAAAGGAATCAGACCTTGTCCAAAGTCAACATTCTTTTAAAAATAAAAGAACCTCAGAGTTGGCTGGGTGCAGTAATCCCAGCACTTTGGGAGGCCGAGGCGGGGGGATCACCTGAGGTTGGGAGTTCGAGACCAGCCTGGCCAATGTGGTGAAACCCTGTCTCTACTAAAACAATACAAAAATTAACTGGGTGTGGTGGCAGGCGCCTGTATTCTCAGCTACTAGGGAGGCTGAGGCAGGGAGAATTGCTTGAACCCAGGAGGCGGAGGTTGCAGTGAGCTGAGATCGAGCCACTGCACTCCAGCCTGGGCAACAGACGGAGATTCCGTTTCAAAAACCAAAAAAGAATCTCAGAGTTGAAAGACAGTGAAGGTGAATGGTTATCATTGTGTTCACCTTTTCACAGATGGAGAAATCAGGCACAAAGAGGGTGACAGCCTGCTCAAAGACGCACACTGAGCACTGTTTAATTCTAAAGCTCATGCTCCTTCCAATTCCCTTTATAGTAATCTGGTCCACCATCCCCTGATAAATGTCCACTTTGGCATTGCCATACTCATAAGAAGAAAAAAATACCAGATATCATATATTAAGCACCGATCATGGGCTGGGCACTATACTAAGCATTATATGTATGTAATGTTATGTCATTTAACCCAAACAGTAACTCTATCAAGACAGAACAAATCAATAGAAGGATTTATAATTTTTCTTTTTTGAGATGGAGTCTCAGGTGGGTGGATCACCTGAGGTCAGGATTTCGAGACCAGCTGGCTAACATGGTGAAACCCCATTCCTACTAAAAATATAAAAAATTAGCCAAGCATGGTGGCACGCACCTGTAATCCCAGCTACTCCGGAGGCTGAGGCAGGAGAATTGCTTGAACCTGGGTGGTGGTGGTTGCAGTGGGCCAAGATCCCACCACTGTACTCCAGCTTGGGCAACAAGAGCAAAACTCTGTCTCAAAGAAAAAAAAAAAGAGAAATAGAAAATCTGAACATATCTATAACAAAAAAAAGACTGAATAGGTAATCAAAAACCTCTCCCCACAAAAAGTCCACCAAACGACTTCATTGGTGAATTCTACCAAACATTTAAAGAACTATGCTGAACGGGCTGGCCAAGTATATATACTTAACAGGTTATAGGAGGAGTGATGAATATTGATGAAGGGGGGTCCAATGTGTGCGTACTGAATAACCATGTATGTTATATGCATTCTGCACTTACTATGGGGTGGAGACTTAACATTTAAATGTATTATTATTAGACCCCACATGTCACAAGGTAAAGTAAGGACACGAAGACACTCAAGTGTGCAGCCTCTGTAAAACTGGCCAGAACCAGCCCACGGTCAGTGGTCTCTAATCAGGAGAAAGTTACAGAAATCAGCCTCTCGTCTAAATCTGTAGTTATGGCTTGTGGAACAGGGAGGCCCAGTTAATCAGTGTCTGGTGGTTGGTGATCTGTAATTTATCTCATAACCAGTGGTTCTTTAGCTGTTAAAGAAAAAGGAAGGCCAGGCGTGGTGGCTTACACCTGTAATCCCAGCACTTTGGGAGGCTGAGGTGGGCGGATCACTTCAGGTCAGAAGTTCGAGACCAGCCTAGTCAACGTGGTGAAATCCTATTTTTGTATCTACAAAAATACAAAAATTAGCCGGGTATGGCGGAACATGCCTATAATCCCAGCTACTCAGGAGGCTGAGACAGGAGAATCACTTGAACCCAGCAAATGGAGGTTGCAGTGAGCCAAGATCGTACCAATGCACTCTAGTCTGGATGACAGAGTGACTCGGTTTAAAAAAAAATTTTTTTTTTACCTAAGTCACATGAACTTGAAAAATATTTGGGCTTACTTAATTTATGGTTATTTATTTATAAGTCAATTTGGTACCATTTAGACACAACATATGACATATGCAAACACATCTAAACACATATATACACGCATAAAAAAGTTTTTTAAAAAATCTTACAGCTTTAGGCTGGTCATGGTGGCTCATGCCTGTAATCCTAGTACTTTGGGAGGCCGATCTGGGGGGATCACTTGAGGTCAGGAGTTCGTGACTAGCCTGGCCAACATGGCAAAACCCCATCTCTACTAAAAATACAAAGCTGAGCCAGGCATGGTGGTGAACACCTTTAATCCCAGTACTGAGGAAGCTGAGGCACGAGAATCACTTGAACCCAGGAGGTGGAAGTTGCAGTGAGCTGAGATTGTACCACTGCACTCCAGATAGACAGAGCAAGATTCTGTCTTAAACGAAACAAAGGAGGGGGGCCAGGCGTGGTGGTTCATGCCTGTAATCCCCGCATTTTGTGAGGCCGAGGCGGGCGGATCACGAGATCAAGAGATCGAGACCATCTTGGCCAATATGGTGAAACCCCATCTCTACTAAAAATACAAAAATTAGCCAAACGTGGTGGTGCGCACCTGTAGTCCCAGCTACTTGGGAGGCTGAGGCAGGAGAATCGCGCAAACCCAGGAGGCGGAGGTTGCAGTGAGCCGAGATTGTCCCATGGCACTCTAGCCTGGCAACAGAGCAAGACTCCGTCTCAAAAAAAAAAAAAAAAAAAAAACCTTATAGATAGTACTATAAACTCACCAATTTATACAAGATGGTTGGGTCCAAATTATTTTTGACAAACTGGAACTTGTTTGCAAAGCTAAACTTTATTTGTCCCAATAGGTAATCTAATGGCGGCTGTGAACCAAAATTTTGGGTAGTTTCCATGGCAGTTTGATTTTTAAGACCTATCTTCCTTTTTTTTTTAAGTTTCAAATGGGGCCAAGCATTGTGGCTCATCCTTGTAATCCCAGCACTTCGGGAGGCCGAGACAGGAGAACTGCTTGAGCCCAGAAGTTCGAAACCAGCCTGGGCAACATAGCAAGACCCCATATCCATAAACACACACACATACACACACACGCCACACACTTGAAAAAACAATGAGTTTAGGGTTAAATTTTTTTTTTTTTTTTTTTTTGAGATGGTGTTTCACTCTTGTTGCCCAGGCTGGAGTACAATGGCATGATCTTGGCTTACCACAACCACTGTCTCCGGGGTTCAAGTGATTCTCCTGCCTCAGTCTCCTGAGTAGCTGGGATTACAGGCATGCACCACCACATCCAGCTAATTTCATATTTTTAGTAGAGACGGGTTTTCTCCATGTTGGTCAGGCTAGTCTCGAACTCCCAACTTCAGGTGATCCACCCACCTCAGCCTTTCAAAAGGCTGGGATTACAGGCGTGAGCCACCCCGCCCAGCAGGGTTACATTTTTAATGCTTACATTTTAGCTATAACCTGGATGAACTATACAGAAAAATAAAATCTCCAGGTAGCCTTGAATTAGTAACATTGTAAAGACTTTTATCTCAACACCAGTAGAAAAGTCAACAGATTTAAAGCAAGTAGAAAAGGGAATGAGAACTCAGAAGACTCTATATGCTAACTCTATAATTGCAGGTTAACCATTTGAGCTCTGAATTTTCCTTGATGTAATTTGCCCATCAGTTTAAAAATGTGCCCAAAGCTGGGCCATAATATGTAGCCAGCTAGAGTCCAAAAAAAGCTAGCATGCCTTTGAACTTACCCTGCAGTTTTAAAACATGTAAGCTGCCCAGGGTTTTTGAAGGTGGTTGGCTAGAGACTGTCCCGTTAGAACTAAGCCCCTGCTAATGGCTGGGTACGGGAGCTCATGCCTGCAATCCCAGCACTTTGGGAGGCTGAGGTGGTTGGATCACCTGAGATCAGGAGTTCGAGACCAGCTGGCCAATATGGTGAAACCATGTCTCTACTAAAAATACAAAAAATTATCTGGGCGTGGTGGCAGGTTCCTGTAGTCTTAGCTACTCTGGGAGGCTGAGGCAGGAGAATCGCTCGAACTGGGGAGGCGGAGGTTGCAGTGAGCCGAGATCGCGCCACTGCACTCCAGACTCTGTCTCAAAAAAAAAGATCTTGGAGAGACTTTATTTCTTCCCAGCTGGTTCCCTCCATTGGTGGACCCCGGAGGGGACCTTCCCTGTCAGCCCTGCATTGGCAGGGGCCTGCCCAGTCCTTCCCAGCTCCTTCCCAGTGCCTGGTTCCAGTTCGTTCCATCCAGACCCTGGAAGGAATGTCTTTGTCAGCCCTGAGTTTGAAGAGGGACTTTGTGATTTCCTCCATTCAGACCATGGAGGGAATTTTGTGGACCCTGGGCTTAAGGGTGGTGCTGGAGGGGTAATCAGGTCAGACTTAGCTGATCTATAAGGTTTTGCGAGGGTGCTTACGACGAGAATACCCTCGAAGGGTCACCTGAGTAAGGGAAGTGCAATTATTGGGGGAGGGCTTAGTTGTTTTTTTTTTTTTTTTTTTTTTTGAGATAGAGTTTTGCTCTTGTTGCCCAGGCTGGAGTGCAATGGCCCAATCTTGGCTCAGGGCAACCTCTGCCTCCTGGGTTCAAGTGACTCTCCTGCCTCAGCCTCCCAAGTAGCTGGGACTACAGGCATGTGCCACCACGCCTGGCTAATTTTTTGTATTTAGTAGAGATGGGGTTTCACCATGTTGGTCAGGCTGGTCACCTCAGCCTCCCAAAGTGCTGGGATTACAGGCGTGAGTCACTGTGCCAGCCAGTCTCTGACATCTTTAACCTAAGGCAGGAGCTCTTGGATTCTGACAGGGCTCACCCAGACCCTTTCCCAGGCTGCGGGAGCAAGGGGACTTCGTCAAAGAGTCCTTGTTGGCGTCAGGCATTGTCCAGGGCAACAGGAGGAAAGAAATCTGGGGTCACTTCAGAATCCCACTCTCATTGCCAGATATATTAACTGAAAAATTGTGAGAATCTATAAATTTGAGCAGGACACTTTTTATTTACTTATTTATTTGTTTGTTTATGTACAGAAAGTCTCACTCTATTGCCTAGGCTGGAGTGCAGTGGTGTGAACACAGCTCACCGCAGCCTCAACCTCCTGGGCCCAAGTGATCCTCCTGCCCCAGCTGCCTGAGTCGCTGGGACCACGAGTACCTGGGACCACAGGTGCACACTACCACCCCAGCTAATTTTAAATAATTTTTCCTTTTGTAGAGATGAGGGTCTCACTATGTTGCCCAGGCTGGTCTCAAACTCCTGGGCTCAAGTGATCCTCCTCACTCAGCTTCCAAGTAGCTGGGATTACAGGAGCGTGGCCCTATGCCCAGCTAATTTTTTTTTTTTGACCGGGGGGGCAGTTTAGTAGAGACCAGGATATCGCTATGTTGCCCAGGCTAGTCTAGAACTCCTGAGCTCAGGCAATCCTCCCACTTGGCCTCCCAAAAGGCTGGGATTACAGGTGTGAGGCACTAAGCCAAGCTTCATTTCTTTTTTTTTTTTTTTTGAGATGGAGTCTCAGTTTGCTACCCAGACTTCAGTGCAGTGGCACAATCTTGGCTTACTGCAACCTCCACCTCCCAGGTTCTCCTGCCTTGGCCTCCCTACTACCTGAGATTACAGGTGTGCACCACCATGCCCAGCTAATTTTTGTATTTTTAGTAGAGACAGAGTTTCACCATGTTTGCCAGCCTGGTCTTGAACTCCTGACCTCAGGTGATCCACCCACCTCAACCTCCCAAAGTGCTGGGATTACAGGTGTGAGCCACCATGCCTGGGCAATATTTTTTTTAAATGAAACAATTTAAATATATTTAAAGCAACAACTATTTTCTGCAGTTAGTGTTGTCCCCATCTTACAAATGAGGAAAAGAGGCACACTGAGGTAAAGTGGCTTGTCCAAGGCATGGAGGTAAACCAGGGGGTGTCTCTGGGCAGAGACTGGGCTCTTCACCATAATGCTGACAGAGGCTTGGTATTGTACGGAGTATTCTGGGTGTGGACAGCTCTAATGATTTAAAACCTCTCCCCTTTACGGAACACAAATCTACCTGGCATTATCCTGGAGTCACAGAGCATTCTTTCACAAGTCAGAGAAGAGGAAGAAGTGTCACGTGCCTGGGCCTGTCCACCATTCCTTAGGTAGTGGAATGTGAGTTCAGCAGAGGACTCTGAAACCAGACTACTTGGTGAGAATCTTTTCTGCACAGCTTAGCAGCTGAGTGATCTTGGGTGATCACTCACTCTCCTGATTCTCAATTTCCTACCTTGTGAAATGTGGTACCTATATGATTGCTATTTTGAGCTCCAGACCTGAAATTACAACTGCTTTTCTGAACATATCCTCCTGTGTCTTCCAGTGACCCCTCAACATTAATGTGAGCAAAACAGGGCTCAACTTTCTGCAAACATGGTCCCGTCTGTGGATGACAAGCTAGATGGTTTGTAAGGGACAGGGTGAGATAACTGCCCAGGCCACATGCTCATGACATCAGCCCTGTTCTGTTCCTGTATTGCCTTCATGAGCCAGCCACTGCCACCCTCTCCTCCTTTTTTTTTTTTTTTTTTTTTTTTTGAGATGGTGTCTCACCCAGGCTGGAGTGCAGTGGTACAATCTTGGCTCACTGCAACCTCCGCCTCCCAGGTTCAAGAAATTCTCCTGCCTCAGCCTCCCAAGTAGCTGGGGTTACAGGTGCCTGCCACCATGCCCAGCTAATTTCTGTGTTTTGTTTTTTTTTTTTTGAGTAGAGATGGGTTTCGCCATGCTGGCCAGGCTTGTCTCAAACTCCTGACCTCAAGTGATCCACACGCCTCCCTCCCAAAGTGCTGGGATTACAGGCATGAGCCACTGCGCCAGCCTCATTTCTTTTTCTTTTTCTTTTTTTTTTGCCAAGACGGAGTCTTGCTCTGTCGCCCAGGTTGGAGTGCAGTGGTGCGATCTCAGCTCACTGCAATCTCCACCTCCCAGGTTTAAGCAATTCTCCTGCCTCAGCCTCCAGAGTAGCTGGGATTACAGGTGCATACCACCACGCCCAGCCAATTTTAACATTTTTAGTAGAGATGGGGTTTCACCATGTTGGTCAGGCTGGTCTTCCTGACCTAGTGATCCACCTGCCTCAGCCTCCCAAAGTGCCGAGATTACAGGTGTGATCCACCGTGCCCGGACTTATTTCAACTGTGTAATTGCTGGGTTTTAAATTTTAGCTTTAAGGTAGATAATGCAAGTCACATAGTTCAAAACCAGTATTCACCAGGGCTTAACGTCTGTCTCTACATATGTGAGTTCTAGGACCATGGCCTTGGGCCAGGTCACATTCACAAGAGCCTCAAATTTAAACTTTTGAGGTCATGTCCAAAAGAAATTTGGAATTTGGAAAAGGGAGAAAAGATTCTTTAAAAATTCTTAAAATTGCATCTACTGCCAGATCGCACCACCTCAAGGTGGTGTGACTATTTGTATAAATCTTGGAATTATTCTTTGAGGAACACTTACAGAATTTATGTGTACAAATTAAAAACTTGAATATGTTGAATGTACATTTTATTTATTTATTTGTTTTTGAGATGGAGTCTAGATCTGTCGCCCAGGGTGGAGTGCAGTGGCAAGATCTCGGCTCACTGCAACCTCCGCCTCCTGGGTTCAAGCGGTTCTCCTGCCTCAGCTTCTTGAGTAGCTGAGTTACCGGCGGGTTCTACCACGCCCAACCAATTTTTGTATTTTTAGTAGAGACAGGGTTTCGCCATGTTGGTCAGCCTGGTCTCGAACGCCTGACTTCAGATGATCCGCCCGCTTCGGCCTCCCAAAGTGCTAGGATTACAGGCGTGAGCCACCGCGCCCGGCCTTGAATGTACATTTTAAATATACCACGAGTCCACCACTAAGGCTCAGAAAACCTAAGTGGCCTTTTCAGTCTCCATACCTCTGCGAGGAAAAATGTCTCCCTTTCTTCTGTTTATCCGCGTAACAGCAAATGAACTAAGAACCGGTGGGGAACCAAGCTCAGCCTCATCTCGCGCCCCGGGAGCCGCTTCTCAGCCGCGCCAGCCAAGTTCTGACGACGCTTAGCAACCGTTACCTTGACAACGCAATCCCATCAGGCACCACGGAGTGTGTTGCCCCTCTGCATCCCAGAAGGCACTGCGCTGTCTCTAAGCTTTCCGCCTCTCTCCGTCCCAACATGCAACGAGGCTCACAGTCAAGGACCGGACCGTCATTAGGGGATTACATAAATGCCTGTATATCCATGTTTGTTTTAACATTTAAATCGGTTGTACCCGACGGTGAGCGGAAAATATCCGGAAAGAGTAGTCTCAGTGATTTTTTTTCAGAGTATAGTTTTAAATTTCGAGGAGAAAATCTCCATCTTTCCCTGGATTTATACAGGCACCTCATTGGGCAGCCCGCGCAAACCAACATTGGGGGGAGTGGTCTTCGGGGGTCCTTGGCAGGGCACTTGCGGGAGGAAGTGGCGCTGTCTGTCCGCGCGGCCCTAGTCTGCTACTCAACGTGGAGGGATGGGAGGCCTTGAGAAGAAGAAGGTGAGTGGGAAAGACAGTGGATTTCCGAGAGGTGGGGTGCGGGGGCGGCGGAGCATGGGGGTCGGCTCTTTTCCCGGGCTCCGCCTCTCGTGGAGACTGGAAAGACAAGATCAACGCGACGGCAGTCAGCTGCGAGAAGGGGTCCGAGGATGAGCAAGGATGGCAGTACTCGTTTACTGAAATCCGAGAACGAACTTTAGAGTTCTTTCTGTGGAGAGAACTGTGAAAGAGAGTTGAACTTAACAAGCGTAGCTTCATTCCAAAAGCAGGCCGAGCTGTGGGACGACTATTTACCGAAAGGCTGATAAACATTACGTAGCGTTCACAGTTGCTGCACCTTCACATTATTTGGTTAGTGTTGTCTTGGAAGTTCTCTTCTTCAACTGAAATGGGAAAGATCAGAACGTCTTGGATGGGTTCTGGGGCATGGGAGTGCTTAGCGAGCGAGCCTGACAGGGAAACCAAGTGCCAAGACCTGTAGGCAGGAAAGACTTGCTGTATGTAAGGAGTCGGAAGGACATCAGGATGATTTGGATGTAAACCAAGAAAAGAATGGCATCTGGTAAGATTGGGGTTGGATAAGTGTTGCATCGTGCAAGGCCTATAAACTTGGATTTTATTCTAAGTGCAGTCGTAATAGTGTAGAGCTTGGATTTTATTCTAAGTGCAGTCGTAATAGTGTAGAGCTTGGATTTTATTCTAAGTGCAGTAAGAATCAACTAAAGCAAGAGTAACACGATCAGAGTTTTTCAGGGAGTTCTTATGGCTGTATGGAGAATCGGCTCAGTGACATGAAAGACTGGGAAAGGAATGGAAATGAGGAAGATATAGTTGGCTTAAGTGCTTCTTTCAGAGTGAAAGTGTCTATTGCCAGTGTTTTTAACCCAACAAACTATTGAGTATCCGGTGCTAGCCATCGAAACTGCAAAGTTTTAAGATGGAAAACCTACCCTTTAGTTGTAGATGTAGATATGTAACAAAGTCGTTACATTTTTTTTTTTCGTTTTTGAGATGGAGTCTCACTCTGTCACCAGGCTGGAGTACACTGCAGCCTCCGCCTCATGTGTTCAAGCGATTCTCCTGGCTCAGCCTCCCTAGTAGCTGGGACTAATAGGCACACACCACCATGCCCAGCTAATTTTTGTATTTTTAGTAGAGACGGGGTTTCACCATGTTGGCCAGGATGGTCTCGATCTGTTGACCTTGTAATCCACCCGCCTCAGCCTTCCAAAGTGCTGGGGTTACAGGCGTGAGCCACCGCGCCTGGCCTCCAATTTTTAAAAGCTGGGTTTCAGAGCCAGAATCAACAAAGATGATTCTTTGTTGTGGGAAGGATTGTCCTGTGTGTAGTTGGATATTTGGCCCCATCTCTGATCCTCTGCCTACTGGATGCCAGTAGTACCCAGCAACCAAAAATGTCTCCAAACATTGCTGAATTCTCCTCCTCCCAGCACACACCCGGGGGAGTGAAATAACCTCACTGAGAACTATTTATTTCTTTAACATTTAAAAGGATAAGCATGGTGACAGAGGTAAGTGTAGCATAGGGCAATTGAAAACACTATAAATGAAAACTCAACTTCTTAAGGCAGCCTGAAACTCATCTTTATATCTCAGGACTTAGCATGGGCCGATACCCAATAGATAATTAATGAATGTCTAAAGGAAAGAATGAATGAAGGGTATGTTTCATGACTATGATGTTATTAGTAAACGTAACCCCAGGAGACTAACAGTTTTGTCTCTTTAGAGCTGAACCTAGCTGAAGAGGCCCCTGCTATCTTAGCCCAGAGATCTTGTTTGGAAAGGAGAAGCTTAGTAGCTTGCAGGGTATTTGTTGCAGTACACTGCTCGTCTGTCTAGGGATACAGAGGTGTGAGGGATACGGAGATGTGGGTATGAGGCAGCATCTTAGCACCACAGGCATCCAGGTGGTTACACAAGACAATATGCTTCTTGGGGGCAGGTAGAGACCAGCTGTTTTGTCTTTATTGCCTTCATAGCATGTAGCTTAGTGCTTTGAACATGATAGAGGACCTTTTGTTTCCTGTTGAATGAATGAATGAATGAGGAAGGGGGAGAAGCCGTATGGCGTAGAACATGCTTTTTCAGCCAGGGTAATATCACCTTCAAGGGAACAAAATTGGTTGAGGGGCAGTATCTTAGATCCCCTGAGGACCACATTACATAAACAGACCTGCAGTATATCTCTGGTAGTAACATTTTATGGGGCTGTGGGGGAGGAAAGGGTGATGGGTGAGGGAGGAAGGGGGGTGTCTAATAAGTCTCATGGTGGTGGTGAGGAGGTTATAATGAAGAAAAGGAGGGAAAAAGATTAGGAACACTGGCTTAGCTGTTAGGCACTCAGACCTGAGTTTGAATACCAGCCCCAACTCTTAAAAAGCTGTGTGCTTGGCCAGGTGCTCACGCCTGTAATCCCAGCACTTTGGGAGGCCAAGGTGGGCAGATCACCTGAGGTTGGGAGTTCGAGACCAGCCTGAACAATGTGGAGAAACCCCATCTCTACTAAAAATATGAAATTAGCCGGGTGTGGTGGCGCATGCCTGTAATCCCAGCTACTCGGGAGGCTGAGGCAGAAGAATCACTTGAACCTGGGAGACTGAGGTTGCGGTGAGCCCAGTTCGCGCCACTGCATTCCAACCTGGGCAACAAGAGTGAAACTCCGTCTCCAAAAAAAAAAAACCCAAGGAAACAAACAAAAAAGCTGTGTGCTTTTTAAGAGTTGCACAGGTTATTTTATGAGGCTGTTTTCTCCTATATGAAATGGGGGTTCTGATGGCACCTACATCACACGCTTATAGGGATTAAATGAAATAATGTGTGAAAATCACTGGTTGTAATGGCCAACATTTAGAGCTCGTGCTAAGCACTCGGCACAGCTCCCATCCATAGCAGCCTCACAGTCCTCAAGATCGTGCAGATGTATGTGTTCCCTATTCTGACAGCTGCAAGTACGACACAGGAGAGCTCATCCAGGCAGGTCAGCTCCTTCCCTGCAGCATTTCCTCTCCCAGATTCATCTCAGCCACTTATCCAGAGTGAGAGTTGCCTCTGGAACTAGGCATGCCCAGAGTTTGGTGTCGGTCACTGCAATCATTGCTAATGGAGAATTGTTTTTTTCCTCTCCAAGTATGAACGAGGCTCGGCCACCAACTACATCACCCGGAACAAAGCCCGGAAGAAGCTCCAGCTGAGCCTGGCTGACTTTAGGTGAGCTTGGAGAGAAGGGGAATATAGAGGGGAACTCAGGAATCCCCGGGCAGTGCAATTGCACAGCCAAAACTCAGCTGCATCCCTGTCTCACCTGAGTTGCCGTTCCCGTTCTGGAATTCTGGTATTCCTTCTCTTTCTCACCTGCCCTTGCTTTAGTGAGTTGTGTTTGCCAGGTGTGGTCCAATGGGAAATGGAGGAGAACTGAACTGGATCGTCAGGATGGGCTAGCTGGGCTGGGCTGGGTGTATGCCATCCATCCCTCCCTTCTGGCAGAAGAGACCCTGATCCTGCGGCTAGGGGTTCTCATTCCTTACAGAGTCAAAATCAGACTTGACTGTGGCCTGTGGGCCCTGCCATCTGTTGGCCCCCGAAGCTCACCTGGCCCACTTTTTTTTTTTTTTTTTTTTGAGATGGAGTCTTACTCTCTACCCAGGCTGGAGTGCAATGGGGTGATCTCAGCTTACTGCAACCTCCACCTCCCAGGTTCAACTGATTCTCCTGCCTCAGCCTCCCAAGTAGCTGGGATTACAGGTGCTGGCTACCATGCCTGGCTAATTTTTTGTATTTTTTTTCAGTAGAGATGGGGTTTCACCACGTTGACCAGGCTTGTTTTGTACTCCTGACCTCAGGTGATCCGCCTGCCTCAGCCTTCCAAAGTGCTGGGATTACAGGTGTCAGCCACCGTGCCTGGCCACCTGGCCCACTTTTATTCCTTCAGACACACCCAGCTCTTTCCAGCCTTCTGGAATTTGTCTCTCTTCTTAGAATGCTTCCCTCTTCTTTATGGCTGAAATGTCGTTATCTCAGCAAGGCCTTTTTCAAACTCCCCCAGCAGAAAAGGGTACCTTCCTGTTGACCCCTGTCAATATCCCATTTGTTTCTTTTCTGGTGCTTGACTCTCAAGTCATCCTTTTTGTTTCGGTTGGGGAACTTGTGATTGTCACACTAGTATGTGAGGTCTCTAAGGACAGAGACCCCATGTTCCCATGTACTGTTGTTTTCCAGGCCCAACTGAGGCTAGTGCCCCCCACCTTTACTGACATAACTGACATAACATATGGCTTCTGTCTTGCAGGCGGCTGTGCATTCTGAAGGGCATTTATCCCCATGAACCCAAACACAAGAAGAAGGTTAACAAGGGTTCTACAGCGGCCCGAACTTTTTACCTTATCAAAGACATCAGGTTTCTCCTCCATGAACCCATCGTCAACAAGTTCCGGGAATACAAGGTGAGGCCTGGGCTCTAGTGTCTGACAGGTCCTCATCGCAGCTCTATAACCCACTAACTATGACCTTGGGCAGATTGCCTATCCTCTCTGAGTAAGCCTATACAGAGGAGGAAGTCATTCTACCTTAAAGGGATGTCATGAGGATTTCCCGAGATTACAAACAGGCAAACTCCGTTTTATTGTGCTTTGCTCTATGAGTTTTGCAGATACTTTTTTTTGCAAATTGAAGGTTTGTGGCAGCCCTGTGTCAAGCAAGTCGTCAGCGCCGTTTTTCCAGCTGCGTATGTTCTCTTCATGTTTTTGTGTCACATTTCAGTAATTCTTGCAATATTTCAACCTTTTTCATTATTGTGATGTCTGTGATGGTGATCTGTTCTCAGTGGTCTTTGATATTACTCTTGAAATTGTTTTGGGACACCATGAACCACACCCATGTAAGACAGCCTACCATTTGATGTTTGTGTGTGTTCTCACTGGCTGTTCACCCATCTCTGCCTCTCCTCGAGCCTCCCTATTCCCCGAGACACAACAGTATTGAAGTTAGGCCGATTAATAACCCGACAAAGGCCTCTTAAGTTCTCAGGTAAAAGGAAGAGTTGCACCTGTCTCTCTTTAAATCAAAAGGTAGAAATTAAGCTTTATGAGGAAAGCATGTCAAAAGTCAAGACAGGGCAAAAGCTAGGCCTCTTGCACCAAAAATATAGCCAAGTTGTGAAAGCAAATGAAACGTTCTTCAAGGAAATTAATAGTGCTACTCCGTGAAGACACGAGTCGTAAGAAAGCTAATCAGCCTTATTGCTCATATGGAGAAAGTTTTGGAGATCTAGATGGAAGATCAGACCAGCCACAACGTTCCCTTAAGCCAAAGCCTGATCCAGAGCAAGCCCCTAACTCTGTTCATTTCTTGGGAGGCTGAGAGGGATGCGGAAGCTGTAGAAGAAAAGTTGGCAGAGGTGGGTTCATGAGGTTTAAGGAAAGAAACTGTGTCCATTACATCAAAGTGCAAGGGGAGGCAGCAA
Source organism: Ateles fusciceps (assembly GCA_036589455.1). Classification (NCBI taxonomy): domain Eukaryota; kingdom Metazoa; phylum Chordata; class Mammalia; order Primates; family Atelidae; genus Ateles; species Ateles fusciceps. The sequence goes on from JAZHEH010000882.1 coordinate 10,220,619, forward strand.
GTTTTCCAGAAGATCCAGCTGAGATCATTGATGAAGTGGCTACGCTAACCAAAAAGATTTTAATGTAGATAAATAGTCTTCTGTTGGAAGAAGATACCGTCTAGGACTTTCATAACTAGAGAGGAGAAGTCAGTGCCTGGCTTCAAAGCTTCAGAGAACAGGCTGACTCTCTTGTTAAGGGTTAATGTAGCTGGTGACTTTAAGTTGAAGCCAATGCTCAATTATGGCAAAAATTCTAGGGCCCTTAAGAATGACGCTAAATCTACTCTGCCTGTGTTCTGTCATTGGAACAGCAAAGCCTAGATTTCAGCACATCTGTTATCATGGTTTACTGATTTTTTTTTTTTTTTTGAGATGGAGTTTCACTCTTGTTGCCCAGGCTGGAGTGCAATGGCACGATCTCAGCTCACCGCAACCTCCGCCTCCTGGGTGCAGGCGTTTCTCCTGCCTCAGCCTCCCAAGTAGCTAGGATTACAAGCATGCGTCACCACACCCAGCTAATTTTGTATTTTTAGTAGAGACGGGGTTTCTCCATGTTGGTCAGGCTGTTCTCGAACTTCTGACCTCAGGTGATCCGCCTGCCTCGGCCTCCCAAAGTGCTGGGATTACAGGTGTGAACCACAGGTGTGAACCTGTGGTTTACTGAATATTTTAAGGCTACTGTTGAGACTTGCTGCTCAGAAATAAAGATTACTTTCAAAATATTACAGCTCACTGAAAATGTACCTGGTCAGCCAAGAGCTGTGATATACAAGGAGATTAATGTTGTTAACATGCCTGCTACTACAGCACCCATTCTGCAGCCCATAGATTAAGGAATAATTTTGACTTTCCTTCTTTCTTTTTTTTTTTTTTTTTGAGGTAGAGTTTTTTTGTTGTTGTTTGTTTTTGAGACAGAGTCTCACTCTGTTGCCCAGGCTGGAGTGCAGTGGTGCGATCTCAGCTCACTGCAGCCTCCACCTCTTGGGTTCAAGCAGTTCTCTGCCTCAGCCTCCTGAGTAGCTGGGGTTACAGGTGTCCCGCCCACCTAATTTTTTGTATTTTTAGCAGAGACAGGGTTTCACCATTTTGGCCAGGCTGGTCTTGAACTCCTGACCTGGTGATCCACCTACCTCAGCTTCCCAAAGTGCTGAGATTACAGGCATGAGCCACTGCGCCCGGCCTTTTTTTAACTTTTAAGTTCAGTGGTATATGTACAGGTTTGTTATATAGGTATACTTGTGTCTTAGGGGTTTGTTGCACAGATTATTTCATCACCCAGTATCTATTAGTTATTTTTCCTGATCCTCTCCCTCCCACCCTCCACCCTCCAGCTTCCATCCTCCAGTAGGCCCCAGTGTCTGTTGTTCTCCTCTTTGTGTCTATGTGTTGTCATCATTTAGCTCCCACTTACAAGTGAAAACATGTGATATTTGGTTTTCTGTCCCTGTGTGTATTTGCTAAGGATAATGGCCTCCAGCTCCATCCATGTCCCTGCAAAGGACATGATCTCGGTTTATTTTTATGGCTACACAACAAGCTTTTCATTCCACAAATGGAAATCATTAACTACTTAATTATCATAGGGGAGAGCAGAAACCTATTTCTTTCTTTATTTATTTTTGAGACAGTTTCACTCTTGTCGCCCAGGCTGGAGTGCAATGGTGAGCCTGGGCCGAACCCACACTCAGTTGACTGTAGCCTCCGCCTCCCAAGTTCAAGAGATCATCCTGTCTCAGCCTCCCGAGTAGCTGGGATTATAGGCACCCAGCACCACACCCAGCAAATTTTTTTATTTTTTAGTAAGCACGGAGTTTCACCATGTTGGCCTGGCTGGTCTCGAACTCATGACCTCAGGTGGTCCTCCCAAAGCGCTGGGATTACAGGTGTGAGCCACTGTGCCCGGCCAGAAACCTATTTATACCAAATGCAAGGAACTGAAAGTAGACTGCTGCTACTGAAGCCTTTGACTGCAGACCGCTGGCTGGGAGGAGTGGAGAGGACTGGGCAGCAGCTGAGGCTGGACCTGGTTTGCTGCTGAGTTTTGCAGCTCATAAGCTCATGGGGTAGAACGTGGACCTGTAGTAGGAGATGGCTGTGGCAGAGCTGCTGCTCATAATCCCAGCAGAGTCAGGCTTTGAGCCTTGGGCACGGCAGGCAGAGCCTCAAAGGAAGTACTTGGAGGGGGAGAGGCCAGTGAGTTTGGAGGACCTGGTCCCAAAACAGGCCTCAGTTGCATTTTTCTAGGTGGCTCAGTGCCACACACAGACCCGTAGCTTGTTTCATGTCAACATAGTCTGATGCTGGGAACGGGGACCAGCCCTTCTCATCCTGTCCGTGGCAGGTCCCGTGGCTTCTGTTCTGAGTTGAGAAATAGAGTTGCTTTGCTGTGCCATCCTCCCATGTCAACGTGCGGAGTTGGGACGTCTGTGCGTTGTCAAGAGGCGAGCCTGGTCTGGCTCTGCGGGTGCTCCTTGGAGTTGGCTCTTTTGCACATCCCGGGCAGAGGGGTTGGTGACACAGGCACATGGCCATGGCCAGCTTCAGGCGGCGCGAGAGTCCTTCTGCCCTGCGTTTCCGTCTTCCCTGGAAGTTGTCTGGGAGCCCTGAGCCTCAGCGTCAGCGGTCTTTTCCTTTCTTGCAGGTGTTCGTCCGGAAGCTCCGGAAGGCCTATGGGAAGAGCGAGTGGAACACCGTAGAGCGTCTGAAGGACAATAAGCCCAACTACAAACTTGACCACATCATCAAGGAACGGTGAGCGGGCTCTCAGAACACCGCTGTGTCTTCATTTAATGCTGGTCTCTGCCCTAGCACTAGGGACACAGTAGGGAAAAGGACAAGACCCTGCTCAAAGAGCTTGCATCTTTCTGAAGGACGCAGACCAAAAACAAAGCTAACAAATTCCTAGAATGATGATAAGGTCTGTAGTTACAGGCTTGTCAGAGGGGTCTCTGAGGGGGAGACATTTCAGCCAGCAGAAGCACAATCCAGGCAGAGGCCGTGGCAAGTGCAAAGGCCCTGTGGTGGGAGAGTCCCAGGGCCCCGGGGGCTGCACGTTGGGTACCTGGTAAGACCCGGGAGGCATGGCAAGACACCTCTGGCCTCAACTGGTTCCTTGCCCAGTCTTCTCAACGTCCCCTCATTCACGGGCTAAATCAGCAATTTTTTTCTTTTCTTTTTTTTTTTTTTTTTTGAGAAAGCGTCTTGCTCTGTCGCCCAGCTTGGAGTTCAGTGATGGGATCTTGGCTCACTGCAACTTCCGCCTCCCAGGTTCAAACAATTCTCCTGCCTCAGCCTCCCGAGTAGCTGGAATTCACCACCACCACGCCTGGCTAATTTTTGTATTTTTAGTAGAGACAGGGTTTCACTATGTTGGCTAGGCCGACCTCACGTGGTCCACCCACTTCGGCCTCCCAAAATGCTGGGATTATAGGTGTGAGCCACCGCACCTGGCCTAAATCAGCAATCTTTTTTTTTTTTTCTTTTTCCTTAGTAGAGAAGGAGTTTCTCCATGTTGGTCAGGCTGGTCTCAAACTATCAACCTCAGATGATCCGTCCACCTGGGCCTCCCAAAGTGCTGGGATTACAGGTGTGAGCCACCAAGCCCGGCCTAAATCAGCAGTTTTTAATTAGCGGTGATCTTGCTTCTCCAGTGGATATTTGGCAATGCCTGGAGACTGTTGGTTCTCACGACATGGATGCACGTGCTATTGGTGTCTAGTGGAGAGTAACCAGTGATGCTGCTAAATACCCTCCAGTAGTCCCCCACGACATCCAACAGTCTGACCCCAAATGTCAGCAGTAGTAAAGTTTGGAAGCCCTGGGCTGGTGAATGTCTGTCATCTTTGGGGGCTGATGGCCCAGGAACACCGAGCTCTAGAATGGCTGGGGTTGGCTGCATTCAGCCTGGCTGTGGGCTGTCGCAGGAAGAGCCCTGGCCTAGGAGCTAGACAGCTGGTGTTCCCACCGCAGCTGTATGGCACATGAGCTGAGCGGCCAGAGGATATTTCCTACCCCAAGCAGGTCCCCATCTCCATCAGAGATGATGGTAGTTGCTGTCCTGCCTGTGACACACAGTGTTAGGTGAAATAAATGAAAAACAAGCCACACGCAAAAAGCAGGTGCCTGGATTTATACACACCCCACGTGTGGTGGTGTGGTTGTGGTCATCTCATTGCACACCGTCCCCAGCTCCTTAGCTAGGGCCAGAGCTTAAGAAAGAAAAACAGTTGGCCCAGAAATGCTGGTGCTGTTTCTACAGAAAGCCTGGGTTCTTGATTTTGTCTGTGACGTGGAGTTAGGAAACTGCAAGGCACCAGAGGAGGCCAATGGAAGCTGCCATCTCTGCACCCAGAAACCAGCCAGCCGCCCTGCTGCTTCGTGAGAGGTCCCTGCAGGCCTCTCTTCCATCTTGGCATGGGTTTGAAGACCTGGCAGACTTCTCTTGACTTGTAGCAGTGAGCGATGCCATCTGGGGCTGGAGGGACCTTGGCAGTGTCTGGTCTCATAGATTTTGGAGTCCTTTTTGAAATAGCAGAACCCTTTTTTTTATTTTTTACCCCCGCTGCCTCCCCCACCCCACCCAGAACCTATTCTTCAAAAGGAAGCTGTTTCTCCTTAAAGACTGGGCGTTGGAAAAAGAAAATAGAAAAACTAACAAAATGATTTTTAAAAAGGTAGCTTCCTGGAAGGCAGTTTGGATGCCAGCATCTCTGGCAGCTGCTCTGGCTTCGGGAGAGAGGCTTGAAGCTCTGTCTGTCCACTTGTGCCCAAGGCCTTTCCAGGGAGCTGCAAGAGCCCAGCTGTAAATGAGCAGTGTGGGTCACTGCTCAGAATGGTACTGGAATCTGGCTGTCGTTACTTGTGGTTCTGTGTCTTCTCTGTGACCCGTGCCTCTGTCCCGCAGCAGGGCAGCCACACCGTGGAGGGTCCTGCCCAGGGTGGCTCCTCCTCGTTGGCTTCATCATTTACCGTAGGATTCCTCAAAACACATTCTGCTGTGGCTCTTCCTGGACCCAGTCCCCTGGGTCTCACTGGTTCTGCCAACTAGACAGAGGTCCAAGGGATGAGAGACATAGAAGACATAACCCACACTGGCGACCTGGGGCCACACCACACAAGTGCTGCTGAGGGGAAGCAGCCTCCACCCCACCCTGCTCCCCTAGGGCAGCTTCCCAGTTTCCCATTTTCCATCTTGGACCTCCCGATAGTTTCTGTGCACTAAAGGTTCCACTTTTGAGGGGGAGTTATGCTTATTTTTGTTGTTGTCTTTTTTATTCTCCTTTCTGTGGAGAATGGGGTCTTGCTATATTGCCCAGGCAGGTCTCGAACTCCTGGGCTCAAGCTATCCTTCCACCTCTGCTTCCCTGTGAACTGGGATTACAGGTGTGAGCCACCGCGGCTGGCAAGGTTCCACCTCTGAAGAGTCAGAGAGCCCCTGACTCCATCTCCCTTCATGCACCACGAAATACGTACGTGGGTGAAGCCTGGGTCTTTGGTGAGCAGTGATGTCTTGAGGACCCCCATCGGGACTTCTCTGGTCCTCAGAGCTGGTGGCCACGTCCTGGTCAGGTGGTTCCTCCGAGGTGCTGTGGTCAGCTGTGGGGAAGCTGCTCCTGCCAGGTCAGGAGGTGGCCGTGGCAAGGCCTGGCTTGAACAATGGGGCATCTGGGGTGGGAGGAGGTCAGGGGCCCCCTTGGCACCCAGACTGAACGAGCCCCATGTGCTGCCCTACTGGCCACACAGTTACCCCACGTTCATTGATGCCCTGCGGGACCTGGACGACGCCCTCTCCATGTGCTTCCTCTTTCCACCTTCCCACGGACTGGCAAGTGTCACGTGCAGACCATTCAGCTATGCCGCCGGCTCACCGTGGAGTTCATGCACTACATCATTGCCTCCCGTGCCCTGCGCAAGGTAAGCCTGGGACCACCCGGCGGGCACCCCACCCCGCCCCTCTCCTGCCACCTGTGGTCCTTACCCAGCTGTCTCCTCCCCCGCCCAGGTCTTCCTGTCCATCAAAGGCATTTACTACCAGGCCGAGGTGCTGGGGCAGCCCATCGTGTGGATCACTCCCTATACCTTCTCCCATGATGTGAGTGTGCCCGTGGGAAGGGGAGGGGCTCACGTTGCCTCCTACACAGATACAGGTGTGGAGGAAGCGGGATTTTGGTGTCTGCAGAGTCTAGCAAGTACTGGGTTCCCAACTGTTGATGGAGGTGGGCGGAGCAGGGCAGGGAATGTGCCACACGGCTTCCTCATTAAGAGTGGGAGCCTGAGCCAGCTACGTGGCAGCACCTACCAGCTGCGTGCCCTTGGACATGTTCCTTTCACCTCTCTGTGCCTCAGTTAACAGTGTCTATGCCCTTAACAGTGCCTGGGGCTTGGCCTTTTAGGGGCCCAGTGAACAGTGAGAGCAGCTGCCAGGGCCATACCCCCAGCCTGCACACCCAGCACCGTGGTGCCACTATGGGAACAGTGGCAGAGACCTTCCCTCGTACCTACTGGCGTCCTCATCCCTGCATTGCTGCTGGTAGCTGCCAGACCTTGGCCAAGTGGCCTTGCCTCTGCCTCTGCTTCCCACTCCCCGCCTGTCTGCCCACGGGACTAGAGGACTCGGGGAGAAGGGGACGGTGAGCACAGGAGAAGCACTTAGTATGCAGCACTGTTTCTTGTTTTCTTTTTCTTTTAAAATAGAGAGAGTGTCTCACTGCATTGCCCAGACTGGGCTCGAACTCCTGAGCTTAAGCCGTCCTCCCATCTCAGCCTCCCAGAGTGCTAGGGTTATAGGTGTGGGCCACAGAGCCCGGCCCTCTTCTTATCTCTTTGAAATCCTGGGCATTGTTGGCAGGGATCCGCTAAGAGAAACCCTGGTTTTGCCCCCTCGTGGAGGCATCATTGGCTTCTAGCGCCCCCAGGTGGTGGAGCCAGGCCCTCCCGCCTCCCTGTGCTGGTGGCCCGCGTTTAGCCCACCTTGCTTATCATCGAGTGGGAGCTGGCGCCTTCAGTGGAGAGCAGCCGCTGCCAGTCCGCCTAGCACAGTGGCTCTGCTGCCCAGATTATCAGGGGCTCCAGGGGGAGCTGGGGCTCTAGGTGCCCTGCGCTGTTCCTCACGATCCCTTGTGGGTGGGGTTGCAAGGGCCAGAACCTACCCTGACTGGCTGCCTGGTGGTGAGGCTGTGGCCTGTTTGCGGGTGAGAGGCGGGCTTGGCTCTCAACAGTCCCTGTTCCTACTCCCCCTGGGACAGGCGTGGGTGGCCCTTCCTTCTTCCCCTCCCCAGCCCTCTCCTCCTTCCTTCCTGCCTTCCTCTTGGTCCTTCCTTCTCTCTGATGTCCTGCCCCGTGCTGCTCAGACTGGTCTTTGTCTGTCCTCGCCGATGGTGAATAGGGCCCTGTGGCGGGCCGGCCTCCACACAGCTGGCCCTGGGGGGAAGGGAGCCGGCCACCCATTCCCTTTCCTCCCCAGCCAGCTCACCGCCGATGCTTCCTCTCAGCGGAGGGGGAGGACTGGCACTGGGTCATAGCAGAGCCCAGTGTGCCCCTCCTGTGAGCAGCCAGGGTTGGGCTCACAGCTGTGGAACTCAGGCTGCTTATAGGGGCGGGGTCTCCCTGCTCAGTGCTGGGCTGTGGGAAATGGGGTTAGTCCCCAGATGTGCCCGTCAGAGGCCCTCACAGACTCTCATGGAAGGCTGGAGGTGTGAGTGGGGGGACAGGAAGGGCTTCTCTTGGCCCTGAGCTCCCACAGCACAGGTCACTGCCTGGCAGCAGAATCGTGAACAGCTGAGAGTCAAGGGCACAGCCAGCATCGGTGGTGATCACTACCGATTTTCACATTGCTCAGAACATCCTGCCACGTCTTGGGGGCCAGTTAGGCTGGCTCAGCCTCATGGTTTAGTGGGGGGCCAGTTGGGCCGGCTCAGCCTCATGGTTTAGTGGGGGCCAGTTGGGCTGGCTCAGCCTCATGGTTTAGTGGGGGCCAGTTGGGCTGGCTCAGCCTCATGGTTTAGTGGGGGGGCCAGTTGGGCTGGCTGGGCCTCAGTTCTTGGCCTTGTTTTGCCCTATTGACTGCTCCAGGGCAAAGACGACCCTTCCGTGTCCCCTACAGCTGAGCTGCCAGCTGGTGAGGGCAGCTCTGTGCCTTTGCCCTGAGCAGTAAGTAGTTTGTCTGCTGGCTGTTTCTCAAGAGCTCCCCTGGGGGCCAAGCCAGGCCAGCTGCCAGCCTACCCTGGACCCTCGAGTCATGCCCGAGGTGGGGTCACTCAATTCTGAGTGTCTGTCCCGAGGCTCAGAGGCAGGACTCAGTGGATGACCTGAGCCCTGTGCATCCATTGCCCGCGCTGGGCCAGGCCTTCCCAAGGCACCTTAGTCACCCAAAGTTTTGCCAGCCCCTCCCCTGGGCTAAGGATGGTGCTGGGAGCGCTGCCCTCCTGGCACTCACAGGCTAGCCTAGGAACAGACAGGCAGCAAAGACTGGGGGCTAGGTGATGCAGAAAGTCTCTTTCCACAAGTCAGGGAAAGGGGCCAGGCCAGGGAAAGTGGCCTCTCCAAGTCTGAGCTAGACCTGAAGGAAGTGGGAGAGCTGGGAGCGCAGGGAGGGGAGGGCCAGCCAGTCCTGGGAGTAGCGGGGACCAGGATCCCTTTTCTCACTGTTTTATGGGGTTCTGGCACTGACTTCCAGGATGGCTGTAACCCTTGGGACTCCATCCAGAGCCTCACTTGTGGCTGGAGCGCCCCTGAGTGGGAACATCCATACCACCCCTTCCCTAGGGCAGCACCCTGAGGGCAGGGCATTCTTGAGGAGCTTGGGGTCCTCGGGTCGGTCAGCCGCCCTCTGCTCTGTGGGTTGTCTGTTCCTCTTCTGCCCCCATCCTTGCACCTACACTACTGACGCACCTCGGTGTTCCCCAGCACCCAACAGATGTGGACTACAGGGTCATGGCCACCTTCACTGAGTTCTACACCACCCTGCTGGGCTTCGTCAACTTCCGCCTCTACCAGTCGCTCAACCTTCACTACCCCCCGAAGGTAGGATCCCGGCCCAGTGCCTTCTGCTTGCAGTGCAGGGCCACAGGCCTTCTCTGTCCACACGGAGGCGAGGGGCTGTGGCTGTCCTCTGCCCCCTGACCTTGCCCTTGCCTACTAGCTCGAGGGACAGGCCCAAGCAGAGGTGAAGGCCAGTGAGGGCACCTACGCGCTGGACTCCGAGAGCTCTATGGAGGTGAGAAAGGCTCCAGGAGGGTCACCCTGCATCTCCCAATGGAGTGGTCTCTGTCCCCAACAACCCTGTGGGTCTGGTCTAGGGTTGGGGTGGTTGTAGTTAGGTGGGTGGTCTCAGCCTGCCCTTGGAACCCACATCCACTGATGTCCAGGACTGTCACTGCTGCCCGTCCCCAACCTGGCCACATGCCCACACGAGGTCCCCCACTGCAAGCAGCCACCCTGCAGTCCCCTTCTCTCCTGTAGAAACTGGCGGCCCTCAGTGCCAGCCTGGCCCGCGTGGTGGTGCCTGCCATGGAAGAGGAGGCCGAGGTGGATGAGTTTCCCGCCGATGGGGTGAGCACTGCACTGCCTTCTGGTAGGGGGGCTGGGAGGAGTCATACATTGGGGGTTTCCAGCTTAGGGACATTTGCATCCTATAATCAGGTGTTATTTGACATTCAAAGCCACTGAGCAGAATGGACTGGATTGTCCTGAGAGTTTACATAGGAGGCAGCGGAGCTCGGGAGTGGGGCCTTGGAGTTTCCTTCGAAGGCAGGATCCAGGATCTAGAAGGAAGCTGGGGTGGGCGTACCTCCGGCCCGCAGCCCTGGTGGTGCGAAGCCCACTGCCTTTCTCAACAGGAGATGTCGGCGCAAGAGGAAGACCGCAAGAAGGAGCTGGAGGCGCAGGAGAAGCACAGGAAGCTTTTTGAGGGCCTGAAGTTCTTCCTGAACCGAGAGGTGCCCCGCGAGGCCCTGGCCTTCGTCATCAGGTAGGGAGGCTCAGGGGCCTGCTGACTGCATTGGTTCGGCCATGCTCTGGTCTGGGTCCTGCCCTGGTGCCCACTGGTAACATTGGGATGGTGTCAGCTTCCACTTCTTATGAAACAGGGTGTGGAAAGTGCTTGGCACTGCACTGAGCACGTAGGAAGCACTCAGCAGAGGGAGGGACTGCCGTCATTTTATTACCAGCTTAGCACAGGAGGGGCAGTGAGTAGATCTCTGCTGAGCCAGGGCTGGAGGGTCCTGGGATGAGGAGGGGGCAGTTGTGTCCTAAGAGGGTGAGTTTATGGGCTGGGTGGCCAGCAGGTTCCAGGGAGCTGAGTCCCAGGACAGGCAGCTCATGTCTTCATATCCATGTGGGCTTTCTCTGTCCCTGCAGGAGTTTTGGGGGGGGAAGTGTCCTGGGACAAGTCTTTGTGCATCGGGGCCACCTATGACGTCACGGACTCCCGCATCACCCACCAGATTGTCGACCGGCCTGGGCAGCAGACCTCCATCATAGGCAGGTAGGCCCCCAAGGTCCTCGTCTGGATTTCTGGGTGTCCGTCTCAAGGGCCCTGTGATGCAGTGGGACCTTGGGTGCCCTCCATGACTCATTTTTGCCTGCCACTCTGCACCAGGTGCTACGTGCAGCCCCAGTGGGTGTTTGACTCAGTGAACGCTAGGCTCCTCCTCCCCGTGGCAGAGTACTTCCCTGGGGGTGCAGCTGCCCCCACACCTTTCACCCTTTGTGACTGAGAAGGAAGGAGATTACGTCCCACCTGAGAAGCTGAAGCTGCTGGCTCTGCAGCGGGGGGAGAGGACCCAGGTGAGCAGGACGGGACTGGGCTAGCCTTGGCCCCGGGGCCCAAGCTGGCTGTTTGCCGTGGCTGCCAAGGTGGAAAGCTTCAGGGAACAGGCAGTTGGAGCCGAAAGCCCTTTGAAGCCGCCTGTGGAGGAAGGCTTAGGAGAAGGGACGTCTGCCTCCTGCAGTCAGATGTTATTTGACATTCAGGATAACTCAGCAGAAGAACATGCTGAGTTGTCATCAGAATTCACATTGGATGCTACAGACCTCAGGACTAGGGACCGTGGAATTTCCTCTGATGGCAGCTGGGCTGTGGGGGAGGTGCCAGAGAGGACCACAGTTGGGACAGCCCTGAACTGCCCATGGCTGAAGATGGCAGGGTCAGAGAGGATGGGGCCTGGGCCTGTTGTCACCCTGCCAGGAAGACTGCAGGTTCCCAGGACATTCAGAGGTCATTGGCTGTCCCTAGGAAACCTGAGTGAGTCGGAAGAAGAGGAGGAAGAGGACGATGACAACGAAGGTGATGGTGATGAAGGGGGAGAAAATGAGGAGGAGGAGGAAGATGCAGAGGCTGGTTCAGAAAAGGAAGAGGAGGCCCGGCTGGCAGCCCTGGAGGAGCAGAGGATGGAGGGGAAGGTAGGGCGAACTGCCCTGGGCGCTCAGCCTGGGAAGCAGCCCCGCTTGGTGTCTGTCCTGGCCTAGAAGGGCAGGAGCCAGAGGACTGTTGAGGTCGGGGGAGACCTGCCCTCCCAAGCGCCCTCCTTGTGTCCCCAGAAGCCCAGGGTGATGGCAGGCACCTTGAAGCTGGAGGATAAGCAGCGGCTGGCCCAGGAGGAAGAGAGCGAGGCCAAGCGCTTGGCCATCATGATGATGAAGAAGCGGGAGAAGTACCTGTACCAGAAGATCATGTTTGGCAAGAGGCGAAAAATCCGAGAGGTGAGTTCCTGCCACCTGCCTGAGACCTAGGTGTGGCCACCAGCCCCAGCTGCACAGGGGAACTTAGGCAGCCTGGGGCTCTCCCAGCCTTTTCCTCAGGTTGCCTGCCTGGCCCAGCCCAGCCTCAGGCCCCTGACCCAGGCCAGTGCGGACATCTTGGTACTACCAGCTCCGTGCAGGCTTTCGTAGGGCTTCTGTCCCACCCCGGCGTCCTGCTTCCTGAGTCTGCTGGGCTTTGCCAACAGGGTCTTCCCGGCAGACTCAGGGACTATGGGGGGGCTTTTGTTAAGCTTCTCTCTGTTTTGTTTTTTCTTGTTCATAAAGCCATATATGCTCATTAAAAATACAAACTCCTACACCCCAGAACCCTGCGAGGGGTGATGCAGAGTGGCTCACAGCCCTGCCCTTGGAGTAGAGCTGCCTGTAGTTACAGCTGCCCGTAGTTACAGCCGCCCGTAGTTACAGCCTCCAGGTTTCTCTTGTGCACATAATGACCCATGTTTGGGAGGTCGTGCTAGAGATTGTTTTGAGGTATAATTTGTTTTTTGTTTTTTGAGATGGAGTCTTCCTTTGTCACCCAGGGTGCAGTGCAGTGTCGCAGTCTCGGCTCACTGCAACCTCCACCTCTCAGGTTCAAGCAATTCTCCTGCCTTAGCCTCCCAAGTAGCTGGGATTACAGGTGTGTGCCACTCACACCTGGCTGATTTCTGTATTTTTAGTAGAGACAGCGTTTCACCATCTTGGCCAGCCTGGTCTCGGACTCCTGACCTCAAGTGATCCACCCACCTCGGCCTCCTCAAGTGCTGGGCTGAGAGGCGTGAGCCACCGCACCCGGCCTGAGGTGTAGTTTTCATTTAACCGTCATCCAATACCTGGCCTGTCGCTTGTGATGGGATTAGATTGTTCTCCAGTTTTAGTCATTCTCAGATAACATCCCCGAGCATGTTCCTGCCCACCGCTGAATGATTCTTCAGGCTAAATTCATAGAAGCATAATTGCTGCAGTTTTGAAATAGTTATTGTCAAATGGGGCTGGGCATGGTGGCTCACGCCTGAAATCCCAGCACTTTTGGGATAATAAGACAGGAGGATCACTTGAGGCTAGGACTTCAAGACTAGCCTTGGCAACATATTGAGACCCTGTCTCTACCAAAAAAATAAAAAAAGGCTAGGCATGGTGGTGCACACCTGTAGTGAATCCCAGCTACTCCAGAGGCTGAAGTGGGAGGATGGTTTGAGCCCAGTAGTTTGAGACCGCAGAGAGCTGTGATCGTGCCTCTGTGCTCCAGCCTGGGCAACAGAGGAATACCCTGTCTCTTTAAAAAAATTAAAATGATGTCAGATGACCCCAGAAAGAAGGTTCTTCCTATTGTACCTCTTTCCACCAGCTCCTGGGGAAGGTTCCAGTGGTGTCTGGCTTTCCCAGGTGGAGTAGGGAAATGGGGCAGTTGCTAAGGCTCCTTCCAGCTCTTGGAGTTTAGGATTCTCTTATCTTGAGATTTTTGGGCCCATGAAATAATGTCCAGGCAAGGCTAGGGCATGTTTTCTCACTGTAAAGTGGGTCAAGTAGATCTTTTTCCTATGGGAGTTTGCCTGTGACCTTTTCTGGAAGCTCTGCTTTTAAGGGATAGCCTTGAGTTCGGTGCCCCAACCCTCCCCTCTACCCACCTCAGGCTGACCTTCGCCTTCCCCCTCACAGGCCAATAAGCTGGCGGAGAAGCGGAAAGCCCACGATGAGGCGGTGAAGTCTGAGAAGAAGGCCAAGAAGGCAAGGCCGGAGTGAGTGCTGGCGGCCCCTCAGGGCTGAGGCCAGCTCCTAGCAGCTGAGCGTGGCAGAGGCAGGCCAGAGGACCTAAGTGTGATGGACCAGAGTCATTTCTCTTCTTTCTCCAGCCAGCCCTGATCTCTCACGCTCTTTGGCTGGGCCAGTGGGCAGCCCTGGCCTTCCCTTGGATGGAGCTGCCCTGCTGGTGCCTGAGCAGAGAAGAGGCCTCTGTGCCCAGCCTGATTCTGTGTTCCCAGGAGCCAGTGACATGAGGTGCAGGGGCCCACCCAGCCTCTTACCTGCTGCCCCTGTTCACCCTGGCTTTCCACAGCCCCCTCCCGCACAGTTGGACCCATGATTCTCAGGGTGCTGTGATGGGGTGAGGGTTGGGGGAGCATTTGTTATTAAATGACTGGACTTCCATGCCAATTGTATTCTGTGTCCATGAGCCTTTCTGGGCTTGGAGGAGGCCCTCCTAGCACTCTGTGCTGCAGGCTGGGCCAACCTGGGTATTTACCAAGATGGACCTCGGCACGGCTCAGAGCTCTCTGGATGTCCAAGGACCCCTCCAGGTCCAGGGGATCCCAAAGGTAGGCGTAGAGGTTCTGGGCCTGGACTCCGCAGCCTGTCTGACCTGGGTTCACATTCTAGCGCAGGCACTTTCCCGCTGCACCTGCTTCCTCATGTGTCAGTTCCCCGTAGAAATTCTGGTCTTTGAGCCGGGCTCAGTGGTTCATGCCTGTAATCTCAACACTTTGGGAGGCTGAGGTGGGTGGATCACCTGAGGTCTGGAGTTCGAGACCAGCCTGGCCAACATGGTGAAACCCTGTCTCTACTAAAAATACAAAATTGGCCAGGTGTGGTGGTGCATGCCTGTAATCCCAGCTACTTGAGAGGCTGAGGCAGAACTGCTTGAACCCGGGAGGCGGAGAGTGCTGTGAGCTGAGATCGTGCCATTGCACTCCAGCCTGGGCAACAAGAGCGACTCAAAAAAAAAAAAAAAAAAATTCTGGTCTTTCAGAGGGATGTGTTGAGGGTTCTGTGAAAACTTTATAGACTCAGTAATGTCAGGTGTGTGGTAAGTACTTGGTAAACACCGACTGATTTTCTTCACTTCCTGTTGGAGTCGGCCCAGAAGGTAAAAGCCAGAGCCTGAGGGATCTGTGGGCCTGTGGTGAGGTCCTGCCCTCAGCTTGCCTTGTGGACCCGTTGGCAGAACTGCTGAGTACTTCCCAGCGTAGGCTTCAGCAGCAGCTCCACTTGTGATGTGTGAGGCCTACCCCGACAGCTTCCCTGCTGACCTTGACAGTGCCCCTGCTGACGCCCCGGGGGACATGCCCTAACCTGGAACCACCAGTGCATCATGACGGAACCAGGACCACAACCTGGGGCTCTTGGTGGTCACTCTGAGCCCCTCCCAGGACAAACTCCCCAAGGTACCCCTGGGGGGATGGGGGCCAGGCTGAGGAAGTGTGGGTTTGGAATGGCTTTACCTTCCCTGAATCTACGCACCTTGCCCTCTGTCTCTCACTATTTGCTAACTGTGTGGGCAGAGAATGTTTTTGTGGCAGTGGCTATAGGTCCAACCTGTGCAGGGGGAAGGCAAGAGCTTGGGCAGGCTCCGGCCTGAGTAGCAGAAAATCCAGGCCCCCACCTCAGCTGGGCCTGGCTATGGGTGGGGAGGAGAGGACTGTGTGCCATTCTCACTCTGTCATGTACACCACGATGGGAGGGAGCAGGGTTGCCTCCAGAGGCAGGAACAGAGGGTCAGGACCTCTGGAGCCAGAGCCTGCAGCCCCAGGGGACAACTCAGGCCTGTGGGGGCCTGTGCATCCAGGGCCACAAGGCTGGGGTGCAGGCCCATCAGATACGGAAAAATCCCTGGCAGCCATGCTGATGTGGAATTTTCCCCATTCCAGAATCGCCCGTAATGGCGGGGGCAGCGGGGGCTCTGACGTGTCCCAGGCCCCACTGGGTGGCCAGCTGGTTCCTTACTGCCCACAGCTGGCGCTGAGGATTCCTGGCCCCTGGCAGGCATTGGTCTTGATCCGTGGTCTTGCTCCTCTGGGGTGAAGAAGGAAAGCCCAGGGCTGGAAAATGAGACAGCGTCTGGATGGGATACCTGCCTCCTGATGGCCCTGCTCAGCCCTCTTTGGCACCCTAGAGAGTGACAGCTGAGACCTCCAGGTGGCAGGACCAGTGGCAGCTGAGCCTCTTGCCTGAGCTCCCGCCACTCCCATGAGTGCCAAAAATGTGTTGTCCTCAGTTGGCACTGCGTAGAGCAAGAAGCCATATGGTCCACTGGATCCTAAGGGCCCCAGGGCTCCCCAGCCAAAGTTAAGCAATGGTCCGGCCGAGACTTTTCCCCAGGGCCCTGGCTGCCCTCCCCACCATCACCAAGCCTGGGCATCCTCGAGTCTCCTGGGCTGGGGGCTCCGTTGAGCCAGAGGGCTGGCGGCGGGGCAATGGCCCCGTTGGCGCATCCGAGACAAACGGGCCTTGTTGGGCCGGCGGCGGGGGCGCAGCGATGCGCCCCAGAGCGCTGAATGCGGCTTCTGTGCGTCTCGGGCGGGCGCAGAGGGGCCGGGACGGGGCGGGGAGGGGGCCGGCCCGGGGCGGGGAGGGGGCCGGGGCCCGGGGCGTCCATTGGCCCCGGCGCCGGAGGACGGGCCAGGCTGGCGGCCGCACCTGGCCGGGAGCGGGCGCGGTGCGGCAGCGGCGGCGGGGGCGGGGGCATGGACCAGGCCTGGTGGAGCGGGGGGGCCCGGGCGGGTGCGCCCCGCCGCCCAGTGAGCGCCCGGGCGGCGCGGCCCGGGCCGAGCCAGCCACGCTGAGGCGGAGGAGGACGGGGACAAGGTACGTCCCGGGCTCCAGCACGCACTGCCAGCTTGAGCCCTGCCTCAGTCTACTCCCTGGGGATACCGCCCACATTACCCGAACCTTCGAACTGGGACCCGTGCCAGAGGAGGGGGAATAGGAGTGCAGCACGGCTGCTCCGGGCACTGGGTGCCCTGCCCACTGCCAGAGGGTGGCCCGGTGGGGGGCCAGGGGAGGGCGCAAATTGGTGCTCTCCCTGCCCTTGTTTTTCCCCAGCCCCCCCAATCCCCCTTCTAGGGCTTGTCAGTCTCTGAAGGTGGGATGGGTGGGGGCAGAAGGCAGGCTGCTGGGGCTGGGCTGGAGCTGGGAGTGGTTAATGATTAATCTTGGACACAGTGGCCTGAGCCCTAGGGGAGGATGGGCAGATCTCCCCTGTCTCCATCGGCACTCCCCAGAAAAGGGGTCAGAGCTGGAGCCGGAGACCATAGTAAGGGATGGATCCCCTCTGCTGGGGGGAAGGCCCTGACCTGTATCCCAGAGGAAGCAAAGCCACCAAGGAGAGGTTTGGGAGGGCAGGACAAACCCTGGCATCCAGGACGGGTCCCATAGGAAATCCCACAGTTCCCATTTCCTAGGCCAGTGCCCCAGAAGGGGGTCCAGCTTGGTCTGCCCCCTTGGTGCCAGGCCAGCATTTTGGTACCAGCACAGAGCACACTACAGACCAAGCCCTTCCCAATGGGAACTGCCCCACCCAGAGAGGTGACTGCACGGCACGTCTATCTGCTGTAACCCACACCAGGAGGAGGGAAAGGGAGAGAGGGCAGCAGGCCTGACACCTGATCCCCAGGCTGGACTTCCTCGATGACAGGTGGGGAGGTGCCATGAGAATCCTCCAGAGGGAAGAGAGGTGTGGAGGACTGTCCATTTCAGTTGGGAAAATCCAACCTCTTCCTTTACTGACGGGATGACCTGAGGCCCAGAGAGGGTGAGGCTTGTCCAGGGTCACACAGTGGGCACAGGAGGGCAGGCCTGGGCCAGAGTAGCTGCTGTGCACACTGTTCCTTGTCTCGTGAAGGAGGCATTGCTACCTATCCCCGTTACCCAGAGGGGGATACTGAGGCCCAGGGAGATTCAATGACTTGTCCAAGGTCACATGGCTCAGAGGTAGCTGAGCTGACTCCAAATCATAGGAGTCTTGCCCTGGCCCCCATCTCAGGACCCCAGCCCAACCTATGACCACTTTCTGCTCCTCTGGGGTCCTGCCTTCTTGGATCTGCCTGGGCTGCCCCAAACTCTCAGCTCTGGACCCCTCCCCCTTGCCTCCCTGGCTCCCAGCTCCGCCTGACACTTCAGCGGGTGGGCAGGCTGCTACCCCGGGAGCAGAGACAACAAAGCCCTGTTCCCAGCTGCCACCTCGGCCTGCTTCATTCCCTGCTTGCTCAGGCAGAGCCCTTACTGGAGGAGAGCTCCCTGCAGACAGAGAATGCCTGCTCCTCATGCATCCCCTTCCCTTAATGGGTCTGATGCCCTCGTGTCACCCAGCAAGGGAGGAGTGTGTCCCCCACAGCCCCTCCCACTGGGTTCTGAGGGACTAGGTGTGCCACCCAGTGAAAGAGGCAATGATTAACCTGGAAGAATGATGCAGAAATGGAATTCTGGGCCCGGCTGCGGGCTTGTGGAGGGCTCCTTGCTTCACTTTGACTGGATGAGCCCTTTACAGGCTCCACACGAGTCCAAACAGGGCAGAGCAGGATGGAGCCCCAGGTGCCCATAGGGGTCATCAGGCTGGGGACTGCTGGAATCACCAGGTGAGGGGCAATGGTGGGAGGAAGTGGGGGCCCAGAGGATGCCTGCCTTCCCACTTGCGAGTTCCGGGGCCTCGGATGGGGATGGTGGCCTTTTAGAAGTCTGCACAGACAGCGCCTGCTTCCCCTACCGGAGGGGATCTAGGAGGGTAACGGTATGATCGATCAGAGGAGCTAACACTGAGCTTGTGGCGTTCTGCGTGCCTCACAGCAGGCCTGTGACAGTGTCATAGTACCTGCCATTTTTTAGGAAACTGAGGCTCAGAGAGGGGAAAGTCACTTTGCCAAGGTCACCCAACTGGTAGGAGGGCAGAGTTACCAGGGGCGTTTCCAGGAGTGGAGAGGCAGGTGTCTGTATCTCCAGCATTGTGCACTGCAAGTGTCAGCACCTTTCCACAAACCCTTATATTGTTACATAGTTTTATGCAAACAACTGCATAAGAATCCTTAAAAAATATTTCAGGCATGTTACAAGGTACAGAGACTGATATTATCAACTCCTACATACTCAACTCCGGTTCTCAGCATTTTTGGAGCTAATGACGAAGTGACTGACTTCTTGGTGAAGCTGTGATTTGCAGCTCCCCAGTTAGAGCTTCTTTTAAGGCTTCTCAAATCTGCCATCAGGAAGCAGGGTGATTTACCCAGACTAGGCAGTAGAGCAGGAAGAGCTGTGGCCTTTCTCCTCCTTTCGGCTTTGTGGTGTAGGCGCTCTACAAGTGACTGAGCCTGAATGTCCCCACACATCACATGGGGCTAGGAGGGGGAGACTGTCAAGGTGTCTGTCAAGGTCACAGGCGTGGCTGCCCTATGAAACAGCAGAGAGAGATGACCCTGCACAATCGCCAAGTGCTTTCTGAATCATCAAAAAACATTACTCTCTCTCAGCTGCTACTACCTGTATCCACGTGGGCAGCCTAGGGGGCAGCAGGGGCCAGCTGTCAGGGCTGACGCTTTGGGAGTGGTCCTCTGAGCCAGCAAGTTGGGATCCAGCTGAAATGCCCCAGTGAGTGGTCTTCCGCCTCTCTGCTGCAGCACCCCATTCTAGAGGGGCTCAGATTGAGGAAGCTTCTGGATGCTTGCAAGTCACCCCCCAGTACCCTCGGATGGAGGGCTAACCTATCCCATCTGCCCCTTCCATTATGCCACCCATACTTCCCAGCTCCTTCTCAGTCCCAGGCGCCTGTTGCCCCTCCCCACTTGGTGCACTGAGGTTCAGAGAGGGCACTGTATCTGCTTCAGCCACACAGTGAGGAGAGGTGAGGCTCAGATGAGCCCATTTTTCCTCTTCCTCCAGCCAGGCTGCAGATTTTCAAAGTGGAAAAATCTTTATTTATTTTTCCAAAGTAATATAAGCTCTTTTGTAAAGTGTGTGTTTGTGTGTGTGTGTGTGTGTGTTTGTGATCACAGAATCAAAATATGTTCCAGAAAGTAAATGGCCTTACTCCTCAGGGAATTACAATTTATAATTGAGTATCTTTTCAGACCCTTTCACACATACACGAATGTACAAATTTTCTCCACATGAATAAGTTTATTCTGTACACAGTGCATTCCAGGCTTAATATTAGGCAACTTTTTTTTTTTTTGAGACAGAATTTTGCTCTTGTTGCCCAGGCTGGAGTGCAATGGTGAGATCTCGGCTCACTGCAACCTCTGCCTCCTGGGTTCCAGTGATTCTCCTGCCTCCCGAGTAGCTGGGAATACAGGCATGCACTACCACAGCAGGCTAATTTTTAAATTTTTTGTACAGATGGGGTCTCACTATGTTGCCCAGGCTGGTCTCGAACTCCTGGGCTCAAGCAATCTGCCTGCCTTGGCCTCCCCAGAATGCTGGGTGGTACACGCCACCTTGCCAGGCCAGTGAATGGTTTATGGGGGAATAGCGGTGCTGCAGACTCTGATACAGCCCTGACTGTCCTCTTTTATCACCTTAGGGAGCTCTTCTTCATCCTGCTCTGAAGGCACAGGCTCCCTGTCCTTCCTCACCCTTCCCTCGGTGACTGTAGCTACTCCTATGGCCTCAATTCCCACTTCTGCGCCCAGTTCCCCACCTACCTCTCTCCCTCCCTCAAGAACCCCCTCTTTGCTCCCACTGCTCTTTAGCCATTCTGCGATCAGACTCAGCATGTTCTAAACAGAAACTGATACCACCCACTTCACCCCAACGTTCAACCTGGACTTCTTTTGGCCTCCCCCAACTCAGGGACTAGCTCCACCTCCACCAGCCAGCAACTCTTCCCTCCCCTCCTCCACACCCCACCGCCAACAGAATGCTGCCTTTGCATGGTCTACAGACAGCTGCGGTCCTCCCCCAGCCTTCTCCTTGCTCCAAGTCACACCTGCACAGCTGTAACAACTACCATGGTGGTCGGCCTGCTCCTTCCACTCCTTCCTCATCCCTATAGTTCATTTCTTACCCAGTAGCCCAATGGGAATCCCATCTGCTCACTCCTCTGCTGAAGACCCTCCCAAGGGTCCCTCCCTACAGCCCACAGGATCCAGGCCAGACTCGACAGCATGCTTCCTGAAAGTCCTGCATGATGTCCCTTTTTTTTTTTTTTTGAGACTGAGTCTCACTCTGTCGCCCAGGCTGAAGTGCAGTGACGCGATCTCGGCTCACTGCATCCTCTGCCTTCTGGGTTCAAGCGATTCTCCTGCTTCAGCCTCCTGAGTAGCTGGGATTACAGGTGCATTTTGTTTCGGCTCACTGTAACTTCCGCCTCCTGGGTTCAAGTGATTCTCCTGCCTCAGCCTCCCAAGTAGCTGGGATTACAGGCATATGCTACCACATCCAGCTAATATTTTGTGTTTTTAGTAGAACAGGGTTTCACCATGTTGGTCAGGCTGGTCTCACCAACAGGTAGCTACGTGCCACCACACCTGGCTAATTTTTGTATTTTTAGTACAGATGGGGTTTTACCATGTTGGCCAGGCTGGTCTCAAACTCCTGACCTCAGGTGATCCACCCACCTCGGCCTCCCAAAGTGTTGAGATTATAGGCGTGAGCCACCGTGCCCAGCCCCTGCATGTTCCTCTTAACCCTGCCCTACTTTCTGGCTGTCTCTGTAGTCTCTCCCCTGCCCACCCAGCCTCTTACACGGACACACTCCAGACACTCCAGCCAGGTGGAACGAATATTCATTAGTTTCTCAATTGCCCTGGGCCTTTGCATGTGCTTTTCTCTCTGCGTGGTTCATTCTAGGGTAACAGGCATAGTTAATGCTAGCTGCTGTAGCAGACAAACACTAAATTCTAAAAGGCTTAATACAATGTCAGTTCAGTTCTCGTTTGCTTGAAATCCAATCTGTGTCTGGTGGGTAGAGATGCAAAGGCCTAGGGTCCTCCCAGTTCATCCCACGCCCAGATCCTTGGAGACCGCTCCATTCATCCAGTAAATGGGAAAGGAGACCATAGAAAAGGTCCACCCACTTAACCTCATCAGCGGGCATTCTGTTCACATCTCATTGGCCAGTCACATCAGGACATTGAACTGCAAGGGCGCCTGGGAAATGTAGGCTAGCCGTGTGGCCAAGGAGAAAAGAGAACTGCCTTTAAAAATTGGAGAACGGGGGCCGGGCGCGGTGGCTCAAGCCTGTAATCCCAGCACTTTGGGAGGCTGAGGTGGGCGGATCGCGAGGTCAGGGAACTACAGCTACTGGTCTCGAACTTGGCTCACTGCAACCTCTGCGTATGCCACCACGCTCGACTAATTTTGTATTTTTAGTAGAGATGGGGTTTCTCCATGTTGGTAAGGCTGGTCTTGAACTCCCGACCTTAGGTGATCCACCCGCCTCGGCCTCCCAAAGTGCTGGGACTACAGGCGTGAGGCACTGCGCCCAGCTTTCGGTATACGGCTTTTATCATTTAAAAAGTTTTTGCTGGGCACCGTGGCACACACCTGCAATCCCAGCTACTCAGGAGGCTGAGGCAGGAGAATTGCTTGATCCCAGGAGGCAGAGGTTGCAGTGAGCCAAGATCTTGCCACTGCACTCCAGCCTGGGCGACAGAGCAAGGCTCTGTCTCAAAAAAAAAAAAATTTCCTGGGGTGGCGTTGGAGAACCAGCCAAAGCTGTTGTCACCAATACTCTGGGAAGAGACCCCTCTGGCAGGGCTGGAAGCACAGCCTATCTTCAGCACTCCCTACTCTGGAAATCTCTGCTTCCCTTGGCTAGTTGCTCACTTCCTCACCCCTACCCTTGCTCCTACCCTCACTTCACTCTCACTAGGTGAGGTCCTCACCCCTCTATAAAATGGAGTATTGTAATAACAGGAGCTCTCCAGAGAGGATTGTCAGGCTGCATGATGCATGAGATGTCCCGAGCACAGAAGTGGACCCTGTGGGTTCAGAGTCCACACTCATAAACCACAGCCCCTGCAGTTTGATCCCAGCTCTGCCCTGACTCACCCTTGGAAAGCTGTCTTCAAGCTAGCTCAGCTCAGAGGGCAGAAGGGCAGCACAATGTTAGGCTGGATAAAACAACTCCGTACTATGTCCCAAACCTGATTCCAGCACCTAGAGAGAGGGGACTCGGCCTGCCTTGTGGCAGTTGAAGCTCTGGTATTTCGTGGGTGCTCAGGGGCTGCTCCTGGACTGGTGAGGCTTTGAAGGAAAGGGAGACTTAGAGCAAGTGAGGATGCCCACTGTTCCGTGGGAGAGGCTGGCAGCTGCTTAACCTATGAAAGTGCTTAGTAGGGGGTGAATGACTGTCACAATAAAGATCGTTAATTGATGGTGGC
Organism: Ateles fusciceps; assembly: GCA_036589455.1. Lineage (NCBI taxonomy): Eukaryota > Metazoa > Chordata > Mammalia > Primates > Atelidae > Ateles > Ateles fusciceps. Next base: position 10,243,427 of record JAZHEH010000882.1, read on the forward strand.
ACCTGGGTCCCTAGATGGTGACATCTGCCTGGTTCATGATGGGGCTCTAGGCAGCAGTGCTGAAGGGAGGATGGAGGAGGCCTTTCTGGGCACAAGGAGACCCTCTGTCCATGGACAAAGTTGAGACAACTGACCTGAACCTAAGATTCAAGTGCCTGAGCAGAGTCCTAGGGTTCCTGGGCTTAGGGATAGGGCGCCTAGAACTGCCTCTTCCTGCCAAGGCGCTGGGCAGGATCTGCATCTCCAATCAGCCCAAATCCTGCAGAGCTGGTCAAGAGTGTCTGTGTATCACCATTCCTCACCCAGGGATAGAGGTAGAAGCAGCACACCTCTTTTTTTTGAGATAGAATCTCGCTCTGTCACCCAGGCTGGAGTGCAGTGGCACGATCTTGGCTTAATGCAACCTCTGCCTCCCACGTTCAAGCGATTCTCCTGCCTCAGCCTCCCCAGTAGCTGGGACAACAGGCAAGTGCCACCGAACCCGACTTTGTATGTTTAGTAGAGACGGGGTTTTACCATGTTGGTCATGCTGGTCTTGAACTCCTGACCTCGTGATCCGCCCGCCTCGGCCTCCCAAAGTGCTGGGATTACAGGCGTGAGCCACCGCGCCCAGCAGGGACACCCTCTTTGATGAAAGATTTAGAGCTCAGAAAGTGTGATCTTGCCAGAGTCATCTTCCGAGCCCTGGTCAGATGCTCTGCCTCCTGGAAGCCTTCCAGGCTGAGTTCGTTACTCATTCTTCTGGATTCTCACAGATTTTGGATAAACCTTGGTCCTTGGTTGCGTCTCAGCATCTTTAAGCCCTGGAGTGTATGTACTCTGGCTTTGTCTGCTCTCTGCTAGCTGTGTGACCTTGAGCTGGTGACTTTACCTCTCTGAGCTTTGGTTTCTTCACCAGGAGAGTAGACTAACAGAGGTGCTTGATGCATAAACCGTGAGACCTACATGAAATGCAGTAGGTAGAGCAATTAGCCCTCTTGCACCTCACGCCACATTTACCTCCCTGTCCCTCACTCAGCCTTAGAGCCTGTTCTGGGCTCTCTGCAAGGTTCTGTGGTTGCTGTGTCCTTGGCCCAAGGATACCTGGAATCTTTCCATGCCCTTTCATGGAAGAGCTGCTTGCTTATTGGGGTCCAGAGAGAAGTGAGGACCGGCCAGGGCTGTCCAGTGGGGACAGAGGGCCAGGGCAACACCTGCAGGGTACTGAGGTGTGCCACCTGCTATCCCCAGGAAGGAAACTCATGAATATTCACGCCACTAGAGTGGGAGGGAGGCAGCCAGCTTGCTGCTGGGTGTCACTGGAGCATTCCTGTCTCCCAGTGACCGCAGAGGCAGCCTGGGAGATGGACGTGGCTCAGGCAGCGGGTGGAAAGGGGCAGCCAGCCATAGCCCGAGGTGAGTGTGCCTCTTCTGCTCCGCCACAGGGGTCACAGGGAAAGTAGGACACCCTGAGGCCTGCCTGGTGGTGACGCTCTAAGCCAGGTTTCCCTGTGTGCATGACTCGGGGGAGTAAGTCCCGTTTCTCCTTCGTTCCCTGGAGGTGTCGGTTCAGCTGAACAGGAGGATGGCCGGGCCTGGCCTGCTGCCAGCTGTCTGCACTGATGCAAGCCAGTGTGACGGGCGTAATCTAGAAGGACAGGAATAGATGGGGTGGGCTGGTGACAGTGGGACCATCTGTGCTGAATGCCTGCGGTTGTCGCCACCATGGGCGGAGGAGGTGGGAGACCCAGGTTCTAGTCCCGTCTCTGCTGCTGTGCTGTGTAACCCTGAAAGTGTCCTTGCCCTCTGTGAGGCTCAGCTTCCTTGCCTCTTGGTCGTCCGGCCTTGAGGCTGGGAGGTTCTGGCTGCATTGAGATCGTCCTTAGACCTGAGCCCCTCAGCTGCCTGCAAGCCTCCATTGTGGGCCAGTGGGCACATACTTTGATGGGGCTGTGGCTGGAACCCTGGGAACGCAATGATGATGATGATGATGATAACAGTGATGGCAGGTCCTGCTCAGTGAGTGCTCTGTGCCAGCCCCGGGCTGGGTGCTTTCCTTGTGGAATGCAGGGGATCCGCACAGCACCCTGTGATGGAGGGATGGCTGGTACAGTTTGAGTATCCCTTATCCCAAATACTTGCTACCAGAAGTGTTTTGGATTTCAGATTTTTCAGATTTTGGAATATATGCATATACGTAATCAGCTATCTTGGAGATGGAACCGAAATCTAAACACTAAATTCATTTAAGTTTTTTCTTTCTTGTTGATTTTATTGTTTAAACGTTTTTAAATTTTATTTTTAAATTTTAGCCTAGTGACTGTCCTCCCTCAAGCCAGGCTCCTGGTTGCCTGCTAGCTCCTCTCCTGACCTCAGTCTGCCCAGGGGCTCTGCCTGTGATCACAGAGGGCCCTGGGTGCCCTGATCTTGCTGTTGTGTGTCCACTGCACACACGAGGAGAAGGAGGCTCAGGGAGGGTAAGGTTCATAGCTTCACGCCCAAGTTCACAGTGGCTACACAGGAAGGGCACGACCAGCCTTGGACCCCTCAGTGGCTGGCACAGGAGGGGCCAGACACCAGGGCCCCCTCTGCTTCCCTCCCCTTATCCTGACTACTGGCTCAGCCCACAGAGACCGAACCCTCCTGTGCTCCCAGGACAGAGCTTCCTGTCCTTCCTCCCCACATCCCCCACTTTCTGCGATGCAACTTTCCCTCCTTCCTTCCCCCTCAGCTTGGGACAGGGCTTGGGACACATCAGGCAAGGGCTGCCGTGGACAATGCAGGAAGCTTCGAGGTCCATAGACCTGGGCTCGAATTCCTGCCCTGCCCTGCCTTTGCTGAATGACCCTGGGCAAGCTTTGTCAACTCTTGGAATCTCACCTTTCCCATCTACCAAAATGGGGGGTGACAGCGGGGTGGGGGGTGGAGTGATATCCACTAAGTAGCAGCTGAGAAGGGTCAGTTAGACGCTCTGGAGAGGCAGGCCCCTGCCCTGGGCCTGGCTTCTAACAGGGGGCTCAAAAGTAAAAGTAGGAGGGATGGCCCAAGGCTCAGCAGCTGGCAGCACCCAGCATGTGTGGTGGGGGCCTGGCAAGGTTTGAGAAATAGCAATTGGGGGCTGGGTTTAGTGGCTCACGCCTGTAAATCCCAACACTTTGGGAGGCTGAGGCAGGTGGATCGCTTGAAGTCAGGAGTTTGAGACCAGCCTGGCCAACATGGTGAAACCCCGTCTCTACTACAATACTAAAGTTAGTCAGGTGTGGTGGCGGGCACCTGTAATCCCAGCTATTCAGGAGGCTGAGGCAGGAGAATCACTTGAACCCAGGAGGTGGACGTTGCAGTGAGTTGAGATCGCACCACTACACTCCAGCCTGGGCAACATAGGGGAGACTCCGTCTCAAAAAAAAAAAGCAAATGGGAGAATGAAATGAGTGAGTGAATGAGTGAAACAATAACGGGGTGGGGGGTGGAGAAACTGTCCTGGGTGTGGCCAGGTGGAACCTGATTGGCAGGCAGGGAGGTTGGTCTGCCCCCTGCTGCAGGGCCTGAACCTCAGCGTCTCCACTGTTGCTGCTTCCCAGATTCCGGAAGGTACCCTGGTGAGTGGGGCTGCCGGGGCAGGGTGGGTCCCTTGGATTTCCAGAGGGCCAGCCACAGGAGTCCTAATCCTTCCTCATCTTAAAGTCAGAGAAACTGAGGCCCAGAGTTTGGACTGTGATCTGGCCCATGACTCTGCCCTGTTCTCTGCTGGGCCCCTGGGGAGTGGGAGGCTGAAGGGGAGCTTGAGGCTGTGGTAGGTTTGTGCTTTGTGGGCGGCCCAGCCCCCACCCCGGGCCTCAGGAGGGGGTGCCGCTAAGTGATTAGTATGTGCTGGTTGCTTTGCTTAGCTCCAGAGTACAGCTAGGGGCGCGACCAGATTTCCCATTTTACAGATGAGAAACTGAGACTCCATGAGGGTTCTTGGCTTGTCTGAAACCACAGTGCTGGATTGAAACACAGGCTCAGGGTCCCAGAGCCTGTGGTCGGTGCTGGGGCCCCTCCATGGCTGGCGGGTTTATCCCACTTTGCAAGCTTCTTCATGTGTTAAATAACAAATGTGTTAACACATTTGTTTACGTGTTAACAATTACTGCCTTTTTTTTTTTGAGATGGGGCCTCACTCTGGTTGCCCAGGTTGAAGTGCAGTGGCATGACCTTGGCTCACAGTAACCTCTGCCAACCTCTGCCCCCCAGGCTCCAGCGATCCTCCCACCTCAGCGTAACTTTTCCAGGGAATACGTGTGCGACCCTCCTCCAGGCGGGCTGACTGGCTTCTGCCTCCAGGGACAGTGGTGATAATGCCGTGCGTGTAGTCATTAGCCCATCTTCAGGCTTTTCCCGTCTTCAGGGGCCCAGGGCGCAGTGCAGTTTGAGCCAGGACGGGAGTGGAAAGTTCGGGCCAAGAGTAGAAAGTTTGGGGCGCTGGCTTTGCAACTGAGGGGGAGGCAGGAAGGCTCCCCAAGCTACAGCTCTCTCTGGGACTCCAGCTCCTCAGCCTGAACTCCCCCTCACTGCCCACATCTCACTCCCCTGCTGATAAGGTTGCCACGCTTAGATCATCCCCCCCAGACAAGTAACAACAACAGGCCGGGCACGGTGGCTCATGCCTGTAATCCCAGCACTTTGGGAGGCCAAGGTAGGAAGATTGCTTGAGCCCAGGAGTTCAAGACCAGCCTGGACATCTCAAAAATAATATAAAATATTTCAAAAATAAAAAATAAAACAAAGAAAGAACAATAATCCAACCTCCAGGACATCTGGTTAAACTTGAAGTTTGAATAATTTTTTTTGTTTTGAGATGTAGTCTCACTCTGTCACCCAAGCTTGAGTGCAGTGGCATGATCTTGGCTCACTGCAACCTCCACCTCCTGGGTTCAAGCAATTCTTCTGTCTCAGCCTCCCAAGTAGCTGGGACTATAGGCACACACCACCATGCCCAGCTAATTTTTGTATCTTTAGTAGAGATAGGGTTTCACCGTGTTGATCAGGTTTGTCTCTAACTTCTGACCTCAGGTGACCCACCTACCTCGGCCACCCAAAGTGCTGGGATTACCAGCGTGAGCCACAGTGCCCAGCCTTGAATAATTTTAGTATAACTATGTCCCATGCAATATTTGGAATATACTTATACTGTAAAAAATTATATTCATTGTTTATCTGAAATTCAAATTTAACTGGGCAACCCTACCAGATGGCGATTGAAAAGTGGGTGGGTGTGTAGGCAGAGGCCTGGCCAGCTGTGTAACCTGAGCCCACTTCTTCCCAGCTGTGAGCCTCAGTTTCTCCATCAGCCACCCCTACAGACTCTGGGGGCACAAGGGCCAGTGAAGAGAGAACAGCCTTGGCCTCTTATTGGGCATGTCACCCTTACCACTGTGGGACGGGTGGAGCATGGGACAAGTAGGGCTGGCTGAGGCTTCTGAAAAGTGAAGCATTCAGGCCCAGAGAGCCCTTGGCCTTCCCTGTAGACAGTCCTGGTTCAGGCCTGGGGAGGCACAGGGCACTGGGAGACAGTCTTCTTTTCCTTCTTCTTTTTTTTTTTTTAATAAAGACGGGGTTTACACCATGTTGGTCAGGCTGGTCTTGAACTCCCAACCTCAGGTGATCCGCCTGCCTTGGCCTCCAAAGTGTTTGGATTACAGGCGTGAGCCACCACGCCCGGCCCTTTTCCTTCTTATTTATTTATTTGAGACAGGGTCTAACTGTGTCATCCAGAGCTGGAGTGCAGCGGCACACTCATGGCTCACTGGAACTCAGGCTCAAGCAATCCTCCTACCTCAGCCTTCCAAATAACTAGGACTACAGGCATGTGCCACCACACCTGGTGAATTAAAAAAACAAAATTTTTTTTGTAGAGAGGGTCTCGCCATATGCTTAGGCTGGTCTTGAACTCCTGGCTCAAGCACTCCACCTGCCTTATCCTTTCAAACTGCTGGGATGACAGGCATGAGCCACTGTGCCCAGCCTTTTTCCTTAGAAAAGTGTTTCATGGTCGAGTGCGATGGCTCATGTCTGTCATTCCAGCATTTTGGGAGGCCGAGGCAGATGGATTGCTTGAACCCAGGAGTTCAAGACCAGCCTGAACAATGTGGCGAAACTGTGTCTCTATTTTTAAAAAAATTAAAATAGCCAGGCACGGTGGCTCACGCCAGTAATCCCAGCACTTTTGGAGGCCAAGGTGGGTGGATCACGAAGTCAAGAGATCGAGACCATCCTGGCCAACATGGTGAAACTCCATCTCTACTAAAAATACAAAAAAATTATCTGGCTGTGGTGGCGTGCGCCTGTGGTCCCAGCTACTCAGGAGGCTGAGGCAGGAGAATTGCTTGAACCTGGGAAGCAGAGGTTGCAGTGAGCCGAGATCGTGCCACTGCACTCCAGCTTGGCGCCTGGTGACAGAGCGAGACTCTGTCTCAAAAAAAAAAAAAAATTAAAATATAAAAAAGAGAATTATTTCATTATGATGACCTAAAAGGTATAAACAATAAGATAACTTCAGGATCTGGGAGAATTTAAAGTAAAATCGAGAATTTTTAAAAATACATATTTTTATAAAAAAGAAAAAGAAAAAGAATCAGAGACAAGATAACTAAAAAATAAGGTAACAAATATTTGTTACCTTATCTTCTTCTTTCTTTTATTTTTTTTTATCAGCCAGCTTAAAAATTAAAAGGAGTGGAAAGCTTGGGGCCCTGGCTCTGCTGCCTGGTTCATTTTAAGTTTTAAATGTTAAGCTTCTCCCTGCCCCATTCCCCAACCTCTGTTTGAGTTGCTTCGCCCACCGTCTCTGTCTGCAGCCCTGGGGCTGTCTCTTTCCAGGTGGTTGCCTCTGGGTCTCTCCAGCATCTCTCTGCCCCTGTCTGGACCCTGCTGGGGGGGCCACAGAGCAGGCAAAGGCAGGTCTTGGCTGCCAGGTGTGGGCAGTCTTGGGTGCGCCCCTGGGGCCAACTTCCTGACACTTGCCCACTGTTTGCTGCCCCTGCAGGTGCCTGAGATGCCGCCACCGCAGAAGAAGCACTGGGAGTCCATGGCTAAGGGGCTGGTGCTGGGTGCGCTCTTCACCAGTTTCCTGCTGCTGCTGTACTCCTATGTGGTGCCCCCCCCTACACGCCGGCCTGGCCTCCACGTGAGTGGTCCAGCTGGGCAGATGACGGGTGTAGGTGGGGGGAGGGATGGCGCCCCACCCATGGGGCCCCATAATTACCACAGGGCCTGTCCCTGTGATCTTGGGGCAGCCACCCTTCACCATGCTGGGCCAGACAGAAATTCCACTGACGGCAGAACTCACTGTGTAACCCTAAGCCTTGGTGTGCCCATCTGTGAAGTGGGAATAATAACAGAGCCTTTCGGCTAGATGCAGTGGCTCACACCTGTAATCCTAGCACTTTGGGAGGCCGAGGTGGGCAGATCACCTGAGGTCAGGAGTTTGAGACCAGCCTGGCCAACATGGTGAAACCCCGTCTCTACTAAAAATACAAAAATTAGCTGGGTGTGGTGGTGTGTGTCTGTAATCCCAGCTACTCGGGAGGCTGGGGCAGGAGAATCGCTTGAACCCAGGAGGCAGAAGTTGCAGTGAGCCAAGATTGCGCCACTGCACTCCAGCCTGGGCAACAGAGTCAGACTCTGTTCAAACAAAACAAAACAAAACAAACAAAAAAACAGAGCCTTCCTCATGGGGCATGAGAATCTGGTAACACTGTCTGTGTACAGGGCTCGGATTAGCATCATCTGAGACTCCAGTGGGGCCACAGTGGGGGTGACCTGTCCATGGGCATGGATTCAGACTGGGGTCTGTCTAACTCCAGGCCCAGCTCCTGAGAACCAGGCTCTCCGGCCTCCTCATGGGGCTGCTCTGCACAGGCCGTACACAGTCTGTAGCTGGTACAATACCAGTGGTTGGTGATATCAAGTTGACATAGAGAAAACTGCGAATTTCTACAAAAACTGACCATTTTTGTCCTATAAAATGGCAATTTCTTGCCGGGCGCGGTGGCTCACACCTGTAATCCCAGCACTCTGGGAAGCCAAGGCGGGTGGATCATGAGGTCAAGAGATGAGACCATCCTGGCCAGCATAGTGAAACTCCATCTCCACTAAAATACAAAAATTAGCTGGGCGTGGTGGTGTGCGTCTGTAATCCTAGCTACTCGGGAGGCTGAGGCAGAATTGCTTCAACCTGGGAGGCGGAGGTTGCAGTGAGCCGAAATCGCACCATCCAGCCTGGCTCCTGGTGACAGAGTAAGACTCTGTCTCAAAATATATATATATATATATGGCAATTTCCTGTGGCCCAAGCTGATACTGATTCATAATACATGCAACACAGTGGCCATGAATGAGATGAGAGCCCGTGTGCCTCATCTCACAACACCGTGAATAGAGCCTGTTATTGTCCCCATTTCACAGAGGAGGAACGGAGGCCAGAGAGGCCAAACCACCCATCCAGGCACCCAGCCTGGACTCAGACCCCACAGGTCCCACTGTTCCAGCTTCTTTGCCACCACTGTTCGCAACAGTCTCCCTCTGTAGCTACCAGAGTCCTGAGGGCCCCAGCACACCCCTGAGGCTCTCCCCACCTCTCTGTCCCTAGCAGGACCCCAGAGGCTGCAGCGTCCTGCTCTCCACCCCTGGTTGAGCCAGAGGCAGTGACCCGGGCCAACAGCTCTGCGGGAGAGTGCCAGCCGCGGCGCAACATCGTGTTCTTGAAGACGCACAAGACGGCCAGCAGCACCCTCCTCAACATCCTCTTCCGCTTCGGCCAGAAGCACAGGCTCAAGTTCGCCTTCCCGAACGGCCGCAACGATTTCGACTACCCGACCTTCTTCGCCCGCAGCCTGGTGCAGGACTACCGGCCCGGGGCCTGCTTCAACATCATCTGCAACCACATGCGCTTCCACTACGACGAGGTGCGCGGCCTGGTGCCGCCCAACGCCACCTTCATCACGGTGCTCCGCGACCCCGCCCGCCTGTTCGAGTCCTCCTTCCACTACTTCGGGCCGGTGGTGCCCCTCACGTGGAAGCTCTCCGGCACTGACAAGCTGGCCGAGTTCCTGCAAGACCCCGACCGCTACTATGACCCCAACGGCTTCAATGCCCACTACCTCCGAAACCTACTCTTCTTCGACCTGGGCTACGACAGCGGCCTGGACCCCGGCAGCCCGCAAGTGCAGGAGCACATCCTGGAGGTGGAGCGCCGCTTCCACCTGGTGCTGCTGCAGGAGTACTTCGACGAGTCGCTGGTGCTGCTGAAGGACCTGCTGTGCTGGGAGCTGGAGGACGTGCTCTACTTCAAGCTCAACGCGCGCCGCGACTCGCTGGTGCCACGGCTCTCCGGGGGAGCTGTATGGGCGCGCCACTACCTGGAACATGCTGGACGCCCACCTCTACCGCCACTTCAACGCCAGCTTCTGGCGCAAGGTGGAGGCCTTCGGGCGGGAACGGATGGCCCGCGAGGTGGCCGCCCTGCGCCATGCCAACGAGCACATGCGGACCATCTGCATCGACGGGGGCCACGCCGTGGATGCCACCGCCATCCAGGACGACGCCATGCAGCCCTGGCAGCCGCTGGGCACCAAGTCCATCCTGGGCTACAACCTCAAGAAGAGCATCGGGCAGCGCCACGCGCAGCTCTGCCGGCGCATGCTCACGCCCGAGATCCAGTACCTGATGGACCTCGGCGTCAACCTGTGGGTCACCAAGCTCTGGAAGTTCATTCGCGATTTCCTGCGGTGGTGACGTCCCCACCGCCCAGCGGCCGGCCTGCCTCAGGGAGCTGAGCAGGAAGCCGCTGGTGCTGGCCACCTCCAGCCCCCTCCTGGTGCCACCTCGGACCCCGAGGTGAGGGGGGCTCCCTGGGGGATGCAGCCATCCAAGTCTGGGCCCACACACAGAGAGGGCCTAATCGAGATCAGTATTTAACTAATTGTACCGGTTTTTATTAAACCCCTTTCCCTCCCCGAAAAAGAATGTTCTATTTCTGCCTCCCCCTTAAAGGGGAGACCTCAGAAGTAAAGGAATTTGATGTGTTTTTGTTAATCAGCCTCAGTGGTGGTGACTTGGGGTAGGGGTTGGGGTGGGGGCCCCCAAGAGAGCACGGTGGTGCCTGGGTGAGTCTGTGGGCAAAGCCCAGTGGGGGTGGCAGGGATTTGATGTGTATTTGCTATGTGCTATAGTCCTGTGTCGTTAGGGATTCCCATGAGTTACCAAAGCCTGGAAAAGCACGTGTGCATATGTGTATGTGTGTGAACACGCATGTGCGTGTGTGCATCTGTGTATGTGTGTGGGCACGCATGTGTGTGTGCACGTGTGTATGTATGCGTGTGTATGGGCAAGCATGTGCGTGTGTTCACGTGTGTGTGGGCACACGTGCGTGTGTGAATGTGTGTATGCGTGCGTGGGCACACGTGCGTGTGGGGGCACGCATGTGCGTGTGTGCACATGTGTGTATGTGTGTGCGTGTGTGCAGTGAGGTTGTCATAATTACCATCCCATTTTACAGATTTGGAAACTGACATTCAGACAGGGGAAGGGATTTGCTGGAGGTCACGTCACAGGACGTATCAGATCAGGGACTCAAACCATCTCCCAAGGACCCCAAACCCTTCCCAACTCCAGCGCCTGTCTCTCACCTCCTCCACCTCCCCCTCCAACCCTACTGGTCCTAGCCTGTCTCAAGTTGTCACTACCTGCCCCTCCCACTTCTACTTCCCCCACCCCAGGCCGCCTCCCACACCTGTCTGTACTCTGCCCCCACCGACAAGCTCTGGGTTTCCCTGCTCCACTGTGAGATTCCATTCAATTAATCAAAAACAAAAAAACTGATATCCAGCAAATCCCTGTTGTGCGCCCCCAGCCCTGAGCTGCTCTGAGCATACAGCAGTCCACAAGTTGCCAACTTGTTATTAGTGCCTGCCTGTAATCCCAGCACTTTGGGAGGTTGGGGTGTGTGGATCGAGTGAGCCCAGCCTGGGCTAGATGGGGGAAATCCTGTCTCTACAAAACAAAACAAAAACCACCCCAACAAAAAACAAGTCGGCCAATCCCTCCTAGGGGTTCATATCCATAGGGGAAGATGGCCACCGAGAACCAGTGCAGGCTGGGTGTGACTGACTAGGATGCGGACACGCCCAGCTCTAACCACCTGCCTCATTCAGCATCCCCAGCGGGAGAGAAAATCCTGGGGTATAGGACTTTCAGGCTTTTAGCCAGGAGCCAGCATCCAGGCCTGGATGGCAGAAACCATGGTCAGGTGACTTTTTTTTTTTTTTTTTTTTTGAGACAGGATCTCACTATGTTGTCCAGGCTGGTCTCAAACTCCTGGGCTCAAGTGATCCTCCTGCCTCAGCCTCCCCCCAGTAGCTAGAGGAGCATGCCACTACACCTACCTTCAAGTGACTCTTTATTGGAGTCCTATTTGTATCAGGTTCCAGGCCAGGTGCTTGCATACCTTATCCAGATATATTCAGCCTCCCAGCTTTTAGACCAAAACTCAGAGAGGTTAAGTGGCCTACCCAAAGTTACACAGCAAATTAGTGCCAGAGTCAGAATTCAAACCCATGCCAGTCAGCTATTAACCTCTCACTGGGCTTGGGTTAATCCTTCCTAGGAGTGAGCTTCTGACCTGAACAGTGTGGGGGAAGAGTTAAGGTGACCAACTGCCCCAGTTTTCTGGGCCAATCCTGGTTTTAGAATTGAAACTCCTGGGCAGCCCCCGGGGACCCGGCAGAGTCCTTGGCGCTCCCCGCCCACAAAAAAAAAAAAAAAAAAGAAACTCCTATTTTTCAGGCACGTCCTCAGTCCCAGGCAGCCAGGCCAGTCTGTCACCCAAGAGAGGTTTGACCCCACCAGTCCCTTAGAGCCACCGCCTGCACCTTCATAATGTTCTCCGTGGCGAGAAATAATGTTCTTTGCAGCACACTCTTGAAGCCTGAAATTCATATGGAAATAAGGGAAAAAACCTACAGACAGTAGCTAAGACTATTTATAGGAAAAGCTGTTACTGACCCAAATTCATGAGATAACCGCCCCCACCTTTGGTTTTTCGCAGGGATGAGTGGTCTCCAGCTCCTGGCCTCAAGCGATCCTTCCGCCTCACCATCCTAGAGTGTTGGGATTAATCAGTTAATCAAGCAAACGCATGAGCCACCATGCTTGGCCTTCCTCATTTTTATTAATCAAAGATAGATGTAACTTGCAGGGTGCTGCAAGACAGGCGTTCCAGGGGGAAGGGACGGCGGGGGGAGGGGGACGGCTGGGGGGAGGGGAGGCGGGGGGGGGGGGGGATGGCGGGGGGGAGGGGACGGCGGGGGGGGAGGACGGCGGAGGAAAAGGCTGGAGGTGAACGGAGAGGAGGCAGGGGACCTGAGCCAAGGGAGAAGGGAAGGAGAGATCAGCTCAGGAGGGACCCGAAAGGGCCTTGAGGCCAGGTGAAGGCATTTACAGTTTCTACTGACGGTAACAAGGTGCACAGGGAAGCTTTGGAGCAGAGGAGGAATGTACTCAGAAGCCAGCTTGAAGAAGATGGGCCAAGGCCGGGTGCGATGGCTCATGTGTGTAATCCTAGCACTTTGGGAGGCTGAGGTGAGCAGATCTCTTGAGGTCAGGAGTTCGAGACCAGCCTGGCCAACATAGTGAAACCCTGTCTCTACTAAAAATACAAAAATTAGCCATGTGTGGTGGTGTGTACCTGTAATCCCAGTTACTCAGGAGGCTGAGACAGGAGAATTGCTTGAACCTGGGAGGAGGAAGTTGCAGTGAGCTGAGATCGTGCCACTGTACTCCAGCCTGGGTGACAGAGCAAGAAGACTCTATCTCAAAAAAAGGAAGGAAGGAAGGAAGGAAGAAAGGAAGGGCCAGACGTGGTGGCTCATGCCTGTAATTCCAGCACTTTGGGAGGCCGAGGCAGGCGGATCACGAGGCCAAGAGATTGAGACCATCCTGGCCAACATGGTGAAACCCTGTCTCTACTAAAAAATACAAAAATTAGCTTGGCGTGGTGGCGTGCGCCTGTAGTCCCAGCTACTTGGGAGGCTGAGGCAGGAGAATTGCTTGAACCCGGGAGGCGGAGGTTGCAGTGAGCCGAGATCGCGCCACTGCACTCCAGCCTGGTGCCTGGCGACAAAGCAAGACTGTCTCAAAAGAAAGAAAGAAAGAAGATGGGCCAGAGGTGCTGGGAGCAGGGACACAGTGGGAGGGGACGAGAGCAGGGGAGAGTTCCTGACTTTACCCCTGTGGCTCAAGCTCCAGCCTGTGGTGTGTGGAGCACTGGGGAGGCCCTACCCTGCAGAAGAGGCAGATCTGCTCATTACGCCCATGCAGGGCTAAGGGGACTGTCCTGGAACTTAGCAGGGCCTCTGCCTATGTGCATGCCTCTGCCATGAGCCAGGCCTGTGCAGCCCTCAACCCAGCTACTTTCTTCCTGAGGAAGGAGCAGACAGAACATGACTGTCAGCAGGTTATAGCTCAGAACTGTGCGGCTTGAGAGGATCTCAGTTACTCCTCTAACCAATCCTGACCTTAACCTACACACTGACGGAAGTTCCTTTATGGAAAATGGAGTTCGAAAAGCAGGATATGCAGTAATCAGTGATCAAACAGTGCTTGAAAGCAATTCCCTCCTCCTGGGACAAGTGCCTAGCTGGCAGAACTGGTAGCCGTCACTCAAGCTCTAAAATTAGGAAAAGCAAAGAGAGTAAACGTATGCACGGATTCCAAATATGCTTACCTGGTTCTGCATGCTCATGCTGCCCTATGGAAGGAAAGACAGTTCCTAACCTCGGCAGGAACTCCCATTAAATATCATAAGGAAAGTTTAGACTATTACAAGCTGTCCAAGAATCAAAAGAGGTAGCAGTCTTACACTGTCGGGTCACCGGAAAGGAAATCAGAAAGTAGCAGAGGGCAAGCGCCGAGCTCATCTAGAGGCAAAAAGGGTAGATAGACAAGAATTCGTAGAAGGACCTTTAATAGGGGAAACACACTCCAGGGAACGAGACCTCAATACTCATCAGAAGAGGCAGAGTGGGCAATCTCCCAGGGACACAATCGTCTTCCTTCAGGATGGCTAGCTACTGAGGAAGGAAAGTGCTCCTACGTGCTGCCAGCCGGTGGAAAGTACTTAAAACTCTGCATCAAACCTTCCATATGGGTATAGAGAATACACATCGGATGGCCAAATCTATATTTACAGACAAAGGTCTCTTCAAGGCTGTCCCACAAATAGTCAAAGGATGTGAAGTCTGCCAGAAAAATATTCCTTTGGCACATCGCAAAACTCCTAGGGAACAGTGAGCCAGTCATTACCCAGGTGAGGACTGGCAAATGGACTTTGCCCATATGCCTAAGTCTTGGGGATATCAATATCTGCTAGTACATGTAGATACGCATACAAACTGGGTTGAGGCTTTCCCATGTAGAACAGAGAAAGCCCAAGAGATAATAAAAGTTCTAATTAATACCTAGGTTCGGACTCCCACGCTGTCTTCAAAGCAATAATGGCCCTGCCTTTAAAGCTGCAGTAACCCAAGGCATTTCCAGGGTGTTAGGAATACAGTATCATCTCCACTGTGCTTGGAGGCCTCAGTCCTCAGGCAAAATAGAAAAGATGAATGAAATTCTTAAGAGACACCTGAAGACACTGGCACAGGAACCCCACCTCTCATGGCCTTCTCTATTACCAATAGCACTCTTAAGGGTTCGAAACTCTCCTCAGAAAGTAGGACTCAGCTCTTATGAGATGCTTTATGGATGGGCCTTTCTTACTAATGATCTTGTATTAGACAAGGAAACAGCAGATCTAATAAAAGATATAACCTCCTTGGCTAAGTACCAACAGGCCTCTTAGAACTTTACCTGAAGGACGCCCTAGGAAAAAAGAGAAAGAGCTGTTCTGCCCTGGAGACTTGGTGCTTGTTAAGGCTCTCCCCTCAGACTCTGCCTCTCTAGGCCCATCTTGGGAAGGACCATTTTTGGTTATTCTGTCTACCCCAACGGCAGTTAAGGTGGTGGGAACTGACGCATGGATTCGTCACACTCAGCTGAAACCTTGGACACCTCCTGAAGAAAGTCATAAACCCTCCACTCCGCAGCCTGAAGTTCCAGGAGACAACCCTTCATACACCTGCGAGCCATTAGAGACTCTACACCTGCTCTTCCCACGAGATTCCCCAGGAAAGTAACTACTCATGAGTCTAATTTATATCCTGGCCTTAACAGGACTATCACTCTTAACTTTACTATCTCTCCAACTCCAATTATCCCTTTCAGAGTCGGGGGAAGGTTGAGGAAAGAAATAGGAAAACTTGGTGCTGGCATTAGAAAGATTAGTACCTCTATTCAGTTACTAGAAACTATCTCAGGATTTAATTAATAACATAAAAAGGCTGCTAATTCCCTCTGCAGAAACAGCTTAACTCTTTAGCTGCCGTAGCTCTTCAAAGTGGAAAGGCCCTAAATCCGCTAACAACAGACAGAGAAGGAACCTGTCTCCTAGGAAAAGAATGCTGCTACTTTGTAAACCAATTAAGTGTTGTTTTAAGCAAAGTGAAAGAACTCAGTAATCAATGGAACACAGAAATAAAGACCTTCCAGAATTTGCATGGTGGAGTTTGTCTAACAACTGGCTGTCCCGGCTCTATCCCCTCCTAGGCCTGTTTATAA
This sequence comes from Ateles fusciceps, assembly GCA_036589455.1. Lineage (NCBI taxonomy): Eukaryota > Metazoa > Chordata > Mammalia > Primates > Atelidae > Ateles > Ateles fusciceps. The sequence continues at coordinate 10,259,102 of JAZHEH010000882.1, forward strand.
CCGTTCTGTGTATGTTGGCCTCCGGGCTGTTCATCTTTAACCTTCCTGGCACATTCGTTTCTTCTAGAACCCTAAGGCCACAAATAATCCTGCAACTGGGACCCTAACGTCCCTGGCTCATGAGCGCTATCATGGACCTGAGGATCGTCCTGCACCACTGAAAGACTCCCCTCTGAGGGAAACCACAACTATAGGGCCCCTTCTACGCCCCATTTCACCAGGAAGTAGATAAAGAGCGATCGGCGACCGTGTCCCAACAGCAGCTGGACTTCAAATTCAGAGGGGGAGACTGAGGGGAATGTATTCTCTCCCCGGGTCCACAAGGGGGCGTCGTTTCAAAGGCAAGAACTTCCAAGCGCCATACCTCCACCCATGTCTCCACCCAGAGCTTAAAGGTGTAGGGGTTGGGCCGAGGGCGGGGAAAATCAAAGGTCAATCACTCCCGCGGAAGTTTAAAGGAACTCCTTTCATAGGACAGAAAACTTGAATAGAGCAGGAATATCTCCCAGGTTAAAAGTCCCCCTCTCCCACATCTGGGCAGACTCCATTTCTGGATCCCCTTCCATGATATTGTGGAAGCTGCTCTCTCTCTATTTCTTTCTCCTTTTTCCTCTCTCTGCCTAAATGAATCACTTTCTGCCAAACTCTCTGGGGTTCGATATTTTCTTAAAACAAGTGCCCCATACCCAGCAGGGTCCTCCCTCCCATTCTTGAGTGAGTGAGGTACCAAAGGCCTGGAAGAACACATCTTAGCAGAGGAGCTAAGCCTTCCCCACGTTCCAGAACCCAGTCTCAATATCGCCTCACCCTCACTACCTCCCAGCTGCAGCACCTCTGTGTCTCCGCCTAAGGACTCTCTCCAGCCTTCTGAATTGTGTGCACAGCAGGCCAGAAGTGCCAGCAGAATTGACAGTCCCTGGAGCAGCCCTCGACCAAAGACTGTCCTGAGTTGCAGTATAAATACCCCAGCTCCCTCCCCCTCTCAGGCAAGGAAACTCTGATGGGCGGGTTCCCTGCTGTCTCCCAGAATCCCTACTGGAATTGAGCTCTTCTGTACTTTCTTGATAACCAGCTCTATACAGCTGCCTTCCGTTCTCTGTCTCATTTCCACACTTCCCTACTTGTATTTCTTAGGACACCTCCCTAATAAACTTGCCCTGAACTCCTTGTCTCAGGGCAACCCAGACTACTACAAACACCTAGTGTGTTCCAGGCCCCACGCACACTGCATACTCTCATGTGTCCTCATATTGGGCTCTGACTTTCTGCTTGTGCAGTGGGTGGTGGAGGCAGATGTAGCCAGGAGTCCCTCCTCACCTCTCATCCTGGCCCCCAGGCCAGGTGTGGCCCAGCTCAGGATTGTAGATCCACCTGTTTGGGTCTGGGCCTGGAAGTCTCTTCCTCAACCCTGAAGCCACGTGCCCTAACAGCTGGGATGAATCATGGGCAGTTGCTCTGGACATGTCAGGTGGTAGATGAAGCCAGGGACAAGAGTGACGGCATGATGACAGTGACTTCTGGGTCTGTTACGTTTGAGCGATGGCTTGTCCTGGCTCAAGGAGGCGTCTGATGGGACCACAGGAGTAGAGGGTAGGGGACTGAGAGGCAGGGTGAAACACCTGTGTGTAACACCAGGTGGTGTCAATTTCAACATACCCACACCAACACTCTGAGGAAGTATCACTGTCCTAATTTTGCAAGTGATGTTGTGAATCCAGGGCAGGCTGAGTCCAGGACCCAGTGCCTGTGGCACCTAGTAAGGAATGAGCCCCACCAGTTGCCCTGAGGCCGACAGGAAGGAGTGGAATTTCTGGGCAGTGATAAATGTGGGCAGGACTGTTGGCTGGGCAAAAGGCAGGCCTGAAGTCTTCCTAAGGATGAAGATCAGGGCCCTAAAAAGGGTTCCTCCTTGCCCCCACATCCCTGAGTCAGGCTTGTAAACCCTCTCCGTGTTTAATCCACGTTTAATTCTCTCTGATGTTTAGTGCAGTTGATTCTTTATCTCATCCCATTTCCAAGAGAGAGAGAGAAAACAAACTGTCAGGCTTGACCCAGGCCCTGATCCTCCCAGCCCGGGTGGGCCCTCTTCACTCAAACATCCCCTTCCTCAAGGATAGTTGAGGCCTGCAGGACTGAGAGTGGTTGGCGTCTGACCCAGGTCCCTCCCTATCCGTCCTCAGTTCCGGGAGAACATCCAAGATGGGCTATTTGTCCTGCCCAATCCTGACGACTACTTCCTCCTGCACTGGCTCCAAGGTAAGGATAGAGGGTAGGCTGGGTTAGGGTCAATGGCATGAAAGAGGAATGTATTAGGTAGCTAGTGAGTGTAACAAATTGCTCCAAAACATAGCCATTTAAATAACTGCAGACATTTATTATCTCTCATGATTTCTATGGCCAGGAATTATGGAGAGGCTTGGTTCTGACTCAGGGTCTCTCATGAGGTTGCAGTTAAGATACCCATCAGGGATACAGTCATCTGAAGGTTTGGCTGGGGCAGGAGGATCTGCTTCCAAGGTGTCCAATGTATCCAGCAAGTCTGTGCTGGCTGTTGGCAGGAGGCTGCAGGAGGCTTCAGTTCTTCCTCACAGGGGCTGCTCGAGCATCCTCACAACATGGCAGTTGGCTTCCGCCATGCCATGAGTAATCCCAGTGAGCAGGGAGGAAGTGGTGATGTCTTTACAATGAAGCTTTCTGAGTCACAGTCCATCATTTCTTTTTTTTTTTTTTTTTTTTGAGATGGAGTCCACTCTGTCACCCAGACTGGAGTGCAATGGCATGATCTCAGCTCACTGCAACCTCCGTCTCCAAGCTTCCAGTGATTCTCCTGCCTCAGCCTCCCAAGTAGCTGGAATTAGCTGGGATTCATGTGCCACCAGACCCAGCTAATGTTTATATTTTTAGTAGAGACGAGGTTTTTGTCATGTTGGCCAGTCTGGTCTCAAACTCCTGACCTCAGGTGATCTACCCATCTCAGCCTCCCAAAGTGCTGGGATTGCAGGCACGAGCCACCTCGCCCGGCCAAATTTCATCATTTCTATGGCAACGTATCAGGTACACAGCTCAGCCCTGCTCAGTGTGGGAGGGGAACTGTCAAAGACAAAATTACAACAAATTTGGTTTAAAGATCTCAATTATCTCTATTGCAATTCTAGAATCAGACAACATTTCATATTATGAGATAGAATAAGTGTTCCAGTGAGTCAAGCAGAGTAGTTTGGCTTTATAGACAGAAAAGGGGCTGAAGAAAGCAGAAACAAAACAAAAAGCAGATCCATCATTTCAAAGCTACAGTACTTTTCTGGTAAGGCAAGGACAGGGAGACAGAACCATAGAAAGATAACTGATTGGTTAACATCAGGTGATTTCAGGTTACTTTTTGCTGTAAGGCTTAAAACAGAGCACCTGGTCTACGGCAATACCACCCTGAACACGCTGGATCCTGTCTGATCTCGGAAGCTAAGCAGCTCAGGCCCAGTTAGTACTTGGATGGGAGACTGCCTGGGAATATGGGGTCCTGTAGGCTCTTGGCTTCCCCCTCCCTCCCTCTTTCCCCTTTAGCCGGACGTGGTGGTGCACTCCTGTAATCCCAGCTACTCCGGAGGCTGAGGCAGGAGAATCGCTTGAACCCAGGAGGCAGAGGTCGCGGTGAGCCGAGATGGCGCCATTGCACTCCACACTGGGCAACAAGAGTGAAACTCCGTCTCAGAAAAAAACCAAAAAACAGAACTTCATTAACAGACCAGTTGAAGGTTGTAACTGGCCCGTTAGGGAAATTAGGCTATCTCTCTCTCTCTCTTTTTTCTTTTAAGACAAGGTCTCCCTCTGTAGCCCAGGCTGACCTCAGCTCACAGCCTTGACCTCCTGGGCTCAAGCGATCCTTCCACCTCAGCCTCCCTAGTAGCTGGGATTATTGGAGCTTGCCACCATGCCTGGCTAATTTGTGTGTTTCTTTTTTGTAGAGACGGGATTTCACCATGTTGCTCCGGCTGGTCTAGAACTCCTGGACTCCAGTAATCCACCTACCTCAGCCTCCCAAAGTGCTGGGATTACAGGCATGAGCCACCATGCCTGGCTAGGCTATCTCTCTTGATTTCTCAGGTCAGATAACAACTCAGTTTCAGTTTAGTGAGCATGGGTGACTCCATCTTGATTTTTGGTCTTGTCTGTTGCGGCCTAGTGCAGGAGCTTGGTACAAAGCAATGGGCTCCTGTAATTTTTGTTTAACAGGGGAGTGAATACCAGGTGAGGATCACTGATGGTCATCTTGGAAGTAGCTAGTACAAGGAGTAGAAGTACTATCATATTTTGAGCACTTATTCTGTACCAAGCACCGAGTATAACAGTTTTTTTTTTTTTCAAGACGGGATTTTACCATGTTGAACTCCCGACCTCAGGTGATCCGCCCGCCTTGGCCTCTAAAGTGCTTGGATTACAGGCGTGAGCCACCACACCCAGCCGTCAGTTTTTATGTATTGTATTATTTCCTTTTTTTTTTTTTGACGGAGTCTGGCTCTGTTGCCCAGGCTAAAGTACAGTGGTAGGATCTCAGCTCACTGCAACCTCCGCCTCCTGGGCTCAAGCAATCCTCCTGTCTTGGCCTCCTGAGTAGCTGGGTTTACAGGTGCCCGCCACGATGTCCAACTAATTTTTAAATTTTTAGTAGAGATGGGGTTTCACCATGTTAGCCAGGCTGGTCTCAAACTCCTGACCTCAAGTGATCCAACTGCCTCAGCCTCCCAAAGTGCTGGGATTATAGATGTGAACCACCACGCCCAGCCGTTTATGTATTATTTTCTTTCTTCTCCTTCTCTCCTCCCCCTCGCCCTCCTGCCTGCTCCTCCTCCTCCTTGTTCAACCCAATAGGTAGGTTTTTGGGGTTGTTTGTTATTTTTTTGATGGAGTCTTGCTCTGTCGCCCAGGCTAGAGTAGACTGGTGTGATCTTGGCTCACTGCAACCTCTGCCTCCTGGGTTCAAGCAATTCCCCTGCCTCAGCCTCCCATGTAGCTGGGATTATAGCAGCCTGCCACTGCACCCGGCTAATTTTTGTGTTTTTAGTAGTCAGGGTTTCACCATATTGGCCAGGCTGGTCTCAAACTCCTGACTTCATGATCCGCCACCTCGGCCTCCCAAAGTGCTGGGATTACAGGCATGAGCCACCGCGCCCGGTTAGGTAGGTATTATTATTAGGTTTGTTTTTGCACTGGAGGAAGCTGTGGCTTACAAAGCTTAGACCACTTGACCAAGGTCGCTATGCTAGCAGGTGACAAAGTCAGGTCAGTCTGACGTTAGAGGCCAATTGCTTAACATCGTCCCAGAAAAAGAGTTTGGGGACCAGTTTAGGGAAGAGGTTTGCTCTTGAGATAAATGTCGGAATCCTAGGAATCCGAACGCACAGACAGGAGGCCCTTTCTCAGTGGCCCTGAAAATGTGGCTGAAACTCCTACACTTAGACACCTTCCCTGTAGGTTTGGTTGGGGGCGGGCAGTAGGGCTGGAACGGGATTCTGCTGCGGTGAGAAAACCACTATGAAACCGTGTTGATCATCACGCCTGCTTCTGCTATTGCAGAGTACACAGGAATTCACATCCCTGAATGTCGAGCCCAGAATGCTTAATATGTGACGAATGAGTAGCCTTTGTAAAACCAGTGACGGCAACTTGCCTCTGAGCCTGGTGTGTACTTTACGTAAGTTCTGACAAGGCTGGGCTAGTGGTCTCATGCCTATAATCCCAACGCTTTTGGAGGCCGAGGCAGGAGGATTGATTGAGCCCAGGAGTTTGAGACCAGCCTGGGCAACACAGGGAGACCTCATCTCTACAAAAAAAAAAAATTAAAACTTAGCCAGACGTGGTGGCACACACCTGTGGTCCCAGCCACTCGGGAGGCTGAGGTGGGAGAATCACTTGAGCCCAGGAGTTTGAGACTAGCCTGGACAACATGGCGAAATCCTATCTCTACAAAAAAAAAAATACACAAAAAACAGCCAGGCATGGTGGTGCAAGCCTGTATTCCCAGCTACTGGGGAGGCTGAGGTGGGAGGATCGCTTGAGCCTGGGAGGTTGAGGCTGCAGTAAGCTATGGTTGTGCCACTGCACTCCAGCCTGGGTGACAGAGGGAAACCCTGTTTTAAAAACAAACAAAAGCTACGACAGTAGCCAACAGGATTTCCTAGCTCGTCTTTGCTCAGTACTGTTCCTTCTACCTAGAATGTCCTTCAAACTGCCACCAAATCAGAAAAGAGTCCCGACTGGAATTCCAAAGACCTGTGTCTAGTCCCTGCTATTCCTCTTGCTAGCTGCATGAGACCTGGGGCCAGTGGTCCCCTTCTGTTGGGCCCTCAGTTTCCTCGTCTGTTTGTAGGGAATGAGACTCTCCCCCCCCAACACCTTTCCTGATTGTTATGATGCCCAGGTGAAATCAATGTGAAAACTACTCCCCCGAGGCCCTGGGGGGCCAAGTGAAACCACTTGGTTCTCACCAGCCAGGTGCTCTTAGCAGAAGTGCTGCTGCAAAGCCAGTAAGCCAACGGGGACCAGGCTGACTCCTAGAAGGCTTGGTGACCGCCCAGCTGGGGCTGGCCTCGGGGCAGAGGACGGCATTGCCAGTCTGCAGGGGCTACTAGAACCTTACTCGTGTTTGTTTATAACATTCACCGGGTGGTTTTCTGATTATAAAATCAGAGCCCAGCCGGGCACAGTGGCTCACACCTGTAATCCCAGCACTTTTGAGAGACCAGCTTGGCCAACATACCGAAACCTCGTCACTACTAAAAATACAAAAAATTAGCTGGGCGTGGTGGCAGGTGCCTGTAATCCCAGCTACTTGGGAGGTTGAGGCAGGAGAATCACTTGAACCCAGGAGGCGGAGGTTGCAGTGAGCTGAGATCATGCCACCGCACTCCAGACCAGGCGACAGTGAAAAACTCTGTCTCAAAAAAAAAAAAAAAAAAAAAAAAAATCAGAGCTTGTTTATCGTGGAAAATCTGGAAGGTATAGAGAAAGAAAAACACAATGATATTTTTATAAATCACCTGTAATCTCACCATGGCCCTTAGGCAACCTTATGTATAATTTTTCTTTTCTTTTTAGATAGAGTCTCACTATGTTGCCTGCCAAGTAGCTGGGATTACAGGCACCTGCCACCAGGTCCAGCTAATTTTTGTCATTTTAGTAGAGATGGTGTTTCACTGTGTTGGCCAGGCTGGTCTCGAACTCCTGACCTCGTGATCTGCCCACCTCAGCCTCCCAAAGTGCTGGGATTACAGGCGTGAGCCACCACACTCAGCTGCGTTTGGTGATTTTTTTTTTTTTAAAGTGTATTAAGAGGCCCTGGTGCAGTGGCTCACACCTGTAATCCCAACATTTTCGGGGCCGAGGCAGGTGAGTCATTTGAGGTCAGGAATTCCAGACCAGTCTGACCAACATGGTGAAACTTTGTCTCCACTAAAATAAAAAAAAATTAGCCAGGTGTGGTGGTGGACAGCTGTAATTTCAGCTACTCGGGAGGCCGAGGCAGGAGAATCACTTGAACCCGGGAGACAGAGGTTGTAGTGAGCCAAGATCACGCCACCACACTCCAGCCTGGGTGACAGCGAGACTCCCTCTCAAAAAAAAAAATTTTAAGTAAAAAAATTAAAGAGCATTAAGGGCTCCTGAGGCCAAACTGTTTGTGATCTGCTGATTTAAACAATTCTCAGCCTTGTGATTCTATTGGCTTCTGAAGGTCTGCTCTGTCAATGACTTTTCTGGAACAACAGGAAAAGGGCCCCAGGGCTCACCAAGGGGCATGCCCAGGGAATCAAGGAGCCTGTGCCCAGTGTTCCCGGGTCTCCAGATACCTCGGCCATCATGGCTCCCCAGGTTAAGAACAAGACCTTCTGGGTAACAAGAGACAAAGCTGGCCTGGAGGGGGGAGCAGGGCCACTGTCTCTCCAGATGCCTGGAGTGAGCCTCTAGAATTCCACAACCACAGCCCTGTCTCTTGTTGCAGCTCGGAGCTTTGACCTAAAGAAATCAGAGGACATGCTGCGGAAGGTGGGAAGAGCTCAGCCTCCCCTGTCCCTTTGTGGGTCTCTCCCGGCCTCCCAGACGCATGTCTCCCTCCATCCCCATCCTGTTTCCATCCCCCGGTTCTATGTCAGTGGAGCTGGGGATGTTCTGGCAGGCCCTCAGTGGTTGCAGGCAGAGGGACCTAGCCTGGTGTCCCCAGGTGTCCGCAGAGGCCTTTGGGAACACAGACACTTCACTACCTGTCGTGTGTCTGCAGCATATGGAGTTCCAGAAGCAACAAGACCTGGCCAACATCCTTGCCTGGCAGCCCCCAGAGGTGAGCCTCCCTCTAACCCACCCCCCCCCATCCCTGGGCCCTTGGCCCTCAGTACTGAGCCCCACTCTCCTTCGTATTCGTCCGGGTGGTCAGGCTGTACATCCCCAGTAACATATGTGGCTAGGACAGAGAGGGCAGCCCCATCTGGTACCTCATCATGAGAGGCCTGGACCCCAGGGGCCTCTTCCTCTCGGCCTCCAAACAGGATTTGCTCAGGGCCATCTTCCGGAACTGTGAGCTGCTCCTGTGGGAGTGTAAGCTGCAGAGTCAGAAGGTGTGTGGACACCACCCTGGGCAGCTACAGCTGGACACAGCACCCTCACCTGAGCCCCACCCCCAGAATCCGCCTTCCTGGGGCTCCTGGGCCCCTTCTGGTACTGAGGAATGAATGCAGGCTCAGAGAGGCCAAGGACCCACCCAAGGACACACAGCATGTGGCCGAACTGGGACTCAGTTCTCCCCCTGACTGGCCCCAAAGCCCACTCAACCCACTGGGCCACGCTGCCTTCTGCAGCCTTGTTGGATGACAGCGATAGGGATTTCAGCCCCACTGGACCGAAGAGGGGAACTGCAGCACAGTGATTTGCCCTTCCATGGGCAGACACAAAGAGGGCGGTCCTTGGGCCACTCCGGTCCTGGCATTCTGTGGGATGGCCCCTTCCCTGCCCCCATCTCCGTGCCATGCAGAGCCGGGACAAGCCAGGCCAGTGCCCTGGGCTTAGGCCCAGCCCCATCTTGGATAGAGGTGGGGCAGTGACCCTCACAGGGTCTCACCACCGTCATTCTTTTGCAGCTGGGAAAGAAGATGGAGAAAACCATAGCTGTTTTTGATCTTGAGGGGCTGGGCCTGAGGCATCTGTGGAAGCCAGGAATAGAGCTTCTCCAGGAAGTGAGGTGACCCTGCCAGGGGCATGGGTGGGTGGTCAAATGCTGGGGTCTTTACCCTCCACTTGCTGGTGTGGGGCAGGGGCGGGGGTCCTCTCTCCTCACTGCCAGGTGAGTACTCACCCACAGGCCTTGTCAGCATCTCCTTACTTTTTTCTTTTTTTTTTGAGACAGAGTTTCTCTCTTGTCGTCCAGGCTGGAATGCAATGGCATGATCTCAGCTCACTGCGACCTCCGCCTCCCATGTTCAAGTGATTCTCCTGCCTCAGCCTCCCAAGTAGCTGGGATTACAGGTGCCTGTCACCACACCTGGCTAATTTTTGTATTTTTAGTAGAGACGGGATTTCACCATGTTGCCCAGGCTGGTCTTGAACTCCTGACCCGTGATCCGCCCACGCTGGCCTCCTAAAGTGCTGGGATTATAGGTGTGAGCCACTGCACCTGGCCGATATGGCAGTTTTTTTAAAAAGCCATTCCCTATTTGCAGTGTTCCTATAAACAGATGTGATGGGTATATTGGGGACTCATTTGTAGGAATCAAATGCCCTTTCATACAGTGTACACTTACTCTTGGTGAGAATGCTTTACTGTCTAACCAAGAATCTTCATTGGTTTATCTTATTTAAAAACTTAAAAGTAAGTAAATAAAAAGAAAACGCTATTCCTTGCAACTTTGTATATTATGCTAAAAGAAAGTCTCCCTCATTCCTGAAGCTGAACTATTATCTGAGCCACATGGCAGGGAACCTTCCAGAGTCGTCAGTGGGGTTTTCTTGCCTGTCACAGGCAGAGTCATTCCCCCCACTCACCTGTCAAGCATCTGTACTAGGCCAGGCATGGTGGCTCACACCTGTAATCCCAGTACTTTGGGAGGCTGAGGTGGGAGGATCACTTGAGTCCAGGAGTTCAAGACCAGCCTGGGCAACATCGCAAGACCCCATCTCTGTAGAAAATAAGAAAGAAAAAATAATAAAAAAAAAGAATCTGCACTAGCTGCTTCAAGGAAGGTCTGTGACTAGGATCCCATAAACCAGAAGTGGCGGCTTCCCTGTGTCTGGGTGAGTTCTTGGTGTCCGGGCATCAGGAGCTGTCTGCATCAAAGCCTAGGATGGTTGGCATCCAAGGCCAAGGCTGTGCCCTTGGGGGCCTGGAGGGCAGGGCGAGAGGGGATGCAAAGGGGCAGTGTTCAGTTGCCTATCACTTCTGCCACTTGGCTCCGCAGTTTTTCTCAGGACTCGAGGCAAATTACCCTGAGATCTTAAAGAATTGAATTGTTGTAAAAGGTGAGTAAAGCAGCTCAGAATATGCATGAGTTGGGACAGGGGATGTGGGGCGACAGGGTGGGCACCTGAGACCCCAGTCAGCCACCCGAGGGAGCAGCTCTGTGCCTGTTTCAGCCCCCAAGCTATTTGCCGTAGTCTTCAGCCTGGTCAAGACTTACATGCATGAAGAGACACAGAGGAAGGTGGTACTTCTGGGAGGTGAGTGAGCCGTCTCGAGCCTCTTTTCCAGCCTGGATCCTGAGCTGAAAGTGGTCCTTCTCGCAGATCTGATTGTTTCTGCATCTGAAGGCGCTGGGCTCAGGCACCCAACTGGTGTCAAGAGTCCACTGCCTGGTGGGCTGCCAGGTGGGCTGCTGCTTCTGGCCCCGGCAGAGGGAGGAGGGCCAGGAAGGGTCTCAGAGATTCCTGGAGAGAGCATAGGTGGAGATCCCAATTTGAGGTTAGGAGATCTGGATTTGAGAGTTGGCCTCACCAGTTATTAGCTGCAAGTGGAGTGAGTCACTTACCTGCTGTCTGGATCTTGGTTTCCTCATCTGTTTAATGGGGAGAATTGGGTCTGGGTTTTTGGCAGCACACAGTGGCTCACGCCTGTAATCCCAGCACTCTAGGAGGCTGAGGCGGGGAGATTGATCGAGCTCAGGAATTGGAGACCAACCTGGGAGACCCTTTCTCTACAAAAAGTAAATAAATTAGCCAGGCATGGTGGTGCACACCTATAATCCCAGCTACTGTGGAGGCTGATGTGGGAGGATCACTGGAGTCCAGGATGTCGAGGCTGCAGTGAGCTGAGATCGTGCCACTGCACGTCAGCCTGGGTGACAGAGTGACTCTGTCTCAAAAAAAAAAAAAAAGAAATCTAGGTTTTCCAAATTACATAAGTAATACAGTTTCAAAATTTGTAAAATACAGAAATGTGTAAGGAAGGGGGAATCGCCTGTCACCCAGAGAATTACAGTTAACACTTACTATCTTTTTCAGAGAAATATATTTTCCAAAAAAAAAATGGGTTCATACTATACATACATACACATTTTTGAGACAGAGTCTCACTTACCACTTATCATGTAATAATCATTTCCGCATTTTAGCAAAGTTCTACATTCAGGTTGTTTGTGTTATTTTTGTTATTAGGACAAGTCAGTAGCGAAGATCCTTATACATAAACCTTTGTACACATCCATGATGTTTTCCATAGGATAAAATCCTAGAAATGGAAGATTTTATCCCCTAAGGGAACATGCATGTTAGGAATATCTTTTTTTTTTTCAGACAGGGTCTTACTCTGCCGCCCAGGCTGGAGTGCAATGGCATGATCTTGGCTCATTGCAGCCTCATCCTACAGGGCTCAAGCAATCCTCCCACTTCAGCCCCCCAAGTAGCTGGGACTACAGGCATGCTACACATATACACACACACACACATATGTATGTATACATCTATTTCAGAGATAGGGTCTCTCTGTTTTGCCCAGGCTGGAGCACAGTAGCATGATCATAGCTCATTCCAGCCTCAGACTCCTGGGCCCTAGCGATCCTCCTGCCTCAGCCTCCGTGTAGCTGGCACTACAGATGCACACTACCACATCCGGCAAATTTCTTGTTATGTTTTGTAGAGACAGGATCTTACTGTGTTATCCAGACTAGTCTCAAACTCTTAGCCTCAAGCAGTCCTCCTGCCTGGGCCTCCCAAAGTGCTGGAATTACAGGCATGAGCCACCATGCCTGGCCCTTTCCTTTTGTATTTGTGGCATTTTGGCCAGTTCATAATTTGCCTATTACTTAATTTTTGACTTAGTGTTATTTATTTATTTATTTATAAGATGGGGTTTCGCTCTGTTGCCCAGGCTGGAGTGCAATGGAGTGATCTCAGCTCACTGCAACCTCTGCCTCCTGGGCTCAAGCAATTCTCCCTCCTCAGCCTCCCGAGTAGCTGGGACCACAGGCATGCACCACCACACCCAGCCTAGTGTTACGTTTTTATGCCAAATTGAGGGGTTTTTTCTTTGATTTTTCCACCACTTTCGTGCTTACACAGTCCTTCCCTATCCCAGGGTACTGGGTGTCCACCTCTGCTTTCGTCCTCTTTGCTCGGCAATGCCCATGTCCCTTCATCTGTGGAATATCCTTGGCCATCTCAGACCAGCTTGTGGGAAACTGACTTGAGCTTCGTCATGCAGTTCTAAGGGTGCTGGAGCCCTGGGAGCTGAGGGCAGTATCTGACCAGAAGGCTGAGTTTAGTCTCCAAGGGAAAGTGAAGCCCAGGTCACAGTCTGCCTGACCTCAACCCCAGGCTCCACGAGTTGCTGGTTCAAGTTCCTATGAGCATGACCAATGGGCCAATACCTGGACAGATCTGGGGGCAGGGCCTGTAGGGGCAGTAAGAGAGGGGCAGGCCTGGGGGCAGGACTTAGTCAATGCAGCGCATGCTGAGCCCCAGAACAAGACCTAGAGCCACTCGGTGTCCCTCTTTCGGGGCTGGACTGCTCTAGGCAATGCAGTGGCAGAAGCGCACCAGGGAGGAGAGCAGCTGGCCACAGGACAGATCTGGGCTCAGCCCCCTCTGCCCTCTGTCTAGTCTCCTGAGCCCCTTGGAGTCCCCCTTTGCTCCCATGCAGAAAACTGGAAGCAGGAGCTGATAAAATTCATCAGCCCCGACCAGCTGCCCGTGGAGTTTGGGGGGGACCATGACTGACCCCGATGGCAACCCCAAGTACCTGACCAAGGTACAGGGTGCCCAGAGGATGGGGAGGGAGGAGAGAAGCTGTGATCTAGTGCCCACTCATGCCCCTCACCCATAGATCAGCTACGGGGGTGAGGTGCCCAAGAGCTGCTGCTACCTGTGCAACCAGGTGAGGCTGCAGTATGAGCACACGGAGTCCGTGGGCCGAGGCTCCTCCCTGCAGGTGGAGAACGAGATCCTGTTCCCGGGCTGTGTGCTCAGGTAGGGATGGCAGCCACCCCACACCTGGGCACAGCTGGGAGGGGCCTGGAGCCCAGGCAGGGGGTCTCCAATGGGGTTCTGTCCACTGCAGGTGGCAGTTCGCATCAGATGGCGGGGACATCGGCTTTGGGATTTTCCTGAAGACCAAGATTGGGGGAGCGGCAGAGGGCTCGGGAGATGACGGAGGTGCTGCCCAGACAGTGCTACAATGCCCACCTGGTGCCCGAGGATGGGAGCCTCACCTGCCTCAAGGCCGGCAGCTATAAGGGTTGGCAGGGATGGTTCCACCTGGAGCTGGGGGCGGCGGGGGAGTGGTGCTACAATGTGCGTCCGCATCCTACAAGTGAGGGCCCCAGTTCTGGTGGGCACGGTGTGAGGCTGGCTCTGGGCTCTCAGCTGTGACAATGGTTCCCTGGTCTGGGTACCCATACAGAGATTTACCACCATGGAAGGCAGAGTCCCACGTGGGACATCTTGTCTGAATGTCTGACCCTCAATGCAGATGTCCTGAGGTTTGACAACACCTCCAGCCTGGTTCATTCTAAACGCATCAGCTACACTGTGGAGGTACTGCTCCCAGACCAAACTTTCACAGAGAAGATGGAGAAATTCTAGGGGAACCTCATGGTCTCCAGGCCCTTCTCTTTGATCTCTGAATTCACGATGACTTCACAGCCTTCCCAGGCCAGACCCCATTCAACCTCTCAGGAACAGGGGATCCTCTAACAGCAGGTCACACCCTGTGGATCGCAGCTGGCCCACTCCCCCAGGAATGGCTGGCACAGCGTCCTAGTGGTGTCCCAATGGTCATGGCAAAGCAACACAGACATTCTATCCCCACTATGACCTGCTGTGACCCCAAGCTCAGCAAAAAACCCAGGCTTTTTTCTATCAACTAATACCAAGAAGTAAGTTACTGTTCTAAAATACAGTATTAGGCCAGGCACGGTGGCTCACATCTGTAATCCCAGCAGTTTGGGAAGCCCAGGCAGGCAGATCATTTGAGATTAGGAATTAGAGACCAGCCTGGCCAACATGGTGAAACCCTCATTTCAACTAAAAATACAAAAATTAGCCAGGTGTGGTGGTGCATGCCTGTAATCCCACCTACTTGGGAGGCTGAAGCAGGAGAATCACTTGAACTTGGAGGTGGAGGTTGCAGTGAGCCAAGATCATTCCACTACACTCCAGCCTGGGCAACAGAGTGAGACTGTCTCAAAAAAAATAAATAAATAAAATAGCATTAATAGAAAATTTGAAATATAGTATAGCTGACAGATCAGGAAATAATTACCATTGAAAAGATAGTTTATTACTCACAGTTCCCAAGAGGAAGGGACGCTGTGCCATGGGGGAGGAGGAGGCGTTCCCAGGAAGGCATCAGGGCCGAACATGACCCAGATGAGAGGGAAAACTCCAGGCAAAGGAACTTTCCTTTTATAATGGTTCCTGCAGGAAGGAACTGGTGAGGCAGGGTAAGCAAGCTTAATTAAGATTTCCTAGTTTGAATAATTTCAGCAGGCTCCGTGGAATAGGGGCTGTCATTAGCTGTCTGGTATCTTGCCCTGGGGTGATTACAGCAGGTGGCTAGTGGCCTGAAGTGTGAGAGTCTGATAAAGGAGGTGGTTGGAAGATGGTTTATATCAGTTGGTTTGCATTCCAAAAGTGCATTTGTGGGCAAGCTGCTATATCTCTAGGAGAGCCAGGCCCTCCAGGGTCAGTAAAACCTCAGACGTTAAAGCATGCAGAACATAAAAGACATGGCTCAAACAGTTCCCTAGCAGGCAGTTGGCAATGCTGCTCTGAATGGAACTCCAATCTCACGGTTTCCGGTCTAGAAAGAATTTTCAACTCTCCATTCTGTCTTCCACATACACGTTCCCTCCCACTGTTACAGCACCTGACAATCTGCTTGAGCTCTGGATCTTCATCCAATCTCCTGATTAAGATTTCCGACTGGCCGGGAGCAGTGGCTTACACCTGTAATCTTAGCACTTTGGGAGGCTGAGGCATGTGGATTGCTTGAGGCCAGGAGTTCGAGACCAACCTGGACAACATGGCAAAATCCTGTCCCTAAAAAACATACAAAAATTAGCCAGGTGTGGTAGAAAGTGCCTGCAGCTACTTGGGAGGCTGAGGTGGGAGAATCTCTGGGACCCAGGAGGCAGAGGTTACAGTGAGTTGAGATCGCACCACTGCACTCCAGCCTGGGCAACAAAGCAAGACCCTGTCTCAAAAAAAAAAAAGATGTCAGACTGAGCCTCACACGAGGTCAGCCCACAGTCCTGCTAGAACCTTGTCCTGTGATCAGGTCTCTTTGGATCTGGCTATGCCATCGGCTGAGATTCTTTCTAAGAATCCTGTCACTCATATGTTGTCCCAGGTTGTTCTCAATGTGGCAGCCCCAGGTGACAGCCAAAGTACTTCCCTAATTGCCTACTTTGCAGGAATCCTGTCCAAAAATGGAAACACGGCCATTCAGCCGGCCTGGCTCGCCCCCAGCCCCGCCCCCGGCAGCCACTGATCTGTTCGTCCCTACACTTCTGATTTTTCCAGAATGCCATGTAAATGGAATCATGCAATATCTAGCCCTTTGATTATGGCTTTCTTTAGTCGGCATAATACCTCTGAGATTCATTCACTTTGTTGCATGTGTTAATATTTAGTTGCTTTTAGTTGCTGAGTAATATACCACTGTATGGATGGACCACGCTATGTTCATCCCTTCCCTTGTTAAAGGCTTTTTGAGTTGCTTCCAGTTTAGGGGTGATGATGAATGAAGCTTTTATCAGCATTCATGTACAGATTTTTTGTGATCACTTTTGTAGGGTATCGATACCCAGGAGTAGAATCCCTCTGGGGACCTATGGGAAGGGTACGTTTAATGTCATGGGAAACTGACAAGCTGTTTTGCACAGAGGCTGCACCATTTTCCCACAAGCAGCATGTGAGCATTCCAGTTGCTTCCCATCCTTGCCTGGTGCTGTCAGTTATTTTGATATTAATGATTCGAACAGATCTGTGGTTAATGTGGTTTTAATTTACATTGCTTCAATGCCGAGTGATGCTGAGCATCTTTTCATGAACATGAAACAGGCATGGTCAGCTGGTGTGGTGAATCTCACACCTGTAATTCCAGTTCTTTGGGAGGTTGAGGCAGGAAAATCACTGGGGCCCAGGAGTTCTCTGTCTCTGTAGAAGAAAAGAAAAAGGAAAGGGAAGGGAAGGGGAAGAGAAGAAAAAAAGAAGGAAAGGAAAGAAAGAAGGAAGGAAATGAGAGGAGAGGAGGGGGAGGGGACGGGAGTTGAGGGGGAGAGGAAGCGAGGGGGGGGGGGAGAGAGAATGAAAGAGGAGGGAAGGGAAGGGGAAGGGGGGAGAAAGGAAGGAAGGGGGGAGGGGAGGGAGGGAAGAAAGAAGGGCGGAAGGAAGGAAAAGAAAGAGAAAGAGAAATGGGAGAGAAAGAGAAAGGGAAGGGAAAGGGAAGGGGAAGGGAAGGGAAGTGGAAAGGAAAGGAAGAAAAGGGCCTGGTGTGTGAGATGAGACAGGCTGTTTTTCCAGAGCTGTTTCTGGCACTCACTGTGTGGTTTTGGCTGCAGATCAGACCTCTGAGCCTGTTTCCTCATGGCAAATGAGTGAGAGAGTATCTGCCTCGTACGGTGGTTGCTATAAGGATAAAGGAGATTCCACAGGCACCAGCAAGCCTCTGAGGGAAGGCAGCCGCTATTGGGAGCTGGTCACTGTGTTGGAGCCCACCAGGGAGCCGCGCTGCCCCTGTCCCACAAGCTTCCTCCATGCACCTTGCTCTCACCTTCCTGCGCTTTGCCCTGGCTGCCCTACAGGCCCCGGTGAGATGCCCCCAGTTCTGACCTCAAGGTGCCCTCGGGGGCCCGATGTCCTCCCCCGATCTCCTCCCATCTGGCTGCCAGCTCCACCGGCAGTGTGGGCCAGCCCTGCCCCTGGTCTCTTGCATGTAGCCTCAGAGACTCCCTTATGCCTGCCCCAGAATTCAACCTTCCCACCTGCCCTGTTTCTGGATAGTCCCAAGGGTGCCTGCTCTTTCCAGGCAATGTGAGGCTGGCTCCTCACTCACCCTTCAGGAGCCCCTCGTCCAGATTCAGGGCTCCAGATTCAGGGCATGTGTCTCTGTGGCCTTTGTGTAGCCTCTGCTGGTTCCGTACCTACTGGCTTCCGCTGCCATTAGCTTGTGAAGTTATATGACTTTCCATAGACTCTTCCTTTTTTTAATTTTAATTTTAATTTTAATTTTTTAGAAACAGGGCCTTGTTCTGTCACCCAGGCTGGAGTGCAGTAGCATGATCATAGCTCACTGCAGCCTCAAACTCCTGGACTCAAGCAATCCTCCCACCTCAGCTTACCAACTAGCTGGGACTACAGGCGCACACAACCATGCCCAGTTAATTTTTTTTTTTTTTTTTTTTGAGACGGAATCTTTCTCCATCTGTCATCCAGGCTGGAGTGCAATGATGCCATCTTGGCTCACTGCACCCTCTGCCTCCCAGTTTCAAGTGATTCTCCTGCCTCAGTCTCCTGAGTAGCTCAGACTACAAGCACGTACCACCACCCGGCTAATTTTTATATTTTTAGTAGAGACGAGATTTCACCATGTGGGCCAGCCTGGTCTCAAACTCCTGACCTCGTGATCCGCCTGCCTCAGCCTCCCAAGGTGCTGGGATTACAGACAAAAGCCACTGCTCCCAGGTAAATTTTTAAATTTTTGTAGAGACAGGGTCTCACTCTGTTTGTTGCCCAGGCTGGTTTCTAACTCGTGGCCTCAAATTATGCTCCCGCCTCGGTCTCCCACAGTAGTCCACGCCCAGCCAGACTCTTCTCTTTGAATGGTGTGCGCACATGGGAGAATCACTGGCGTGATACTGAATCCATGGTGTAGTATCCATCGAAGTTCAATAAGCACTGTGGAGCAGTGACACAGACAGCAGCCACCCATGTGGGCCCTGGACATCGGGTAAACCATCTTCATCTCTCGGTATACACATTCCATGGGTGGGGGCGACCTTGGCCATGGTGATGATGACTCTAGCAGCCCGGCAGGCAGCCCCTTGTGCATACTCCAGCTTAGTGGCACCCCTCACTAAAGGGAGGGGGAGGCTGGGTCTCTGCTCTGGAAGAACAGATAGGCCCTTGATCAGGAGCTGTTGGGCTGTTGGCCTGAAAAGCCTCTTGCTAGATGAAGCCTTGGTGGTTCACACAGGGCCTCCTGACATTTACCACCTAGAGTTCTCCACTAACAACCTCAGGCTCTGGGCTGGTGCACAGCATGGAGTAGCTATTGCATCACAAATGAATTAATGAAAGAGTGAATGAATGAATGAATGATGTCAAATTCCTGTGGCTTGGCTGAGCATGAGGCTTTGATGAATTGCAGGACACTCTGCTAAGGGATTCGTCTTCTGCACCACACCCCCCAGGGCCTCCTGTCTGACCCACAGCCACTTGGGCCTTGGCCTCAGGCTGGGTGCCAAGGACGCCACTGAGAGCCGGACCCTCATGTCCCACGGCCGGTACTCAGCAGGCAGCAGTTTCCTAGGCCAGCCTAACCACCATAGCAGACCTTTGTGGCTGAGCCTCCCACAGTTCAGGCTTCAGGGAACTCCTAGTCCCCTTTCCAAGGATAGGGGGAGACTGGTGTGGCTCTCCTGGGGCTGGGAGGATCACCCTACGGCTCCTGCCTCCTCATGTGTTTTCCATCCAGCCCTTCATCCCACCTCCCCTCTGCCTCACTCCTGAGATTAACCTTGCCCTCCGAGGGCCCCTTCCTTCCCATCTTTCTGTACCCTGTCACTGAGTACATTCTGTCAAAAGGAGCAGACTGAGCCTCTTAGGGTCTGTGTCCTGATACTGTCCCAACAGGGTGACCAGGGGTGGGAAGACACAGGAACTCCAGGGTGCTAGGCTCTTTTTGTCTTTCTTTCTTTATTTTTTTGTGAGGCAGAGTCTCGATCTGTTGCCCAGGCTGCAGTGGTGCGATCTCAACTCACTGCAACTGCTGCCTACCAGGTTCAAACATTTCTCCTGCCTCAGCCTCCTGAGTAGCTGGGACAACATGCTCATGCCACCATACTCAGCTAAGTTTTTGTATTTTTAGTAGAGATGGGGTTTTACCATGTTAGCCAGGATGGTCTTGATCTCCTGACCTCATGATCTGCCCACCTCAGCCTCCCAACTTGCTGGGATTACAGGTGTGAGCCATCACGCCTGGCCTTTTTTTTTGAGATGAAGTCTTACTCTGTTGCCTAGGCTGGAGTGCAGTAACGTGGTCTCGGCAATCTGCTTCCGGGCTCTAACTTGGAGTTGTAATACCAAGAAATGCCTAATGCCAATTTTATAGTTTCATTTGGGCCGATTCAGCTAATAACTCCAACAAAATAGTGAAGTGCTGATTTTGAAACTCAAAGAAGATGTCAAAGTGTGCAGCTGTAACCCTATGCTGTAACCATGTGACTGCACTCTAGGAAGATATAAAAGCAGAACAGAAAGAATCAATCCACAGATTAATTTCAGGTGGGATGTTTAGGAATAGGTTTAAATATTAGTGTAGTACTAATTTTGGGGACCATTGGATTTCTGCATTTGCTGTTCAAGGTGAGGTAGGAGGCAGGATTCAACTTCAGGGGGCAGGGCTTGGACACTGGACCAAAATGAGGACAAGCTAAACAGGGTCAGGGTGGAAGCAGCTTTCCATTCGACGTGACCACCAGTATGCCACGTGAGTTCGCCATTGCCATAACAACACTTGGGAGTTACTGCCCCTTTCCATGGCAATGACCTCATGACCCAAAAGTTACTACCCTTTCCCTAGAAATTTCTGCATAAACCACCCCTTGATCTGCATGTTATTAAAAGTAGGTATAAAGGTGACTACAAAACTGCCCTGAGCTGCTACTCCCTGCCTAAGGAGTAGCCCCACTCTGCAGGGGCAGTCGCGGAGCTGCAACACTGCCTCTTTAATACAGCTGTTTTCTACTACCTCCAGCTTGCCCTTGAATTCTTTCCTGGGCAAAGTCAAGAACCCTCAAAGGCTAAGCCCCACCTTAGAGCTTGCCTGCCCTGCATCAAAGTTATTTGAAATTCTCAAAACAATCAGCTATAATGACTTTGTAATTTACAGGTAGAACATAATGTTCACAGACCAGGCACCAAGCAATACCCAGCCCTTAATACTCCCTGAGTGAGCTCGCTGACAGAGATCTGGTGTGGAGCAAAGGTAAGGCACTGACCTCTCCCTGCCCACGGCTTGCTCCTACAAGGTCCACTCTCACACCCACCATGAATCTTTGCAACAGCCATCAGACCAGTTTCCCTGATCTGAATGTCTGCTATTCCCAGGTCATTCTTCAGATCAGACCTAGGGTTATCTTCCAGGCACAGGAGGAATCACATTGGTCTCTTCCTTTCAAACTTTCCATGGCTCCCCACCACTGAGAGGGGATGGCCCAAAGCCCCCAGCATGGCCCAAAGTTCCTTGGTGACCTACCCTCAATTTTTTTTTTTTTTTTTTTTGAAACGGAGTCTTGCTCTATCACCAGGCTGGAGTGCAGTGGTGTGATCTTGGCTCACTGCAACCTCCAACTCCCTGGTTCAAGCAATTCTCCTGCCTCAGCCTCCCGAGTAGCTGGGATTAGAGGCACATGCCACCATGCACAGCTAATTTTTGTATTTTTAGCAGAGACGAGGTTTCACTCTGTTGGCCAAGATGGTCTCGATCTCCTGACCTCATGATCTGCCCGCCTTGGCCTCCCAAAGTACTGGGATTACAGGCATGAGCCACTGTGCCCGGCCTACCTCAGTCTTTTTAAGTACACTGCCTTCATGACATTTCTCCTCTCTCTCTGACCTCTGTGAGTTTCTTTGGGTGGTCACCTCTACCCAGAATGCCCTCTCATTTCTACCTTAGAGGCCCAGCCAAAATGCCATCTCCTCTAGGAGACATTCCAGGAGCCCCCAGTGCAGTGCTGTTGCTCAGCCCTCTCCCCGGAACACACTATCTTCAGGGAGCCAGGATAGTGTGGTGGTTAAGGGCAAGAGGCCTTGGGTGCAGATGGATAAGGGTTCAAATCCTGGCTCAGGCTGTTACCAGCCTCAGAAGCTCAGTCTCTGCACCTGTGAAATAGGGCCATGGGTACCACGGTGAGCGTGGCAGATGTGGTGAGAGTTAAGGGGATGAGTCAAACTGTCACCACAAGCAATGCCTAATGAAAATCATACTATGAAAAGAGGAGTAGGGTTCTGTTTGAGCTTTTAGCCAGGAGGTCTGAGGACATGAGGAGGCATTAACTAGGCAGTGTGTGGGGGAGGGAACAGCATGTCCAAAGGCCCTGTGGTAGGAGAAAGCATCAGGGGGGAGATTGAATGGCCCCATATACTCCTGACCTGGTGCCCTATGGCTTGGGAAAGGCCAGGGACTTGCTGGCTTTTTCTTTTTTGGGATGAAGTTTTGTCTTGTTGCCCAAGCTGGAGCGCAATGGCATGGTCTCAGCTCACCGCAACCTCCGCCTCCTGGGTTCAAGCGATTCTCCTGCCTCAGCCTCCCTAGTAGCTGGGATTACAAGCACCCCCACCATGCCTGGCTAATTTTTTGTATTTTTAATAGAGATGGGGTTTCGACATGTTGGCCAGGCTGGTCTCAAACTCCTGACCTCAGGTGATCTACCCACCTCGGCCTTCCAAAGTGCTGGGATTACAGGCGTGAGTCACCACACCCAGCCTTTTTTTTTTTTTTTTGAGACAGGGTCTTGCTCTGTTGTCCAGGCTGGAGTTAAGTGGCACAATCATAGCTCGCTGCAGCCTTGAACTCCTGGGTTCAAGTGAGCCTCTCGCCTCAGACCCCTCAAGCAGCTGGGACTATAGGTCCTTGCTACCCTATTGACTAATTTTTTTTCCTTTTTGAAGAGATGTAGTCTCACTGTGTTGCCCAGGGTGGTCTCTAACTTCTGGCCTCAAGCAATCCTCCCGCCTTGGCCTCCCAAGGTGCTGGGACTATAGGCATAAGCCACTGCACCCACCTCCACCTCCTCTTGGCTTTTTTTTTTTTTTTTTTAGACGGAGTTTCACTCTTGTTGCCCAGGCTGGAGCGCAGTGGCGGAATCTCAGCTCACTGCAACCTCTGCCTGACCTCCTGACCTCAGGTGATCCACCCACCTTGGCCTCCCAAAGTGCTGCGATTACTGGCATGAGCCACCGTGCCCGGCCTCCTCCTGGCTTTCGTAGGGAAAGAAAGAAGTCTAAGTGTGGCCCTAGGGCCCCTGAACCCTAACCCACCTTTTTCCCTGGTCCCAGGACCTTAGAGCAGCTGGTTAGTTCCCCTTCCCCTTCCTCTCTCTCCCAGGCCCTAGTGGCTATCTCCCTTCCTTGGGGAGGTAGGGAGGGCATCGCCACACCAGGCCCCTCCTTTCCCTAAATTCACCCTGGATTGGTGAGGGGGAGCCAAGAAAACTCCTTTGATTAGGCCCTAGAGCCTCGTCTCCACCTCCCAGTCAGGCCCAGGTGTGAGGCTGCCCTGCCCCGGGCACCTGTGTCAGGCAGCTTCCTCCCGGCCTTCTCCCCAGAGTCACTCAAACCAAGTCCTACATATTTGGAGGAGCGTCCAGTGGCATCTGTCTGGTCAAGACATCCTCATGGAGAGGCTGATGCAGCTTTGATGCAGGGGCAAAGCCCCATCTCACTTCCCACAATGCATGCCATTCACCCCACAGAGTTTTCTCCAGTTGGCAGGTCACCAGCTTTAATGAGGGCTGGCGGCAGGGGGCCTGCGGCTGATGAACAATGCCGGAAATTTTAGAAACACCTGGAAGGTGGAGAGAGAGGCATCACAGTGTGTGGGCATTAAGATGTGGGATGCAGGTTGCATACCATGACAGTGCCATCATCATAGTCAAGCTTCTCTGCTCATGGGTCTCCCCCAGACCTCCTGGTTAAAAGCTCAAACAACTCGTGGGTCAGGAGGGACTGTGGGCATGAGCCACATTCTGGAAGGCCGGAGGAGAAGGGCACCCCCCAAACCACTGGCACCCAGATGGTTAGAACTAAAGTTCTCCATGCCCAGAACAGCTGAAGTTTGAAGGAAGCATCTGTGTGCTGCAGGCTCAGGGGAGGATGTCTGTCCTGTGTTGGAAAGAGCGGGACATGAGAGTGACCTACAACCAGGGGAGCTCAGCCGGCAGAATGACACGGCATAGTGATGAGCGCCAGGGCTCCAATGAGACCTCAGGAGGCTCTTCAAGCTTCAGTTTCCCAGCCCATAGAGGGGGGTAAAGTACCGACTGCACAGCGCAGTCAGGAGGATTAAATGCACTAACGCTGCACGGTCCTCTATGGCAACCACTCATCCTGTGAGTGCACTAGGACTACTGTAACACAGGGACCGTGCTGAGTGGCTTGAACGACAGAATTTTGTTCTCAGAATTCTGGAAGCTGGAAGTCCAAGATCAAGGTGTTAGCAAGGTTGGTTCCTGCTAAGGGCTGTGAGGAAGGTTCTGTTCCACATCTCTCCCCTAGCTTCTGATGGTTGGCCAGCAATCTTTTGTGCCCCTGACTTGTATTATAGATGCATCACTCCACAATCTCGGTTTTCGTCTTCACGTGATGTTCTCCCTATGTGCGTGTCTCCCTATCTGCATCCAAATGCCACCATTTATAAGGACATACTGGGCTAGGGGCCCATGCTACTCCCGTATGATCACAATTACATCTGCAATGACCTGTTTCCAAGTAAGCTCACATTCTAAAGTACCAGGGAATAGGACTTCAACATGAATTTAGTTGGGGACATACGTGGCTTACTGAACGCTCACTCAAAATGTGGTTAGTTACAATTGAAATGTGCTGTATTAAATACACATAGGATTTCAGACTTAGTACAAAAAAAAGAATGCAACATACTATTAATTATTAATGAGATAATTAACATATTGATCATGTTAAAATGATAATATTTTAGATATATTTTTTGTTGTTGTTTTTGAGACGGAGTCTCGGTTCCCCGGGCTGGAATGCAATGGCATTGTATTTTTGTAGAGACTGGGTTTCACCTTGTTGGCCAGGCTGGTCTTGAACTCCTGACTTCAGGTGATCCCCCCCGCCTTAGCCTCCCAAAGTGCTAGGATTATTGTCGTGAGCCACTATGCCGGGCCTGATATATTATTAAAATAATTTTTTTGTTTTGAGATGGAGTCTCGCTCTGTTGCTGAGGCTGGAGTGCAGTGATGGGATCATAGCTTACCACAGCCTTAAACTCTTGGGCTCAAGCAATCCTCCCACCTCAGCCTCCCAGGTAGCTGGGACCACAGGTGCGAGTCACCACATCTGGTAAATTTTTTCTGGCTAATTTTTAAAAAAATGTTGCTTAGAGACAAGGTCTTGCTTTGTTTTCTAGGCTGGTCTTGAACTCCTGGCCTCAAGTGATCCTCCCACCTTAGTCTGCCAAGCAACTGAGATTACAAGTTCAAGTCACTACTGCCTGCTTAGAATGAATTTTTACACAGCTCTAGAGGATTTGAAGTTGTCTGTGTGGCTTGTATTATTTTTCTACTGGTCAGCCCTGAGCTATAATAATATTTACAAACCCTTAGAGATAACCGGGTAAGTAGAAAGTACCTGTAAGTGCTAGTTAAATAAAAATTTCTCTTGGGAGGTAATTTGTTACCTCTGGTATTTCAAACTATGACTTTTTCCACTCCTCAGAAACTGGGAAAAGTTGGAGCAAATTTATTTAAAACAGATTTTTTTTTTTTTTTTGAGACAAGGTCTCTCTCTGTTGCCAAAGCTGGAGTGCAGTGGCATAAACCTGGCTCACTTTAGCCTCAATCTCCCGGGCTCAGGCAAACCTCCTGCCTCAGCCTCTGGTGTAGCTGGGACCACAGGTATGTGCCACCACACCTACCTAATTTTTTGACTTTGCAGAGATGGGGTCTCACTTTGTTGCCCAGGCTGGTTTTGAACTCCTGGGTTCAAGTGATCCACCCACCTCAGCCTCCCAAGTGTTGGGATTACAGGCATGAGCCACCGGGCCCAGCCCCAATTTTCTTTTCTTATCCAGTTTTTCTTTTACTGAGTAGTTTTTGTTTTATGTTCCAGAAGCATAAAGCATACTTTATGTGGTCCCATCTTTCCCAAACTGTTTGGTAGTTACTGTTTCCATGCTGTTACAGACCCTTCATCAACCACATTAATTAAGCACCATAGCTTACTTTAAAATTGTTTCCAGGCCGGGCACAGTGGCTCATGCCTGTAATCCCAGCCCTTTGGGAGGCCGAGGTGGGCGGATCACCTGAGGTCGAGAGTTCAAGACCAGCCTGACCAACATGGAGAAACCCTGTCTCTACTAAAAATACAAAATTAGCTGGGCGTGGTGGTGCATGCCTGTAATCTCAGCTACTTGGGAGGCTGAGGCAGGAGAATCACTTGAACCCGGGAGGCGGAGGTTGGGATGAGCCAAGATCTCACCACTGCACTCCAGCCTGGGCAACAAGAGGGAAACTCTATCTCAATAAATGAACGAATGAATGGATTAAAATAATATTGTCTCCAATCTTCCTGTTAACAAGACACAAACATCTTTAAGCTTAAAATATTTTTGTCAGGATTATTATTGGGCAAAGTGGGAAAATAAGGATTCTGATGTGTATGGTCGGATGGTTTTCTAGAAAAGCTGAATTCGTTTACATTCCTGCCAACAATGTAGTAATGTCTCCATTTCATCAACTTCTAACTGACTTTATTATTTTCTTTCTTTCTTTTTGAGATAGGGAATCCCTCTGTCACCCAGACTGGAGTGCAGTGGCACAATCATAGCTCACTGCAGCCTCTGCCTCCTGGGCTCAAGTGATCCTCCCTCCTCAGCCTCCCAAGTAGCTGGGACTACAAGAGCATGCCACCATGCCTGGCTAATTTTTTAATTTTTGTAGAGACAAGTTTCCACTATGTTACCTAGACTGGTCTTGAACTCCTGGCTCCAAGAGATCCTCCCACCTCAGCCTCCCAAAGTACTGGGATCACAAGCATTAGCCACTATGCCCAGCCTATTATCATTTTCTTAAAAGATTATATGTGTGTGTGTGTGTGTGTGTGTGTGTGTGTGTGTGTGTGTTTGATGATTTTTCAGAGAAAAAAATGCATCTTATTACTTGAATACACATTTCGTTAATGACTCTGGAGATTGGGCATT
Source organism: Ateles fusciceps (assembly GCA_036589455.1). Classification (NCBI taxonomy): domain Eukaryota; kingdom Metazoa; phylum Chordata; class Mammalia; order Primates; family Atelidae; genus Ateles; species Ateles fusciceps. Next base: position 10,285,740 of record JAZHEH010000882.1, read on the forward strand.
CATCCACTTGATAAATACACCCTGAGCATTTTCATTTCTAAGGATTGGTGCATTGAATCCTTTGCTCATTTATTTCTTAGTGCCTTCCTATTTTTCTTATCAACTTGAATTTTTGTACATTTTATTTTTCCCAAATTTCCATCAGCAAATACTGATGAATGCCTTTTTTTTTTTTTTTTTTTTTTTCCTGAAACGGAGTCTAGTTTGTCTCCCAGGCTGGGGTGCACTGGTGCAATCTCGGCTCACTACCACCTCTGCCTCTCGGGTTCAAGTGATTCTCCTGCCTCCGCCTCCCGAGCGGCTGGGATACAGGCGCATGCCACCACCCCCGGGTAGTTTTTGTATTTTTAGTAGAGACAGGGTTTCACCATGTTGCCCAGGCTGGTCTCAAACTCCTGACCTCATGATCTACCTGCCTCAGCCTCCCACAGTGCTGGGAATTACAAGTGTGAGCCACCACACCCAGCCCTGCCGAATGTCTTAATTCTGTTTCTTGTTTAATACATTTTTGTATTTTGTACCCAAATCAATTCATTTTCCCTTTGTGATTCTGTCATTGGTTTTAAACACAGACCATGCCCTTCCAGAGATGTGGGGTCACTTTTACTTTGTTTTAGCATTTTTTATGATTTACTTTCTTTTTCTAAAAATATATTTTAAATCTCTCTAGGGCAAACAATGTTCAAATTAAATATAATGCAAGTCACAAATGTGATCCATAGATGTAATTTTATTTTATTTATTTATGTTTGAGACTGAATCTCTCTCTGTCACGCAGGCTGGAGTGCAGTGGCACAATCTCAGCTCACTGCAACCTCCACCTCCCAGGTTCAAGTGATTCTCCTGTCTCAGCCTCCCAAGTAGCTGGAATTACATGTGCACACCATCATGCCTGGCTAATTTTTCTATTTTTAGTAGAGATGGAGTTTCACCACGTTACCGAGGCTGGTCTCAAACTCCTGGGCTCAAGCAATCTGCTCACCTCACCCTCTCAAAGTACTGGGATTACAGGTGTGAGCCACCATGCCTGGCCCATATATGTAATTTTAAATCTTTCCAGTGGCTACTTTTTTTTTTTTTTTGAGATGAAGTCTTGCTCTGTCTCCCAGGCTGGAGTGCAACGGTGCAATCTCAGCTCACTGCAACCTCCGCCTCCTGGGTTCAAGCGATTCTCCTACCTCAGGCTCCCGAGTAGCTGGGATTACAGACGAGCACCACCACATCCAGCTAATTTTTGTATTTTTAGTAGAGACAGGGTTTCGCCATGTTGGCAAGGCTGGTCTCAAACTCCTGACCTCCGGTGATCCGCCTGCCTTGGTCACCCAAAGTGCCGGGATTACAGATGTGAGGCACCACTCCCAGCCCCAGTGGCTACATTTTTTTTTTTTAAGTAAAAGGGATAGGAAGGGGAACAGGGGATTTTTAGGGCAGTGAAACTATTCTGCGTGATACCACAATGGTGGACATATGTCATTATACATTTGTTAAAACCCGGAGAATATCCAACACCAAGAGTGAGCCCTAATGTAAACTAGGAACTTTGGGTGATATCAGCGTATCAATGTAGGTTCATCAATTGCAGCGAATGGACCTCTCTGGAACCAGAGATCGTGTATGTATGCGGACAGCAGATATATGGGAACTCTATACTTTCTGCCCAGTTTTGATGTGAATTTAAAACGGTCCTAAAAAATAACATTTAAGCTGGGCACGGTAGCTCATGCCTGCAATCCCAGCACTTTGGGAGGCTGAGGTGGGAGGATCACTTGAGCTCAGGAATTTGAGACCAGCCCGGGCAACATGGCAAAACCATGTTTTGTATTTTTCTGCAAAAAAATACAAAAATTAGCCGGATGTGGTGACGCACACCTGTGGTCCCAGCTACTGAGAAGGCTGAGGCAGGAGCATTGCTTGAGCCAGTGGGGCAGAGGTTGAAGTGAGCAGACATCGTGCCATCGCAGGTGCAGTGGGTCACGCCTGTGATCCCAGCACTTTGTAAAGCTGAGGCGGGCAGATCAGCTGAGATCAGGAGTTCAAGACCAGCCTGAACAACATGGAGAAACCCTGTCTCTACTAAAAATACAAAATTAGCCAGGCGTGGTGGTGCATGCCTGTAATCCCAGCTACTCGGGAGGCTGAGGCAGGAGAATCGCTTGAACCTAGGAGGAGGAGGTTGTGGTGAGCTGAGTTCGCGCCATTGTACTCCAGCCTGGGCAACAAGAGCAGAACTCCGTCTCAAAAATAAAATAATAAAAACTATTAAAAGATCAAAACAAACAGGTGAAAGTACTTTTAATTACATATTTTATTGTCCCAATATATTCAAAAATATCATTTCAATATGTAATCATTTATATAAAATTAATTAATGAGGCTAGGAGCAGTGGCACACGCCTGAAATCCCAGCAATTTGGGAGGCTGAGGCAGATGGAATGGCTTGAGCTCAGGAGTTTGAGACCAGCCTGGCTAACATGGCAAAACACCACGTCTATTTAAAAAATAAAAAAGTTAGCCAGGTGTGGTGGGGTGAGACTGTAGTCCCAGCTACTCCAGAGGCTGAGGTGGGAGGATCAGTTGAGCCCATGAGGTCAAGGTCATGTCCCCTCTACTCCTCTCTTGAAAATTCACATCCAGCCAACTTCTGTTTTCTTTTTTTCAGACAGTATCTGGCTCTGTTGTCCAGACTGGAGTGCAGTGGCACGATCTTGACTCATTGCAGCCTCAACCTCCCAGGTTCAAGTGATTCTTGTGCCTCAGCCTCCTGAGTAGCTGGGACTACAGGCACAGACCACCATGCCCAGCTAATTTTTGTATTTTTAGTAGAGACAGGGTTTCACCATGTTGGCCAGGATGGTCTCAAACTCCTGACCTCAAGTGATCCACCTGCCTCGGCCTCCCAAAGTGCCAGGTGCCAGGATTACAGGCATGAGCCACTGCACCCAGCTTTTCCTGGTGATGTCCACCTGGCTCTCTTGTGTCAGCCAGAGTGACCTCTTGGCTCTCCGTCCCCTCTGTCATTCCTCCCAGGACTTCTATCAGTCCTCGGCTGCCAGCTCGCATTCCTCCGCCTTCAGACTGTGGCTCTCACCCAGGAGCTCCACACCTGGGTCATCTCAGGATCTCCACCCCTACAGCTTCCAGCTCTGGTGACAGCCTCATTAATAACAAAATTATAAAACAGATTCCTAAAAGCCAGCACTTACCGAGTAGGCAACACCAGGCGTTCTGCTGACCCAGGGTGTGTCCTCTTATCCTTCCAACAATCTTGAGGGTAGGAACCATTTTGCACATAAAGCTGTCCTATCAGTCAGTGAGCAGACAGGTCCCAGGCTGTGCTCAAGGCCAGAGGAAGGAGCTTAGGGGTCCTTAGACAAAAGCCCTGGGGATCCTAGAGGGTTGAGCACTTTGGCCTGGTGTGGTGGCTGACACCCCTAATCCCAGCACTTTGGGAGGCAGAGGAGGGAGGATTGCTTGAGGCCAGGAGTTCCAGACCAGCCTGGTCAGCATAGCAAAACCCCATCTCTATTTTATTAAAAATAAGAAAAGTTGTTTTTTGTTTGTTTGTTTTTATTTCTTCTATTTTGCTGGGAAGAGGCTGTTCCTGCTAACAGGTAGGAGCCCCTGCAGTGAGGAGACTTAGAGGTGGGGTGCCTCCAGCTGCCCCAGACTCGAGTTTGTGCTCCAGACCCCTCTCTGGGCGGGTCACCTCCCTGTTCCAGGTAGGGTGCCCTTGGTCACCGCAGCAAAAATCCTCGAGGGGAGGAGAGAACTGGGCGGGACGGGGCAGGCCCAGCGCCTCTCTCTCCCGTCGGGGGCGGGACCCACATCTGGCACTGCAGGCACAACCAGGCGGCGGCGGCCACGAGGCCAGGCGGCGGCCCGGAGGACCTGCGCCCCGGAGGACCTGCGCCCCGCGCCCTTCTGCGCCCGCGGGCACCATGAGCGGCCGAGTCGGGGACCTGAGCCCCCAGCAGCAGGAGGCGCTGTCCAAGGTGAGCGGGCTGGGAGGATTGGGGAGGGGCCCTGAGCAGCCTACCGCTGCGGAACCCGGCTGGAGCCCCCATTGTACGGACGGGAACACCGAGCCTGGACAGAGCGCCTCTGTTCTGCCCTCCCGTCCGGCGCGAGATTGCTGAGGCCGCTAGGTGCAGCACGCGGGACAAGGGTCCATTTCTGAGGGACTTGGGGCCGAATCCAGTCTTCTGACCTCGCCTGCTCCCCACCACCCGGCCCTGGCCCTTGTTCCCTGGTTGTGGGGGAGGGGGTGGTGCTGCCATCTGGCTGCTGGGGCAGCCTTGGGTAGACAGAGTCCTCCTAGATTTCATGCCCAGATTGCAACATTTGTTTGTTTGGTTTCTCTTTGTGATTTGTCCTTAGGGCCCAATCTTCCCTATCTTTAATTTTTTTTTTTTTTTTTTTTTACGGAGTCTCACTCTGTCGCCAGGCTGTGCGATCTCGGCTCACTGCAATCTCCGCCTCCCGGGTTCAAGCGATTCCCCTGCCTCAGCCTCCCGAGTAGCTGGGACTACAGGCGCGCACCACCACGCCTGGCTAATTTTTTGTATTTTAGTAGAGACCGGATTTCACCATGTTGGACAGGATGGTCTTGATCTCCTGACCTCCTGATCTGCCTGCCTCGGCCTCCCAAAGTGCTGGGATTACAGGCGTGAGCCGCTGTGCCTGGCCTTTATTATTATTATTATTAAAAAGAAATGGAGGGGGGCCAGGCGCTCATGCCTGTAATCCCAGTACTTTGAGAGGCTGAGGCAGGTGGATCACCTGAGGTCAGGAGTTCGAGACCAGCCTGGGCAACATGGCGTAACCTGTCTCTATTTTAAAAAATACAAAAAATAGCTGGGCATGGTGGCAGGTGCCTGCAGTCCCAGCTACTCGGGAGGCTGAGGCAGGAGAATCACTTGAACCTGGGAGGCAGAGGTTGCAGTGAGCTGAGATCACGCCATTCCACTCCAGCCTGGGTGATAGGGACTCTGTCTCAAAAAAAATAAAAGAGAGAGAGAGAGAAATGGAGGGGTCTTTTTGGGGAGGTGACCTTGAGATAGTCCTACAGGCTGTGCCTGGAGTGTCACAGCCATGGAGAAGGGGAGAGTGTCCAGGAATTAGATATCACAGCAACAATGTGGCTTCTGATAGCCAAGGATTTGAAACTGACTTTGAGGTTGGGGGAGAGGAGGTGTCACAGCCAGGCGGGGGGGATGGGGGGCTCACACTTCGGCCCTATGAAAGGCAGCTTAAGAGTTGTGGGGGGAATGATGTGTTTCAACACTCCTGCCCTGCAGAAAGGCCCTCCAAGGAGGAGAGAGAACCCTGGGAGGAGACTGGTCCCCAGGGGAAAGAGGGCCCTCAGGGGGAAATAATGGGGTCCCCCAGTGAAGGAGGGGCCCTCAGGTGAGGAAGGTGGGGTTCTCCTGGTGAGCCCTCTCCCTCCCCCACTGGTGGTGGCCTCTGGGAAGCCCCAGGCACTGTGCTGTGGGAGCTGTTTTTGGAGGTGTTCTGGCCTTTGGAGGTGAACTATGATGTAGATGCCTGTGGGCCAGAGAACTTTAAATGATATGAAGAAATTATTCTTATTTCTTCCAATATTTAAAAGTAGTGAATGCAGCTGGGCAAGGTGACTCATGCCTGTAATCCCAGCCCTTTGGGAGACCGAGGTGGATGGATCACTTGAGGTCATGAGTTCAAGACCAGCCTGGCCAACGTGGTGAAACTTGCGTCTACTTAAAAAAAAATACAAAAATTAGCCAAGCATGACAGCCTATGCCTGTAGTCCCAGCTACTTGGGAGGCTGAGGCAAGAGAATTGCTTGAACCCTCAAGGTAGAGGTTGCAGCGACCTGAGATCACGCCACTGTACTCCAGCCTGGCAACAGAGCAAGACTTCGTCTCAAAAAAAAAAAAAAAAAAAGTAGTGGATGCTTGTTATTTTTTAAATTTGGGGAAAGAGAAAACTAGGAAGGGAAAGAGGTTGCCCATGGTCCCAGAGGTCTGGACAACCAAGTCTGGGAGCATTTTCTTCTAGTTCCTTCCCAAGTTCAGTTCCAGCACCTCTGGTCCACTGCTTTCCTGCCAGCGGCATCATGATAAGATGAGTTTTCTCCCAGTCACTTCTGACCCTTCCCAGCACCTGCATAGTGGCTTTCTCTTTCACTTGGTACCCATTCCATGGGGGGCGTGGCCCCCAAGGGTGGATTCTTCCTGACCTTGACACTTCCTTTCTGCGTCCCTGGGGAAGATTCTCCACCCCCTCAAGCCTCAGTTTCATCTGCAAAGCAGGGATGTGATCTTTGCCTCGCCTGCCTCAGGGCCTGCCTTGAAGTTCAAAGGAGGAAACCCACTAACCTGGCGGGGCTGAGGGGTGCAGAGTTATTGCTTCTCAGGGGTCACCACTCTTCTCCAACCCCCAAGTAAAACTTCTTCCTGAACCCAGAGGCTGCAGCTGTTGGTGCAGGAACCTGCATTCCAGGGGCCTGTTCAGATTATTATAGCAGGTGCTATTGCTCACTGGAGTTGTTTAAACTGATTTTTCTTTTCTTTTTCTTTCTTTCTCTCTCTCTCTCTTTTTTTTTTTTTTGAGACAGAGTCTCACTCTGTTGCCCAGACTGGAGTGACGCAGTTATAGCTCCCTGTGACCTCTGCCTCCCAGGCTCAACTGATTCTCCCACCTTAGCTTCCTGAATAGCTGGGACTACATGTGTGTGCCACTATGTCCAGCTACTTTTTGTATTTTTGTAGAGACAGGGTCTCACTATGTTGCCCAGGCTGGTCTCGAATTCTTGGGCTCAAGCAATCCTTCTGCCTCAGCCTCCCAAAGTGCTGGAATTACAGACGGGAGCCACCGTGCCCAGCCTCACGTTTCTAATCCCAAATTTGGATTCACAGATTCACCTTCAAACCCAGCCCTTGGCTTTAGTCTGTTAGTCCCCAGGGAAGTGAGGTCTCCTCCCTTTCTCAGACCCAAGCCTCAGTCTCAGACGCAAACTCCTAATGACATCCTTCAACTCTGCCAGTAGAAAAAGGCACGCTTCCTCCCCCACAGTCCTGATAAGGCATTCCTGACTTCTCTTTCAGCCTCTGTCTGTTGACCTCCGCTTCTGTTTTTTTTCCACAAAGTTCCACTGTTCAGGGCGTCAGGCAGTCCATGCTGGCTGAGCGCTCACATTTATCTGACACCTGCTTGGAGCCAAGTCTGCTAAGTGCTTTACGTGCACAAACGCCTTTGATTGGCACAAGTTCATTATTATCCCCATTTCACAGATAAGGAAACGGAGGCTCACAGTGGTTTGGTAACTTGCCTCTAAATCTAAACCCTTAAGATGCAGCATCAGGGACAACGTTTCTAAAACCATCTAGCTGGCCTGCATCAGAATCACCCAGGGATCCTTGTAAAAAATAAGGCTGTCAGCTGGACACAGTGGCTCACGCCTGTAATCCCTGCACTTTGGGCAGCCAAGGCAGGTGGATGGTTTGAGCCAAGGAGTTCGAGACCAACCTGGGCAATATGGCAAGACCCCATCTCTACAACAAATATAAAAATTAGCTGGGCATCGTGGTGTGTGCCTGTGGTCCTGGCTACTTGGGAGGCTGAGTTGGGAGGATCTATTGAGCCCAGGAGGCGGAGGTTGCAGTGAGCCAAGATCACGCAACTCCAGCTTGGGCAACAGAGTGAGACCCTATCTCAAAAATAATAATAAAATAAAAATTTTAACTAAGGATGCCAGGGCCCCACCTTAGACATGCAGAGTGGGAGACCTGCATATAAGGCACCCCCACATTTTGGGAAGGACCCAACACTTTTTCCTGTGTTGGGCTGGAGGGTACCCTATTTTCAGAAGGCAAAGTCATTTGGGGCAGTGCCCTGCAGGGTCTCCAGGTGGAGCTGACTGGCAGATGAGGTGGGAAGGGTTGGGGGTGGGGTTGGTGGCTCCTGAGGTCAAGAGAGCCCTGCTGACCATCATTTCCTCCCCCACTCAGTTCCGGGAGAACCTCCAGGACCTGCTGCCCAGAGTGCCCAATGCTGATGACTACTTCCTCCTGCGCTGGCTGCGAGGTGAGGCTTGCAGGGGTCAGGGAAGGCAGAGAGGGAGGGAAGGAAGGAGGGTCTCAGGAGAGGAGTGGGGACTTTGGGGAATGGAGCTGTAAAGTAAAGAACACAGGCTCTGGAATCAGCTTGCTTTGACTAGAATCCGAGCAAGACTATGTCTCAAAAAAAAAAAGAGAATGAAAAGTCAGATACCATTAAAAACAGCAACAAAGCCCATAAAATAACCCAGGAGTTTATCCTAGAACACACAAGACCATACAGAAAAAATCTTAAAATCTCTGAAGTGTATAGAACTGCCCTGTTCAGTTGGATACTCTCTAGCCACATATAACTATTACAATTAACTTACACTGAAACTCCAGGTCCTAAGGCACACTTGCCACGTTTCAGTTGCTCTGTAGCCTCAGGCAGCTAGTGGCTACCATAAGGAGCAGCTCAGGTGTAGGACATTTCCATCATCACAGAACGTTCTCTTGGACAGAATTGACACAGAAGATGATTTTAACAAATATATAGCTTAGAGCAAAGATTGGGCAGGTGAACTTGGTGGCTTGTCTTCATATATTTGCAGAATTGCCACACTGGCAAGGGATTACATATATTTGTTTGACCTCTGACGACGGGACTGGAATCATCACAGGGCAGATTTGGGTTCAGTGAAAGCTACTGAGGAGTGGAATGATAATACCTTCTGTGGTAATGAACTCCCCATCATGGGAGATAATCAAGGCTGAGCTGTTGCATTGGGAGCTTTTTTTTTTTTTTTTTTGAGACAGGGTCTTGCCCTGTCACCTAGGCTGGAGTGCAGTGGTGCCATCTTGGCTCACTGCAGCCTCCTCCTCCCAGGTTCAAGCGATTCTCATGCCTCAGCCTCCCAAGTAGCTGGACTATAGGTGTGCACCACCACGCCTGGCTAAGTTTTGTATTTTTAGTAGAGATGGGGTTTCACTATGTTGCCCAGGCTGGTCTTGAACTCCTGACCTCAAGTGATCTGCCCGCCTCGGTCTCCCAAAGTGCTGGAATTACAGATGTGAGCCACCACGCCTGGTCAGGAGTGATTTCCAGAGCTGGTTCATGATCAGAGCAGAGGAGGCCTGGAGAGCATCTCAGATCCCTTCCCTTTCAAAATCTCTGACCCTGCATATTGTTTCACCTCCACGAGTGAATAAATTCCTCCTCGAGTGGACAAATTACTCCCCCTAATTAGTCCTCAGTGAGCCAGGGGTCTCAGAAAGCAACAGTCAAAGCATTTCTAAAATAAAGCATCGTGTTTTCAGTGAAAGTGTATCTATTTCTTTAAAATAGGTAATCATGATAGCTACTGTTTATTGAGAACCTACTGTGAGCCAGGTACTGGGCCAAGCACTTTATATATTTTATCTCATGTTCTCTGAATAACTGAAAAAGATAGTGTTCTCATTTAACCAATTGAAAAGCTAAGGCTCAGAGAAGGTAAGTGACTTGCTCAAGGCTGCACAGGAAATAAAAGGGCAATACTAGACTTTAAAGCCCCAGTCTGTGTGAATCCAAACCCCACGCTCCCCACCACCCCTAACACTGTGCTGGTGGCAGGGGGTCTCTGCTTCCTGAGGGACATCAAATACAAGCTAGACTGGCCTCCAGAAAGTTTTAAAGAAGACTGGAAACTGAACTCAAGGGCTCTCCAAAGTCTTCTAGAGGATTAAAGATCCTTAACTCTTTAAAAAACATGTCTTGTGGTAGAGTTCACCTCCAATTGTAGCAAAAAATATTTTAAAAGAAAAAAAAAAACATTTCTAGGTTAGGCACAGATGCCTGTACCTGTAATCCCAACACTTTGGAAAGCTGAGGCAGGAGGACTGCTTGAGGCCAGGAGTTCAAGACCAGCCTGGGAACATAACAAGATCCTCATCTCTACCAAAAAAAAAAAAAAAAATTTCTAAAAAAAATTGCCGGGCATGGTGGTGTGGGCCTATAGTCCGAGCTATTTGGGAGCCTGGGTAGGAGGATCACTTGGGCCAGAGGCCACAGTAAGCTTTGATCACATCACTGCACTGTGGCCTGGGCAACAGAGCCAAGACCCTGTCTCAAAAAACAAACAACTATTTCTAGATCCTCAATGGATTCTTGGGGTGTCAGAAAAAGGCTGGGGACACCTTAGCTATTAACTCACGAATTTTTAGGGAATGGCTCTTTCTAGATCTAGCCCTGTGCTTCTACTTAGCTCGTCTTCTTGCAGCTCGAGACTTTGACCTGCAGAAATCCGAGGACATGCTCCGGAGGGTAAGCATCTATGATCCCTGCTGTCCTGCCTTCCATGCACTGTGACCCAGGGATTGGTGGAAAAGGGGTAGGGACTCTGGCCCTGTCCCATCCTCCTGTTTCTTCTTTCTTCCTCCCTGGATCCTGTTCTGCATCAGACCCAAGCTCCTGTCTCCATCCCTAGGTCTATGGGTATGCTCTGGTAGGATCTTGGTGGCTGTGGGCAGAGGGACCTAGCCTGGTGTCGCCAGGTTCCTGCAGAATCCTACAGCTCTTGCTATGTCCCTGCAGCACATGGCGTTCCGGAAGCAACAAGACCTGGACAACATCCTCTTGTGGCAGCCCCCCGAGGTGAGCCTCAAGCAGCATCCCCCAGGCCGTTTGAGGCCCCTCACCCCCAACCTCATCTCCTATCCACCACATCCAGCCACCTGATGGAGTAGGGACCCAGCCTGGTGAGCTGGATTGAGTCAAGACCTTACCCACACCTCCAGGTCATCCGGCTGTACGACTCGGGAGGTCTGTGTGGCTACGACTACGAAGGCTGCCCTGTGTACTTCAACATCATCGGGTCCCTTGACCCCAAGGGTCTCCTGCTGTCGGCCTCCAAGCAGGATATGATCCGGAAGCGCATCAAGGTCTGCGAGCTGCTTTTGCGTGAGTGTGAGCTGCAGACTCAGAAGGTGAGCAGCTGGGGTGGGGGTGGGCCTCTGTCTCCTGGGTGGCACCAGGAGCAGAGAGGGGTGGTGTCCTGCCCCCTCCCCAGCCCTCAGCACTCAGGGCTCTGGTGGAATGTGGGCTTCTCCACCCTTACCCACCCATAAAGGTGAGGTGTTTTCCATCTGTCTGGAAAACACTATGGGCTGCCAGAGGGTGGGGATGGCAGGAAGGTGGGAAGAGGTGCCCAAGTCTCTCTGGCCAGGATCTCCTGGCTGGAGCTGTCGTCTGACCTGTATGTCGGCTCTGTCCCAAGCAGCTAGGCAGGAAGATCGAGACATCGCTGATGGTGTTTGACATGGAGGGGCTGGGCCTGAAACACCTGTGGAAGCCAGCTGTGGAGGTCTACCAGCAGGTAAGGGGCACAGCTGGTTTGAGGCTGGTGTGGGCGGAGACTCCCAGCTGTGAGCCCTAGCTGTGAATTACTGTGAGAATCCAGTGAGATAGAGAGGTGGGGGATACCCTGCAGGGGCTCCACAGACCAGCCAGGGCTGCTGGCCTAGAGTCCGCCCTCCAAGGAGAAAGAGGAGCAAGATTAACACAAAGAGGCCGGGCGCGGTGGCTCATGCCTATAGTCCCAGCATTTGGGTGGCCAAGGCTGGAGGATTGCTTGAGTCCAGGAGTCCAAGATCAGCCTGAGTAACAGTGAGATGTTGTCTCTATTATTAATAATAACAGTAATTTTTTTTTTTTTTGAGATGGAGTCTCTCTCTGTCACTCAGCCTGGAGTGCAATGATGCGATCTCAGCTCACTGCAACCTCTGCCTCCCGGGTTCAAGTGATTCTCTTGCCTCAGCCAGGACTACAGGCGCCTGCCACCATGCCCGGCTACTTTTTGTATTTTTAGTAGAGACAGGATTTCACCATGTTGATCAGGCTGATCTCAAACTCCTGACCTCATGATCCACCCACCATGGCTTCCCAAAGTGCTGGGAATACAGGCATGAGCCACCGTGCCTGGCCAGTAATAATAATTTTTTACATTAGTTCAGTGCAGTGGCACATGCCTGTAGTCCTAGATACTTGGGTGACTGAGGCAGGAGGATCTCGTAAACCCTGGAGTTCAAGGTTGCAGTGAGCTGTGATTGTGCCACTATACTCCACCTTGGGTAGAGAACTGTCTCAAGAACAAATAAAAGTAAAATAACAGAGAGGAGGAGGCACATGCCTGTGAGGAAGGTAGGATGGGCCAGGGATGGGCCTCTTGTCGCAGCAGCATCAGAGGCCACAGAAATCTGTGGGCGGGAGGTGATGGAACGGAGCCTCAACCAGACTCATCTTGACTCCACAGTTTTTTAGCATCCTGGAAGCAAATTATCCTGAGACTCTGAAGAATTTAATTGTTATTCGAGGTAAGTCCATTCCGGGATGACTCCTGGGGAGGGAGAAGCAGGAATGGGGGTACAGTAGGTAAGCCATGGAGTTAAAGGCTTCTTCAACCATCGTTTGTGAAGAACCAGGTTTTGTGTGGTTGGTTTCTGGTTTCATTTTTATTTTTTTATTTTTAAAATTTATTTTAGATGGAATCTCACTCTGTCGCCCAGGTGGGAATGCAATGGTGCGATCTCGCTCACTGCAACCTCTACCTCCAGGGTTCAAGTGATTCTCCTGCCTCAGCCTCCCGAGTAGCTGGCATTACAGGTACACGCCACCATGCCCGGCTAATTTTTGTATTTTTAGTAAAGATGGGGTTTCCCCATGTTGGCCAGGCTGGTTTTAAACTCCTGATCTCAAGTGATCCACCCACCTCGGCCTTCCGAAGTACTGGGATTATAGGCATAAGCCACCGCACCCAGCCTCTGGTTTTATTTTTTAGTTCCAGTCCGTCACAGACTGATATTTTTGTAATATACAAAATCATGCACTGGTATGTTGCAGCAATGTCAAATAAGTTATAAGTTTCTTCTTTGTTTGTTTGCTTGAGACAGAGTCTCGCTCTGTTGCCCAGGCTGGAGTGCAGTGGCAAGATCTTGGCTCACTGCAACCTCTACCTCCTCGGTTCAAGCAATTCTCCTGCCTCAGCCTCCTGAGTAGCTGGGATTGCACGTGCACACCACCACACCCAGCTAATTTTTGTATTTTTAGTAGAGACGGGGTTTCACCATGTTGGCCAGGCTGGTCTTGAACTCCTGGCCTCAAGTGATCTGTCTGCCTCAGCCTCCCAAAGTGCTAGGATTACAGGCATGAGCCACCGCTCCCAGCCTGAGACAACCATTTATTGAAAGCCAGGAACTGTGCCAGGTGTTACATATACATTATTTCACCTTCTTTTTCCAGTTAACTGCACTGAGACTTAGAGAGGGTGGGTAACTTGCTGAAGGTCACACCGCAGAGCGCGGCAGAGTCCATGTCTGTCCAACTCCGGTCCAGCGCCTGCTCTTGACTGTGGCTCTGTATCCCCCACAGCCCCTCTGGTCCAGCTTCTCAAGAGATTTACATGTGTTTCAGCCCCCAAACTGTTCCCCGTGGCCTTCAACTTGGTCAAGTCGTTCATGAGTGAAGAAACACGCAGGAAGATTGTAATTCTGGGAGGTGAGTGACTTGCCCTCTGGTTGTGTCCATCTGCTGGGGAAGTAGAGGTTGACACTAAAGACCCTGTTTCTCCCTGGCTTGCCCTCTACTTGGGCACTGGCCCTGGCCTGACCCTGGTCAGCTTCCACACACACATGGGAAATGCCTTGGGTCCTAGACCACAGGCTAGGAGCCACATAAAGATCTTGGGTGCTCTTAGGAGTAGGCGCCCAGGGGAGCATGCCCAAGACATATCAGGTCCCCTCACCAGGCTCAGCCCCCCTCTGCCCTCTGTCGAGTCTCCTGAGCCCCTTGGAGTCCCCCTCTTGCTCCCATGCAGACAACTGGAAGCAGGAGCTGACGAAATTCATCAGCCCCAACCAGCTGCCCGTGGAGTTTGGGGGGGACCATGACTGACCCCGATGGCAACCCCAAGTGCCTGACCAAGGTACAGGGTGCCCAGAGGATGGGGAGGGAGGGGAGAAGCTGTGATCTAGTGCCCACTCACGCCCCTCACCCACAGATCAACTACGGGGGTGAGGTGCCCAAGAGCTACTACCTGTGCAACCAGGTGAGGCTGCAGTATGAGCACACGGAGTCCGTGGGCCGAGGCTCCTCCCTGCAGGTGGAGAACGAGATCCTGTTCCCTGGCTGTGTGCTCAGGTAGGGATGGCAGCCACCCCACACCTGGGCACAGCTGAGAGGGGCCTGGAGCCCAGGCAGGGGGTTTCCAATGGGGCTCTGTCCACTGCAGGTGGCAGTTCGCATCGGATGGCGGGGACATTGGCTTTGGGGTCTTCCTGAAGACCAAGATTGGGGGAGCGGCAGAGGGCTCGGGAGATGACGGAGGTGCTGCCCAGCCAGCGCTACAACGCCCACCTGGTGCCCGAGGATGGGAGCCTCACCTGCCTCAAGGCCGGCGTCTGTAAGAGCTCCAGGGTTTACTGGAATTGTTTTCCTTGCCATCTCCCCCTCTGCTTGCCCTCTTTCCAGCTCTCGGGAGGGGTGTGGGGGATCTCTGTAAGCTCCAGGGGAGCTGGCTTCAGGCCCATGGATTGGATGGGTGGCCCCTACATGTGGGTATGAGGGCAGACTCATTGTGGGGGGAAGAGCTGGTGTTCAGAACCTAGGGCCTTGGGCTCAGCTGAGAAGACCCTATACTGGGCTCATTGGGCTGAGACAGGTAAGTAAGAGGCCATGGACTTAGAGTCAGGGGTCTTGGCAAGGGGACCACCCAGTTGCATGAACCACCCCACTCCAGGAATCCCAAAGAGGTGGCTTCCTCCAGGTGTGTATCCTTCACTCCCAGGCCTCCCAGGCCAGATGCAGCTCAGTCAGCTTCACTCAAAGCAGCATTGCTGAGGGACGCCACTGCCCTTCCACGTCTATGGGGAACAGAGCTAGAAGAAGGGGAGCCCAGGGTTGATTTCCTATGGAGGAGAAGGGTGTTGCTTATGCTTAAGTCAACACATGATCTTGTTTCATTTTGTGGAGAGGGAACCTTAGGAGAGTAGAGACAGAGAAGTCTGCACGACTCATCAGACCCGAGTTCATGTTGGACGTTGGCATTGAAGGACATGCCTTCTGAGAGATAAAAAAGTGACTTAAAGTAGCCCAGCCCTTTCGTCCTGGGGTGGCAGGGCTCCTCCCTGGGTTAGGACATTGGGATAAGGGAATCCCAGTACCTCCCCCTCCCTTGCTCTGTGACCGCTGAAAGATCCTATCACCTCTTTAAGCCTCAGTTTTCTCATCCGTAAAATGAGGATGGCATTGCTTCCCCTCATGGGGCTGCTTTGAGGATTCAGGGCGCTGTAATGTGTGATGGAATGCATGGTGCATGGAGAGGCCCTAGAGCTACTACCTGTGCAGCCAGGCCAGGACGCAGTACAGGCATACCATGTCCGTGGGCTGCGGCTCCTCCCCTGCAGGTGGGGCCCGAGATCCTGTTCCCAGGCTGCAGGCTTCCTGGCTGTGTCCTGTTCTGTGTGCTGGTAACCGTCATGAGTCCTTTATGTAGCGCAAGCCACCATGGGATGGCAGTGAACAACAGGCTTAGGGAGGGGCACAGGCTGGCCCTCAGGCTCCGCCCACTGTCCTGGACAGCTCATTCCCAAGGGTACCAGGGCTGCAGCCGTGCAGGGCTCCCTCTTCCTGCAGATGCGCGGGGTTCGTGCTCCCTGATCGCCTCTCCGTCACTGCAGATGTCCTGCGCTTTGACAACACCTACAGCCGGATGCATGCCAAGAAGCTCAGCTATACTGTGGAAGTGCTGCTTCCCGACAGGGCCTCTGAGGAGACGCTGCAGAGTCTCAAGGCGACGAGACCCTCCCCCAACACAGTGAAGACCCTAGCCACCTCAGCCTGTGTGCTCCAACCCCTTTGCACCCATCCCCCCGATCCCTGCCCTCCCAGGCAGGATGGTGCTGAAGGTGGCTGCACAGTCACCTGTCCCATGTCACCATCTCAGCTCATTGTGGGAACACCTGCCACAGTGGCCAAGCAGGAAGGGACCACCAGGGCATAGACCACGCTGAAGATTCAGACAGGAACCTCTTTCCCTGTTCCCAGAGAATGGGGATGAGAATGAGAACACCGAAGATGATCCAGTCCACTGAAGATGGGTCCTGCCTGCAGAAGCTGCCCTTTCATCCATCCCGACAAGGTCCAGCCACCCAGGACTCGCCCATGCCTGGAGTTCCAGCTTCAGCGGGTGTGCGTGGCTCCCAGGCCCTGTGGGCATCACTGCTTCAGGCCTGAAAAGCAGAGAAGCCCCGTTCTCTGCATGTAGGAGGTCAGCAGGGGTGGGCAGGCCCAGCTGGAGGCAACTGGGTAATGAGATGGGGCAAGGGTGAGGGTCCTGGTTCCAGCAGAGCATTGGGGCCCATCCAAGTTTGTTCTGCCACCACTGGATGGAAAATTGGAAATGGGCCGGTCACGGCGGCTCACACCTATAATCCCAGCAGTATGGGAGGCCCAGGTGGGCAGATCACCTGCGGTCAGGAGTTCAAGACCAGCCTGGCCACCATGGTAAAACCCCGTCTCTACTAAAAATACAAACATTCACCAGGCATGGTGGTGTGCACCTGCAATCCCAGCTACTCAGGAGGCTGAGGCAAGAGAATCGCTTGAACCCGGGAGGTGGAGGTTGCAGTGAGGTTGCCACTGCACTCCAGCCTGGGCGACAGAGCCAGATTCCGTCTCAAAATAAACAAACAAACAAACAAATAAATAAAAGGAAATTGGAAATGGAGAGTTGGGGCCTGGCAGAGGTAACCATCGGAGGAAAAGCCACGCTCAGCCTTTCAGTTCAGTGGGTAACGACTGAGTCTCTGGGGAGTTCCCAGTGCCCTCCCTTCCACACCTGCCGTGATCCTGCCAACATTTAGCTTTGGTTCTTCTGGCAGCTGCACCATTCATGGATGCATATACATAGAATCTGAACAGGCGCTCTGCTGCTAGGAACAGCAACCATTTAAATTAAACTCCTAAAGCCAGTGCCAAGAGGCATCCCTGTTCCAACCAAGTGAGCAGATTGGCAAGAAAAAAATGGCTGTGCTGGCTCCGTGGGAGATGGCCTGGGCTGTCAGGCAAGAGTCACAGAACATCCCCATCTCCAGGGGCTGCTTCTGCATCCAAGATGTGACAGGCATCCCACGACCCTGTTGCACTGCATGGCCTCCCTGTCTGCTGCTTCCCCAGATGCAGTGATGTCTGGAGGGCCCAGAGGCACCTGGGTTTCTAAGGTAGGCTGTGGCTGACTGGAGTTGGGAGGACCCTGTGCTAAATGTCACAAGGCCCAACTTGTTGTCATGATGGGGGATCGTAATGCCTCACCTCAGCCTTGACGTCCTCCGCCTTAAAACCAGGGGTTCCTAGACTTGAACTCTGATTCTTGCCCATATAACTACCCACAGTCAATTTTCCGCCATCAGCACAGCCTTGTCTGGTTTCCTTGCAGGTAACAAGGATTGTTCTGCCCCCTGTACAAGGGTTTCCGAGGCTCTGATCACAGGGCTGTGATCACAAATATGGGCTGCCTGGGGGGTGGCAAACAGAAATGGGGTCAGGTGCAGGCACCAGTGACAGAATTGCAGTGAGCACAGGGGTCGCCTGCAGAGGTGAGAGCAGAATCACCTACCAAGCCTGGAGGGGAGGGCACACTGGGAGCGCAGCAGGGGCACATGTCCTCAGCAACCCCATTTCTAATTCTTCTTCTTCTTCTTCCTCTTCCTCTTCTTCTTTTCTTTCTTTCTTTTTTTTTTTTTTTTTTTTTGAGACAGAGTGTCTGTTGCCCAGGCTGGAGTGCAGGGGCATGATCTCAGCTCACTGCAACCTCCACCTCCTGGGTTCAAGTGATTCTCCCTCCTGCCACAGCCTCCCGAGTAGCTGGGACTAGACATGTACCACCACATCTGGCTGATTTTTGTATTTTTAGTAGAGATGGAGTTTCACCATGTTGGCCAGGCTGGTCTCGAACTCCTACCTCAAGTTATCTGCCTGCCTCAGCCTCCCAAAGTGCTGGGATTACAGGTGTGAGCCACCATGCCCAGCCCTCATTTCTAATTCTTAACACTGTCACTTCTTCACAAAACTGAAAAAAAACAAGTCATACAAAGAGGGGCAGTGGGTTGCCCAAAGTTTGTTTCTTCATTCATTGATGTTAATTTCATTTTTTAAAAGCAGAGACAGGGGTCTTGCTATGTTGCCCAGGCTGATCTTGAACTCCTGGGCTCAAGCCATCCTCCCTGCCTCAGCCTCTCAAAGTGCTGAGGTCACAGGTGTGAGCCACTGGGCCTAGCCTGCTTTTGGATGTTTATTGAGTATCTGCCCAGCACCAGGCACTGCAGGCTCTGGGGACACCGAGGACTCTGGGCTGACCCAACTGTATTAACTGGAGGTTTGCACTCATGGAGGGAGGGAGGTGGAAGTGACACCAGTGATCAGGTATCAAGTGGGTGCATTGTCACCATGGGTGCTTGGTGGGGGGCAGGAGCCAAATTCTAATTTTTGTATTTTTAGTAGAGACAGGGTTTCACCATGTTGGTCAGGCTGATCTCGAACTCCTGACGTCAAGTGATCCACCCACCTCTGCCTCCCAAAGTGCTGGGATTACCGACGTGAGCCACCATGCCCAGCCCAGTCAGTAGATAGACATTTTTCAAGTTTGACTAGGCATTTCTCCATAGATGATATACAGCCTTTTGCACCTGCCCTCTTGGTAACCAAGTTCTTGTCCAGCATCCAGGAAGATTCAGGTCACACAAATAAATTGAAGAGTGGTGAATCTGGAGGGTTTTATTGAGCAGTGTAAGTGGCTCTCAGCAGGATGGAGAGCTGGAACCTGATGGAGTGGGGAAGGTGATTTCCCCTGGAGTTCGTCTGTCCCCTGGTGGAACTCTTCTCCAAAGTCTCGCCGTCAAACCATCCCTCTGAAGTCAAACTGCTTCTCTCCGACACCTGTGTTGAGCAATGCTGAGTGTATGATAAAATATATTGTTTGCTAAGAAGAACGATGGCAAGGAGAACCTGGCTGCGCTCCCCACCAAGTGAAAAACTACTTGGGGCATTCTAACGTAGCAAGACAGTATATGTATATCATATACCTGTTAAAACAATTCTTTAAGCACCAGATAGGAGATCCTGCCCCCATGGCTCCCTCGTGGAGAATACTTTGTCGTATCAGTGGTAAGCAGGCACCAGCTGCCTACCTAGTTTATTTTTGTTCCATGAGAAAACACAGAACACCTGTTTGTTAATAATAATCACCTGTTCAGAGAATAAATACGTGGGTCAGCGTCTGCTCAAGGTCCTCAGCCCGGAATGCTGTCAGCCCCTGAGGCTCTCAGCTCGGAAGGCTGTTGGTCACTCCCCCACAACCTGGGTAGCCCCACTTTGCTGTTCCATCTGGGTGTCTGCTGCTTAATGCCTCAGCGCCGCCTGGGTGGGGGTCTCTCTGGTAAGCTGGCTGCTGCTTCTCTTCTCTCCTGTGCTGCTCCACCCCTCCACTGTGCCACCCCTCTGCCAGTGGAGCCTGGGGTTTTGATGGGTAAAAGATGGGGGGTGGGGTAGGCAAGAAAGCAACACTCGAGCTGGAAAAGGGACAAAGTGAGAACACTTTGGGCCACGGTCCCAGGCTGGAGGGTGTGGCCCTCTCCAGGAAACTCGTCCTTTTCCGCCTAGCATTTCCCTGCGTCCTGTCCACGTCCACACCGTCCTCCCACCTCAGCCTTCCAAGTAGCTGGAACCACAGGCACACATCACTACAACCAGCTAATTTTTTGTATATTTTGTAGAGATGGAGTTTTACCATGTTGCCCAGCCTGGTCTCAAACTCCTAGGCTTAAGCTATCCACCCACCTTGACTTCCTGAAGTGCTGGGATTACAAGTGTGAGCCTGGCCAGTTATTTACTTATTATTTTGTGGAGATGGGGTCTCACCCCGTAACCCAGGCTGGAGTGCAATGACAAAATCATAGCTCACTGCAGCCTCAAACTCATAGACTCAAACCATCTTCCGCTTCAGCCTCCCGAGCCTCTGGGACTACAGCCATCGCACTCGACTCAGAAGGAGGATTTTCATTAATTAAAAATGCAATTATTTATAGCTTCAGACAACGCCTCTTTTTCCATCCTTCCCCCTTTCCTCTCTTCGTTAAGCCCCTTTCCTATTTTTTTTTTAATTTCCATATGTTTTTGGAGAACAGATGATGTTTTGTTACACAGATAAGTTCTTTCGTGGTAATGTCTGAGATTCTGGTGCACTCATCGGAGCAGCGCACACTGCACCCAACGTGTGGTCTTTTATCCCTCACCCCTCCTTCCCTTTCCTCCCAGTCCCCAAAGTACATTCTATCATTCTTACACCTTTGCATCTTCATAGCTTAGCTTCCATCCTTTTTTTTTTTTAAATACTTCACAATCCCCTGCTCATGACTTTGATCTGTTCTGAATCTGCTTCCTCTAAGAAGTAGCTTTTGCTTAAACACGTTTCTTAGCAGATCCCAAAATATAATAAAGAGAATGGTGGGACATTTGTGTCTGTTCTTGTAATATATTATTCCTTGGTTCTAGAAAAATAGATTTCAGGAAATAGTGTGCTATTTCCAGTTTGATGTTGACTAGGTGTTGAGTGAGTGAATTTTTTTTCTTTTCCTTTTTTTTTTTTTTTTTTTTTGAGACAGAGTCTGACTCTGTCACCCAGGCTGGAGTACAGTGTTGTGATCTCGGCTCACTGCAACCTCCATCTCCTGGGTTCAAGCAATTCTTTTGCCTCAGCCTCCCAAGTAGCTAGGATTAAAGGTGCTTGTCACCATACCCGGATAATTTTTTGTATTTTTAGTAGAGATGGTTTTTCGCCATGTTGGCCAGGCTGGTGTCAAACTCCTGGTCTCAAGTGATCCACCTGTCTTGGCCTCCCAAAGTGCTGGGGTTATAGGCATGAGCAACTATGCCCGGTCTTTTTTTTTTTTTTTTTTTTTTTTTTTTTTTTTGAGACATTGTCTCCCTCTGTCATCCAGGCTGGAGTGCAGTGGCGTGATCTCGGCTCACTGCAACCTCTGCCTCCTGGGTTCACGCAATTCTCCTGTCTTAGCTTCCCGGGTAGCTGGGATTACAGGCATGTGCCATCATGCCCAGCTAATTTTTGTATTTTTCTTTCACCATGTTGGCTAGGATGGTCTCAAACTCCTGACCTCAGGTGAGCTGCACCTGGGCCTCCCAAAGTGCTGGGATTACAGAATTACAAGCATAAACAACTGCACCCCACTGAGAGCGAATTTTCGTGTGGCTGGATGCATTTTGGCATCTTTTCTTGCCCCGTTCCTCGTGACTTTTTTTTTTTTTTTTTTTTTTTTTTTGAGACAGAGTCTCACTTTGTCACCCAGGCCGGAGTGCAGTGGTGTAATCTCGGCTCACCAAGACCGTCACCTCCTGCATTCAAGTGATTCTCAGGTCTCGGCCTCTTGAGTAGCTGGGACTACAGGCACCCACCACCATGCCCGGCTATTTTTTGCATTTTTTGTAGCAATTTGTGGGATGGAGGAGGGGGGGATAGCACCATGTTGGCCAGGCTGGTCTTGAACCCCTGACCTCAAAGGATCCACCTGCCTTGGCCTCTCAAAGTGCTGAGATTACAGGCATGAGCCACTGTACCCAGCACCTGGTGCCTTTTCACTGGGCTAGAATAGCTGAGGTAGCCCATTCTACCCTCTTCTGCCTGGGACCCAGCTGGCATTCTTTAGTTTGTTTTCTCCAGGCTCCAGGCCTGTGCTATCCAATACAGTAACCACGTGTGGCTGTTTAAGTCACCTAAAATCACAAAGTTAATTCATCCTTCATGTGCTAGAACTAAACTGGAGTCCGCTCACCTGGCACAGTAAGACCAGATATCCATTCTGAGATTTTTGCAGCAGTAGAAAAGAAAGTGTTTATTTGCAGGGCACCCAGCAAAGAGGACCAGACCGCTAAGGCGTAAACCCTGACCTCCCCGATGGCTTGCAGGTAAGGCTTTTTAAGGCAGGGGTAAATTTCAGGAAAGCGGAAGTTACACGTTGGTCTTGGCCTAAAAGGGTGGGATATCTTGCAGCTGGGGCTTAGGTAATAGGGAGAGTCTAAGTTTTCTTACTTGCAGTTGGTTAAAGATTTGTTTAAAAAATTTGGGTTCAGCAGAAAAGACTGTTAATTGGGCTGGCAGGTGTGACTCCCTCTAAGCCCTTTAGGAAGAAATTTACAACGAAGAATTCAGTCTTTAGTGGATCCTTTTGGGGAGAGGTCCAGGTTTCTGCAAAACAACTCAGAAACCTATGCTAAGATGTTGTCTTTAGTTTCTATAGAGGAACCAAACATCTAACTTCCTTGGCTGCTGTTTCAGGCTACTGTTACTTTCCTGCTTATCAAGTTGCTTGTTTACTTCTCAGGGCTAGGAATTTCCCTGGAAGGAACTCAAGATTTTCCTTTATTTCCATCCTTGTGGGGGAGCCCAGCAGGCCCCCAGAGGGATCCCTGCTCAGTCTAACTCAGCTGCACTAACCACACTTCAAGGGCTCACTCGGTCACCATATGTGGCTCGTGGCTACTGCGCTGACCAGACAGAGCGCATTTCCCTCTGTCGGACAGCACTGTTTGAGAGAATGCAACCAGCTTCACAAGTCGCAGCCTCAGCTATGCTGGGATGACCCTTGTGTCTCTGGGCAAGGGGAGGGGGAGATGGGGAAGGGCTGGGTGAGGCTCCAGCTGGGGCCTGTTATCTGGTACCCTGCTTCTCCAGAGAGGAGAGGCCTGGTGGCTCAGCCTGGCTTGGTGGTATCTCCTCCTGACCCCATTGGCTGGGGTGGCAGGAATGACCCTCCCTTGCTGCACCCACTGGCTATTAGCTTCCATCACCAGCCCAACCCAGGGTCCCGGCTGGAGGGGTCCTCTCCTACCCCAGGTGACCTTTTCCTCGGATAGTGTTGGAGTGAGCACTGTCTGTAGCTGTTTCTCACACTGTTGTCTGTTACTGATAAAAGATAAAACCTGGCACTTTGTATTTAAAAAAAAAAAATTGTGGTATATGAATTATATCACAATTTTTTTTTTTTTTAAATTTAGAGATGGGGTTTCACCATGTTGGCCAGGATGGTCTCGATCTCTTGACCTTGTGATCTGCCTGCCTCGGCCTCCCAAAGTGCTGGGATTACAGGTGTGAGCCACTGCGCCCGGCCCTAATTTTTTTTTTTTTAATTAAAGGAGATGAAACTGCCCAACGGTAAAAGAAAGTGAACTGTCAGGTGCTACTGAGAGCACCGCCGGGGCTCTGGAGAGGTGCTCCCCCAATCCCTTTCCCATGTCCCCCACAACCCTTTTACTTTTTTGAAGGATAAGATTTCACTCTGTCGCCCAGGATGGAGTTCAGTGGCCCTACCAAAGCTCATTGCAGCCTCAAACTCCTGGGCCCAGGTGATCCTCCTGCCTCAGCCTCCCAAGTAACTGGGACAACGGGCATGCACCATCACGCCCAGCTAATTTTTTAATTTTTTGAAGAGACGGGGTCTCACCATGTTGCCCAGGCTGATCTCAAACTCCTGGCCTCCAGCAATCCCCCATCAGCCTCCCAAAGCACTGGGATTATAGGCGTGAGCCTCGGCCCCTGGCCTCCATCTCTCCTTTTTAGGCCACCCACCTCACATCTGTGTGGTCTAAGCGCTTCCCACTCACCTTCTCCCAGTGATGCATACCCTATGTTGAGGCTTTTGTACCAGAGGAGCCCCTCTGGACCTACCCAACTGCTTCTGGCAAGATCCATCCTGGTGGAGGGGTGATCAGGAATGTGCCAGGGATGCACTGGAAGAGGCAGCTCTTTCAGATTTCCTAGTAACCGGCTGGAAGGAGGGGTTCCGCTGTGGGGTGCAGGCAGCTCTGTCTACCCACCTGTGGTTGTTTATTTAGGTTGTGGTTGCCATGGTCCCCTGAGAGCTTGGTAAATGAGAAGCCAAACACACATGTGGTTGCCATGGTCCCCTGAGAGCTTGGTAAATGAGAAGCCAAAGACCTTACTGGGAGACAGTGTGCTCTGGGGTTTGGGGAGGTGATGGTGGGGGGGGGGGGGGCACTGCTTCCCCAAAGCCTTTGTTTCAAGGCAGGCAAAATTAACCCTGCTGGCCCCCAGACACCCTGCAGCCTGAATCCAGCTCAAATCCAGGTAGATCCAGGCTTCCACACGATGATTTAGACCATTTATTGAGCACTTACTTTATTCTGGGCACAATGTGAAGCCCTTCAGGGGAAAGCAGGGCAGGCTATCTAATCTAGAGTCAGGTTTGGGTTCAAGTTCTGGCTCCTCATTTACTGGCTGTGTGACCTCAGAAAAGTTTCTTGATCTCTCCGAACTTCTATTTCTTTATGGCTCTAAAATGGGAATGCCCACACCTGCTCCCAAATGATTTGATAATAATGTAAAGCTCCCAGCACAGAGGGAGTGCTCCCCAATGGAAGACTGTGAGCTCTATGCAAGGTGGGTCCTAATCTGTCTTGTTTGCTGTAATCTCCCCACCACCCCCCTCCACATGCTTCTCACTTTCCCACCTCCACGCCTTTGCCCATGCCATCCCCTCCACTTGGGATGCCCTTTATGCTGCCCTCCGTAAATGAAAATCCTTCCTTTCTTCAAGGCCTGGCTCAAATGCCACCTGTATGACATGTGGGTGACTTCTGTGCTTGGGCCCTCTCCCCCAACTAGGGCAGAAGCTTCTAGAGCCAAGACTAGGGTATAGCTTAACAGCACAACGGCAGAGTGGTTAATTGCATGGGTTCACCCTGGAAAAGTTACTTCTCTATACCTCAGTTAGTTTATCTTTCTAACGGGCTTAATAATAGTACCTACCTAACACCACAGGTATGTTCTGAGATTTAAATAAGGTAATGCACTATCTTTTCCTTTCTCGAGATGGAGTCTTACTCTGTCACCCAGGCTGGGGTGCAGTGGCACAATCTCAGCTCACTACAACCTCTGCCTCCTGAGCCCAAGTCACTCTCCTGCCTCAGCCTCCCACGTAACAGGCATAACAGACATGCGCAGCTAATTTTTGTATTTTTACTAGAGGTGGGGTTTCACTATGTTGGCCAGTTTGGTCTTGAACTCCTGACTTTAGGTGGTCCACTTGCTTCGGCCTCCCAAACTGCTGGGATTACAGGTGTGAGCCACTGCACCAGGCCAAAATGACGTAATGCATGTAATGAGACCCCATCTCTCCAAGAAATACAAGAAATTAGCAGGGTGTGGTGGAATGTGCCTGTAGTCTGGGCTACTCAGGGGGCTGAGGTAGGAGGATTGATTGAACCTGGGGGAGACTGAGGCTGTAGTGAGCCGAGATCATGCCACTGCACTCCAGCCTGAGCAACAGAGTAAGACCCTGTCTCAAAAATAAAAATAAAATTATCAACCTGCACCATCTAATATGGTAGCCATGAGCCAGATGGAACAATTTAAAGTAAAATGTATCAAAATCCAATTCAATTAAAACTTCAGTTCTTCAGTCACACTAACCATATTTCACATGTAATAGTGGCTACCATATATGTCTAATAGGATCCCCAGACAGAAAATGTCTACCATCACAGAGCTCTACTGAAAAGCACCGCAGCTCCTCCCAGTGACGTCTGCCCTGTGTCGAGGTTGCAGCTGATGAGCATTTGTGAACACAGTAAGGTGCTTCAAAGTTG
The DNA here is from genome assembly GCA_036589455.1 of Ateles fusciceps. Lineage (NCBI taxonomy): Eukaryota > Metazoa > Chordata > Mammalia > Primates > Atelidae > Ateles > Ateles fusciceps. The sequence continues at coordinate 10,311,465 of JAZHEH010000882.1, forward strand.
TGGTCTGGGTCAGGAAAACGGCTCAGTGTGAAGGCTCTCAACTCCTGAGGAGACTCCAGCCCTCCCTCCTGGCTCTCCTTTCGCAGTCTCTGATGCCCCCAGAAGTAGCTAGCACACCTAGGGATTAGGGTGAGAAAGGGGACTGGTGAGAAATGCGCAGGATTAGTGGCTCCCAATCTCTGTACACGGTGGGCCTTGCAGGAAGTGGGCGTAGCCAGCAGCTGCGGCTTTGCAGAAATTGAGGCTGGAATGTGAAATGGGGCAGGCCTGGGGTGTGGAGAGTTACCTAATTGTTCCTGAGTACATGCCACGGGCACCCCAGGCAGAGGGAAATGGACAGCGTCAGCCCCACCTTCTCCTTCTGGATCCAAGTCTATCAGGAGCCCGGAGCAAGAAAGATGTCCCTTCAGTGGAAGTATGGGCATGAAATAAGAAGAAAAAAATAAAAGGAAAAAAAAGAAAAACAAGATAAAAGTGAAATTAAGGAAAGAAAAAAGAGAAAGTAAAAAAAAAAGAAAAAAATAAAAAAAAAAGAAAAAATAATGAAGCAAATGAAGGAAAAAAAAAAAAAAAAAAACAAAGAAAGATGTCCCGAGAAGATATCTGTACTGACCAACATTCAATAGCCTAAAGAGGCCCTGGAGTAGGGGACCTCGTGGGGCCGAGGCTAGCCCAAAGGTGGCTTCAGTGCATGCAAACACCCACAAGGCCAAGATGTGGCCATGTGGCCATGCTGCAGTCTCAAGCTGATGGTTTCTTTAGAGAGAGTCATGGATAACAGGGCCTCTCCCTTCCTGGAGCTGAAGCTCACAGCTCCTGGGGGGGATCAGCAGAGCTGAAGAGGAGTATCCCTTAGATGTGCACAATCCTTGACAGTCCCTACGTCTCATTAGATCTTCCCTTCAACCACATAAGGAGGGCAGGGCAAGCGTTAACAGCTCCATTTTATAAATGAGGCAAGTGACATTCAAAAGATGCCATCTGTTCTCTCTTGACTGTGGACATTTGTTACAAAAGAAGATCCTGAGCCTCCCACCCCCCAACAAAGTAACTCATTGCTACACTGACCAAGCCCCAGAATCTGACCCTGTCAGAGCTGGGTAAAGGGGGGTGATCTTTGCAGAATCCTAAGTGAGGAAGACTGAGGCTCAGGGACAAAGGGTACCCACAAGGAGTGGTCTTCTTTGCCCTGCAACTCCCCCTTCTCTAGGACAGTGGGCACTGGAGGCCTGGGAGGGTCAGTGGGTTCTGTAGGCACTCACCTTGGGCTCCATGGCCACAGGAGACCAGCCTCCCTTTCTCCCAGCGGCCTCCTCCTGGCAGGGACTTGGCACACGCTCTATGCCCGCTTGTCCCCCCCAGATCTGTCCCCGAGCCAAGCATGGGACCTCACTTAATCCCAATTATGTAATGTGCAATTTAAACAGTTGGCCAAGGAGGAGGCGCTTGGAGCCACGCCCAGGAGTGGGGGCAAAAGGACCCAGCTGGGTCAGGGCTGACAAACTGGGCTTGGCCTCTTGCCTGTAGTGGTCACCACTCCTCAAGCCTCAGCCAGCACCATGAGCGGCCGAGTCGGAGACCTGAGCCCCAGACAGGCAGAGACCCTGGCCAAGGTGAGAGCCCCTCCCCCTGGAGTTCCGGAAGACCAGGGGAAAGGGGCTGGGGGGTGGAAAGGAGCGGCTGGAACCCTGCCTCACTCAATTGATTCAGCCGGTCCTTGACATTGTCTCTTTGCTGTTACCTCCCAAAGGGTCAAGCCCCACACTCCCCAGTGACATCAACCCTGTCCAGGGCAGGAGATGAGGGACTAGCGCCACTTCTGGGCAATAGTGTAGGTGGTGCCCACCCAAGATCAAGGCTGACTTCTTCTCATCCAGCAGCCAGAACCAGAGAGGTTTACCTGGCAGCCAGGCACCCCGCTTCCTCCTTCCCCAGCACCGTAGGTAGGAGCTGAAGGATGCTGCTGGTCTGCCCTTTAACCCCTCCCTCCTTGGGATCCTGAAAGATGACGGACCTGTAAAAGCCCAAGAGACAGAGCAGAAGAGGACATATGATTACTAACCATGTTTTAATAGAAGATGGGTTGAAAAAAAGCAGAGGTTTTAGGGGCTAACACACGGAGGGAACTATGAATACCTCCAAACTCCAATCCACTTATTCACTCACCCAGTCATTTATGCAGGCTGAGGGCTGTGGCGTGATCTTGGCTCACTGCAGCCTCCACCTCCTGGGTTCAAGCAATTCTCCTGCCTCAGCCTCCCACGTACCTGGGATTACAGGCATGAGCCACCACATCAACTAATGTTTATATTTTAGTAGAGACGGGGTTTCATTATGTGGCCAGGCTGGTCTCAAACTCCTGACCTCAGGTGATCCACCAGCCTCCGCCTCCCAAAGTGCTGGGATTACAGGCATGAGCCACCACGCCCGGCCGGTTTATCCTTTCTTTCATCCACCCATCCATCTTCCTACCCACCTTTCCATCTATCCATCCTTCCTTCTCTCCATCACCCATCCATTTCTCCTCTGTCCCTTCACTGACTTATCCACCCACCCACTCTCCATCCATCCATTCATTGATTTCTTCTTCCTTTTTCCTTCTACCTATCCACTCGCCCATCTATTCTTTCTAACCATTTATTCACCCATCTATCCTCCTTCCATTTTCCACCTATCCAGTGATCCATCTCTCCTTCTAGTCAACCATTAACCCATCCTTTCATCACTGTGGCCATTTTGCATGTGGGAGGAAAGGAGGGATGATGAAAACAGCTTTGAGTCTGGTGGCCACGGCTCCACGTGAGAGAGCCACTTTAACCAGCATTTCTCTTGCCAGTTCCGAGAAAACGTCCAGGATGTGCTTCCTGCCCTGCCCAACCCTGATGATTATTTCCTTCTACGCTGGCTCCGAGGTGAGGGCAGAGGTGGGAGCGGTAGGGATCAGGGGGCAGCAAGAGGGGCTTGGTCCCAGCTGCTCCAGAATGTCTCATGGCTCTCAGGATCCATCCACAGAATCTTGCTTCCCATGTTCGGGTCCAGAGGAGGGAAGCGGGTAGGAGAGCGAGGTCTTACCCAGGCCCCAGTGTCCTCCATAGCTCCCCCTGGCCAGGAACAAGACAAAGGCCTCTTTCCGGCCTCACATCTTCTTTCTGTTTTCCGACAGCTCGGAATTTTGACCTGCAGAAGTCGGAGGCTATGCTCCGCAAGGTGAGACCTATCCGCTCTGGAGATTTATAGAGGGGCTTTGTTGGGGGCAATCTACGTCTCAAGCCCCCTCCTTCCATCCCCATTCTCGTGGTGCTGGGAGCCCAGTTGGGTCTTACCACTCATTTCTCTTTCAGTACATGGAGTTCCGGAAGACCATGGATATTGACCATATCCTTGATTGGCAGCCCCCAGAGGTGAGCCAACACCCCCAAACACCTCAGTCTTTCAAGGTCACTGGGGACCACGAATGAGGGGCAGCAAGCCTGAGAGGCCTGTGGAAGCCGCGGGCCTGCAGTCTCCTTTCCTATAGTAATAATGAGTGTTTCCTGGGGCTTGCAAGGTCCAGGCCTAGGTGAAGATGTTAGCAGTGTGAGCTCCTTCAATCACCACAATGATGGATTCTATTGTCCCCATTTTGTGGATAAGGACACTGAAGCCCAGCAAAATTAGGTAACTTGCCCACAGTCCCATAGCCCCAAGGTAGGGCTGGGTTTATGCTCAGGCCTGTTTCGCCCCAAACCCAGGCTCTTAACCACCACGGTGAGCCTGTGCTTCTGTGCCTCTGCCTGCTAGGGCTCTGCTTAAAGCTTTCTGTCTGGGTGGGAAAGAAGTTTAGCCCATCAAGGCACCAATGAGAACAGCGCCACCACTGGCATCTTGGTAGAGTAATGGTCACATCTTCACTCGTAGGGCGTGTACTCTGGGCTGGGCACTCTGCTTCCTTTGCCACCATTAACTCAGGGACTTTCCCCAACAGTCCCAAGAGTGAGGGATTATCCAAACCATTTTACAGAAGAGGAGGCAGAATGGAGCTCAGAGAGGTGGTATCACTGCTTTTTTTTTTTTTTTTTTTTTTTTTTAATGGATGGAGTCTCACTCTGTTGCCAAAGCTGGAGTGCAGTGGCACGATCATGGCTTACTGCAACTTGGAACTCCTGGGCTCAAGTGATTCTCCCGCCTCAGCCTCCCAAGTTTACAGATATGTATTACCATGCCTGGCTAATTTATTTTATTTTTGTAGAGACAGGGTCTCCTCTTTGCCCAAGCTGGTCTCAAACTCCTGGCCTCAGGAGATCCCATCTGCCTCAACCTCCTGTGCAGCTGGGATTACAGGCATGAGCTTCCTTGCCTAGCCAGTGTCTGTTTTTGAACCAGCTCTGTTAACCCTCAGAATCTGTGTTCTTTGTCAGTAAACCCAACTCTTCTCCACAAAAAGGGACATGGGAGACATCGGAGTGGACGTAAGAAGCCCAGGGGCCTGCTGAGACCTGGCTTTGCCATTTACCCTTTCTGAGCAAGGCCCTCCCCTGCAGGACCTCAGCTTTCTCACTTGCAACAATAGCACTGCCTTCCAGGGAAGAACAGTACTGTATACCATAATGTGTGTAGGCTTGGGCCACCCAAGTCAACCTGGTCTGGGAGTCTCAAGGGAGGTGTGTAATGCCAAGTTCTGTGCATTGTTTCATGCCCAGGTGATCCAGAAGTACATGCCTGGTGGTCTGTGTGGCTATGACCGTGACGGCTGCCCCGTGTGGTATGACATCATTGGCCCACTTGATCCCAAGGGGCTGCTATTCTCAGTTACCAAGCAGGACCTGCTCAAGACCAAGATGAGGGACTGTGAGCGCATCCTGCATGAGTGTGACCTGCAGACAGAGAAGGTGAGGCCCAGGCCGGGTGGGGTGGATGGCTGGGGGCAGGTGAGGCTGCCAGCGGGGGATCGGTCTCAGAAACATACCTGTCCTCGACAACCACAATCAGAGGGCTCTTGGGTCAAACAGTTGCTTACCAGCTGTGAGGCCTTGAAAAGCCACAGTCACAGAAAGACAGTTTTTTGAAGGATACTTTGGCTGGGAATAGAATTCTTGGTTGAAGAGGTCTTTTTTTTTTCAGTGTTTTGAATACGTCACTTCACCTGTCTGAGCCTCAGCTCCTTCACCTATAAAATAGGGATAATAATAAATAATGGTTGCAAATGCAAAATGAGATAATACAAGTATGTGGTTTAGCACACAGGGTCCAATACATATTTCTGAACAATGGTAGCTATTGCTGTTCCCCTCTGAGCCTTTGCCCTGGCTATTCCTTCTGCCTGAACAACCCTAGTTCCTACCACACACACCTACCTCCCACAGCTTTCCCCTGACTTTCTACTATCTGTCCTTTTGGTCTGAAACTGAGATGTCACCTTCTCTGAGTCCCTGCCTGGGTTAAATAACCTCTTCTGTACCCCTGCAGCCCTTGTGACTGACCTATTACAACACTTATCATCGGATTGGAATGACCTGGTTGCTTGTCATCTCCCCAGCCAGACAGTGAACATTTTAAGGACAAGAATTGTGGGTTATCAAGTATTATTCGTTACACTTGCAGTGTCTGACACGCAAAAAAAAAAATGCTTCATAAATATCAGTTGGAAAAATGGAGGATGAATAAATGAATGAGAATATGAATGGATGGATGGGTCAATTAACTGATGGCTGAATTGATGTATAAGGGGATGGATGGATGGATGGATGGATGGGGAAATGCATCCACTGGTTTGTCCACTTGTTCTTCTGAGGACAGAGTCAGGGGCTAGAAGAAGCCCCAATGGGTCATGTACTTGGGTTGCCATCTCCCAAACCTACACCTTGAACCCCAGAACTGCTTCTTGCTCTCATCCTTGCAGCTAGGGGAAGAAGATTGAGACCATCGTGATGATATTTGACTGTGAGGGCCTGGGACTGAAACACTTCTGGAAACCTCTGGTAGAAGTGTACCAGGAGGTGAGGAGAAGGCCCATGGCCACCCACCACTTGCTTTGATGACCAGCTCGGCCTGCCATGACCCAGCTGCTCACTGAGAGCCAAGATTTAGTTTAAAAATATCCTGGGCATCCTCACTGTGACTCAAAACCCAAAACGCCTTAATATGTTTCCTAGAAGATCCTGCAGAATGGGTTTTGGGGACAACACTGTACTGAGACCACACATGCCAGCTTCCACTAAACCCTCGCCATGCCTCAGTTTCCTTACCTACAAAATGGAGGTAGCAATGTAGGGATATTTCAGCAAGTTGTTATGTAAGGTATATATACACTGCTTGGCAAATAATGAACATTTAATAAACAGTACTCATTATTATACTACCATTACTATAGTATTTACTAAAAATGATTATTATATAATTATTCTTAGAGGATGGCTATAATAGTTTGAGGTGAGAAGGTTCCCTCCAGAGGGCAGTGGAGGTGATGGCATAAAGGAAAATCCTCCAGAGTCATCAGAAACCTCCCCAACAGGAGACTGCAAAGGAGATGGAGGTAGGAGAAAAATGCAGTGTGCTCTCTGAAGGGATCTCTCTTGGTTCCACAGTTCTTCAGCCTCCTTGAAGAGAATTACCCAGAGACCCTGAAGTTCATGCTCATCGTGAAAGGTGTGTAACAAATGACTCTGTTTCCTCATCTCTACGCTGAGGGCGATAACACTGCCTTGTCCCAGGATTCTGGTGAGGCAGGCTGGTTCCTTGGCTGTATGCAAATCACTTAGAGTGCCTGGCATAGAGTAAGTTCTCAATAAATGGTAACTTCTAGGGTTGGCCTTACTGTACGAGGAGGCAGCTTCAATCCCAGCTCTCCCAGAAATCCTCCCTTATTTCTCCTGGCCATGATGATCTCTCCCTCCCCAGACTGCCTCTGGCACTGGCAACTGGTACAGCCTTTCCTATTTGCTGCCTTCTAGGGATCTCCAGCTGTTTTATTTGTGCTCATCCTGCTTTCCAGGCTGAGTTTTCTGCTCCTTGAAGGCAGGGGCCGTGATTCTCAACTTTTGTTGTAGCCCTGACAGGCCTGGGTCCATGGTGGATGCTCCATAGGTATTTGGGTGATTGTTGTTTGGGTTGGTGGGCAGAAGAAAGGATGGATGGATGTTTGGTGATTGGCTGGTTGGTTGGTCAATTGGTTGCTTGATTGGTTGCTCAGCTGACTGGCCAGTTGGTTGCTTGGCTAGTTGGCTGACTGGTGGTTGGTTGGAGAATTGGCTGGCTGCTCGGTTGGCTAGTTCTTAGTTTGGTTGACGATTGAGTGACTGGTTGGCATTTTGGTTGGTAGGTTGTTTGGATGGCTGGTTGGCAGGCTGGTTAGTTGGTTGTCTGGTTTGTTGTTTGGCTGAATCTTGGATGGCTATTTGGGTGGTGGCTGACTGGTTATTTGGATGACTGGCTGGCTGGTTATTTGGATGATTGACTGGTTGGTTGTTTTGATGGTTGGTGGCTGGTTATTTGGATGGTTGGCTGGCTGGTTATTTAGATGGTTGGCTGGCTGGTTATTTGGATGGTTGGCTGGCTGGTTATTTGGATGACTGGCTGACTGGTTATTTGGATGATTGACTGGTTGGTTATTTGGATGGTTGGCTGGCTGGTTATTTGGATGACTGGCTGGCTGTTATTTGGGTGATTGGCTGACTGGTTATTTTGATGGTTGGCTGACTGGTTATTTGGTTGACTGGCTGGCTGGTTATTTGGATGATTGGCTGGTTATTTTGATGGTTGGCTTGCTGGTTATTTGGATGATTGGCTGGCTGGTTATTTTGATGGTTGACTGGCTGGTTTTTGGATAGTGGGTTGGCTGGTTATTTGGATATTGACTGGTTGGTTATTTTGATGGTTGGTGGCTAGTTATTTGGATGACTGGCTGGCTGGTTATTTGGATGGTTGGCTTGCTGGTTACTTGGATGACTGGCTGGCTGTTTACTTGGATGGTTGGTGGCTGGTTATTTGGATGGTTGGCTGGCTGGTTATTTGGATGACTGGCTGGCTAGAGAGCACAGTTAGTTGATTAATCATCTGGCTGTTCCATTGGCTGATTACTTTGCTGTTTGGCTGATTTGTTAGGTGGTTGAGTATTTGGTAGGTTGGCTGATCAGAAGATGAATTGCTTGACTTTGTTGTCAGTTGGCTGGTTTGTTGGATGGTTGGTTGGCTGTTTGGTAGGTTGGCTGGTTTATTGCTTGACAGAATAGGTGGCTGATTAGAAGTGGGAACGGTTGGCTGCTTTGTTGGCTGAATGAGTTTGATAATTGCATTGCATGATTGATGCATGATTGGCTAGTTGGCTGTTGGTTGGCTGGTTGACTGGTTGCTTGGATGGTTTGTTGGGTGCAGGACAGACATTGGAATTGACCAGGGTTAGTCATGACTCCTCTGTATCATTTATAACCATTATAGAGGGCGTTGCCCAATATAATTCTTTTCTTCCCATTATCCTTCCTTTTATCTCTCCAGCTACCAAACTGTTCCCTGTGGGTTACAACCTCATGAAGCCATTCCTGAGTGAGGACACTCGCAGGAAAATTATTGTGTTGGGAAGTAAGTAGTGCCAGCTCAATTTCCTGACCCCTATACATAAACTTTGGAGTGAGGTTGGTCCATTACCCCATCTATAACTCCACACATTAGGTTGCGTGCAGTGGCTCACGCCTGTAATCCCAGCACTTTGGGAGGCTGAGTCGGGAGGATTGCTTGAGCTCAGGAGTTTGAGACCAGCCTCAGCAACATAGCAAGACCTCATCTCTAGAGAAAATTTAAAAATTACCTGGGTTTGGTGGTGTGCACCTGTAGTCCCAGCTGCTCAGGAGGCTGAGGCGGGAGGATCACTTGAGCCCAGGAGTCTGAAGCTGCAGTGAGTCGTGTTCATACCACTGCACTCCAGCCTGGGCAACAGAGTGAGACCCTGTCTCAAAAACAAGAGAAGTCTACACATCACCTAGTCAGAGGCTCCTTCTTCCCAACAGTGAGGTGGATCTTACCCTAAAGAGTTGGTTACCTCTGCTTTTTCCCTGCCATACCCCTTTGGTGGACAAGGCCTCCACACCTACCACCTTGCTGGTTTGAGTTTGGTTGCTAGTCAATTTCTGGTATACAGGCCTGGGTTTGTTTTCAACACGCATAAGCTTAGTGCTTCTAAAGGCAACCTCGGCTGAGGAGGATGAGGCAGACAAGCAGAAGGAGTAGTCACAGTTCTGAGAAAGGAGGCCCAACAAGAAGGAACTGGATAAGTAAGTAATGGTGCATCCATTTGGTGAACTCTGTGAGTGAATATTTAGTGCCATGGGAAATGTCATTAAGTTTTTTTTAAAGTAGATTATAAACTTATCTTCATAAGTATAAACTAAAATAAGATTCAACTAGAATTATAATCTTATTTTTATGAAAACGAATATATGGACAATAAATATATACTTCTAGAAGAAAACACAACAAAATATTTATTTGTTGATAGTGAGAAATCATGTGATTTTTAATTTTATTACCTGTATTTTCTATGTTTTCTAAACTCTGTGTAGTAATATATATTAATTAGGCTGGGCACGGTGGCTCACGCCTGTAATCCCAACACTTTGGAGACTGAGGTGGGTGGATAACCTGAGATCAGGAGTTCAAGACAAGCCTGGTCAACCTGGTGAAACCCCGTCTCTACTGAAAATACAAAAATTAGCTGGGCGTGGTGGCAGGCCCAATAAGGGGTGGGGCTGAGGCAGTAGAATCACTTAAACCTGGGAAGTGGAGGTTGCAGTGAGCTGAGATGGCACCATTGTACTCCAGCCTGGGCGACAGAGCAAGACTTCATCTCAAAAAAAAAAAAGAAAAAGAATATATATTAATTTTATAAATAGGAAAAATAGTTGTGTTTACAAGTGACAGGCTGAGAGAAAGAGAAAGACGGGAAATTGTTCTTAAACCCAAATCAATGACCCTAGATTTGAGGAAAACTTCTCCCAAGCAGGATGGTCAGATCACAGAATTAGGAGAACTGAGGATCCAGGGGGTGAGGGGGATCTTACAAATCCTTACTTTCTCTTTCTTCCTGGTACCTGAGTCTCTGCCTCTACCCAATTCCACTGGGATAGAGAACTTGATAGATTATGAGGGCCTGGTTTGAAGGGTCCAGGCTCATGCCTGCTAAGCCTCCAAAGCCTGGAGCAGCGTGGGTTACCAGCACAGTCCAGGCAGTAAATCCACAGCCTCTGCCCCATACGACTCTACTCATTTGGCCCTGGTGTGTGGGACATTGTGGTCTTCCCCTTAATCCCACTGTAGAGAAGGAATCTCTCACGGCCAAAGTGAGGATATTGGGGAGTGGGTAGCCTGGATTAGCCACAAGGCTGAGGCCATGGTAACAGCCAGGACCCGGAACTCTTAGAGCTTTGCATAGGGCATGAAGAACAGTAATAAGCATTATGGTCATGGTGATTAGGCAGAGAGAGGTGAGGAGGGTCTCTCCAAAGGCCCAAGGCTGTCCATCCCCCACTAGGAGCTCTGACTTGGGCATGCTACTTACTCACAGAGTGACCCCAAGAAGGTTGTTGACATCATTGAGCTCTAAAGTCTCCTTGAGGCAATTAGACAACTCTTAGCCTCACTGCTCATGACTGGAAGACCTACAAGAATGTGCTGTTGGCCAGGTGTGGGGCTCATGCCTGTCATCCCAGCACTTTGGGAGGCCAAGGCAAGTGGATCATGAGGTTAGGAGTTCAAGACCATCCTGGCCAATATAGTGAAACCCCATCTCTACTAAAAATACAAAAATTAGCCAGGTTTGGTGGCGGGTGCCTGTAATCCCAGCTACTTAGGAGGCTGAGGCAGAGAATTGCTTGAACCTGAGAGCGGAAGTTGCAGTGAGCCAAGATTGTGCCACTGCCCTCCAGCCTGGGCAACAGAGCAAGACTTCATCTCAAAAAAAAAAAAAAAAAAAAAAAAAGAATGTGCTGTAGGCTGGGCATGGTGGCTTACACTTGTAATCCCAACACTTTGGGAGGCCCAGGTGAGACAATCACTTAAGCCCAGGACTTTGAGACTAGCCTGGGCAACATGGTGAAACTCTATCTCTATAAAAAAACAAACAAAACAAAAATTGGCCAGGCATGGTGTTACATGCCTGTAGTCCCAGCTACTCGGTAGGCTGAGGTGGGAGGATCACTTGAGCCCAAGAGGTTGAGGGTGCAGTAAGCCATTATCACACCACTGCACTCCAGCCTGGACAACAGAGTGAGACACTGTCTCAAAAAAAAAAAAAAAAAAAAAGTGCTGATCCATCTACCAAGGGGGAAAATAGATTTCCAAAGCAATACAATGCTGAGAAAGACACTTCCTATAGCCCCAGGCCTAGGATACTGGGGAATTGACTCTGGCAGCTTACCTCCTATAGGGCTTCTCCCCCAAGTGCAGGTTATCCTGGTCAGTGTGGGAGGCCGATTGGTCCCTTCATTCTTGCTAACCATCCTTGAATCCCGCTGCTCCCAGATAACTGGAAGGAAGGTTTGCTGAAACTCATCAGTCCTGAGGAACTGCCTGCCCAGTTTGGGGGCACACTGACTGACCCAGATGGGAACCCCAAATGTTTAACCAAGGTACAAAGAGTCCTTCCCTGAACAAGAGAGGTTCAAGAATTCAGCTGGGTTCCCCTTCCACCCAGTCATTCATTCCACAGGTACCTATAGAGAGACCCGAGAACTAGGTATTAAGCTAGACAATCCAACCCTCGCCCTTACAGAGCTCTCAGCATCTGTAAAGGCAACAAGAAATGGAAGAATTTTAACCCAGAGGCATGAGCTAGAAGGGGGAAGCTCCCAGCAGAAGCACTGGCCTGGCCTGGAGGGTCAAGAAGGCTTGAGGAGGCGGGAGAGTGGGGCTAGGATGAAGAGGATACTTCTAGGGGGTGGTGAAAGTGTCTCAGGCAGGAGAAACATGAACAATGGCCAAGAGAGGGGAGCAAGCCCATCTCATCTATGTCCGCAGATCAACTATGGCGGGGGAGATTCCCAAGTCCATGTATGTGCGGGACCAGGTGAAAACTCAGTACGAGCACTCGGTGCAGATCAACCGCGGCTCGTCACACCAAGTGGAATACGAGATCCTGTTTCCAGGCTGTGTCCTCAGGTAGGAGCAGACCCTGACCCCTCAGAGACTCATCAGGCTGAGCAGCAACCTGTCCCCCTCCCCCTCCTGCTGACAGGTGGCAGTTCTCATCTGACGGTGCCGACATCGGCTTTGGAATTTTCCTGAGGACCAAGATGGGGGAGCGACAGCGGGGCAGGAGAGATGACAGAGGTGCTACCCAGCCAGCGCTACAATGCCCACATGGTGCCCGAGGATGGGAGCCTCACCTGCTCAGAGGCCGGTGTCTGTAAGTCTTCCCCAGCTGGGCCTTGGCTCTGGAAGGCTAGAGCCACCTGTCCCATACTTTAGAAAAGAAAACAGAAGAGTAGTGACACCCCTTCCCCATTCAGGGACACACAGCCTAGGTAAGCACCATTCATGCATACAGTTGCTCACTCAGTCCATACTCATGAGCACTTACTGTGCCCCAGGAGCCAGAGACACACAGGCCCTGAAGGGATTGGGGGCACTCGGACTGCAGAACACAGACAAGTGATAGAGCAGGTGTAGCTTTCCACATGAAGAAACTGAGGCTCTGAAAAATAAATCAACTGTGCAGAGCCACAAAGCTGAGTGTGGTTACAGGGTCCCAGTCCAGCCTTGGGGTAGCTGCATAGTTCTGGGCAAAAGTCCGACCAATCTGGGAAGGACCCTTGGTTTGCTCACCTGTGAGCCAGGGGTTATAATGCCTGCTTTTTAGGGTGGTTGTGAAGAGGCAAACAGTGTCCAGCAGGCCTGCTCCAGAACCCTGCTTCATCTAAGGGTGTTGGGAGGTCTCCAACAAACCCAACCATGTGCTTCACACCCCTGTTATGTGAGTGCCCAGGTGTGAGACAATGGGATGTAATGACCATGTTCTCAAGGCCAGTAAAGCCAGGCCTGGGCGCATGCCAAGAGGAGGTCGGTATCTGTTTACAGGACCTGCTTGGGGTGGCAGTTCCCATGGAGAAGGGAAGAGGCGTGGTGGGAAGCTTGGCCAAGCTTGACAAATAAAGCCAATGGGAACACAAGCCTGTCCTCCTCCATGGCTGGGGGGAGGGATACAGAGTATGTAAAGCCAAGTCCAATGCCCATCTTTCCATCTGTCCCCCAGATGTCCTACGCTTCGACAACACCTATAGCTTTGTCCATGCCAAGAAGGTCAGCTTCACAGTGGAGGTCCTGCTCCCCGACGAGGGCATGCAGAAATATGATAAGGAGCTCACCCCTGTCTAGGTGGCTCCCACACTTCTCAGAGACCTCCTAACTCTCTGATTTCTCTCTTTATATCCTACACTCCCTCCCTCCCTGAAATTGATTGTTAGTCCTCCTGACTCTGTGATGTTAATGAATATAGAAAGAGCTGCCCTGGGGGAAACTCATCTGCTGTGGTCAGATCAAGAAAGGTATGAGAGGCACAACCTTGGAGGGTACCAAGGTTGCAGAAGAGGAAAAAGCAATGGTAAATGCAAGAAGTGGGTGTCACTGAAACTCAAGAAATAGGAAAATGAATCCCCTAGCCTTTGTCCTCACCTACCCTAAGGCATTTATGTGTGTGCTTGAATTCCTTCCCCTGTGGCTGTGAGCAACTTGGGTTGGAGAAGACATATCTAAATACTTTTTATTTCCACCCCCTAAATATAGTAGATGCTCAGTGTATATTTGTGGTATTGAATGAAGGACCAGAAGGTAGACAGCAGGCGACTGATTCAATGGCTATACATGACTGGAGGAGCTTATGTGGGGTGGATTTCAGCACCTTGGACAGGAGCAGAGGTGTGGCGGGGTTGGACTCTCCTGCAGACCCAGGCAATTCAGTCTACAGATTTCTTGCAGTGGCCGTCTTTTGAGGGCCCCAGCTACAAAGGCCACATGCCTCTGATAGGAGCTGCCTACATCAGGCTTTGTCTGACTTGCATGCTCAGCTTCCCACCTTCACCCACTTCCCTTGGAGCACATAGCTTATGTTTTAGGGACTTTCCTGGAAGCAAAGGAATTCACATCTGGCATAATCATAATAAAGAAAACAAGAACTATCATTTGGCGAGTGCTCTCTATGTACCAGAAACTGTGCCAAGAGCTTTGTGAGGTTGGCACGTTTATACCAGGCATCAGCTATTGTGCCTGGCCTTTTTTTTTTTTTTTTGATAGAGATGAGGTATAGTTACATTGCCCAGGCTAGTCTCAAATTCCTGCCTTCAAGCAATCCTCCTGCCTTGGCCTCCCAGTTCTAGGATTAAATAGGATTACACGTATGAGCCACCTCTCCTGGTCTGGGCTTTTTTTTTTTTAAGGAGAATGTAAGGCATTTATTTAGTGTTTACTGAGCATCTACTACAGGCCAAGCTCTGCCCAAGAGGCAAGGGGATCAAGGTAGGAGTGAGTCCTGTCCCCTGGAGTTTGGCCTGGCTGGGGGAGCCCTAGCCTCAGGAAGCAGGACTTCCCTAGACTCCAGGAGGGCTCTGCTCAGCCTGCGACAAGCCTGAAAGGCTCCCCAGATGCACTGTGATGGTCAAGGGAGAGAAATGGGTAACCCAGGGTCCTGGTGGCCTCAGATCTCATTGTGGGAAGAAGCAACGGACCCCAGGGGTCAGGGACATTGGGCGTTGGGGCTGTCAGAGGGCACCCAGCAGGGTGAGTCACATGTCATGGGGAAAGAAGTCTCCTCTTGCTCGTATACCCAGAATGCCAAGACCAGCTCCTGCTGCAGCCCAGGCCTAGGGTGGTAGTATCCTGGAGCGGCCTTACCAGGTGCACAGCTGGCCAAGGGGGCTTGGTCATGGGCAGAGAGGGCAGGAGGAAGGCTCCTGCTCCACCACCCCATCTCCCAAGGGAGTCCCATGCCCAGACCTTACCAAGTAGCAAGACTAGAGCAACCAGCAGAAGCCCTTTGGGGGCAGCCATTGTGAAAAAGAAACATTGCCCGCCACCCCAAAGCCTCCTTAAATAGACCCAGAAGAGTCAGGGAAGGAACCTGGAGCCTACAGATAAGCCTAGGGCATGGCTGAGCTGGGTCCAGGCCAAATACTTCCACCTTCCTCTACCAGCAACACCCATCCCTGCCCTGCCAAACACACACACCTATCTGCAATGCCCCCTGATTTTAAGGAAGACTCCAGAGTCCTCCTCACTCACACTGGATTTACTAAAGCTAGTAAGAGTTGTAAACAAAAAATAAAATTCTAAGACCCGCCCCCACCAACCATCTGAATGGACACGTCCTCTTGGCCAAGGGCATTGCAGAGTTTACCTGAAAGAGTGGTTCAGGCCATGATGGGAAGGGAGTGGGGTTGGACATGCATCATTATACCCTCCTCCCTTTTGGAATTCAGGAAAAGCCAACCAACATGAACATCAACACAAAACCCAAGTCTCATAAGAAACATTTACAGTGTGTTCTCTCCAAAGCCTGCTACCTGGAGGCTTCATCTGCCTAATAAAATCTTGGTCTCAGCCAGACAAGGTGGCTCACATCTGTATTTCCAACACTTTGGGAGGCTGAAGCAGGTGGATCACCTGAGGTCAGGAGTTCAAGCCTGGCCAATATGGCAAAACCCCGTTTCTACTAAAAATACAAAAATTAGCTGGGTGTGGTGATGGGCACCCAAAATCCCAGCTACTCAGGAGGCTGAGGCAAGAGAATCTCTTGAACCTGGGAGGCGGAGGTTGAAGTGAGCCGAGATCATGCCACTGTACTCCAGCCTGGGCAACACAGCAAGACTCTGTCTCAAAAAAAAAAAAAAAAAAAAAAAAAAAAAAAAACCAAAAAAAAAACCCTTGATCTCCACGACCCCTTTTCCTAACCCAGACTTCTATTGATAATTCTTTTCTATTGATAGTAACTCTTTCAACCAATTGCCAACCAGAAAATTTTAAAATCTACCTATTACCTGAAAGCCCCTGCTTCGAGTTGTCCCATCCTTCCACACCAAACCAGTATCAATCTTACATGTGTTGATGGTGTCTTATGTCCTCCCAAATTGTAGAAAAGCAACCTGTACCCCAACCACCTTGGGCACGTGTTGTCAGGACCTCCTGAGGCTGTGTCACACACATCCTTAACCTTGGCAAAATAAACTTTCTAAATTGATTGAGACCTGTCTCAGATACTTTTGGGTTGACAGAGTTAATGCTGATGAAGGCTGACTGCACGGTGGACTTAATGTTCTCATCTGCAGGAAGGTGATAATGATGGCACCTGTCTCATGAGGCTGTCAGGGAGGTTACATAATGTGATGCTTAGCTCAGTGCGTGGCACACGGAAAGAGCTCCATCCTCGCTCTCTGTGGGTGTCCAAGGGGAGGGCTGAGCACGTGATGGAGGGGGACTATAGGACAAGATGACTCTGTCTTGGAGGGGGAGCCAAGCAGGGCTCACGGAGCGGGTATCATTAGAGCTGGGCCTTGAAGGCTGGAAAAAGAGGGAAATGGGGTGGGGGAGGGCATTCTTGGCAGATGACAGGGCTTGACACTGCCTGCAAAGGCAGGACGCACAGGGCACATCCAGAGAATGACAAGGACTCAGGGGAAGCAATATCATGGGTGCAGAGATGTGTCGTGGTGAGAGATGAGACCGCTGAGGTCAGGGGGTTTGAGTGCCAGGCTGAGGTGTTCAGACTGGATCCTGGGGGACCATCAGGAGTCATGAAAGGTATCAGGACAGAGGAGGGACTTGGAGAGATTCAGCCACCAGTGTGATCAGATCAGAATGTTCCTTTATGCATTGGGCAATTAAGAAATTCCAAAGCTTTTAGTTCACACAAATAAGATCCCAACGATCCTCAGATGCACATCTCTGGACAATTGTCCAATTAGTTCCTCTGAATAAATTCTGAAATGTGGAATCCCTGAACCATATAATTGGCATTTTTATATCTGGGTTAGACACCAGATGGAACAATTCAATCATTTGCCCTCGAAGTGGCTGTCTCTTGCCACAAAAATAATGGCGTATTTGTGGAGCTCTTGCTGTGAGCCCCACTCTGCCCGGATGCTTCGTGAATCATTTTGCCTGTAATCCTCACAACAGCTTCAGGTCATTACAGAGTACTGTGCAGCTAGAAAACCAGTGCTCAGAGACATTAGGTAAGTTGCCCAAGGTCACATAGCCTATGAATCAGCTCTGCCCTTGCCTGTGTAGAGTCATGGATGTAACGGCGGTGGGCAAAAGCAGTCCTCGGCTGGGCGAGGTATCGGGAGTTAGCGGGCTGTGTGAGCTTGGGTCAGTGACTTTAGGAGACGGAGACCAAACATCCGTCTCAAGATGAGGTCGTGAAGATTATTATTATTTTTGTACCTCGTTTCTGTTGAAGGCTATTAAGATTAAATGAGCCACATCGCATGAATTGCTTACAATAGGACCCGGTGCCCATTCACTAGAGTTTATCAATAACCAGTTTGAATCGGCCAACATGGGCACGTTGGGAGATGCTGCCCCCTTGCGGTTGTTGCTAGTATTGCGTGAAGATTGCCACACGGGACCCAACTCCCAGCATGCTCTAGAAAAAACCCGCCCATCCATGCTCAGGGAAAACCCCCACCCCATCCCAGCTGGGGTCTGCTCCATCCTCTCACACAGGGGATGGCGATTTTCTATCACAACTGGCATCTGCTACCTCCCTTCTGGTTGACCTCTCTGCACGTGTTTCCCCATCGATATTAATGAGTTAGCACTGAAGTGATAATCACTAAGAATTGGCTCTGGTCCCTTGCCCAGGAAAGAGGCCGGCTTCCCCCTGGAGAGAGGGCTTCCCACTTGTACACGGCTAGAGTGTTTGGAGAAGATATTCCAGCTCTGTGGATGCCCCTTCAGGTAAGGTTGCCAGGTAAAATACAGGATGCCCAGTTTAGTATAAGTATGTCCCATGCAATGTTAGGGGCACACTTCTGAAACATCCTTTGCTGCTTATCTGAAATTCACATCTGAGCATCCTGTTATTTGCTAAACACAGCAACTACCCCCGGGAGTTTGGGGCAGAGGCAGGGGATGGGCTGCCTGGGAGGGGGCAACTACCCATTCTATGCCAGACACCTGGGATGTCTCACTTCAGCCCTCCTAAGCTGGTGGGAAGAGTCTCTGTTGCTAGCCCCACCTCACCATGAAGCCAATGAGGCTCCTGCTGTCTGAAAGCCACACAGATGATGTGTGCAGCCTCCAGGATAGATGCGGGCTCACAGAGGAGAAACAGAGACCTCCACAGGCAGCTACTACAGCAATGGAGGGAGTGTTGGGCTAGAGGGAGCCCAGAGTGAAACCACTTTTGTAAAAATTATAACAGTGAGAAAATTATGGCAATGAAAGAGATGTGATCTAGCCAAGTCCTCATCTTGCCCTTGTTCCTCAAGCTGCCCCTAATTATTCCTGGGCTTAGGCCAAGCTAACCTTGGGAGACAGTTTATAATTTAAATGGTAATAGCCTTTCCCCAAAACTCAACCACCTTTGCAAAACTAGTAAGAGACCACCAGACTAGGAGAATAGAGAAGGCTGAATTCTCCTGAAGTGTAGACATAAATGATAGCCACTCGTTATTCCAGAGGTCAGAAGATTTGCAACTTCCCCAATTACTCCTGCAGATAACATCACCATTTTAGAACCTGAGATTGGCCTTTTGGTGTTTTTTTTTGTCTTGTTTGGTTTAGAAACACCTTTTGGGTAACATGTCCCAAAAAGATCAATGAATAAAATAGATTCTAAAGAATATGCCCCTATGCACAGCCTCCCCTCCCCCAAAATAACCCTTGGGAATAAGCAGTCCCTTTCCTCCTTGGGCTCCTCAAATGTATTTAAAAGAATGTTTTCGCCAGGCCCGGTCGATCACAGCTGTAATCCCAGCACTTTGGGAGGCTGAGGTGGGTGGATTACCTGAGGTCAAGAGTTTGAGACCAGCCTGACCAACATGGTGAAACCCTGTCTCTACTAAAAATACAAAATTAGCCAGGTGTGGTGGCACATACCTGTAATCCCAGCTACTCGGGAGGCTGAGGCAGGAGAATCACTCGAACCCTGGAGGTGGAGGCCGCGGCGAGCTGAGATTGCATCATTGCACTCCAGCCTGGGCAACAAGAGCCAAACTCCGTCTCAGAAAAACAAAGAATGTTTTGGGAAGCTCATCTTTATCACCTGGGCAGAGGGTACCATGTCCACACCCTGTATTCCTGGGGTACAGCAGCGGTAGGTGGCTGCAGCTCTCCAACCCTGCCCCAACTCCAGTCCATCAGACATTTCTCTCCCCACCCCAGGATCTGGGAGCAGAAGAAAGAGCCAGCAGGCCCCCTCCACTGAGGTGCTGGGCAGGGCTCAGTGGCACATCACGGTGCTTTGAGAAGAGGGAGGGGATTTGTTTGGCACTTTAAAAGTAGAGTGAGTAGGACTGGAGAGAAGATATCAAAATGGCCGAGAGACCATTTGACATTAATTCCCTGGGAGAAGGGAAGCGGGAGATAGATGTGAGAGTAGGAGCTAAGAAAAGTAGGAGGGGTCCGCTCCAAGTATCGGGTGCTGAAATAGATTAGAACCAACAGGACATTGACTCTATCCTCTCTATCCCTCTATCCCATAGCAGTTGGGTGCCCATGTCAGCCTGTCCCTGTGTATAATGTCCAACCTCTGATTCTACCAGTCAAGTGTCTTCCCCAATCCTAATGTCAGAGGCTTTCACACCAGAGTGACTCCATCTTGAATAGGGACTGGGTAAAATAAGGCTGAGACCTACGGGGCTGCACTCCCAGGATGTTACGCATTCTTAGTCACAGGATGAGATAGGAGGCGGGCACAAGATACAGGTCACAAAGACTTTGCCGATAAAACAGGATGTGGTGGCCAGGCGCAGTGGCTCAAACCTGTAATTCCAGCACTCTGGGAGGCTGAGGCACGTGCATCACTTGAGGTAAGGAGTTCGAGAGCAGCCTGACCGCTCTATTAAAAATACAAAATTAGCAGGATGTGGTGATGCATGCCTGTAATCCCAGCTACTTGGGAGGCTGAGGCAGGAGAATCCCTTGAACCCGGGAGGCGGAGGTTGCAGTGAGCCGAGATAGCACCTTTGCGCTCCAGCCTGGGTGACAGAGCCAGACTCCATCTCAAACAAAGAAAAACAAAAACAGGATGTAGTAAAGAAGCCAGCTGAAACCCATCAAAACCAAGACGGTGATGAAAGTGACCTCTGGTCGTCCTCGCTGCTCACTATACGCTAATTATAATACACTAGCATGCCAAAAGACACTCCTGCCAGCACCACAACCGTTTACAAATGCCATGGCAACATCAGGAAGTTACCCATACGGCCTAAAAAGGAAAGGAACCGTCAGTTACAAGAATTGCCCACCTCTTTCCAAGAAAACCGATGATAATTGTTTAAGACATGTTTTTCGGTGGTTCTTTTTGGTCTCCCAGGTTCAAGTGATTCTCTTACCTCAGCCTCCCGAGTAGCTGAGATTACAGGCACACACCACCATGCCTGGCTAATGTTTTTTGTATTTTTAATAGAGACAGGGTTTCTCCATGTTGGCTAGGCTGGTCTCAAACTGTTTTTTTTTGGAGACAGAGTCTTGCTCTGTCGCCCTTGCTGGAGAGCAGTGGCCCAATCAGCTCACTGCAAGCTCCATCTGCCAGGTTCAAGTGATTCTCCTGCCTCAGCCTCCCAAGTAGCTGGGATTACAGGTGCCCGCCATCATGCCCAGCTAATTCTTGTATTTTTAGTAGAGACGGGGATTCATCATGTTGGCCAGGCTGGCCTCAAGCTGCTGACCTCAACCTCAAGTGGTCCGCCTGCCTCAGCCTACCAAAATGCTGGGGTTACAGGCGTGGGACACCATGCCTAGCCTCATCTTGCTTCTAACCTACAAGTTGTTCATTCCTGGGTATAGGCTGAACTAACTTTGGGAGGAACTTAGTTTATAGTTTAAAACAAAGATGATAACAGCCCTTTCCCAAAACAGACTCCCTTCTTGCCTGGAGACTGGACTGCCTTTGTGCCTTTGTGCCTTTGCAGGACTAACAAATTAGCCAAACGATTATAAATTGTGGTTTAGGAGTCATGCAGCTGGAAGCGACAAGATTCTGACCCTCCCCACATTACTCCTGGGGGGTAACATCACCATTGTGAAGCCTAAGATCAGTGCTTGAGATATTTTGCAGACCCTGCACTTGGGTCACCTGGCACCACACAGATCAATAAATTGGCTCATCTGATCTTGTGGCCCCCACCTGGGAACTGACTCAGCGCAAGAGGATAGCTTCCACTCTGAATGATTTCATCTCCTACCCAACAAATCAGCACTCCTGACTCACTGGCGGCCCCACCCACCAAATTATCCTTAAAAACTCTGATCCCTGAATGCCTGGGGGAGATGGATTTGAGTAATAATAAAATTCCGGTCTCCCACACAGTCAGTTCTGCATGAATTGTTGCTTCTCTGTTGCAATTCCCCTGTCTTGATCAATGGGCTCTGTTTAGGTAGTGGGCAAGGTGAACCCGCTGGACAGTTACATGATCAAGAAATAACTATAAGTATACTCAGTCAAGCAGCCCATGCTGCTGCTCTGTGGAGTAGTTATCCTTTTATTCCTTTTTTTTTTTTTTTTTTTTGAGACAGAGTTTCGCTCTTGTTGCCCAGGCTGGAATGCAGTGGCACGATCTCGGCTCACCACAATCTCCACCTCCTGGGTTCAGCAATTCTCCTGCCTCAGCCTCCTGAGTAGCTGGGATTACAGACATGTGCCACCATGCCCGGCTAATTTTTTGTATTTTTAGTAGAGACAGAGTTTCTCCATGTTGGTCAGGCTGGTCTCGAACTCCTGACCTCAGGTGACCTCACACTTAAAATCCCAGCACTTCGGGAGGATAAGGCGGGCAGATCACTTGAGGTCAAGAGTTCAAGACCAGCCTGGCCAACATAGTGAAACCCCCATCTCTACTAAAAATACAAAAATTAGCTGGACGTGTTGGCACACACCTCTAGTCCCAGCTACTCAGGACACTGAGGCAGGAAAATTGCTTGAACCCAGGAGGCAGAGGTTGCACAAGTCAAGTTTGCGCCACTGCCCTCCAGCCTGGGTGACGGAGCAAGACTCCATCTCAAAAAAAAAAAAAAAAAAAAAATTATGGAGCAGGGTAAATGTTGGGGCGGGGGATGGTGGTGTTTCCCACTACAGACAGGCTGTCCACCGACCTCATCCCCATTAGCCTGGCCTGGGATTGCCTGAAAGCCCCTTATGTGAGCACTTACTATGTACCAAGCATCTGCAAACCTGCACTCCAGTAGTTCCCTACAAGGCACCACCAGGGCAGTGAAGGGCAGAAGGGGCCCATAGTAGGGCATAGTAAGAGGCAACAACAGAAGGGGCACTGGAGCTGGTTCTGCAGGATGCTCATAGCTGGCCAAGAGGAAGAGGATTTGCAGCTGAGGAACGTGTGTCGTGGGGGAGGGGCATAGAGGCACAGGAGGGCAGGTCGTGGGGGAGGACAAGGCTGATGCTTAGGCCGTGCCCGTGAGCACAAAGTCTGCATGTGGCCTGGGCAGCTCCCAGCTTCAGGGAGAGCCTGTAGAGTGGAAGGTGGAGAGTGAGTGGGCAAGGAATTGGTGATAGATGCCAGCAGATGTCACAGGGATGCAGGTGTGAACGTGTCCACTCCCCCAGGCTGTGACCCCCAGGGGGAGATGAGCTGGGAAAATGCTGGGCTGGAGAAGGATGTGAGTGCCAGCTCAGATGGGAAATGGGGGGATGGGGTTGGGGGCTAGAGAACGAGGCGGGGCTTAGAGCCTTTAAGGGAGCTGGGAGGGAGCAGCAGGTGATTAGGCAGAGGCCATAGGGGCTTGGGAAGGGGACCTGGCCAGTGTGGGACAAGAAGAGTAGCAGGAAAAGGCGCATCCCACATCAGACTCATCCTGTAGCCACGGACACCCCCAGAGCAGCAGGGGCCACCACCCCAGAGCCCCATCCTGTCTTGCTGGCAGCACCGCCTCCCAGCCCTGCAACCCCTCTAAGTCCCAGCCCAGGTGCAGGCAAGTCCCACCAGGGCAGGGTCAGCCCACCTGACTGCACCTGGCCAAGGGGTGGGGCCAGAGTCTTGGCTGCAGCTGATTTGGGGCTTGGGGTGGGGCCAGAGTCTTGGCTGCAGCTGATTTGGGGCTCCGGGCAGGACTGAGAGAAACACAGGTCTGCTTCAGCCATGTGCTCCCACCTCTCTGTCTCTCTGAGCTGTTGAGGGGACTGGCCCAGGATCAAAGAGGAATGACCCTTTAGCACTCTCGAGCCCAGCGGCTCAGGCGAAGCCACAAGGAAAACATGTCATTCCCCCGATTCCAAGTGGAAGAAGCCCCCCCGGTCACTTCCTTCTCTCCAGGTTGCTGAGTCCCCTCATAAAGAGGTCTCATGTGTCCCTCACATGGGGCTGCCACCACCATCTTGGGCACCTTCAGGCTCAGGTAGTATCTGCCCAACACACTCCCCTCCCAGAGGGGTTGGGGCTTTAGGAGGCTTGCAAAAGAGGGCAATGCCAGGCTGAGTGCAGTGGCTCATTCCTATAATCCCAGCAGTTTGGGATGCTGAGGCGGGAGGACTGCTTGAGGCCAGCCATTCAAGACCAGTCTGGGCAACATAAGGAGACCCCCATCTCTATTAAAAGTAAGTAAAGGGTAATGCCTACCCCAAAGGAGGCTGGCAGCATCAATGTGGGAGTCCAGGCACCTGCAGGGGAGCACTGATGGGTAGAGAAGCCACTACCCATCCCTCCTCCCCCACCACCACACCCCTGCTCATCCCAAACAGAAATGAAGACAAAACAACTTCTTTAGGATTTATTGGGTCAGGGAAGGGCCTGGCCAGAGAATCTGTCCTGAGGTGTCCCTGCTACTGCACACCTGAGTTTCTCCCTGAGTTGTCTGCCGCTCCTTGTCCAGCTGTGCCACCGTGGGGTGACTCCGTCAAGCACCTGGGTACCCAGCTTGCCAAGTGATCTTGGGCCTATATTTTGCCCTCCCTGAGCCTCAGTCTCTCATCCTCCATGGGAGGATGTAACTTTCCTGTCAAAAGACAGGGCCAGGCCCACCCAGGATCCATTTCCACTCAGTATCATGGATTCTAGGGAAGCATTTAGGGTTCAGGTCCTGCCTGTCTGTGACTCACTGCAGCCATTGTTTCTTGAAGCTTTTGTCTCTAAGCTTCCGTCCGGCTCAAAACCACTCAGGTGCCAGGGTCTCTGGACCCCAGGGAGTCAGGCATCCACATCCCCTGGCAGGAGTGGGAGGTTGACATGAAGCAGGAGGCCCATGCACAGGCCAGGTACCAGCGTGTGGTCAGGAGGAGCTGGGCTTTCCCACTGATGGGTAGAGCTTGCGCAGGCTGGAGTCCAGGAGGAAGTCCACCGACCTGTAGGGAGGGGGAGGGTGGTGAGCAGGTGGCCAGGTGTGTTCATGAGGGAATAGAAGGCAGGTCAGGGTTAGGGAAAGGGATGCTTAGATGCAGGATACGAATGCCATCCAGGCAGAGACCCACCCTTATCCTGATCCTCCCACCTTGGGCTACTTGAGGAAGCAAGAATCAGACTCCCAGAATGGAAGCCATCCTCTTCTTTATTCAGGAGGAAACTGAGGCACTGAGTAAAAGACTTGCTCAGGGCCTCAGGGGCAGCTATCTTCTCCTGGAGAAAGACTCCTCCTCTCACTCTTATGTTGGTCTGGTTGGGTTGAGGCCATCTCTGGTTCTAAGACCAAACACGTGACCCAAGCTTGGCCAATCAACAAAGGGAAACTGGCTCGGGGGTGGGCATGCAATGCAGGATAAACCAATGACACCCTTCCTTGGGATTTTCGTTGTTACTATTTAAAAGCTTCTGCTGGAGGAGGCTAAGCTGGTGAGATAGAAGTTGGGAGCTGCTAGGGCCCTTTCTGCTCCCACAAGGAGAAAGCGGGTGAAGCCAGCAAGAAATAGGGCGAGGTGGGGGAGAAAGGCAGCAGGATGGGGGGACCCAGACCCCTAATGATATCATTTGGGTACCTAGATCCAGCCATGCCTGAATGCAATGCAACCCTGGATTTTTATTCCATTTTATTCAACCATTCAGTTTGAGTTAGGCTTCTGTCACCAATACCTCCTGAAATGCATCCCTTCCAGGGTGCACCTGCTCCTGCCTGCCTCTGGTTGTTTTGTAACACTAGGCTTTCTTTCTGGGAATTTACTTGTCCTATGTCCCATACCCTCAAGGAATCCCTCTTCCTTCATTGCCAAAGTACATGCCATACCATATGACAAGGGTACAGGCTGTCCATCCTTTTCTACCCCAGAAACCAAGTGCCAGCCTTGTCCCTGCTATTGTTCTGGCAAAGTGGGCACGCCCATGCCTCACAGAGTCTAGCTCTACCTGGAGAGTGGATGAACCCTGAGGCCAGGAAGGCACCCACCTGTCAATGGGATGGATAATGACGGGGATGGTCAACAGCCCAAGCGCGGTGGTGGTCCACTTGCGGGCAGCCAGGGGCCAGCGGGTGGTAGTGCCCAGGACATAGAGAGAAGCAGCACACACGCGGTTGATGGTGAAGCCCGGAATGGCCACAGAGGCCAGAGCCTGCCATACAAAGGTGTCCACCACAGCCACTGTCACTCTCGCGCTGCGGCCTGCTTCAGGGCTTGGCACCTGGTGGGCGCAGAGACACTTAATCTAGCTAGGGCAGAGGCAGGAAATCCTGTGACAAGGAGCATGAGGCTAGACCGGGAGGGGCCAGTAGACTTGTCCACACTGAGGAGTAGGGTACAGTCTGCCACATCCAGGGAGTGGGAGTGTGGGGGGTGGGGATACACTGTCCTACAAACAGGACTGACTACGGACTGTGCTGGGCAAGTCACTAGGGACTGGAGTGGTCCACAGGGACTTTACCACATGCAAGGCTGTGGACTGAACCACACAGGAAGAGAGCTGGGGTGGGGGTTGAAAGGCTAACACTCACCTCTCCAGCCTTCTTGCCTTTGTCAATGGCATCCGCCAGCACGTAGGAGCTGGCCACGCCGTAGCTCAGCCACACCACCGCCGCTGGCACAAGGGAGCGGAAAGCCTCGCCCACCTCATTGGCATAGCCTGGAGGAGGGGAAGATTTAATTCCTAGGCCCACGAACTGTTCCACGAGGGGGCGCTGGAGCAGGCTGGTTCTCATCCTGGCCAACTAAGCAGTCCCTGGGTGACCTTAGGCTAGTGGCTTGACCTCTCTGAGCCTCCCTTTCCGAACTGTAAACTGGCGCCATGATGCCCACCTCCGACCTTGGGCCACCGAGGGAGGGCTGAGCACAGTGTCACTTGTTACCATTGCTTATTGGTTAGATTTCCTGGCCTCGGTCCCAGGAGTAACTGCACTAATGAGGTGACAGGCACCCAGAGGGGCAGAGCGATCGAGGGCCGGACACTCGCCAAGTGCCAGGCTTTTCTGCGCTTTATCCCATTCCACCCTCGCAACTACCACCCAATGAGAGAAGAACTCCTATGCATCCGGTTTGTTTTTTGTTTTTTTTTTTTTGCTGAGGAGGAAACTGAGGTTCAGACACAGCCAGTGCGTGTCAGGACCGAATGCGAGTGGAGGTCCCGACTCTACAGTCAGCCAGAGCGCATGCCAGAGCGGGCAGCCCGTTCACACCGTGTGATCTTCCACCCTGGGCGGCCCACCAGCGTAGTGTGACCTTGGACAAGTCCCTAGCCCTGTCTGAGCTCAGTCTCCCGCCCAAAAGCAGAATGAGAACTAAGATCCTCCCGCCTCCTCCAGGTCCCGGCCGGCATCCGGCGACTCCTGCTTCCCCAGCCCGGTGGTGGTGGGGTCGCCGCGCCCGCCGCCTCGCGCTCACCCAGGTATCGCACCCACGTGTCCCGGTAGAGATCGCGCTCGGCGCCCCGCGGCTGCGGCTCTGACATGATTCTTCCGCCACGGCCACGGCCACTGCAGCCCTTACTGGCTCCACTGCCGTCTCCGCCGCGGGCACTCGGGTCGGCCCGCCTGGGACCCGCCGAAAGTCCCGCGCTGAAGGACAGGTCAGGCAATCTCCGCCAGCAGGGAGCGTCTGCAAATTCCCCCGCGCACCGAAGCCCCTCTCCTAGGCTAGAGTTCACAGACTGGTTGTCGTCACGTTTTCTCTGAGCGGTTGCCGCGAACTGCTCCCAGGACTGAGTGTAGGTTTTGGAGCCAAAGAGACAGGAGACCAAATCGGGGGAGGCAACACTGCAAAGCTGGTGACCTCGGCCAAGGGTCTGCTTCTCCAGCCTCTCTTTATTCATTTGTAAAAACGAGGGGGAGAGACGGGCTGGGTGCGTTGGGTCGCGTCCGTGAGCCCAACACTTTGGGGAGCCGGAGGCGGGAGGACTGTTTGAGTACAAGGTTCGAGAACATCCTGGGCAACATAGTGTGACCTCGTCTCTACAAATAATAATAATGTAGTAAAATGGGGGGACACAATAGTGTCCACTCCCTAGGATGGTTCCGAGGATTCATTATAACAGTCACCATTTATTGAGTTTATTGCCAGTCTGGATGTTCGCTAAAGAACTCTCCATGGCTAACACCTTTAAACCCCCTCCCGCCAGCCTGGCATCCCGTTTTACAAGTTAGAAAATGGAGGCACAGAGAAGGTGGATCACTTTCCCAGAACACACAGCTGCTAAGTGGTGAAGTCGGGATTTGAATCCAGTGTGTGGATCCAGATCCCATGCTCTTAATGCGAGCTCAGTAAATGAGGCCAGAGGCGTGAACGGTGAGCGCCTGGAGGGTGGGTGCCTGGACTCTGCAGTCCCTTCTCAGCAGGCGCCATCTATATCTGGGAAGCGTTCGGATCTAACTGAATCAGTATGTCCTCTGACTGAGCCTCTCGGAGACAGGATGTTGAATGAATGAATGAACGAATGAATGAATGAATCGGGCAAGGGAGACAGGGTTGGGGTTACTGATTACAACAGGAGGGAAACCTTCCCCTGCTGAACCTCAGTTTACCCAGGTGGGCAATGTGTGCACTTCACTAAGTCTCTGTGACTCCCTGGCATGTATAACTGAGCGGCGTTGGAGACAATCCTGGGTTCAAATCCCAGCTGTACCGCCTATTGGCTGTTAGCCTTCCTGAACTCCAGTTCCCACGACTGCAAAAAAAAAAAAAAAAAAAAAAAAAAAATGAGAGCGGCCAACATTGATGAGCACTTATACCAAGCTCTTAAGCGCTTTGCACTGCTTATTTCCTTTAATCTTTGCAACAACCCGAAGAATAATAGTAAGCACAGGGTTTTTGCGTGATACCCGGTAGGCCTCATTAAGAGTTAGCTCTTATTCTCATCAAATAAAGATAAGGAAAATGAGTAACCCTGACTCCCTATTGAGACCCCCGCTTTCAGCCCTAGGCGCCTCAGTCTTGTAGGGCCCTATGGGACAGTCTGGTCAGCAGTTACCTCAAGCGGAGTTGGGCTTGTAGGGTGGGGACGGGGGCCGAAGGGGCGAGTGGTTGGTTCGTGGGAGAAAGGTTGGTGCGGAACGCAGCGGTCCCCAGCCCCTGAAACACACGCAATACTGGCGTGGAATTATTAGATAGTCCCTAAAACCACGTGATTGCTGCTCCTCCGCCTCCCTCTCAATCTGGGCCCACCGCAAGTTCCGCGGGCGCTCGCACCGACTCACACTTGGCGCGCACGGGCGACGCAGCACGTACTGAGCAGCTGGTGGGGCCGGGCCTCCGCCCTCATTGTGAAGGCGGTCAGGAGCATCCTTCGTGCCCTGATCAAAGATGGCGGAAGACCTTCCTCCTCCTCCTCCTCCCCCCCCCCCAACACCGGCTGGGCCAATCAGAAGGCAGCTGGACGTGGCCCCATGGGAAAGCTCATGCTAGAGAGCCGAAGAGGGTTTCTGCGCTTGCGCTCTACGTAGTGGCGTGAGATGGCTGCTGGGCTCTTGAGGCCGCTTCAGTTTGGGCCCCTTGAGTGAGAGGCAGCGGAGCCAAGTGGTGGGCATTGAATTTCAGTCCCTGCGCACTGAATGTTGCTTTATTCATCAGCTAATTTTCCTAACAGCATTGTCAACCCAGGCCGGGAAACCCTCCTGAGCGGTCTGGCAGTGGCTGGTGCAGCCTCGGCCCCTTCTGGTCCGCGCTAGCCCGGCCCTTGTTCCGCGCTCCCTCAGCTTCGCAAGATGAGCCTCCCAGGCGGGGCCGGGGCCTGGCCCTGAGGGAAGGACGTTCCCGCCAGGTTTGGGGCCGCCTTGCCGTGTTCCTGTGCAGCCCAGCACCTGGGATTCGTTGGCTGGGCGCGTGGGGTCGGGGTAAAGGCTGTGGTTTCGCGGCCGACTGTGGCCGCCCCCAGCCCCTGGTGTGCGAGACGCCGGCCCCGCCTTTGGGCGGCCTCCTGCCTGGGGGGCCTCAGAACTCCCTGCGTCCGTTCTGGCCATCCACAATGGCCAGCCCACAGAGATGGGACTGCTAAGACCTTGCTCAGGTCAGTCCGGAAGCGGGTTGGCGGGCACCGCGGGACACTCAGACTGGAAACACCCTCTCCGAGTGCCGCTCTCTGATCCCACTTAGCATTTTTGTCTGGCGTTGCTCACATGGAGGATTGCTTGGTGAGAGGCCGGCAGCACTGAAAAGGGCACTGGAAGATCCCCTTTTAGCGTTCACTCCCGCCCCCAACCTTCCTGACCCTCCCTGCAGCTGTGATCCCCTGGGGGTCATTTCCCTTGTGTTTTGTTTGCATGGAGAACAGCGGATGGGGACCCGAAGTCCCAGGAAGCTCTGAGTCACTGACAGTCATTAGTAATCAAAGAGGCAGGCCGTGTGGCCCAGGAGTTGCCAAAGTTCTCAAAGTGAGGAGAAGCCAGCCTGTCTACCCCTGAGTGGGAAGATCTGTGCTGACTCAGGCCACCTTCTGAGACCTGGGAAAAGCCAAAAGCTACCCCAGCCTCAGGGCTAAAAAGTTTGGAAGAGCCTCTCATCCCCACCAGAACTCTAGCAACCAGCTACTCTGCTCCTCCTCATTGCGATCTAAACTTACGTGTTCATTTAGGAGCAAGTTTCTCCCTGGCAGCTGGCTTCCCTGAAGTGTTAAGTCCCAATTTTTCCTCCTTTTCTAATGTTTTTCCCTGCTGCCACCCTGTGGTACCCGCCTCCTTATATTCGCTGTCCCTGGACAGGTGAAGTTGGCACACTTTACAGGACAGACAGATTCCATCACAATGGCCAGCCCCTGGGGACTCCTTAGGAATTTGAGAGACAAGGAGACCCACTTCCTCTTCCTCTGCCTAACTCTGAAATGAAAGATCCCCAGATCCAGCCTGAGGTCTGTCCTCCAGCCCAGTTTCTTTGGGCTTCAGGGTTGCGTGAAAATGACTGACTGACTGCTACAAGGGGTAGAAATTGACAGGGAGACACTGAGGGGGCCAGGCCTGCTGTGGGAGAAGGCGTTATTTTGGGGAACCTCCCCCCAGCTGTTTCATCTTCTCTTCTGAGGCTTTGTCTGGAAGCAGGACCTCCACAGTGAAACTGACCTTCTTGGCATGAATGAAGCTGTAGGTGTTGTCAAACCGCAGGACATCTAAGGGGAGGCAGAAACCAGACATTCAGGCAGTTCTGACAAAGGGCTTGGGGACAGCGATTTTTGTTGATGTTTATTGACTGAGCAAGGCAGTGTGCCAGGTCATGGGGATGAAGGTGGCATAGGTAATGATCCTTGACCTTCTGAAACTTAATCTAGCTGGGTTGACAAGACATTGATGGAGAGAAAAAAACAGGCAGAAACATGCCAAGTGCCAGATGAGTGACAGAGACCATCTCATCTGTACAGCTTGGAAGAAGAGGGCCTGGTAGACTGAAATCATGTGAAATGCTTTTTAGAGGAGTTAGAGCTTGAACTGGGCTTTGAAAGGAGGGAGGAGAATTAGCAGCAGCAGTACCAGTTGTAATAATAACAGCTGTGTGTCACAGCAGTGGGTTGGTAATCTATATGTTATCTCACTCTTCCCCCCCAAATCTATGAGTTCAGCATTAGTGCTGTTTTATGTCTGATAAAAAGGAGGTGGTGTGACTCTTGTGCCACACAGTGAGGAACGACAGAGCCTGGAGTTTCCGTCTGGTCCACATCGCTGCCTTTGTTCTGCCTGACTTAGACCCTAGAAAAGCTGTCTCTGCTCAGTTTCTGACAAAAGGTAAAATGTGCAAGCTTTCTGAACCAGGAATTTATCCTGCCAAAAGGTAAATGGACAAAGATGCTCATTGCATCCCTATTTGTAATAATAAGAGATTGGGAAAACTCAAATGTTCATCAAAGGAGAATTGCTTCAACAATTTTATACTGTAATCCGTAGGATAGAATAGTGATGTATTTTTTAAGAAGGAGGTTAGCTCCATAGAAGTGACAGGAAGCTGTCCACAGTATATCCTGAGGCCAAAAAAGCAAGCTGCAGAACAGTTTTAAATAGTTTGTAACATTTTTGTAAATACATATGTAAAAATACTTTTGGCTGCTTGGACTCCCAGATTCTCTGATGATACCACTCTGGTGCTTGTACTAAAGGGAAAGTTTCCTCAAATCCTGTGATGAGTTTCACTGTTTCAAAATTCCTTCAAACATACAGTGAATGGCAGACAATTCCTATTAATATATGTGTGTGTATATGTCCTGTTTTCTATTTAAGATAATCTGATTGTCATCCTCACACAGGGGCCATGCTAATCTCTGTATTGTTTCAATTTTAGTACATTTGCTGACAAAGCGAACACTGTATGCCTGTTCATTATGGAAACATAATGCTTCTAGATGGAAGATATCCGATAGAATAATAGACATTAGCAGTGGTTTTCTCTGGAAAGAGAAAGTAGGCATGCACTTGGCAGAGAAAGCTTCCACACTTTGGCAAAGGAACAGGCTGCTTTTAATCTAACCCTGTTTCTTTGAGAAGTTCCATTTCAGCCAAACACCCGTTCAGGAGAACTGAATGTGAAAACAAAAACACTGGCTCTGCCCCGTCCCTACCCTGATCTTCTCTCACTATTCCCAGCAATTAAAAAATATCCTGTATTTAATCCTAAGACTTAACCTTTTCCTGACTCTGGACAAAATGCTAGTTTAGACCAAGGGTAGACATACCACCCACTCTTTCCTCATGGTATAAAGTGTTAGTCATCTGTTTTTCCTCTGTACTAGAGTTCTTTCAGGGCTAATAGTTCCTCTGGCAAGAGTGAAGCTTCATGTCTGTCCTGGATAATAGAGCCTTAGCAACCAGGATCATCCATGCTGGAGGAGAGGTCCTTTGCATTCTCTGGACCAAGTACTAGGTCGATAATGGCACTGCCTAGCAAGATACTTGGCCTCAGAAACAAGAAAGGGGTTGACGGAGAGGCACAGGCCCAAGGGAAGTGAAGTCACTGCAGCTCCAGAGTCTGTATGGTTCATTTTGACACTAATCATGGACTCACAGAGCCCCTAGAGACCCTCCAGACTAAGGCTCCTTAACTTTATTTAGTTGAGTAACTGACCCTCTGGAGAATCTGATGAAAGCATACAATTTTAGATTTCCTGGAGCCCATTGTAGACCCTCTGGGGCTGTGGTTCTCAACTGGGAAAGGTACAACCTTACCCTCATTTATGTATTGAAAAAATATATATTCTAAATTAGTTCCCTTTTATATCTCTTTTCTATTACAGTAGGAGATTATGTTGATTTTTAAATTATGTGTGTAGGTAAGGATGGGTTATATTTTCGGATTATAATGTTCAGAATTTCTGTATTTTGAATTTCACTTCAGAATAGTAAAGGGGACATTTTAGACACTATTTGTTGTAAAGAGGAAGTGTTTGGGTCTTTAGGATTTAGAACCAATGCTCTGGGGGACCCCAGATTAAGAGTCTCTCTGTCACCCAGGCTGAAGTGCAATAGTGTAATTTTGGCTCACTGTAACCTCCACCTCCCAGGTTCAAGCAATTCTCATGCCAAGTAGCTGGGATCATCACACGTGCCACCACACCCGGCTTATTTTTGTATTTTTTAATAGAGACGGGGTTTTGCCATGTTTGCCAGGCTGGTCTCAAACTCCTGGCCTCAGTGATCCACGTGCCTTTACCTCCCAAAATGCTGGCATTACAGGCATGAGCCACCACGCCCATTCATCTCTTCTGTTATTTTAAGGAGAAGGAAAACCAAACCTAATAGCAACACTTGCTGAAAACACTGGGAGAGTTATTGGCAAAGCTGGACTCAGAAACCAGGTCTCCTGGTGCCTGGCTGGGCTCTTTTCACCAGCACTGCTGACCTTTCCTACGGTGTTTCCAGTCTCCTGACCACATGTGCACTTCTAGTGGACAAAGTCCAGATCTTTCCTTCGGAATCTTTTCATTCGTAGTTGCGTATTCTATACTCAGTAGGCCCTTGGTAAATATTAGGTGAGAACACAAAAGTGAAATCAATTCAAACTTTTGTTCTCCTCCTTGGTAATTTAGTTTCCTGGGATAAGGACCAGAGAAGCCTGGGGAAAGTTAATGTACTCTCGCCATTCGAGGCTGGCACAGTTTTAATTTCTCCACTGGATGACTTTTCCACTTTCCAGGGGTCTCCTGGTTCTCCAAGGTTATTGCCCTCCTGCAGGTGAGCTTGCAAGCTAATACTGGGTTCTCTGGATTCACATCTAACCTTAGCTGTGGCGCCAGGTAACAGCTGATTTCTACTTCATTGTCTTTATACCTGGGAAGGGGGAATGGGTCCTCTGGCCTGACTCTGCTCTTCTTGGGAATGGGCAAGGAGCAGATCCCAGACAAGGCCCTGCAGGCAGGTAATGGTTCTGTATGGGAATGTATCCAGAAGGAGCTTAAAATAAATTTGGGGGTTTGCAAGCTGAAGTCTGATTATGTTAAAAGGTTCATGTTCCCTTCTTGGGCAGTGTCCTTCAGATACTAAAGAGAAGATAGAGTGGTAATGGGTGGATGCTAGAAAAAGGTTTGGGGACTCTCCTACTGGCTTTGTGACCTTGTGTAAATTACTTCCCTGGCCTGTCCTCACATCAAGGACAATCAATGCCCAAAAGGTTCTGAATCAGGACTCTAGGATTCTCTCGTATCTTCTGTCTTGATGTTTACACAGGCTACTTTATAGGAGAGGTAACATCCCTTCTCTATACCCCTGCTTCCCCATCCACTAAAAAAGAAATTCAAGTCTGGGCATGGTGACTCATGCTGGTAATCTCAGCACTTTGGGAGGCCAAGGTGGGAAGGTTGCTTGAGCCCAGGAATTCGAGACTCCAGCCTGGGCAACACAGCGATACCTCATCTCTACTAAAACAAACAGACAAAAAATTCAAGCTTATATGTATGAAGTGTTTTCTCCTCTGTGGGTGCCATTGTCTGGGCTGTGCTAAGCCTTGGTCTTGCTGAAGCGCACAGTATACGTCTTCTCCCCCAGGACCCAGCTGCTCATTAATAAGAATACTCCCCCTCCCCAGGGAGCTATGTTGTACCCACAGAGCATCTGTGAGGAGGGGGTGGTGGAGATGAAGGATGCCTGGGATGTGAGGAAGGAGGCAAAATCTCAGGTTGGGTGACAATGTGGACAAGCACAGAGGCCGGGACATCTGTGGGGCTAGTTCATACCTTCTGGTGCTGGCACTGCTGTGGAAATGGGGCACAGGGCTTCTCCCATCTCCCGGCATTGTCTCCAGGATGACCCTCTCCCACACACCTTGTCCTAATAATAATAGTGGTGACAGTCCATTGAGTGCTTGCTCTATGCCAGGCATTATGCTAAGCGCCTCACAGAATTTATCACATTGAATCATCCAGCATCCCTGTGAGATATCCCCAGCGTAGCAGTCAGGAAGCTGAAGCTTAGGTTTTGTCATTTGCCTAAGGCCATGCAGCTAGTCAAGTCCAGCTCAGCTCTGACGATAAAGCCTTTGCTGTCATTGATTTTCCATTGGCTCTGATAAAAAGGAACTGGAGATTTGGTTGTGGATGTTGGGGAGGGTGTAAGTATGGTTTTTCTGCTTATAAATGTAAAATTAATACATAGTCATCATAAATATATTTGCAGAAATATTGTAAAAATGAAAGCCCTCCATAAACATCCTGTCACCCCATAGATAACCACTTTTAGAGTTAGCATAGATCTCTCCAGAATTCTCGTCTGTGTACACACTTCTTTAACCAAAGTGAGTACGTACCATACAGGCTGCGTTTCGTTTCGTATGGAGACGGGAGAGGGGAGAGGGGAAAAGGGAAAGTGCTTGTTTAACATGTCTCAGACGTCTTGCGTGTCAGTTTATTCTCTTTAACATTGTATGGGTGGACTGTAATTTACTTAACAGACCTTATTATGGTCATATGGTTTACCGCCAGTTTCCCAGGCTGCTGGAAACATCCTTGTCTCCTATATCTTTGTGTATTTCTGTAGGATAAGTTTTCAGAAGTAGAATTGCTGAGTCAAGGGGAATTTTAATGAATATTACAAAGTTAAGAGAGGTTAAGCACCTTTTCCAATGTCTGTTTGCCATTCTATTTTTTTTTTTTTGGAGTGCGGTGGCAAGCTCTGGGCTTACTGCAACCTCTACCTCCCAGGTTCAAGCGATTCTCTTGCCTCAGCCTCCCGAGTAGCTGGGACTACAGGCATGTGCCACCGTGCCCGGCTAATTTTTTGTATCTTTAGTAGAGACCAGGTTTCACTGTGTTAGCCAGGATGGTCTCCATCTCCTGACCTTGTGACGCACCTGCCTTGGCCTCCCAAAGTGCTGGAATTACAGGCGTGAGCCACCGCGCCTGGCCCTATTCTTATATTCTTGTGTAAACTGCCTGTTCATAATCTGTGTTCGTTCCTTGGTCAGCCCGGAGATGAGTGAAACTCAGGTGAAGGATGGACTTTTGAGCACGCCGCTTACCTTGCAATTCCATGCTCACCCAGCCAGTTCTGCCTCTGTGACCTCTGGGTAGGAGCATCCCCCAAGAAATATCTGGCCAGTCACAGACCCAGTTAGACCTGGACCAGAAATCAGAAGTGTTGAACCCCTGTGATGGCCTAGGACTGTGACTCACCCATACCTGGGAGTATGAGATCAAAGTCCACCCTGCTGCTAACCAGCTGGGTCACCATAAACAAGTCATTTCACCTCTCCAAGCCTAGGTTTCTTCATCTGTGCAAGGAGAGGGTTGAACTGATGGCATCCCACTTCTAGTTCTAACACTCTGAGAACCAAAAATGCATGGAGGAAGAGGAACCTCACAGGCAGAAAGCTGGACATGGGGCTTCAGGGCATTGCCAAGGCAGAGATACTTACAGATGCCAGGATCACTGCAGGTGAGGGTCCCATCTTCAGGGACCAGATGGGAGTTGTACCTCTGGTTGGGCAGTACCTCTGTCATCTCCCCTGCCCGCTGCCTTTCCCCCATCTTGGTCTTCAGGAAAATCCCAAAACCAACATCTGCTCCATCTGACATAAACTGCCACCTGCAGGGGACATCACCAGTTTAGACATAATTCTGTCTGCCTGTACCCTCCTGGGTTCCTGGAACCAGGGCTTCTCCTACCCCAGCCCACCCATCAGGGTCTATAGATGAAAGCTCAGGTCTCCTGGAAGGGCCCAGGCCCCTACCTGAGGACACAGCCAGGAAAGAGGATCTCATACTCCACTTGGTGGGAGGAGCCACGGGAAATCTGCACGCTGTGTTCATACTGCTGTTTCAGCTGGTCTCGGACATAATACTTCTTGGGGATGTCACCCCCATAGTTGATCTAGAAGCATGGCATGGAGTGAACTGGAATGTGCATTTGAGCCAGGTATCCCTGTTCACCTCCAGCCTCTGGCGGCCCATACCTTGGATTTGCACTTGGGGTTTCCGTCAGGGTCAGTCATGGTGCCCCCATACTCCACAGGCACCTGGTCAGGGCTGATATGTTTCAGTAAAACCTCCTTCCAATTTGCTGGCAGGAGAGGGAAGGAAGGATAAAGATGTATCTCAACACTAGGTAAGATTTCACCAGAACCCTAGTGGTCTACACTAAAGAGGCGAAAAAAGCTCATGCACCACACTCCCGACCACCCCGCCTCAAATTCCTGCATTAGGAGTACTGCAGGGGATTCAGTAGGAGCCAGATGATGCTCTGTCCCAGGCCAGGAATCAGGAGGGCATCCTGGTTCCTGTTCTCATTGTGTCTGAACAGCTAAGTGACTTTATTCTTGTCCCTCCTGGTTATGGTGGGAGTGAAAAGAACTAAGTACTTGAGGGTTTTTTTTTTTTTTTTTTTGAGACAGAATCTCACCTTGTTGCCCAGGCTGTAGTGCAGTGGCACGACCTCGGCTCACTGCAATCTCG
The DNA here is from genome assembly GCA_036589455.1 of Ateles fusciceps. NCBI lineage: Eukaryota > Metazoa > Chordata > Mammalia > Primates > Atelidae > Ateles > Ateles fusciceps. The sequence goes on from JAZHEH010000882.1 coordinate 10,348,859, forward strand.
GCCTCCCAGGTTCAAGCAGTTCTGCCTGAGCCTCCCAAATAACTGACTCCCAAGTACCTGGGACTACAGGTTGCTGAGTAGCTGGGACTACAGGCACCCGCCACCACGCCCAGCTAAATTTTGTATTTTTAGTAGAGATGGAGTTTCACCATGTTGGCCAGGCTGGTCTCAAACTCCTGACCTCAGATGAGCCACCCACCTTGGCCTCCCAAAGTGCTGGTATTACAGGCCTGAGCCACCATGTCCGGCTGAGAGGGCTTTTTAAACCATAAAGTGCTTTACACACGTAAGAGTATGTTATTACCCCAGGGAGGTGAAACATTGAAGTACAGCAGGAGTGGGGACAAAGAAAGGGGAGAAGGGCATTCCATGCAGAGGGAACAGCTTGTGTGGTGGGCAGAAAGGCCTGAATGCACATACCCTGTCCTGATGAGACTGAACCTTGTGAGGGCAGAACTGTGTGTCTTTCCCCCACCTTCCCCTACAGCTAAGTCATGACTTCATAAATAAATGCATTTCTGTAGGGTGACCCCTTAAATGGATTCCTTGGCTTTACCCCAGCCACCATTTAACTGCTGCCCCTGATGTTTTCAGCTGTTGAGCCACCAGTGATTTGGCTTTTTATTTTTTATTTTTTTAGCCAAGCTCTTTCCTGTCTAAGAGAGTTTGACTCTCGCACAGCCAGTGCTAAAACCACTTCTCCACCAGTGCAAATTCATAAATATCAGCCAGGAACAATATTTTGATACTAAAACCTGCCTACTATGTCGAACATTTGTAGGCAGCAGCTCCAGGCTCTGGGGTACAAGCCAGTGGCATGCTGGCTAGAAACCCACAGAAACTGTCCAGAGTCTGCCAGCCTTCAGATTTTTAGGGACCAAAGACCATGCAACTCCTGGGAACACAGTGTCTGTTTTTCTTGGGGTGATTTAATCTGCACTGCTAAGCTCCAGTGACCAGCCCAAGTGAATATCCGCTCTCTGTTGAAGATCCTGCACCTTCCCAGCCCAAGGCAGGTTTGGTTGAAAGAGTTTTAGGTGTGGGTAGGGGAACAGACTGAACCTCCTACACAGCTCTGCTGCCAGGAAACCAAACCATCTCATGCCCATGGTGGGTGGTAGCAGCAGAAAAAAACAAAAATGCTGAAAACCTCTTGCTCAGATTTTATAGTTCTTCCCCCCAGGCCAGCTGGAGAGTTGGGATAAGGCCAAGAGGATTCTTCCCATCTCACAGAGAGAGTAACTGAGGCAACGAAAAGCACAGAGCTGGCTGGGGGCAGTGGCTCATTCCTGTAATCCCAGTGCTTTGGGAGGCCGAGGCAGGAGGACTGCTTGAGCCCAGGAGTTCGAGACTGACCTGGGCAACGGTGACATCCTGTCTGTATAAAAAATTTAGGCTGGTGTGCTCGCTGTAGTCCCAGCTACTCAGGAGACTGAGGTGGGAGGATCATTTGAGCCCAGGAGGTTAAGGCTGCAGTGAGCTGTGATCACACGACTACACTCCAGCCTGAGCAACAGAGCAAGACACCCTCAAAAAAAAAAAAAAAAAAAAAAAAAAGAGAATACTTTTGTAGGGGCCTAAATTTAAAAAAAAAAAAAAAAAGCAGAACTTGAGCTTGTTGCTGGCCAGAGCTATGACTAGAACCCAGAAGTCCCACACTTCCCTGATGACTTCACTCCCCAGGTCTCACCAGCACACATTTGGAAAATCTCCACTGTTAATGTGACCAAAAGGTGAACATTGAGAAGCCTTCAGAATCCCTCTTCCTACCCCATCCCCAAGTTCAATGCTGTAGGCGGCATCCTCCCTTTCATGAGCCTGTCCCAATATACGTTTTTGTTTTGTTTTTGAAACTGTCTCACTATGTCTCCCAGGCTGGTCTCGAACTCTTGCGCTCAACTGGTCCTCCTGCCTCAACCTCCCGAGTAGCTGGGATTATAGGTGTGAGCCACTACACCTGGCTGCCCAGTCTACCTTTCTAGCCTTTTCTTCCTCCACTCTACTTCAGCAAAACTGAACTGCCTGTCCCTAGCTGGCTTGCCTGTGTGTCTTTGCTGGGTTTTGGGTCACACTTTCCCTTGTGCCCTGATGTTGCCCCCACTTCCCTGCATATTCATTCCCTGTTGACTTGCTTCTCTGCCTACCTCATTAGTCACTTCTTCTCAGTCTCTCTGGTGGATTCCTCTTTCTCTGCCTGCTCTTGAGCTCGGATGTCCCTCAGGGTTCCCCCTCTGTTCCTCCATAGGCAATCTTACATACTGACAAGGTTTTAGCTGCTGCTATTTGATAACTCCCAAATCTCCAGACTAGAGTTTTCTCCTAAGCTTCAAACTCAGGTATTCCCAGCATTTTTATATCTCACAGACTCCTCAAGCTCAACTTCAGGCTTTTTTGAGCTTATTCTTTTAGTTTTCCCCAGTTGAACTAATGCATCACCATCTCTCAGTCACCTCTGCCAGACACCAGGAGCTCATTCTAGATTTCTTTCTCTACTTCCTACATCTAGTCAATTGAGTTCTGCTGTTTTACTTCCTAAATAAGTCTTTTTTTTTTTTGAGATAGGTTTTGCTCTGTTGCCCAGGCTGGAGTGCAGTGGCGCCAATCACGACTCACTGTAGCCTCAAATTCCTGGGTTAAGCGATCCTCCCACTTCACCCTCCCAACTAGCTGGCACACGCCACCACACCTGGCTAATTTATTTTCTATAGAGATGGAGTTTCACCATCTCTACAAATGTTTCCCAGACTGATCTGGAATTCCTGGACTTGCAATCCACCCACCTGGGCTTCCCAGACACAAAGTATTTGGGATTATGGGTGTGAGCCACTGCGCCTGGCCCTAAATAAGTTTTAATCCATCCTCTCCTCTGTACCTATTGCCACTGCCCCAATTCAGGCTTGCAACACCTCTTGCGTGGACTGTGGCAAGTGTACAAACTGGTATCCGCAATCTTGCTAGTACAACCAGTTTAAAATCGGGTTGTGGTACTCCCCCTGCTAAAAACTCCTCTGATTCCCAGTGGCCTGTAGAATCATGTCCCAGCTTCTCGAACTGCCCTGGATTCTCTAGGACCTGATTCCTGGGACCTGCCTCCCTCTCCAGCCTCATCTCCTGCCACACCCTGCCTCACATTCTGTAACAGCTGCCTCTGCCATGCTGTGTAAGGTCTTTGTTCAATGCCCTTCTTTCTGCCAAGCAGCTTCCTGCCTTGCTCCATCTGGCAGACTCTTATTCATTCCATAGCACACAGCTTAGGTAGGCATCACCCCCTGCCTAGCTCAGGTGGAATGAGTGCTCCCACTGAGTGCTCCCATGCACTTTGTGGTTTCCCCCTTCCGTACATTTACCATAGGATGCTGATTTGTTTTTGTCTGCCTTCCCAGAGAGGCCAAGAGTTCTTCAAAGGACTCTGTCTTTTATTCTTTTTCCTTTTTTTTTTTTTTTTAATTGAGACAGTCTCATTCTGTCACCCAGGCTGGAGTGCCAGTTGCACAATCTTGGCTCACTGCAACCTCCACCTCCCAGGTTCAGGCAATTGTCCTGCCTAGCCTCCTGAGTAGCTGGGATTACAGGTGTGTGCCACCACGCCCAGCTAATTTTTGTATTTTTAGTAGAGACGGGGTTTCACCATGTTGGCCAAGCTGGTCTTGAGCTCCTGAGCTCAAGCAGTCTGCCCACCTCGGCCTCCCAGAGTGCTAGGATTACAGATGTGAGTCACGGCGCCCAGCCAGGATTCTGTCTTACTCATCTTTGTAGTCTTGGCACTAGCCTGGGCCTGGCACATACTAGGTGCTTGTCAAATGAAGCTGCTCCTAGTTTTCCCTAACTAAAAGCAACTTGGCTCCTGCTACCTCTGTGGCACCCTATGACTATTCTGCTGTCTTTTCTAGTTTATGTCATAGTTCTCTCTCTCTAGGTTTTTTTTTTTCTTTCTCTGTATCTCTAGGTCTTTAAAAAAAAAACAGGGTCTTGCTCTGTTGCCCAGGCTAGAGTGCAGTGGCATGATCATAGCTCACTACAGCCTTGAACTCCTGGGTTCAAGGGATCCTCCTGTCTAAGCCTCTCAAATAGCTAGGACTGCAGATGCTGCCACTATGGCCAGCTATTTTTCATTTTTTAGTAAAGACAGGATATTGCTTTGTTGTCCAGGCTGGTCTTGAACTCCTGGCCTCAAGTGATCCTCCCACCTCAGCCTCCCAGTGTTGGGATTACAGGCACGAGCCACCACACCTAGCCTCTCTTTCTAGGTCTTCTGTCTCCTGTTATACTGTAAGTTCCTTAAGGGCAAGGACTGGAGTTTCATTCGTCTTTGAATCTACAATAATGGACCCAGTAGTTGCTTCTAGAGTGTCTGAGAGAAAGAGTTCTTAGGAAAACAGATGAAAGCACTAGCTCTGCCCCAGCTTGCTCCTAAGTCCCACTACTCCCAAACTAGCAGAGGGAGCTTTCACCCTGATGGCTACGGCCAAACTCCTAAAGCTGGACCCGATTTGGGCTACAGACCATCCTTTGGAGTTGAGAAAAGCCTGGACCACTTACCTCCCAGGACCATGATCTTCTTACGGGTGTCCTCACTCAGGAAGGGTTTGATGAGGTTATAGGCCACAGGAAACAGTTTGGGGGCTGGGACAGAGACCAGATATGTGAGGCTAGGAGCAGTGCCCAGTCTGTCCCTCACAGCGTCCTCTGTAGCACCTCCTACCCTCCCACCAGCCCATGCTGGGCCATATGTTCCCTAGGGCTGTGGAGCCCACATAGCAGCCCAGGGTGTGCGGCTCAGCATGGGCATCTTTTAGCTCCAGCCATCCCATTTGTACAGTGGATATAGTCAAATGGTCTCTTCCTATCTCATCAGGCTGTGTGACTCAAAGGAGGTCATACTGAAAGCTCTGTGAGTTATAAAGTAGTCTGCATATGTGAAGGGCAGTCTTCTTTTTGTTTTACTGAGACAGAGTCTTGCTCTGTCACCCAGGCTGGAGTGCAGTGGTACAATCTAAGCTCACCGCAGACTTGAACTCCTGGGCTTAAGCAATGCTCTTGCTGCAGCCTCAGTGAGCCCTCGGCTCACTGCATCCTCCACCTCCCAGGTTCAAGCAATTCTTGTGCCTCAGCCACCTGAGTAGCTGGGACTACTGGTGTGTGCCACCACACCCAGCTAATTTTCATATTTTTCGTAGAGATGGAGTTTTGCTTTGTTAGCCAAGCTGGTCTTGAACTCCTGGCCTCAAGTGGTCTGCCCATCTCGGCCTCCCAAAGTGCTGGGATTACAGGAGTGAGCCACTATGCCCAGCCCTATTTTTGTTTTTATTTTATTTTTACTTTTTTGAGATGGAGACTTGCTCTGTCACCCAGGCTGGAGTACAGTGGCACAATCGTAGCTCACTGCAGCCTTGAACTCCTGGGTTCAGGCAATGCTCTTGCCTCAACCTTTTGAGAAACTGGAACTACAGGCATGCACCACCACACCCAGCTCATTTCCTTAACTTTTTTTTGAGATGGTGTTTTGCTCTTGTTTCCCAGGCTGGAGTGCAATGGAGCAATCTTGGCTCACTGCAAACTCCTCCTCTTGGGTTCAAGCAATTCTCCTGCCTCAGCCTCCCAAGTAGCTGGGATTATAGGCCTGTGCCACCACACCCAGCTAATTTTGTATTTTTAGTAGAGATGGGGGTTTTACCATATTGATCAAGCTGGTTTCAAACTCCTGACCTCAGGTCATCCGCCCACCTCGGCCTCCCAAAGTGCTGGGGTTGCAGGTGTGAGCCAGCACACTAGCTGGGGCAGCAGTCTTCTGAACATGTCCGGAGACCCCTCTTTGGCTCACTGTTTGACCCTCCATCTGCGCCAGTCATATTTTTTACCCCTCTTTCCATCTAGCTTTATCACAAGAAATTCCCCCGCTTACCTTTAACAACAAAAAGACGCCTCAGTGTTTCGGGATAATTTTCCTCAAACATGCAGAGAAACTGTGGAAACAAAATCACTCTCGATTCCAGCAGGCTCAAACCTCTGTCCCAGGGACAGAGGCCCTACTTCCTCTAGGCTAAAATCTGCCCCCAAGGCCTCACCCATCCCACAGGACAGCCTAGCAGAGGGGCCCACTTCTCCTTCCCTTCCCTCTGCCCCCCTCCTCCCGACTCTGCCTCTCACCTCTCCATAGGCCTCCACAGCAGGCTTCCAGAGGTGCTTGAGGCCAAGCCCTCGCAGTCATAAATCATGGTGATGGTCTCCACCTTTTTCCCCAACTGCAGGGAACAGAGAGCAAAAAGTCTTGTCAGGCTGTCCTACTGCAGAACCCCACCCCAGTCCGGGGCACATGATTGCACTGTGCTCCAGTAGAGCAACCAGAGCTGGTTAGGGCTGGATCTAGGGTTTTCCAAATTGAGATAATCACCCCAAGCCAGATTTGTGGCCTAGGCGAGTCACTCTTCCTGCCTAGGTCTCCGTGTTCTTTCCCAGTACATGACTGGGTGGATCTAGATGACATCTGAGATGGCTGTTGTTCTGCAGTTTGGCCTGATGGCCTCCTGCTTCCTGAGTCACTGTGTGCTCTGTGCATGCTACCTGTAGAGCCACTTAGGCACAGGCACATGTTCTGTGCAGCCTGAGCCCTCAGGGGTGCATCCACATCTAATGCTTCCTGCATCCCTAGCTCCCCAGGGTCTCTGCGCACAGTGGGCTCCCTGAACATTTGCAGGTGAGTGTTGGGATGTTCCCAGACTTTATCACATCATTTCACTGGATCTCTACAACTGCTGAGAGGAGGGCAGGAGGGAAGACCATGGTGGCAGCTTCTGCTTGTTCTTCAGTGTTTTTCTCGGTAAGGGAATCAGCTGTCCTCATCTTTTTTGACACAGGGTCTAGGCCTGTTGCCCAGGCTGGAGTGCAGTGGCGTGACCACGGCTCACTGCCACCTCTACCTCCCAAGTGCAAGTGATCCCCCCACCTCAGCCTCCCTAGTAGCTGGTATGCGCCACTATACACAGCTAATTTTTTATTTTTATTTTTTTCTAGAAACAGGCTCTTGCCATGTTGGCCAGGCTGATCTTAAACTCCTGGGCATAATCTGCCCACTCAGCCTCCCAAAGTGCTGGGATTACAGGTGTGAGCTGCCACACCCAGCCATCCTTATCTTTTTTGGATACAGAATTAGAGAAGCTCAGAATCAGATCGTCCGCACCAGTGATACCCAAATACTTGCTCAAGGATGGGTTGGTCCACAGTAACATTTCACTGGGTCCCCAGATAAATGAGAAAAATAACAATAATGAGAGTTTTTTAAAGGTCTGCTTTTTTTTTTCCTTTTTTTAGATGATGGAGTCTCACTCTGTCACCCAGGCTGGAGTGCGGTAGCATGATCTCAGCTCACTGCAACCTCCTAAGGACTGCTTTTTAATCTGAGATTATTGCATTCTTAATAGTTTTAGGTGTTAATGATGGCAATAATAGATGTTCATTGTTTTAAAGGCCTTATGTGGCAAAATAGACATTTGGCAATATTTTAAAATTTGGAAATGTCTAATATTAGTCTAGGAAATCCCAAAGTCTGGGCCTCAGCTGGGTCCCGTGGCTCATGCCTGTAATCCTAGCACTTTGGGAGGCCGAGGTGGATGGATCACTTGAGGTCAGGAGTTCAAGACCAGCTTGGCCACCATGGTGAAACCCCATCTCTACTAAAATATATTTTTTTAATTTTTTAAAGTCTAGGCCTTGGCCCTGAAGCTGCACTTATATTCCTGCATGACTTGCCTACTTCTGCTGGAATGCCTCTGTTGTGGTGAGCTCGTTTTTAGCCACAGTGGTCCACTCACCTTTGTCGTCTGGCGGGCACACTCCTGCAAAAGCAGCTCACAGTCCCGCATCTTGGTCCTGAGCAGATCCTGTTTGGAGGCTGAGAACAGCAGACCCTTGGCATCCAGAGGTCCAATTATGTCATACCAGACTGGGCAGCCGTCCAGGTCATAGCCACACATGCCCCTGACAGATACTGTTGGATCACCTGGGCAAAGACACAGAGGAGCCTCCTGGTCAGCAGGCATCCATACCCTGCCTGGAGCACAGGGCCTTACTCCAGGTTCATCAGCATCTTTCTCTACATCCCTCCCCTGGGTACCAACAGGTGCCCATTCTGGAGACCATCAGGGCTCAGTGGGCATTGTCAGACCTTTCCTCTGAGGATTCAAATCCAGTGGCCCCAGATCCCAGGAGCCAGGCTGTGGGTCTGAAAGGCCTAGCATAGGGATGAGGTAGGATAATTTATGCTCACCTCTGGAGGCTGCCAGCCAATGATGTTGTCAATGTCTTTTTGCTTTCGGAACTCCACATGCTACAAAGACACAATGGGGAAGATTTTAAAGGAGGGATGGCCAGCTGGGCACGGTGGTTCACACCTGTAATCCCAGCACTTTGAGAGGCCAAGGCAGGTGGATCACTTGAGGCTAGGAGTTCAACACAAGCCTGGCCAACATGGCAATACCCTGTCTCTACTAAAAATATGAAAATTAGCCGGCCATGGTGGCACATGCCTGTAATCCCAGATACTCGATGGCTGAGGCATGAGCTCACTTGAACCCCGAAGGTGGAGGTTGCAGTGAGTCGATACTGCACCACTGCTGCACTCCAGCCCGGGTGACAGAGGGAGACTCTATCTCAAAAAAAAACAAAAACCCAGGGATGGTGTGAGGGAGGTTTAATGGGCATGTAGCAGTAAGTGACAGCGTCAATGGACCACCAGATCATAGGCGGTCACCAGAAGGCATTGAGCAGGAATGGAAAAGAAGGCCCTGCCTGTGTTAGAGGTCTTAGCAGAACAGATTATCATTCTTGGCTGGCCCGGAACTATGAAAGCCTATGTTGCCAGGGAAGGGAATGCATTTTGTCCCAGAGGGATGAGGCAACAGTGGTCGGCTAATACTCAAAGCCAAAAGCTGTGATCGGGGTGGGAGCTGTGGCAAAGATGTCGATGCAAGGGGCGATTCTGAAGGGGAGGAACTGAGGCAGCAGTGGGATTCGGAGCCAAATGCATCTCACCTTCCGGAGCATAGCCTCCGCCTTCTGCAGGTCGAAGCTTCTCGCTGTAACAGGGGGAACATGGTCAGGGTTAGGTTAACAGGACTGGGGGTCCAAGGATGGGGGAGATTCCCATATTCCCATGATAGGGCCAGTTCCTCAGTCATCTCTCCAGCTAACCCTCAGACCATCCCACAAGCAGAAGCCAACAGGAGAGACTTTACTGAGAACTGGGGCACCACAGACCCCAGGTTTGTGTGGAGAGCAGGTCAAGGTTCAGGGCAGTTGGGGGCAGCCATTATAACACCAGGGTCAAAAGAGCTTACCCCAGTGGTTATAATCAAGTTAAAGGTCTCACCTCCTCTCAGCAAAAATGAACCCTGGACCCTCTTATCATTTGGCCTTCACCCTTACACAGACAAAGTTTATCTCCACATTCTCACATGCAGTCCTGAGACCTTGATACCACAGTTCAAAGATGAACATACCAGCCTGGGCAATACAGTGAGACCTCATCTCTAAAAAAAAAAAAAAAAGCCACAGATGGTGGCATGCACCTGTAGTCCCAGCTACTTGGGAGGCTGAGGTGGGAGGACTTTTGAGCCTGGGCGGCAGAGGTTGCAGTGAGCTGAGATCACACCACTGTACTCCAGCCTGGGTGACAGAGTGAGACCCCGTCTCAAGAAAAACAAAAAACAAGGATGAATATAGCTGCCCCTATAATCTGTGGCAGAGCTGGCAGAATATCCTAGTGGGATAGAGAGGTTGATGAGCCTCCACCCAACCTTTTCATGTCCTCAAAGGGTGCACACATCCCCCTCCCAGGGCTCCTGACAAGTTTCACCATTCAGTTTCATCTGGGTCAACTCTTTATGCATGACACCCCAAAAAGTGTCCTGCTCAGGCTTGAACACAAATACCTCACTGACCCCCAAGGCCACTTGCTCCCAGGTAATCATAGCTGCAGTCTGCACTCAGCTGTCATGGTGCTGAGCTGAGATTCATTTCAGAGACACTCAGAGAATAGGATTGCCTCCTTAGCCACATGACAACACTTCCAAGACAGGAAACATCTGAGCTGTCACTCTGCATTTGCCTGACCAGCATGCTGCCCATCCTTGGAGCCTGTACCAAGCCCCACAACTTGGTTTCAAGTCCATGCAAATAACTTCCCTGTGAATGTTTTCCAGGGTTCCCTCAGAGTGTGCTCTAAGAGCCACGAATATAGCCCCAGGTGCTGTCTAAGAACTTTCTCCTTTTTTTTTTTTTTGAGATATAGTTTCACTTCTGTCACCCAGGCTGGAGTGCAATGGTACAATCTCGACTCACTGCAACCTCCACCTCCCGGGTTCAAGCAGTTCTCCTGCCTCAGCCTCCTGAGTAGCTGGGATTACAGGCACACACCACCATACCAGGCTAATTTTTGTATTTTTAGTAGAGATGGCATTTCACCACTGTGCTCAGCCCAAGAACTTTCTTGGCAACAGGCATACTCCTAACTCAGGTGGAGCTTATAGGCACTGAAACCCCCCAAATCCTTTTCACCTGTGCCACTGCTATGCCTCCATTGCATACGTGGAGAGGTGAGACCTTACATCCTTCCCTGTCAAATTTCCTCTTGTCACAATCCATCCTTTAAAGAGTTTTTGAGATCCAGATTCTGATCAGTTTTGCCATCTGACCTATGAACTGTCCCTCCCAGTTGTATGTCCTCTGTGGATTTGGCATCTAGATCTGCTGACAGCCCTGGAACCTGGGCCAGACAGGCTGCCCTCTGGACTGTCCCTGGTCCCTTAACCATCGCTCTTTTGGAGTGCCGAGCACATTCCCTGACTCTGCTGTTACAAAAATCAGCCCCTTCTCCCGGGCCCAGATTTGACCAGTGCCACAGCCATCACAAGTGCTGGACATATCCTGGCAGAACTGAATCCCACCCTTCATGTGTTGCCACGGCAGCATGAGACAGCTTTTAGAGGAATATCATCTGCATTTGCATCCCAGCTCCTTCACTTCTCTGTTTGACCTTAGGCAAAATACTGCACATCTCTGACCAAATTGTCTGATAAGCTAGAAACACTTGGAAGATGCGAGGCACCATCCTCTCATGATGGGGGAGTTAGTGGGACCATGACACCGAGAGTCTTCCGTAGAAAGGACATCATTACTGTGAGAAGAGTCCTTATCTTCCTAGGAGTGGTGGCAAACTGTGAGCCCCTTATCTTGGGAAGACTCTCCAGTTAACCCTTATCTGCCAAGGCCCAACATCCAGCATCTTCTATGTGGGTGTTCCCAGAGTTGCCGCTTGCTCCTGGCAGTACCACACCTGGGGCCTCCCCATACCTGCTTGAGGCCTCTCCAGGCTCCTGCTGCCCTGGTCAGGGGCAACTCGAAGCATGGCTTGCGGCACTGCAAGAACTCAGCTCAGGAGCAGCCACCTGGGTGGTGGTTGTCCATTCATTCCCTAGACTTGTAAAATGCAGACACTCAGACCTGCTCTGCCTCCCTCCCAGGGCCTCCACCACTCCCTTCTTTTGTCCTGCTCTCCGATCCTCCTTGCTGGGATGCCCAGAGCTCAGCCCCAGTCAGGGGGAGGCAGATGAGACTTGGGGACCTGCTCTCCGTGCCTGGAAGCCCACAGAAAACTGAACCCCTCAGTGGGGGAAAGAGGGAGGAAGAGGAACCCCAAGCCCACACCTAGGTTAGGGACAGACATTCTGCTGGTGTGTGGCTTGCAAATGTCTCCGTCAGATTCAAGGAGAGAATGATAAAAGGCTGGTTGGTTGGTTGATTTTGTTTGAGACAGAATCTTGGTCTGTCACCCAGGTTGGAATGCAGTGGCATGATTATAGCTCACTATGGTCTCAAACTACTGGCTTAAGCAACCTCCCACCTCTGGCTCCCGAATAGCTAGGACTACAGGTGCACGCCACCACACCCAGCTAATTTTTTTTAAGTAGAGGCGGAGTCTTGCTATATTGCCAAGGCTGGTATTGAACTCCTGAGCTCAGGTGATCCTCCCACCTTGGCCTCCCAAAGTGCTGAGATTACAGCCATGAGCCACCACGCCAGGCCTTGGGTTTTGTTGTTGTTTGGGTTTGGGGTTTGGGGTGTTTTTTTTAAGGGGAAAAAGAAAACTAATTGAAATTCATGTTAGGTTCTGACCAGGCCTAAGCGGCTGCCCAGGAAATGTGAGGCACAAGTGAAATGCAGAGGGAGACACTTCCTCTGTTGTAAGAGGCTGAGCTTGGCTTTAAGGAGCAGGGGTGGCTTACTGGAAAGGATGCTGGCCTGGGGTCTGGAGCCCTAGGTTTCTGCCCTGATTCTGCTTCACATTAACTGTGTGACTTCAGGTAAGTCCCCTCCCCCACTCCCCTCTTTGAGCCTGTTTTCTCATCTGGCAAATGAGAATGACCATGCTCTTTGAATGACCCCTGAGTATAAGGCTCCCCCAGGAATTGGGAGACCAGCTGCCAGGACCCCTGGCTGGCCCCTGCCTCAGTAAGAGAGAACTGCATTGCTGTTAGTGGCTCTCAGAAACCATGCTTCTCTGCCGAACAGCAGCTCCCTAGTCGTCTGGATCATTTTGCAGCTGGCCCTTTAAGAAGGCTACTGTCTTCCCACTCTCTCCACCCACCTGCTTCTAGCGGCAGCCCTTCAGCAAATGCTGGGCCAAAATTTCCTCCAGCCTGGACTGATTCCACTGCCACCCCCATGCTGCCCCTCTACCCTCTCTGGGCGGTGGGCTGGGGTAGGGGAATGGGATGGAGGTATTTTTGGGGAAAGGGGCAAGTGACACTTCCAGAGGCTCCTGGATGCATCTGCCCTCAGGTGTTTACAAGCAGCCTCTCAGGAGCATGTGTGCCAGCTCTATGAAATTTCTGGAAAGAAAGGAATATACACCTCTTCACCTGCCCCAAGACTCCTAGGGCATGCATGTGTGTGTATGTGTCCATAAAGAAATAATAGGACCAGTCACAATGGTGTGTACCTGTAGTCCAAGCTACTCAGGAGTCTGAGGTGAGAGGATCACTTGAGCCCAGGAGTTTGAGGCCAGCAAGACCCTATTTCAAAAATAAATTTTAGTAACATTATTGCCGAGCACGGTGGCTCATGCCTGTAATCCCAGCACTTTGGGAGGCCGAGGTGGGCAGATCACCTGAGGTCAGGAGATCGAGACCAGCCTGGCCAACATGGTGAAACCGCATCTCTACTAAAAATACAAAAATTAGCAGAGCATGGTGCAGGAGCCTGTAATCCCAGCTACTCGGGAGGGCGAGGCAGGAGAATTGCTTGAACCTAGGAGGCGGAGGTTGCAGTGAGCCGAGATCGCGCCATTGCACTCCAGCCTGGGCAACAGCGTGAGACTCCATTTCAAAATGAATAAATAAAAATACCACTTGAGACCAGGAGTTCAAAGCGGCAGTGAGCACGATCATGCCCACTACCTGGGAAGCAGAGTGAGACTGTGTCTCAAAAAAATAATAATAATGAAAATTAAAATAATAGGGCATAATTTGTACTTTCGTATTTTAGGATATGATTCTACACCACAACTTAAGCTTTGCTAGAACAAATGGAATTTTCTGACCAGGTGTAGTGGCTCACACCTATAATTCAAGCACTTTGGGAGGCTGAGGTAGGTGGATCACTTGAGGTCAGGAGTTTGAGACCAGCCTGGCCAACATGGTGAAACCCTGGTCTCTAAAAAAATAAATAAATAAAGTTACTTTTTTTGTTGTTTCATTTTGAGATGGAGTCTCACTCTGTCACCCAGGCTGGTGTGCAGTGTCACAATCTCAACTCACCGCAACCTCCACCTCCCAGGTTCAAGCGATACTCCTACCTCAGCCTCCTGAGTAGCTGGGATTACAGGCACCTGCCACCATGCCCAGCTAATTTTTCTATTTTTTAGTAGATATGGAGTTTCACCATGTTGCCCAGGCTTATCTCGAAGTCCTGGCCTCAAGTGATCCACCTGCCTCGGCCTCCCAAAGTGCTGGGATTACAGGCATGAGCCACCGTTCCTGGCCATCGTGGAATTTTCTTTATTATTCCTATGTCTGTTATTAAAGTTTCTATATAGAGAGGGAAAAATGGTGTCAGAAGAACCAGGGAGGGTGGCACATGACCTGAATCACAGGAGAAGAGAAGAGGGGGAAAGAATGGAAACATCTCAGGGATTGGGGGAACTGGGCTGAACTTGAACCTGATGCCATCAGAAATGTGTACATTTCAGTGCCACACACAGAGCTCTGTTACGTCATGTCTTACAGCAGACAAGTCTTTTCCTGCCCTTCCAGAGGAGGATCCTAGGGAAGTATTTGCCCTGAACCAGGCTCCACAGCCAGGCCAGGGCAGAGCAAGAACCAGGACCTGGGCTCTAGAGCCTGGTGGTGGTTTGAGGAGACTCTTGTCACCCCAGGTCAGGCTGAGCCCTTCAGGTTGCCTAAACTGCGGTGAGCAGGGACCTGCCCTCCTAACAGGGCATATCAGGGGCGAGGAGTCTGGTTCTGCACTTTGCCCTGCCTCCGACCACCTACATGGCTGTGGCCTTTCTCGATTTGTTTTTTCTCAGCCCATTTCCCCAACTCCATCAGCAGAGCAGATTTCTTGAGTGGATGGGAAAAGGCTCTGGGCCAAGGGTCAGCCGACCTGGAATCTCCCCCCTTTCTCTGCTGCAGCTCGCTCACTGTGTGGCTTGGAGCAAGTCACTTCATCTCTCTGCGCCTCAGTGTCTTTATCCACTAGGAGGGTTGAGCTTATGTCATTGCCAAGGGCCCTCTGACACTAAAGATTGAATATTCCAGATGCCCTGATTGCCAGGGGCAGGGGGTGCCATTCTGTTGCTCAGAACAAGCCCCTGCCCCAGCCTCCCGAAGCCCCTCTTCCCTCACCTCGGAGCCAACGCAGGAGAAAATAGTCATCTGGATTCGGCAAGGCTGGCAGCACGTCCTGGACGTTCTCCCGAAACTGTAGGGAGAGGCATCTGGGTGAGTGGTAGGGCCCACCCTGACTGCCCTCTGCCCAGGACTCTCCACTGGGGTCTTTGCTGGATCTCTCTTCAACATGGCTGAACTCTGCAGACACTACCTGGACACTCATGCTGCCTGGAGCACTCTCTTGCCAGGAGGTGCCAGGTAACAGGGTAGGAAGTGGGAAAGGGAGTGAGACAGTGCCCCTACCCCACAACAAAGGTTCCCACATGCCAGTCTGGGTCAAGCAGATGTGTCCCCAGCTCATCGTGATAGTAGGCACTCTGGCATCGACCACAGTAAAAGCTGCCAGTTTACCAAGCATTCCCTGTCGCCCAGCGCTGATCTTGGCACCGTAGCTTATTTACTCCTCATAACCCCTAGAAGTTTTATTGTCCCCATTCTACAGATGAAGGAATTAAAACTCAGAGAGGCTAAGTAACATGCCCAAGGTCAAACAGCTAGTCATGAGCAGAGCTGGGATGCAAAGTGGGGTCTGTCTGAATCCGGAGCACAAGCTCTTTCCACCATGGTCTTCTGCCCGGTGGAATGGTGAGGAGTTTACTGGGGAGCAGAGGGAAGAAAAAGGTGGTCTCGTGCACTTCCTATAAAACATGGCATTTGTGCTGGTCTTGAAGGACTTCAAGGGCAGTGGAAGGAATGAAGGCAACTCAGGGTGGAGAGAACGGTTCCAGTGGGAGGAATCGGGAAAGTGCAGGTAGTGCCAAACAAAAGAGGTGAACGGTGACCTCAAGGGACAGCCACACCCATCTCCAACCTCTCACTCCCTGGTAGGTGAGCAGGCCCCCATATGCCCTCCCTGAGCCTCCTGCTCCCAGCCACTCACCCTTCCCTGGCCACTGACCTACAGGGCAGTCCCACAGGAGACCAATGAGGACTGGCCACCTCTGCCCCTTGCCTAGGTCTTCCAGGGACTCAGACCATCCCCACCCCCCAGAGCAGCTCCCAGTGCTCCAGGGAAACTGCTCCTCCAAACTGTAGGCTTGAAGCTACCCCTCTCCAAGGACCCTAACCAGCCCCTGGTCTCCAGTTTAATCGCCACCTAATCCCTTCTCTGCCTGACCTCTCCTGCGGGTCAGCAGTAAAATCTGAAGCCTCCCTGTCCAGCCTTTCTAGGATCGGGGAGGCCCAGCCTGGGACAAAGGCTTCATGGAGCTGGTGCCCTCCTACTTCCCCAGTGGCAGGAGACATCTGCCCCCCCCCACCCACCCACCTTTCCCAGCCATGGAAAACTGCCCAGCTGTGGAGCCTCCAAACCTTGGGGCCAGACCCAATTGGCTCTTGTCCAGAGAAGAGTTGAACTCCTCACTCCCCAGGGGTGAGAGAGAAGAGATTTAGTAAGTGAAGAGGAGGGTTCAGCCCTCAAACTATTGCTCCCTCCTCATCCAAGGTGCCAAGGCAAAGCCAAGCTCACCTTCTTGCCTTCTGAGGAACATAAACCTAAGTCCTGAGCCAGGAAGGGGTCTGGGATGCAAGATAGGGGACGGCTGGTCTCAGCTCAAACTAACTCCAACCCAGTGCATCATGGGGGGAACCTGGAATTCACACATGGAGGTGTTCCCTTCAACATCATCTGATCCAACCTCCTCATTCCATGGCATCAAGGTGCAAAGAGAAGGACAGGGTTTTGCCCAAGGTCGCACAGCAGCTTGGTGTAGGGGCAGGAGCTATCCAAGTTCTCCCAAGGAGCTATCCAGGTCCCTTTCCATCGTGCCACTGCCCCGGCAAGAGGAAAGCCTCCCGGAAATGGGAGGAAACTTGGGGCCCTGCCCCTGCCCCTGCCCCAGGGCCCGGCTGCCAGTCCCGAGGATGAATGTTGCCTTTGTGCCCTCAGCGGCCTCCAGGGACTCCCAAGCAACCACTCCTTCCAGGTGGCACTGCCACAGCTGCTGGGGCTTGGGCAGGGGGTGGCCAAACTTTCTGGGACCCTGAGGGTGGCAGATGGAGGAAGGAGCCGTCCGCGGGCGCGGGCCACGCTGGGGCGGCCGCCTCTGCTCCCTCGGCCGCCCGCCACGGACCCTCGGCCCCCACCCAGCCTCGTCCCTTCTCGCTGCCGCAGGAGGACGAGGGCCACAGCCCCGGGCGGGAGCCCGGGCCAGAGCGAGGGCTCACCTTGGCCAATGCCTCCTTCTGCTTGGGGCTCAGATCGCCAACTCTGCCGCTCATCGTGGCTCAACCGCTGGGATGGGGTTTAGGGGCGGAAGGCAGCGGCTGCGGCAGCTGATGGAGAACAGACTCGTCCTCGCCACCATCGGCCACCCAGAGTAAAGTCCCAGCCTTTAGCCCGGGCCGTGGAGCTGGCAGTCAAGCCCCGCCTCTTAAAGGATCCCGAGGGGCGGGGTAGGGAGCGATGCGCTGGGGTGCGGGAGGCTCTGACGCCGGCCCCCTCCGCTCTCTTGAAGTCAGAGACCCGGGCAGGAGGCGAGCAAGTGTGCCCACCGGGACTGAGGCCAGTGGACATCAGAAGGTCAGGGAGTCCCGATTTTAGTTCCAAATTTACCCTTAGCTCACAGTGTGACCTTGGGCGAGACACCTGACCTCTTTGGGCCTCTGAACAAGGAGGGCTTGAAAGGTGCTACCTAATGAGTTCTTCTAACCTGGCTCCCATAGTGGGGGGACCGCTCCTCTCTCCCCATAAGAGGTAAGACGTAGAAAGCTAGCCAGGTGCTGCTGTGAGAGGCGATGTCCCCTAAGCCCAGCCATCGCCACCTCTGGGAACTGTGGCATTGATTGACTATTCCTCTCTGAGATCCTGGCCCACCTCCTGTCCTGCCCTCAGTGTGTGACCACTCCTGCCAGACCCAGCTTGGGGCCTTTCAGTATTGACAGCCTTTATTCTCCACTTGCGGGCAGGCAGGATGAAGAACAGGGCACCAGACGGGGGGCAAAGAAGCACAGACCCCGTCTCCCTACCCCAGCCCCTGCCATCTGCCTCTGACCTTCCCTGCTTTCTGAGAGGCACTCCTAACATGCTCACACCTCAGCCAGCCTGTGACACCCCAGCAAGCCACTTTGCTCCTTGGAGTCCCAGCATCTTTATTCACTAAAAAGGGGCAATGGTCCGGACTTGAAGTCAGCAGGATGCTGACGCGAGCTGATGTACTTAATTCACTGAGGGCAGGACCTAGCACAGGGTTCGCTCTTTGCAACCACTTCCTAATTTGCCCTGTGCCACCACCCTTTGCTGCCTGCCTCGCCAGGAAGGCTTCAGTCTGTGGGTGGGAACAGAGGGGACCAGGAGGAAGCCACCAGTGAAAGCAATGCCCAGTGGAAGGAGGCCTGCTGTCAGCCTATCTGCTTCCCCCGGCTCTCACCCAAGGGCCAGAGCTGTGAGTTCCCAGGTAAATGCAAGTCTGACTTTTGGGATGGACGCCCAGCAGCCTCCTGTCTGGCCTGTGCCATCTGATTGCCCAGCCACAAACCCAATCACTGCACCTTCCCCACACAATGAAGACATTTCCTCCTTTCAGAACTAAACAGCCTTCCCCTCTGCTGCCTGTGTCTCTTGGCATTTTAATCTACCGCCATGGTAGCGCATGGTCATGTCTCGGGCCGTTCTTTCCTTCTACTGTGTACCAGGCTGTACACACTGTTCTGGGACCCAGAAATGTATCAGACACCACCCTGCCCTCCCAAAGATAAGAAACAGGCACCATCAACTGGAATATGTGGGCAAGGTAAATGTCCTCAGGGGAGGTAGCAAGTATCTGGGTGCTTTAAAAGGGAAGAATTTGGCTGGTGTGGTGGTTCACACCTATAATCTCAGCAATTTGGGAGGCTGAGGCGGGTGGATCACAAGGTCAGGAGTTCAAGACCAGCATGGTCAATATGGTGAAACCCTGTCTCTACTACAAATACAAAAATTAGCCAGGTGTGGTGGCACATGCCTGTAGTCTCAGCTACTCAGGAGGCTGAGGCAGAAGAATTGCTTTAACCCAGGAGGCAAGGCTGCAGTGAGCCAAGATTGGGCCACCGCACTCCAGCCTGGGTGACAGAGCAAGACTCCATCTCAAAAAAGAAAAAAAAGGAGAGAATTTGCCTTGGTTTGGAAGAATTCTAGAAGGCTTCACAGAGGGAGTGGCATTGGAGCTGGGACAGAAAGGAAGACTCATTCATTCCAGACCAGCACAACGGTGTGAGCAAAGCTTTGGTAGATGGTGGGAAGTGTGGTTACGAGAGAGGTGAAGAGAGGAGGAGGGGGCAGAGAGGACCCTCAGAGCCTTGATGCAGCCCTGCTTAGTAGCATCTGCCCTGCTAGACCATGAGTTCCTTGGGTCTGGGGCCCTGTTTTACTCACCTCTAAATCCCCAACTCCTCTACCCCCAGCATAATCCCCTGTGTTTGTTTTGTTTTCATTTTTGTTTTTTTTGAAACAGAGACTTGCTCTGTCGCCCAGGCTGGCGTGTAGTGGTACGATCTCAGCTCACTGCAACCTCTGCCTGCCGGGTTCAAGCGATTCTCCTGCCTCAGCCTCCTGAGTAGCCAGGATTACAGGTGAATGCCACCATGTCCAGCTAGTTTCTATATTTTTAGTAGAGATGGGGGTTTCACTATGTTGGCGGGGCTGGTTTTGAACTCCTGACCTCAAGTGATCCTCCCGCCTCAGCCTCTCAAAATGCTGGGATTACAGATATGAGTCACGGCATCAGGCCCACAGGAATTGTTAATAAATGTATGCTGAATTAATTAATTAATTAATTAATTAATTAAAGAAATGCTCCAATAGAGACACAGATCCCGGTGCTGGCAGAACCCTGGGAGGGGAGACAGAAACATAGATCATTCAGGGATCATGCAACTTAGCTCAATTAACAGCTAGGGAAACTGAGGCCCAGAGAAAGCATGGCTTGCGCAGAGTTGTTAGTGGGATGACAGATGTGGAGTGCCCACTGCCTGGCACCTGGAAGCTGCTCAGTTGTGCCCTCCCCTTGTGGCCTGGAATTAATGCAGAGCTAGGCCCAGGAGTCTGTGGGTATCTCATCTCCCAGAGCCATGCCCTGGCTGCCCCAGCACTCAAGTCTCCAGGAGAGAGAAAGCAGAATGTCCCCAGTCCTTACCCAGAGGCGCAGGCATCAGGCCTGTTAAAGACACTTAAGGTCTTTGCTCTGCCCCTAGTGTGGCCCCCACCATAGAAGTCTGCTGCAGGGTGCAGAGTGAGGGTTGAGGCCCCCAGCCCCCGCCTCTGCAGAGAGTTTTCAGGCAGTTCTGCCCTAGTTAGGCTCTCTGGCTTCTGGCCTGGGGCAGGACAGGACTGCCTTCCTTACTGGATACATGGCTAAGAGCTTTATATAAGACTCTTCCAGGGCCAGGATGTTCTTTCCAGGGTAGAGGCTACTCAAAGGAAACTATTATAGAAGAACAGTGTCTTGGCCGGGCGTGGTGGCTCACACCTATAATCCCAGCACTGTGGGAGGCCGAGGCGGGCAGATCACTTGAGGTCAGGAGTTCGAAAACAGCCTCGCCAACATGTTGAAACCCCATCTCTACTAAAAATACAAAAATTAGCCAGGCCTGAAGGCACACACCTGTAATCCTAGCTACTCAGGAGGCTGAGGTGGGAGAATCTTTTGAACCCAGGGGGCGGAGGATGCAGTGAGCCAAGATCACCCCATTGCACTGTAGCCTGGGCAACAGAGCAAGACTCCTTCTCAAAACAAAACAAAACAAAAAAACCCACAGCCTCTTACATTGGTTCAGAAATGTACAGTTTACAAGGTACTTTCAGGTCTAGCTTGTCACTTAAGTGTGGGACAGTCCTCTAGGGTAGGCAGGTCAGGTGACTTATTGAAGAGCCTGAGGGAGAGAGGTGGTCATAGGTGAGCACATGCTGAGTTAGGACTTAAACCCAGCTCTGGCCAAATGCTCCCAGGCCAAGGTGTGGACAGGCCAGGGAACTGCCTGCAGAAGTTCCCAGGAAAGTACAGGGCCACCTTCGCCCAGCAGGATGTGGACCTCCCCACATCCGAAGTTATCTAGATAAATACTTCAGTAGAGAACCCATCCCCGGCCCTGCCCCTCCCAGGTTCAACAGCTGCCTCTGTCTTCTTCCTCCACTGAGACTTAACCTGTCTCTGGCCCACTGTAAAACAGCTGGTTGATTTGATCATATAAATCCTAAATAGGTTCAGGCTCGGTAGCTCATGCCTGTAATCCTAGCACTTTGGGAGACCAAGGTGGGCTGATCACCTGAGGTCAGGAGTTCAAGACCAGCCTGGCCAACATGATGAACCCCGTCTCTACTAAACATACAAAAAAAAAAAAAAGATAGCCAGGCATGGTGGCGCATACCTGTAGTCTCAGCTACTTGGGAGGCTGAGGCAGGAGAATCACTTGAACCCAGGAGGTGGAGGTTGCAGTGAGCCGAGATCATGCCATTGCATTCCAGCCTGGTTGACAAGAGCGAGACTCTGTCTCAAAAATTAATAATAAAAATAAATAATCTGGTGAAGTCCTTGGAGCTGGCTACTGAGAGTTCTTCCATCGCATCCCCGCTTTTCTCCATCCCCCAATCCCTGCCCTACAGGTCTTCTTCCCTACTAGATATGTTACAGTCCTGCTCAAGACTCTTCAGTGGCTCCCCGCTTCCTTCCTGAGTCAGCTCAATTCCACTGATCCACATCTGAGGCCTACCCGACCCCATCCCAGCATTCCCTGTGGCACCAATGACCACTCGCCTCCTCCACACTTCATTTCCATCCAAGAAGCTTCCCACTGTCCCTCAGATGCACCTCTGCCCTCCCGCCTCTGTGAGAGTTGCTGCTGTGTCCCGTATCCTCCTGCCAGGTCTTCCCCAGCCCTCAGGGCTCTGATCAAATACTGTTTCCAGGAGCTTCTCCCTGAGCTACCCAATGCAACATGACCTCTGCCAACCAGAAGCCCCTTCCTGGCCTTGATGTGGACTACTATGCATGGTGGTGGCGATTATCAGAGAACAACGTGGCCCAATAGGAAGAACTAGGCCTCCCGGGTCAGGCAGGCTAGAGGGGGACAGCCTGCTGTCATGGCTGTGTTACTCCAGGTACACCTTGCTGGGGACTTTGGTTGGGGGAACACAGAGTGTGAACAACTTAAAGAAGGCTGGTGGCAGCCGGGCACAGTGGCTCACTCCTATAATCCCAGCACTTTGGGAGGCCAAGGTGGGCAGATCACGAGGTCAGAGATTGAGACCATCCTGGCTAACTCAGTGAAACCCCTGTCTCCACTAAAAATACAAAAAATTAGCTGGGCGTGGTGGCACGCACCTGTAGTCCCAGCTACTTGGGAGGCTGAGGCAGGAGAATCGCTCGAACATGGGAGGCAGAGGTTGCAGTGAACCAAGATCACGCCACTGCACTCCAGCCTTCCAGCCTGGGCGACAGAGTGAGACTTGGTGTCAACAAAAAAAAAATGAAGGTTGGTGGCACCCAGAGATCTAGGAGAAAGATGGGGGTGGCTGTCCTAACGTTGGAAGTTAGAGCCCCGTACTTCAGATTCTTCTGGGGGCAGCTCTGGGCACAGGAAGGAGCACTGGACTGGGAGTCCAGTGTGTGGGCTGGAGACCATGTTCTTGCTTACTATGCTGCTGTGACTATTCTGCAAGGCACACACATGGGGGTCTCCTCAGGGCTGCTGGCCTGTGCCTTCTGGACCTTGGTTGTGTCCTCACTAAAGTGAGGGCACTGGCCTTGAGACCAGAGGCCCCCCTGCATGCCTTGGCCTCAGAATCTGTGGTGCCAAGGGGGAGGGGGTGGCACAGAGATTGGCACCGCGATTTGAGAGTTGGAAAAGACAGTCTTTTAAACTCTTCAACAAATATTTGTGGAACTCTCTACTTCCATGGGGCCAGGGCAGCGAGAACTCTCTGGAAAGCCCTTGTGCCTGCGGGCAGCCATGCAGAAAGGCCCTGACCCAGCCTCCTCCCCTCCTCCCAGCACGGCCCTGTGGGGCTTACAGCCACCTCAAGTCACCTGCCTGCTCTGGGCGCCCGTGATCTGGGGGAGAGAACTAATCCGGCCTGTGAAAATTCCAAGTGGAATAATGGCTGGGGAAGTGGTGGTCGCACACAGGTGAGGGATTGTTCTTACTATTGTGTTACTTCTGAAGACACAACAGAGAGTGAGAAACTAACCCCATCTGGCTCCTCCCCCTGAGCCCCACTTCCTCCTCACTTCCGCAGTCCAGCCCAGCTTTGCAAAGAAACAAAATCCTCTCCCCACCCCACTTCCCACACTCGAACCCCCGATTAAGTCCCTTACCTTCCTGAGTATCACTGTCTAATCCCTAAGCCCTTTCTCACCAGTCTCCAGTTGTCTTGAGAGCCAAATCCCTTTAGAATGAGGTGGCCCAGATAGCTGGGAGCACAGAGGCTGGGGGCAGGGGAGCTGGGACCTCAGGAATCCCCCCAGAGGGGAGGGGTGCTGGGGCCCCTGCTCTGGCT
The DNA here is from genome assembly GCA_036589455.1 of Ateles fusciceps. NCBI lineage: Eukaryota > Metazoa > Chordata > Mammalia > Primates > Atelidae > Ateles > Ateles fusciceps. The sequence goes on from JAZHEH010000882.1 coordinate 10,372,274, forward strand.
CTGGCTGTAGCTGGCAGGAGCCTGGAGATTTCCCTTGGGAAGGATGGGTTGGCATTTTTACCCCAAATAGAGCTAAAATAGAGTCCAGATTCCACAGGCAGGCTTGTTCCCACGCCAGTGACTTCTCAGAGCACAATGGCATGGGGTGGGCCCACCAACTCTGGAACCAGACTACCTGAGTTTGGGACCCGGTTCTATAACCTGGCAGTTACTTGACCTCTGCCTCAGTTTCCCATCTGTAAAATCACAGTGATCATCTTACTACCTCATATGATTGGGATGAGATTAAATGAGCTAATTCATGAAAAGAACGTTGAAGAGTAACTGAAACACTGTGAAGGTATTGGCTGTTTTTTTATTTTTTGTGTTTTGTGGTTTTTTTTTTTTTTTTTAGAGATGGGGTCTCACTATGTTGCCCAGGCTGGTCTTGAACTTCTGGCCTCAAGTGATCCTCCCACCTTGGCCTCCCAAAGTACTGGGATTACAGGCGTGACCCACCTTACCCAGCTGGTATCAGCTGTTTTCACTTGCACTGTCTGTTTCTTCTCTCGAATATTCTTGCCATTCAGGTGCCAGTCCACACACCACCTCTTAGAGAGGCCTCCCTTTCCTGGTAATGAGGCTGAAGTGGCCTCTGGCCCCAGCCCGTCTCTGATGCTTTTTTTTTTTTTTTTTTTTTTTTTGAGACTGAGTTTCGCTCTTGTTAACCAGGCTGGAGTGCAATGGTGCGATCTCAGCTCACCACAACCTCCGCCTCCCAGGTTCAAGCGATTCTCCTGCCTCAGACTCCCCAGTAGCTTGGATTACAAGTATGCACCACCACATCTGGCTAATTTTGTATTTTTAGTAGAGACAGGGTTTCTTTATGTTGGTCAGGCTGGTCTCGAACTCCCGACCTCAGGCCTCCCAAAGTGCTGGGATTACAGGCGTGAGCCACCATGCCCAGCCCTCTGATGCTATTTTATCTCCTTCCTGTGGCACCTACTGTGGCCTGAAATGATCTTGCTTGTGTATGTGGTTATGGTTTCCTATCTGTTCTCAAGGGCAGATACCATTGCTGGTTACGAACACTGCTCCATGCCCAGCGCCTCGTACCCAGAAGGCATTTGATGTCCATTCGTGGGCATGACACTCACCCTGTCCGCCTGAGAGCTGGGACCAAGGAAAGCAGGGTCTCCTCCACTTTGCAGCCCACACCATAATTACACTGCCTCTGCCCTGTGTGATCTTGAGTGAGTCATCAACCCTCTGAGAATCTGGGGTGAGTGGAGGGAGGTGGCAGATGGAACTAGGCAATCAAGGGACATTTTAAGATAGGCTAACACAACTTGTTTTATGTTCTGGGGCTCATGCCAATAAGGTAAAGGGATTTTAGGGACCTCAGATTCTAAAAATACTACCACCTCAGGCCTAGCCGTCCTTTGTTGCCACTGGGCCTGAAGCCCCCACTGATGATGACACATTTAGAGTTAGGCATCGTCTTCTTCAGGGCTCTTTTTGTACAAAACAGTCACTGGGCCCCTTGTGGCCCCATTCCCCAGAGACCAGCCTGCCACCTGGTGGCAGCTTGATTACACTGGCCTCTTCCTCATGGGCAGGGCCCAGGTTCGTGCTCACCGGAACACACACATTCTAGATGTGGATTTGCCTTCTCTGCCCTTCATCCTTCTGCCAGCACCACCATCTGTGTACTCATGGAATGCCTCATCCATTTTTATGGCATTTGCACAGTCTGGTGTGTGACCAAATAACTCATTTCAGCAAAGGAAGAGAAGCAGAGGGCTCAGGTTCCGGGATTCATTGGCCTTATCATACACCCCAATCCTGGTACCAGTTCTAAAGCATTCCATCCTCACCACCACCTTCCACCATTGGGGTAACATATTCCATGCTTCATACTTTCTTTTTTTTTTTTTGAGACAGAGTCTCACTCTGTTGCCCAGGCTGGAGTACAATGGCGCGATCTTGGCTCACTGCAACCTCTGCCTCCCGGGTTCAAGCGATTCTCCTGTCTCAGCCTCCTGAGTATCTTGGATTACAGGTGGATGCTGCCATGCCTCGCTAATTTTTTGTATTTTTAGTAGAGACGGGATTTCACTGTGTTCCCCAGGCTGGTCTCGAACTCCTGAGCTCAGGCAATCCACCTGCCTCAGCCTCCCAAAGCGCTGGGATTACAGGCTTGAGACACTGTGCCCAGCCGCCTCACATCTTCATTAATAACGTTATTTCTTCCTAGGTCCTCCTGCAATTTTGCAGGGTAAAAGAGACGGAGGAATTGGGGCCTTTTCCATATAGGTCTCTGCCCAGTCCAGGGCCAGGAAACCTTGTAATCCAAGAAACAAGCTACTTGAAATCATGGCACGTCTGATAAAAGGCCCTTCCCAGTCATTTAGTCCAAGCTCCCATTTTACAACTGAGGACCCAGGCCAAGAAAATGCAAGTGGCTTGTCCAGAGGCCCATGGCGAGAGAATGACAGCCCTGTCCCCTCTAGTTTCCTACCCTCTTTGGGAGCTGAGAGCTGTGGGTTGGGCTACTCCAGAGAGAGCTCACAGGGCTGAGGGTCCTGTCGTCCATCCCTGGGAGCAGGGTGGCCTGCATGTCTCTTAGCTGGCATCCCTTCCCTCCCTTCTGAGGTCCTCTAGTCCCCCTCCTCCTCAGACACTCCACTCCCAGGCAGGGCCTCAAGGTCAGTCATCTCCTTGCAGTCAATCTCCCATCCTTGGCTGCCTCACTTCCTGGGCTTACACTACACCCCTCTACCCCCAGCATTGGCTCCAATCTTCACTGTTTCTTTACCCACCCCCTAACCCTCCTCACCCCAAAAGCGGCAGAAGGGCCTTGGCTGGGCTGGGCTACACCCACCCACATTGAGACGACATCCTCCAGCTCTTGTTCCTTCTGGGATAACCAGGGGTTATCCTACAGAACACACCACAGAGAACTGGTTACCCACCAAGTTTGCAAGGGGGGGACCTCTGGCTCCCATTGATGGAAGGCTAGGATGTGGATATTTGTGGGGACGCAGAACTCTGTTCTAGGTGGGGGACAAGCGTGAACAAGGACTTGCATCTGGTTGGAGTGTGTATGTTGAGGGGTAGCTAGGTCAGTGGGTGAGGGGTAAGGAGAAAGTGGGGGGCAGGGCAGGCAGAACATGGGAGCCAAAGACCTGACTGATTACAGGGTGTGTCCTTGCAACCCTGTCATTGGCGCTGACAGATGGGCTGGGACAGTCACGGAATTAGAGAAGCAAGCCTTTCCACGGGCACCACAGGGCTTCCACAGTGCATTTTGTAGCTTATGAAGTGTGATTTCATACATACGAAAGAACATTAGTAACATATCCAAGTTATCCCAGCTATTGGGAGTCTGAGGCAGGAGAATCGCTTGAACCCGGGAGGTGGAGGTTGCAGTGAGCTGAGACTGCGCCACTGCACTCCAGCCTGGGCAACAGAGCAAGACTCCGTCTCAAAAACTAAACAAAAACAACAACAACAACAACAAAAACGAAAAACATATCCAGGTAGGGATCCCTTATGCTTGGGCAATACGTCCAAGACCCTCAGTGGATGCCCGAAACCTCAGATAGCACTGAACACATGCTGTGTTTCTTCAATCTGATAACTCTGAGACCTACTAAGTGACTAACAGGTAGTAACCTTTACAGTGTGGGAGGATTCACATCCAGGGTGGGATGGAGAGGAAGGGCAAGAGATTTCATCACGCTGCTCAGAACAGCATGCAATTTAAAACTTATGAATTGTTTATTTCTGGAATTTTCCACTTAATATTTTTTTGGACCTCGGTTGGCTGAAGGTAACTGAAACCTCAGGTAAGTGGGGCCTACCTGTAGACCAATGGAACAGAATCATCTAGTTACATTCAGTGACTCACACCTGCAATCCCAGCACTTTGGGAGGCTGACACGGGCAGATCCCTTGAGCCCAGGAGTTTGAGACCAGCCTGGGCGACATGGTGAAACCCTGTCTCTACAAAAAAAAAAAAAATACAAAAATTAGTTGGGTGTGGTGGCACACCCCTGTGGTCTCAGCTACTTTGGAGCCTGGGGTAGGAGGATCACTTGGGCCTGGGAGGTGGAGGTTGCAGTGAGCTGAGGCGGCACCACTGCACTCCAGCCTGGGCTACAGAGGGAGACCCTGTCTCAAAAATAAACAAATACACAAATAATTTTTAATGCTTAGACTTTTACTTTACTTTTTTTTTTTTTCTTTTTTGAGAGGGAGTCTCTCTCTGTCGCCAGGCTGGAGTGCAGCAGTGCAATCTCAGCTCACTGCAACCTCCACCTCCCAGGTTCAAGCAATTCTCCAGCCTCAGTCTCCCAAGTAGCTGGGACTACAGGCGTGCACTACCACGGCCAGCTAATTTTTGTATTTTTAGTAAAGAAGGGGTTTCACCATGTTGGCCAAGATGGTTTTGATCTCTTGACCTTGAAATCCTCTCGCCTCAGCTTCCCAAAGTGCTGGGATCACAGGCGTGAGCCACTGCACCCGGCCACTTTTACTTTTCTTATTTAGGTCTTTAATCTATACGAACTTCATATTTTGTATATGATGTGTAATAAGAGTCTAATTTCATTTCTTTTCCTAATGGTTAATTCAATTTCTTAGCACAATTTAGCAAACAGTCCATGGTACTGCCTCCACATTCTATCTCCACAAACACAATGCTTCCTCTGACATACACCATCTTTAGATATGTGGGTCAGTTTCTGGCCTGTTTCATGTTTCCTTTGTCTGTCTTTAGGCTGATATCAGGGGCTGTCTTATTTTCCCATCTCACACTTCTTCAGGAGCAACTTGACATCCCATATCAGTGTTCACACAGGTGTTCACTGTAAAAATTCTTTCAATTTTCTGGAGAAAAGAGTGTTACGGCTCATCTGGCCCTTGCCCTTATATCACGATAAAATTTTTAAAGGCTCAGGTTTCAGACTGGGCCAGCTCCCAGCAGCCCCGACCCTTGGAGGAAAGGACAAGTTTTAGGACAGGAGTGGGACTTCCATATTCCAGCAGACATCTGCGTTATTTGCTGGTGCCCCCATTTCTTCTTCTTTTTTCTTTTTTTTTTTTTGGAGACTGAGTCTCAGTCTGTCGCCCAGGCTGGAGTGCAGTGGTGCTATCTGAGCTCACTGCAACCTCTGCCTCCCGGGTTCTCCTGCCTCAGCCTCCCTAGTAGCTGGGAGTACAGGCGCGCGCCACCATGCCCAGCTAATTTGTATTTAGTAGAGACTGCGTTTCGCCATGTTAGCCAGACTGACCTCCAACTTCCGACCTCGTGATCCCACCGCCTCGGCCTCCCAAAGTGCTGGGATTACAGGCGTAAGCCACCGCGCCCAGCCTATGGTGCCCATTTCACAGATGAGGGAAGTGACACAGCCTTTCGGTCCCACTGAGGCACTGGGTCCCTGCCTCCCTTGTCTTGCCTTGCGCCCCAGTCCCTCTCCCCCTGCCCCTTCATCTCCCCCGTCGGCTTCCCTTGCCAGTCTCTAGTTCTCTGTCTCCTGCTGTTTAGTGGGGTCGAGACAGGGAGGACCAGTGAAGAGAGACGTGACTTGGCCCTGGCCACCCCGTGGGTCCGTGGGGCTACCGCAAAACAAGGGCCTGACACCAGGCCCCCTAGACATCCCTTGCTCCTGCCCTTGTCGGACTCTGATCGTGTCTCTGCACCCCAGGTCACCCTTTCCAACTATCTCCCTGTCTGCCCCGCTGACGCGTCCCCGGCCGAGCACCCCGCTGGCGGCGAGCACCTACCTTCCTCTCTGACTTCCCGCTTACCGGCTTCCCTCGGCCGCCGGCGCCGTAGCTCTCCGCTGCCACAAGGGGGCGCGCGCGGCCCAGTCTGGGTGCGAGAGCCGCCGAGCGCCCACCCCGTTCCTCCTGGTGCCCCGCCCCGTCCGGCCTCGGCCCCGCCCCTCCCGGCGCCCCGCCCCGTCCGGCCGCGGCCTCGCTCCCTCCGACTCCCCCCGCGCCCGGGACCCCGGCCCCCCTGTTGCGCCAGCCCGCCAGGTCCGGCCATGGGTCCCGCCGCTCGCCCCACGCTGAGATCGCCGCCGCCGCCTCCGCCGCCGCCCCCGTCGCCGCTGCTGCTGCTGCTGCCCCTGCTGCCTCTGTGGCTGGGCCTGGCGGGGCCCGGGGCCGCGGCGGACGGCGGCGAGCCCGCGGCCGGGGCGGGGCGGGGCGGAGCCCGCGCCGTGCGGGTGGACGTGAGACTGCCGCGCCAGGACGCCTTGGTCTTGGAGGGCGTCAGGATCGGCCCCGAAGCCGACACGGCGCCCCTACTGGGCGGTCGCCTGCTGCTGGTGAGCGCTGCTGAGCCATCTGGCCGCATCACGAAACCCCTCTCCCGACCCGCCCTATAGACCCCGCACCCAGAACCGACCTTCGTCCTCCACCAAGCGCTGACAGTCCAGCGCCCCTCCCCAGGCTGCCCAGCCCCCAGCATTCAGGTTTCCCAATCCTGAGAGCCAGATCCTCTCCGAACTCTGGTCTTGCATCCAGTGTGATGACCTCGGCTCCCTCCTCCCCCACACCCTGCCTCCCTCTGCTCATGGCCCCTTGCCACGCAGATGGACATCGTGGATGCCGAGCAGGAAGCGCCGGTGGAAGGCTGGATTGCAGTGGCATACGTGGGCAAGGAGCAGGCGGCCCAGTTCCACCAGGAGAATAAGGGCAGTGGCCCGCAGGCTTATCCCAAGGCCCTGGTCCAGCAGGTGCAGGGGAGGTCTATGGGGGAGAGGGCCTGGAGGAAAGGATTCTAAGGCATCCGCTAGAGCCAGGCCCTCTTTACGTGGGCCCTTAACGAACTTGCAGAGAAGCCCTAGACGTGGGTGGGTCAAAGCACCCCAGTTTGAAGAATGGAGTCAGTATGGCCTCGAAGCAGGAAGGTGAGGGGAGGCCAGAGAGAGGTTGGGAAGCTTGACCAGCTCTGAGAGTATGGGGTGGGGGAGCTGCTGCTGGCGGCCACTGCGGGGGACTCGGGTACTGCCCTGCTAGGACCGGGAATCACCACGCATCTGGAGGGGGAGGTAGGAAGAAACAGTTTCCACCTTTGACCTCAAGGAGCTATGGCTAGTCTCCAGAGTTTTGCTCACTGCAGGGCGGGAGGCTAAGAGCAGCTGGGGCTGCAGGTGGTGAGACAGGTGTGCAGGCAGGGTATATGCTAGCTTCTCGCCTTCTGTCGCTCTACAGATGCGGCGGGCCCTCTTCCTGGGGGCCTCTGCCTTGCTTCTCCTCATCCTGAACCACAACGTGGTCCGAGAGGTAAATCAGACCCGGCTGTGAGGGTAAGCAAGCTGGGGAAAGGGGGACCCAGGCCTGCTGACCTCCCTGTCTCCCTGCAGCTGGACATATCCCAGCTTCTGCTCAGGCCAGTGATCGTCCTCCATTATTCCTCCAATGTCACCAAGCTGCTGGATGCACTGCTGCAGTGAGTTGGCATTTAGACTTCAGAGGACTGGACCTGGGCACAGAGCGCCCCTGGCTCTCCCATGGGCTGAGCAGGGCTTGGGACCAGGGTCTTACCTGTTAGATTTTTTTTTCTTTTCTTTTTTTTTTTTTTGAGACAGTCTCGCTCTGTCACCCAGGCTGGAGTGCAATGGCACAATCTCAGCTCACTGCAACCTCTGCCTCCCTGGTTCACGAAATTCTCCTGCCTCAGCCTCCTGAGTAGCTGGGATTACAGGCGTACACCACCATGCCCGGCTAATTTTTTTGTTTTTTTGTTTAGTAGAGACAGGGTTTCACTACTAGACTGGTCTCAAACTCCTGACCTCCTCATGACCTGCCCACCTCAGACTCCCAAAGTGCTGGGATTACAGGTGTGAGCCACCGTGCCCAGCCATTTTTTTTTTTTTTTTTTTTTTTTTTTTTTTTTTTTTTTTGAGACAGAGTTTCGCTCTTGTCGCCCGAGCTGGAGTGCAATGGCACGGTCTTGGCTCACTGGAACCTCTCCCTCCCAGGTTCAAGTGATTCTCCTGCCTCAACCTCCCAAGTAGCTGAGGTCACAGGCACCCACCACCACACCCAGCTAATTTTTTGTATTTTTAGTAGAAAGATGCGGTTTCACCATGTTGGCCAGGCTGGTCTCAAACTCCTGACCTCAGGTGATCCACCTGCCTTGGCCTCCCACAGTGCTGGGATTACAGGTGTGAGCCCCCGTTGCCACTGCTGCTGTTGCTGCCCCTGCTGCCACTGTGGCTGGGCCTGGCAGGGCCCAGCCTACCTGTTAGCTCTAAGAGTGCCCTCTGGGCTGGTAATGGTGGCTCATCCCTGCAGCACTTTGGTAAGCTGAGGCCAGAGTATCGCTCGAGTCCAGGAGTTTGAGACCAGCCTGGGCAACATGGCAAGACTCCGTCTCTACAAAAAATACAAAAATTAGCTGGGTGTGGTGGCACATACCTGTAGTCCCAGCTAATCAGGAGGCTGAGGTGGGAGGATCACTGGAGCCCTGGAGGCAGAGGCTGCAGTGAGCTGTGATTGTGCCACTGAACTCCAGCCTGGATAACAGAAGGAGACCCTGTCTCAAATTAAAAAAAAAAAAAAAGACTGTCCTCTCCAGGCTGAAAAATGGGTGAGGGGATGGGAAGGAGGTTCCAGAGCCTGGAGCTTGGAGCAAGGAGGTGGCTCTGTGGGCGGAGGGGACTGGCCCCAGCAAGGAGGAAGCTGGACTCCCTGGCCTTGCAGGCTTCCTGGCCTTGCTGGTGTGAAAACTGGAAAAACCAATAGAGGGAAGAGGCCTGGAGCAAAGTGGAAGGCCTACGGGGGTGACATTCTTAGGTATCCTTTTCCTGCAGAGCTGGGATGGGTGGATCTGGGCCTTCCAAGAGTCCTTCCATCTGGCCCTGGTGACTTTCTCTCCCAGGAGGACCCAGGCCACGGCTGAAATCACCAGCGGAGAGTCCCTGTCCGCCAATATCGAGTGGAAGCTGACCTTGTGGACCACCTGTGGCCTCTCGAAGGATGGCTATGGAGGATGGCAGGACTTGGTCTGCTTGGGAGGCAGTCGTGCCCAGGAGCAGGTGGGTGCTAGCAGGTTACAAGGGGCCTGGGGGAAAGGAGGCTCATGGGGCCTCATACATGGCCTTGTCTTGCAAATCCTATGGCTTCTCCCCCACCTTGGTGGCAAGGACAGCCTCTCCCAGCCCACAGGAGTGCTGTGAGTGTTCAGAGACGTGGTGAGGTGAGCGCTTAGTGGGGCGCCTGGGCCAGGTGGTTAGCTGCTGTCCTCGCTTCTCCTGCAGCACTGGGAAGCCTTATTCCACTGCCTGGAGAATGAAGTTCAGACCCCTTCACTTGGCTTCCACAGCTCTCTGCAGTACTCGCTCGCTCCGTTTTTCTCATCCTGTTTCCTGTGCTCTGGCTACACTGTTCCAGTGACCACACATGCCCTGCCCTTCTGCCACTGGGCCTTGTCTATGCCTGGCTGTAGACGTGGACACCCTTTCTCTCCGTGTCCACAAGTCCTAGTCTAGCTAGAACCTTCACAGCTCATCCTGCCACCCTTCTTTGGAAAGCCTCCCTCGCACCCCAGCTTGAAGTCCCCTCTCTCCCTCTTCTGTATCACAGCAAGGCGTGGTCAGGCCTTTCCTAGGCTTCTCAGGACAGCCCATCCTGCATGTGATGGGGCACGTCACTTGTCCCCTGACAGCCAGGACTGTGTTTGGTCGTCTCTGGATTTCCAACACTTGGCATCAGGCCATTCAGGGGTATTCGGTCCACAGGCATTTCTTGAGTCCCTCCTGAGCCTGGCAGCCACGTCCCGGTCTCCTGGTATGCAGCCTCCAGCAGGTGTTTGGCCAACGTGGGCCGTGCAGGGCAGCTTCAAGATGCGCAATCTTGGGATCAAATCCTGGTTCAGAAACCTTAGCTGACTGATCTCAGGCTGGGGAGCTTCTCCGCTCTGGCCTTGTGTTCCTCTGCATGTCCCTGTCATGGGTGGCCCACACAGGCCTCTGGACAGGGCAGACATTGGTGAGAGGCCCGAGGTGGGGCTGTGCACAGTCTGCAGGTTGCTCTGGCTGCTCCAGAGAGCAGAGCTGAGCAGCCTTGGCCAGGCTACAGGCCAGGGTCAAGGTGGTCCCAACCCAAGTATTGGGTGGTCATAGCAGCTGAGGTGTCGGAAGGGTGGTTGGGGTAGGCATCTCAGTGGCTGGCCTGATGGGCATCAGGCTCTCAGTCCTGACCCCAGGGCCCAGTCACCATCCCTCTAGCCTCTGAGATTCCACAGCAATAGCACCCATGTATCAGGAAGGTCTGATGAACAGCAGTGGCACCATCTTGGCTCACGGCAGCCTCGACCTCCTGGACTCAAGGGAACCTCCCACCTCAGCTCCCCAAGTAGCTGAGACTACAAGCACATGCCACCATGTCTGGCTAATTTTTATATTTTTTTGTAGAGATGGGGTTTCACTTTGTTGCCCAGGCTGGTCTCGAACTCCTGAGCTTGGGCAATCCTCCCCCCTTGGCCTCCCAAAGTGCTGGGATAACAGGTGTGAGCCCCCATGCCTGGCTAATGAACAGTCCTTACTGCTCTGATGCCAAGCCCCATCCTGCCCTCCATCTTCACCTGGAGCTCTACAAGGTGTGTTCTCCAGGATGCACTGAACCTGGGGCACATAGGGCTCCCCCAGCATGCACTGAGGCTGGGCAGCGTGGATCTCCGGCCTGAGCCTGCGCAGGCTGGGTCTCTGGCCTGCAGCGGAGCTTCAGGCTAGCCATACCTTCCGCCCACCCAGCTGGCGGCTCTGAGGCTTACGCTGTGATGGCCACTCAGTTCTGGCATGGGGCTCAGGGGAGCGTCACTTTGTCTCCTGACTGCCAGGGCTATGTTTTATCATCCCTGGATTTCTAACCCTTGCCATCAAGGGTTTTCTGTCCACAAGTATTTCACTTCTCTGCCAGGCAGTGATGCCCCAGTCTTCTGGTATACAGCCCCCAGCAGGTGTTGGCCAATGTGGGCTGCTCCAGCCCTGGGCTCATGGGCACCCAATCTGGAGGGCAGATAGGCCAGAGATATGCTGTCACTCTGCTGGGGTGAGCACTGAGTTGGTGGCGGGCCCAGGACCCTCTAAGGCATGATAAAGGCACTCAGCCTAGGGCTTGGGGACAACTTCCTAGAACAGGTGGCACTGCCCAGCTGCAGCTGGAGGAAAGAAGGGGGCAGGACGGAAAGGGAAGCTGGGGCTCACAGAGGCTTCCCAGTGAGGCCCCCAGAACACCTCCACTCTGAACAGAGGCACGGTTTGTGGCACGAGCAGCACTCAGGCTTGCCTAGGGCAGTGGCCTCTTCACATCAGGTTGTCTCTCAGCCCCCTCTTCCCCACGAGACAGTAGATGAACTTCGGCATTGGTCAGGGAAGAACACGATGGCAGAGAGCTTTGAAGTGAACGCGTGTATTAGTCCCAACACACACGCAGACCCTGTGCAGAGGCGCACCCCGGGGGGCGTGCTATGTTTTGCTTACTCCGCGGCGCCATCTCCTGATCCAGCTGTTGAGTAGTCTAAGCCCAGCAGCCACACTGCATCTTGGGCGAGTTGAGTCAAGGTCATTGTGGTTCCCTGAGTCACTCTGAGGCTGCCCAGGGCCCCCAGGTTTTAAAGTGTCCTCTCAGTCATGCTTCTTTTCCAAATTCACTCATTCCACAAAGCCGGTGGGAGGCACTGGGCTAGAGTGAAGAGCACATCAGCTGTGGCTGCCTCCCACTGATGGGAGCGCACGGACCAAGGGCAGCTGCAAGGGAACGCTGGGTAGAACAGGTGTGAGGCGGGCTGGGCAGCGGTAGGTTAGGGGGCGCATTCCCCCAACCATGGAGGTCAGGGAGCTTCTAGAGCAAGTAGAGACAGTAGCTGAGGAAAGGGGTGAGGTGGAAAAGGATTCTCAAGACAGGAACAGTGTGGAAAGGCACAGACACAGGAGGGAGCCGGCAGCACGGGACACTGAGAGGAGGCAGATGACCACCAGGGAAGGAGCTCAGGCAGGGGAGAGCCCTCTGACTGTGGGTGGGGAAATGGTGGCAAGGAGGGCACGAGAGACCCCCCTAGGAGAACAAAACAACAGGCCTTGGGGGCTGGCTCCCTCCTGTAGTGGGGGGTGTGACTATTCAGCCTGGATGGGTGAGTGGGTGATGGCAGAGCCTGAGAAAGCCGACCAGGAGGAAGTGCAGGAGGATGCAGGTGGGAGAGTGAGCGGGTCCCAGGCTGGTGCTGGGTTGCTGGGTGCTGGGTTGGGGAGTCTCTGAGGCTACCAGATAGAAGCTTCTGTGAGTGTAAAACATCAGGTTTGTTGCCCAGGGAGAGCCCTGGGCTGGGAATGGACGTGGCTGTCCTTGGAGCTGGATGGGGAGACGTGTAGGGCAGAATGAGGGCAGCAGCGGTGGACCCTGAGGAGCACACGGGGGGGAGGGATGGAGCCTTCAGAAGAGGAAGCCAGAGACTGCAGGGACACAGAGGCCTTCAGCACCCTCCACCTGCCTGCTCCCTGGTGCTCCTTGGGGTGGATATTCCTGAGGGAGGCATGTGGGGGCGGCCCCATGTCCTTGATGACTGCTTCCCTCCCCAGAAGCCCCTGCAGCAGCTGTGGAACGCCATCCTGCTGGTGGCCATGCTCCTGTGTACAGGCCTCGTGGTCCAGGCCCAGCGGCAGGCATCGCGGCAGAGCCAGCAGGAGCTTGGAGGCCAGGTGGGAGCCAGCCCCAGGGAGCCCCAGTGCCATGAGCCCTTGGGCCTGTGAGACCGTGCCTGTTCTCCACCCACAGGTGGACCTGTTTAAGCGCCGCGTGGTGCGGAGACTGGCATCCCTCAAGACACGGCGCTGCCGGCTGAGCAGGGCGGCACAGGGCCTCCTGGAGCCGGGTGCTGAGACCTGTGCTGTGTGCCTGGACTACTTCTGCAACAAGCAGGCTAGTGCCCCGGGTAGAGACGAGCCGTCAGCTCACCTGTGATGCCTCCCACCTTACTCCCAAGACCCTGGAAGTACCCCTAACAGTCCCTTCTTCCAGCTGCCAGGGCTACAGAGCAGAATTTCGGGGTGTGGGGGAAGCCGTGAGGTTTCAGTTCCCCAGCTGAGGCGAGGGGCATGGGACCAGGCACCCCCCACGTGGAGTCCTGCTTTGACGGCCTGAGCCCTTCCTCCCCCAACCCCTGTAGTGGCTCCGGGTGCTGCCCTGTAAGCACGAGTTTCACCGAGACTGTGTGGACCCCTGGCTGATGCTGCAACAGACCTGCCCACTGTGCAAATTCAACGTTCTGGGTGAGCACCAGGGGCGGGGGCCCTCGGCCTACTCCACCTGCTCCTCACCTGATGCCTCCCTCCCTGTTCTTCTTCCCCCTCCCCTGCAGGGAACCACTACTCTGACGATTAGCTGCCCAGCTGGACTCTGCACGTGGGGACCGACCCTTCCTGCCTGCACCCCGGTCCTCAGCCTGGGCTCCCAGGACAGGACAGGATGGGACAGCTGGACGGACAGGATAGCAAGCCCAGTGGGTGGAAGGCTGAGGGCCCCACCATGTCCACACTGGGAAGGAGGGCCCCACAGCTTGAGACTGAGGATCTAGGGCCGGGACCTGTCAAGGAAGAGAGGTCACTTTGGGACCTTCTCTGTAATCCTGGGACGCGAGTCTGTCCTCCTCACAGGCAGCTCCCAGGTCAATAGGAAAGAGAGTATGGGGCCAGGGTGGCTGTCTCCAGGGTTCTGGGAGCTCCCTGTGGCCTCTCAGGGAATCCATGGGGGCTGAGACTGCAGTGGCCAGGCTGTGTGCTTATTTATTGGGGGGTGGGTTGAGGGGAAGAGCTATCTGGCCTTGGGGTACCCTGGCCTGACCGTCTTCCGGGATACGTCGTAGTCAAGGCTGTCTGCCTGTTGCCCTTGGTCCTTGGGTACCAGGAGCCATGGGTCCTGCTGCTTGTCCAGCCTGGCTCCCTTCCTGGGCCTAGCTAGGACCAGAGGCCTTAGAAACCATCCTGTCCTGGACTCCTGGCTGCAGCTTTGTGCTGCTGACCGGGACACTCAACTCACAGGATCAATGTGGTGCATCAACCAGGGGCATCCTTTTTTTTTTTTTTTTTTTTTTTTTTTTTTAAAAGAGTTGGGGTGGGGAAGGTTTAATAGTAAAATAAACATGGTTATATTTTAACATAAGATGTAAAATGTGTATGGGTGTTTTAAAATTTAAAAAGTCACCTTAGGTTCTACTGCCTGTGGTAGAAGGAATGCTAAGATGGCCCCCAAGATTCCCACTGCCACCCACCCTGAACATGCCCTGTATTAATATAATCTCTGGAACTGTGACTCTAAGGGATTTTATGCTCATGGTTGGGTTATGTGGTATGGCAAGTTGACCTGAAGAAAGGGAAAGTATTGAGTGGGCCTTGGCCTAACTACATGAGCCCATTAAAAGTAGTTTTCTGCTGGTACAAGAGGAGGAAGTCAGGGATTTAAAGCATGTGGGGGATTCAGTGCCTGAGAAATTCTCTGTTGCTGACTTGAAGATGGAGGGAGCCCCATGGCAAGGAAAGTGGACGGCCTCTAGGAGGTGAGAGGAGCTGGCTTACAGCACCCAGTGAGGAGGTGGGGGACCTCAGTCCTGTGGCCACAAGGATCGGAGTTCTGCCACCAAGTGGAATGAGCTTGGAAGTGGATTCTTCCCCAGAGCCAGCAGAAAGGAACACAGCCTGGTAGATGCCTCGATTCCAACCTTCTGGGACGCTTAGGAGAAAACCTGGCCACACAGAACCTGGACTTCCAACCTCCAGAACTGGGAGCTAATGAATACACGGGTATGGAATTGGTGGGGGCTTGAGAGTTGCTCAGCTGTGAGGTCCTTCCCCAGGACTTGGCCACAGGCCTCCTGGCTCAGGGTGCTGAGGGTTGGTGCTCCCCTGTGAGGGGGGTGCCTGGGTGCCTCAGAAGCAGGAAGTTAGGCTGACCATGGTCCCTCTTGACCCTTTTCTGTGAACTGAGGTGCTCTGACGGCCTCTTCACCAAGGGAAAATGCTTCAGGCACCTGGGAGCGTGCACCCTGAGAAGGCCTCAGCAAGTTTTTGGAGACCGTCCTTCACAGGCAAGTGGCTCAGGGCAGACTGGTGGCTTCATGAGGGAAACTGGAGCCCCGGATGCTCGGCTGCATGGCATCCTGGGCTGGGGGAGGGGGGAAAAGGGACAGGCATGGGACAGCCAGGGCTGGCAGGATGTCCTCTGCTTGAGGGAGGCCTTGCCCTGCCTTCAGTGGCCTCCTGGGGCTCTGACCTCCAGGAGTTAGAGAAACCTTCATGACGGTCACCATTTCTTAAAGGAGAGGAGTTCCTCGGTGAAAGGAGGCTGACCTCTGGGTCCTTAATGTGCCCGGCGCAGGTCCAGAGCCAGAGTGGGAGGCTGAAGGCATCGCTCCCCTCTGCCTGCCTCAGAAGTCCTCAACGGCCCTTCCTCTGTCCACCCCCACCTGGCACCCATCTGAGTCAGTGCAAGACACTGAGCCCAGGTTCACCCCTGGGCCCTTGCTCTGGGGATAGAGATGGCCCTTCAGCTGGCCCAGGTCCTAGGAGCTTCCTGTGCCTTGGGTGTACTCTCCTATCCCAGTCTCTGTCAGAAGGGGAAGCAGGAAGGCCCCTTTTACTGAGAGACAGTAGGGCCAGGACTCTGCTGGCTGATGACCTACATGGCTGGGGACTCAGTGGCCCCTGCCCAGGACAGGGAAGGAAGGACTCTTTCCCCAGCTCAGCCATACTGTGAGGCCAAGATTGCTGTGGGCCAATGGTTGGGGCTTTATTACAGTGGGTGGGCTGCCAGCCACCTGCCATCCCAGCCCCAGCCCTACCACACACTACATGGGCCGCTCCTGGGGCTGGTGTGCAGAGCCGGCCTGGCCCCGGCCAGGTGACAGTCTCTTCCTCAGCCTGACCAAGGCCCTGATGGGGCTCTGGGTGGAGGTGGCCGAGTGGGTCACATCCTCCAGCAAGGACTTGCTGGGCTGGCTGCAGGGCTGCCGAGGTGGGGATGTGTGGGGCTGCTGAGGTGGAGAGGTTCGGGGCTGGCCAGGCAGGGTCCTGCCCATCCTGCTGCCAGGAAGGTGCTGTCTGCCCAGGGGCCTGAAGGAAAACCAGATCCAAGATCCTCTGTGAGTGCGGGGGATGCTCCACCCACCTGCCCTGCCTCTGGTAAAGCCTCACTCACCCTGGGGATGTGCTCTGGGTCTGGACTGGCGGTGTTGCTCCCTGGGTTACCTTGCTGGAAGGGGACCAGAGCTGGTCCTGTGGGATCAGCTACAAAAAAAAAAAGGCCAGTCTTAGAAGGGCCCAGGAGTCCCCTCCCCACTGTAAAGAGAGGGCGTTGTAATCAGGGATGAGGAGGGGAAGGCCTAACGCATACCCCACGAGCCCTTCCACCTGGGGCAGGCCTAGGAAGCCTTCCAGGGCCTATTCTCAGCTGCAAAACCTCAGGCAGACAGCAAGTGTGGGGAGGTTTCTTTCTGGCATGGCTTCTTTTTTGTAGAAACAGGGTCTCACTATGTTGTCCAGGCTGGTCTCAAACTCCTGGGCTCAAGTGATCTGCCTGCCTTGGCCTCTCAAATTGTTGGGATTACAGGCATAAGCCACCACACCTGGCCCGACAAGCTTCTTGTTGCACTTAAAGGCACGAAGGGCTATAGAGGATATGGGACTGGAAGGCACTGGACCCTAAACATCCTCACGCCTTCTGGAAATGTGAAAAATGTTTCACAAAAGCACAGCCTAAGGCCTCATGCAATGAGGTGGGCTCCCATAAGCTCCTGGGGCAGAGTCTGAAGACCTCTGCTGGGCAGGGGCTTCCTCCTGGTCCCCAAGGGCCCGCCCTCTCAGGCCCACCTTGAGGCCACCCTGCTGGGCCACTTCCTGGATTTTGGACAGCATTGATTGGAGCCGCCCATTCTCCTCCTGTAGGACTCGGATGCGGATGTCGTTGGCCTGCATTTGCCTCTCCATGTGATCTGTGACGTTGCCAGAGTCTGTGGGACATGTTATCTGGGACTCCACCCTGCTCGATCTGCCTCCTGTGCCCAGCGGGACAGGACCTTAGGAGGGATGCACACCAGCTTGGGGTGGGTGGCCCGGCACCTGGCCCAAGGGAGCTATGTAGTACACCAGGCCTCCCATCTCACCTTCCTTTTCCTGAGGCCTTGTTCCCCACCTCCCCTGTCCCCCACCTGCTGGGAAGATGACTATAATATAAAATTTGAGAGCTGGGTGGGGCCTAGAGCTCTCAAAAGACTTAGCAAATAAGCAAGAGAGTGAATCTTCCTAGGCCCCGTTTTGGACAGGCTAGAGACAAAGTGAGCTGTCCAAGGTCACAGCCAGCTCAAGGGTGGGAATGGCAGGAATTCATCGAGGCTGCTCTCTCCCCTGCTTTTGTGATGGATGCTTCCTTCTGGCTCCATGAGCCTGGGAGAATTGCTGCCACTTCTGCTTCAGTTTCCTGCTTTGTAACAAGGGGCTATGACCTGCCTCACAGGGTGGTTGAGAAGGGCACAGAAGGGCCTGGATGACGTCTCATGGGTAGCTAAATTGCAGCAGATCTTCCTGCCAGCTCTGTGAATGGATTCGCCCCAGCACTTTAGGGGGCTGGGAGAACCCAGGTCACCTAATATCCAATCCTGTGCCAAGATGGGTACCTAGCACTCCTGTGCCATAGGGTCCAGGACAGCAGGCAGCTAGGGGCTGTCATTGGAACTAGTCCCATGGTGTGGTTTGGGGACCCATTCCAAGGACCAAGAAGGGGGACACAGGCAAGTTGGCAAGGACTGGCATGTGACGTGGTGAAGAGCACGGGCTGCAGGGACAACCAGACCTGTGTCTGGATTTGGCTGTCGTGACTAGAGGCAGTCACATCGCTGTTGGGCTTTCACGTCCCTGTCTGCGCAGAGTGGATAATGCATGAAGCACGTGCATGCTGTGGTGGGTCCACGGGGGCTGCACTGCTGGCTGCCCGGCTTTACCACCCTCGCTACAGGCTGGGGAGCTGCAGACCCCAGTGTCCTGCCCACATGAACCCTCAGCTGCCGGCCCTGAGCCCTGGCATGCCTTTGGCACCATCCCCAGTCCCCTACCATGGATCTGGGTCTCGGTGGGCTGGTGCAGGTCTGGGAAGGCCACCAGCAGCCGCTCCCGCTCCCTCAGCTCCACCAGCTCCTGCTCTAGCTCCAGGATGGTCAGCTGCAGGTCTGTAGTCACCTGCTCCAGGCCTTGCTTCTCTCTCTGCAGGCTCTGCAGCAGCTCCTGGGGCAGGGGGAGGCTCAGGCCTGGCTCCTGAATGAGCCACATGGCACTCAGCACCCCTGGGGCACTGTCCCTACCCCCAAGACACGGGACAGGCCTGCTGGCACTTAGCTGGCCAGAGGCTTCTCTGGCAAAAGGGAAGACATCCACCCTCACCTGCTGGGCCCGGAGCTGGCACTGCCCCTGCTCTCGCTCGCTCTGCAGCTGCTCTTCCACACGAGCCCGCTGGGCCTCAGCCTCGTCCAGGCTGCCCCGCAGCTCCTCACGCTCCTGGTCCAGGCTGTCCAGCTGCTTTAGCAGGGCTCGCTGCTTGGCCTGCAGGGACTAAGCAGGAATGGACAAGAAGGGAGGCTGTGAGACCCACAGGGAACTAAGGAGGCTACAGCATCTACTATCCCCATCCCCCACTCCCTCATGTGTGTCTAGGGAACGCTGGTCACACGTGTGGAAGGTTAGGAGTCGGGGGAAGCCAGCAGCAGGCAGATGCACATCTGGTCAAGGCCAAGACCCCCAGTTTAAAGATCCTGGCCCTTGGAACACAGTTGGCTGGCTCTGGGGGTCTCACCCCCCACTTCCTTCCAGTTACACGTAGACCCCACTTGGAGAGAAATTCTGGGAACTAAGTTTTTCTTCTCCGTGGGCCTCCAGTGTCACATCATCCCCCACCACTGAAGCCCACATTTCCTAATGCCCACTTAATGGAAAGCAGGAAGAACTAACGCTGGTCTGCTCAGAGCCCTGGCTCCACCTCTCGCTAGCTGTGTGGCCTTGGCCAACTTCCTTAACCTCGGTAAGGCTGAGTTTAGTTTCCTCATTCGTAAAATGGGGGGTGACAAGAGTATCTGCCTCCTGCTTACAAGGAGTAAGCGTCAGAGGCTGTGGAGCCGGAAGCCAGTGGCTGGGTCACAGCAGACACCTGATACATGGCAGCTGTGACGGTTTGCAGGGCACACAGAGCTTCCCCCTATCCTGGGCCTATGCCTGACCCTGCGGACTCTCAACTGAACTCCCTGGCTCTTGCTGAGCTTCTGAGGGTAGCCCAGCCAGGGAAGCCCCAGACCTACCCCCTTCACTGGGCAACAGGTCATCTATTCCCTTAACCACTTCTTCTGAGGACTCCTGCAAGACCCCACTGCCCAGAACACAGCTGTGCCCGGGGCCCTGGCTCACCCTCTGCCTGCCCTATCCTTCCCCTGGCTGACGGCTGATATGGCCATGCCCCCATGCAGCGTTAGCCATCCGGCAGGAGAGTGTGGCATATCTGCTCATCTTTGCCTGTGGGGCGCTTCTCCAGAGTGAGGCCTCATTAGGGAGTATCTGTCCCTAGGTCACTGTTCCCCAGTGCCTGGCTCAGGGCAGACTCTCTGGAAGGGGGACCAGAGCTGGAAGGGGACCAGAGCTGGTCCTGTGGGATCAGCTACAAAAAAAAAAAGGCCAGTCTTAGAAGGCCCAGGAGTCCCCTCCCCACTGTAAAGAGAGGGCGTTGTAATCAGGGATGATTACTCTTTGTGAGGGTGAGTCAACCCCATACCTGGAGGTATCTCAGGGAGCAGGTGCCCAAACAGATGAGCCCCCATTCTCTGCCAGCACAGCCCTCTCTCCCTGCAGCCTACGTTGCGGATTCCCAGGCTGGCAAGGGCCCTGGCCTCACCTCCTGGTGGCGAACCATGCTGTCGACACGGGCCTTCTCCTTGTCCAGCTCCTTGCTGGCCCAGCAGATCTGCTGGCTGGCGCCCTCCAGCTGCCCCACCATCAGCTGCACCTGCTCCTCCAGCTGCTGCACCTGCCTCTCCGCCGCCGCCCTGCGCTTGCCTTCCTCCTGCAGCTGCTGGGCCTTTGCCTCTGCAGCATTGAGCAGGTGTGGGATGGGGTAGGGCAGGGGAGTGCTGTACTGCCTCAGACCCAGGATGGGACCCAAGAGGAAGATCACATCTCTGGGCCTCAGAGTCCTCAGCCACAAAATGGGCTCTAGACCCTGCCTGAGGTGGGTCTGGAAAACAGAAGGTGCTTTCTGGGTGGGAGGTGGCACCCCAGCTTGGCCACTGCCCAGCAGTGTGGTTGGCCAGGCCCACCCTCCTGTGGCTGGTTCCCTTCATCTTTGCCCTGGATGCTCATGGGACAGAGACAGACGATGCTCATCCAGCCACACTACTAGCTTAAGATGTGGCATGGGGGCCTACGACAGGGCTCCTTACCTACAGCCTGCGTCGACTCCCGCTGCTGTTTCAGTTCCCCCTCCAAGGTGGCCATCTTTGTCTTTAGGTCACTTGTTTCTATGGCAGCCAAGAGAGAGGTCCTTCAGAGGGTCCCATGGGCCTGGCGGGTGATCTTCATGCCCAGTGTGCCCCATGCAGTGGAGGCAGCCCATTGCCTGCAGAGGAGCTGCCTGTGGTTGTGGGAGGAGCTCTGGGGAGTTGGTGGAGGGAGCTGGGCCCTCGTCCACCCTACTTCTTATGGGCTGGCTGCCATGTGTCTGCACCTCTCTGGGCCTTGGTATCATTCATGGAGGCAACCGTGAGGCTCAGAAAAGGCAAATCCCTCAGGCCTCATATCAGTGGGCACTGGCCAACTTCTGGTGCCAGGAACTGAGTCTCTGATAGCTTTTGCCAAAACCAGAGAGGCTGTTCTGCTTGGCTGGAAGTGCCAGGGGAATAACTCTGGAAGTAGCCCTCAAGGACTGACAGTGCAAGTGGATACATACCCCAGCTCCCTCCCCGACTGAGGGACGAGTCAGCAAGCATCCTAGCCCGGCTCCTGGTGGCCCCAGCAGGACTGAGCTCAGTGTCACCTCCGGATGAACACGCCCTTCCTTGCTGCCCTCCCTTCCCTGCCTCTTGCCTGTGCCCCAGCCTGGGTTTCCTCCACACAAAGCACTTGCCCTGGAAGCCCTGTCTCATGCACCCATGTGAAGGCTGTGGCAGAGCCCCTGGGCACCAGGCGTCCAGCCTCCAAGGCACAGACCTGTGAGCAGCTGCTGCTTGTCATGCTCCCACTCAGCCAGGCACTGCTCATTCCCCCTCTGCCTCTCGCCGCCGTGCCCCCTGCTCCTGTTTCAGCGCCTGCTCCAGCTTGCACACCTGCTTTCTCAGGCCATCCTTCTGCTGCTCAGCCTCTGCCAGCTGGGCCTTGAGGGACTCCACATGCTTACTGAGGCGCATCAGGTCTTTGCTCTGCTCTGCTGCCCAGCGGCCCATCGTGGCAGCTGGCAGTGGCCTGACCCCCATGCTGTCCTGCACCAGTTGCTGGAACTGGCCTAAGGACGAGGGTAAGTTCTGACTCTGACACAGGCTGATGACCGCCTTGCCCACCTTCCACAGGCTTCCTTGGACGCTGGCACACGCGTCACAGGGCACCAGGGCCGTCTCAATGGTCTGGGAGTAAACACTCCTGGTGTTCTTGGAGGCCGTGGCTGGACACTGCAGGGAGGCTCTGACGGGGGATGCTCTCTGGGTCTTGGCAGGTCTGGGGCAAACCTGGCATTGGGGAGGAGGGTTTGATGAACTTGGCAGTCAGACATTCAGGGGTCCTGGCTGGCTCGTCCTTGGCGGTGGGCTTGGAGGTTGGGGTCTCCCTTTGGTTTGCCCCTTTCTGTGTTCAGAAAGAAAAGGGAAAGCAGGTGAAAGTGGAGAGGGAGGTGACTGGTTCCCTGGGGATGTTCTGTGACAGTGTGACAGCCTTACCCGACATTCAGACCCTCAGACGTTTTCTGACATCAATGTAAATAAGAGAGAACTTTCTCCCTCTTTTCCTCTGACTCAACTTACCACACCCAGGCCTCCTCTCTGCGGCCCATACCCCAAGCTCCAGGGTTGATCTGATTGTATGCATGGTGTTGGGAGGGCGATGGTGACGGTCGCAGCTGCTGGTTACTGGGCTCTTGCTTAGTGGACATGCCTGCTCTCATGTCACCATAACCACTCTCAGTTTTAGTTTCCTCCCCATCATGGTGACAGTGGCCCTTCCCCAGTGGGTGCCTGTGTGGATTATGGGATAGCCCGTAAGAAACGGGGCTCACATGACCTCCGTTGTCTGAACCTCAGATGAAGAAACTGAGGTTCAGAGGAGGCAGGATTTTCCAAAGTCCCACAGGGACATCAGAGCCAGAGAGCAAGGCATGACCACCCAAGGCCTGTGTTCTTAACTGCCACACTGTGTAGGCCTTGACTGGGAGGGCGGTGGAGGCCAGTGAAGGCTTCGGTGCACACCGTGGTAGGCTAGGAAGCCAGAGTGGGGGCGAGGTGTGAAGGCCACCACAGTGGGGAGACAGAGGCTGGGACCCACCTGGGGGAGCACCTGCTGGTGGAGCATGCCCAGCCTCAGCAGGCTGTCCCAGAAGCGCCGCACCGTGAGCCCCACGGACATGCAGGGTCCCGCAGCCCGTGCGGGGGGCATCATCTGCTCTGAGCCAAGGTTCTCCAAGTAGCTCATGCAGCTTTGAAGCAGTAGCAGGAGCCTGCGGGCAGAGATGCCAGATTGCTGGGGCCCTGGCTGGTGCCAGTGTACCCTCAGACCACATAACTACAGCTCTGGCTCTGGGGGAACTGGCCCAGGCATCAGGGACTTGGGAGTCTCAGAATATGTTCCGCTGGGCCAGCTTCAAACCTAACCCAGGGGCTACTTCCTCCAGGAAGTCATCCGTGGCCACAATCTCTGCTTGGGAGCTTCTGCTGGGTTTCCTGGGTGGCACGTCTGCATAGCTCTTCTCCACTGGACCAGGGCTCTCTGTGAAGCCGAGCCTGGCCTTGCCTCAGTTGTATCCTGAGTCCTTGAAAAGTGCTGGGTGAATGGCTGCCCTGCATTCAGTGACCCAGAGCCTCCACTTGACAGATGACAAAGCTGAGACCAGAAGAGGGGGAGGAGCTTGCCCACAGCCACAGGTTGATAAGGCAGAGTGGGATATGTGCACAGTCTCCTGAGGCTAGTCAAGGGCTTCTGCAGGGTGAGCTGCTTCTGTGATAGTAGAGACCTGTGTCACGACAGCTAGGTCTCTGTTCTAACCTCTAAGTTCAAAATTAGAGTCAGGCGTGAATTACAGGAAAAAGGAATATTATAATAAAAAGCTAAGTTTGCATTTGCATGGGAACTGAGGTATTTTAAAGAAGTATTGTGTTGACAACACACACCAGGAAGATAAGTGAAATCAGCTTGTTGCAGGTGCAGCGGGGTCATCCCAAACCCTGTGGGGCCTTGGGTAGAGAGGGCCTGGGGGAGGAGGTGCCAACCGCCTCCAGGCCCTGCCCCTCTCTGGCCAAGGTGTCCTCCTCTGCAAACATGGACAACAGCGCTTGCCATGGTGCCAGGCAACACTGGGGAACGGGAAAGCACCTGAAAAGAGGACACATCATGACCCTGACAGAACAATCCGTCTGCCCAGACCGACCGACCCTAGCAGTGGGAGACTGCAGTGCTGCTATCTGCAGCCTTAGCCGTGATCCCATCCCTGCCATGAACTGAGCAGCTCAGTGCTACACCATGTGGTGGAGGCCAGGGCCCCAGACTCCAGGGTTCACAGGCTGGTCTAGGTCTCACCCAGCAGCCTCTGCCAGGAGTTACTTATACACACAGGAGCCCAGAGGAGGCTTTAACTCAGGCAGGGCAGAGGGCATGTCAGCGACAGCTTCACAGAGAAGGGGGTGGGTAAACCTAGCCATGACGGATGGGCAGGGCATTCCTAGCAGAGGGACAGTGTAATGCATAAAGTCATGGAGGAAAGGAGGTATGTTCTGTGCTTATACACATTCAGCCACTCAGAGGTTACAGATGGTGCTTTCGTACCAAGGGCTCCTCCAGGCCTGAGTGGCTTCTCTGTCCCTGGGCAGGTCATCCTGAAACCACTGGAGACTGAAGTCCCTCTCACATTCTCTGTCACTTGTCTGGCCCTCATGGCTTTAAGGTTGGTTTTTTTTTTTTTTTTTTTTTTTTTTGAGACGGAGTCTTGCTTTGTTGCTCAGGCTAGAGTGCAGTGGTACAATCTCAGCTCACTGCAACCTCCAATTCCCGAGTTCAAGCAATTCTACTGCCTCAGCCTCCTGAGTAGCTGGGACTACAGACATGCACCACCACGCCCGGCTCATTTTTATATTTTTAGTAGCTTCCCAATTGGCTGGGACAATAGGCACATATCGGCTGGGCACAGTGGTTCACACCTGTAATCCCAGCACTCTGGGAGGCCAAGGTAGGTGGATCACCTGAGGTCAGGAGTTCGAGACCAGCCTGGTCAACATGATGTAACCCTGTTGCTACTAAAAATACAAAAAAATAAGCCAGGAGTGGTGGCAGGTGCCTGTAATCCCAACTACTGGGAAGGCTGAGGCAGGAAAATCTCTTGAACCCAGGAGGCAGATGTTGCAGTGAGCCGAGTTCGTGCCACTGCACTCTAGCCTGGGCAACAAGAGTGAAACTCTGTCGCAAAAAAAAAAAAAAAAGGCATGCACCAACACACCCAGCTAATTTAAAAATATTTTTGTAGTGATGGGATCTCCCTACGTTGCCCAGGCTGGCCTCGAACTCTCAAATGATCCTCCCATCAGCCTCCCAAAATGCTGGGATTACAGGTGTTGGCCACCATGCCCAACACACCATGTCATTTTTTTTGTTTGTTGTGGTTTTTTTTTGAGACAGAATCTTACTCCATTACCCAGGCTGGAGTGCACTGGTGTGATCTCAGCTCACTGCAACCTCTGCCTCCCAGGTTCAAGTGATTCTCATGCCTCAGCCTCCTGAGTAGCTGGAATTACAGGCACGCACCACCATGCCCAGCTAATTTTTGTATTTTTAGTAGAGACAGGGTTTCACTATGTTGGCTAGGGTGGTCTTGAACTCCTGACCTCAAGTGATCCGGCTGCCTTGGCCTCCCAAAGTGATGAGATTACAGGCATGAGCCACTGTGCCCGGCCAACCATGTTAACTTTAGAAGTGGTGGGGCTGCAGGAGAATCCATGAGGCTCTTCCCAGAGGGTTATGATTTGGAAACGCATCCTGTGTCTGGCCTTGTGATATGCAGAGGGAACAGCACAACCCATAGGACAACAGGAAAGAGAGCCTGGGATGGAAACTCTGAGAAGCAACTATGGTGCCCTGGACACAGAAACCTTGAGGAGGCAGCTGGGAGTGGCTGAGAGGCCAAGGTCACAGCTGTGGTGTGACAGAGACCAATGGAGTAAAAATCAACTGCCTGAGGTGGACAGGCTAGGCTAGCCTAACACGGAATAGCACAGCACAGCACACAACACAAGACACATGATAAAAGGTGAGACCACTTTGAAAGTCCGGAGCCAATGTGGCTCCGACAGTTACTCAATGGTGACTGTGTTACCAACATCACCCCCGCCTCTGGAGGGGCTTCCGCAGCTGCCACAGGTTTCAGGGGCAGGTACCGGCATCCTGAGATGACCAGGTTTGGTCAAGGCCCTCACCTGTCGATGACCAGCTCCAGCAGCACAGCATGGGACAGCTGTGTGAACTCGGGGTCACCCGGAACATGGTCATAGTGCTCCAGCAGGGCCACCATGTCAAGGTCACAGGCCACGCGATCAGGGAACTTCCAAGAGGGGGAGCACACGGGCCCAGCGTGGGAGAAGATGTCTACGATGGCACCCTGCAGGTCGGTGAGGTCCTTGCGCAGGCTGTCCATGCAGGCCTGGCTGCCCAGCAGGTGTGCCATCCTCACAGCTCCTAGGGCGAGCACAGAGGAGCCCTGCCAGCCAGAGCCATGTGGCTGCTGCTGGAGGAAACTCCCTGAAACCCTGGGTAGGCTGAAAGTCTACCCCAGACCTTGGGAGAAGTCTGTTTCCCAGCACCAGGTGACAAGGCCTTTCAGACCTGGTTCTGAGTGGCCTCACCAGCTTCTCAGTCCCCCTACCCCGAGCACGTACTGCAGAGTCCATCACTCTACAAGTCCTTCCTGAGAGCTCGCGTATGTCAGGTCCCGTGCTAAAGGCTGGGTGGATTCAGCTATGAACAAGAATATGCCTGCTGTCCTTTCCTCCCAGAGTGAATCCTGGAACAGGGCACACACAACTGAAATAGTTACAGCTACAGAGTGATGGGGAGTGTTGGGCCACACCAGGCCACTGTCATCTCCTGCCTAGACCACTGCAGCAGGTTCCAGCTGGGTCACAGGCCTACCCTCTCCAATCTGAACACCTTCAGCTCCAGAGACCTGGACCAAACTCTACTGGATCACGTCATGCTGGCCACAATGCCTCAGTACTCCCTGTGGCCTGTGGAAGAAAAGCCACCTCCGGACACCTGCCTGCCTCCAGCCTGAGCAGAGGGTATTCTTCAATAGTGCTGGCTTCGACTGAAGAACCTGCTGTGTACTGCTTCCCTCAATCTCCCTCATTTCTACAGAGGAGGAAACTGAGGCTCTGAAAAGTTAGGGAGCTTGCCTGAGGTCACTCAGGAAGCTAAGATTCTGAGTCCACAGTCTCTGCTATGTCCTCAGGCCATGCTACTTCCAGAGTAGCAGTGTCCAGGAGAAATATAACACAAGCCACACATGGGATTTTAGGTATTTCTACTAGCCACTGATGGGCTACAGGAAATGGTACCCCAAAACATGTCACCTTGGAAATGCAAAAAACTGCAGAAGCAGGAAGGCCACTCTCATCTTCCCCTCATTCTTCCTCCCTAAAGCAGGCCACCAGGAAGGTCAGTCTGTGACCTCTCCCTTCCTTCTCCCCTAAGACCCTCATGTGACAGGTGTCCTGCCCTATACCCAGATGGGAAGACATGTTACACAGGGATACAAAGAAGAATCTGAGCAAACAGCCCTTGCTAAATCCACTCCCTCCCTCATTTATTACTATTAGATTGTATCTTTTCTTTCTTTTTTTTTTTGAGACAGAGTCTCACACTGTCACCCACGCTGGAGTGCAGTGGTGCAATCTCAGCTCACTGCAATCTCCACCTCCTGGGTTCAAACAATTCTCCTGTTCAGCTCACTATAACCTCTGCCTCCTGGGTTCAAGCAATTCTCCTGTCAGACTACTCATGTAGTCCCGAGTAGCGGGGACTACAGGTACACACCACCACGCCCAGCTAATTTTTGTATTTTTAGTAGAGATGGGGTTTCACCATATTGGCCAGGCTGGTCTCCAACTCCTGACCTCAGGTGATCCACCCGACTTGACCTCCCAAAGTGCTGGGATTACAGGTGTGAGCCACCGTCCCTGGCTAGATCATACCTTTTGGTCCACCAATCATAATTCTGAATGACTATCTATGAAAACACAGATCTCCAGGCCGGGCGCGGTGGCTCA
Organism: Ateles fusciceps; assembly: GCA_036589455.1. NCBI lineage: Eukaryota > Metazoa > Chordata > Mammalia > Primates > Atelidae > Ateles > Ateles fusciceps. Next base: position 10,399,800 of record JAZHEH010000882.1, read on the forward strand.
CGCCTGTAATCCCAGCACTTTGGGAGGGCGAGACGGGAGGATCACGAGGTCAGGAGTTCAAGACCAGCCTGGCCAACATGGTGAAACCTTGTCTCTACTAAAAATACAAAAATTAGCTGCACATGGTGGTGCGTGCCTGTAATCCCAGCTACTCGGGAGGCAGACACAGGAGAATTGCTTGAACCAGGACCCGGGAAGCGGAGGTTGCAGTGAGCCAAGATCGTGCCACTGCACTCCAGTGTGGGGTACAGAGCAAGACTCTGTCTCAAAAAAACAAAACAAAAAACCCAAAAAACACAGATCTCCTTGTTTCTTTGGGTTTTCATTTCTGAAGGTTTCCATGTCAGGAAAAACTTTTATTAAGTAATTTTGTATCCTTTTCTCTTGTTAATCTGTTTTTAAATTTTATTTCACTTATTTATTTATTAGAGTCAGGGTCTCACTTTGTTGCTCAGGCTGGAGTGCAGTGGTGCTATCGCAGCTCACTGTAACTTCAAACTCCTGGGCTCAAGTGATCCTCCCACTTCAGCCTCCCTAGTAGGTAGGACTACAGGTGGGTGCCACCACACCTGGCTAATTTTTTTTATTTTTTGTAAAGACAGAGACTTGCTATGTTGCCCAGGCTGGTCTTGGCCTCCTGGCCTCAAGTGATCCTCCAGCCTTGGCCTCTCAAAGTGCTGGGATTATAGGCGTGAGCCACCTTAATCTGTCTTTTATTAAACCTGTGATGGGTGAGGAAAAGATATTACTTTTTCTCCCCTACTAACCATTTCAACAGTCAAAAGCCACGTCGGCTGGTAGCTATTGTACTGGATGGAGCAGAGGGTCAGATGCTGTGTGTGCATTCAGCAAATAAGGACTGAGCATCTGCTCCATGCCAGGCACTGTGTCAAGACCAGGAACACAGCAGGGCACAAGGAGCCCTGTCCTCCAGGAACTACCAACGATATCTGAGGGTCTCTGCAAGGGGTAAGCTTGTGTGTGCCAGTTTCACCCATGGGTTATGGCCCAAGTGATATGTGTCTGCCCCATGACACTCACAACACACATGCCCACATCCTGCACTCCTGTTGTCTTGGCAACTGCCTCTCATGAGCTATTCCTGCCCAAGAGATTTTATGTCTCCAAGGAGGGAGGCAGAAACAAAGGGAAAATAACAGGCAAGTATTCTAGGTTTCCTTCCCGGATTGGGCATGAAGGAAATAAAGCAATCAAGAAGCCCCAACCTGGGAGGAAGTGTATTCAGGTGGCAAAGCACCTGGAATTCATAAGCTTGCTTGTGAAGGCACCAGGAACACTGATCTGCTCACCTTCAAATAACTACAGCTGCCATACGAGGCCATCTTGGATATCAACTCCCACTAGATCTTGGTTCAGATAACTAGCAATAAATGACCTTACGTTGTTTCTTCTGAAAATTGAGGTCATGCAGATATAAGCATGGTTTAAGTACTTATGTGCTGGGCAAGGTGGCTCACGCCAGTAATCCCAGCACTTTGGGAGACCAAAGTGGGTGGATCACCTGAGGTTGGGAGTTCAAGACCAGCCTGACCAACATCACAAAACCCCGTCTCTACCAAAAATAATAAAAAAAATTAGCTGGGCATGGTGGTGCATGCCTGTAATCCCAGCTACTAGGGAGGGTGAGGCAGGAGAATCACTTGAACCTGGGAGGTGGAGGTTGCGGTGAGCCAAGATCGCACCATTGCACTCCAGCCTGGGCAACAAGAGAGAACCTCCGTCTCAAAAAAAAAAAGTACTATGTGCGTGTCACGTGAAGACATGAGCAATCTCTGTAATTCCTGGGTCTTGAGTGGAACCCTTAGCCTGAAGCTGCCAGCCCTGTACTGCACTGTCGCCGTGACCACACAGGTGACAGCACTAATTGAGCCCATATGGAGAAGCAGCAGCTAACTCTGCCTCTGCTCAGTTTCCTGGGGCTCAAGGTAGACTTTTGACTCCCAGAGAAGAGAGGAGCCTTTCCTACACTTCTGTTCAACATCCAAGCGCCCTCTCTCTCTCAGAACTAGCACCCTACCCCTACTGAAAGATTATGCCTACTTCCCAGCCAGGGGGCCTGCTGAGATTCAAAGTCACCACCATGAAAACATGGGAAACTCTAAAACCAGCTATGTGGCAAATGTCAGTCTCAAACATGACACTGTTAATTGCCTGGATCCCTGGGGACACTGAAGGGACTGAGTGAGGACAAAAGAATAACTGCACTAGTAGAGTAAGAAGCCTGGCTTCAGCTTGCATTCCTACTCTACCAACTCCAAACTTCACTATCCTCATTTGTAAATATATTGCTATAAAGAATAAATGTACTACATGAAGTGTATTGGCTCATAGTAAGTGACCGATACATCCTAGCTATCATTATTCTATATTATTAACAACATTGAGGCTGGGCACGGTGCTTCACACCTGTAATCCCAGCACTTTTCGAGGCCAAGGCGGGTGGACCACAAGGTCAGGAGTTCGAGACCAGCCTGGCCAATATGGTGAAACCCTGTCTCTACCAAAAATACACAAATTAGCTGGGTGTGGTGGCGGGCGCCTGTAATCTCAGCTACCCGGGAGGCTGAGACAGGAGAATCACTTGAACTCGGGAAGTGGAGGTTGCAGTGAGCAGTGATTGCGCCACTGCACTACAGCCTGGGCAGCAGAGTGAGACTCCATCTCAAAAAAAAAAAAAAAAAAAAAAAAAAGTGACATACAGCTATGGTGTGTGGGGGAGGGGGAAGGCTTGAAAGAGCAACCTTTCCTATCACTCCCTCATTTCACAGGTGAGGAAACTGAAGTCCAGGCACAGGTTCGGAGCCAGGTCCCTGCTTTCCGGAGTTGAGGAGGGGAGGAAGGAGGGGAATCTCAGGAAAGGGTGAGAAGCCGGCAGGATGCTAGGTAGGCCTCTGGGGAGTGAGGGTAGCTTGCAGGGCTGCACCTGTGAGAATGAGGGGTGAAGCCTAAAGCAGCAGCCCTGCGGTGGCGGCTCACGCCTGTAATCCCAGCACTTCGGGAGGCCAAGGCGGGGGTATCGCTTGAGCCCAGGAGTTTGAGATCAGCCTGAGCAACGTAGGTAGACGTCCTCCCACGTCCCTACAAAAAAATTTTAAAAACTGGCCGAGAGCAGTGGCTCACGCCTGTAATCCCAGCAGTTTGGGAGGCCGAGGCGGGCGGATCATTTGACGTCAGGAGCTCGATACCAACCTGACCAACATGGTGAAACCCCGTCTCTACTAAAAATACAAAAAAATTAGCCGGGTATGGTGGGCGCCTGCAGTCCTGGCTACCTGGGAGGCTGAGGCAGAAGAATCGCTTGAACTCGGAAGGCAGAGGTTGCAGTGAGCTGAGATTGAGCCAGTCCACTCCAGCCTGGACGACAGAGCCAGACCCCGTCTCAGAAAAAAAAGGTAGCAGCAGCCTTGATTTGAGAGGGGAGACCCCAGGGGGGCTGGAGGGCGGGACTACGAAAGGCAGAGGGTAGAAACAAGAAAAGGCAGACCCATGGGAAAAGGGAATTAAGGAGGTAGGATTCGGAAGAGGGGCTTGGAGGATGTGAAATGAAAGAGGGGACTATGGGAGTAGGGAAGTGGGGCTCTGAGGCGGCGAGCCTGAGGGGATCGGGGCTCTTCTAAATGAGGCCAATGGGAGGGAGCTGGGCTCTTGGGAGGCGGGGTCGAAGGGAGCGAGGCACAGGCCCGTGGAGTAAAGGAGCAGCGAGGTGCGTGCAGCGGGGGTCCGGCGGGTGATGTAGAACATCTCACCTGTCTTCAGCTTAACAGCTTTAGCCTCTGTGTCTGGTCGGCTCCCGGAATTGTACCCAGCGCGCCTGCGGCACCTGGGATACCCGGAAAGCCCTAGCCTGGCCCAGGCCGTTGCCTTGGCAACGGCGTCGACAGCTGCGGTGCCCGCGGGGAGGGACGGGAAGCGCGCCACGGCGAGGGGGAGGTCCCGGAAGTGCGTCAGTCTCACCTTCGCGGTCACAACTCGCTCGGTCGTCGCCATCTTGCGAGCTCGTTGTACTGTGCGAGCGGGGAGGCTGCCTTGAGGCGGCACCCCTCACCGACACCGAGGCGGACTGGCAGCCCTGAGCGTCGCAGTCATGCCGGCCGGACCCGTGCAGGCGGTGCCTCCGCCGCCGCCGGTGGCCACCGAGCCTAAACAGGTACCTATCCCCCAGCACCTCAGCCTGCAGCCCGAGCGTGGGCCTGGGTGCTCCTCACTCGCGTAGGTATAAGCGGCCGCTAGGAACGGCTTGGAGGGACTGCAAGTCCCAGGAGGCTGCGCGCTTCCCGCGCTACGGTGCTGTTATGGTAGCGAAAGGAACCGCTCTGAACAGGGTTCTCAAAAGTGGTTGGCACGAGCCGGAGCTTCTTAGAAAGGGGGAGTCTCTGTCCTAGACCTTTTAAATAGGAATCTACATTTGAACTAAATCCTAAGATGATTGATGAAAGTGTGAGAGGCAGTGGTCATTTGATCCTCTGAGAAAATCCTCTGATCTTCTGTGGCAGTTGGGGCCAGTGGCCCCAGCCTTTGCCCAGTAATGCCTAATTTCCCAGCCTGCACGGTGCATCTTTGGATGTTAATTCTCAGCATCTGTTTTGGTGTCTGCCCCAAGCCAGACACTATACCAGGCTCCCCACGTTTACCGGAATGAATGGGGCACAGTCCTGTCTAGGGGAGCTCACAGGCTAACGGGAAGACAGACATGCGAGAATGCTCACCAAATGTTTATTGTTTTCCCTATGACCGTCAATGATACAATGCCAGCCCGCCCTTAATAAAGCTCTCCAATCTCAAATGTGCGTAAACTATTGTAGTATGGTGTGATATGCTCTGTGATGGAAGTTTCAGGTACAAATCTAATCAACATTGCTTGCGGGGGTAGAAGGGATGTTAAGGTTGGGGGAAGCCCACAGGAGTGAGAGGTAATTCCTTCTTTTGGAAGAAGGAATAGGCCGGGCGCGGTGGCTCACGCGTGTAATCCCAGCACTTTGGGAGGTTAAGGCGGGTGGATCACGAGGTCAGGAGTTCAAGACCAGCCTGACCAATAAAATGAAAACCCATCTCTACTAAAAATACAAAAATTAGCCCTGCGTGGTGGTGCGAACCTGTAGTCCCAGCTACTCGGGAGGCTGGGGCCGGAGACTTGCTTGAGCCTGGGAGGCGGAGGTTGCAGTGAGCCGAGATCGCACCACTGCACTCCAGCATGGGTGACATAGTGAGGCTTCTCCCTCTCAAAGAAAAAAAAAAAAAGAAGAAGGAATAGGAGTTTGTCAGGTAGGTGACCAGGGAAGGGAAATAGCATCCTTTAGTCATCCATCAAATATTTATTGAGCATGTATGTTGATCACACTGCTTTGGGTTCAGAATAAGTGGGGGACATGACTGAAGAAGCCATGCCTTTTCCACAAATATTTAAGTGCCTGTGTGTCCCCTGGAATTTTTCCAGGCATTGGGGAAAAATAAGGTAGTAGCCAGATAACATGCACAAAGACACTGAGGTAAGAATCAAACGATGTGTCTATTCGGGAGTAAATGAGGAAATGTTGAAGGATGGAGTTAGGAGAGTGCTGGCGGGAGGTGCGATTCTTACTTAGGATTTGAACTCTTCTTTGTAGACAATGGGAAGAAAAGAGAGGGCTTTTTTTTTTTTCTAGTCAGAAAATTCATCCATGATTAGAAAAGGAGGGTTTTAAGCCAGATAGTGACATTTGTGTTTCAGAAATTCAGGTAGGCAGACATGTGGAGAATCACTAGGAGGATGGAGGTCAGTCATACTATTCAAAAGAGGCTGAAGGCCTGGCCTAGATTGGGGCAGATGGCGGTGGGCAGGCTCTCCAGCCAGACTGATGGGTTAGAATCCTGGCTCTGCCAGTTGGACATAAGCTCTCCATCTCTCAGTTCTGTCATCTGTAATGTGAAGATATTAAGAGTACTTGGCCCGGTCTGGTGGCTCACACCTGTAATTCCAGCACTTCGGGAGGCTGAGGCAGGCAGATCACTTGAGGTCAGGAGTTTGAGACCAGCTTGGCCAACATGGCAAAACCCTGTCTCTACCAAAAAGTAAAAAATTAGCCATGTTTGATGGTGCACGTTTGTAATCCCAGCTATTTGGGAGAGAATTGCTTGAACCCAGGAAGCGGAAGCTGCAGTGAGCCAAGATCATGGCACTCCACTCCAGCCTGGATGACAGCAAGACTGTCTCAAAAAAAAAAAAAAAAAGAATACTTACTCTCATAGGCGTCTTATAAGCTCTGTGAGAGTTAATATATTTAAAGTACTTGGGAAAAATACCTGGAATCTACTCTGTGCTTGATAAAAGATTGTTTTATTTTATTTTATTTTGAGATGGAGTCTTGCTCTGTCGCCCAGGGTGGAGTACAGTGGCATGATTTTGGCTCACTGCAACCTCTACCTCCCAGGTTCAAGAGATTCTCCTGCCCCAGCCTCCTGAGTAGCTGGGACTATAGGCACCCGCCACCACACCCAACTAATTTTTGCATTTTTAGTAGAGATGGGGTTTCACCATGTTGGCCAGGCTGATCTTGAACTCCTGACCTCGTGATCCGCCTGCCTCAGCCTCCCAAAGTGCTGGGATTACAGGCATGAGCCACTGCGCCTGGCCAAAATTGTTTTATTAAGAGACAGGGTTTCGTTCTGTCGCCTAGACTGGAATGCAGTGGTGCGGTAATAGCTTACTGCGACCTCAAATTCCTGGGCTCAAGCAATCCTCCTACCTCAGCCTCCTGAGTCGGGGGGATTACAGGGCAAGCCACTGTGCCCAGCTTGATAAATGTTGTTATCATTGAGTGTGGAAGCTGGGGAAGAGAGAGGAGCCCCAGCTGTCTAGCACGGATGACTGGGTAGCTAGTCCTGAGGAAGAGGTCAGAGACGAAAGCGCCCAGGAGTCAGCTGGGCCCGAAGCTTTCGGTGTGCAGCAGTGTTCTGGGACATCTATTTGGGCCGGATTGTTGAGCCTAGAGGCAGTAGGGGAAGTGGAGGACACTGTGAAAACTAGAAGAGAACCAAGAACAGAATTGGGCGGGGCGGGGGCCGGTGGGAATCACCAACTTTATAGAGCAGGAGGTGAAACGGGAGCCAGGAGGAAACTTGAATGGAATGATGAGCAAGAAGGGAAGAAAGGGAAGAACGGGGCCTGGGAGTTGAGAGTTTTGTGAAGGAGTGGTCACCATTCACGCCCAGATAATGGCGGTGGATGGCTGTGAGCAGTTGTTTTTGACTTTGTCAACAGCACTTAAAATGAATGGGGACCAAATGGCAGGTGAGGAAATGAGACTAGCAAGACTGAAGAGAACTCAGGATGTTTAGCTGCCAGAGGAAGGGGTGGGAGAAGGCAGTGGCAGAAGGGAACATGAAGGTAGAGGAGAAACTTCATTTTTCTAAGATAGGAGGCTTGACCCTTTGTTTACTAAGGGGAAGAAGCTGCTGGAGAAAATACACTGGAACTTATGGGATAGTTAATGCTGAGCATTTCAGTGGAGGTTCACAAAACACTTGAGCGTTGAATGGTGGTTAAGATGTGGAACAGAGGCAGAGAGAGAGCATTCAGGGCAGAAGCTATCAGCAAATAATTTTCCATTTCTTCAGCAAACAATCGTTAAAAATTCCATGCCAAGCCCAGCGCTGGGTGCAGAGTTACAGACAAGGCCTGGATTCTGCAGTGGTTTCTCAGGATGTAGTCGGAGTCCCTGCATCTGAATCACCTGGGCATTTGGTAAAAATGCAGATTCCTGGTCTCACTGAGACAGTCCAGCTAGAGAAGAGCCAGGGAAGCTACTCTTTCCCCGGATCCCCAGGAGCATCCCTTGCAGGTGCAGTGAACTTAAGTGCTTTTCTGAAGCAGAGGGTCCTAACCAGAGGGAAGTCTAAGGGAAAGTCTACCCTGAATGCTGTCCTAGAGGAGTTTCACGGTGGAGAACCTGCGCTGAGCCAGGGACTTGAAACCTTCTTTCTTTTCCTGTTTTCACAGCCCATGGAAGAAGAAGCATCTTCAAAGGAGGATTCTGCACCTTCTAAACCAGTTGTGGGGATTATTTACCCTCCTCCAGAGGTCAGAAATATTGTTGACAAGACTGCCAGCTTTGTGGCCAGGTAACAGAGCTACTTGGGTGGGTCAGAGGTGGGTTTCAGCATGAAGAGGTTTCAGCGCTGAATCAGCACAAGGGTTTTTAAAGAGGCATTGGCTTGGGCCTTTTAGTTCATAAAAAACCACAACATGGCAGTGGGTTGGGCAGTAGGCAGGACTGGTGTCCCTGACACAGCACAGAGATGGCCAAGTGAGAGTCACACTTAGCCCCACAGTCACCAGGAGCCTCTGCTTCCAAAACTGGCCTGAGGAAATGCCTGGAGAGCTACTTCGTCACAGATGGTGTGCGTCTGTGCCTGAGCTGCTGGCTTGAGGAAGATAAAAGGGGAATGTGTGCAAAGACCACATTCCAAGAGCCTCAAATGACCCATCTGCAAAATGGAACAAAATGCCATCTCAGTTGTTTGTTGTGAGACAGAAGCGAGGTCATGGGACTGCATGCTGGTGCTAGCTGTCTTCCCAGATGGAATGGGAATTGCTGCGAGTTCTCTCTCCCCCACTGTACTTACGCTCACATCTTTAGATGGAATTTTTTTGATGGCCCCTTGACTCCAAAGGTCAATACATCCTCTAGGGTATTTAAGGTGTTTCTTTCGCAGTCCTCAGGTCATGGCCAGCCTACAGATGTTTTGCTTGTCCTCACCGTAATTTTTTCAAAATTCAAATTTGTTACCACTATTTAAAAATGAGGAGGCCAGGTGCTGTGGCTCTTTCCTTAACCTTAGCACTTTGGGAGGCCAAGGTGGGAAGATCACTTGAGCCCAGGAGTTTGAAACCAGCCTGGGCAACATAGCGAGACCCTGTCTACAAAAAATAAGAAGTTGTTTGGCTGTGGTGACATGGGCCTCTGGTCCCAGCTACTCAGAACACTGAGGCAAGAGGATCAGTTGAGCCCAAAAGTTTGAGTCTATAGTGAGCCATGCACTCCAGCCTGGGTGACAGTGAAACCCTGTCTCAAAAAAACCAAAACAAGTAAAAATGAGATTTCACAATTAAGCTGTGTTTCTGGACAACTTCTTCATGTGTGGAAGCAGGCTCAGTCAGCGTGTGCTCTCCGGGGGACTCATGTCACTCCCCTGAGGCAGTGCCTCAGTCAGTGTAATCATTTAACGGTGTTCCTTCCTTTCCCAATCTGATGAAATTAAACATAAAGATTACTTTGGTTAGACCTTCTTGCCTTTTTTTTTTTTTTTTTTTTTGAAACGGAGTCTCGCTCTGTCACCAGGCTGGAGTGCAGTGGCTCAATCTCAGCTCACTGCAGTCTCCGCCTCCTCGGTTCAAGCAATTCTCATGCCACAGCCTCCCAAGTAGCTGAGATTACAGGCACGCGCCACCACACCCGGCTAATTTTTGTATTTTTAGCAGAGACGGGGTTTCACCATGTTGGCCCGGATGGTCTCAATCTCTTCACCTTGTGATCCGCCTGCCTTGGCCTCCCAGAGTACTGGGATTACAGGCGTGAGCCACTGCACCCAGCCTACTTTGCTTAGACTTTCACTGTGTCAGATCTGCAGAGTCATCTCATTACATTTCCGGGGCTTTGATTAACGTGGGTATTAGGTTGAAAGCTGCTCTGTGCTTGATTGAACATTATGATGATGATGACGGTGATTGGGTCATGTCAGATTTAAACAGTAAGTGTATATTTAAGATAAATGTTTAATGGCTCTTAGCAATGTTCATGCTTCCCCTTTTCCCCTGAAATTTTAAAGGCAGAATATACAGAAAGAGGTGTTAGGTGAAGAATCACCGTATTCTCATGACCAGAATAGTTTCTGCCAGCTGTTTTCACTTTTTTCTGTTTCCTTCTGTCCTTGACATCCTTTTTTAGATCCTTGTACACAATACTAGCATAGATACTTTCACATTCCACTCTGTGTTCCTGCCACCACACTCAGCTAATTTATTTTTTTTATTTTTTGTAAAGGTGAGGTCTTTCTGTGTTGCTCAGGTTGGTCTTTAACTCCTGGCCTCAAGTGATCCTCATGCCTTGGCCACCCAAATTCCTGCGATTACAGGCATGACCACTGCACCTGGCCTGTTCCCAACATTTCATTTTGGCAAATGAAGCTGTGGGGGAAATCTCTGAATATTTTCTTTCCCTTTTAGATTGTTTCCTTAGAAGAAAATTCTGTGTGGCTCATTATTGACTAAAAGAGCATCCTTAAAAGATTTCTTAAACATTTTGCCAAGTAGCTTTCTAATTTTGTGTAATTTTCAGCTGCTGAAGAAATAAGAATGCGTCCAAGTTCCCTTAAAAATAAATGTATGTGACCAGCCGGGTACAGTGGCTCATGCCTATAATCCCAGCACTTTGCGAGGCCGAGGCGGGTGGATCACCTGAGTTCAAGACCAGCCTGACCAACATGGAGAAACCCCATCACTACTAAAAGAACAAAACTAGCCCAATGTGGTGGCATGTGCTTGTGATCTCAGCTACTTTGGGAGGTCGGAAGGCAGAGGTTGCAGTGAGCTGAGATCATGCCATTGTACTCCAGCCTGGGCAACAAGAGCGAAACTCCGTCTACAAAAAATAAATAAATAGATAAATAAATATGACCAGGTGAGGTGGCTCATGCCTGTAATCCCAGCACTTTGGGAGGCTAGGGTGGGAGGATCGCTTGAACCCAGGCCTTGGAGGCCAGCCTAGGCAACATAGTGAAACCCCCTTCTCTACAAAAAAATTTTAAAAAATTAGCCTGGCATGGTGGTGCGTATTTGTAGTTCTAGCTGCTCAGGAGAATCACTTGATCCTGATAGGTCAAGGTTATGATCATGCCAGTGTACTCCAGCCTGGGTGATAGAGCAAGACCCTATCTCAAAACAAAACAAAAAAATACCAAAACCATGCACATCCCTAGTTTGGTTTTTAGCTATGGTGATTGCTTTTGTAGACATTTCTAAAATCTGTGAGCTGGGTGTGGCTCACAGATTTTCCAGCACTTTGGGAAACTGAGGCAGATCACCTGAGGTCAGGAGTTCGAGATCAGCCTGGCCAACATGGTGAAACCCCATCTCTACTAAAAATACAAAAATTAGCCGGGCGTGGTGGTGCATGCCTGTAATCCCAACTACTCAAGAGGCTGAGGCAGGAGACTCACTTGAACCCAAGAGGCAGAGGTTGCAGTGAGCCGAGATCATACCACTGCATTATAGCCTGAGCGACAGAGCAAGACTCCATCTCAAAAATAATAATTAAATAAATAAATAAAATCTGTGACCTTATCGTTTATGTTGCAACGAAGAGACAGACCAGTATCTGAGTTAAAGCAGGCATGCAGAACTCTGTGCTTCACTTCTCCTGAGTTCACATATGTTTATGGAGCATGCAGTAGAAATCCACAGCTGAGCCGTTTTCCAAAAGGAGTTTTTTCACTAGGTTAGGCTTATTTCCTGCGTGTTCCTGTCAAGAAACTGAAGTGGAAATTACCCTTAAAAAGTCCCACCAGCTGGGTTGAGTCACAATCATGTCTTTTTCTGTTGAAATCTATTCCTTGTGGTAGAGTATGATTTTAAAATAAACATTAAGATAATTTAAAGCAACAAAATAGCTTGGAATGAACCTTCTCATTGTTTTATCTTTCAGATTGTTCCCAGATGGGGGTAAAGTTGTGGCTTAGGCAGTGATACAGAAGACAACCAGGGCCCCTTTTTCTAGGAGCCCGTTGTCCGCACAAGGCATTTTCTGGGTAGAGTGGTCTAGTTTAGCAGGATTTAAGCGTGCTTTTACCTTCATTCTTATGTGTGGTTTGCATTATTTAAGGAAGGGGGAGGATTTTTTTTCCCAAAGCATGACGTTCTAGTTGGACTAACGCACTGTCAAATTGAGACCTCATGGTGTTAGTCACACTGCAGGGTATGACCAGGACGTGCTGAGGAGCCAGCCTGGGTGTTGATCACTAGGGTGGCACACATTGCTGTGGTGCCTGATCTGGGGCACAGCACTGCCTGCACCATGGCTCCTGTGTCTCTCTTAAATTAAAAAAAAAAAATTTTTTTTTAGAGATGGAGTTTTGTTTTGTTGTCCGGGCTTGGATATGATCTTCGGGACTCAAGTGATCCTCCTTCCTCGGCCTTCTGAGTAGCTGGGACTGCAGGTGTACGCCACTGTGCCAGGCTCCCACCTCCTCTTAAACTCACGCGGCAGGGGTGTGAAAGTCTGAAGCCAGTAGAGCCAGCCGGCTGGAACCAGACGCTAGGGCCATGCCTTGATGTGTTTGGGGCAGCTCTGAGTACAAGGTTCTGGCCAGAGGAGCAATGGAAAGCCCCACAGACATCTCACACTCAAATCATCTAAAATGTTTATGGAACAACCCCTCTTGGCCCCTTGGATTTGCTGGCCACTGTATGATTTGAGAAAACTTTTGAGGGCCAGGTTCAGTGGCTCACGCCTGTTATCTATCACTTTGGAAGGCCAAGGCAGGCATATCACTTGAGTGCAAGAGTTGGAGACCCGCCTGGGCAACATGGCGAAACCCTAGCTCTACAAAAATATTTAAAAAATTAGCCAGGCATGGTGGTGCATGCTTGTAGTCCCTGCTACTCAGGAGGCTGAGGTGGGAGGATCCCTCGAGCCCAGGAGGTAGAGGTTGCAGTGAGCTGAGATTGTGCCACCACACTACAGCTTGACTGACAGAGTGAAACCCTGTCTCTAAAACAAAACAAAACAAAAGACTTTGGCATCTCCTCAATAATATTTCAAGGTAGAAAGGGAAACTGATGTTAGCTACTTTTTACACATGGGGGAAATAGAAGCAATGATTAATTGGTAACTTGCTCTGGTTAAGAGTCAGTAGTGAACCTAAAACTTGAATGTGTTCATATCCTGTGTGTTTAAGATTTGTGTATTTTCTGACTGACACAGGTGTTGTATGTAAGCGTGGCACTTTGAAGGATTACCATTGGGACTTTTTAAAAATCAGGGTTCCCTAAACATAATTACAGGGATATTTTTTCATTATTCTGAGGTTTTGAAGGCTTGCTGGAGACGTGGGGGATATCTGGGGAACCATCCCAGATGCAGACAGTGGTGGGAGGCCTCCCTGCTGATCTTACCACATCCCTGTCATCTGAAGGTGCCTTATACAGCTGTGCGAGCCTGGGTCCTTGCTGTGCATGTTTCCTGTGTGGGCCTTACCAGTATTACTGGGTGATTTTAGGCAGTACTTAGACAAGGCATTAAACCAAATAATCTGGTTTTTTGTTTTTGTTTCTTAAAGATAGGGTCTCACTTTGTTGCCCAGGCTGAAATACAGTGACACAGTTGTAGCTCACTGCAGCCTCAGACTCCTGGGCACAAGGGATCCTCCCACCTCAGCCGCCTGAGTAGCTGGGAATACAGGTACACCCCCCATGCCCAGCTAATTTATTTTTTTGTATTTTTTAAAAAAATAGGATCTTGCCTTGTTGCCCGGGCTCAAATCATCTAAATTTTCATGTCTTTCAGTCTTTTCTTGTTACTCAAAGGACAAAGCCTAGGTGTGGTGCTCATGTACCTTTTACACCTCTCCAGGACTTGCTACCTCTTTGAACTAAGAGAATTAGTCTCAGCAAACTTCGAACTAAACTTTGACAATGTTACTTTATTTGCATTGTATTCGCTTTTGACTACCTTTTGTGGGTAAAGGTGTACTGATTTTTTTTAGATTTCAAGTAGTAATATGTTGCCTCCATTTTAAATAGATTTTTCTAAGTAAATAAACTTTATTTTAAAAAATGAGCAATGGCCTAAATGGTTTTGGAAATGGCAAAACTGGAAGAGGAGCTAAGGAATGACTGAGTTCAGGAAGACCCTGTGGTAGAAGTGGCCTGGTTCAGGCTGAATGAGACAGATGGCACTGATCGCCAATACCGGGAGGCTGAAGGAGGATGTCTGCTGTGCTGAGGGCTGGCCTGGTTTGAGCAGTGGGTGGTGGCAGGAAGGGTGTTCAAATGGGCAGTGTTCTGGATCTCAGCAGGCACAAGGGGTGTGGTGTTAATTCTTCCTGTTTTTTCTCTCTCCAGAAACGGGCCTGAATTTGAAGCTAGGATCCGACAGAACGAGATCAACAACCCCAAGTTCAACTTTCTGAACCCCAATGACCCTTACCATGCCTACTACCGCCACAAGGTCAGCGAGTTCAAGGAGGGGAAGGCTCAGGAGCCATCAGCTGCCATCCCAAAGGTCATGCAGCAGCAGCAGCAGGCCACCCAGCAGCAGCTGCCCCAGAAGGTTTGGAGCCCAGCCCCACCCCGCCTCACTTACGCAGGGCCGAGAGGGAAGCAGGGATTGGGAGGGGGTACACAATTAACTCTGCTATCCAAACCTTACAACCACCCAGGGAGAGAAGTGAGGTCATCATCCCCATCTCACAGAGGCAGGCTGAGGCCCAGACAGCAAAGTGCTGATGATAGTTGGTGTTGCCTGAGCACTGCTTGTCAAGCTCTGTGCTTTACTTCAGGAGTCTTGTCTCATTGACTCTTCATAGAGGCTGTAAAAGGAATCAGAGTCGGGGGAAGTGGAATTTATTCCAGGCCTTGCTCAGGGTATGAGTGCAGTGCCATGATGTGTGAAGGACTTCTTCTTGGTTGTGCTGAAGGATGCAGTGTAGCCTGTAGGCTCCTTCTTGTGCTATCCCTTCCCTTCTGTCTCTTCTTCCCAGGACCCCTCCATCTGGCCTCCCCTAATACCACCCTCCCTGTGCTGAGGCCCAGCACTAGGGACTGTTAGAGTTATGAATGAAGAGAGAGGCTGACATGTTGTTCCTCCTGTCCAGACCTGGGCAGTTCCCTTCACTTTTCTGCACTCCTGAACCATGGTGGAAAAGAGCCCCTCCTTTTGCAGGGGGATAAAGAGGCTGAAGTCAGGTTCTAAGACCTTGCATTGCAATGTACTACTCCTAGGGCCTCAGGCTGCCTCAGTTTCCTCATCCATAAAGAGGCTTCACAGTACCTGTTCTGCATCATGCTTCATGCGGAGGTCATGAAAACATTTTGTACAGTGGAGTTCTCTGCACACATGCAGGCCTTACTGCACTTCCATCCCTCTTGGATGGGATTTTTTTTTTTTTTGAGACAAAGTCTTGCTCTTGTACCCCAGGCTGGAGTGCAATGGCATGATCTTGGCTCACTGCAGCCTCCGCCTCCCAGGTTCAAGCAATTCAACTGCCTCAGCCTCCTGAGTAGCAGGGATTATAGGTGTCTGCTACCACGCCCAGCTAATTTTTGTATATTTAGTAGAGACGGGGTTTCACCACATTGGCCAGGCTGGTCTTGAACTCCTGACCTCGGTGATTCGCCCACCTCGGCCTCCCAAAGTACTGGGATTACAGGCGTGAGCCACCGCGCCCAGCCTTGGATGGGATTTAATAAGCCATAGTTCTGTTGGATCTTCTGTCATCCAGTTTTGCCTCGCTATTTCAAGGCAGGTACAGCAGAGATACAGAGGGGGCATGGTTCTCACTAGAGGCATTCATGGAGTCGAGGCCATAATTGACTGGGAAATCAGTGTTCTTGTGATTTAGAATTCTCTCACACCAAGTGCTAGTGGTGCATACATAATCAACAGAAGTCTAGAGGTTCACAGCCGTCCTGCTGAGGGGTGCGTGCCCATGCCCCCTCCCCTCCTCTGGAGCCTGTCCACCCCCTGTGCCTCTTGCCTCATACTCCTTTTGCATCTTAGGTCCAAGCCCAGGTAATCCAAGAGACCATCGTGCCCAAAGAGCCTCCTCCTGAGTTTGAGTTCATTGCTGATCCTCCTTCCATCTCAGCCTTCGACCTGGACGTGGTAAAGCTGACAGCTCAGTTTGTGGCTAGGAATGGGCGCCAGTTTCTGACCCAGCTGATGCAGAAAGAGCAGCGCAACTACCAGTTTGACTTTCTCCGCCCACAGCACAGCCTCTTCAACTACTTCACGAAGCTAGTGGAGCAGTACACCAAGGTGCCTGGGCAGGGTGGGGCTGGGGTCCTGGGCCCAGGGAAGGAAGGCATCTTACCCTTGGAAGCACTGTGTCCACTCACTGTCTAAAAGGACATCACTTCTCCATGGGGCCTCTGAGCAAACATTATGAATCCCAGTTTGATGTAAAATCTTGATTTCTGTTCAGTTATTTCTTCAAGTGCAACACTGACTGCTTGTTTCCAAAGGGAAGGGAAACACATGGTTGCTAACTACCATTAGGTGATTGCCTGCTGTGTGACAAGGCCCAGTGGTGCTTGCTGCTTGTAAGTACATTTCCATTTTCAGTTGCCTAATAAGGCTCTAAGAAGAAGCAAGCCTTTAGCAGTTGCCTCATTTTAACCTAATTTAGTCCTCACAAGAAGCCATAGGTAAGTGTTTTTTTTCCCCATCTTTCAGAAGCAGAAACAGGCTCAGAAAGGTGAAGTCACATACTCAAGGTCTGTCAGCTAGTAAATAGCTATGCTGAGATTTAAACCACATTTGACCCTAAAACTTTGGTTCTTCAGCTTATAAAGTACCTTAAATTGGAAATAGCATTTAAATAGGCATTGAGAGACACTTTGATGTGATATAAGTCAGTATAACTAACGTCACTAAGAAATTACGTATGCAGCATCTTCTCGTATAATTTCCAGTAGCCTATAAGGTAGTCACGATTGTTGTGTTCACTTTACAGCAGAGAAAACTGAGGCCCAGAGGAGTTAACATGACCAGGGTCACATAGCTAGGAGGTGACAAGCCTGGGGTTTGAGCACTGGCATTTTTACTCCAGACCCTGAGAGCTCGATTACAATGTGACAGAGCTGCAGTCAAGACTGGACAAGGCCAGACGCGGTGGCTCGCACCTGTAATCCCAGCACTTTGGGAAGCTGAGGCGGGCGGATCACCTGAGGTCGGGAGTTCAAGTGCAGCCTGGCCAACATGGTGAAACCCTGTCTCTACTAAAAATACAAAATTAGCTGGGCATGGGTGGCGCATGCCTATAATCCCAGCTACTCAGGAGGCTGAGGCTGGAGAATCGCTTGAACCCGGGAGGCAGAGAGCTGAGATTGCGCCATTGCATTCCAGCCTGGGCAACAAGAGCAAAACTCCGTCTCAAAAAAAAAAAAAAAAAGAATCTGGACAAGTTAGTTCTGGCATTTAAAATAATCAGAATATAGGACAAGTGTGATGGCTCACGCCTGTAATCCCAGCTCTTTGGGAGGCCAAGGCGGGCGGATCACCTGAGGTCAGGAGATCAAGACCAGCCTGACCAACATGGAGAAATCCTATCTCTACTAAAAATATAAAATTAGCCAGGCATGTTGGTACATGCCTGTAATCCCACCTGCTAGGGAGGCTGAGGCAGGAGAATGGCTTGAACCACCCGGGAGGGGAGGTTGTGAGCCAAGATGGCACCATTGCACTCCAGCCTGGGCAACAAGAGTGAAACTCCGTCTCAAAAAAAAAAAATAGAATATTAATTTATTGCAAAGTGCACTGGTATAGCTTTGCCTGTGGCATATTTTTCTTGCTACGTATATCGTGGAGGTTGTTTTTCTTCCCTTTTCAGTGGGATGGTCTGTACATCTGTTCTTGGTGTCCAGAAACAACACCTCAAAGATCTGACTTGAGAGGATTTCCTGACTTTACTTACTCTAAGTATATAATTAGAAAAATTGTAAAAATGTGTGTGTTTTGAAAATGACCAAATCCAGAAGCTAGTATGGTAGCTAAAATAACAATCATTGAAGGTCCAAGGCCAAAGGGTTACTATAAATATACAATATCAATTTTAACTGAGCACGGGATTAATTTCTCCCAGTGGACTGCTTCCAGGGTTAAAGGTCCCATATTATTTTTTATTCTGTTACGTTCCTGTTTTTTTTGTTCATCAGAACTTGGGTATTTGCATTTACCACTCTAACTTGAGAGTACTGGTGTCTGTTTCTAGCCATGGAAGACTCTGAGCAGATAGATTCTTGGGGTAGAGGTACAAGGAGGATTGGAATAGGTCGAGCCACTTTGCCAGTGGCAGTAGAAGCTGTTGGGCCTGTTTAGAACAAAGGCTGCATTTGTTCTCTCAGTGAATATACATTGTCAGACTTTATTCAGGGTGCTAGAGATGTAATCGTGAACAAAAGACAGAAATCCCTGTCTTCATGGAGTGTCTAGTCTAGCGAGAAGTCCAGTGCAATGTTAGTGTCTGTCAGATGGTGCTAAATACTATGGAGAGAAAGAAAGCAGGGGGCAGAAATAGAGAGAGTTGGGGCAGGTAGGCTATGGTTCTGAATAGGATAGTCAGGGGAGACCTGCGTAGTATTTTCAAAGGGATAAGAGCAGGTCAGTCTCATGAAAGCAGCCATCTCATACTGACCATGTTCTAGGTAATCTGCTAGTGCTTTGCGTGCTTTCCTGCTAATCCTTAAAAGTAGCCTTTTCAAGTTCATGGTGCCAACTTTGGTGGTGCCATTATTTTGGAGAAGGAAATCAAGTTACTGAGGTTAA
The DNA here is from genome assembly GCA_036589455.1 of Ateles fusciceps. Classification (NCBI taxonomy): domain Eukaryota; kingdom Metazoa; phylum Chordata; class Mammalia; order Primates; family Atelidae; genus Ateles; species Ateles fusciceps. The sequence goes on from JAZHEH010000882.1 coordinate 10,418,339, forward strand.
GTAACTTGCCCAAAGTCCCACAGCCAAGTGGAACTGGAATTGGGACACAGAATCCCATGCTTCCTCATCTCCTGTGCTTTATCACAGGCCCAGGAAGGTTGCCTCTTTGTCCCACCTTATAAAGCGCTGACAATTGCTTTAACTCTTCTGTATTTCAGATCTTGATTCCACCCAAAGGTTTATTTACCAAACTCAAGAAAGAGGCTGAAAACCCCCGAGAAGTTTTGGATCAGGTAAACTGAATTGGATTTCTTGCAACTAGTTACTGATGGTAGGTTCTGTTTTGTTTGAAAACAGTCTCTGGGGCAGTACCTTGTTATGTTCCAGTCACGGGAATGGTGGGGAGAAAGGCCTTGTTGGCTACAAAGTCCAAAGAAACCTGGAGTCCAGATGCTTCCCAACATACCACAACTTTCTGATTTGCTCTCAGCCTCAATATGTCTCCTTCTTTTTTACTCTAGCTAGAAGGCAGAAGGCCGGCTCCCAAGCCAGTCACAGGGTGGAATTTCCATTCTGTCCAAATTCTGGGTGTGGGTGGAACCAGGTGCAAATACCATAGTTTGGAACCATAGTTCCATTCTGTTTTGAAGGAGGCGCTGGCTTTGATGAAAGCCCTGGAGGCGGTAGCCTCATCAGGAGCAGACCCTGCTTCAGCTTAGCACCAAGCTCTTTCCCATTCCTGCAGGTGTGTTACCGAGTGGAATGGGCCAGTTCCAGGAACGTGAGAGGAAGAAGGAAGAAGAGGAGAAGGAGAAGGAACGGGTGGCCTATGCTCAGATCGACTGGCATGATTTTGTGGTGGTGGAAACAGTGGACTTCCAACCCAATGAGCAAGGTGGGTCTGTGAGGAGTGACTCCAGATGGGGAGCCAGGAATTCTGAGACTTCCGAGGAGAGCTTGTGCAAGTGTTCCCAGAGAGCAGCAGAATCTCTCAGAGGACTTTATCAGTATCTGTTTCCTCTCTGCTCCCAAAAAACTTCAGTCTACCACTTTGCCCAAGATAGATTCCGTATGTACTTGCTAGACCCTAGATGGGCCTCTGGAGATAGCTGGAGGGGAAAACAGACATAGCCCCAGCCCTTGGAGAGCTCAGACAGGGTAAATAGATGGGTGTTTGATAAGGAATGCCTTTGCCTCTGGCTCCCTCTAGGGAATTTCCCGCCCCCCACCACACCAGAGGAGCTGGGGGCCCGAATCCTCATTCAGGAGCGATATGAGAAGTTTGGGGAGAGTGAGGAAGTTGAGATGGAGGTCGAGTCTGATGAGGAGGATGAGAAACAGGAAAAGACGGAGGAGCCTCCTTCTCAGCTGGATCAGGACACCCAAGTGCAAGACATGGATGAGGTAAGCTGCTGGGTGGGCCTGTGGGGTGACCTTTCTCCCTGAAGCCCCTGGAGATACAAGTGCTCTCCCCTAGTCAGATCCAGCTCCGTTGTGAGCCTTGAAAGGGGGCGTGGGTCCTGAACAAGGCCGTACAGCTGCCCAAGCCCAGGCAGCACAGAGCCTCTTTCCAGCTCTGGCAACAAAGATTCATTCATAGGCAAGGATCTAAAAGCTGTGCCGACCTGTTCTGTGGGCGCCTTCCTGGCCCGGACTCTGCTCTCACTGCCTCATGCCAGCCCTCAGCTAAGGAACTCTCTGCATGACCCTGTTCTGTTTTGATCTCTCAGCTGGGCTCCAGGCTCCCAGAGCTCTTGTAAATGTAGCCCACACTTCCTTTCAGGCATTCCCTACCCCCTTCAAGTCAGGCCCTCCAAGCAGGCATGGAGTCTCCAGAACCAGACTGTTCTCCCCCACTCGGAAAGAATTTGTGCACAGCTTGAGAAGAAAGGGCCCCTGTGTCTGTGGGAATTGACTTTTTCTCTCCCTCCCAGCATTGCTGTATGAGCGGCTACCATTGATTGCCGACTCGACCCCGCCCCCCGCACTGGGCCCCCCCAGCATGTTAAGTGGCCTTGGCCTCTTGGGACTGCCTGGTGCCAGCTGCTGGAAATGCCTGGGAGGAGTGCTAGGACCATGGCCCCAGCGCTCCCATTCATGCTGTGAGGAAGCAGCTTGGCCTGCTGCCGGCTGGCCTCAGCTACCCTGGGAGGCTTAGCACATAGATGCTGGCTGGCAAAGGCCAAGGCTCCTTGCCACCCAGAGAACTGCCAAGCTCAGCTATAGGGAGGTGGCCTCAACCCCCCCTGAGTCCTGTCATTGCTTTGCTTTTCAGGGTTCAGATGATGAAGAAGAAGGGCAGAAAGTACCCCCCACCCCCAGAGACACCCATGCCTCCACCTCTGCCCCCAACTCCAGACCAAGTCATCGTCCGCAAGGACTATGATCCTAAAGGTAGGGCCTGCTTCCCTGCCCTCAGGCTGACCAGGAAGGTCCTGTGTGCCCACGTGTGTTCCTCACACCTGTCTTTCTAGGAGGGCTTGAGGTGCAGCTTATCGTAAAAGCATTGCTAGCCCGTCTGTTAGAGGTTTCATGGTGGGGAACAGGGCCCAGTCATCTCTGGTGCCCTAGTGCCTTTCACAGTGCCAGGTACAAGAGTGACACTGAATGGATGCCTCGATGAATGATGCATGAATGAAATACCACCCACTTAACCCAGGTGGCCACCCACCAGTGTTCTTACTGAAACATGTTTCCTTTCAGCCTCCAAGCCCTTGCCTCCAGCCCCTGCTCCAGATGAGTATCTTGTGTCCCCCATCACTGGGGGAGAGATCCCTGCCAGCAAAATGCAGGAACACATGCGTATTGGACTTCTTGACCCTCGCTGGCTGGAGCAGCGGGATCGCTCCATCCGTGAGAAGCAGAGTGATGATGAGGTGTACGCACCAGGTGAGGTGGGGGTTCCAGGAGAGGCCATGGTAATCTTCAAATGACAGTCAGCTGTTTCTAAGCAAACATAGAAAGCAGCAGTTGAGGTCAACAAAAGATTTTGAGGAGAGATGCAGCCTGTGATATTGCGAGAGAACTCCCCCACTTCCCAGCAGGACTCCCCAGAGAAATTCCCCAGAGGCAGACAGTGAGGGAGATGACATGTGCCTGTTGACATCCCAGAGCAGGCTCAGGCTTTAGCTGAGAGGGCTTCCTGTGGCTGTTGAGGAGAGCACTGATGGCTGGAACACCCTGAGCTGCTTGGAATGGGGCAGGAACTGTGCCAGAGGTGGGAGACAGGGCTTCTAGTTTTTATTCTGCCACTTAACACCATGTAGCCCTTTGCACACAGTTGCCCTCTCACCATCCTTTTCATTTTATGTATGTATGTATGTATGTATGTATGTATTTGCGATGGAGATTCACTCTGTCGCCCAGGCTGGAGTGCAGTGGCGCCATCTTGGCTACTTCACCCTCTTCCTCCCAGGTTCAAGTTGTTCTCCTACCTCAGCCTCCCAAGTAGCTGGGATTACAGGCATGCGCCACCACACCTGGCTGATTTTTGTATTTTCAGTAGAGGCGGGGTTTCACCATGTTGGCTAGGGTGGTGCTCCTGCCTTGGCCTCCCAAAGTGCTGGGATTACAGGTGTGAGCCACTGTGCCCAGCCTGCCATCCTTTTATAAGTCAGAGGGGTTGCACAAGCACTGGGTTTATTGACTTAGTACCGATAGGACAGCTTTCCCCAAGCCCAGAGGAGAAGAGTCCTGTGTTGGGGCCCCAGGTCACCCTCATCCCATGGAACCAGCCTCCACCTTGCACACCAGGAAAGCTACTCTTGTCAGGACACCTGCTTTAGTTTCCCTTTCTATCTTCTGCCTTTCTTTTCTGACTGTACAGGTCTGGATATTGAGAGCAGCTTGAAGCAGTTGGCTGAGCGACGTACTGACATCTTCGGTGTAGAGGAAACGGCCATTGGTAAGAAGATCGGTGAGGAGGAGATCCAGAAGCCAGAGGAAAAGGTGCGGCTGAAGTGGATCCTAGCGCCTTCTCTGCCCTCCGCCTTCCACACTTGGGCTTAGTTCCAGGAGCATTGTGGCTTTGCTTTCACTTGCAGGTGACCTGGGATGGCCACTCAGGCAGCATGGCCCGGACCCAGCAGGCTGCCCAGGCCAACATCACCCTCCAGGAGCAGATTGAGGCCATTCACAAGGCCAAAGGCCTGGTGCCAGAAGATGACACCAAAGAGAAGATTGGCCCCAGCAAGCCCAATGAAATCCCTCAACAGCCACCGCCTCCATCTTCAGCCACCAACATCCCCAGCTCGGCCCCACCCATCACTTCAGTGCCCCGACCACCCACAGTAAGCCAACATCTACCCTGCAACTGACTTTTTAGAGCTTGGTTCTTGAGGTTGGACGCTGTTGGCTGAGAAGGGGAACTGTCTTATAGTGGGACCTGAGTGTTGGGTGGGTCAGTTTGAAAGAGAAAGAGCCCTTTAAATGCAAGTGGGAACTTCCAGCTTGATCTGTTTGTGGAGGAGGATAGGAACAGGGGAGGGAGGTGAGTGGCAAATGTGAGAAAGCAGTTTGCGTCGGAGGAGGGCTGTGGGGCTTATTGGGTCTTTAAGGACTGCTGGCCTATCTCCAGGAGGCTTAGTTGAGGTCTCAGCCTCTGAAGTGGCTCTCTCAGTGTTCACCACAGCAGCTGGTCGAGTTTGACCCATGAAAGTCCCAAGCAGAGAGTGTCACCCTGGGGCTTTCAGCAGCTCAGTTCCTATTGGATGCCCAGTGTAAGGCCACAGTTTCTCAACCCCAAGGGACCAGGATGGAGCTGTCTAACCTCCATCCTTAGAGCTGCAGGTGGCCAGTTGCCAACTGTGTGTGCCTTTGGAGTCCAACTTTGGCTTCCTTTAACTTGTGGGTCTCTTTCCTGCACAGATGCCACCTCCAGTTCGTACTACAGTTGTGTCTGCAGTACCCGTCATGCCCCGGCCTCCAATGGCATCTGTGGTCCGGCTGCCTCCAGGCTCAGTGATCGCTCCCATGCCGCCCATCATCCACGCACCCAGAATCAATGTGGTGCCCATGCCTCCCTCGGCCCCTCCTATCATGGCCCCCGCCCACCCCCCATGATTGTGCCAACAGGTCAGTATCTCTTGCATCAATTTCTAGGCCATTGGATCAGGGACCACAGGCCAAGTACTGTCAGCAGAGCAGTGGCTGATGCATAGTGCCAGCTGTTCCAGCAGGGAGTCCAGCCCAGAGGAGAGCCCTGGCTTCCCATGTGGAAGATCTGAAACCCGAGAGCTGGGAGCCACAGTTCCTGGTAGAAATGGGAGACTGAAATGGTGTAGCTGGTGTCTGTGCATTCAGGGGTCAGGTCCCCAACAGGCTCAGAGGCCTTAGAAATGCTTATTGTTGCCTGGCACTAGCTCCATCCATCAGTCCTGCCCTCCTGCACACCTCTGTTGTCCAATCCGGGCAGATTCCAGGTTCCCCCGGGGAACCTCCGAGCTGCCAGACTCAGCAGGGAACAGCACTTCACACCTCTGACTAGAGGAAACCTTTGCAACCTCCCCCTCTCAACTTCTTACCAGCCCTGAGTCCTGGGCCCCTTAAGCCCTCTTATTCTTGTCTTTGCAGCCTTTGTGCCTGCTCCACCTGTGGCACCTGTCCCAGCTCCAGCCCCAATGCCTCCTGTTCATCCCCCACCTCCCATGGAAGATGAGCCCACCTCCAAAAAACTGAAGACAGAGGACAGCCTCATGCCAGAGGAGGAGTTCCTGCGCAGAAACAAGGTATGTGTTCCCAGAATGCTGCTGAAGTTTCTAGCTGGAGAGTTCAGTCCCACCCCTGTCGTACACTTCCCAAACTGACTGTGTTTCACTCCCAGTCTTGCTTCTGGGGCCTAGGTCAGCCATCGGAAGCATCTGAGAGCTTCTGAGCACGCAGTGAATGTGGGGCCAACAGTTGGAGGAGCAGAGAGCATTAGTGGTGATGGGGGATGGTGGTGGTGGCAGAGGTGGTGACTGTAGTGGTCCCCCTGCTGTGGACTTACAGAGGCCAGCAGGGAGAACAACTCACGTGTGAGAAGGACCAAGTTTAATACGGCCTTCCTCCCCAGCTTGAGCCCTTAGGAGGTGATTCTGTTGGGCTCCTGGAATAAGGGGAGGTGGGGACCTTGTCACTGCCAATCTCTAGGGAAGCTATCAGGCTGCAGTAAGGAGGCAGAAACAGCCCCAGCCTCTGCTCCCCCAGTGTATTTGACCAAATTATTATTGTTGTTTTTTTTTTTACAATCTCTGCCTCTCTGGTTCAAGTGATTTTTTTTTCCAGGCAGTGCTGAAGAAATCAAGTGATTCTTGTGCCTCAGCCTCCAGAGTAGCTGGGATTACAGGTGTGCACCACCACACCCAGCTAATTTTTGTATTTTTAGTATTTTCGTAGAGACGGTGTTGCACCATTTTGGCCTGGCTTGTCTCAATCTCCTGGCCATAAGTGATCTGCCACTTTGGCTTCCCAAAGTGTTGGGATTACAGGCATGAGCCACCGCACCCACCCTATTTGTTTGTTTTTTAATAATCTCATTTCTTAAATGCTTAACTCGGCTGGGCACGGTGGCTCACGCCTGTAATCCCAGCACTTTGGGAGGCCGAGGCAGGTGGATCACAAAGTCAGGAGTTCAAGACCAGCCTGGCCAAAATAGTGAAAACTCGACTCTACTAAAAATAAAAAATGAGCTGGACACAGTGGCAGGTGGCTGTAATCCCAGCCACTCAGGAGGCTGAGGCAGAAGAATCTCTTGAACCTGGGGGACGGAGGTTGCAGTGAGCCGAGATTGTACCACTGCACTCCAGCCTGGGCAACCAAGGGAGACTTTGTCTCAAAAAAAAAAAAAAAAATACAAAACGCTTAACTCAAGTGCCAGGATAGAACCAAGTACTTTACAGACACTTGCACTTAATACTTAAAACAGTCTTATCACTCCTGTCTGATGGATAATGACATTGAGGCTCAGACAGACCTCGTCACCTGGGAAGCTGAGTTGGGAATCCAGGTCTTCGGACCCTGCAGGTCATATTCTTTTCCCTTGGGGTGTGCAGAGTATTTTCACCTAAGTTCTTTACTTTAGCTCCAGACTCTACAGCCTCACAAGTGGTATCAGTGGTGAATCAGGCCAGAATCTGGCAGTCCAGATTCACCAATGACATTGTCTGAACAGGCCTAGGATAGCAGAGCAGAGTTCCTGATTGGCTCAGGGCTCCCTGGGTATAATGCCCACCTCCTGTTTTACAGGGTCCAGTGTCCATCAAAGTCCAGGTGCCCAACATGCAGGATAAGACGGAATGGAAACTGAATGGGCAGGTGCTGGTCTTCACCCTCCCGCTCACGGACCAGGTATTATGGGTTGCTGCCACAGACTGGCATCAGGTTCATGAGAACCAAGAGGTCAGGGGAAAGCTTCCTCCAGCTGGCCTTAGCAAGGAGTTGAATGACGTCTGCTTGATTCCACAGGTCTCTGTCATTAAGGTGAAGATTCACGAAGCCACAGGCATGCCTGCAGGGAAACAGAAGCTACAGTATGAGGTGAGTCAATTTGTCCACAGACCTGCCCCTTGGATCCTGACACCTCTGCTTACACAGAAGCCAAATCTCTCATGGAAACCGAAGGGGAGTGGAGTGATATCTGGGTGTTGCCATCTGAGTCTATCCTAGAAGTGATGATGCTGGCTGGGAGTGCTGGGGCAGGTGTGCCCAACAGTGCAAGGCTCTGGTGGGGACACAGTACAGTCTTATGTGGGATCTGTAAGATCCTTTGCCTCAATGACTGGGGATAGAGATTTAGGGACAAGACTTAGGCATACTCTGGTTCCAGCGATTGGGCTATCCCTGCTGGTATGACCTCAGGCAGCCTGACTTAGAGGTGATAGTCTAGCCCAGCCGGATGCCTGCCAGGTCACATGGAGGGATTATGTTCTTCTTCTCTAAACTTTAACAAATCCCCGCTCTGGGCCTCAGTTATCTCTATAAATTGAGGCTGTTGGACTAAGTGATTCCTAAAGGTCTTGTGATTTCAGAGTCAGAGCTCCATGGGGTTGGTCAGGACCAACTTTTTGGGGGAGTTAAGCTTTTCAGTCAAATGTTGATAAAGGAGAGGAGCATAATTGGTAGGAAGAAAGTGGACAGTGAGAGGAATGAGAGGCCTCTAATCCCCAACACTTTACCGTCTCACAAGCTCCTGTATTTGCTAAGTCCAGAGCACAGACGGACCAAGTGCACAGTTGTAAGGTTCAGCGGTATGCGCGAGGCTGGGTTGCCCCACGCTAAGGCATGCTCTCTGTTTTCCAGGGTATCTTCATCAAAGATTCCAACTCACTGGCTTACTACAACATGGCCAATGGTGCTGTCATCCACCTGGCCCTCAAGGAGAGAGGCGGGAGGAAGAAGTAGACAAGAGGAACCTGCTCTCAAGTCCCTGCCATTTTGCCTCTCGTCTCCCACTCTCTGCCCCAGACCCAGGAGCCCACCTGAGGCCTTGGGCCCTGTCGGCATATTTGTTTCCGTCTTACTCAGTTTGAGAATTCAAATTGTCCTGCAAGGGTTCATTCCCCCTGACCCCTTCCCCCACATTGGTAAGAGTAGATGGGCTTTCTAAGCCACTCTGGAATCTTTGTGTTACGGTCTTGATTTGAGGACATTCAGCTCTTCAAGCAGCCATTAGCAACTGAGAGCCCAGGGATGTCCTACAGGATAGTTTCGTATTGATAGGTGGCACTTGGCTAATAGAATATGGCTGTTAATGTCATTAATCATTTTGTACCTTGACATGGATTGTCTAATAAAACTCTTGGACCCTTCTTGTGAAATCAGTTAAATAAGACTTGTGCCCTGTCCAGACTCGAGGCAAAGGTAACACTGCACAGGGCCAGGTGACTTCTCTGCTCTGAGGATTCTTGGGTTTTGTAACTAAATTCTTGCTGCCAGCATACTTTTTATGTATTAGAATCATATTCGTATTGCCCTTTTACAACATTGGGATCCTCCAAAGGCCTAGCCCCATGTATTTAACAGTGTAATACAGGAAGCATACCAGGCACCACGACAAACAAGGATGGATGGTGCAGTCCCTGTGTCAGTGGGCGGTGGAGACACGTGCAGATGACAGTGGAGGTTTCCTGCCAGCCTGGAATCACCCATTCACCTGATTGATTGGCTCTGTGGCTCTGGGCAGATGCCTCACAGGTGTGTGGATATGATGAGGTTTCTTTAAAATGTATTTACTTAACAAATAATTAATTGTACTAAGGTAATGTACCAAGGACTTTATAAAATTCAAATAATTTACTGTTTTAAGCATTTTATCATTTTAACTGATGTAATCCTCATGTGAGTATTCCTGTTGAACACTTGGGTAAACTGAGGCACAGAGACCCATGAGTTGCATGTCCATAGTCACACACTATGAAAGTGAAAAGAGAATGTGTGCAAAACACATCACAGTCCTGGTTTCTGAGTAAAGGCAGGCTGTTATCTTTAGAATCAAGCTATCACAGGGAGAGAGGCGATGCTGTGGGTGTTGGGGAAGGTGAGAGCCTGTTGGTAACAGTTTCCTGGTTTTAAAGCTAAGGCTGATTTCATTGGGAAGATCTCACGTGTGTGTAGCCCCTGAGAGTTCCCAGTACCTTTTATTTACAGTCCTTCCATTTGGCCCTCTTAGCTGCCCCATCAGGTCATCTCCAGGGCTCAGAGGAGTGAGACCATTTCCCAAGGTTACAGAACCAGCTCTCTAGTCACACCCTACTCCTGCCTCTCCCCGTCAGCCAAGGTCAGTACCAGTTTTATGGCTTTATTAAAAACTGTTGGGTCCCTCCTATTTTTAACTTGACTGATGGGATGTCATTCTTCACCCTGTCTGATATTTGCCTCTGGCCTGGTTGCTAGAGGTTTGCCCCAGGGGCCAGAATTGAAATCTGGCTTCCTGAAGTGGGCTTTGTGGTTTGGGTGCCTAAAGTGAGCCCACTGCTGGTTGCCTGTCCGTGGCCAAAACCAGAAATCCCCCTGAGCACTACCTGGGTCTCATTCCAAGAAGGAAGGGGGTCAGGAGATCTGGGGAGTCTCATACTCCAAGCTCCTTTCTTTCTGGGAGCAGTGGGCAGGTCATGTTGTCAGGGCACTCACCCCCACAGACTGGCAAAGCCTGCAGAACCTCTGTGGCTGAGTCTGACCAGAGGCCAGGAATGCTGCTGGGTGGAATGTGAGTGAATGGGCCCTTTGAGCTGCCCTCTAGAGAGTGAATTCCAGTTTCCCGGAGTTCCTGAATGAACATCTGTCCTGGCTCACTCAGACGCAGAGCTCCATTGACCATGAGGCCTTGTGAACATCGGTGGCCACAGGCCCAATGTGCTGCCTGGCACTGCACTGGTTTAGGCCCCGCAGCATGTACATAGCGTCCTGCTGTTTATAATACAAAGCTGCTTTGCACAGCTTTTCTGATTCTTCTTGTAATCTCCTGAGGATTATCTGCCCCATTTTTAAAACGAGGTAGAATACCCAAGGTCGTGTAGCCAGTGAGTGCTCTGGAAAACCAAAGCAGCTCACCCCTTCCTGGAGACCACACTACGAAATAGGAATAAATGCTCCTGTCGCAGGACTGCTGGGAAAACGGGTGGGGCGGGACTCAAATCATAATTTTGAAGACTTGCACACACAGGGCTCCAGGAATTGTAGAAATTAAAGAATTTCACCTTAAGTACTTGTCACGTACTCTTAGAGGAGGCCACTAATATCAGAACCATTTCACTTTAATATTAATATATTGCATTAGAGAATATATTAAATGGTTACATTGGGTTATGTTAGGATATATACTTGGATGGAATTATGTGTTGTATTATTAGCAATTATGTCATATTTCATTTATCCCTGTCATTAAAAAATCAGACAAGAAAGCATAATATAGCTCTACTCACGGGTACACATACCAATGTATAAGATTTTTAGAAGTTTGCTTTTTTGTGTGTGAGACGGAGTCTCCCTCTGTTGCCCAGGCTGGAGTGCAGTGGCTCAGTCTCAGCTCACTGCAACCTCCACCTCCTGGGTTCAAGCGATTCTTCTGCCTCAGCCTCCTGAGTAGCTGGGACTACAGGCGCACATCACCACGCCCAGTTAATTTTTGTATTTTTAGTAGAGATGGGGTTTCACCATACTGGCCAGGCTGGTCTCGAACTCCTGACCCTGTGATCCACCTGCCTCAGCCTCCCAAAGTGTTGGGATTACACGTGAGAGCCACCATACCTGGCCAGAAGTTTACTTTTTAAAAATAAAAGCAAAATGTAAGATCTTGGAGTTATGATCATTAAGTCTACCTGATAGGGAGATTTACTCTTAACTATTCAGCATTGTTGCATTTTTTAAATTCTTCATTGTAGGATTCTGCATTGTTACATTTTTAAAATTCTGCATTAGAGGCCGGGTGCGGTGGCTCACGCCTGTAATCCTAGCACTTTGGGAGGCCAAGACAGCTGGGTCACCTGAGGTCAGGAGTTTGAGACCAGCCTGACCAACATAGAGAAACCCCATCTCTACTAAAAATAAGAAAATTAGCTGGGTGTGATGGTGCATGCCTGTAATCCCAGCTACTCAGGAGACTGAGGCAGGAGAATCACCTGAACCCAGGAGGTGGAGGTTGCAGTGAGCCAAGATTGCGCCATTGCACTTCAGCCTAGGCAACAAGAGCGAAACTCGGTATCAAAAAAAAAAAAAACAAAAACCTGCATTGTTATATAAAAGAGCATTCTGCCTGGTGAGTGCCCTGACACCATGCCCTGCTCGCTGCTCCCAGCATGTAAGTGAATAATTCTAGATACCCCTGGCTGCTGCAATCCATGAAGCAGGACAAGATAAACTCCTTTTAGGCACGGTGGCACACCTGTAGTTCCAGCTGCTTGGGAGGCTGACGTAAGAGGATTGCTTGAGCCAGGGAGTTCGAAGTCTGCCTAGACAACATGGTGAGACCTCATCTCTAAAAAAGTTTTTTTTTAATAAAACAGATCATTACAGAGAATACTGTTACTACTGTTGCCTTAAGCTGAATTCCATTAAGCCCATCAGTGTTCCCCTCTCCCTGAACTGCTCCTGTTGATTAGATCAGGGGTATGCATGTGATACATAAATGTATAATGGGATGTACCTGAGGTCAAGAGTTTGAGACCAGCCTGGCCAACATGATGAAACCCTGTCTCTACTGAAAATACAAAAATCAGCCCAGCGTGGTGGTGCATGCCTGTAGTCCCAGCTACGTGGGAGGCTGAAGCAAGAGAATCACTTGATCCTGGGAGGCAGAGGTTGCAGTGAGCCGAGATTGCACCACTGCCCTCCAGCCTGGGTGACAGAGCAAGACTGTGTCTCAAAAAAAAAAAAAAAGTATACTGCGATGTATAAATGGTTAACCCATGAAGGAATGCAGCCTCCTCACCTTTGAACAGAACCTAACAGAAGACGTGTGGATGTGTGAGTCCTGGAGCTGGTACCATAAAGGGCACTCACGTGAGGATGAAGCAGCCAGCTGTTCTTGCCACCACTCCTGGCGACCATTTACTGTCCAGCTGAAGGAGGACAAGAAGAAAGAAGGGAAAAAGCAACATGAGCCCATAGTGCTGGTGCTACAACCTCTAGATCAAACTGCTCCTGAAACTTACCACATTTATGAATTGTTTTACGCTACGGAGCCCACTAAGTACAGGTTTGGCTTAAGTCTATTTGAGTGATGTTTTCTGCTATTTGGAATATTAATAAAAGATTCCTGTTATCCATGTTGTGATAAATAAGCTTTATAGTTTGCTTGTGCTTCATAAGCTGCTGGGCACCAGCTGTCTACCTTTTGAGCCTCAACCCTGCAGTCTATTATGAATTAAAGATATGGCATCTAAGGCCGGGTGCAGTGGCTCACGCCTGTGATCCCAGCACTTTGGGAGGCTGAGGTGAGTGGATCACATGAGGTCAGGGGTTCGAGACCAGCCTGGCCAACATGGTGAAACCCAATCTCTACTAAAAATATAAAAATTAGCTGGGCGCAGTGGTGCACGCCTGTAGTCCCAGCTACTCAGGAGGTTGAGGCAAGAGAATCGCTTGAAGCTAGGAGGCGGAGGTTGCAGTGAGCCGAGATCGTGCCACTGCACTCCAGCGGGCAACAGAGCAAGACTCCATCTCATACATAAATAAATAAGGTATTTGGACTTTTGCTCATGGCCAGTGCTCACAGGTTTCCTGAGCACATGCCAACTACACATTCCAGGATCCAGGAGAGGGGCCAATGTGAGCTCCTTGAGCCCCGCTGTTGGGAATGACCCAAGCAAGATGAGATTCTGGGATATCAACACATTCTATCTTCAAAAGAATGTCTACAACAGCCAGTTCACCAGGATGTTCCACAGCATTGCCTAAGCCCTCTTAAATGCTGTATTCCAGTGAACCACGTGATTCTGCAGGTATCCTTTTTGATCGTTTATTCATTGGCTCACTGCTCCCCCTGCTTTCTCACTTCATCTAATAACACAGCCTGCTGCTTCTTTAAGGGGAAACTTAGCATCTGCGGCCATGCTTCTTGTATACTATTCTCAGCCCCCGCAGAGGAGCTCCCTCATTTTCGGCCCCACCACATCCCCAACCCCTACTCCAGCATTCTCCATACCTACCTGGCTTTATTTTCTTATCCTCACTGCCTGACAGATGTTCTATACTTGTTCATGTTGTTCCTCCTCCACTGGACCGTAAATTCTATTGGGCTAGGACTCCATCTCTCTCAATCACTAGAGTAAGCTTGTCCAACCCACCCATGGCCCAGGATGGCTTTGGATGTGCCCCAACACAAATTCATAAACTTTCTTAAAATGTTACGAGATTTTCTTTTTGCAATTTTTTAAAGCTCATCCGCTATATCGTTAGTGTATTTTATGTGTGGCCCAGGACAATTCCTCTTCCAGTGTGGCCCAGGGAAGCCGAAAAATTGGACACCCCCTGCGCCAATGGCTGGCTCGTTATAGGTGTGTTAAATCAAGAGCTCTGGAGCTTGGCCGGGCATGGAGGCTCACGCCTGTAATCCCAACACTTTGGGAGGCCAAGGTGGGAACCACTTGAGTCCAGGAGTTCCAGACCATCCTAGGTCACACAGTGAGACCTAGTCTTGACAAAAAATGCAAAAGTTAGCAATTTTGCACAAGGACACCCAGTTGTTGAGGGGCACAGCCAAGAAGTGAGGTCTCCCAAGCCATGTGCCATAGATTAAATTGAGCAAAATCCCCTGCTGTAGCCACAGGCTGTAATGGGGAACACTCAAAAATAATGAATTTGCAAGTGTTTTTGCAAACTTCAAATGCCACCATCCTGACTGGCCTGCATGCCTGCATGCCTGCAAGCCTGCCTGCCTGCCTGCCTGCCTGCCTGCCTTCCTCTCTCTCTCTCTCTCGCTCTCGCTCTCACTCTTGCTCTCTCTCTCTCTCTTTCTTTCTGATGGAGTCTTGCTCTGTCGTCCAGGCTGGAGTGCAGTGGCGCAATCTCAGCTCACTGCAACCTCTGCCTCCCAGGTTCAAGCGATTCTGCCTCAGCCTCCTGAGTAGCTGTGACTACAGGCTCCTGTCACCATGCCCAGTTAATTTTTGTATTTTTAGTAGAGACAGGGTTTCACCATGTTGACCAGGCTGGTCTTAAACTCCTGATCTCAAGTGATCCACCCACCTCAGCCTCCCAAAGTGCTGGGATTACAGGCATGAGCCACCGTGCCTGGCTTCTGGCCATTACTTACTTGACTTCTCCATGTGCCAGGTGCTTAGTGCATACTGTTACAGTAAAGTCTCAGAACAACTCTTCCAAGGAAGTATTTTTTCAGGATTTCCAATTTATAGGTGAGGAAATGGGCTCAGAGAGAAGTAATTTGCTCAAGAATGTCTGGGCCACTTGGCATCATCAACTCTGCAGTAGGTGACAGGCTCTGCTTGGGGCCAACCTGGAAAGGCCGGAGCTTGTCCAGGTGAGTTCTTGTGATTGGCAGCCCGGAGGAGGGCGGGGAGGGCTGCGGTGACAGCTGCCCTGCACCCTTGCTTTGGGCCTCCCAGCCATGCCTGCCGCCTGAGCTCCAGCCGCCACCTCAGTCGCTGAAATTCAAATCCTGGTAATTTGATTAAAGAAAATTAGAGTCTGAAGCATCAGTGGAGTAACATCTATACAATCTCCTAAAGATGGACACTCAGGGTCTCTAATGTGCCCCCTCCCCAAATATCCCTGGGATGAACGTCTCTCTATTTGTGCCCTCACAGAGCTGAGTAAGAACATGTTTGGGATATGACCCTAGGAATAGAATTATGAAATCAAAGGGTCTTGGATACATTTCTTTGCTGTACTTGAGGATTCACATCTGCCCCAGGTATGTCTGGCTCCTCCCCCTCCCTTGCCTGGGATAGGCCCACACGGACATGAAGGACCCATACTGCCCCTCCTGGGAGCTGGGATTGGAGCCCCCCACTGTGTCTGGAGTCACTGAAGAGAAGGAACATCTTCCCCGACTTAGGGTTTAAGACCAAAATAGCCTATGCCCACTCCCATATCTGCTCTTGCCTTGTTTACGGAAAGACAGAAACCCATGGAATGTGAGGACTGCACAATGAAGTCATCAAGAATGTCTGGGCCAGGTGGTGTCAAGGTGAAATCACTCAAGGGTCAAGACCGCCTCTTGGGGCTTGCCTTGGGGCCCTGAGCAGTCTGAGCAGCCAGGCGTGAGTCTTCTGGTCCCTTCCCCTCTCTAGGCCTGTCTCTCCCACAGGTCTGCAGGGAGTATCAGATGACAACATAATGTGACTTGTAAACCATAAAGTACTAGACAGAAGTGAGGAGTTATCGTTATATTATAGATCCAAGAGTTGACAGTCTCTGGGGTCAGAAGTGAGCTGCTGGGGGCTAAGCCCATATAGATAAAATTGGCCCATCCCTGCAAATATAAGCAGTTGGTAAGAGCTAACTTCAAATCCTGGCTCTATTCACAGCCAATTCTGGGACCTTAGGCAAATGACTATCTGACTTTACCTGTCTCCTTAACTGTAAAATGGGACTAATAATGGTGTATACCTCATTTCTAAGAGATCACAAGACATGTTGCAACAAATTTGGAAAACAGTTTGCCAGTTCCTCAAAAGGTTAAATAGTTACCATATGACCCAGAAATTCCAATCCTCTTCTATCCAAGAGAAATAACATAGGCCCACACAAAAGCTTGTACCTGAATGGTCAGCAGCATTATTCATAATGGCTAAAAACTGGAGACACGTGAATGAACATCACTGACGAATGGATAAACAAAATCTGCTCTAGTCCTAGCTCCCAGGAGGGACAGAGTAAGGGTCTTTCATGTCCGTGTGGGCCTATCCCAGGAACGGGAGGGGGAGGAGCCAGACATACCTGGGGCAGGTGTGAATCCAGAAGCACTGATACATGCTGCACTGTGGATGAACCTTGAAGATGATAGAACAGAGTTCATACATAAAAGGCCATATATTGTATAATTCCATGTATATGAAATATCCAGAAAAGGCAAATCTACAGAAACAGAAAGCAGATTAGTGGTTGCCAGGGATTGGGGGGAACAAGGATGCAGAGTGACTGCTAATTGGTAGGAGTTTCTTTGGGGGGGTGATGAAAATGTTCTAAAATTAGAGTATTGTGATGGTTGCACAACTCTGTAAATATGCTAAAAATCACTGTACACTTTAAACGTGAATTTATGGTATGTTAATTATGTTCCATAAAACTGCTGGGAAAAAGATTCCAGGAGAAAGTAGGTAGAGCTTCGGGCAGTGCGTGGCTCAGTAAACGCTGATTATTATTAATGATTAGGTCTCACGAGATAATTTAAGGCCCTAGAAGCAGTGAGTGCTATGGGACTGCCACACTTCTGGCTCAGGCTGGACGTTTAAGCCTCTGCGTCCCTGAACTCACCTGGGTCTCTTCAAAGTTCCTCGTAAATGAATGGGCGAAACAATCCCCGCCCATGTCCGTGGAGTCTCGCGAGGAGCGGGGCTCAGGAGGCAGATGAGGAATCCGTGGAGGAAGCCCTGGGGCTCCGGCTCACGTTCTGCAGTAGGTGACAGGCCCGGCTTTGGGCCAACCCGGAAAGGCCCGAGCTCGTCCAGGTGAGTTCTTGTGATTGGCAGCCCGGAGGAAGGCGGGGAGGGCTGTGGTGACGGCTGCCCCGCCCCCTCACGTCGGGCCTGTCGGCCCCAGCCGGGGTAAGGTGGGCGGGGCCCGGGGTCTGCGGCGCCCATTGGGCGTGGGGGGGAGAGCGCGCCCGGGTGGGCCTGGAGCCCCGCCCCCATCCTTGCGGCGGCCAATAGGCTCCGCGCGTGGGCGGGGCGTCGGTGGCGGCCGGGCGGCTGAGGTGGCCGCTGGGGCTCAGGCGGCGGGCGCGGCCGGGATGGCGAAGAGCAACGGAGAGAATGGGCCGCGCGCGCCCGCGGCCGGGGAAAGCCTGTCGGGAACTCGGGAGAGCCTGGCCCAGGCTCCCGACGCCGCAACCACGGATGAACTCAGCTCTCTCGGGTCCGACTCCGAGGCCAACGGCTTCGCTGAGCGCCGCATCGACAAGTTCGGCTTCATCGTGGGCTCGCAGGGCGCCGAGGGCGCGTGAGTAGGGCCGGGGATCGGGACCGAGCGCGGTACCCACGAGGGGGGCGTCGACGCGGAAGGAGACGCCCTTGGAACTCGCCGACACGTCCCCCTCCCAAGCAGGGACCACCAATCCCCCTTCCCTCCCCTGCCCCACCCCCACCACCCCTGCCTTCCCAGACCCGCCCCCTTCGCCGTCCTACTTCCGACCCAGGGGCGGACGGGGCCACACCTCCACCCCGCCACCTCCACCCTCCAGACAGACTGACCCGCCTCCAGAAGGGTCAGTGCCCTCCTCCCAGCCGTGGGACAGAACGGCAGACACTGCCCAAACCCACCCCTGCCACAGAGGCCTTAGGGATGATTGTCTCTGCCATCCCGACAGGCTCCCAGATGGCTGCCCCCCACCTCCGTCCATAGACACCTATTCTCCATCCCTTCCCCCTCCCACAAACGCCCTTGTCTCCCCACCCCACTGCCCCACACCAAGAGACCTCAGACCGACTTCAGGACTGACTGCCCTGCCCCCACCCCGTCCCAGGACAGACTGGCCCTTTCCTCGAGGCACACAGACCTCTGGATGGACTGACACTGGTCACTTCCCTCCCACACAGCTCTATCCTGGGACAGTCTCTTTTCCTCATGGAAGGGTCAGAGAATGGCCCCTACACCCTCATACACAGCTTCCTCCACTGGCACTGGCAACAGGTGGGCAGGTACTCCCCCCTTCCCAGCACCTACTGGGCGACAGCCCCCCACTATCAGGACAGACCGTCAGCTCCAGCAGCCACAGGAGCCAGTCGGTGGGCTCTGTGCATGTCCTGGGGACATGCACCTCCTCCCAAAGGGAGATATTGGGCATGGGAAGGGGGCAGGCAGGGAGACAACAGGGTCCCTGCTCATATAGCACCTCCAGATGCCCTATCCCTAGAGCACCCAGGCACCTAGCTGGCAGAGAAATGTGGGGCAGTGGAACAGCACCTTCCCTCCATGCTGGGCCACACGTTGCCCCCACAGAACCCCCGAGCCCAGGCCTCAGAGATCAAGTGTACGGGATGGTGGGCCCCTCAGGAAAGATGGACTCCATACCCCACTCCCGTTCCAGCTGTCCTGTCACTTGAGATCAGTGTTGTGCACAGAACTGACAAGGCTCCCTCCTGATGTGTGCTTTCCATCCCAGTCACTAGTAGGAGCTTCTGGGACCCTGCCATGACCCTACTCCAGAGGATATCCTTTCTCCCCCTCTCTGACCATTTGAGATTGTCCAAGGTCACCCCAGACTCTCTCGTGACTTATGGAAGCGCTTTCACTGTCTAAGAACCCCTGTCACTTCTGGGATTTCCCCAGCCACAGAGCCTCTTATTCACCTGGCCTCCTTCTCCCTTGGAGAAATCCAGGCCCCTCCCCTCAGGGGAGTTCCCTGTTACCCACTGGATCTGTCTCCTCCAGGACCTCCCTGCTGGCTCACAGCAGGCTAAGCTTAGTCCAGGCCTCAGAGACAGAGCACCCCTCATTCTGAACCATCACCCTGACTGATGCTTTGTCACAGTTCCCCAGGGTTTCGCTTGTGAGAACGTAGTGGGGACCTGGAGTGTTTTGAATTGAGGAGCAGTCACCAGGGATTTGGGCCCAGGGAGGGGTGTGGTCTTGAGATCTGGGAAAGGAGTTCCCAGCTGCATTTATGGGACCTTGGAAGGAAGAGCTCAGATTTGTTGAGGAATGCTAGAGCATGAGAATTCCTACTACATGCTTCTCAGGCAGTCAACCAGACCTTGGGGTGAAGAGAAATCGATATATTAGGAAAAGGCCAGACTTAGGAATTACACTTGCTAGCTTTGTGACCTTGGGCAAGATCCTGAATCCCTGAGCCTGTTTACTCACTGTTAAGGGCAACAGTAACTCCCACTTCCCAACATTACTTTGGGGGTTAAGTGAGATCAGATATGTGAAAGTGCCTAGCACAGCGCTTGACACAAGTAGTGGCCCAGAAAATGTTAGTTTTCTTTCTTTCCTTCTAAGGGTCTGAGAAATGAAGAGAAAAATGAGGGCATATCTCTGGTATTTGTGGGCAGAGTGAGGCTCCAGTGGAAGGACCTCCCTTTGGCTGTAGTCACCATCCAGGCAGCCAGACATCTGTCTTCCCCACCCCACAACCACAAACTCAGGGCGTGGCTCTGCAGACACCCTCTATATCACTGCTGTCTGTAGGTGTGGGGCTGAGGTAGGATCCCAGGTCCACTCCTCTCTCCTCCTTCCGTCACTTTCTGGAGCTTGTCAGTCAACCCAAAATCTCTGGTATCTGAAAACTTCAAAGTTCCCTACTTAGTTTATATTGTGGTTTCAAAAAAGCCAAGAGTAAGTCCCTGCCCAAGGCCATAGAGGGGAAGTTATGAGAAGTTTCAGGGTGACTGCCCTGAACCCAGTCTCGTGGTTGAAGGCTAGGAGTCCATGTTCTATGCTAGAGAAGTGAAACATTAGCACTCATTGGTACTGTGGAGATTGGTGGGGACTCTGACTCCAGATTAAAAGTCCATTTCAGCTACCCTGGGCCAAAGGTTGTCTCAAGACAGTTTGATTGTGGAAGTTGCCAGGCCTAGGGGGAAGAAAGAAAGCAGGTCATAGGCCACCTCACTCAGGTGACTATTAGCTACATGGCATGAGTAGATCAAAAAACCATAGACTGCACTGTAAGGGATCTTTTTTTTTTTTTTTTGAGATGGAGTTTCTCGTCACCCAGGCTGGAGTACAATGGTGTGATCTTGGCTCAATGCAACCTCTGCCTCCTGGGTTCAAGCGATTTTCTGTCAGCCTCCTGAGTAGCTGGGATTACAGGCACCTGACACCATGCCCAGCTAATTTTTCGAATTTTTAGTGGAGATGGGGTTTCACCATATTGGCCAGGCTGGTCTTGAACTCCTGACCTCAGGCGATCTGCCTACCTTGGCCTCCCAAAGTGCTAGGTTTATAGGCGTGAGCCACCATGCCTAGCCTGTAAGGGATCTTAATAGATTGACCAGCTTAGCCATTACGTATACAGATAAGGAAACTGAGGCCTAGAGAGAAGAATAACGTGCTTAAGATCACAGCATATTAGTGGCAGAACTAGGACCTGAACTTAGGTTTTCTGACTCCCAGGTCAGTATAGTTTCCACTGCCCGTTTATAAATACAGCCTTGGCCCCTGCAGGACATCAGATGTCAGACAGGTAGAACAGAAGGGTCTTAGCAGTCACCTGCCTGCTCTTACCTTCCCTGGCTTAGCCCAGCACTTTCAACTCTCTCAGCAGTATACGAGGCTAATAGAAGTGGCCTGGAAGGATAAGAGTATGTTGTCATTTCCAGTTCATTAGACTGATCAGCTTCAGGACTGAGAAGAGGCTCATTCACCTTTTTCTCCTTAGGCCTGCAGTGGACTAATTAATACTTATTTACTGGGAGACACTTCAAGTCCGGAAGCTGAAAATGGCGGGGCATGGTGGCTCACACCTATAATCCCAGCACTTTGGGAGGTTGAGGTGGGTGGATTGCTTGAGTTCAGGAGTTTGAGACCAGCCTGGGCAAAACGGCGAAACTCTGTCTCTACAAAAGAATACAAAAAATTAGCTGGGCATTGTGGTGGGCACCTGTAATCCCAGCTACTCGGGAGGCTGAGAGGTGGGAGGATCACTTGAACCCTCGAGGTGGAGGTTGCAGTAAGCCAAGATTGCGCCACTGTGCTCCATCCAGTTCTTTTTTGAGACAGAACATGACCCTGTCTCAAAAAGAAAAAAAAGGCTGGGTGCAGTGCCTCACGCCTATAATTCCAGCACTTTGGGAGGCTGAGGTGGGAGGATCGCTTGAGCCCAGGAGTTCAAGACCAGCCTGGCCAACATGGTGAAACTTCATCTCTACAAAAAATACAAAAATTAGCTGGGCATGGTGACAGGTACCTATAGTCACAACCACTTGGGACTGGTGGGAGGATCACTTGAGCCCAGGAAGATGGAGGTTGCAGTGAGCCAAAATCATGCCACTACATTCCAGCCTGGGAGACCTTGTCTGAAAAAAAAAAAAAAAAAGTCCAGGTGTGGTGGCTCGCGCCTGTAACCCCAGCACTTTGGGAGGCCGAGGTGCTGAGGTGGGCAGATTACAAGGTCAGGAGTTCGAGACCAGCCTGGCCAACATGGTGAAACCCTGTCTCTAGTAAAAATACAAAAATTAGCCGGACATGGTGGTGCATGCATGTAGTCCCAGCTACTTGGGAGGTTGAGGCAGGAGAATCGCTTGAACTCAGGAGGTGGAGGTTGCAGTGAGCCAAGATCATGCCACTGCACTCCAGCCTAGCGACAGAGCAAGACTCTGTCTCAAAAAAAAAAAAAAAAAAAAGCTGAAAGTGACCTTAGATATGGCCCTCATCATACAGATTGATAAACTGGAGGCCTGTGAGAAATCAGTCTCCTCTCTTCAGTCTATTAGGAGCAAAGCTAGGAATTAAACCTGAGATTCCTGATTCCCAGTCCTAGGCCTTTCCATTTCTTCACCTTGTCTGTCTTTGGAGCCTACTCTGCAGGGAAACTTTAGTAAAACTGAGATGGTCCCTGTCTGCTTTTGAGTAGTAGCCACAGGCAAGAAAGCAGCTAGCCAGTAAATAATCCTTTGGGTGGCATAGGCATAGACCAGAGTGCCGACAGCATTAGTTCTCTGGCTTGGCTGGAGACCGAGTGGGGCATTGAAGCCCAGGAAAGGCCAGGCGCAGTGGTTCATGCCTGTAATCCCAGCAATTTGGGAGGCTGAGGTGTGCAGATCATTTGAGAGTAGGAGTTCGAGACCAGCCTGGCCAACATGATGAAACCCCATCTCTACGAAAATACAAAAATTAGCAGGGCGGTAGTGGCACGTGCCCATAATCCCAGCTACTCAGGAGGCTGAGGGAGGAGAATTGCTCAAGCCTGGGAGATGGAGGTTGCAGTGAGTTGAGATCACGTCACTGCACTCCAGTCTGGGTGAGAGAATGAGACCTTGTCTCAAAAAAAAAAAACAAAAACAAAAAAGAAGCCCAGGAAGGGCCAGATGAGGAGAAAGACATGTTTGCAGCAGGGAAGGGTGGGGAGGAGTGATGATACCTTTCCTGTCACTTTGGGGCAGGAAGAACAGACTTGTTTGGTAGCCCTTCTGTAGCATAGAGGAAATGGTCAGGAAGGGAAGAAGGATACAAGTTGTATACTAGGTCTCCTGGCCTGAGGGAAGTAACCTGAGAGAGGTGGTCCCTGACCTTCCTCTCCTTTTCCTATATGATTGTCAGGTCTGGCCTCCTGAGGCTGAGAGCTTCCTACCCAGCCTGAGTCCACTCAGTCTGCAGGCCAGATGAGATGAGGAGCTATGTTCTCTGGATCCCATGGGTGTTGGCTTCCTGTTATGGGAACAAGGGATCTGAGCTGCACCCAGGGGAGAAACATCTAGAACAGCAGTTGTGTTCTTTAGTTCCCATTCCCTGGGGCTTTCATTACTAGCCAATTTTGGAAATCATAGAACTGGCTTAATTGGCATCCCTATAGTTTAGTGTGTGCCAGTTTTTACTGGAGTGGGGTCCGGGCTCTCCTGGCAGGCCACATCTGACTCCTTGCCTTACCACCACCTTCTCTAGTTTGTAAACTCAGAGCATCTACTTTTCTTTAGCTGTTACAGATCCCAGGAGGGCATGGAACTGGCGATGGGGTGGACCCTGGGTGGCCCATCTGGAAGGAGGCATTTGTACATATGGGGCCCTGGTCTGTGACTCTAGACCACAGGCCCTCCCATTTCTCTCATTTTTCCCTTCTTAGCCTCAAAGGAAAATCCAGTTTGGTGGCCCTGTGAGTGTTAGGGCGTCAGACAAGACCTGACTTGGTAAAGGAGGGAACCAGCACACCAGCTGCTACCCTGGGAAGGTGCCTGCATGTCCGCCTGCTAGGAAACTCTAAGCTGTGGGAAAGAGATAAGACAGTAGCATCTACTTGATGTTTTGTCCTACCAGCATCTGGGCCTGAAACAGGAACTCCCAAGGGGCAGCGAGGCCTGGCTCTGGCCCAGCCACCCAATCTGTTTATACCAAGGGGGGTGAGAGAAGGCGCTGTGTGCTCCCTCCTCACACAAGCGCCAGAGTCTGACTGGCTGTGGGATCTTGGACATGTTGCTTCACTTCTCTGAGCCTCAGTTTCTCACCTGCAAAATGGCTATGATAACACTGACTTTGCAGGATCATTTTGAGGTTTAAATGAACTAATGTTTGAAAAAGTCTGGCACAGGGTAGGTGCTCAGTGAATGTTCTGCCTCTTAAACACTGGAGTGGCTTGTGGTTCTATCTTTTCATTTTCTCCTTCCCATCTTTAGCTATAGTGATGAGCATCAATGAGGCCCAGCCCCTGTGGGCAGGAGTGAACCCTAACCCATGGTGAATCCTCACTTCCCTTGAGAGGGGGGGGTTATCCCCGTTCTGTGGATGAGCACACTGAAGACCTGAGGAGAAGGTGCCCAAGGTTTGCCAGCTGGTAAATGGCAGAACTGGGACTAGAACCTGTTTCTTGGCACTGAATCCAGTAGTAACTACGCCTTGCTAAGGTGGCAGCAGGCAGGGTGCCAGGTGCTTACAAGTCTCTAAGGCCCCCACACCCAGGGCAGGAATTAGCAGGGATCTGGCTGCCTCCCCATCCCAGTCTGGAGGGCAAGGCAGGTCTCAGTACAGTGAAAGGTCATGGCCATCAAGCAGGAGAAAGGCACAGGGAGGAAGATCCTTGGAGAGGTCCTGGAAGCACGGCCAGATCAGGCCTGGCCTAGTCCTCCCATAGGCCGGAGTCCACATCACATTGGTCTTGACCCCAACATGCTACATAATGGCCATTTGACTTTGATATCTAGTCTGTGCCTTTTGGAAGAAGTGTTACTTTGTAGATTAAGCAGAGATTATGTTCCTTATACCAGAGAGGAATCTAAAGGTTGAAGAACTCTTGCTGTTAGTGAACTGTGGAGCCAGATCAGAGAGGGATTCCAGGTCCTTCGACTCTCACCCAGTGCTCCTCTAGCTACATAGCACTACCCATTCTCTTCCCCATTCTCTTCCTCAGTCAAGCTAATTGAGCCTGCAGGCTCAGGAGGCATTGCTGACCAGAGCAGAGTCCTGCCATCACCCATCCATTGTCCTAGCTGACCCCTTTATCCTGCAGACAGTGCAATTGAGGGGTAGGAGGCCTCCTTTAAACTCATTAGTCTGTCCCTGGTAAATCTATTGCCACAATCCTGGGTCCAGAGACCCTCCCCAGCAGGGAGAAGGCTGTACTGGCCACCCCACTGGCAAGTCAATGCTTCTGATACTTAGCCTGCTTAGAAGCCCTCACCTAGGATTTCAGGACAGCTGCCAACTTTGGCTTTCTCTGTCTCATCCTTCCCTTTCCCATCTCTCCTGCCCCCACCCTACCCTACTCCATTCTATGTCCTGTTAGTTCTTCAGAGGCTGCCATAGTTTAGCATGCACGCCTCTTCAGGTAGAGAAATAGAAAGCAGACCCAGCAGCCTGGGAGAGCAAGCCAAGGCTTACTTTTGCCGGCTTATCCATCTTAGCAGTGAGGTTAATTTACCACACATTTATTGAGCACCTACTCTGCCAGACCCTGTGATTTGGACAAGAGATACAGAACTGAACAACACGTCTGTGTTTTATTGCCCTCAAGGCACTCACAGACTTGCTGAAAATAGAACCACAGATAAATCTTTACAGTGTTGAGTGATGAAGGCTCAGGATATAGACCTGATCCTGCCTTCACAGGGAAATCAGACATTAAACAAGTTATAACTTGAGGCATTCAGTTGCTCTGGGAGTCTAGAGGAAAAGCAGCCAGCCCCACCTACAGGAGCCTAGAAAGTAGTAGCATTTGATCTAGGCCTCAGAAGAGGCAAGGCAGGGCAGTCCATTGGATGAGAGGGACCCCATGTGCAAAGTCCTCCCAAAAACAGTTGTTTGAGCATGTATGCCAAGAGCAGAGGTGACAAGAGGAATGGGAGGTAGTAGGATAATACAAAGCAAGGGGAGGTTAGGAAAATGGGCTGGGCGGTCTGAGTCTAGCCTTGAATGTCAGGCTGAGGCCTCCTGTGTTGCTTAAAGGTTAGTCCAGGTCTGGCATGGAGGATGACATAAAGAGGAGCTGGACCGCAGGCAGTCAGACCTGTTGGGAGAATCAAGGATAGCCTAAAAGGGCTGTGGTGAGGCCTGGAAGAGATCTGGAGCAGTGAGGATAAAGAGGCAGGCAAATCAGCTGGGCGCAGTGGCTTATGCCTGTAATCTCAGCACTCTGGGAGGCCAAGGTGGGTGGATCATAAGGTCAGGAGTTCAAGACCAACCTGACCAACACAGTGAAACCCCATCTCTACTAAAATACAAACAAAAAAAAAATTAGCCGGGCGTGGTAGCTCATGCCTGTAGTAATCCCAGCTACTCAGGAGCCTGAGGCAGGAGAATCACTGAACCCAGGAGGCAGAGGTTGCAGTGAGCCGAGATCGGGCCATTGCAATCCAGCCTGGGCGACAGAGCAAGACTGTCTCAAAAAAAAAAAAAAAATGCTGGCAAATCATTCGGGCTTGGTTCATGACTGCTCTGTGGGCTGATGGAGAGGTGGGGAGGCTCTGGACTACCTGAAGTGGCCTTGGCCTCTTACAGAGTCCATTCTGTAGCCCTCTGGCTACAGGGAAGCAAGGCCAGCTGTGGCCTTCCTCTGAAGTGGGCAGTGGGCTGCTACTGACTCTGCTTTGTCACAGCTCTGGGCTCCCCAAGGTGCCTGGTATGGCTGGCATGCTCAGGGCACATCAAAGAGTTCCTTGTCTCCTTCCAGCAGGAGGGTGGGTTGGCTGACCTGATTGGGGGAATGAATAGGATAAGCGGTGTTGAGCTTCATGGTCTCTGCCTGGCAGACATGTTGGATGGCAAGGAAGGATGTAAGGAGAACCACAAGAGAGGAGTGGATCCTGAGGACATGGAAAACCTACCTTAGGGTGGTATGGCAACTGGGGGAGGGTGGGTTTGGGCCTTTGGACACAGCGTAAAGTGATCAAGGGGAGGCAGATTGCAACTGGGGGCCTGTTTGACTTCACCTGGCACCTTTATTCTGTTCTTAGAGGTGGTACCTTGGCTGGGACAGCATCTGTGAGAAGGCAAACCCCTCAGCACTTACAAGAGACACCACCAGCAGCATCTTGGAGATGAGAAATTCTGGCTGGAAATGTGGATTTTAGGCTAGTGTGTGAGAAAGGGCTCTGAACCAGGCACAGGGGTCAGAATGTCAGTGATGGCTCCATCATTGACCTTTTAATATGTGACTTAGGCACATTCCTTACCTGACCATAGGGCTAATGCTTCCAGTTTTTCACCCAGCACTTACTATATGTGCAGCCTGTGCTAGGCTCAGGATATAGACCTGATCCTGCCCTCACAGGGAAATCAGACATTAAACAAGTAGTTGCAACCAGCCTGGGCAACATAGTGAGAGCCCATCTCTAAAAAGATAAATTAGCTGGGTGGTGCGTGCTGGTAGTCCCAGCTACTAGGGAGGCTGAGGCTGAGCCTGGGAGCTTGAGGCTGCAGTAAGCTATGATTGTGCCACTGTACTCCAGCCTGGGTGACAGAGCAAGACCCTGTTTCTAAAAAAAAAAATTTAAAGAGAAACAAGTTACCAGGTGTGGTTGTATACAAAGGATTGTGAGGATCAAATGAGAGAATTGGATTAAGAGCATGGTGTAAACAAAGACTGCTGAACAGGGATCTGGAGACCTCAGCCCTGGGCCTTACTGAGCCACTAACTAGATATGTGACCTTGAGAAAGTTGCTTAATCTCCACGCTCCCAGGTTCAAGCAATTCTCATGCCTCAGCCTCCTGAGTAGCTGGGATTATTGGTGCCGGCCACCAGGCCCAGCTGATTTTTGTATTTTTAGTAGAGACAGGGTTTTGCCATATTGGTCAGGCTGGTCTCAAACTCTTGACCTCACGTGATCCACCCACCTTGGCCTCCCAAAGTTCTGGGATTACAGGTGTGAGCCACTATGCCCGGTGAAAATTGCTTAATCTTTTTAACTTTAGTTCCCCCACATAAAAATAACATAGTTTGTATGTGTGTATGTGTGTGTGTATGGTTTTTTTGTTTGTTTTTTGGGATGGAGTCTCACTCTGTCACCAGGCTAGAGTGCAGTGGTACAATCTCGGCTCACTGTAACCTCTGCCGCTCGGGTTCAAATGATTCTCCTGCCTCAGCCTCCTGAGTAACTGGGATTACAGGTGCCCACCACCATGCCCAGCTAATTTTTGTAGTTTTCGTAGATATGGGGTTTCACCATCTTGGCCAGGCTAGTCTTGAACTCCTGAGCTCGTGATCCACCCAGCTCAGCCTCCCAAAGTGCTGGGATTACAGGCATGAGCCACTGTGCCCCGCTGTGTGTTTGTTTTTTAAGAGACAGGGTCTGGTTCTGTCACCCAGGCTGGAATGCAGTGGTACAATCACAGCTCACAGCAGCGTCAACCTTCCAGGCACAAGCGATCTTCCTACTTCAGCCTCCTGAGTAGCTAGGATTACAGGCTCGAGCCACCATGCCTGGCTAGTTTTTTCCCTTTTTGTAGAGAGAGAGTCTCACTATGTTCCCCAGGCTGGTTTCAAACTTCTGGGCACAAGCGATCCTCCCTCTTCAGCCTCTCAAAGTGTTGAGATTATAGGCATGAGCCATCCTACTAGCCAAACTAAGGTAGTTTTAATGGGATGGTGTTGAAGACAGCTACATCTGACATCCTGAGACTGACCTTGGAGTATATGAAAAGTGCCTTGAAGCCTGGGTAATATAGGGAGACCCCATCTCTACAAATAATTTAAAAATTAGCTGGGCATGTTGGTCTGCAGCTGTGGTCCCAGCTACTTGGGAGGCTGAGGTGGGAGGATCACTTGAGCCTGGGAAGTCAAGGCTGCAGTGAGCCATTATTGCACCGTTGCACTCCAGCCTGGGCAATGGACTAAGACCCTATCTCAAAAAAAAAAAAAAGGAATAGTGCTTTGAGATGTTCTCTATGTGGTATCATGCAAGTTCAGGAGGATCACCATGGCACATGCCATAGAAGCTAGTGCTCCCAGCATGCTCTGTTCCTCCTATGAGAGGGTCTCTCTATTGATTGATTGAGACAGGGTCTGCTTTTTTTGCCCAGGTTGGTCTTGAACTCCTGGCTTCAAGTAATCCTCCTGCCTCTGCCTCCCAAAGTGCTGGCATTAGAGGCATGAACTACCATGCCAGGCTGGACTTCTCTTTGTGTGTAGGGTATAGGATCAGTGTCCCTCAGGTCTTTGGGGATGTAATCAAATCAAGGGATGCTTTGATTTATCTAGCTTTTTTTTTTTTTTTTTTTGAGACAGTTTCGCTTTTGTTGCCCAGGCTGGAGTATAATGGCACAATCTCAGCTCACTGCAACCTTTGCCTCAGGTTCAAGTGATTCTCCTGCCTCAGCCTCCTGAGTAGCTGGGATTACAGGCACCTGCCACCACACTCGGCTAATTTTTGTGTTTTTAGCAGAGACAGGGTTTCACCATGTTGGCCAGGCTAGTCTCGAACTCCTGATCTCAGGTGATCTGCCTGCCTCTCTTTAGTCTGCACGGTGCTTTCATTTCCACCGCCTCACAGTAACGCTTATAGGAGCAATGGGAAATTGGTAGGCTATTATTTTACCCTGTTTACTGATGAGGAAACCAAGGCTGAGCAAGTGATGGAATGGGGCCTGGAACCCAGCACCCCCTCCTTCCCAGTTTTCCATCTTACCAAAGTTAGTGACCACTGTGTGGCCTCTGCTTCCCTTCCTGTCCCAGCCGTAGGACTTCAGCCCAGCCCCAAGTGTCTGCACTTCTCCTACCAGGCTTCTCAGGTTGTTTTTGTTGCTAAATTGTCATGGTGGATGACACAATTCCTGCCCCAGGACTCCACACACAAGGCAGAGCAGAAGCAGCTGGGTCATGAGTGGCCCAGTGAAGGAGCGTAAGTGTGGCGAACTGTCCTTTCTCAGAGCTTTGGGCCTTGGACACTGTGAGTCCAGAAGTCATCTTCCCCGGCCAGCCACTTTTAGAGAATGCTGCTGCTTTCCCTTCCATCTCTGTCTTGACTTCAGAAAAAAGGAGAACATAGGCCGGGCACTGTGGTTCATGCCTCTAATCCATGCCTATAATCCCAGGAGGTCAAGGTGGGCAGATCCTTTCAGTCCAGGAGGTCAAGACCAGCCCGGAACATCATAGTGAAACTGTATGTCTACTAAAAATACCAAAAAATGAGCTGGGTGTGGTGGCGGCATTGGGAGCGGGGGTTATTATTAGGATTAAGGGAGATGTTGTTGGTAAAGCACCCAGCACAGTGTGTGTCACAAAGTAAGGGCTCTGTGGAACATGGTGGCTCTCACAATTCGAGTGTGAATTACCCTCTGAGATTTCACCTCAGGCATTTAGGTAAGGGAGCAATGCAGCATTGGGGTGAAGATCTGGCTTCCCTCACATGCTCTTCCAACCCACCCCAAGACCTTGGGGATTAGGCAGGAGCTAGTCCCACTCAGCTTGTACTCTGGAGCTTCCTGGCCTGCCGGGGCAGGTTGGGAATCCCCCCCATGAGTTCCTCGCTTAGTCATCTGGAGCAGGGCCCTGATCTGAGGACCTGATCTTCCCTTTCCTTGGCCTGTGAAGATAAGCAGAGGTAAGAGCAAAGGTGGGCCTCCTGAAACATTCAACTCAAGGCTTGCAACCAGAATGCTGCCCAGGGCCTCTGTCCTCCTGGGTGGTGGCAGTCACTTTGGGAAGGGGTCCGAGTTTGCTTAATAATTGTCACCACCCTTCTCTGTGGTTTTTGTGTGGGTTTTTTTGATGGGTTTTGTTTTGTTTTGTTTTGTTTTTGAGTCAGGGTCTCCCTCTGTCGCCCAGGCTGGAGTGCAGTGGCACGATTATAGCTCACTGCAGCCTTGAACTCCTGGCTCAAGTGACCCTCCACCCCAGCTTCCTGAGTAGCTATGACTGCAGGCCTGTACCACTATGCCTGGCTCTTTTTTTTTTTTTTTTTTTGAGATGGAATTTCACTCTGTTGCGCAGACTGGAGTGTACAGTGGCACAATCTTGGCTCACTACAACCTCCACCTCCTGGGTTCAAGCGATTCTCCTGCCTCAGCCTCCCAAGTAGCTGGGATTACAGGTGTGCGCCACCACACCCAGCTAATTTTGTATTTTTAGTAAAGATGGGGTTTCACCATGTTGGCCAGGACGACCTGGCTAATTTTAAAAATAATTTTGTAGAGATAGGGTCTCACTCTCTTGCCCAGGCTGGTCTCAAACTCCTTGCCTCAAGCAATCCTCTGGCCTCTGCCTCCCAAAATGTTGGAATTGTAGGCATGAGCTACTGTGCCTGATACCATGTAGACTTTCATCCTGAGCTTCCTGTTCTGCTTCTGAATGACCCCTCCGTCCTCCCAGGATAATCATGATAATGCCATTTCACAGAGGAGCCTGTATGGTGGACGAGGCTTTCACCTACATCACCTTATTTAATTCTGTGAGAATATTTATCATCATAGTCCCCATTTTAGAGAAGCAGAAGCCAAGTCCCAGAGAGGCAAAGTGGCTTGCCAAGCATCACACAGCTTGTGTCTCTGAGTCCACTGAGCTCCAAGCTCCTCAGGAGCAAGGCTGTACACCCAGCCAGGTGGACAGCACTCAGTGCTGGAGTTGAGTGACAGAGCGGGGAGGTGAGAGGGCCTAGATTCACTTTCCAGTGCCATCCCCTGCTTGAGTTGGACTTTGGCCAGTTATTGTCTTGCTGAAGAACCTGAGTTTCCTTATCCACAAAGGGAGTTGATAATTAGAGGACCTGTCTCATGGGCTTGTCAGGATTAAATGAAATAATGTAAGTTAAGTGCTGAGCACAGTGTCTGGTACATAGCCAGCATCTGGTAAGTGTTCTAACAGACATTCAGTTAAGTTAATTGAATATTAGAATTCTAATGTTATAAAATGCCATCGTCAAGCAGATCTGTACTGAGCCCTGTGCTGGGCTTTGAGGAAGATGTAGAGATGGTACCAGGCCAGAGAGGGAGTGCTCTTCATCACGCTCTTACAGTGCTTTACCCACCTGATCTCAAGGCAGAGGGCTGTATTCCCCTCTCACTGCTGGCAACACTTAATGAAACTCAGGGTGTCTGAGGTCACCAAGCTAATGAATTAGTCAACACACATTTGTTGAGCACCACCTAGGTATCAGGCACTGTCCTAGGCTTGGGACACACTGCAGAGAATGAGGCCAAGAGAGCCCCTGCCCTCCAGGAACACACCTTCTCATGAAATGCTGCCTGCAGAACAGCCTTCAGGTGGAGAAGCTACACCCGTGCCACTGGGCAGCTCACATTCCCCGAACACGCCATTCCCTTCCCTATTAACTTGTATTTGAACGTACTGAGCCTTTTGCCTGGTGTGTCCTTTCCCCTTTCTCAGCCTAGCTACTTCCCCGTCACCCTTCAAACCCCAATTGAAAAGTTAACTCCCCTTTAAAGCTTTCTCTAAACATCCCACCCTCACCCTGGGGTCTTTTTGCAGTCTCCTAGCTCCTTCTACAAGCTCCTGTGATAGCACTTCTTCTCTGTGTGCTAGTTACTTACCCACCCATTTGTCTCTGCCAGATTGACCTCCTCAAGGCAGGGACCACATTTGATTCATCTTTGTAGATTCAGGGCCTGGAACACAGGCTCTAGAAAGGTGTGCATGGAATATAATGAGGGGCTGATTGTGTTCTGTCCCTGGAGTGGTTAGGAAAGACTTTGTAGAGATGAGAAGGAGTTTGGAGTGAGGCTTCCCAAGAAGATGGCACCAAATTTGAATGGGGTTTGAAGGAAGATGGCTGAGGGGCAGGGGCCTCTAGAGATGGGACTAGGGGAGGAAGGGATGTGCAGGGAAATGGAGGGCCTTGAGAGCCAGGGCCTGAAGTTTCTTTGTTTTTTTTCTGTTGTTGTTGTTATTATTGTTACTTGTTTTTTGTTGAGAAAAAATCTTGCCCTGTGACCCAGTGGCCCAGTCTAGGGTGCAGTGGCATGATTATGGTTCACTGCAGCTTCAAACTCCTGGGCTCAAGTGATCCTCCCACTTCAGTCTCCCGAGTAGCTGGGACTACAAGGCGTGTGCCATCATGCCCAACTACAGGGTTTGAGGTTCCTGTTGGATAACGAGGGCAGTAGAGAGTCATGAACGAGTCTGGGCAGAGGAGGGGCTTTATATAAACAGTGAGTCAAGGCTAATGTGGGTAAGATCTATCAGTGAGATCTAACAATTTGGTAAGGATGGGTGAGGGAGCCATACATGAGTCAGGGTGGCCCCTGAATGCCTACAGTGAGATTGTGATCCAAGGACCCAGTCACCAGCAAGAGAATTTCAGGCAGCATTCTGCCTGGTAGGATCTGGGATTTGGAGAAGGGTTGTCTTCTGTTGAGAATAGTCTCAGGTAGCACGCAGTGACAAACACCTGTAATCCTACCACTTTGGGATGCTGATGCAGGCGGATTGCTCGAGCCCAGAAGTTTGAGACTAGCCTGGGCAATATGACAAAACCTTGTCTCTACAAAAAATACAAAACTTAGTGGGGCATGGTAGCAGGAGCCTATGGTCCCAACTTCTTGAGAGGCTGAGGTGGGAGGATTGCTTAAGCCCGGGAGGCAGAGGCTGCAGTGAGCTGAGATCGTGCCACTGCACTCCGGCTTGGGCAACAAGAGTGAGACCCTGTCTAAAAAAAAAAAGAGAGAGATAGAGAAAACAGCCTCCATACCTTTCTGCAGTTGTCAGGGAGAGCTGCTTTGGGGGTTTCTTCTGTGGTCTGCACCCTTCTGTAACTGAGTGCATGAAAGGAAGGTGGATTCCTCCGTTTTTCTTTTGGGAGCCAGCAAGGCTTGTGCCTAAAGGAACCATTTCTCACAATGAGTAGGGTGGAGCTGAGCAGAGTGGAGAGCTGGGCAGAGGCCCAGGGCACCAAGGCCAGTGAAGGGTTGAGAGAACCTGTTTACCATTGTGCACTGACCCAGCACTGGAAGGAGGAGAGCCAGGGAATTCCTCATGAGAAAGAGAGGCAGGCCGAGAATTAGCCTGCATTGCGAAGGAGGGAGAATGAAGCAAGCAGACTCTCTCACTCAAACAGGGAGCCTGGACGCTGCCAGCCAGCTCCAATGCAGGGATGGCCGGGCCCCAGAAGGGAGTGCCAGGCTCCCATCTTCCTTTTTCCTACCAACTCACAGTGTGGCCTCGAGCAGATTGCTTACCTTCTGGGGAGAGGATGGCCTCACTGCATGATCTCATAGGTTTCCCAGTCCTGACAGTCAGCCATTTGCACACCACAGGCCTACCCTTCCTGCACTGTGGTTTCCCATCATCACTTCTTATGGAACTGGTCTAAGAGCTATTGATACCTTCATTCATTGCCACCCCTTAGGGTAGTAAACTCCAGAGGCTGTTGCCCAGTATGCAAAACAGGTCAGCCTTTTGTTTATCCTCACTTCACTTTCAAGCTCGGGGTGTAAGAGGGAATGCCTCTGCATCGGTGATTGGCCATGCTCCCCCTGCACCTCCACTTCCCAGTTTTCCACACTTCGGTGGGACTTCCTCCAGCTGCCTCCTCTCCATCCTGGAGACCCAGGTGTGAGGGGTTATTTTCATGTTATTCACTCCTGCCTTTCTCAGCACAGAGGGTGATGAACAAGAGGGAAGGGAATGTGACAGGGATTGAAGCCCTAGTATGTGCGGGGGTGCTTTATATGTCTTGGATAGTTTAGTGCTCAAGTGGCAGCCTCTACTTCCAGGCTATGTAACCGCGGGCAGATTACTTCACTGTGCTGAATCTTAGCGTTCTTGCCTATTAAATGGAGATAATTAAAGCTATTTCCTTGGGAGATTATGTGCCTGTGCAGTGCTTGGCAGAGCTAGTACATGGCCAGCACATGAAATGTGTCAGCTTTTTGCCTCACATCATGTTGACCAGTGCTCTCCGAGGAGGTGGCACTCCTCCTGCATTACAGATGAGGAACTGGAGGCTCAGAGTGTGGAGCAGCCAGCCCGGTTTCACACAGCTGTAAAGCCTTAGGGCTGGGATTAGTGGCCAGGAGTTTGAGTTTGTTTATCATGAGCACATGAAGTAATCTCTCAGAGCCTGCATTGCGTCATGAGTAAAATGGCGGTCATCATGCCCTGTCTACCTCAAAGGCCTGTGTGTGGGACCAGTCAGAGGAGGAAAGAGATGTGAAAGCGCTAGTTAAATTGCAAATACCAGTCACCTAATAGCTACCATTTTGCTGGCCACCCACCAGGCTGGGCCCTTGGATACATTTATTCCTCATTGCAGCCCTGTAAGATTATGAGGTGTGTGTTAACGACTCCACTCTGAAGAAGTTGAGGCTTAGGAGGTCACATGTTTTGTGCATGGTCTCCTGGTTATTAGATGGAGGAACTGGAGTACCTAGCTCAGTTGACTCTATTTATTCTCCTCTACGCCCCACCTGGTTTCCTCAGTGGGTGAGATGAGGATCAGTCCTGTGGTCTGTGACCTCAGACTTTCTGCTTAGGGGTATATTTCTCTTCGTTTGGGCTAATTAGGGAGTGAGGCTTGGAGGAGGGGTTAGACCGGTCCCTTGGTATCAAGGTTTGTCTCCCATGACAGGCCAGGATAAGGAGGTGATGGGCATGGGCACCGCCCCTGCTGAGCCTGCCTAGCCAGAGGTGCTGAGATGTGCTTGGGCAGAAAGCAGATGTCTAGAAGGACAAAGGAAGAGAGAACCCCCACCTTTGGTCTCAGTAGCCTTGGGAAGCAGTCTTGTCCTTCTGAACTTTTGGAAGCCTCCAGCCTCTGGGTTTTGGGAGAAGGCTGGGAAACTGGGAATCTACAGAGAATGGGATCAACAGAGTGTCACTGCTGCCTTGGACCATGACATGGCACAGCATGGCCAGGCCTGTTTCAGCCCAGTAGCCTGACAAGATCTCGTGATTAGGTGCCACCTTGTGTCTCCTCTGAGCCTTCCTCCTCAGAAGCTGGGGCTGCCAGCAATGGTAAGATTGCCCAGGCTTACCATCTCCACCTCACGTTGTGCTGGCAAACCATCCCATCCAGGGTACTGGCGCCTCTGAGCATTGCTAGGTGTGGGCAGGCCACTTACAGGGTTAGTTAGAACACTGGAGGAGGGGGTTAGACTATCTCCAGTGGCTTGGGGGCCAGAGGTGGAGCCACACAGAAGCATCTTGGGAAGGGCATGGTTGCCCGCAGCTTCCCCAGGGAGTTGGAAGTATCACATAGGCCACTGTGACAGAGGGGAAGCCCTGGGTCAGCCACTTATTTATTAGCTTTGTGACTTTGTCCAAGTCATACAACCTCTCTGATCAGGCCAAGTCTGTCATGGGCCAAATGGAAATAGTAATTATTCTGTGAGGGCCCTGATTCACTGGGCTCCTAAAGGGACACATAACATTTGTAAGGCAGAAGTAGCTTGTAGCCCCGAATGCAGGCAGATGAGGGTAATGATCTCATGGAGAAAACCAGGCAAGCAGCTGTTGAACACCTGGAGGTGTGTGGTGGGAGTCACAGAAGAGTTCAAGGCCTGGTCCAGTTGGGGAGGACAGTGCTGAGGAGCATGAGGAAGTGGTAATGAAGTGCTTATTTCACACTTAATGACTTCACTCATTTATCAGTTGGTGCTGAAATCAGTTTTAGGAGCTTGTGACCAGCATTAAAAAAAAAAAAGAAAGAATAGGCTGGGCATGGTGGCTCACGCCTGTAATCCCAGCACTTTGGGAAGCCGAGGTGGGCAGATCACCTGAGGTCGGGAGTTCAAGACCAGCCTAACCAACATGGAGAAACCCCGTCTCTACTAAAAATACAAAATTAGCCGGGCGTGGTGGCACGTGCCTGTAATCCCAGCTACTCAGGGACTAAAGCAGGAGAATGTCTTGAACCTGGGAGGTGGAGGTTGCAGTGAGCCAAGATCGTGCCATTGCACTCCAGCCTGGGCAACAAGACGAAACTTTGTCTCAAAAAAAAAAAAAAAAAAAAAAAGAATAGAATAGTATAAAACCAATCTGGAAATATCAGAGTGCATTAGTACATGTAAGGGCAACTTGTTTCCTAAATGTATTCTGGCTCTGTGTGTTTGTGGGTCTCAGTTTAGAAAGTGTGAGAATAGTGTTTTGAGCCAGGATGAAGGTCTTCAGGTTGGAGGACAGTTAATGAGATCTGGGCAGGCAGGCGTGCAGGCTGTGTCTGGACAGGCATGCAGGCTGTGTCTGGGCAGGCATGCAGGCTGTGTCTGGACGGGCAGGCAGGCATGCAGGCTGTGTGAGGACAGGCATGCAGGCTGTATGGAGGCTGAGGGCTTGGCCTGTGGAAGCATCGAAGTGTACAGGGGTCAAGAGCATGAGCTGTAGAGTCAGTCAGGCCTGGGTTTGAGTCCCAGCTCTGCCACTTATAGCTACATGGTCTTAAGGAAAACTCTTAACCTTACTAACTAAGCCTTGGATTTTACTTTAAAATGGGGAGAATGATGTTATAGTAGGGTTACTATGAAAGGTACATGTGATAAACGTATGTGAGGCATTGAGTAGAACATTGGTAAGTAGTAACTCATCTACAAATGGTCACTACTGTTGCTGATATTATTATTGTTGTAGTTCTGAATTTTAGTGTCATATTGGGCTCTGAAGGGTTACTGTCACTTGGAGAAGGGAGAAGAAAGGACCTTCAAGTAGAGATGAGTGGATCATGAGGGGATAAGCATGTGTATGCCTGGTATGGGAGGGGTCTGAGAATTGTGTGGCCTCAAAAGGGGTATTGAGATTACAGGTAGAAGATACTAGGACAATGTTGGCTTAACTGGGGGAACAAAGTTTTAGCAGTGGAAACTGTTTAACAATAGGGTGACTTTGCCTGGAGGTAAGGAAGGTCCATCCCTGGTTGAGTTCCAGCAGTGGCTGAGCTGCAAGAGACTGGTGTCACTTGGCTCTTTTGGCTTCAGAGACTCCCTCAGGCTACCTACCCTAAGGAAGGAGGGGTTTTTCTGGAGGATGAGGGAGGCCCCCAGATTTGAGACACCCCCCATGGGCCATTTGGTCCCTTATACTGGGCCAGCTTCTCTCTCACTAGCAGCTGGTTAGTGTCCTTTCCACTGTCAGGAGGAAGCCACCTCAGGGCTTTACACTGTCACATTGTTTTCAGGGACCCCTCTGGCTCCAGCTTTATCTCACAGCTCCTCTCTGGACATCCTTAGAGGATTAAATTCATAAGATAGGCTGGGCACAGTGGCTCACGCCTATAATCCCAGCACTTTGGGAGACCGAGGTGGGCAGATCACGAGGTCAGATCGAGACCATCCTGGCCAACATGGTGAAACCCTGTCTCTACTGAAAATACAACATTAGCTGGGCACGGTGGTGCGTGCCTGTAATCCCAGTTACTCGGGAGGCTGAGGCAGGAGAATAATTTGAACCTGGGAGGCAGAGGTTGCAGTGGGCTGAGATTGCACCACTGCACTCCAGCCTGGCGACAGAGGAGACTCTGTCTCAAACAAAAAAAAAATTCATAAGATAGGCTGTGCAAGCATATAGGGAAACTGAGGCTCAGAGAAGGAAGGGGACTTGCCTATTGTAGAAAGGATTTCCGTATCAGACAGCAGTTTGATCAGATGTTTTCTAAGATCCTGACTGAGTTAACTGAAGGATATGTGAACCTTCTGATTTTTAAAAAATAGCCTGCGATGTTTCAGGAGCACATCCTGTGCCTAGAGACATCCACCTGCAGTTAGAGAGCACCGGGTATGCTGAGTGCTGGGTACAGCCAGACCTCCAGCGTCTCCTTCTCACCATCTCCAGGTAAACTCCTCTGCTGTTAAAGGAAAAGCCATTCAAATGACCACATTGCCTCAAAATGTTCCCAATTTAAGATTTAAAAAACCAAAACAGATCTTTCCATTGACATGCACATGTAAAGTAGTAGTGGGTTGTTTTGTTTCTGAGACGATCTTGCCAAATCAATGGTGTAGCTTAAAATCAGTGGTGTCTTAGAATCCAGGAAATATGGTAGTTTGTTTTGTACTCTTTTGAAATTCCGGTTTGAGGTTTGACATTGGGGGTTTGAAACTGCCAAAGCTGTTATCTGGTATCAGTTAAAAGAACTCTCAATTTAACATGTTCCTCTGTGTATCTGCAGTTGGGAGAATGGGTGGCTCCGAGTCCCTGCAGTTAGATTTTATCAGTAAAGCCAGACTGAGGGGTGAGATATCAAATAGACATATTTAATCACCTGTGAGTTCTTTGGAAACTGGTAATCTCAAGTGAAAACGTGGCCCTCTGTAAGCCTCAGTTTCCTCATCTGTGCAGTGGGGATATTGGGTCAGCCATGATCTACATCCGTAACTGCCAGAAGTTCCTGTTGACTCGGTTGGGCACCCTTCTGACTGGTTAACTAAGAAGGCTCATCCCCTGACTTGTTGCATAAGCAGTGCCTTATAGGTGATGGAAGGTATCATGGCCGGGGAGGTATGGGCCCTTAATTTCTGCTCCTGGGATGTTTGGGGGTTGCCTGTAGATACATATCCCTTTGTAAATTACCTGACCCTTTGTAAAGGCATGTCCATGATTTGCTCTTATTAAGAAAAGCAAGGAAAGGAGTAACCTCATGGCCTAGTTCTGCCTCTAGGTGGTAAGAGGAGCAGCAGTTCAAGATGGGGTGACTTGTATCTGTGTGTTGAGGGGACCTCCTTTGCGTAGGCTGTAGTCCTTCCTCAGACGTTCAGATCCAAGGCTGCTCTCAGGCCTGGGCAATTCCCCAGGTAAAATGCACTGAAGAAGACCTTTGCTTTTGTGTCTTAGAGGCCTCAGCTCTGCCAGGGCCCCTCCCTCTGCTCTTCCAACCAGTAAAAGTAACAGCAGCACATTTCCTTCCGGCAGAGAGAGAATTAGAGACTCAGGCCTGGGCCAAGCCCCAGCCCCACCGTGTCCTGTTCCTGAGAACCTCCTCTGAGCTGCCTCCAACCCTGTGCCCCTTTCTGAGAGGTCAGGCAGCACTGTGTGCTGGCTCTTGGCTAGGACCTGACTTGGATTTGAGTCTGGGTTTTTCCACTGATTTGCTGTTGGACGCTGAGCAAGATAGCTTCCCTGGGTATCTTACCTCTCTGAGCCTGTTTCCCATCTGTCATTAATATCTTATTCTGTTAAGAAAGCACAAAAAGCACCTTGGTGCTGAGGGTTTTCCCCACATTCAGTGCCCACCAGAACATCAACTGCATGAGGGTCAGGACTTCGTTCTAATCATGGGAAGGCATCTCCACAACTCGCCAAGAGGCCCTCGCCCTAGAACAGTGCCAACACAGCTGTGCTCGCTGCCTAGTCAGTAGATCTACAAATATAAGAGGTGGTATTTGATGAGGCTTTGAAGTGTGTGTAGGATTTTGATGGGTGGAGACAATTTGGGAAGCATTCCGGCAAAGGGACTGGCCTGAGTAAAGGCTGAGAGGTGGGGAAAGGGCCAGGGCATAATTGGGGAAACTCTGAGTAATGAGTTTGGCTCAAGAAAGAGGTGAGCATGTTATTTCTATACTCGTTGGACTAGTTTTTGTGTTCAACTCTGCACCTTGTACACAGGCCCTCGGAAGAGGCTTGTTGACTAAGGCAGACCCAGGACAGGAATGCTTTGCTTTGGTGCACAGATGCAGACACTCACTCAGCCTCTGCCTCAGAGAGGCATGTGGCCCCTGGCCACATTAGGGGGAGTAGGCACTTGAACCACCTGCTGTCTCTAGCTTATGCCTTGAGGCGGTGGGTGGGGGAGGTGGCGTGTTCCCTCTCATCTGCCATAGGATGGTCCCGAGGTAGCAGTCCTGAAGGGAACAGCAGGGATGGTAGGCAGGAAGAAGGGAGGTCTGACCAGGCTGGTGGCTGGGAACGAAGCCAGGGCCTTTGCTTCCCTTGGCGCCTCTCACGGGCCCTGCCCTCTGCTCCACAGGCTGGAGGAAGTCCCCCTGGAGGTGCTGAGGCAGAGGGAGTCCAAGTGGCTGGACATGCTCAACAACTGGGACAAATGGATGGCCAAGAAGCACAAAAAGGTGAGGGGCCTGGCCTCGGGTCTCGGGCTGGGACTTGGCAGCCTGGGGGAGGAGGAGGAAGAGGGAGGAACTTCATCAGCCTAGGAAAGCAGGGGCTTCTCCAACAGCCAGATGCCTTAGGTGTCTTCCAACTGCCAGTGAAAGACAGAAGCTGACCTGAGGGCAGGGGGAAGGTCGGGCCCTCGCACATGACTTCAGATTCATGCAGAACATTGTCCTGTAGTTAAACCTCAAAGCCTCTCCTAGCCAACAGCCGCAACACAGCTTTCCTGTAGCCTTCCCAGGAGGACTGAAGTGCTGCTTACTAGCTATCAAGGAGGACTTTATAATACTGCCGGCAGCTAGCATGTATGGAACATGTGCTTTGGTGCTGAGACAATTCCTTACAGTACCCTAGTATGAGGTTAGTAATAGTAGTATCCCCACTTTACTGATTACCTTGTCATCCAGATTTGAACCCAAGCAGTGTACCTTTAGCACCCGCCCTCTTAGCCACCACAGTACGAGGCCTTCTTTACCTTCTAGATTAATTTGATGACTTCCCTGTTGACTCCTGACCAAAGCAAAAGAAAGAAGAAAGTACCCTCACATTTTAATAATAGTCTTAATCAAATGAAATCACCCGGAAGTCCTTTTCGAGTTAGGCTGTCTTCAGACACTAGCTCTGTCGCCCTGTGGGAATGTTCTTGCCCACCACTCTTAAGTGTGCGTGTTGATGTCCTTGGTTGCCCTCAGCATGGTGTAGTTACTGCCTGGCCTAGAGGGGGCTGTTCCAAGCCTCACAGCTGGGGTCTCTCTGTACAAGTTTTCAGTGCGCAGAATGAACCCCATTGCCCGCTTTCATCAGCTGACACTCTGGCATGGTCCAGGCTGGCACAGCTGGCTGCAAATCCTCACAGAAAGCCCAGGACTGACGGTCAGGTATATATAGACTTGGGCCCAGCCTCACGCCTTTCCTCTCTTCACACCTGTGGCTAACTGTGGAACTTCTGCACAAGTCACTTCACCGCCTCAGCCTCAGTTTCTCTGGCCGAGTGGGAGTGATAATCCTGTTGCTCCCCCACGAAGTGGTGGTAAGTGCTACATAGACTGCGTCAGAGGCTGAAGCCCTGTGCTGTGAGAGGAGAGGCTCACCCAGACCTGGGCTCCTGCTTGCTGTTCTCTCTTTTTATTTTTATTTTTTGAGGCTGAGTCTCGCTCTGTCACCCAGGCTGGAATGCAGTGGCTTGATCTCAGCTAACTGCAACATCTGCCTCCCAGGTTCAAGTGATTCTCCTGCCTCAACCTCCCAAGTAGCTGGGACTACCGGTGCACGCCACCACGCCCAGCTAATTTTTTGTATTTTTAGTAGAAGCTGGGTTTCACCATATTAGCCAGGATGGTCTCGATCTCCTGACCTCATGATTCGCCTGCCTCGGCCTCCCAAAATGCTGGTATTACAGGTGTGAGCCACCCCGCCCAGCCCTCTCTCTCCTTTTATTTGTTTTTTGATTGATTGGTTGATTGAGACAGGGTCTCACTCTGTCACCCAGACTGGAGTGCAGCAGCGTGATCTTGGCTCACTGTAGCCTCAACCTTCTGGACTCAAGTGATCCTCCCATCTCGGCTTCCCAAATAGCTGGGACTGCAGGCACATGCCACCATACCCAGCTAATTTATGTATTTTTTATAGAGATGGGGTTTCGCCATGTTGCCCAGGCCAGTTTTGAACTCCTGAGCTCAAGCAATCCATCTGCCTTGGCCTCCCAAAGTGCTGGAATTATAGGCATGAACCACCACACCCAGCCTATCTCTCTCTCTTTTTTTTTTAAACAATGTTAAGACAGTTATTCCTCAGCTGCTTCCTGCCTGACTCTGGGTCTGTTTCCCTGCCTCATGGTTCCTCTGACTCGTACCCTGATCTGTAGCTTGCTCTGCAGCAATCTGTTTTGGTGACTGGTGGTTGGCAGGGACCTTCAGCATTCTTGAAAATAGGGATTCCAGAGGGGAGCTTTGGGGAGCACCTCTCAGCAGAGAAGCAGCTGGCACTTCCCCTTTTCTTGTCTGGCACTGTGGTTAGAGCCCGAGGCCTGCCTCTGCCCAGCTGAGGCCTCCACAGGAAATGCTTCAATCCACCGTGCCCAGAGGCCCCAACCCACTGTTTCTCTGCAGCCCAGAACTACCTCCTGGGTGTCCCCTCCTGCCACCTCAGCTGTGGCCACACCGGGCCTTGCCTTGGGGGCTCTTCCAGCCTGCCTGTGGAGGCTTCAGTTCTCCTTTTGGTCAGGAAGTCCTGGTACAGGAAGCATAGTACCTGTTTCAGGAAGTGGGCTCAGACCCAACACTTCTCGTGGACTCATACCTAGTTCTGCTGGGAGGGTGGCTTCCTTTCCCTGACTGCTAGCCATGTCTAAGACAGAATTCTGGTCCTGCAGGGAGGCAGGGCTGGGGCTGGAATGCTGCCTTCCTGCAGGGCCCTGCCCTCCCTGAGTTCAGCAGGCAAGGGTGTGGCCTCACTCAGCTTTCATCAGAGACCTTTCTCAAGGCCTGGCCTCAGAGAATGGTAATCCTTTGTGGTTTCTGGGAATACTTTCTCATGCTTTATCCTTACTGGTCCCCACCATCCTCCCTAACCCAGGCGGGGTAGGGATGACCCCCTAAAGCACCTTTATGCTGAGGAGGGCACAGTGGGAAAGGCTGGCTGTACTCCCAGCTCTTCACTCCCCATGAAGTGTTCCATGGCTCTCCTGGAGGAAGCCAAGTATGATGGGGGCTGCAATGATGTGGGGCTGCCTCTTGCTGAGCTTGGCTCTGTGGGAGAGCCTGAAGGGCCTGTGGCTTTGGGCTAAAGCACATCCCTTTGCCAAAGCCTGCCCAAGTTGGCTTCCTTAGGGAGACCCTTGTCCCACAGCCCCAGGAAACTCTTCCTTGAGTCTAGGGCAGTTCCCTTCAGCTCCCTTCCTCTGCCTCCTTTTTAGGCAGTCCCAGAAGCTCTCACTTGGCACCTGTGACCAGCCACTGCTACTCTCCCCCTGCTACCCTCAGCCTGTCTGCCTGGCTCCTTCCTGGTTTCTTGACTCTCTCTGACCCTTGGAAAGTTTTCTGTTGTTTGCACTGGTCATCAGGAAGCCAGGGCTTCTGTGCTCCCTCCTCGGAGAGCTTCCAGCGGGACTGTTGAAGGGGTTTTCTAGGTGAGGGAAAGTTAGGTATGAGCTGAGGCCCTGGGCTTCTGTGTCAAGCATCCTCCTGGGATGGAGGGGCAGAGAGGAAGCCATAATGTACTGAACACAGACTACATAGACTGTGTTTCAGGCCCCACGCTAAGCACATTTTCCCCCTCTAATGGACTCTTTCCACAGCTCTGCACAGGAGTAGATATTATCATTGGATCTTACAGTTGAGAAGTGGTTGGCTCAAGTTCAGCACTAGATTCAAACTCACATCCAGATGTTCTTCTCATGCCCCCAGTGCCCGTCCCCTTTATCACAGGTCAGACTGCTTAGTGCAGGGGTTGAGGGAATATCATTGGCCATCTCACCCCTCTGCCACCACAACACTTCACAGGAGTGATGCCTCTGCCTTTGTCCTCACCCTCCTTGACGGGTCAGGGCAACTGCCTTCAGAGCCTCGTTCTGGTCCCAAGCCCAGGAGGAGCCCACTAGTGAAGTGGAAAGTACACGGGGCTGGATCCCTCCAGCCTGTGCGGTGCAGCTAGGAGGTAGTAGGGTCTCTGATTGTATGACGAATTTATCTGCATTCTGCTTGTGTGATGAAATTTCCCCCATGAATTTTCCCCCACCCTCAATTCCCCGATTGTAAAAGACATGATAGTTTTGATAGTTTTTCAAACTGAGTTTTGCCAGTGGAAAACTTTTCCTGATAAAACCAGCTAGCCGGAATTGAGCACTAGCTCTGGGTCATGAGCTGCCTCAAATACTCCCTCCCTCACTGCTCCCATTCTGTGAGTGGCAGGGAAGACCTGGGCCATTTTAGCAAGGGCTGAGATCAGGACTCACACCCAGACCAGCTGCCTATCCCCCAGGTCAGTGATCCTGAAAGCTCAGGGTCAACGAGAGGAGAGAGGGGATTCTTGACCAAAACAAAGAGGGAGCCATTTGAGCAGC
This sequence comes from Ateles fusciceps, assembly GCA_036589455.1. Classification (NCBI taxonomy): domain Eukaryota; kingdom Metazoa; phylum Chordata; class Mammalia; order Primates; family Atelidae; genus Ateles; species Ateles fusciceps. The sequence continues at coordinate 10,463,069 of JAZHEH010000882.1, forward strand.
CCCCATCTTCCTTCTGAGTTCTGCTGAGATTTCTCCCCGCTAGGCTGGCCATGTCCTGCCACATGGCTGCTGAAACCAACACACCCACATGAAAGTGCCCGGGGCACACCTCTGAGTACTTTCTGGTTCATCTCATGAACTACCTTCCTTGTGGCTGTAACTGAGCCCCACACAGTGCAATGCCCTCCCTGGTGACAGACTATGGGGTTCACCCAACTAGTATGGTCCCTTTTTCTTTTTCTGAGACAGAGTATCGCTCTATTGCCTAGGCTGGAGTGCAACCTCCGCCTCCCAGGTTCAAGCAATTCTCCTGCCTCAGCCTCCCAGGTAGCTGGGATTCCAGACGCCCGCCACCATACCTGGCTAATTTTTTGCATTTTTAGTAGAGATGGGGCTTCACCATGTTGGCCAGGCCAGTCTTGAACTTCTGACCTCAAATGATCTGCCCCCCTCGGCCTCCCAAAGTACTGAGATTACAGGCGTGAGCTACCGTGCCCAGCTGTATAGTTCCATTTTGATTCAGAAGATAATTATGAGAGTCTGGAATTCCATGGTAGACCTCAGGATTGCCTGCATCTTCACTGGACCAGGGATGTGGGACTCTGCCATCACCTGGCATTAGCATATCTGATTGCGGTCACCTCCCCTCCCCGACTGTAGGATCTGCATGGTAGCAACAGTAGGAAAGTCCTCTTTTTCCCCGTTTCTGCTCTTGCTGCTGTGTGCACTGAGGACCTCCCGAGCACTGGCAAGGGGCTGGGCTGAGGGAGCTGCCTGGGTGGCTACATGGTCTCAGCCTTCCTTTTGATTTTCAGATTCGTCTGCGGTGTCAAAAGGACATCCCACCTTCTCTGCGGGGCCGTGCTTGGCAGTACCTGTCAGGAGGCAAGGTGAAGTTACAGCAGAACCCTGGAAAGTTTGACGTAAGCTTCCCTTCCTTCTGCATCTCTTGGTGTCCTCCCCATGGCAGCAATCCTCCACGTGCTCACCTAGACCTCACAGGATGAGTAGTCTATGAAACCTCCAGTCACGTGTCCAACTGTCCAGGCCCCAGCAGCCAGACTGGCCCAGTCCTGGGTACCTGTGTCTCCTGGAGACTTTGCACAACTGAGGCTCCAGCCCTGAGCTGCCCTCAGTGGAATGGCCAGATTTGCCACTCCCTAGTCCAGCTCTTCTCTTGACTACTCAGGAATTGCCTTCCTGGGCTCAGTAGGCTACACCCTGCTCTTGGTCATTAGGAAGAGACCCTCAAACGATTTCCCTGACTGCCTTGGGCCCCGTGCTCTGGGCCTATGGGGGCTTGACCAGCAGGACCACAGGACTTCAATGCCTCCTGGCCTCCCATCCTCTACTCTTTCTCCTGCCTTGTCCAAGCCTGGCCAGCACAGCCCACCCGTGTGTCTTGTGTGGTCATCAGCCCTGGGAGTAGCAGAGCCAAACCTGAGGGGGCCGAAGAGAACTGCCTAGGTATGCCAAGGAGTCAGATGCCAGTCAGTGGCCAGAGAGGGTTCCCTCTGTTGTCATCCCTCCTCCTGTCCCGATATCCCTCCTGCTGTCCCCTGCCCCATGGCTGGCCAGAGTAAAATATCTCTCCATTCAGAGCTGGGCCGCTCCTCCAGCCTGCTCCCCTAGGGAACTATGGGGAAGCAGTTGGATTCCCCTGGGGTTTCCCTGGCTAACCTGCCAGATCTGGCCCCAGGCATCAGGGTTTCTTGCAGGCCCTTGGGACTGGTGACAGGCAGACAGGGAGAAGAGAGTAGAGCTGCCCGCCACCAGCTCTCTGTTGACATACCTCATGCTTCTTCAGTGAACACTCCTGCCAAACCTGTTCCTTGAGATGGCTGGGCAGCGGCAGGGCAAGGTAGCCTAGAGTTTCTGCTGTTGACCTGGAGAGGGTGAGAGCTGTTTGCTGGCAACACTTGGCCTTGCCAGGGCAGGGAAGCTGGTAGAGTATCTGGCTGGGGTAGGTCTGAATCTGGCTGATTGGATTATTCCCCAGAGCACCAATACCAAGCCCCACTGGAGCAGCCTCTCGACTCCATAGTCTTCCTCCTAGTGGCTACATCTCTCCCATTTTGAGGGGCTGCATTCTGGGCAAAGCGGGAGGCTCAGGGGTGGGAGCCTCAGTCCAAGTCCATAGTTAACATCAGGCTGCCAGAGTCAGGCATGAGAGCCAAGAGCCTGGGCAGCCTGGCCAGCCTCCTGGTTGTGTGGTTCAGCAGGTGTGAGCATGTATGCAGCAGAATGCAGAGCTGTGTGCGTGTGTGTGCAGAGCTGTGCTTCCAGAGAGGAATCAGCCACCCCCAGGGGCTCTGGAAGGTTGCTCGTGTGAGGAGGTGGATGTGCAGAGGCCTTCTTGATGCACTGAAGCTGAGTGACACGTTCCCACATAGTCCTGGCGGCTGGAAGAATGGTTTGTGAGCACACTGGAAGGACTTTGCCTGTGGGTGACCCAGAGGAAGCATGAGAAGCTCCCCCTGGTTGCTGTGGGTGCATACGCCGAGGCAGGGTACAGTGCGGGGCTGTGACGGCAGCAGGCACCTGTTTCTGTGCTCTCTCTCCATGGGGCCCCTGATGTAATACCCAGCCCAGGTGGCCCCTCCCAACCTCAGCAGTCAGGGCAGCTTCTACAGGCCCTGTGGCTCCTTCTTCTCCTGCATATGCTGTTTCTTCCCCTTTCTTGGGCAGGCAGGACCTCCATGTCCTTTTTTTTACCTGGTTTTCCTTTTCGTTGTTTTTGTTTTTGTTTTGAGATGGAGTCTCGCTCTGTTGCCCAGGCTGGAGTGCAGTGGGGTGATCTTGGCTCACTGCAGCCTCCGCCTCCCAGGTTCAAGTGATTCTCCTGCCTCAGCCTCCTGAGTAGCTGGGACTACAGGCATGCACCACCACGCCCAGCTTATTTTTGTATTTTTAGTAGAGACAGGGTTTCACCATATTGGCCAGGCTGATCTTGAACTCCTGACCTCGTGATCTACCTGCCTTGGCCTCCCAAAGTGCTGGGATTACAGGCGTGAGCCACCACACCTGGCCTTTTACCTGGTTTTCTTCTCTGGCTCCATCTTATGATGGTGCCAGTACCTCTCAGGCTGGTGGAGGCTACAGGCCCCGTGACCACGGTGCCTGCTCGTCTGCTGGTGCCCTTTCTATCTGCAGCTTCCCCCTTTCCTTTCTCACCAACCATGTGAGGCCATATGCCTTAGGCTGCTGAGATGCCTGATGAACACATCCTAGGAACTGAGTTTTGGGGTTTTCGGGTTTCTACCTCATGGGAACTGATAGAAGAATTTGTGGGGCCCTCTTCCCCTTTCTGATGAAAGCAAACCTGCACTGTGCTCAGACAGTACCTAGAGGTGCACAGTACACAGACCCACACCTCTCCGTGTGGGCCTGCCACAGGGCCCCAGCCCCTCCCTGTCCCCTCCAGCCTGAACACTGTCAGCCGCTCCTCTCAGTACTTACTCTCTAGTCAAGTTCCTGGCACCCTGACACCCCCATTGAGGGGCAGAGAGGGAAAGCGGCTTGTACGAAGTCTCCTGCTGATCAGGGCAGGGCCTGGGTCTGCGCCCACTGGGTGTGTCTGCTGATGACCTGGCCTCCTTCCTGAGGGCCTGGTGTTGCCCCAGCCCTGCAGGCAACTTGTACTTAAACCGACACCTCCATGAAAGTGCCTGGGCCAGTCGGGCACGGTGGTTCACACCTGTAATCCCAGCACTTTGGGAGGCCGAGGTGGGTAGATCACAAGGTCAGGAGTTCAAGACCAGTCTGACCAACATAGTGAAACCCCATCTCTACTAAAAATACAAAAAATTACCCGTGTGTGGTGGTGTGTGCCTGTAATCCCAGCTACTCAGGAGGCTGAGGCAGGAGAATCACGTGAACTCAGAGGCAGAGGTTGCAGTGAGCCTAGATCATGCCACTGCACTCCAGCCCGGGCAAGAGTGCAAGACTCTGTCTCAAAAAAAAAAAAAAAAAAAGTGACTGGGCCATGCCTTTGGGCACATTCTGGTTTGTCTCATGAGTACTCTGCTTCCCTGCTCAGCCCTGTGGGTTTTCTCCTTTACTTTTTCTTTTTTTTTCAAATTGAGGTATGCATTTACTTAGAGTGAAATGCACAGATCTTGAATGTGCAGGTCAGTGAGTTTTGATAAATAATACACATCCATGTAACCAACATGCAAATCAAGGTAGGGAACATTTCAAATGCCCAAGAAAAGATTTTCTGTTTTTGTAATGGCTTTGTTGTTTTGTAAAGGTGCACATACTGAAATGTTCACAGAAGTTCAAAGGAAAGAGTAAAACTTTGTTGAAACCCCGGCACCCAGAGAAGTATCTGAGGTTAATGGTTTGACAGATGTCACGTCCTTCCAGAAAGAGCTCTGTGCAGATCTCACACATACCCCTCCTTCCTGGAGAGGTGACGCCACCCGCGTGGGGAGGCGCGCAGCAGAGGAGCTGGGATGGACGGTTCGAGTCAGACCTGGCCTCCAGTCCCAGCTCCACCATTATTCTAGCCATGAGGCCTTGACACTGTTTTCTCATCTGCAAACAGGCTGTAATGATAGGTCCTGTCTCTGGTGGTTGAGGAGAAGGGTCAGTGAGGCCCAAACAGGTACCCTGTGCCCAGCTTAGTGCCTGGCTCGGAGAAGTGGGAAGAGCTGGTAGCTGTTGCTCAGAGAAGCAGCTTTCTGTCTTAAGGATGTGACATAATGTATCTAACCAAGTCCTGAATAAAATGTCTGGAGGTCCTTCCAGCTACAGCTGGAGTGGACACTCTTGCCCGCATCAGTCTCCTAGAGCCAGGTTTAAGGTTTCCAGGGCGCTTCCCTCCTTGCCCCCTTGCCCCTGCCCAGGAATCCGTGCCTGAGCTTCCCTTCCTGTCCTTGGGAAGGCCCATTCTGTGATGGGATTGGGTGAGCACTGCCCCCAGTGGAGGGCCCCTCCCCTAATCCCTGGGCAGCCATGTCCTGTCAGCAATGCCCACCTCCATCCTCCCCAGCCCCTAATATGTGCCCTTGCTTCTAGGAGCTGGACATGTCCCCTGGGGGATCCCAAGTGGCTGGACGTGATTGAGCGTGACCTGCACCGGCAGTTCCCTTTCCATGAGATGTTTGTGTCCCGGGGGGGGGCCACGGGTGAGCAGGCTGGGCCTTGGGAGGTAGCTCTAGGCCCTGTCTCCAAAGGGGTCTGAGGAGGTACAGTGAGTTCAGACATTCAGAAGTTGGGTGTCCCCAGCTTCATTGTCAGCATTTCTGTTTTTTGCTTTGAGTCTGATGTATGCTGTCAGCATCTCCTCTTACCTCTGGGGCAGTTTTCGTCATTGACTCTAGAGTGTTAGAGCTTGCCCGGCCTGGCCCTCTTCAGGATACAGGTTTTGTTGGGGAGAAAGAGGGATACAGGGAGTTGGGTGAGTGGAGGGTATGCAACGGAGAGATGGGTCAGCCAAGGGGACCAAGACAGACACAGGGGACAAAGCTGGCCTGGCCGAGGGGCCACAGTTGCTGAGTGAGGGGCTGCTACTTCCAGCCCTGACACAGCTTTACATCCGCCCTGGCCCTGCTCCCTGCTTTCTCTTTGAGCCTCTGCCCTCACCTGTCATAGGGGAGCCCTTCCCCACCTCCTTCCCCTGGGTACGTGAGAGTCCAGGTGCTGCAGTAGGAGACTGACCCCTAGGTGACCACAAGCAGGTCACCTCCCCCTCTCAAGGGAAGTGCAGATTCTGAGGCAGGCTGGTCCAGTGGGGAATGGGTGAAGGCCGTGAGTAGCAGAGTCACCCTGGTCATCACTGCTCTGCCCGGCCTCTCCACAGCCAGCAGGACCTATTCCGTGTGCTGAAGGCCTACACGCTGTACCGACCTGAGGAGGGCTACTGCCAGGCCCAGGCACCCATTGCCGCCGTCTTGCTCATGCACATGCCTGCTGAGGTACCACCAGGCCCCGGGCAGGCAGGGGGTGGGTGGGGACCCCCCAACGGCAAGACCTCACGTCTCTCTCGCCCACGGCAAGGCCTCATGTCTCTCTCGCCCACAGCAAGCCTTCTGGTGCCTGGTACAGATCTGTGAGAAGTACCTGCCCGGCTACTACAGTGAGAAACTGGTGAGTGGTTGCCTGGCCTGGGACCTGCCCCAGGCTGGACACCCTCTGTGGCCCCTCCAGGCCCTTCTCTCATGGTGACTCATGCCCAGGTTAAAACCTTCCCGGCCAACATGGTGAAACCCTGGCTCTACTAAAAATACAAAAATTAGCCAGGCGTGGTGGCACATGCCCATAGTCCCAGCTACTCGGGAGGCTGAGGCAGGAGAATTGCTTGAACCTGGGAGGCGGAGGTTGCAGTGAGCCATGATTGCCCTGCTGCACTCCAGCCTGGCAACAGAGTAAGGCTCCATCTCAAGAAAAAGAAAAAAAAAAAGAAAAGAAAAAAGAGCCAGGCGTGGTGGCTCACGCCTGTAATCCAAGCACTTTGGAGGCCAAGGCGGGCGGATCACCTGAGGTCGGGAGTTCAAGACCAGCCTGACCAACATGGTGAAACCCCGTCTTTAAAAAAAAAAAAAAAGAAACCTTCCCAGTCTTCTGTTGCCTTCAGGCTGAAGTCCCAAGGCCTGCCAAGGTTAGGTCTCTTGGGCTGCGATGTTATCCCTTCCACACTGACTTTCATCTCAGCCTCTAGCTACTCTGGCCACTTGGCAGGATTGAAATTCTTCCAGGGCATCAAGTTCCTCCCTGCCTTGGCCTAGGCTAAAATCTGCCTGGAAGCTCCTATCCCCGTGCTCTAAAAACTTCTCTTTTGCTTCAGCTTTTAGCCCTCAGGAAAATTCCTTGACCCTGACAGGCAGGACCCTCCAGCACATGCTTCAGAGCAGTCCTGCTCCTGCCTTGCTGTGGGCACTCAGCCCCTCCCCCCTCCCCTAGCCGCTTTTGCTCATGTGCCCTTCTCAGGATAAGCTCTCCCAGGGGGACCAGCTGGCTCCGGTTTGCTCGTCATCTTATCCTAGCACCCGGCAGAGGCTGACACCCTGCAGGCAGTAGCTGCCTGAGCCTGCTGGGTGCTGGGGTACAGTGCCTGTCCTGGCTCCTGCTGCCCACCATCATGGCCCCATGGCCTCGATGTCTCCCCCAGGAGGCGATCCAGCTGGATGGGGAGATCCTCTTCTCACTCTTGCAGAAGGTGTCGCCGGTGGCCCACAAGCACCTCAGCCGGCAGAAGATCGACCCGCTCCTCTACATGACAGAGTGGTTCATGTGCGCCTTCTCCCGAACCTTGCCCTGGAGCTCTGTGCTGCGCGTCTGGGACATGTTCTTCTGCGAAGGTACTGGGCTGGTCTTGGGGGCAGCATCCCTGTCCCCAGCAGCCCACAGGGGGGCCTCTCTTTCCAGAGAAACCCCCAAAAGGCCCATTGCACTTATTACCCATCCCCCATGCAGGAGTCAAGATCATCTTCCGGGTGGGGTTGGTGCTGCTGAAGCACGCGCTGGGCTCCCCCGAGAAGGTCAAAGCCTGCCAGGGCCAGTACGAGACGATCGAGCGACTACGGAGCCTCAGCCCCAAGATCATGCAGGAGGCCTTCCTGGTCCAGGAGGTACAGCCCATGCCTGCTCCTTGTCAGAGAGAAGGAGGAAGATAGGTGGGGGGGGTCCTTTGAAGGGGGTCCCACTAACCCTCAGCTTCTGAGGGTGGGTCACCTATGCCAGGACCATTGCTATGTGGCCCACGATGTGTGGGTGGACCTCATCCTTCTGTCTGGTGAGCATGGGGCACAGAGAGGCCTAGCTCTGCAGGGCTTTCTGGATCCGAGCTGCTTGGGAATGAAGAGGAGTGGCAACCCACACCCCTTCTTTCTCCCTGGCACCCAGTTCACAGTCTTAGCTCTATTTCCCTTGCTTCTTTCTTTATGGATACTTGTGTCTCAGCGCCTATAATTAGGTGGCACATGCATGGGCACATTTACACGTGAGGAAATGGAAGCTCACAGAGGCAGGAGACTAAGCAACTCCCCCTAAAGTCACCCAGCCAGAAGGTGGTGGAGCTGGAATTTGAGCCTAAGCAGCCAGGCTGCCCTGGGCAGTGGTGACGGACACATTGGCAGAGAGCAGGTTTTTCTCTGTCTGGGTCTTATCCCTTTGGCCCCATAGTCGGGCAGGTGGACTTGTGAAGCTGTGGGCAGCTTTCCCCTCTGGGGCGGTGGATCTCAAGTGTCCAGCTCACCTGGCACTCAGCTCTGGGGCTTGTGACTGCAGCTTGGGACTAGACTCTCATCCTTCCTGGGGTCAGTGTTTAGTGGCCAGGGCTGGGGGATGCTGAGGGAGACTGGGGACCCAGGCTGGGAGGCAGAAGGGGAAGGTCCTTCTTGGTGCCCACTTGCCTCTCACTGCCCCCGCAGGTGGTGGAGTTGCCTGTGACAGAGCGCCAGATTGAGCGCGAACACCTCATCCAGCTGCGGCGCTGGCAGGAGACCCGGGGGTGAGCTGCAGTGCCGCTCCCCACCCAGGCTGCACGGTGCCAAGGCCATCTCGGACGCAGAACCCGGTCCCCGGCCCACCCTACAACCTTCACCGTCCATCCGCCTCCCCCAGATGCCCCCCTCCCTGGTTCCAAAGCCAAGTCCAAGTCATCTAAGCAGGCCCAGAAGGAGCAGCAGAAGCAGACAAAGGCGAGAGGGCAGCTGGAGAAGCCCCCAACCCCAGATCAAGCCATGGTGGAGGCCGCTGCAGGAGATGCCTATCCCCCCACAGCATGTGCCCTCGAAGGACTCAGCCCCCCAGGCCTCAGCCCCTCAGGATTCAGCTCCCCAGGTCTCAGCCCACCACCGCTCCCAGGAGAGCCTGACATCTCAAGAGAGTGAGGACACCTACTTGTAACCCTGGCAGCTCAGGCCTCCAGGGCGGGGTCTCCACACACCTACACGGTTCATGAACTGACATTCCACAGCCTGCCCACCTTCTGACGGCCAAACTGCCTGGTCACTGGGCTGGGCTGGAGTCTGGCTGGTCCAACACAGATTCTGCCTGAGCCTCCTTATTTATTTTCTTTACAGTGGCACTCGGGCTGGTCCAGCCAGGGCAGGCAGAAGCTAGGGACCAGGGGGTGGGGCCTCCTTCAGCCCCCTCCTCCTGGGGGGATGCTTCCCAGGGCTAGGGTGCTAGGGTGAGGGGGAAAGGTGGGGTGTTCTTTGTGTAAAATAGAAACATGGTTTTGTACAGAAATAAACAGCCTTGTGTAGAGAGCTGGTGTGCAGCCAGGGGCTGGGAAGTGGGTACCACCTTGGTCACCTTGGTGCTCAGCATCTCTTCTCTTTGCCCTACAGAGCCCCCTCCTCCTGGGCCCCAGCCCAGCACCAGAGCCTCTCTGAGAGGTACCTTTGCCAGAGGACATGCCGAGTCCCTGGCCACCCTTCGTTCTTAACCTCCATTTTCTTTTCTTTTTTTTTTGAGATGGAGCCTTGCTCTATTGCCCAAGCTGGAGTGCAGTGGCGCGATCTCGGCTTACTGCAATCTCCACCTCCCGGGTTCAAGCGAATCCCCTACCTCAGCCTCCTCAGTAGCTGGGATTAAGGTGCCCACCAACACACCCAGCTAATTTTTTGTATTTTAGTAGAGATGATGTTTTACCATGTTAGCCAAGATGGTGTAGATCTCCTGACCTCGTGATCCTCCTGACCTCGTGATCCTCCTGACCTCATGATCTGCTGGCCTCAGCCTCCCAAAGTGCTGGAATTACAGGAGTGAGCCACCAAGCCCGGCCATTAACCCCCATTTTCATTCACCCCATCCCCCACTGCCTCATGTCTACCTTCTGCCATAGATGAGGGACACCAGGGCTGGAGCTCAGTGCTGGGCAGAGCAGGGCATGCTCCCCAGGCCTTGGTCCTCACCCACCATCAGGGGACAGGGACTCCTAAGAGGATATTTCAGGGTCTTCCTCCTTCAAGGTCTGGCCTGGATGCCACCTCAGGCTCTAGTAAGTTTCTGAGAGCTCATCTGGAGGGGTGGTGGGAGGCCTGGGGTGGAGCACCATGAATGTCCTCACAGGCTCAGCCCAGGCCCTCAGGCAGAGGGGGAGAGGGGCAAAGTGTGGACCTTTGATAAAATTCCAACTTCCATTTACTGAGCACTTGCCATGTGGTAGGCTGGACTGGTCAGGTAGGCTCAATTAGCCCCATTTTACAGATGAAGAAACAATAGGAGCTGAGTCGGAAAGGAACCACTGGCCTCAGCTGGATCTGTACCACGAGCCCCTCACTCAGCTTTCTCTCCTGACCAGGCCCAGGAGACCTGACTCTGCCCCTCGAGGGCCCAGGCAGGCACTTTGGTCACAACCTGATGACTGGTGAGGGCAAGGACAGGGTGTCCCTGGGAGAGGCCCCCCTTCTGCTGAGGAAGCAGCTTTTCCAGTCAAACAATAGTGCTGTTCCTGGCAGATGACCAAGCTGGGCCAGGCCAGGCCATGAGGGGGGAGGGGGCAGGAGAGGGAGGAACAGAACCTCCCTGGGAGCTTTCAGGCTTCGCCGGGCCTGGAACATCCTGTCCTGGTACAGTTGGGGGATACTGAGGCCTAGGGAGGTGAAGAGTCTCAAGAGACTATCAAGGCAGGCCACCCCACTTCCTGCCTCCTCTCCCTCACCCCTATGGTTTCCCACCCCATTTACACCTGCCATTGATGAGATGGGCTCAGCCTTTGAGAAGCTCCTCCTTCCCCTAGTCCTCCAGGGGACAGGCCAGGATGTGGCGGCTACACAGTGTTCCACAGGAATGTGTCAAGCCCGAGAGTTCAGGGAGGAGACTGAGCTTGGCTTCCATCTGCCTATGGTGGGGGGCTCCAGAGCAGGCAGAGGGCCTGCTCAGGCCTGCTGGGTCCCAATCAGGCCTGAGGCCTGCTTTAATCTGCTTGGCTCAAAGCCTCACATCTGAGGCCTTAGGGTGCTCGGGCCAGACAAGGGTCCCCTGGAGCATTCTTGGTCCTGCGTGGAGCCAACATGGACATGCTGATGCCTGCTCAGCCTTGGGGTCTCCTTAGACCTGTGGAGGCCTGATAAGACCTGGGGTGTCTGCCAGTGCTGGGGACCTTCTCGAACATGAAGCAAGTTTAGATGTGTACCTGCCAGCTAAGGGCTGCAGGCGTTGGAGCTCAAGTTTCAGGCTAGAAGTCTGAGTACCCAGTGCACCTCAGCCGCATGGGCCTGCCCCCCCAAAGTCCGAGCATTGGGCATTAACTGACTCAAGCACTTCTGGGTTTTGTTTGTATCGAGGGACTTCAAGCCTTAGGCCTTGGCCACCTCTAGCCCCCAACCCAAAGTATGTCACTCAGGCAGAAGTGGCTAGGACTCTATTTCTGTGTGCCCCTGGTGGGGAGCCTTCTATTCTGAAAGTTGGGTGAGAGGAACAAGTGGGGCCACCAGGCCAGGTTTCAACTTGTCAGCCCCCCTCGCAAGCAGGGAGGAGTCTGTATCAATCGCAATCCAGCTGGCGGCCCCGCCCCCTTGCAGCCCTGAGAGGAATGAGAGCGAAAGGTGCCGGGTGGACGGCGCTGCACAGCAAACCTGTGCCTCTCATCGCTCTCAGGGCTTGGGGGCAGCGCTCTGGTCCCAGCCGAGCTACAATTCGTCTTGTGGCCCTTCTGTCTCAAGGACCTCAATCATGAAACCCACGTGTGTGCCAGAAGGACAGAAACGTCCCCCGGCCTCCGGGAGGCTCCCATTCCCTGCAAGGCTGGCGTTCCGCGGAAAGGGCGGAGCCCAGGAAGGGGGCGCGTCAGGGGCGGGGCCTGGAGGAGTCAGACGGGGTGGGGTGCAATCCCCGAGCCAGTGCTAAAAAGGCGGAGCCATTCGGGGCGGTCTCCGTGGGCTGGAGAGAGGGATGAAGTTCTGGCTTTAGGAGGAGGCGTGACCACCCAATAGGCCTCACTTCCCGCGGGGCGTGGCCGTCAAGAAGCCGGACGCCTAGCGGGGTTGGGCGGGTCAGCCGCGTAGCGGGCGGCGTGGACGCGGCCAAGCAGCGGCTCCTTTAAGTCCCTGGTACCACCCCCGCCGCCCCGCCTCCCTCGCGGCCTGGGTCTAGTTGGCGGCGGGGTCGGGTCCGCGCGGGTCGCGATGGAGCTGCACATCCTAGAGCACCGGGTGCGGGTGCGGTATCGCCCGTCCCGGTCTCTGGCTCTACACCCATCCACTCATCAAGCTGCTCTTCCTGCCCCGCCGCAGCCGGTGCGCGCCCGGGTTCGGGAGCGCAGATGGGGGGCTGGGGGCTCTGCTGTCGCTCCGGGCCAGGGTCGAAGGATTAGGATCGCCGTAAGGCAGGCAGGCAGGCGGGCGGGAGCGGGTGGGGAGGGCTCTCCCCCTCCGGCTGCCATCCGGCCTGGGCCTACCCTCCCCGGGACCGCCGCCTATCCGGCCCCGTGAGGCCCCCTCCCGGGGTAAAGCTCAAACAGCTTGGGATGGGCAATGCTTATTAACTCAGTGGAGTCATATGGGGGCATTCCTACCTGGCCGCGGCGGGGAGCTCCTTCCAGGACGCCTCCCTTCAGGTCAGAGGGGGCTGGACTAGGGGATGGATCCAAGGTCCGACGCCCATGGGGCTGTCGCCGCGGGTGTGAACCTCTCCTCCCTCGAAGAGTGGAGGGGGCGGAAGGCTCTGGAGAGGTCGGGAAGCTGAAAAGCAGCTCCCGACACTGGAGATGGGGCCCTTACCCCACTGCCCTAGAAATTAACGGCCGAGGGGGTAGAAAGGCGCCGGGCCTGGGGTCGCGGGGGGTGTCTGGGGCAGATGGACAGAAATCCACTCCCGACCCCCAGTTCTCCACACTAAGGTGAAGATGCTCCCCACCCCCAACCAGGTGCAAGTTCTTCAGCCTGACGGAGACCCCTGAGGATTACACGCTTATGGTGGACGAGGAGGGCTTTAAAGGTGGGGGCTGGTCTGGGGAACGGGAGTACGGGAGGGGCTTGTCGCGCTCCCCTTCTGTAGGGTTCTCACCTGTTGCTGAGATCAGTCTTAAGAGCTTAAGCCTTAAAAGCAGATGGGTAAGGGTTCGAATCCTACTCCACCATTCCCTGGCTGTGTGCCTTTGAGTAAATCACTTCCCCTCTCTGATCTGTTTCCTCTAATGTAAAATGGGTACAGTTATGATTCTGATAAATAGGATCTCATGAGGGCTTTATAAACTTAGCACTACTGAGGGGCACTCAGTCGTCGTAGGCCCGAGAAGGGTCTCTGGTATGGCTCCAGGCAAGTGCTGCTGTTAGAACTCCCTGGACGTTATTTCCTCCTGGTCTTATCTCCCTGGTTTGGGTCACCTCCTCCCCTGCTGGTCTGGGAACTCCAGGAGTCTGAGGGAAGGAATGCAGGAGCAGGCAGCCATCTCAGGGAAGGATCCTGGAGGCCTCCTGGCTGTGCTGGGGCGAATAGCAGCCACCCAGGCCCTGGCCCTTGCTCAGGACTGGGACGCTAGCCTGGGCCCTCCCTGGGCCTGGAGGTGACGTCTAGCTCCTCCTCCTGCTGCTGGCCCAGCCCATCCTCACAAGCTTGGAGTCTCAGGTCAGCTAACTGGAGCTTGGCCTGTTCCCCTGCTCCACTTCAGGCCTTAGTTTCCCTGTTTTTGCTGCAGGGAAGTCTGGGTCTGCAAAAGGGGAAGGCAATCCACCAGCCAACCTGATCTGTGAATGCCCCCTGGTGGTGCCATGTGGTGTAAAGCTTCTGCTAACCCATAGAACACACAGGAGTGAGGTAGATATTGTCCCATTTTACAGATGAGGAAACTGAGATTCAAATCACCCGACCCAGGTCACAAGACAAATAGCAAAGCTGGGATTTGGACCCAGGTCTCTCTGAATCTGGACCTCTGATCTTAAGTGGGAAATTTCAATGCCACCAGGCCAGCACCTGAAACCTTTCTGTCTTTGCACACATATGGACCTCAGGAGCAGAACTAGGGGGAGATAGCCCAGCCTCCAGACCTGCCCCTTACCTTGATGGAGCCTTCCAAGGCACAGAGAGGGAAACTGAGGCTCAGAGAGGGGGCAGAGGTCAGCCTTGCAGACCCTGACCAGACATGTCCCCCTGCCCACAGAGCTGCCCCCGTCTGAGTTCCTGCAAGTAGCTGAGGCCACATGGCTGGTGCTGAACGTGTCGTCTCACAGCGGTGCAGCAGTGCAGGCTGCTGGGGTCACCAAGATCGCCCGCTCGGTCATCGCACCACTGGCCGAGCACCACGTGTCTGTGCTAATGTTGTCCACTTACCAGACTGACTTCATCCTGGTGAGTTTCCTGCTGGTGCTGATGAGGGCAGGGTGGGAATAGGTACCTGGGAGCCCATGTGATGTGCCATCTGCTGTGGCCCAGGTGCGGGAGCAGGACCTGTCCGTGGTGATCCACACGCTAGCCCAGGAGTTTGACATTTACCGTGAAGTGGGCGGAGAGCCCATGCCTGTGGCCAGGGACGATTCCAGCAACGGCTTTCCCCGCACTCAGCATGGTGAGGACTGCCACCTGGCACCTTGACTTGGGCAGGGCCTCCCTTTCCCACTGGGGCCCTTCCCTTATGGGCCCCAGTGGGGCAGGAGGGCCCAGGTCAGTTCCTGGATAGCAAGACCCGCCCCGGGCCCAAGCTTCTCCCTAACTGGCCACCAGGGGGGAGCTCCAGCCCACGGACACCTTTTCACCGCCTGCTGTCCTCCAGCAGGGCCCAGCCCCACGGTGCATCCCATCCAGAGTCCACAGAACCGCTTCTGTGTCCTCACACTGGACCCTGAGACGCTGCCAGCCATCGCCACCACCCTCATAGATGTCCTCTTCTACTCTCACAGGTGGACCTTGGGACTTTGTCTTTGTCCTCACACTGTCCCACCGCCTTCTGCCCATTCGTCAGTTTTGCAACTCTGCCTTGTCCTCTCTTGGGGTTCCTGGCAGCCCATGACACTCACCTGTGCTTTGCCGATGTTTGGGGAAGGTTCTCCCTGCAAAGCTGGATCCCTTTCCAGTGGTGTTGGCAGAGCCACCCTTGAGCCATGCCCTGGTCTGTCCCTCTGACCGTGGGGTCCTTTGTTTTTGGCACAGGCTGGGTTTATTACCCTCCCCCACCCCTACCCACACCTTTCAGAGGCTGGACCCTTGGACGGGGGAGCAGAGACGGCAGAGCCTGCCTGGGCCACCATGTCAGCTCCTTCTCAGGGTTCTGGAGGCTGATTGGGCAAGGGGGCAGTAGGCTGGGTGCCTGGCAGAGCCCCTAAACCTCCCGTCCCTCCCCAGCACTCCCAAGGAGGCAGCCTCTAGCGGTCCTGAATCCAGCTCCATCACGTTCTTTGCCTTCCTCCCTCATCGAGGGTTATATCTCCATTGTCATGGATGCTGAGAGCACAGAAACAGTAGGTGACCCTTGACCCCGGGTGGGCCCTAGGCCCCAGCCAACCCCCGAGAGGGGAAGAGGTGGGGCATCAGACTCTGAGGTCACAGGTGAGCCTGTCCCAGAGCTCACGGTCAGGCAGGGGTGGGTGGGGGTGCCCTGCCCATCATCCACCTCCCTCCCCCAGGTTCCCCAGTGACCTCCTGCTGACCAGCTCCTCAGGGGGAGCTGTGGAGGATGGTGCGCATCGGTGGACAGCCCCTGGGTTTCGGTGAGGGCCATTCCCTGCACTGGGGGGGTTGGAGAGTGTCTGGGGAGCAACTGGCATGTGCCACATGTGCCCCTCCTCCGCCACCCTCAGATGAATGTGGCATCGTGGCACAGATCGCGGTTCCCCTGGCTGCTGCTGACATCTCCGCCTACTACATCAGCACCTTCAACTTCGACCATGCCTTGGTGAGCACCATGGGGGAGCTTCTGGGGGGGGAGAGTGAGGCCCAGAAATGTGGGTGGCAGGAGGTAGTCTCGGTTGGACCAGGAAGTCAGGGGGTGCCCAGCTTCAGCCTTGACCCTTCCCTCCTGCCCTCAGGTGCCCGAGGATGGTATCGGCAGCGTCATCGAGGTCCTCCAGCGGCGGCAGGAAGGCCTGGCTTCCTGAGACTGGTGGGGAACAGAGCAGCCTCCCTGTTCTCCCCTCGATCCAGGCTTCCAAAGACTCCTCTAAGCTATTTCCTTAAGCTCTGGAATGAGCCCCATTCCTGCCGGGGGTCCCTCGTTCTGCCCTCTGTATGTAAGCTGTGTGCAGGCACCGGCTCTTATGTGGACACCTGTGTGTACTCGCTGGTGGAGTGGGCAGCTGCTCGCCTGATTAGGTCTGCCAGGCAGGGGAACACGGTGCTCGGGGCTTAAGCCCCCAACCCATCACTCCCTGCACGGCCTCAGGGTTTGCACAGTCCCTGCCTGAGGCCCGAGCCATTCCCCCCCAGCCTTCCTGGGCCAGCTGTACCCCCGGACAGGGCCCTGACCTCCATTCTGCCTCTGGTGGGGTCGCCTTCCGTGGCCAGGTGAGTCCTGACAGTGCCTCTCCCTCCTGGGGCCTCCAAGAAAGTATTTTGACATCTCTCTCTCTTCTGTTTTTATTGCCTTGTTAATAAAGGACTTTGTAGTGACGGGGTTGGGCTGTGGTCCTTGGGGGTCATCTGAGTCTCAGCCGTGGCTCCATCTTATGGGCCCCTCAGTCTGGGGTCTTGGTCTCTCTCTGTGTAGCTTACTGGGGCCCGGGCTCACCTGGCTTTGCCTCATGCACCTCTCACCACAGCTTAGTGAACCATCACCATTTTCCAGACGAGGAACCGAAGCCTTGGGAGGTGACATGACTTAGCCAAGGTCACATGATTCCCATTCCCATGCCTGCCTTTGAAATCTGGGCTGTTCCCAGATTTCAGAGTAGTTTCCAAATAGCCCAGAGGGTTCTGAACCTGGGCAGAGACTCCCAGACCCTCCTGTCTGGGGGAGCCTCCCAGCCTTCCCCTGTCACCATGGATATGGCTGGCCTGCTATGAAATCCACCAGGGAGGGCCCGAAGCACCTTTCTTTCCTCCAGGCCACTGCCTGCCTTCTTTTGGGCCTCGCCTGAGTTCTGGCTGTCCCCCTCTTGTTGACTGAGAGATCACTCAGTTCTTACCACCAGGGCTCTCCTGGCGTTGTTGCTAAGGTTCAGGGCCAGGAGGACAGGACAGGGGCCTGGAGGCCACCTGGAGCCCTCTGTGTCCTTGGGGGCTGCCTCCCTGCTCGGTGAGGCTGCGATCCTGCAGTGATCTGATGGGGCCCCACAGATGTCCCGGGGGAGACTATCGGGTACCCTCAGCCCAGACCCGCCCATCCTCAGCCAGAGAAGAAGGGTGTGACTTCTGTGTACTCAGACATGGCGGTGGCTCCTCAAAAAGCCAGAACAGGGACAGGCCTCTGGCAATGCGCCGCCCTGCCCCTGGGGAACAGGGCTCTGGGGCCTCAGGCGTAGATCAGAGGAGCCAGGAGCACAGCACAGCCTGGTGAGTGAGCAGCAGGGGACCTGGGCTGGCCCCTTCCCTCCAGCCTCAGTTTCCCCCGTGTGCATGGAGACCTAGGAGACACTCCTTCAGGAACACTGGGAGGGGGGCATTTCTTTGGAGGATGTCTTTTTTTTTTTTTTTTTAGATGTAGTCTCGCTCTGTCGCCAAGGCTGGAGTGCAGTGGCGCGATCTCAGCTCACTGCGACCTCCCAGGTTCAAGTGATTCTCCTGCCTCAACCTCCTGAGTAGCTGGGACAACAGGGGCCGCCACAATGCCTGGCTAATTTTTTAATTTTTAGTAGAGGCAGGGTTTCACTACATTGGCCAGGCTGATCTTGAACTCCTGACTTCCAGTGATCCGCCTGCCTCCGCCTCCCAAAGTTCCGCACCTGCCCAGCCAAGTTTGTCTTGTTGTGGGGGGTGATGGGGGGAGGTGTGGGAGTCCCAGTTCCTCTCCTTTGAGGGCCTGGTCTGGGTCCTGGCTCGGAGAATGTCTAGGCTTGAGGTGGGGGCTTCAGAGTCAGGATTCTTGGGGCTGCTTAACCTACAGCTAGCAGGCTCCCAGCCCCATATCCAGCCCTGGGGCTCTCACCATCTGTCCCTGTGAGTCACTGCCTGGTTTTGTGTTCCTGTCACCACGGCTCTCCAAGGGCCTTAGGCCTCTCTTGGGTCTCTCATATCAAGTCCCAACCTGGCCTTGGCTAGTTCTTGGGGTTGCCCACGAGGCTGGCCAGCGTGAGGGGCCACAGGTGTCCCATTGCAGGCCGCTCTGACAGACCTGAGGTCATGTGCCCATGTGTGTCTCTGCCACATACCCGTGTGTCTGTGTGGAGGGGTTTTTAGCTCCCAGATAATAGATCCATAGGGGTCACTGGGCCAGCTTTCGCCTCCAGCAGGTTACAGATAGGGACATCTGCCTAGGAGTGCTGGGGAAATCATGAGACCAAGCTGGGCTCAGGGGCACAGAGCTTGGGAGGTGCGGGGGCGCCTTCCAGGAAAGTGACCCTGAATCTCACCCACAGCTGATGCTGTGTGTCAGGTCAGACTGACCTTGAACTCTCAGGCAAAGGCGGGGACTCACAAAGCTGCCTCCTTGTCTCATCCAGGCCCCCAGAGAGTCCTGGGGCGAAGGAAGCTCGTCTGGGCAGCCGGGGCCCAGGGCTGGGCTCCATGTGGGTCATTCATAACCGAGGTTGGGGGCACTCACTGGCACGAAGTCCCTGTCTTCATAAAGATGGCAGCAGGTCCCACGGAGGGGCCTGCCCACGGTCCCTCAGGGGAGAGGGGAAGGGACTCTCAGCCCTCCGACTGCCAGCCTAGTGCCCAGCATCTGCAGGGAGGATGTAGGCCTGGGTGGGTGGGGATGGGAGATGAGGAAACCTCAGCCAGGCAGAGTCAGAGGCTTACTTCCACCCTTTTCTCATCTTCATGCCAAGACAGAGGAAGTGACCTCCTAAATTCCCCTCCTCCGAGACACTGGAGCAGAGATTCAGGATTTCAAGTCCTCATCTCCCTTCCAGGCAGGTAGGGCCGCCGGCTCGCATGCTTTCCAAATGGTTCCACCGCTGGCTTTTTGGTCCTCTGTAGAGGTGAGAAGAAACTCCACATGCTCTTGATCTTCCTCTGGGACCCAGGATCCTGCCAAGGGGGAAGGGCCTAAGCGGAAGGCAGGAGAAAAAGGCAGTGGGGGATGCTGAGCTGTCTGTGGCTGGCTTACCGCGCAAGCACAGGGAAGGCGCGTCCCTCATTCACCTGTGTGGGACGGCAGGTGTTGTGCTTGGTTAATTCTGGTCTATACGGTGAACGTGTTGCTTAAGGAGAGGGGATACGTTCTGAGAAATGCATCATTAGGTGATTTGGTGGTTGTGTGAACATCATAGAGTGCATTCACACACACCTAGCTAGGCTAGCCTGCTACATACCTGGGCTAGCTGGGCTAGCCTGGGCTACAAACCTGTACAGCATGTTTCTGTACTGAATACTGTAGGCAGTTATAATGCAATGGCAAGTGCTTGTACATCTCAACACAGAAAATAAAAATACAGTATAAAAGATAAAAGTAGGTTGAGCACGGTGGCTCACACCGGTAATCCTAGCACTTTGGGAGGCCAAGGTTGGCGAATCACCAGAGGTCAGGAGTTCAAGACCAGCCTGGACAACGTGGTGAAACCCAATCTCTACAAAAATACAAAAAATTAAAAATTAGCCGGGCATGATGAAGGGTACCTGTAATTTCAGCTACTCAAGAGACTGAGGCAGGAGGATCACTTGAATCTGGGAGGTGGAGGTAGCAGTGAGCTGAGATTGTGCCACTGCACTCCAGTCTAGGCAACAGAGCGAGACTCCATCTCAACAAATAAAAATAAAGATAAAAACATAAAAGCATAGCCAGGAATGGTGGCTCACACTTGTAACCCTAGCACTTTGGGAGGCTGAAGCAGGAGAATCACTTGAGCCCAGGAGTTTTACCCAGGTGCAGACAAGTTTGGACAACCTGGTGAAAGCTCATCTGTACAATAATAATAATAATAATTTTAAAATAGCTGGGCCTGGTGGTGCACGCCTGTAGTCCTGCTCAGCTCCTGAACTCAAGCGATCCTCCCTCCTCAGCTACTCAGGAGGCTGAGGAGGGAGGATCGCTTGAGTCCAAGAGTTGAAGGCTGCAGTGAGTTACCATCATGTGACTACACTCCAGCCAGTGTGACAGAGCAAGACCCTGTCTCTAAATAAATTAATTATAAAAACAGTACACCCTTATAAAACACTTACCATGAATAAAGCTTGCAGGACTGGAAGTTTCTCTGGGCAAGTCAGTGAGTGAGTGGTGAGTGAATGTGAAGGCTAGGACACTACTGTAGACTCCTATAGACTTTATAAGAGTGTACTTAGGCTACACTAAATTTGTTAAAAATAGTTTTCGGCGGGGCTCGGTGGCTCACGCCTGTAATCCCAGCACTTTGGGAGGCCAAGGCGGGAGGATCACGAAGTCAGGAGATCAAGACCATCTGGCTAACATGGTGAAACCCCGTCTCTACTAAAAATACAAAAACTTAGCTGAACATGGTGGTGCGTGCCTGTAGTCCCAGCTATTCAGGAGGCTGAGGCAGGAGAATCACCTGAACCCGGGAGGTGGAGGATGCAGTGAGCTGAGATTGTACCACTGCATTCCAGCCTGGACAACCGAGAGAAACTCTGTCTCAAAAAAAAAAAAAAAAAAAAAAAAAAAAAAAAAATTTTTTCTTCAGTGATAAACGAACCTTCACTTACTGTAACGTTTTACTTTGTAAACTTTTATTTTTTTTTTAACTCTTTTGTATTAACACTCAGCTTAAAACACATTATACAGCTATACAAAGACATTTTATATCTGCCAGGGGCAGTGGCTCACACCTGTAATCCCAGCACTTTGGGACAGACTGAGGCAGGCAGATTGCGAGGTCAGGAGTTCGAGACCAGCCTGGCCAACATAGTGAAACCCCGTCTCTACTAAAAATACAAAACATTAGCCGGGTGTGGTGACGGGCACCCATAATCCCAGCTACTCAAGTGGCTGAGGCAAGAGAATCACTTGAACCTGGGAGGCGGAGGCTGCAGTGAGCCAAGATAGCACCATTGCACTCCAACCTGGGAGACAGTGGGAGACTCTGTCTCAAAAAATAAAAAAAATTAAAAAATTTTTTACGTCCTTACTGCATAAGCTTTTTTCTATTTTAAAATTAATTTTTTTTCAACTTTTTAAACATTTTTATTAAAAAACTAAGACCTCAGACCAAGCCGGGCACAGTCAGTCATGCCTATAATCCCAGCACTTTGGGCGTCCGAAGCACAAAGACTACTTGAGCCCAGGAGTTCGAGACCAGCCTGGGCAACATGGCAAGACCCTGTCTCTACAAAAAAATAAAAATTAACCGGGCGTAGTGGTACGCACCTGTGCTCCCAGCTGTTCAGGAGGCCGAAGTGAGAGGATTGCTTGAGCTCAGGAGGTCAAGCCTGCAGGGAGCTGTTTGTGCCGCTGCACTCTAGCCTGGGCAACAGAGCAAGACCCTGTCTCAAAAAAAAAAAAAAAAAAAAACCACCAAAACTATGACCAGCACGCACACACTAACACACTATCCTGGGCCTACACAAGGTCAGATCATCAAGACGTCACTAGATGACAGGAACTTTTGATCTCTATTATAATCTTACAGGACCACCATCATATATGCGGTGCATCGCTGGTAAAATGTTATGCCATGCGTGACTGTAGATTCTACACATGCTCTTGTTATCCCTATTTTACTCAGGTGGAAATGAAGCACAGAGAGGTGAAGTACCTTGTCCAACATCACACAGCTGGGTAGAACCAGAATTCCAAAACAAGGTCAGGAGTGCCCACAGGAGCCTGGGGGAGTTTCCCTGGGTGAAGAGACACTTTAGCTGAACCCTGAGGGACAGGGGGAGATTTTGTAAGATCCCTTGCAATCCCTCCCAGCTGTCTGTGTCGGTGGCCGGGTGTCTGCTGCCGGTGGCAACGGATGTGTGGGTGGGCACGCGAGGCCTGGCCCTGGCTCCTTCCTGACCCAGGGCTGGCAGGGTGGGTGTGTTGGGCAGTGGCCGAGGTTTGCATCTCACTTTCCCAGGCAAGCCCCGGTACGGGGGTTCCAGAGCCAGGCTGCCTCTTACAGGCTGCCCAGAGCTGCCTTCCTGGGGGTTGGTCATGGTGCCACGTGGATGTGTGTTCTTCGTGGGTGTGTGTACTGCAGGGGTGTATGCTGCTTGGGTGTGTGTGGACAGCGTTGCCTTTGCGGTGAGTGCAGACCTCTGTGTGTACGTCTTTACAGATGAATCTGTTTTGGCAGGAAGGTGTGCATGTATGTGAGACAGTTTACACACGGGTAGAAGTGATGGTGTGTCCTGCTGTGGGTGTGTACTTGGGCCTCTGTTGGAGGTCTGGCTGGCTGTGGCTGTGCATGTATCTGCTTACATGAGAACACTGGCTCCCTTTCTGCATGTGTGCCTACCTGCATGTATCTGGCTGTAGGTGTCTGTGCATCTGTGCACATGTGTACACATGTGAGTGTTGGGGGGTCTGTGTTTTTGCAAGTCTGTTTTTGTATGTTCGTGAGAGTGTCTGCACATGGTGGCATCTTTCATGGTTTTTTGGTTTGTTTTTTTTTTGAGACAGGGTCTCACTCTGTTGCCCAGGCTGGAGTGCAGTGGCGTGCTCTTGGCTCAATGCAACCTCTGCTTCCCAGGCTCCGAGGCTTCCCCTGCCTCAGCCTCCCACGTAGCTGGGATTCCAGGTGCCCACCACTACACCCAGCTAATTTTTGTATTTTTAGTAGAGACGGGGTTTCACCATGTTGGTCAGGCTGGTCTCGAACCCCTGACCTCAGGTGATCCACCCGCCTTGGCCTCCCAAAGTTCTGGGATTACAGGCATGAGCCACGACACCCATCCTTCAAGTTTTTGTGTTCACATGTGTCGGTGTGTACACTCTTGTCCACTTCCCTCCCCTGGACCCACATGTCCTCAGGCCTCCCTGCCTCTCCCTGATCAGGGGACATTTGCTGCTGCACTGCCACCTCCTCCAGTGCCCAACTCTCAGAAGGCCTAGCATCCCTGCGGTCACCAGTGCCCTCCACCTTCCACCCTCCTGCCCTGGCTCCCTCAGCCTCGGCCTCTCCCAGTTTCCCTCCTACCCACTCCCTCTTCTCCTTCTCTGTCCCCCTCTTCTGTCTGCAGGCAAAGGCATGCCTGCCCCTCATTTCTGCCCACTGTGCCCAGAGCTGCTCAGCCTGGACTCTGCTCAGCCAGCCTGCCCTGACACACAGCCCTCGCAACCCGCCGGCTCTCCAGCCCAGCGCTCCTCCCCCAGCCAGAACCCCATGCTTTCCAGGGCCCAGATTCAGCCACGGGTGTCCTCTCCTCTGTAGCTGCCTTGGACTCCCTGCCTCAGTCTCAACCCTAGTGTGTCCCCTCCCTCCCTGATCACAGCCCCCTGCTCATGAGACCTGCCTTTGAGACCTCCCAGCCTGCACCCAGTGTCCGGTTGGCGCCTCCCCCACACTTGTTCTCTCCCAAAGATGAAAGCCGCCCTCCCAGCTGCCATCAGGCTGTGTCCTCAGCCAGCATGGCCCAGGCTTTGCAACTTAAGTTAGACTTTTCTGTGTCTACCAATAAGAGCTCTGGGATAAGTGCACAATAGGCAATAAAAGAGGACGAGCCAGAGGAGGCCCTTGGACTTTCTCCTGCCCCCTTGCCTTCTGACTCACTGTCTTCCAGCCTGCCTTGGCTTTCTTGGGGTGGTTGTGTTTTTCAGCTCTGCCTTAAAAATTTTTTTTTAATTGCAGTGAACTTCATGTAACATACAAAGCCAACCATTTTAAAGATGACTAATTGGGCTGGGTGCCATGCCTGTAATCCCAGCACTTCAGAAGGCTGAGGTGGGTGGATCACTTGCACTGAGGAGTTTGAGACCAGCCCAGGCAATATGGCAAAACCCCATCTCTACTAAAAACCAGCCAGGCGTGTTGGCACGTGCCTGTAGTCCCAGCTGCCGGGGGTGGCTTGAGGTGACTTGAGCCCAAGAGGCAGAGGTTGCGGTAAGCTGAGATCATGCCATTGCACTCCAGCCTGGGCAACGAGGCCAGAACTTGTCTCAAAAAAAAAAAAAAAACCAGGTGCGGTGGCTCAAGCCTGTAATCCCAGCACTTTGGGAGGCTGAGGCAGGCGTATCACCTGAGGTCAGGAGTTCGAGACCAGCCTGATCAACATGGGGAAACCCCATCTCTACTAAAAATACAAAATTAGCTGGGTGTGGTGGTGCATGCCTATAATCCCAGCTACTTCAGAGGCTGAGGCAGGACAATCGCTTGAACCTGGGAGGCAGAGGTTGTGGTGAGCTGAGATCACGCCATTGCACTCGAGCCTGGGCCACAAGAGTGAAACTCTGTCTCAAAAAAACAAAAACAAAAACAAAAAAACACAAATTCAGGGCCCTTTAGTACATTCACAGTGTTGCACAACTCTCTATCTAGTTCTGAAACATTTTCATGAATCCAAAAAGAAATCCCATATTCATTAACAGTCACTCTCCATTCCTCTCTCCCCTCAGCCCCTGGCGACCACCAGGCTGCACTCTGTCTCTACGGATTTGCCTATGATGGATAGTTCTTGCAGTGGAATTGCATAATAGGTGACTTTCTGCATCTGGATTCTTTGGCTTAGCATAATGTTTTTGGGGTTCATCCACATGGCGGCCTGTGTTAGTGCTTCACTCCTTTTCATGGCTAAATAATATTCCATGGTTTGGGTAGATCACATTTTGTTTTTTATCTTTTTTTTTTTTTTTTGAGACGGAGTTTCACTCTCTTGCCCAGGCTGGAGTGCAATGGCCTGGTCTCAGCTCACTGCAACCTCCACCTCCTGGGTCAAGCGATTCTCCCATCTCGGCCTCCCAAGTAGCTGGGACTACAGGCACCCGCCACCATGCCCAACTAATTTTTGTGTTTTTAGTAGAGATAGGGATTTCACCATGTTGGCCAGGCTGGTTTTGACCTCCTGACCTCAAGTGATCTGCCTGCCTCGGCCTCCCAAAGTGCTGGGATTACAGGTGTGAGCCATCTTGCCCGGCCGTATTATCGGTTAAAGGACATTTGGTTGTTTGTGCCTTTCAGTTACTAAGCTCTGCCGTCTTGATTGTGGAGGCATCCAGCACTTGTGTTTAATGACATATTGTTCTGACTTCCTTCCGTATATGCTTGGTCTGTGGGCAGAGTGACCTGGCCCTGGCCAGTCACCCTGCATCACGCATTGAATGGCCACCAGGAGGCCCTTGGATGCAGCGAGTGCTGATGGCCTTCCCTCCCCTTAGAACTGCCTGATTTGTTTCTCTTTTTGTATCAGGATACATACCCAGAGTTTACTTGGTGTCTCTCCAAGAATGAGGCGGGAAGGAAAGCCACTCTTCCCCAGCGCCTGTCCCAGGGCACTTCCTCTGATGGTGATCAGCGTCCCTGCGAGCCCCACCGCTGTGTCCCCAGACTCCCGCTTGGGATCAGGGCTGTGATTTGCAGACAGGGACCCTGGCCTCTTCCTACCATCTTCTGCAGTTGCCTCTTTGTTGGGCAAAGACTGTGAAGTTTTGCTGTACTTGCTGTGCCCATGCAGCTGGCACTAAGAGAAGGTTCTGAGCCTGACCAACTTCCTTCCTCCATGTCCCCCATGCCTCCTGGCACGGGATGAAGGACTTCCCGCTCCAAGTGCCAGAAAACCAGCACAGCTAGCAAGAGGGGACCCGTGGTGGGACACACCACGTGTATGTTCCTGGCTTCAATAGGGATCAGGGTTCAGGGAGACCCCTCAGCCTCCCTGGCTGTGCCGGCCACATTCTTGTCCACTCTGCGCGACCCCCAGCTTCTGCCTGTAAGGCTGGGGAAGGTGGTTTTCCACAGGGGCAGATCTGTGCTGTCCCAGTCACGGGACAGAGACGTGCCTTCTGAGTTTGATGTCATCTCAGGGAAGGATTCTGATTGGTCCCTTTCAGGACACAGGTGCATTGCTAGACCTGGGGGGTACTACGAAAGCGAGGGGGGAGTCAGGTGCTCCTGTCTGTGGCCTGGGGTGAGAAATGGGTGGTCCATCAATGGGTTTTCCAGGCCCTTCCATGTGCCTGGTGGTGGCTCTTGTGTGTGCATGTGTGAGCATGTGTGTTTATTCACCCTTCAATTTTTTTTTCTTTTCCATTGCTAAGAGTCGTATCACCCTTCAAAATCTGGCTATAAAAAGACGTTTGGAGCAGATTCATTTGACCAGAAGACTTTTCCTTCTCTCTGATTTATCCTCCACACCTAGCCTGTGCCCAACACACACAGTGAGTACTCAAATGTAGGTCAAATGACAGACTGAAAAGCCACGGAGATTTGTCTGCTTTTGCAAAATGCAGGATGGTCCCCTTCCATGAAGACCGATCTCTTTCTGTGAAGCATCAGGTGCCACGTGTGTACAATTCATTCTGAAGCAAACCCTTTAAAAGAAACAAGAGTGGCTTTTTTTTTTTTTTTTTGGCCGTTTTCCGGGAAAGTGCTGAAATCTGCAGTGAGTGAAAGAGCAGATTTTGATTTCGCTTTAAAAAAAATTATCATAAAAAAGAGAAACTCAGCGTCTTTGAAATGGAAGCTTCCCAGAAACAGAATCACATGCTCTGATGAATTGTGATTGACAGAGTTCTGATTTCTTTGGGCCAGGGGACTGGGAAATGCATGGAAAAGGGTCTGGGAGACTTGTTCCTGCCCCCAGTGAGATGGCCTTGCACTTCCAGAGGCCTGGCTCTGGGTTCATCAGATGTGGGACAGGGACGCATCTGGGTCCTGCAGCCTGGGAGCCACAGCTCACCTTTCCCCGGGCTTTGCAGATGGCTACAGCTATATGGCTGTGCATTCATCCAAGAATTTATGGAGAGCCTCTTACATTACTTTGCTGTGCTCTGGAGAGGCAGTGGGGGCAGGGGCCACAACCACAGGACAGGATCCTGGGCTCAGAGAGAGCAGCAGGGGGTTTATGCCAGCCAGAGAGTAGACAGTGGTGGGTCCTTGTCTGAGGACCTATGGATTCGGTGGCTGTGAGGCAGACAGTTGGAGGTTACTGCACAGAACGGGGTTCCTTCTCCTACACCTGTGGGTGGACACGCCAGGTCCCAGAAGAACCCCGTGGCAGGTTGCAAACCAAGGGATTCCCCCAACCCAATGTGACCTTGATGACCCTCGGGGGAGGGTGCTTGGTGGCTCCTTGTTCACCCTGGGGTTTATGTAACACTGCCTTTCCCCAACCTTCCTCAAAGCCACCGTGTGACATAAGCAAATGCCTGCCTTCGTCGGCCCGGCGGCTGGCCGGTACACCCTCTGAGAGTTTCCAGTCCGGCTAGAGAAATAGCCTCATAGTTGTAAAAATGTACACCTCTGAAGAACGTGGTGTGGAGGGATATGTGGTACTCTGGGAGGGCCCCAGGAGGTGGGTGGGGACCAGGCTGGGGAGAGGAAGGTCAGGGAGGGCTTCCCTGAAAAGGTGCAGCGTGGGGCTGGATGTTGATGTCTGGGTGGCGGGTCACAGGTAAAGGGCTCAAGAAGTGGAAACGTCATGTGTAAAGGCCCTGAGGTGAGAGCAGCTCCGGAAGGACTGAGGAAGGCCAGAGAAGGAGGCGGGAGAAAAGAGAGGTACCAGTGAGGCTGGGAGGTGGGCAGGACCTGCTGGCCGTGGTAATGACTTTGGCCTTATCAGAATGGCAAAGACAGGGACTGATTTTTGTTTTTGTTTTTGTTTTCTTGAGATGGATTCTTGCTCTGTCGCCCAGGCTGGAGTGCAACGATGCAGTCTCGGCTCACTACAACCTCCGCCTCCTTGGCTCAAGTGATCCCCTTGCCTCAGCCTCCCAAGTAGCTGGGATTACAGGCGTGCACCACCATGCCCAGCTAATTTTTGTATTTTTAGTAGAGATGGGGTTTCACCATGTTGGCCAGGCTCGTCTTGAACTCCTGACCTCAGGTGATCCGCCTGCCTTGGCCTCCCAAAATGCTGGGATTACAGATGTGAGCCACCAAGCCCGGCCGACTGGGACTGCTTTAAGCAGAGGGATCCCACCGGGCTGTGTTATATGAGCTCTTCCCCAGGGGCCGCCACAGCAGCAAAGCTCAGTGAGATGCCATCACCCCTCACTCCCCATCTTCCGCCCTCCCTGCCAGACTTCCAGCCACACCCGCCATTCTCTAAACTAGGCCTGTGCCACCCAGGCTGGCCTCCCACTGCGACAGGGACTCTCCACCCTCTCCCAGCTCCCTCCCCCAAGCTGTTGTTTTGGCTTTCCTAGGGCCACTTGGCAGCATCAGTTCTGGACAACCCACTGGGCAAGCGGGTGGATCACATGGCTCTAGGAGGGGCGCTGGGGCTCCAGTGTGCCTTTACTCCCTCCCAGGCCTCTGCCACCCAGGCCTCAGCTTCGCCATCTGCAGGACAACATGTTACTTGCCTCCTAAAGCGGTTGCTAGGATCCAATGCTTAGGACTAGGACCAGAACACAGAGAGGCTCCAGAAATGCTCCAGATCGTGAGGACCGGTGCCTCATTCACCCAAACGTTTCTGGCCAGACTCTGACGTTTCAAAATAGGCATGGTATGTGGTTATCATAAGAAAAGTCAGGACTCGACTAGACTTCCTGATCTTGCTTGATACTGAGGGTTGTTTTTAGTGAGCATGGCATTTCCGTGCTTAGAGCCACTGAGGGGCTCTGCCTGGCTCTGTGGGCTTGTGGGCACTCTGTGGTCATCTCCCCACATCCCCTCATCTCAGGACAGGATCCTGGGCTCAGAGAGAGCAGCAGGGGGGTTCCAGGCCAGCCAGAGAGTGGACAGTGGTGGGTCCTTGTCTGAGGACCTGTGGATTCGGTGGCTGTGAGGCAGACAGTTGGAGGTTACTGCACAGAACGGGGTTCCTTCTCCTACACCTGTGGGTGAACACTCCAGGTCCCAGAAGAACCGTATGGCAGGTTGTGAGCCTAGGGATTCCCCCAACCCAATGCGACCTCGATGACCCTCGGGGGAGGGTGCTTAGTGGCTCCTTGTTCACCCTGGGGTTTATGTAACACCGCCTTTCCCAACCGCCCTGAAAGCCACCGTGTGACATAAGCAAATGCCTGCCTCCGTCGGCCCGGCGGCTGGTGGGTGAGTGCTGACCAAGCACCTGCTCTGATGTGCAGGGCGCTCACGTGCTCACCTCACTGCATTTTGCTGACTCTCCTATAAGGTGCATTTGCTATTGCATTTTAAAACCTTCAGATACAATTCACCTACCATGAAATGTACCATTTTCAAGTGTAGAGTTCAGGAGGTTTGGGTATATTCACATGGTTGTGCAACCAGCACCACTATGTAATTCCAGAATCTCTTCATCACCTCCAAAGAAACCTTGTGCCCATTAGCAGTCTCGCCCCAGCCCTGGATGCCCCAGCCCCCAGCAACCACTGGTGTATTCGCTGTCTCTCTTGATGTGCCTATTCCCATTTCCCATAGTGGAATCATACAGCATGTGGCCTTTTGTGTCTGCCTCCTTTCACGCAGCATCAGGGTTTCAAGGTTCATGCAGGTTGTGGCACGTGGCAATGCTTCCTTCCTTTTGTGACTTAATATTCCATTGTATGGATGGCACACGTTTTGTTTATCCATTTTCTATTGACAGACATTTGGGTTGTTTCTGCTTTTTGGCTATGCCGAATAAGTGCTCTTATTAACATTTGCAAGTTTTTGTGTGGATGTACGTTTTCTTTTTTTTTTTTTTTTTTCTTTTTTTTGAGACAGAGTTTTGCTCTTGTTGCCCAGGCTGGAGTGCAATGGCACGATCTTGGCTCACCGCAACCTCCGCCTCCTGGGTTCTGCCTCAGCCTCCCGAGTAGCTGGGATTACAGGCATGCACCACCACACCTGGCTAATTTTTTTTGTGTGTGTATTTTTAGTAGAGATGGGGTTTCTCCATGTTGGTCAGGTTGGTCTCAAACTCCCGATCACAGGTGATCCATCTGCCTCGGCCTCCCAAAGTGCTGGGATTAAAGGCGTGAGCCACTGTGCCTGGTCTCTCTCTCTCTCTTTTTTTTTTTTTTTTGTCCAGACACTGAGTCTCACTCTTGTCACTCAGGCTGGAGTGCAGTGGCATGAATATGGCTTACTGCAGCATCAATCTCCCAGGCTCAAGTGCTCTTTCTGTCTCAGCCTCCTGAGTAGCTGGGACCACACGGGCACATGCCACCATGCTCACACATTTTTAAATTTTTTTATAGAGATGGGGTCTCACTTTGTTGCCCAGGCTGGTCTTGAACTCTTGGGTTCAAGTGATCCTCCCATCTTGGCCTCCCAAAGTACTAGGATTACAAGTGTAAGCCACTGCAATTGACCTACGTTTTCAGTTCCCTTGGGTGTATATCTAGGAGTGGAATTGTTGGTTATGTGCTATCTTTATTTATTTATTTAGAGACAGAGATTCGCTCTGTCACCCAGGCTGGAGTGCAGTGGCACAATCTTGGCTCACTGCAACCTCCGCTTCCCAGGTTCAAGCAATTCTGCCTCAGCCTCCCAAGTAGCTGGGACTGGAGGTGAGTGAAGTGCTGGGATTACAGGTGTGAGCCGCCATGCCTGGCCTCTGTGTTTAACCATTTGCGGAACTGCCAAACTGTTTTCCAATTTGGCGGTACCATTCATTGTAGATTCCCACCAGCAGCGTCTGGGAGTTCTCATTTCTCCATCTCCTCACCAGCACTTGTGATTGTCTGTCTTTGATTATAGCCACCCTGGTGGGTGTGAAATGGCTTCTCATCATGGTTTTGATTTGCAGTTCCCTGGTGTTGAGTATCTTTTCACGAGCTTCTTGGCCACTTGTACATCTTGCTTTGGAGAAATGTATTAAAATCCTTTGCCCATTTTCAAATTGGATTGCTTGTCTTTTTCATGGCTGTTCAGTTCTGTCATTGCAGATTAAAGAATGGAAACTGAGGCTCAGAAGGGGGACACAACTGGTCCAGGGACACTAGGTTCACAGGCAGATTGAGATGGAACTTGGGTTGGTCTCCGCTTCCCACCCCAGTAGATTGGGGGCCACCTCTCGCCCCCTGGAGCACCCTGCTAGGCCATCTCAGGTCCTGTGCTTGCATTTGAAGGGATAGGGCCCCCACAGCCAGAGGGTAAGTTGGGAAGCAAGGGAACAGCTGTTCCGAGGAACCAAGCTAGTGCTCTCTTCCTCTCCAAATCACGCGGACCTGGCTGACGTGGCCCGGGAAGAGGGGACAGCCCGGGCCCTGTGGTCGGGAGCCTATTTATACTGGCTGGGCCATGTTGCAAGCTTTTCCTGCTGGTGAGGAGGACGTCACTGATTGCTGACCTCACCAGAAACGCTGACGCATCTTCCCTCACGCTTGGCTGGGATGGACAGTGGCCAGGCCTCCTCACCTCCAGGCCACTCCCTGTCCTCCTGTGCCCCACCTTGCTCTGGATGCTCCGCCAGTGGCCCTAGCCCCAGCACCCTCCAGCCATGCCCTCCTCTTCTAGGCTGCATGGACTGAATGGTGTCTCCCCCAGACTCTTGTATTGAAGTCCCAACCATAATACATCATAACATGACTGTATTTGGAGGTTGAACCTTTAAAGAAATAATGAAGGGCCAGGTGTGGTGGCTCACACCTGTAATCCCAGCACTTTGGGAGGCTGAGGCAGGCAGATCACTTGAGGCCAGGAGTTCACAACCAGCCTGGCAAACATGGTGAAACCCCGTCTCTACTAAAAATACAAAAATTAGCCAGGAGTGGTGATGCACATCTGTAATCCCAGCTACTCAGGAGACTGAGACAGGAGAATCGCTTGAACCCAGGAGGTAGAGTTTGAGTAAGCCAGGATCACGCCACTGCATTTCAGCCTGGGTGACGGAGCTAGACTCCATCTCAAAAAAAAACAAAAAAACGTAGAGGCGATTAGGCCATGGACAAGCAGAAGTAAGATGATGTGGAGACACAGGGAGAGACGTCATCTGCAAGTCAAGGAGAGAGGCCTTAGGAACCAACCCTTGATCTCAGACTTCGGCCTCTAGAACTGTGAAAAAAATAATCTCTGTTATTGAAGCACCAGTCTGTGGTACTTTGTTATGGCGGTCCTAGCAATGTACTCTGCACGCTCTCCTTACCTTCAGTGACCCTGGGCCCTAGGGCCTGTGCCTGGATCCTCATTAGCTACATGCTAAGAGTGTGGTCTTTGGGCTTCATTTGAATGCGCTCTTCTCTTGGTGGGGTTTTTTTTTTCTTTTTTTTTTTTTGAGACAGTGTGTTGCTCTGTCACCCAGGCTGGAGTGCAGCGGCACTATCACGGCTCACTGCAGCCTCGACCTTCAGGGCTCAAGTGATCCTCCTGCCTCCACCTCCCTAGTAGCTGGGACTTCAGGTATGCACCGCAACATCTGGATAATTTATTTTTAAATTTTCTGTAAAGACACAGTCTCGAAGTCCTGGGCTCAAATGATCTTCCCACCTCAGCGTCCCAAAATGCTAGGATTACAGGCGTGAGCCACCGTGCCTGGCCCAATGCCCCTCTCATCTTAACTGTTCGTAGGTGGCCTCAGGCAAAGCAACCTCCTCTCTCTGTGCCATGAGAAGACAGCACGGCCTCCCTGGACCACAGGGTGGATGGAATAAGCTAAGGCATGTGGCTGTCTCTCCCCAGGTGTGGTGGTTGGTCAGCCATAGCTGAGAGGGTCCTGGAGCCCTCTGCTCAGATCTGGCGCTCCTTTCTTGATCCAGTCCCTAAACTTCTCAGAGGTTTGGGCTCCTTGCTGAAGTGAGCTGAGGTGTCTCTGCCCAGCGCTGTCTCTACCCTGGCTGTTGCAAGATGAGATCAGGTGGCCGGGCACTGTGGCTCACACTTGTGATTCCAGCGCTTTGGGAGACCAAGGCAGGAGGATCATTTGAATCCAGGAGTTTGAGGTCAGCCTGGGCAACAGAGCGAGATCCCATCTCTAGAAAAAATAAAAACATAAAAAATAGCTGGGCATGGTGATGCATGCCTATGGTCTCAGCTACTCAGGGGACTGAGGCGGGAGCATTGCTTCATCTCAGGAGTTGGAGGCCACAGTGAGCTATGAAGGCGCCACTGCACACCAGCCTGGGTGACAGAGCGAGATCTTGCATTTTAAAAAGGAGAAAAAAGATGAGATCAGGGATGTGAAATGGAGAAGGATCCCCCTCTTGGCATGGCTCCAGGAAATGGCATTGTGGGAGTGGGTACAGAGATGACGACTTTAGCAGAAGCAACATTCTCAGGATGAGAATCCAGAACTGGCCCCTGGGGGTGGTGACGGGGAGGTATGGGGCCTGTGTGGTGAGTCCCAGCCTGGGTGCCCGGGAGTGGGTGGGGGCTGAAGAGCAGCCTCCTGGGCACAGGGTCGCCTATTTTTGCCGACTACGTGATCCTCAGACCTAGGAGTGGCTGGTGCACCATGAAGCCAAATAAAGGTTTGTGGAATGAGTAAATGAGTGATGGGGGAGAATGGGTGGGAACAGCTTTGGTGGTCACGCTGGGCCTCGGGAGCAGGCACGGACAGGGTGCATCTGACCTCCTCCTTTCGGGCTGCCCCGGCTCTCCTTGCTCAGGTGCCCCAGACCTCATGCTCCCTCCAGCTGGAGCAGTTCAGGGGGCTCCCTGGAAGCCCCCAGGGGTCCCACCTGACTCCCCAGACTCCTGAGAGCCTCCTCCCACCTGGGCTCCTTAGGGTGCAGGCCAAGGACCCTCCCCTGAACCTGGTAGATGTGCTGACGCCACCAGTCGTGGTCTCTAGGCCTGGGCCAGCCTCTCGGCCCCTTGTCTGCCTTCCCCCGGGCCTCAGTTTACCCCATGGTAAAGTAGCAGGTTGACTGGGGAGGTGCTGTTCCCAGGGCCCCTTCACAGAGGACCAACCTAAGATCGTTATCTTTCAGAGAAAGTGAAACCTGGTCCCCCAACCGTCAAGGCGGCAACTCCCCCTCCCCGGCTTCCCCTCTGAGCTCACAGCTTCCCCATCTCCTCCTTCCCCCATCCCGCCCCCTCTACAACTAATACTTGGAATCGGACCTTCATTTTGGCTTTTTCTTTTAAAGGTCTTTTGCCTTTTATGTCCATGATGGCAGCAACCCTGTGAGGTGGGCTGAGAAAGGCTTTTCTCCTCCTCATTTTACAGTGGGAGTCTCTGAGGCCCAGAGAGGTTAAGTGACTTGCCTTAGGTCACAAAGCACCTCGGCAGACTTGAATCCTGGCCTCCTGTTTCTCTTGCTCCAAGTGTCCAGTTCTCCCCAGTGGAGCCTGTCTACAGGGACAGGGCCTGGCTTCAGGCAGTGGGTCTGGCAGAGGGCATATGATGGGGGAAAAGAGATGCTCGGGGGCTGGGCTGGGGGATGCTGGTCTGGGGCCTGAACCACAATCTCGGGGCTGCCAGCCTGGGTCTGGCTTTGTGCCCAGAGCCCGGTGGTTTCCGCTCACAGATGTCCCAACAGCCCGGCAAGAGGGTGGGAAGGGCACTCAAGAAGGAAGATGTCTCACTCCCCTCAGCCCCCGGCCACCGTGTCCTGCAAGGTAACGGCTCTTGGGCCAAGACTGGCCTGGGGCCTCCAGAGGCCCAGCTCAAAGTCCCTCCTGCCCATCCGGGCCCAGTTCCCCGAAGATGGCATGGACCCTCTCCCTCCTCGCTCACCCCAGGAAGGCTGAGCTGCGGTTTACATCATCCTTGGGCGTAGGGTTGACCTCGAAGAACGAATTCGAAGAAAACAGGAGGAGGAGCGGGCACACCACTATGCCCAGCACCCATTGGCCGCCCGTGAAAATTTTGGTTTTTGGGGTCATGTTCCCAGAAGGCCTGCCCTCCCCCCTCCCCCATCCCCCACCCACCTCATGAGGTGTTGGCCAATCGCCCCGGCGGGCATAAAGTGGCTGCCAGCCTGCAGGGCTCCCAGCCGGGAGGTGTCACCCCCCAGCGGGCGAGGGCCGGAGGACGGGCACCTAGCATGGGGGCACCGCTCACACAGAGGACGCTGCTCAGTAAGTACTTCCTTCCTCCCCGCCAGAACCCACCTGCTGGGTCTCTCCATGGGCACTGGTGGGGAGCAGGGGACACCCTCTGCCCTGCGGGACCGGGGGAGGCTGGGTGCCAGGCAGAAGGATGCTGAGAAGGGAAGAGACCAAGGAGGTCAGGCAGACAGAGGGGTCCACGGACAAACAGGTAGAGAAGGGGCATCCTTGGGGAGGCTTCCAGAGGGAGGTGATGTCAAGATGCAGCAACTCTGGGAGCCAGGGAGTGAGAGCAGAGGATGGGCAAAGAAGCTGGGGGAGGCAGGAGGGAGGTGGGAGATGTTCTGGGCAGGAGAGGGAGGCTCAGAAGCTGGGCAGGGGAGTGGTGTAAGGTGTGGAGGGGTTGTGGGGCCTCCAGCTTGCCCTGGTCACAGGGTCCCAGATGAACAGAAAGTCAGCTGGTCCTGAGAAGCCCCCAGAACCCACACAATCACACAGCACACACAGCCACACCCACATGGCCACGCACAGCCACGTGATTCATCCACAGCCTTGGATCTCACCAGCCTGGGAACCCCTACATGCAGACCAGAGCCCCCACGGTGATCGGAGCTGGTCTCCCTCATGCCGCACACAGACCGGGTGCACAGCCACGCAGACACCTCAGTCCCACATGCACTGCCGCACGCACAGGCCCCCGCCGGAGCCCAGCAGCAGATACCTGGGGAGGCGGCGAGGGTGCTCTGGGGTCGCTACGCTTGGGAGCCTGGCCCCTCGGCCCTCCCCAGCAGCCTGTCTTCCCCAAGGGACCGGATGGTTCTCAGGAGGGGGAATGATGGTGTCACTGCCTTCCGGGTGATTGCGCCACAGGCCCCTTCCGACCACGTGGCTGCTGGTGCCCCACTGGGGGTGGCGGTGAGCGGTAACTACACCCGCCCCCAACACCTCTGACAGGCTCACAGCATCCCTGGGGAGGCTGACAGAAGGAGCCACTTATGGAGAGAGGAGGGAGGCGTGAGAGGTCAGGGGAGAGCCCTGGTCTTGTGTGACCTAGGCGGGCCCTTCTCTTGTGACTTTGTTTGCCTGTCAGGAAAATGGGGTCATGGGCTGGAAGGTCTTCCACATCTGTTCCAGGCTGCGCGTCTGGTTGAAAAGGCAGCCTCTCTTGCTTCTAGACAGAGCTGAGGGCACCAGCTGTTCCCGGGCTGCCCGCCCTGAAGCCCTCCCAGGCCCATCTACCTGGATGGCCAGAGTGGCTGACAAGGCAGGGTCCTAGGGCGGTGGCCGGTCCTCAGCCCAGAGGTCCCACAGGGAGCCAGTCCCACCTTGCAGAGAGTCAGCTCCTGAGGTTAGAACCGTGCAGGTTTTGGGCTCTAGCCTGGTGCTGCAGCCTCTGCTCAAAGACCTACTTGGGAAATCACAGCCACTGTCTTGGTCCCTCCAAGGGAGGGAGTGGCTTGCTCTGTCAGGCCGTGGGCAGTAAGTTACTGGGGAGATGATGGCGGCCGTGCTGGGCACGCCTGTGCGCATACCACGCCGCACAGTGCCCAGCCCCCACCTTCCTACACAAGTCTGGGATGAAGAGATGCACTTTTCAAGGCCCTCCTGAAGCCCCTTCCCAAGGCACCCATCTGTGGCTTTCCTTGCCAAGTCAGGTGACACCCTCTTCTCTCCCTAGGTCTGGTCCTCTCACTCCTGTTCCCAAGCATGGCGGCTATGGGCAGCTGCTCGAAAGAGTACAACGTGCTCCTCGACCAGCTCCAGAAGCAGACGGATCTCATGCAGGACACCAGCAGCCTCCTGGACCCCTACGTAAGCACCTGGGCCCCCGTGGTGTCTGAGTGTCAGAGAACTGTGGGGTTAGGAAGAGAGTGAGATGCAAGGAGGACAGGCCCAGCCCCACTCCATGTGGGCAGGTGGGGAACTGCCTGCATTATTCCAGCCTTAACCCTGAGGAGCTAAGGCTGGCCCTCCAGCTTCCCTAGCTCCGTGGTCCTGGGGCGGGACTCCAGACACCATTGCCATGCTCATCTGCTTCTTCTGTGTGTTTCCTGCACACCTGGCGGGCTCTGGTCTGGGCACTAGGACATAGCAGTAAGGAAGACAGAGTCCAGCCCTTTTGAAGCTTCCCACTCCCCATAGGCATCCCACCAGCCCCCAACATCCCTCTGACCTTGCCTGCAGTGATCTTGGGGTCCTCCTCCCTCTCAGGCCTCAGTTTCCGGATCCATCCAGTGGGGAGATTGGATAGGGGTGCATGAGGTCTAGCATTTCAAGGCTGGCTCGTCTATGACTGTGGTCTGTGTCCTCAGCATTCACCCTGTGATCTCATGTTCCCCCTAGATACGTATCCAAGGCCTGGATGTTCCTAAACTGAGAGAGCACTGCAAGGAGCACCCTGGGGCCTTCCCCAGCGAGGAGGACCTGCAGGGCCTGGGCAGGCGGGGCTTCCTGCAGACCCTCAATGCCACACTGGGCCGCGTCATGCACAGACTGGCTGCCTTAGAGCAGCAACTCCCCAAGGCCCAGGACTTGAAGAGGTCCAGGCTGAACACCGAGGACTTGGAGAAGCTGCAGATGGCGAGGCCGAATGTCCTCGGGCTCAGGAACAATGTCTACTGCATGGCACAGCTGCTGAACAGCTCAGACACGGCTAAGTCCACCACAGCCAGCCGAGGGGAACTCGCAGCTGCCTGTCCCTGTCCCGGCCTCGGATTCTTTTAGCGCAAGCTGGAGGGCTGCAGGTTTCTGCACGGCTACCACCGCTTCATGCACTCAGTGGGGCGGGTCTTCAGCAAGTGGAGGGGAGAGCCCGAGCCGGAGCCGGAGACACAGCCCCCAGCGGGCCCTGCGGAAGGAGGTGCGCAGGACCAGACCCTCCAGGAGAGGCAAGAGACTCATGCCCAGGGGGCAGCTGCCCCGGTAGCCTCGGGAGCACCCCTTGCCAGTGAAGGATGCGGCAGGTGCTCTGTGGATGAGGAACCATTGCAGGATGAAGCCTCCGGGGTCCCCAAACCTGTTTCCCTCTACTACTCACCACTGGGAAGTGCACTTTAAGAGGCGGGAGCTGGGCAGATCCCTTGTACCTCCTCCAGGCTGGGGGACAGAGTCAGACTGTTGCGCCCCCTGGTCCCAAGTTCCCCAGGCCGAGTGGGGTGGCCAGGCGGGCCACGTGGGACCAACTTTCCATTGATTCAGGGGTCTGATGACACAGGCTGACTCATGGCTGGGCTGACTGCCCCCCTGCCTTGCTGCCCGAGGCCGGCTGGTCCTTCCCTCTCATGACTTGCAGGGACGCTGCCCCCAGACTTCCTCCTTTCCGTGGTTCTGAAGAGGAGGTCACCGCCTGAGCTGGCCTCCTATGCCTCATCATGTCCCAAGCCAGACACCTGGATGTCTGGGTGACCTCACTTTAGGCAGCTGTAACAGCAGCAGGATGTCCTGGGAGTCCTGATCTGTGGATCCAGGGAATGGAGCTCAGGTCCCAGCCCAGCCCCGAAGTCACCGTGTGACCTGGGGCAGGTCACTTTACCTCTCTGGACCTGTTTTCTGTTTGTGAAGCTAGGGAGTTAGAGGCTGTACAAGGCCCCCAATGCCTGTCGGTTGCTGGGATTCCCTGACTTAGGGTGGATATCAAAATCCCTGTAAATCGGGACATGTGGTGCAAATGGCCCTGGGAGGTGTATGCGGAGCTCTCTGTAGAAGGAGACCCACCTCCCAGCTCCGGGAAGCCCCAGTCTTCAGTCCTCGCTGCTGGCTGCTCCCCCCTGGTGGTGGATCCTGGAATTTTCTCACGCAGGAGCCCTTGCCCTCCTAGATTGGGGGTCTCAGAAGTTGCGAGGCCAATTCCTTGAAGGGACATGTCTAATTTATAGATTTCTATCATTTTTTATCAGTTTTATATTTATAAGGCTTATTTATAATGTATATTTAATGTTAATATTGTGCAAACATATATTTAAAACTTGCCTGGTTTCTAAAGTCTCTGTGTCTCTCCATTGTCAAGGGGGGGAGGATTTGGGATGGGGGAGGGCAGCCTCTTAGAGAGGGGAGGGCCCCTAGGTGGCAAGGTCAAAAGTGTCCACGCTTGGGGGATGAGCTGGAAGTCCTTGCTCTGCCCAGGAAGGGAATTCACATGCCCCAGCCGCTGGGGCTGTGACTGTGGTGGGGTGGGGTGTCAAACTCAGACAAGGCATTGGTTATGG
Source organism: Ateles fusciceps (assembly GCA_036589455.1). Classification (NCBI taxonomy): domain Eukaryota; kingdom Metazoa; phylum Chordata; class Mammalia; order Primates; family Atelidae; genus Ateles; species Ateles fusciceps. The sequence continues at coordinate 10,502,190 of JAZHEH010000882.1, forward strand.
CTGGAATGGAGCTCCTTGACACATTGAGGATGAGGGGTGTCAAGACGTGTTAGCAAGAAGGGAGGAAGAAAGGCTTGAGTGTGTGGGCTACTTCTGAGCTCCTGGAGGTTGTGTGGCTGAGGTCTGTGTGCTGATGTCTGTTACATGCTAATGCGTGTTATATACCAATGTGTGTTGCATGTATCACCTCATCTTGAAGCCTGGATGTTAGTGTCCTAATGGAGGCTTATGTCTGTATCCGTATTTATGTGTGTATGCGGGCATGGATACCTTGGTGCGTCTCTGCAGACATGTCTGTGCATGTGTAAACTCAGGTGTCTGCCAGTATGCCCTCTTATATGTGTCTATGTTCCTGGATCACCCTGGGTGGGGGGGGACATGGGCACATCCTGTGCCTGGAACATGGAAGGTGCCCTAGGCATCTGTGGAATGAATCAAAGACTGAGTTCACAGCTACACCCCTGCCACCAGCATCCTGCCTGAGGTGCAGTGAGCCTGCCACAGACATGAGGAATGGCTGTGTGCATAGGAATGAAGACACTTGGCTGGGCTCGAAATCCTGCCTCAGCCCCGTTCCATCTACTGGGGTGACCTTGGGAAAGTTTCTTAATGTCTCTGAGCCTCTGTTTCCTCATCTGTGGAATAAACAAAAGAATAACAGATCCTGCCTCAGACAGGGCCAGTGACCTGGTTTGTGCTTAAAACTGCTTCCTGAGGAGCCCAAAGGGTTAGGGTTTCCATCTGAGTCCCCAAAACCGGCTTCTCCCAAATTCCCAGGCGAGCACACATAGGCCGAAGACGTGCTGAGGCAAAGGCTCCCAGAAGCAGGTGAGCTTGACTTGGATGGGTCCCTCGCCAACCCCACTTCCTGAAATGGCAAACAGAGCTGGGGATGGTATGGGAACAGGGGACTTGACAGCAGGGTGGAGGAGAGCCAGTGCAGAGCTCCCCTGCAATAGACATGATACATTTTGCAGATGAGAAGACTGAGGCTCAGAGAGTCTGAGTGGCCTGCCCACATCCTCGGACCAAATTAACCGGGGATGGGCACAGTTTGAATTCAGGGTCGTGGGACTCCCGGGTGTGAACATCTTCCTGGTACTCCTCTTCCTCTGTAACTTGGCTGACAATTTCATGAGTTCCTGAAGGCAAAGGGCAAGGGGCAGACAGACAATCGACAGGCACAGGGACAAAAGCAGGAGCATCTGAGATTGCAGTATGAGCTCAGCAAAAATAAGCAGGGGTGATGTAACAGACAGCGGGACAGCCAGGCGCCGCGAGTGGTCAGGGTGGCATCTGGAGAGGTGACGTCCACACTGTGGACTGAGTGACGTGCAGATGGGGAGATGGGAAGAGCTAGGGCAAAGGCTCTGAGCATTCAGGGAGCAGAGTGTCATGAGTGAGGGCATCAGGATTTACCCAAAGGCCCAGAGAGAGGAAGCATCTTGCTTAAGGTAACAGAGAAAAGTAGTGCAGGGTTGAGGCTAGAACTCCGGGCCCCTAACTCCCAACCAGCAGTCTTCCTGGGCAGCTGCCCCACACATTCCAGTCTATTTAGCAAGGGCCCACGGGGCTCCCTGATGCCCCCACGGCTCATACCACAATGGCTATCTTTTAGTTCCCCAAATGCCTGGGGCTCCTTCCTAACACAGAGTTTCTTCCTGTGCTGCTTCCTCTGCCTGGAATGCCATTTCCCGTCCTTTTTGTCAAGTGAGCTCCTTCCTTGTCAGATCTCTGCTTGAGCTGCAGCCTCAGCAATTCTTCCCACCTGTCCAGGGTCTGGGTCCGGGAACTTGGTCGCGCCGTCCCTTCCGGCAACACTCACTCTGTGTGATGTTCACATTCCCGACTGCATCTCCTATTAGCCCGGAGGATGGAGACCAAGTCTGCTTTGCTCCATGCTGTCCCTGCATCCACAGGTGCCTGGCACACAGTAGACGCTCAAGGAGGAGCAGGACAGGTGGGGCCCTGCCTCCCAGCCCCAAGGAGAAGACAGAGGCAAGTGTGTTTCTGGGGGAAGCCGAGGCACCAAGGTGCGCACCAGGGAGCCCGTCCTAGGCAGGTGCCACCCCTAGGCCTGGCCTGCTCCAGGCCCTGCCAACAGCAGTGGGGCGGCCCTCACTTGTGTCTCTCTGCCTCAACTGGGGGAAGGGGGTTGCCTCAACCTCAGCTCCTGGGAAGCTGTGGGTGGGAGGTGGCAGACACCAAAAGCCAGGCACACTCCGCTTCCTGGAGCAGAAGGGAAGTGGGTACTGCGGCTGACGCTGGGGTTGCCCTCCGGGAGGGCAGACGTTGGCCTGTGGAGGAAGAGCTGGGAAGCCCAGTGTGGCTGCCCCTGAGCCCTGGCCAGCTGCACCTCCCCGCGCCCAGGAGGGGTGTCTGAGGCTGACTTTGAACTACAGCACACCCACTCCACAGGAAACAGATGAGGGAGCTTGACTCTTGGGAGGGGGGTCTCAGGTGCACCGTCTATGAGGACTTGTCACCCCCCATAACATCGCCTCAGGAGTCACTTTGCAGGTAACCCCAAACCACCACCTGTAGTCTGATCCCTCCCAAGCCCAGTTCCTGCCGACCCAGCTGCCAGGATCATCTCCTGGCTTAGTGGGTGCCTTGAAGCCAAACTCACCACTCTGCCCCCAAACCCCACACTTGCTTTCTGCTTCTCATTTGCCCCCACTGAAGTTCCAAAATCTCAGCCCATTGCCTTTCTCTCCCTCGGCCCTTCCTCTCCCCTCCATCACTCGGTCCTGTGGTTTCTCCCATATCCATCGCTTGTAGGCCACTCCTTTCTCCATCGTCTGCCAGAGTCTGGCTCCCTGGACACAGAGTAAAAATATCACTATTATCCTGTCTTCTCCTGCTGGCAAACCTTCCAAAACTCCCTCCTGTTCTAGTGCACAGATCATCCATTCCAAACCCCTGGCTGCAGCATCCGAGGCCCCCGGCTCTCAGGCACGGCCCACTTTGCCAGGTCGTCTCTGCATTTGACCCACGTTCAGCTGCTCCCACCCCTGCACACAACCTGAGCTCCCTATTCCCCCTCCAAACTTTCTTCCCCCATCCCTTCGTAGAAACAGGGTCTCGCTCTGTCACCCTGGCTGGAGGGCAGTGGCATGATTGTGGCTAACTGCAGCCTTGACCTACTGGGCTCAAATGATCCTCCCACCTAACCCTCCTGGGTAGCTGGGACTACAGGCACGCACCGCCATGCCTGACTAACTTTTTAATTTTTTTGTAGAGACGGGGTCTTGCTATTTTGCCCAGGCAGGTCTCGAACTCCTGGCCTCAAGCAACCTTCCCACATGGATCTCCCAAAGTGCGGGGACTACAGGCATCAGCCTCTGCGCCTGGCCCCCCTTCCCACTTCTTATATCCTCCTGCCCTTGGGGCTAAGCGCAGATGCCCCCCACCTCTGTGATTCCCCCACCCAGAGGGGTCTGTGGGGCTGCCTTGGTGCTGTGAGTGGCTCTGAGAGTGACACTGTGGAGCTTCCATCAGCCACAGGCAGAACTGGGCCTCATCCAATCACCCTGCCACCGACAGCACAGACTTCGGCGTGACGGGTCCCCACACTCATCCACTGTGGTCTGCATCCACTGGAATTGGCAGCAGGTGGGGCCTTGGGGAGCAACTGCTTTGCTGCCACCGCATGGGTGAGCTGACACTCTGCGAGGCACGTTTCCCCCAGGGGGGTGAGGCCTTCAGAGCCTGCAAACAAGTGTGTGTCCCCCCCCACCAACTCATATAAAGGACAAAGTGGTCATGGGCAGCGGTCCGCTGGCACCAGGCTAAGGAAGAAAAAGAGATCCTGGTAGAGTCCGGCCGCCGAATCCACTCGAAGCAGGGTTCTCTTTTCTTTTTTACGTTTTTTAGGGCGGCGGTCCGGGAGTCTCAGTCAACGCTGCACAGCGCACACATGGGTTAAAATTTCCCTAGGATAGCAAGACCAGGAAAAGGCAGGGAGGGGTCCTGGCACATTTTGTTAATCTATGGAATGAACTCTCAGCATGGAAACAGCAGAGCCAGGATGCCAACCTGGCCTCCCTTGTCCTCTGTGGCCTTAGACTCTTTGCTGCAGGTTTTCATGTGCTTTTTTTCTTCCCAGGGATGAGTTTCAAATACTTTAGAATTATGCAAAAGGAGTCAGACCCAGCCCGGGCTGAGCCTCAGTTTCCCTTCTGTACAATGGGGCCAACTTGGCCCACCTCCCAGCTGTGACGAAGATTTCCTGAGAACACACAGGCACGATGTTGATGGCAGGGCCGTCCCTGAGCTGGCGTGGCTGAGGCTCTCTCTCTTATTTTCCCTTTCCCTCCTTAGTGGTTTTCTTTTTCTTTCTTTGTCCCCGTTCTGTCACCTGCCCTGCCCTCCTCCCACCCTCCACCCAAGTGCTGGGATATGGGGTGCCCACAAAAGCCCTTTTTTCAGTGCGAAGGGAAGGGTCACAGTCCATGCTCCTTTGGAGCAGGGGAGGCTCTCCCAAGGCTGGCCGGGTTCCCTGCGTCTCAGGACGTCGGAGGGCTGGGCTCAGGGAGGGGCGAAGGTCTCTGAGGGAGGGGGTTGGGCAGGCGTGGCCCTGGAGCCTGTGTCGAGGGTGAATCAGATGGGCCAGGTGGTGCCCCGGGTTCGGAGGTGGGTGCTGGGGCAGGGAGTGGTGGCCTAGGAGGGGGCTTGATGTCTTGGCGGGGCTACAGCCCTGTGACTCTTGTGGGGGACAGGGACAAGGGGAGGCTGGCTGTGCTGCACACGGCCTGTGGCAGGTCTGAGTCAAAACACCTAAGGCCGACCCCAGTGGTCATGCGGAGGGCTGCCCAGTCATCGCCTTATGCCGGCCTGGGTCACTCAGGCAGGCTGGGCGCGGCCCCGTCAGCTGTGACTCAGGCCCCAGCGGCCTCGCCACGCAGCACCGGGCAGGGGCATCGGGCACAACGACCCCCCCCTCCCCACGCCCTGGCCCCGCTTCTCCCCTTGGCCACCCCAAAGACCCTGCTCCGACCTGTGTCTGGCACAGACTGGGTGGGAACCTGGGGCCCTCTGCACCTGCTGTCCCCAGCCCTTTAGCTGGGGGGTGGGGGGTGGGGTGGAAGTGGGGGGAGCGTCAGGGCCACCCGGCTCTGGACGGGAAGTCAAGTTGGGGGCGGGGTAAGGAGCCAGCTCCAGAGAAGATTCAGCAGGAGAGGGAAGCAGAGGGGTCTGGCCCCGAAGACGATGGTGTCCCACTGAAGACCCGGCAAACCTCCTTCCAGATCCGGAGTGGCGTGTGCAGGCACAGACCAGGTAGGCTTCTCCCCAGGGCAGGGCTGGGGTGATGCCAGCCTCCAAATTTATCCTCCACCAAAGCCAACATAACTCACTCCCTTGTGGGGCAGGGGCATCTGGTGGCCTGCACATGCCCCAGGCCTCAGTTTCCCCTTCTATGCAGTGGGCATGGTGAGCTACGCCCCGAACATCTCTCTGAGGATGTCAAGAGAGAACGGATGCGAAAGTGTCATGTGGACATGTGAGGGTTTAAAGAGCATCAAAGGGTTAAAGGGCAGCGGTGAGAGCTCTGGACTCGGTGGCTGGAAGGAGGCCTGGATGTGAATCCCGGTTGTGTGGGATCCTGGAGGGGTCAGCCATCTGGGCATTTTGATTCCTGGATTCCCAAGGGATCCTCAAGTTCCCTCTCCCCCAGAGCAGTGCAGGGGGCCGAGGCCACGAAGCCCTGGGTTTCCTTCTGATGGAGAGCTGGTTCCTGTATTGGAGGCTCCCAGGATTTGTGGTCCGTCAAGTTCAAGGCCCCTGTGCCTTTGGCCTTGGGCCAGTGCAGGACTTGACAGCTGTGTGCCTCACTCACTGTATAAAATGGATCTAATCATGGCATCATGGTGGCGAGAAAGGAAAAATATAGGTAAAATCCTTGCATGGAGGCTGGCATGACAGGGGAAGGGGCTCACCCTAATCTTGTCATCAGCAGTTCCCGAGGACTGGGGGAGAGGCTTCTCGGGGGTGAGGAAACTGTCTCCAGAGCGGGCCAGTCCTGGGTCTGGAGGCTGGGGTCCCCTGGCAGCTGGGGCAGGATGGGGGCCTGGGCTCTGCCCCACAAGTCCCTGGTTTATTTCACCTCTGTGGATCTTAATTGTCTCCTCTGTAAAAAGGCGGTTGTAATTCCCATTTGGAAGAATTGTGAGGACCTGTAAATGGGTCCCTGGTAAACTGGGGAGAGGGGAACGTCCTGGGGGTCTGAGGGGAGTGGAAGGGGCAGCAGGGCCAGGAGAGAAATTTCTTCTTCTCCCCCCCTCCTCCTCTTCCTCCTCCCAGAGCCTCCACCAGGCAGAGGCACGTGGTCCTGGCACCCCCTTGTGGCCAGTCCTCAGGGCTTCCCCGGGAGATGCTGGACACGGCAGAGGCTCCTCTAGGACCCTCAGCGGTGTCCTCTTCTCCTGCCTTGGCCTGTATCTGCCCACCCTCTATTCTGAGCCTCAAGCATTCCCGCTCACTTCCTCAAATCCCCAAATGCCACCCCACCTGGCCCTGGGGGAGGCCCTGGCTGCTGGCCGGCCTGAGGTTGGCGGGCCCGTGGCCTCGGGGCCTGCTGCCTGCTGGGCAGTGGGGGGCGCTGCAGCCCATGGTTTGGAGCCAGGTTAGCTGGTTGGGCATCAAACATTGGGCTGGGAGCCCTGGAGCTGGACCCTCCCCCAGCCCTGGGCCCAGCTTTTCTGGGGACCTGGATCTCTCTCTCTATCCCCCACCACTGCTCCCCACAAAACACTCTTCAAAGAACCTTTTCTTTTTTTCTGAGACTGAGTTTCACTCTTGTTGCCCAGGCTGGATTGCAATGTCTCCATCTCAGCTCACCACAACCTCCACCTCTTCAGTTCAAGCAATTCTCCTGCCTCAACCTCCTCAGTAGCTGGGATTACAGGCATGCGGCACCATGCCTGGCTAATTTTGTATTTTTTTTAGTAGACAGAGTTTCTCCATGTTAGTCAGGCTGGTCTTGAACTCCCGACCTCAGGTGATCTGCCGGCTCGGCCTCCCAAAGCACTGGGATTACAGGGGTGAGCCACCGTGCCCAGCCCCAAAGAACCTTTTCTAGACACTTCGGGACTCATGGACTTATCTAGAAAGGGAAACTGAGACTCTGAGAAGCTTCCTTCTGGAATTTTCACAAGCAGATCAGGACTGAAAACTAGGGTTTCCAGCTCCCTGTCTGGGAGTCCAAGAGAGGCCACCACCAGTCCACATACTATTGGGAATGTGCCACTAATTTGCTGTGTGGCCTTGGAAAAGTGACTTCCCCCCTCTGTGTCCCACAGCTAAGATAATATCCATAACACAGCCAGGTGTGTGGCTCATGCCTATAATCCCAGCACTTTGGGAGGCTGAGGCACGAGGATTGCTTGAGCAGGGGTGATTGAGGCTGCAGTGAGCTATGGTGGCACCACTACACTCCAGCCTGGGCAACAGAATGAGACCCTGTCTCAAACAACATTAATATCAATAACACAGAGGACATTGCTGACCTCATAGGCTGACAACACTGTTCCCCAATTTTGTAGATGAGGCCACCTGTCCGAGGTTCCACAGTTCATAAGTGGCCGAGGTGGGCCTGGGGTCTGGCTGATTCTAGAGCCCACCTAGCCTCCTCCCCTCCATGTTGCAGTCTCATCTCTTCTCTGAGCTTTTCTTTTACCTAGTGGGGGACGCTGAGGCCAGCAGGGCCCAAGGTGGGCCCCGAGTCCCCACCTGTACCTGGCAGGTGGGCCCTCTGAGGGTGCGGAGCTACAGGCCACCATCCTCCCTCTGCAAGGATCCCCTGCTACCAGCCCTCTAGCTAGGGTGGACTTAGGGGAGACCGCAACAGCAGAGAGGCTCACGGAGACACTGGCTGTCTGGACAGCCCACCATGACACCAGGCTTGGGCGTTGGTCCCACCCAGAAAGGGAGGAGATGGAAACAGGGACCAGGGGTGGGGTGGGGGTGGAGGCTCGGCTGGGCAGGAGATCAGAGTGGGATTGTGTCATGCAGTCCTATGGCTGATAAGCCACCCGGCGGCCTGGCCCAGGCAGAAGGAGGGGCTCCCAGGGGGAGTGACTCTGCGGGGGACCCCCCTGGGCCTGGCTGTTTGAACCACACCTGGGCCTCCCGGGTCCTGTTTTAGGGAGGCTGGGGTTAGGGGGCCAGGGTGGAGAGTTGGCTCCATTACACACTGTGTGACCTGGGACAAATCATTCCACTCTGTGAGTCTCAGTTTCCAAGTCTGTCAAGTGAGGATTTAAATGCCTCCCTCAGAGAATGGGGGTCAGGACTGCAGCCCATAGGGGGTTCTGGTGAGCACTTGGTAAAGCTTGGTTTTGTGGGCAGTGCGGGGTGGGGTGGGAGAGAGGCTCATGAAAGCCTTGGGGGTCTATGTCCAGGAAGGTCACTACTCCGGGCTGGGAGGCTCCTGGAGGTCTACGGTATCGCAAGGGTGCAGTGCTGGTGGGGGACGGGTATGATGCCCCAGCTGCGAGACACAGAGGGAGCCTGGCCCCTCCAATCCCAGCTCCCACCAGCAGCTCCCCACCTGCCCCCATCCCTCCCTTCACCCCAGGAAGCTCCCCCTTCCTTCTCTTCCCAGGGAAGAGGATGGTCCAACCTCAGCCAGGTCTCGCCTCTCCATCCTCCCCCACCCAGTGGGATGGGACCACTTTATTCTTTCCACGTTATCACCATGACCAGACCGGAGGCTCCCATCACCCTCCCACCCGCCATCCTCAGAACAATTCCACAGGTTCCCCTGGGCGCTGGTTCGGGTCAGGGTGGCCCAGTGAGCTTGGCTGGGGAAGGGAAGGAGAGGAGGCCAGGCCCCACCTCTGCACGGCCAGTTTCAGGCTGAATAGGTCCTTAGCCACTTCCTGTTCTGTTTATTGCCTCCGAGTCCAGGAAATCATTGAGTGACATGTCCCCCTTTTGCCCCCAGCCCCTCGATTATTTAATAGGGGCTGCGGTGATCTCTCTCTTTGGAAAATCCAGTGGGAGAAGAAAGCTGTCAGCTCGGCTCTGACATCAGCTTTGTCCCTGTGCCAAGAATCCGGGTGGCCAGGGCGGTGTGGGGAGGAGGGGCTGGGACAGGGTAGGGAGGAAGCCAGCTGCTGGTGGCCCCTGTGACGTGAGGCTGCCACATGGTTCCCAAGGGCGGGGGCTGGAGGGCGAGGAGCAGGGATTGCTGGAGACACGCTGGGGCACACGCAGTCCTGGAGGCTCAGGAACGCACGCGTGCATGCCCAGGGTTAGGCCTCCCCCGCTCACTGAGCCCTCGTGCCCAGCAACCACAGTCCTACACAAACTTACGCAGACACAAGGCCAGACATACAGTGGCACTGGCTTCCTGCCCATGGGCATGCACGCGGACACACACACATAGTCACACAACTACACTGAGGATTCACAATAGCAGCCAGAAATGGGCACCATCTAGCCTGCTCTCAGTCACACAAAGCAAGCAGTACAAGCAGATCCGCACACACGCGCACACACACGTACAACCAGGACCAGACTCAGGCGTGCACAGACACAAAGTCACTCACTACACACACATGCACAGGCAAATGCCCAGTCAGACCCAGACAGACAGACTCAGCCTCGTCCCAGGGCCACGGGGAGGCCAGTGTGCGCCTTCTACTGCAGGCTGGGCCTGTTAGCCTCGGGCTGCCCTGGAAGGGTGGCTGTGGCCACTTCCTCTTCCCGCACCCTGCGGCGAGGATGAAAGGCTCCCTGATAGAGTAGGAAAGAAAGGCCTGTGACTGTCCTGGGCTCCACCCAGGTAGGACAGGGCAGGGCAGAGAGCCCAGGGGTCTGAGGCTGCAGAAGGGAGTGGATAGTGGGAGGCTGGGCTCTGGGAGGTCTTTGTCACGGCACAGGGGAGCTGCCAGGTCCCCCACGTTGAGCACCTGCCCCGCCCCACCCCACCCTGTCCTGCGGCACCTCTGGCCCATTCCAGAGCTGGAACGGAAGTCAGGAACCCCGTGGGGACACTGCTGAGTGACCCTGGGCAAGTCACTCCTCAGCCCCTCTGGGCCTGGCTTTCAACATCGATACTGGCGGCTTGCAAATGTTTTGGACTGCCACCCACAGTAAGAAATACATTGCAACTTGCAACCAGATGAGGATGCAGACACTGACACACACAGGCAACAGGAAAAAAAGTTTCATGGAGCAGTGCTCGCCCTGGCTCGGGGCAGTGCCAGGTGATTTCGCTATTCCATTTCCTTTTTGAAAGTGTTGGTGGCAACCCTCTAATCGAATCCATGACCCACGAAGAGGCAGAGGCCTGCGGTGTGAAAACACGGCTCTCTCTACATCTGGCTGCAATGGTCTTGGGCTAGTTCGAGATTCAGGGAGAGCCTGGGGGAGGTACAAGTGCTGGCAGAGCCTCAGAGTCCATGCTCACTAAATGCTGATGGCCGGGCTAGACAGCAGCCCATTTTACAGAGCCCTGGGGGGACTGGCCAGGCCTCTGGCCCTGCCAACGATCGGGGCGTCGTGGGCTGTCGCTTCCCTTGCAATTTCTATCAGAAATGAAGAAAAAAAATGCAGTCACTCTGATTCACCTCCAGGGGGTTGATTCCTGACATATTCGGTCGGGAAATGTCAGGGTGATGATGGCGGCAGTTGGCGGAAGGCCAGGGTGGCTTCTGGCTTCTCCTCGGCCCTGAGGGGATACTGCTGGTTGCTGCCAGAGACTGGATCAGGTGAGGGTGAGAAGGGGCAGGTGACAAGTCCCGCGCCTGGGCCTCAAGAGTCCCCAGAAGACAGCTGGGCTCTCCAGGGCCCGTAGATGGGGGGTGTCACTGCTTATTTCCACGCCGCCAAGGCTCTGAGATGCTACCCACTCTCCCAAAACCTACACCAAGCTGCATGAACTGAGAGGACCCAGGAGCCACCTGCTGCCCTGCCTCTCAGACTCCAGTGCACTGACCACAGGTCCCAGCCCCTGACTTGCTCTGGGGTTCGAGCTCCTTCTTCCGCCACAACCAGATCTGATTAGAATGGCTCCCACGTGTTAGCGTTTATCCGCATTTCCCAAGTAACATCCCCATGACTGCCCCACCAGGCTGTTATGACAGCATCCTCATTTTCAGAGGGGGAAACTGAGACTCCGAGAGAGGAAGCCCATTGCCACGGGCCACATAGCTGGTGGGTGGGGCAGGTGGGGATTGAACCCCCTCCACTGGGTTGAGAACAATGGAGGCACGGTCCGCTGGGGGCATCACATTCTCACTCCTCAAGCACTGAAGAGTGCGGTGCTCTTGCCCTTTTGACCAGGATGCCCAATTGCCTGGGCTGTGCCAGGCATTCCTGAGCTTCCCCTGTCTGCTCTGGCAACCCCTCACCAGCCCTGCCCCCCCGCCCCCACCGCTTCCTCCCTAGGCCCACCTGAGGACTCTGCTCATTTCCCAGGTACCAACATCAGGGCAAAAGGCTGAGAGCCACTGCTGCTGGGGTTTTCAGAAAACTGAGATCATGGCTGAGGGGGATAGAGAAGGAAGGAGGGAGGCCAGCCTGGGCAGCCGGGGGTGCCCAGAGCGCTGTTTCTGGGTCACTGGTCTTGGGGAATTCCCCCAATGCCCGGAGAGCTGCTTACCTGGTGAGTAACCGCTGCTGGCTGCCCACACAGAATGCCTGACTGTGACCTCCCACCCCACCCCTGCCCATGCCACTGCCATGCTGCCCTCTCTCCTGAGAGCCCTAGGGTCCAGGAAAGAGACAGACAGGCAGGGGGCTGGCCCCCACCCCCCACATCCCCCCCCCCCCCCCCAACCCCAGAGCTCTGCAGGGGGCGGCTGGTGATTCAAGCCCCTCAGAGCTGAGCTATGTCTCCTTCCTTCTCAGATGGGGCCTGGGGGTGAATCAGCTTCTGGGGGCGGTGAGGCCAGGTCAGCTGCAGTCCTCAGATCAGGCTTGGGGTGGGGTGGCAAGGGGCCAGGAAGGGGGCTCTGGGGGAGTGAGCACACTGCCCTGCCAGCCCCTCCCACAACCTGTCTGATCTTTCTGGGACACCCTTGAAGCTGGAGGCTATGTGGGTATCTTGCCTTGATTTACCATCAGCAGAGGCTTGAGAGGTCTTGCTCCTGCCCAGTGTTCCCCCGCTCAGCCCCCTGGGGTGGATCCAAGTGTCCCCATCTGTCAAATGGGGACGAGAACCCCTGCTCCACAGGGAAGTGAGCGCATGGGTGGGATATGCGGCGAGGCGGCTTGCTGGGTGCCCAGAACCGTGCTGAGCCCTGAGCCCTCACAGCAAACCCACAATGGCGGTACCATTATTCCCATTTTACAGATGAAGAAACTGAGGCCAGGAGGTGACAGTCACTTCCCCAAAGTCACTCAGCTTGTAACTGGCAGAGCCAAACCTCTAATCTGGTTCTAAACGAGGCCAGAGTCCATGCTTCAAACCATCAGACCTCTCCTCTCCTTTCCACAAGAGGCTTGGCCCTGACAGTTTTTGGAAACTGTAAAATGCTTTCAAAAAATACCCTCTTCATTTCAGGGTATAGCCCTGAGCCAGGTGCTGTCAAGAGTACAAGTGAGTCTCAGACCTCCTGCAAGCTCCCAAAGATTAAGGAATAAGACTCATCCCCACTTGAAACAAGAGCAGGAAGGACAAGGCTGATGTGAGCTGGTCGGGGCTGTGGGAGGGAAGGGAGGCTTCCTGGAGGAGGGCGGCCCAAGCTCACCTGCTGTGCCCTTCGCCCCTGCTTAGAGCAAGAGGCGCTGCAGGGATTGCTGTGGCCTGCAAGACCGAAGCCTGGGTTCCAGACCTGGCTCTGTTATTAACTCTTTGTGTGAGCTGCACAAAGTGTCTTCACCTCTCTGAGCCTCAGTTTTCCCATCTGAAAAATAAACAGCTGTGACATTCCAGGAGAGACTTGTGGATGGCGAGTAAAAATCAGCAGGAAGCGAGCATGTGCTATAGGGGTGCACTCACTTCCTGGAGAGCAATGATGAGTTGGATGGTACAGCCACCTGGAGACAGAACTCCTGGGTTCTGTCAGGGGGTCCCATGTGGCCGGGACTGTCCCCTTTACCCTGAGACCCGTCAAATCCCCAGCAGGCCCCATCTGCAGGAGCAGGACAGGCTGTGGATGAAGTCACAGCTGGAAGGGGCCGGGCTGGGCCTGCCACTCCAGGGTGGGGCCTGGGGTCGTGACCCTGGGAGCAGGCAGCCAAGAAGGGAGGATGCCTTCTGTGAGGGAGGGAGCTGGCCGGGGGCGGGGAACACACACACACAGCATAGAAAAGGAGGGAAGAAAACAAACTCCGAGAGACCAAAGTGGGCCTGGAGCGTAGCCTGGGCGGCCGATTCCAGGGGGGCCGCCGCCACGTTGCAGGCGGCACATGGATTTGCGGTTCTGAGACCCTGCCCGGCCTCTCCCTCCAGAGGCCCAGCGCAGGTGGTGCCTGGACATGGACAGAACGGGGAGGCTGGGCCTGGGGCGCCGAGGTGCCCAGAGCACTTGGGGAGCACAAACCAAGTCAGGTACAGTGAGGGGAAACTGAGGCACCGGAAGGGGTCAGTCAGGGCTAGGGTGAAGTGGCCCTAGTGTCAGTGTCTTCTAGACCCTGTTCTCACTTCCTGTTTCCTGTGGGGTGGGACTGAGATTAAACAGTGATGGGGGTGGATTATAGGGCCGATTTGGGATCTGGCTTGCCAGAGGGCGTTCGAGGACCTGCAGATCCGCTTGGAAGGAGGCAGAGGAGACACTGGGCAGAATCGTGGATGCAGGGGCGGCCGCAGAACTCTTGGGCTTAGCGAGAGACTCAGGCCAGGCAATGGGGGTTTGATAGGTGGAGGCCACACTGAGTCTTTGGTCACATGGATTTGGGGTCCAGGTCAGGAGAGCCAGGCTGAGTCAGGTGACAGGGGTCTGGGTGATGTGGGATGGGACTGGGGCTGGTGCAGAGCTCATGTGCTCCTAGTGGTCAGGTCCTTGTGCGGGAGATGCTGGGGGAGGGGTAAGGAGAAGGGTTGAGTTGGGGCGTCCCGGGACGTGGGGCTGCCTGAGCCAGGCCAGGGTCGGTGGGTCTCCTGGTGGTGTACAGGACCCCAGAGCAAGTGTACAGGAGCAGTAAGTGCCAGGTAGGGCCCTCCATGGCCCATCAAAGAAGAGATAAGGTGTGGAGGGGGGGGCAGGAAGGAGGAAGGAGAGCTAGTCCGGGAAGTGCCAGCTGGGATGGGCAGTTTTATCACCTCACATCCGAAGCCCTGCCGGGGGGGGGGGGCAAGAGCCTAGATAAGGCAGGGTGTGCGTGTGGTGGGGAATGGCAGCAGGCACCAGGGCTCGTCCTGGCACGATGAAGGAAGAACACGTGGCTGGGCAGGTCCAGGATGTGGCAAGAGGCAGGAGCTGGGGGCATGGAGGATGGGGAGAGGGGGCGGCGGGGCTCGGGCGAGGCTGCAGGAGCTCCCTGGCCTTGGAAAACCAACTCACACACCTTGATCTCAAGTCAGGGTCAGGCGGGAGGGCTGGGAAGGGGCCCCAGGGGACTGAACCATCTTCTGGTACGGGGGTCCCCTGGCAGCTTTGGGGATGGCATGCTGTCTGGCCAGCATTCCCCTGTCTCATGGGGTATATTTGTTTGTACTTTTCTGTTGCCTTTCTTGGAGATGTCCCTGTGTTCATTTTGCCCTGCTCCCCCACTAGTCCCTCCTGCCCTTCCTCATTCATAAATCACCTGGCCTCAGAAGACGCCGGCACATGTGACGCCGCCTTACAGCCTCTAGCAGCACCTTTTGGGGACCTCCATTATCCTCTGAGGCTGAGGTCCAAGGGTCTTCCAAGGCAGGTCTGGGAGGGACCAGTCACTTCTCAGTTCCCGCAGCCATCCCTCAGCCTCCCGAGGAGGACACTGAGTCCGATTTCGCCAAGCCTCTCTCCATCCCACTTCAGAATGGAAATGCTGGACCACCTTCCCAGAAGCACCTTCCCAGAATGTCCCTCCAGAACAGAGTCACAGCCACCCCCACCCCCATTCTTCCTAGCCCCTTCCCCAGTTCCTTCCCCAGCCTCACAGGTACAGTGGTCAGCAGGTCGGGCACACTGGTGGTGGCGGAAGACCTGACCCTCTGGGGCCCTGGGCCAAGCATTCCCCTCAGAGCCCCTCCGAGCCCAATGGCAATGGGCAGATTGGAGGAGGCTACTCTGGGGTGGCTTCCAGCGCCCATGTTTAGTTCCACTTTATGACCGTCTAAAGTCCACGACGGCCGCGGGGCCCTCCTCCTGGAGTCTCCTTCTCAGCCAAGCCCCAGCCTGCCTCCTCCCACTGCCCCCCCCCAAAGCCCCCCAACCAGGGGGCGCAGGGGGGCAGCCTTCATCTGCTAGTCCAGACTCGCTACCTCCCCAAACCCAGGTGAGTCAGGGCCGTCTGGGGCGCCCACTGCTGGGACCCCTGCTGACTCGGCCAGGGGCCCCCTCCTGGCAATGCCCATCTTCAGACAAGTCCTGGGACAAGCCAGGCAGGAAAACCACAGGGCGTTTTGTCGAAGCCTTCATTATAATTTTATCAATCAAATTCTTAGAAGAGGGAAAAAGTCTGTTCTCCCCACCCTCCCCCCTCACTCGTCCCCCCCCCCCCTTCACTCTCACTTTCTTCCATTCATAATTTCCTATGATGCACCTCAAACAACTTCCTGGACCGGGGGATCCCGGCTAATATAGCTGTTTCTGTCTTACAACACAGGCTCCAGTATATAAATCAGGCAAATTCCCCATTTGAGCATGAACCTCTGAAAACTGCCGGCATCTGAGGTTTCCTCCAAGGCCCTCTGAAGTGCAGCCCATAATGAAGGTCTTGGCGGCAGGTAAATACACCCGCCCCGCGCCG
Organism: Ateles fusciceps; assembly: GCA_036589455.1. NCBI lineage: Eukaryota > Metazoa > Chordata > Mammalia > Primates > Atelidae > Ateles > Ateles fusciceps. Next base: position 10,518,039 of record JAZHEH010000882.1, read on the forward strand.
GCTTCGCGTCCTAGCTGCGGGGCGCGGCGGCAACTTGGGGCGTTTGGCAGCGCGAGCCGGACGCCCACCCGCCGCAGACACACGGACACTTGGGGCGCCCGCGCAGCCACCAGAGGCGCTGGGTGGCGGCCCAGAGCGAGCGCGGGCACATGGTCCCCAGCGCTGCACGCCCGCGGCAGGTTGGCGGCGAGGGAGGGGGGCACCGAGCCTTCCTCCTCCTCCTCTTCCTCCCCCCTTGCCTTCTCTTCCTCCTCCTCCTCCTCCTCCTCTACCTCCTCGCTCCCGCCGCTCTCGCTGGCCGCTCTTCCCTCTGCGCTTTCTCCCGGATTCACTCTCCCTTTCTCTTTTTCTTTTCTTTCTTTCTTTCCGCTTTCTCCTTTCCAACCGCGGTCCCGGGCTGCTCCCAGGGAGGGGCGCGGGCGGCGAGCAGCTTGCAAACTCCGGCCTGGGACGGGAGCAGGTGCCGCCTCCATCTGCTGATGTCTGGAAAGCGTGTGGTCTGCGCTAGGTGAGATATAGGGGTGTGGCCCCCCCCTCCAGCAGCCACCCCGGGGCCTCAGCACTGCCTGGGGATGCTGGGTCGAACCGGGGACCCAGGAGAAGTGAACCTGAGGTTGCCCCCCGTCCCCCCCTGTCCCAGCATGGAGGGTCCGGGGGAGGTCTCCAGCTTCACTTACCCGCGGACCCCAGCCCCCACCACCTTCAGGTGCCTCCTGCGGAGCCCTGGAAAGGCGTCTAAGGGGACCCAGGGGAGTGGGGCGCTGGGGCCCCCCTGGGGGAGGGGCGAGCCGGGACTTGTCGGGACAGCCTCCCAGCTCCCCCAGTCACCTTTCACTTTCCTTCCTCCCCGCCCACCCGGCTGCCTGTGACCTTTTGCCTTTTCTCTATCCTGGTGCACCATTTCCTCTCCCTCCCTGAGCCCGTGTGTTGGGGGGGAGGGGGGATCCCCGGGACATGGGACAGCAAGATGGGTCGGGAGAGGGCATGGAGTCAGGGGCTGTCCAGAGCTGGGGGGCGGACAGAGAGATTTGAATGATGGCTTGGGGATGGAGAGTGGGGACAGCCAGAGAGAAATGGGGTGAACTTGAGCACCCTAGATGGGGGACACTAGGGAAGGGCAGAGATAAGGGGCGATGGGGAATGGGGGCCGAATTAGGAGCAATTGGCCCAGGGAGCCAGAATCAAGTGGCAGATTTGGGATCGAGAGGAGGGTCAGCGGAGGACTCCTCCCCACTCCCTCATGCCCCGTGGTCCCTGTGGGTGCCTGGTTTGGGAGGTGTGGGCTGCAATGGGCAGGAAGCCCTGCTGAGGAACCTGGGCCACCCCTCCAAGTGGGAAGAGAGGGATCTCCTTTCTCCTGGCGCCTGCTGGGCCTGGGGCCTGGTGCCTTCCAGCCAGAGGGCCAAGGGGACTTAGGGTCTTTGCCTTCCTGAGGGAAAGGGTGGGATGGCCGGGAGTCCCTCCTGGGCCCTGTGCCCTGCTGGTGGAAATGGCTTGTGTCTTGCCCCCCCTCGTCTTTCTGTCATCTCAGAAGAGAGCAGAGAGAGCTAAGGTAGAGAGAGGGCGACAGAGGAATATACGCAGTGACAGAGTGAAGACTAGATCCTAGGAAGACAGTGGCAGGTGACGAGGGGGAACCAGGAGTCCCCCCCCGCATGTGACCCTTGCTGGACCTCCATCCAGTGTGCCATGAACCCAGGCCACCCTTTCCTGACTTCCTACTCATGGTTTCTTCCTGCCGGTCCCTAGGAGTTGTGCCCCTGCTGCTGGTTCTGCACTGGAGACATGGGGCGGGGAGCCCCCTCCCCATCACCCCTATCAACGCCACCTGTGCCGTACGCCACCCATGTCACAACAACCTCATGAACCAGATCAGGAGCCAACTGGCGCAGCTCAATGGCAGTGCCAATGCCCTCTTTATTCTCTATGTAAGTTACCCCTGGGATACTGAGTGGGGGATGGCAGGGAGGGGGCTTGTAAATGTCATTAGAGGCTGTCCTGATCTGGGTTGAGAGGACCTTTTGGGGCTGGAAGGAGAGAATGGGGAGAGGGCTTGATTAAACCACCCACAGACTCCTGGCACTTCCTGCCTACACTTCCTCAGGGAAGCTCCCCCAGGGTGCTCCAGTTATCGAGGGCAGAGCTGGGTGCAAAGGTGGGGACGTGGCACTTCTTGTCTCATGATTGCTCTGCTGCATGGAGCAAGGGAGAGGGGGAAATGAGCGTGAGGAACCAGGGAGGTGCAGCTGAGAGGCAGTGGGCTGCGGGTGCCGGGTGTGGAGGGTGCCCCGGAACAGCGTGAGTGCAGGTATGGAAGTGCTTGTGTGAGGTGCCCCAGCTGGAGCAAGACACCGAGTTTTCCCGTCTTAGGGTGGTGATGATGGTGATGATGACTGCTTGCATGGCTCAGGCTTTGATCTTTAGCAAGGGCACTCACACTACAGTTACTTTTGGCTCTCATGCCAATTCTAGATGCTTACAGGGCAAGAAGCTGGGTCCCCATGCACTAGGTGGGGAAACGGAGGTTCAAGAGCTTGCCCAGAGGGTTGGCGGAAGGGCTGGGACACTGGCCCCTGACTCCCACATCACCTCCCCCTCTGCTCCTCAGTACACAGCCCAAGGGGAGCCATTCCCCCAACAACCTGGACAAGCTGTGTGGCCCCAATGTGACGGACTTCCCGCCCTTCCACGCCAATGGCACGGAGAAGGCCAGGCTGGTGGAGCTGTACCGCATAGTTGTGTACCTCGGCACTGCCCTGGGCAACATCACCCGGGACCAGAAGATCCTCAACCCCAGTGCCCTCAGCCTCCATAGCAAGCTCAACGCCACTGCCGACATCCTGCGAGGCCTCCTTAGCAACGTGCTGTGCCGCCTGTGCAGCAAGTACCACGTGGCTCACGTGGACGTGACCTACGGCCCTGACACGTCGGGTAAGGACGTCTTCCAGAAGAAGAAGCTGGGCTGTCAGCTCCTGGGGGAAGTATAAGCAGGTCATCGGCGTGTTGGCCCAGGCCTTCTAGCAGGAGGTTGTCAAGTGCACAGTGAACTGAGGGATCTCAGGATTGGTGTCCAAATGTGGGGGCCTGTCCTAGGGTGGCCAGGACCCAGGGCATCACTAAATCCAAACAGGGGCTGCTGGCAGACCCTGAGGGTGCCTGGCCAGTCCACTCCATTCTGGGCTGGGCTATGATGAAGCTGAGCGAGTGGAAACTTCCATAGGGAGGGAGCTAGAAGAAGGCGCCCCTTCCTCTGGGGAGACTGTGGACTGGGGAGCGTGGGCTGGACATCTGCCTCTACTTTTCCCTTTGGCCCCTTGCTCGCTTTGTGCAGTGAGCAAACTACACAGGTCAACTACAACAGCCCTGACCACAGGGCAAGACAGCAGGGCCCAGGGGCGTGGACCAGCCCCCAGCAAATGATCACCGTCTGTGCCTTTGCTGCCACTTAGACAGGGACTTAGGTGGGCCAGAGGGGCTAGGACCCCAAAGGACTCCTCGTCCCTTAGAAGGTTGGTGAGTAGAAGATAGAGAGGGGCCTCTGGGATGGGAGGCTGTCTTCTTTTGAGCATGATCAGAGAACTTGGGCATGGGAACCGTCAAGCAGAAGTTTCCAGAAGGAGGTCACTGGCATTCAGGCTCTCGGGGGAGGCAGAGAAGCCACCTTCAGACCTGGGAAGGAAGATGTTGGGAGGAAGAGAGGCCCTGAGAGCCATGGTGGGTTATTCCTTCTCTTCCCCCGCGGTCTTCCCTGCAGCCTGGGATGGCCAGGGTCTGGTGGCTGGACCTGGAGCAGGGGTTTGTGGAGGTGGGTAGGGCAGGAGCAGGTTGCTAAGTCAGGTGCAGAGGTTCTGATGGACCCAGAGTCTTCCTCTGGGTGAGAGTCTGTAAAGAGTAGCTCAGAGTAGCAGTGCACATCTGAGGCCCTGGGAGGCCTTGTGAGGTCACACAGAGGTACTTGAGGGGGGACCAGAGGCCGTCTCTGGTCCCCAGGGCAAGGGGACAGTAGAACTTGAGGTCAGGGTCTCAGGGAACCCTGAGCTCCGAGTGTGCTGTGCGTCTGACCTGGCATGATTTCTATTTATTATGATGTCCTATTTATATTAACTTATTGGTGCTTTCAGTGGCAAAATTAATTCCCCTTTCCCTGGTCTCTACTCAACAAAATATGATGACGGATCCTGACACAGGCGCTGTGGCCAGGGCTTAGCAGAGCCTGGTCTGGAAGTCAACGATGTTACAAGTGGAATAAGCCTTATGGGTGAAGCTCAGAGAAGGGTCGGATCTGAGAGAATGAGCAGGGGGAGCGGGGGGCCCGGGTCCACCCCCCACCTGCTATTGTGCCTTGCTTTGGGGTATCAGGGTCCAGGCTGCAGAGGCTGGGCTGGTTTGTGGAGAGGCCGGGTGCCTTACTATCTTGGTTCCAGGGGTCTGTATTCTCAGGCGCCACCACATTGTGTTGTGAGGGGCGTCGCTCCTGGTTGAAATTGTGCCCCTGGAGCAGTGGGCAAGGCAGTCCTGGTGGCCCACCCTGTCCCTGTTTCTGTGTCCCCATGCTGCCTCTGAAATAGCGCCTTGCAACAATCCTGTCCCAGTACCCAGCGTGCTCCCACACAGCGGGGAAGCGCCTCGGGTGGCCGGACACCCACAGAGGGCACAAGGGCCTGGCTGGGCCAGACCCCGGGAAGGTGGGGTAGACTGTGGGGGATCAGCTGCCCGCTGCTCCCAAGAGGAGGAGAGGAAGGCTGGAGATGCCTGGGACTCAGACCAGGAAGCTGTGGGCCCTCCTGCCCCACCCCCCAGCCCACTCCCACCCATGTCTGGGCTCCCAGGCAGGGAACCCGATCCCTTCCTTTGTGCTGGGGCCAGGCGAGTGGAGAAACGCCCTCCAGCCTGAGAGCAGGGGAGGGAGGGAGGCAGCCGAGTTGGGGCAGCTGCTCTGAGCAGCGTTCTGGCTTTTTCTCAAACCCTGAGTGGTGTGCCGGCCTCCAAGTTCCGCCAACAAGATGATGGTACTAATTATGGTACTTTTCACTCACTTCGCACCTTTCCCTGTCGCTCTCTAAGCACTTTACCTGGACGGCACGTGGGCAGCATGTAGGCTGGTCCTGAGGCCTGGGATTGGGGTGGAGGGCGCGGCGGGGGAGTTGTCCATCTGTCCATCCCAAGGGCAAGACAAGGATGTGGCTGTTGAGGTGTCGGTCACACTCTCCCTTGTCCGGGATTCAGGGGCTGCCTCCCCTTCCCTGCTCCATCCAGCTTGGCTTGGGCTGGCTGCACTCCCCCAAGACGGGCTTCAAGAAAGACAAACTTGTGCGAAAACCAGAGTTGCTGATTCCACCCAGAGCCCGCTGGCTCGCCCATCACCTCATCTCCCTGTGGACTTGGGTGCCCTGTGCCGGGCCCACCTGGTGGCCCTGGCTCCGAGGCGCTCTCCTGTCCAGCCTGGACTTGGCCTGGAGGTGCCCATCCTCAGTGCTCCCTCCAGATCCCATCCAGCAGCTCAGCATCCACTCTGCTCAGCATCACTGAGTCACGGAGCCTTTGCATGAAAGAGCTCTGCCAGGCCGGGAGCTGTGCTGCTCTTCCCTTTACATCTGCTGGTGTGGACCATACCCAGGTCTGGGCCGGAGGAAGAGAGAGGGACGGTCGTTTTGTAGTTTACCAAGAGAGAAGTCTCTGGGCCCTTATTTATTATTTAAACATTTAAACAAAAAAGCACTGCTAGTTTACCTGTCTCTCCTCCCGCTCCTCCCCCATCCTCCTCCTCGTCCCTGACTTGGGGCACTTCCACCCCTGACCCAGCCAGTCCAGCTCTGCCTCGCCAGCTCTCCAGTGTAGATGTAGTGTGTGGGGTGGGAGCCCTGGGACCCGGGAGGTAACCTGTCCCTGCAGATGGTACAGATGTTCCTGCCTTAGAATCATCTCTAGTTCCCCACACCAATCCCAGCATCCAGCCTTCAGTCTCACCCACGTGCTAGCTCCATGGGCCCGCCGTGCGGCCTTAGGGGTTTCCCTCCTTCCTTTCCACTGAAAAGCACTTGGCCTTGGGTGACAAATTCCTCTTTGATGAATGTACCCTGTGGGGATGTTTCATACTGACAGATTATTTTTATTTATTCAATGTCATATTTAAAATATTTATTTTTTATACCAAAGGAATACTTTTTTTTTAAGAAAAAAAGAGAAATGAATAAAGAATCTGCTCTTGGCTAGCTCTCTGGAGTGTACTGATGTGGGGGAGATGGGCTGGAAGGGACTGGACTGTCCCTGTCCTGGGCACCAGCCAAGTGGGACTAGGCGAAGGATGGATGAGGGTGTGGGAGGGGGCACCTGGCGTCGGTGGGGGGAGTTAGTTGGAGTTTCGGCCAAGGCAAAACAAGGTGGATAGTGTCTAGATCATGGGGTGACACCAAGGAAAGAGATGGATTGCTCAGAGGTAAAGGGGGTGCTGGGTGTGGTGGCTCATTCTTGTAATCCCAGCACTTTGGGAGGCTGAGGCAGGTGGATCGTCTGAGCCCAGGAGTTTGAAACCAGCCTGGCCAACAGGGCAAAATCTTGTCTACAAAATACACCAAAATTAGCCAGACGCTGTGATGTGTGCCTACGGTCCCAGCTACTCGAGGTGCTGAGATGGGAGGATCCGTTGAGGCTGTAGTGAGCTGTGGTAACACCACTGCACTACAGCCTGGGGGACAGGCTGTCTCAAAAAAAAAAAAGTAAAGAGGGTGCCGTGTGATCTCAGCTCGTTCCCTCCCAGCTCCTCACTTAATCTCATGGAAGCCCCAGGAGTTTCGATCCCCACATACTAGAAGAGGAAATCGAGGCTTAGAGCCATGAGACCACGTGCCCAGGGGAACCCGATATGTTTAGGGCCAGTTAGCGCCACTCCTTCCCCTCCAGCTCTCATGATCGTTCCCCTACATGAGACTTCGAGGAGCTGGAAGATACCAGCTGCCCAGGTCTCTGTCGCTCAGGAATGGCCCGTTGACCATCCAGAGGGACATAACAGGACAAGCCCGAATGGCTCCAGAGCAGAAGGGGACAGGTGGTCCTGCTCAGAATCACATGGGACACTGGGGCCAAAACCAAGGAGGACTCTGTCTGCCCTGATGGCTTCCCCATCGGGGTTTCAGGGCATGAGCGGCTCTCCCACAGTGGACACTGCCGTCCCTCCTCCTGCTTCCCATTTTGGGAACCAAACCCCCTTCCACTGTGACCTTCTTCCCAGACTCCTGCGATCCCTTCCTGGGGGGATTCAAGGTCAGAACTGGGAAGCCACAGACACTGAGACTCTGGAGTGTCCCCAGATATTGCCCTGTGCTTTGCTGTGGGGTTTGGGTGTGGGGCTCCCTGAGCCAAGATTTATTTTGGGGGTCTGGGCAGTGTTTCTGAGAGTTACCAACTTGCTCGTTCCTGCATATTTATAAGTGTCAGCTCCTGTGCCAGTTGCAACGCCTCCTAGAAGCTCACAGGCTGGGAGGGGACAACTAGGATGTGTGTGATGGACGAGGCATATGGATGATGGTGAGGCCGCGCTGGGGACAGCCTCACTCTGGGAGTCAGCAGGGGGCTCAGGCTGTGGGCCCCTCTGCTCTCAGTGCCATGAAAGGACTGCATTCAACAACATGTTCGACCTGGCCTCACCTGGAAGGAAGCAGATAGCAACGCAGAATCTTGGCCTCACCCCCAGACCTGCAGAATCAGAATGCGTGTACATTAACAACATCCCAGGAGACTCGTGTGCACGTTAAAGTCGGAGAAAGGCCACCCTGCGCTTTCATCTCTCATTCCTCAGGAGTCCCCACGCCAAGTGCAAATGGCCAAGGGCTGGGCAGGCAGCTGCTTGGGAGGGAGAGGCCGGCAGGCCCACAGCTGTTTCCAAGTCTTCCCCTGAAGTCTCCCGCCCCCTCCCGGCTGGCTCAGGCCGTGGGCCACACCCCAGCCGCCCAGGGCTGGAAACACCCCCTCCCCTCCACTCAGGGAGACAAGGTTGAAGCTTTTCAAAAAACCTTTACTAGGAAACTAGAGGAAAACAAAACAAATGGCGAAGCATGGAAAGGGAGAGAGTGACAGCGATGTCACTGGGGGGGTCCCTGCCTCTCCCTGGGGAATTCTCCAGTCTGGGAGAGGGGCCTGCCCTGGCCAAATAGAACAAAGGACTGTTAATTTGTTATTGGGTCACCCTCCAAAAAAGAGGCGAAAACAATCACTTTGTGGGAGGAAGTGGGAGAAGGGAGGTGTTTGCTTTGCTGGGAAGGCCCTGCCGCTGTGGCCGGGGTCCTGGGCCTGGCGCTGCCCAATGCAGTCCTGTGACCCTTTTAGTGAGCTCAGCTGTCTTATCTTGAAAATTGCAAGAATAATCAGTGATGAACGCCATCTTACCTACTTCCCAAGGTTGCCGAAAGGAATTACAAGTAGGGAAATAGAAATGCCTTGTGAATCCCGCTCCTCCAAGGGTGGAGACGGTCCAAGCAGAATGCATCTCAGACATCTGGTGCCCTCTTTGCAGGGGAAGGGGGCCACTCTCTCCTGGTGAATGTGGAAGGGAGGATTCTGGCAGTCCTGAGTTCAAGGCCAGGGTCAGGTGGATGGGGAGGGGGTAGGACTGCCAGACAAACATCCTAGCAGCTGATTGATCCCCTGATGGTAATTGGAGTCCTAGGTCCAGAGGGCACCTGGACAGAGAGGCCCCTGGACCCCAGATGTGTGGTAGAGCAGCAGGGCAGCCCTCCTGCTCAGCCAGCTCTCAGGAGTTCGAAGAGAACAATTGCCAACAGCTACCCACAGGATACATAAGCCCACGGGCTCTGTGAGGCCCTACACCTTACAGTTCACAAAGCATTTTCTCACTCATCATGAGATCCTCCCAACCACTCTGTGAGGTTATGGCTGGGTTACTCTATTTCACATGAGGAAACTGAGGACCAGGGAGGCAGAGGGTACCCTGACATCACTCAGCTTGTGAAAGATGCTGTTGATGTTTCTCATCTTATTTTTTTTTTTTTTTTTTTGGACACAGAGTCTTACTCTGTCACCCAGGCTGGAGTGCAGTGGTGCGATCTTGGCTCACTACAACTCCGCCACCCGGGTTCAAGTGATTCTCCTGCCTCAGCCTCCCAAGTAGCTGGGATTACAGGCACGTGCCACCACGACCAGCCTGGGTGACAGAGTCTTACTCTGTCACCCAGGCTGGAGTGCAGTGGTGCGATCTTGGCTCACTACAACCTCCGCCACCCGGGTTCAAGTGATTCTCCTGCCTCAGCCTCCCAAGTAGCTGGGATTACAGGCACGTGCCACCACGACCAGCTAATTTTTGTATTTTTAGTAGAGACAGGGTTTCACCATGTTGGCCAGGCTGGTCTTGAACTCCTGACCTCGTGATCCACCTGCTTCAACCTCCCAAAGTGCTGAGATTACAGGCATGAACCACCATGCCCACCCTGTTTTCTCATCTTGATGGTCAACACCCATCCATTCACTTGGTCAAGACTGGTGAGGCCCTCTATGCAGCAAGCATTAGACCTGCAGGAGCTCGAGGGTTACTAGCAGAAGGGAGAGTCTCCCCCGGTAACCTTTGCTCGAAATTCAAAGATAATGCAGAGTGGGAATTCATTACGCTAAACAATCACATTTTCAGCAATAAATGTTAACATCATAATGGAACCAAGGTGTATTTATTTCCCTATTTGCAGTCCTCTTTATTCCAAACAGCATGTAAAGCAGCTTATAGCAGAAGGTACCTAATGAAAATGCTGATAAAATAGAGAATCAGGATGAGAGAGGATATAAAAGAGTGAGAGAACGAAGACCACAGAAAGAAAGAAAATAAATGTTTCAGATCACAAGGGGCCACATAATTGCCATGGCCGAGCTTCAGAGCTGGCGCTGAGATTCCTGGCAGCTAAAAGAAGAAAGGAAATGTGATCTTGCTATGTGAGTCTCATAATCAAAAAAGAGGCATCTCAGGGAAAACAGAGCCTGTCCTGGGACTGGGTTCGAAGGGAATTTCTCTCTGGAGACTCACAGGGGGATGGGGGTGATGTGATGCCCTCTCCTGCAGTGGCAGCCTTATTCGAAGGCATATGGATTTTTGGAGGGCTGTTTCTGCACCCATCTTTGCAAAAGCTGGTGCCCAACATCCAGTGCAGCTTGCTGTGGTTTCAATGTGTCCCCCAGATTTCATGTTGTTCGAAACTGAATCTCCAAGTCCACATGTTGATTAGTAGTGGGGCCTTTGGGAGGTAATTGGGATTAGATAAGATGATCAGTGTGGGCCCTCATGAGGGGGACTGGTGGCAAGGAGAAGACGAAGGAAGGCCAGAGCTGACATGCACACCAGCTCTCACTGTGTGATGTCTGCTGCCATGTTATCACGCAGCAAGGCACTCCTTACCAGATGTTGGTGCCGTGTTTTTGCACTTCCCAGCCTCCAGAACTGTGAGTGAAATAAAGTCCTTTTCTTTACAAATTACCCAGTCTGTGATATTCTGTTACAGCAACGGAAATGGACTAAGACACAGTCCAACGAAGGGGATTCTACAAGGGGCCAGGATGCCACAGGCACAAACTAGGACTTTTGAAGGTGGAGCAGGGACTAAGCATGCCTCAGAAGCTCCTGCCTTGCCTCCAATATTTCAAAACCCGTTTTATTGATGAAGGACTTCCTCCCTCTGGGAAGAGTCTGCAAGTCCTGGAGGATACTAGTTGGTCCATGAGGAATGCCATAAGGAAGGGCAGGAAGGAAGGCAACAGAACTGGGGCAGGACATTGGGGATCAGTCGCCTTGAGTCTGTCTCATTACAAGGCCACGTGGGAAAGGCAGCAAGTCTTTTCCTGGTCACTGGCTTTGGCATCCAGGACACTTCTCAAGCCTCCTTCTGCCCTAGCAGAAGCCTCAGCTTGAATCTGTCCCTTTGACTTAGGGAAGCACCACCCTGCTTCGGAGGCCAAAAATTTCAATTATGAGGACGTGGTCAAGCCCTGCCCACTCCAGCCAAGAGTCAACGACTAGGGGGAGAGGAGAGGGGGAGGGGATGTGAAGAGAGAGTGTCTGGGGCTGGGGGGTGGATGAGATGCAGAGAGAGAGAGCCACAGCCGCAGACACAGACAAGCAATGGGATTGGGGGCCCAGCGGGGGGTTAACCGAGCAGAAAACCACCAGCGGGAGGAAAATATGTGTGAAGCATTTTTGTAATTCCTAGCGGATCCGTCCAGCTCCTGCCCAGACGGTCAATGAATCAAAGCCGGGATGGGCCCTACCTGTCAGCAGGCTCTTTCCTGGCCCACTCTCTCAGGCCCCATCTCCCAGCGGGCCAGCTAGAACACTCCCATTTCCCTGAAGGACCATTCTTTGCAGACAGATGAAAAGCGTGCCATAGGCAAGGCCCAGGGACCAGTAGCCCATGGGTCCAGGACCAGGACTCTCAGCCTCCTCCCCCTCCCTGCTTTCTCCACCCTGTCTCAGACAGGAGCCTCACCTGTACCTCCCGCTGTGGGGGGTTGAATGGTGGCCCCCCCCTTGAAAAGATATAGCTGAGTCCTAACCCCCAGAATCTGTACATGTGATCTTATTTGGAAAAAGAATCTTTGCAGATGTAATTCAGTTAAGGATCTCAGGCCACGCACGGTGGCTCATGCCTGTAATCCCAGCACTTTGGGAGGCCGAGGCGGGTGGATCACAAGGTCAGGAGTTCGAGACCAGCCTGACCAACTTGGTGAGCTCCCCCCCCCGCACCATCTCTATATGTAAAAAAAAAGGATCTCAAAGTGAGATCATCCTGGATTTCTGGGTGAACCCTAAACCCAAGGATAAGTGCCCTGAGAGACACAGAAAGGAGAGAAGAGGAGAAGGCCATGTGAAGGCAGAGGCTGAGACGGAGTGGTAGGCAGCAAGTCAAGGAATGCTTGGGGCCTTCAAAGGCTGGTAGAGACAGGGAAGGCTCCTCCTCGGAGCCTTGGAGGGAGTACGGCCCTACTGACCCTTTGATTCCTGACTGATGGCCTCCAGAACTGTGAGAGAATAAATGTCAAGTGTTTTAAGCCACTCGGTTTGTGGTAATGTGTTAGGCACCCTTGGAACATGAACACAGCCGTATCTTTCCCAGGCCTATGTGCCACCTGCACCAAATGTGTCCAAATCAGCCTGCATGCTGTTCGGGCATCCCCTCCTCTCTGTGTCCCAGCCTCAGCCTGGGCTACTGCAGCCTTCAGACCCAACCCTCTGCCTCCAGCCTTCCAGTCTGATCGAACCATCTCCTCACTTCAGAAGCCTTTAAATTCCTGCTCAAGCCGCCGATAGGATAAGGCCAACTCCTCCTTGTGGACCTAGTTCCCAGCTTCAAGGCTGACTTCACCTGCGCACAGCCTGGGCAACTGCCCAGGGCCCTCATGCAGAAATGCTTAATGGTTTTTCAACAAGGGGCCTGGCATTTACATTTCGCAACATTTACATGTAGCTTGTCCTGTCCAGCGGAGCCTCTGGGCTCATCTCCCTCACGACCACTTCCCTCAGGCCATAGTCGTGGCTTGGAGGTCTGTTAAATGTCACAGAACCTTGGTCTAGACTGCCCTTTCTCCTTTGCTATGTAGAAAATTCTAATTCTTCAAGGACCTGTTCAAATGTCACCTCATCCATGAAGCGCTCTCTGCCCCTTTCAGGTCTGACTTTCCTAAGTCCATCTGAACTCCAATTGTAGGTTTCTTTTTTTTTTTTTTTTTTGAGACAGGATCTCGCTCTGTCACCCAGGCTGGAATGCAATGGCATGATCTTGGCTCACTGCAACCTCCGCCTCCTGGGTTCAAGTGATTCTTGTGCCTCAGCCTCCCACATAGCTAGGACTACAGGTGTGCACCACCGCATCCCCCCCCCCAGCTAATTTTGTATTTTTAGTAGAGATGGGGTTTTGCCATGTTGGCCAGGCTGGTCTTGAACTCCTGACCTCAAGTGATCTGCCTGCCCTTGGTCTCCCAAAGTGCTGGGATTACAGGCGTGAGCCACCGCACCTGGCCAATCGTAGGTTTCTCCTAGGCTCTAGAATTCACCAGACTCTTCCTTTATAGGATGGTGTATCATAAGGACCTACTGTTTATTGGCACCTACTATGCACAGAGCACATGATATATACTTTATGAAGGTAATAGCAATAACAGCTTCTATTTATTAAAGACTGTGCTAGGTAAAATGAATGGAGCACAGGTCAGCAGTGTCTACACCCCTGGGAGCTTAGAAATGCAAAACATTTTTTGTTTTTGTTATTTTAGAGACTGGGTCTCGCCCTGTCACCCAGGCTGGAGTGTAGTGATGCAGTCATAGCTCCCGGCAGCCTCTAACTCCTGTGCTCAGGTGATCTTCCCGCCTCAGCCTTCTGAGTAGCTGGGACTATGGTGCACACCACTGAGCCGGCTAACTTATTTTTTGTAGAGATGGGGTCTCACCATGTTGTCCAGGCTGCCCAAACTCCCGGCCTCAAGTGATCCTGCCACCTTGACCTCCCAAAGTGCTGGGATAACAGGCGCAAGCCACCACGCCTGGCCAAAATACGGAATCTTGGCCCCACTTCAGACCTGCTGGTTTGGAATCTGCGTTTCACTGCGATTCTCAGATGGTTCATTTTATCAGACGAGAGCTAGTGTGCGGCACCCAGCACAGGGCCAGGGCTCTGACACGCTTGGATTTGAATCCTGGCTTTATCTTTTCCAGCTGTGGGAGCTTAGGCAAGTTTCTGAAATTCTCTGTGCCTCAGTTTCCTCATCTGTCCCATGAAAGCCATTGAAAGAAGCAGATGTGATGATGGCCGCCAGGCAGGGTAAGCAGGCCAGGCAGCAGCTGAATGTCAGTGCGCAGTCTCCCCCCCCTCCTCCGCTGCCCCCAGGGCTGCGCATTCTTGATCATCTCTAAAATTCTCATGAGCCCTTCCACATGGAGTAAGGGGAACCCCAGATTTCTTGGAGGCTGCAGAGAAAGTGCAGAGATGTGTGGGGGTCTTTCTGTCTCCCCCTACCCCAGTCCCCAGAGCCCCCCACTCAGTTTAGCCTGCCGAATTCTCCGCTTGCCTCCCCCTCTCCCATTCCCTCCACAGGAGGTCCAGCTTCCCAGCAGCAGGGAATCCCCGAGGGACCTACTGGAGGAGGGGGGAGCTGGGCGTGAGGTCAGCCCCACGTCAGCCCCTCTCACTTTCCCCGCCGTGGCCGGGAAGAGGCTGCTGAGCGGGTGCCAGCCATGGGGGAGGTCTGTCCCCTGCTCCCAGGCCAGACCACAGGCAGCCATGCTGGTCTGCAGCCAGGCCGGGGGGAGGTGTACTCAGCCCCCAAGCTCCTCTCTGTCTGGCCCTGGGGACCCCTCCCTGACCCCAGATCCAAGCAGCCGCCAAGGGCTCTTCCAAGCAGGTGAGATCATTGTCTCCACCAGACCAGCCTGACGCAAGGAAGTCAGCCACCCACGTGGCAGGATTCACGCACCCCAAGTCCTTTCTCCAAACCACCTCCCCTGCTGGCAGCTCTGGGTACCTCAATTCTCTCCACTTGGTTCCCTCCAAGGGGTCTTCAGGAATTGGCCCTAAGCACCTGCTGGTGGGGGAGGGGAACAGAGCTGGGTGGGGAAGAAAGAAACATGGAAAAGACAGATTCAGGACCACCCTCCAGAGTCCACTTGGGTCCATGAAAAGAACAAGCTCCTGGGGTGACCTGGTGCACAGGCAGGTTCGGGGACCTCTGGCTCCGAGCGTCATTTGCTGTCTGTGGAACTGCAGGCTGCATCCGCTGGTGTTCCATTCTGTGCGCTCAGAGATTTTTATCATGGTTTGGCCGAGACTAACCCTTCCTTCTGCTTTTTAGGGTTTCCTGATAATGCCTGGTGCCATTTTGGGTGTACAGAATGTCTTTGCTAAAGGCCTGGGGAGGTTCATGGACTGCAGAGGAGAGGGGCGAGTGCAAGTTCCCTGGTGGGCCCTTGACGATATTCAAAACTCAGGGAGTCAAAATCAACCGGCCAGAGGCGATCTCGCCTCCCAGGGGACGTTCTGTGATGCCCGATGCCTGGAGACAGTATTGGTTCTTCTGCATAATTGATGAGGTGCTGCTGGCGTCTGGAGAGTGGGGGCCAGGGATGCTGCTAAACATGCTCCAACACACAGGACAGCCCCCCACCGCAAAGAATCATTTGGCCCAAAATGTGAGCTGTGCGGAGGCTGTGAAGCCCTGGTCAAAGGGACCCATCAATTACCCTACCACCTCTCAGAGTCTCATCTGCTCGCCGACTATGGTGATAAAGAAGACAAGCGCCAGCTCCCTTGAAACTGTGGGCTCCTCAGCTTCCCATCCTGTTTGTGTGCAGATATGCGTGCAAACACACTCGCACACACTCGCGTGACAGCCCAGGAGGCCAATGGCAACTGCACGTTGGTACACAGAAGCCGTGGGCGGACCCCGGAAAGCTCAGTGGGCAGGAAGCTAGGAAACTAAATCCTTCTTCCTGGCCCCAGGCAGCCTCCCCCTTGCTGTGCTCTCTAGACACACCCCTTCACCTCTCTGAGCGTTACTTTTCGTGAAGTGAGGCTGGCGTAAGAGGACGCTGGCTTTAGAGCCAGACTGTCCTGGTGTGGGTCCTGGTTCTGTCCCTGACCGGCTATGGGAACCAGGACTCCTGACTGTTCTCTGAGTTCCCATTTCCTCATATGCAAAGTGGGGACCCCACGTCTCATCTCACAGGGCTGCTGGGAAGACAGATGGGCTGATACAAGGAAGGTGCTCAGCCCAGTGTTCCCGTAGTATAGGGCATCTCATAATGGCGGCTCTCTTTCCTGTCACGTCGAGGTTCACACCAGGTATGCCCAGGGATCTGCACACCATTACCCACCAGGCTAGGGTTGCAGATAAACAGTACACTAAAGTTCAAGTTTAACCGGATGTCCTGAATTTTGATTTGCTAAATCCATCCACCTGCCTGTTTTAGTAAACAAAGCTTTATTGGCACACAGCCACGCCCATTCATTTATATATTGTCTAGGTTATTTTTTGTGTGTGTTGTAATAGAAGCAAGTAGTTATGACAGAGACTCTGATGGTCCACGAAGGCTAAAATAGTTAGCACCTGACCCTTGACAGACAAAGCTTGCTGAGCCCTGGTCCGTGTCTGGAAGTAATTGCCTGAGGGTGGCGGGGTGTGCGTCTGGGTCCTGTGGTGTAAGTGTCTCCTCTTTTGGGTGGTAGTTAGAGGAGAGGTGCACAGAGGAAAGTGGGCACTCTCAGTCACCTTAGGAACATCTGCAAGTGACCTGGCCTGGGGTTCCAGAGGCCTGGGCTCTTTTTTTATTTTGAGACTGGGTTTTGCTCTGTTGCCCAGGCTAAAATGTAGTGGCACCATCACAGCTCACTGCAGCCTAGATCTCCCAGGCTCAAGCAATCCTCTGGGGCCTGGGTTCTTGAGCTAACCCTTTGCTGACTCTCAAATGACCCTGACAGAGTCTTTTTTTTGAGACGAAGTCTTGCTCTGTCGCCCAGGCTGGAGTGCAATGCTGCAACCTCTGCCTCCTGGGTTCAAGCGATTCTCATGTCTCAGCCTCCTGAGTAGCTGGAATTACAGGTGTCTGCCACCGTGCCTGGCTATTTTTTATTTTATTTTTTATTTTTAGTACTTTAGTAGAGATGGGGTTTCACCATGTTGGCCAGGCTGGTCTCAAACTCCTCACCTCAAGTGATCTGCCCACCTCAGCCTCCCAAAGTGCTGGGATTATAGGTGTGAGCCACCACACCCGGCCTTTTCCCCAGTTCTTACTTCCTTTATCGGTTCAACAAATATTTATGAACCACGTGCTATGCTCTAGATGCTGGCTGGATGCAGGTCTCAGTCCTTACGTACACAAGATGGTATCAGCGGGTGACAACATGCCCTGGATGAGGATGCCGTCACAGAGCCCAGGAGGGGCTGATTTCGATGGGTGGTCGGGGAAAGTGACATTTGAGCAGAGACCTGATGGAGGAGGAGGAGCCTCAGTTTCCCCATCTGCTGCCTCCTCCGGGCTGCCAGGGCTGCTTACGGCAGGAGTAGGTTGGTTCTGGCCAAGAGACTGCGTTTCTCCCAAACCTTTTGGGTAAGATCCCTAGAAGAGGTGCCTCCCATCTCACCCTCTGGTCCGTGGAGGGGCTGCCACCTGGTGGGGGAAGAGGGTGGGGCCATGGGAGGTAAGGGGTGAGGAAAGGGGCAGGGAGGAAGGGACCTGTCCTGACCAGGGTCAGCAGCATCCTCCCTTCCTTCCTGTGTTCCCAGAGGGGGGCGTCCTGTCCTGAACCCACAGCTGGCCAGTCAGACCTGACCCCAGCCGGAGGGCTGTGCTGCCTGGACTTCCTGCAGCGTGTAGCTTGGACTCCCTGGGTGGCAGGTTCCCCTTGGCAAAATGGGCCAGAGGCTTGCTCCCAGCCTTAGGGGAGGGCCTTGGCAGGCCCTCCAAGCCCCCCCACCCGGGTGCCCTTGAAGGTGGGAGATGGCCCAGGCCTGTGTGGTGGAGGGTGGTGGGGTGACAGCGGTCAGTGCCCGAGGCCCCCTGGAATGCCTGGCAGCGTCATTTCCTGCTCCACATTCTCTCTTCTGCATAGGAGTTCTCTGGATCTCCATAGATGAGTCCCTTCATCAACAGCAATTTTCTGCTGGACTAATCTGGTGAACAAATTGTCAACAATGATGACATGAGGCCCTGTCAGGGGTGCCTGTGGCTCCATGGAGACACCACTAGGTCACACATTTACATTTTAATTGGGGCCTTCAGTGCCCTAAGGCAAGCGAGTGACTAATGGTGGGATTTTAGGTACGGGGGAAGGTGGGGAGTAAGTCCCCCTGAAATACAGCACGTATTTAAACATTTGTCCCTTACAAGTGAATAGAGCTTTGGCATTTACTAACATAAAACTCATCTCATCTCATAGGCATTCATTTACTTAATTTCACCATAATAGCTCTACTGGAGAGGCAGTTCTGTGGTTTTTTTTTTTTTTTTTTTGGAGACAGGATCTCACTCTGTTGCCCAGGCTGGAATACAGCAGCGCCATCACAACTCACTGCTCACTGCAGTCGCTTTTTCTTTTCTTTTTCTTTTTTTTTTTGAGACAGAGTTTTGCTCTTGTTGCCCAGGCTGGAGTGCAGTGGTGTAATCTCAGCTCACTGCAACCTCCACCTCCCAAGTTCAAGCAATTCTCTTGCCTCAGCCCCCCAGGTCGCTGGGATTACAGGCATACCCCACCACACCTGGCTAATTTTGTATTTTTAGTAGAGACGAGGTTTCACTTTGTTGGCCAGGCTGGTCTCAAACTCCTGGCCTCAAGTGATCCACCTGCCTTGGCTTCCAAAAGTGCTGGGATTACAGGCATGAGCCACTGTGCCAGGACTCCTTTACCGTCCTCAGCAGCTTTCTCACAGGCTGCCACCTGCCTAGCCCACACCAAGGCAGGCACTGGCTAGATTGTGACTGCAGACCTTTCTCCTGCATCCCCCAGGCTTCCCCTGTGACTTGGGGTTCTGGAACAGAAGGGGAGTTGACCAGGCACTGCTCCTCCTGCCCCAAATTGCGGCTTCATCCCACACTTGCCAAGCGAGGGGTTAGAGCTAAACTCTGGGTGCACGGTCCATGACCCTCCGTGGGATCCCTGCAGAGGCCTCACCCACCCCCTGGCTTCCCCAGGCCTGGCCCAAGACACAAGTCAAGGCTGGGACCAGAACAATCTTTCTAAAACACAAAGTGGCTGATGTAGCTCCTGCTTAAACCCACCACGGTTCCCTAATACCCTCAGGACCAGGTTGGAAACCTCAGCCTCATTTTCCCCTGGCTTCCTGCTTTCTGCTTCAGCAAAACTGAACTGATTGAGTCCCTGGGACTTGCTATGCTCATTCCAGCTTCCCCAGGAAGTCCTTCCCATCCCAGGCATTCCCCCCCCCCCCCTCACTGTTTTTATTCTTCTTTAGATATGACTCAACTGAGGTCTCTTTCTTGGGAAAATCCCACCGGCACTCGCAGGCTGGCCTCTCCCCGACAGTCTATGAGTGACTTTGCGAGTGTCCATCTCCCCAGCAGGACTATAGACTTCTGTTCTTCCCCCATAGGCCTTGGAGCCACGCTGGCACTCACAAACATGTCCTGACTCCTATGTGTTAAGACTGTTCTGGACACATGGGGTTCCTAGGGGGACCGCATTGACTGTGTGACCACAGATGGACTATGTGACCTTGGGCAAGTTCCTAGAGCTCTTTGTGCCCGTCTCCTCTGAGGAACGGGCTTACGGTGAGTGGAGAGAGGCTCCACAGAACGTTTGGCCGGCCTGAAACAGTGCATGCATTGTGCTGTGATGACAATGGAGAGTTGGCACGAGAATCTCGGGGCACCTGAGGATCCCTGTGTCACTGACTGTCTGGTTTTGGGGAAGAGCCTTTGTCTACCTAAGCCTCAGCATCCTCAACTGCAAAATAAGGTCGTTGGATGGCTGATCCCCGTGTGGGTTAAACGGTGCCCCTCCCCAGCCTCCGAGATCCATCTGCATCTTGGAACCTGTGAATGTGACCTTATTTGGGAAAAGGGTCTTTGTAGCTGTAATTAAGTTAAGGATCTCTCGATGAGATCATCCTGGAATATCCATGTGGGTTCTCAACCCAGAGAAGTGTCCTTATAAGACAATGACAAGTGTCCGGATAAGAGAAAGGGAGAGAGAGTCTCGAGGCACGCAGGGGAGAAGGCCAGGTGGGGATAGAGGCAGAGGTTGGAGCGATGCAGCCTTAAGAAGCCACCTGGAAGAAGCAGGGAAGGGTTCCTCTTACAGCCTTGAGATGGGTGCGGCTGCTGGCACCTTGATTTCAGACTTCTGGCCTCCAGAACTGAGTGAATAAATGTCTGTTATTTCAAGCCACCCAGTTTGTGGTAATTTATTATGGCAACCACAGGAAACTAATACAACCCCTAAAGGGCTCTGCCAGCTCCAACAAGAACTGATTCAGAGATTCTCACAAATATCAGAAGCGTTTCCTGTGGCCAGCCTCAGGGCTCCCAAAACCTAGAAGTCAGACTCTGGAGAACAACCCTATTCCTTCCCTGGGATATTGACCCTTGCTGCTTCGTCATTCTGTAATGACCCACCAGCACTCCCGGCACTTAGCTGGAGGAATCCTTTGGGATGTTTCCTCATGCCTCTTCCCCTTGTCTCAGGCTGTTCCCTATGAGGAAATGCTGTTCCCTGCTGCCGCCATCTGTTACTTGACTACTCAGCCTCCAGATCAGCCCAGACACTTCCTTCTCAGCTGTACCTCCATTTGCTCCCCCCTCCAGCTGCCTGGGAGAGTTAACTCTTGGCCCTTGGTCCCAAGGGCTATGTCTTTATTCATTTTCTTTTTCTTTTCTTTTCTTTTTTTTTTTGTTTTTTGAGATGGAGTCTTGCTCTTGTTGCCCAGGCTGGAGTGCAATGGTGCGATCTCGGCTCACTGCAACCTCCGCCTCCCGGGCTCAAGCAGTTCTCCTGCCTCTCAGCCTCCTGAGTAGCTGGGGTTACAGGGCATGTGATACCATGCCTGGCCAATTTTTGTATTTTTGTTAGAGATGGGGTTTCTCCATGTTGGTCAAGTTGGTCTCGAACTCTTGACCTCAGGTGATCCACCTGCCTCGGCCTCTTAAACTGCTGGGGTCACAGGCGTGAGCCACACCCGGCCATTTTTCTTTTCTTTTTGAGACAGAGTCTTGCTCTGTCACCCAGGCTGGAGTACAGTGGTGCAATGATCATAGCTCACTGCAACCTCAAACTCCTGGTCTCAGACAATCCTCCCATCTCAGCCTCCCCAGTAGCTGGGACTACAAGCGTGTGCCACCTGCCTGGCTAATTATTTTAGAGACAGGGTCTCCTTGTGTTGCCTGGGCTGGTCTTGAACTCCTAGTCTTAAGTGACCCTCTTGCCTTGGCCTTCCAATGGCTGGGGTTACAGGCACAAGCCACCGTGCCTGGCCCATCTTTCTATTATCAGCGTCTAATTCAATCCTGACCTGAGGGCAATCACTCAACCCACACATGTTCACGGGAAGAGGGGCTCCCCTCAAAAAGCCCCAGTTTCCAGGTTAAAGGGGCAAGCCCAGCTTTGCCCTAGCCACTCAATGGATGACGTGGGAGCCGCTGATAGTGAAGTTGAGAACTCTGTCTTCAGCCACTTGCAAGTGACTCCACCTCTCTGAGCCTCAGTTCCTCAATCAGTAAAAAAAGGAAAAGAATGCATGGTAAACCTCAAAGCGATGAGAAATGCTTGTGAGTCTTTTCAGAACTCCAGCCTTGCGACAGTGGCTCTCCTGAGGCTGTGGCCACCACGGTCAGGCTGGGACCAGACCTGGGGTGTCTCCACTCAGGGCTCTGTCATCCAAACACCGCAAGGTCTGACCGGGGGTCCTCATGTCCCTGGCCTGTAACCCTTTCTGGGGTAATGAGTTCCATAAGTTTATCTTTGCTGGGTACTATAAATTCCTGTTTACCGAGGTACCCACAGAAATAAACAGAACACTCCCATGACCAGATTCTTCCGTCTTAGCGTGTTCGAGGATAGCCCGAGTCATAGCTCTCACCCACCCCGCCTTGCAAGGCCCTGCGGCATCGTGGAAAGTTGAGACGTGCTTTACCATGAGGTGAGGTCAGTTACAAAATCGCAGACCACAGCGGCCAGGAGGACCTCAGAAAAACCTTTCGAGTTTCAAATCAGGCTCTGAGGAGCTCCGTGGGGCTGGGAGGGGACTCAGGGCCACTTTGGGGTGGGTTTTTGTTATTGCTGTTGTTCTTTGGAACAGAGAATTGCTCTGTCACCCAGGCTGGAGTGCGGTGCCACAATCTCAGCTCACTGCAACCTCTGTCTCCCGGGCTCAAACAATCCTCCTGCCTCAGCCTCCTGAGTAGCTGGGACTATAGGCACATACCACTGCACCCCGCTGATTTTTGTATTTATTTCTTGTAGAAATGGGGTCTCACCATGCTGCCCATGGCTGGTCTCGAACTCTTGGGCTCAAGTGATCCGCCTGCCTTGGCCTCCCAAAGTGCTGGGATTACAGGCGTGAGCCACCATGCCTGGCCTTGGAATGGGGTTTTACATATGGGATGTGACATGAGATGTTCCTTTAAGAAGCAGGGGCAGCTTCTGCTACAACCAAAAGAAAAACACCCAAAAAGCTTGGAAACCACTAACATAGTTCAAATCTTCCCCACTCTACGAAAGAAACCCCACAAAGACAGCCCCACAAAGGGCAGTGGGCTTCCTCCCAGCCCATGCTGTGGCTCTCACTGAATCAGAATATTCGGTTAACAGGAACACCCTCCGCCTGACCATTCCTCTGTGGGACTTCCCTTGTTTCCCCCAAAGCGCCCTCCTTCTGGCTTTGAAGAAAGAGACCCGCTCGGGTATCTGGGGTTTGGTGAAAGAGGCTGTGGTCACCCTCATTATCCAGGTCACTTCCTCCTCCAGGAGAGGCTCCTGCCCACACGTCCTGCCCCTCGTCCTTCCGGTGGACACTGTGGGCCTCTGGGTTAGGGACCTGTGCATGGAGGAGCCTGACGGCAGGCTGCTCCCCCAGGATGCATTCAGGGGATTCGAGAGCCTCACAGTCAAGCAGTCCTGGTTGACCAGGGCCAGTTAGCTGATGCCCCTGAGCTGATGTGTCTGCCTCGATCTCTTAGGACACGTGTGTCGAGTCCCCGCTATATGGGGATCCAGAGTTGAACAACAGCAAAGGGGCCTCCAGGAGCCCAGCATCCAATGGGAAGACAGACATGGGGACTCTAGGGGGGTGCAGGGAGGGGCTGCAGCTGGTGGGAGAGACTCCATCCGGGATGTAAGGAGTTGGAGTGAACCCGGCAGAGAGGAGTGGGGTGGGTGAGATAAGAAGAGGAACCCACCCAGGCAGTTACGACATGAAAGGGCATGATGCATCTGAGGCTCTCAGCAGCATGCAGGCCACACGGGGCTCAAAAAATGACAGTGACTCTGGCGGTTCCTTGAGTAGAATGACAGAATCCTAGGATCTCAGGGGATCTTAAAGGTCAGCTAAGCCAGTGCTTCTCGACTGGGGGCGATTCTGCCCTGGGGCACACTTGACAATGTCTGGAAACATTTTTGGCTGTCACAGTTGGAGATGCTGGTGACGTTTGGCTGTCGAGAGCAGGGATGCTGCTGAGTATCCTACAAGGCCAAGGGCAGCCCCCACCTCCAAGAGTGTGGACCGGGCTGAGGTTGAGGAGCCCGGCTCTAGGGTAATCTCCTTCATAGAACCTGCTCCCCCTCTGCACTAGCTCTTCTACCACCTGGTTGTCAGGCCTGCACTTCAATGCCCCCAGTGATGGGGAGCTCACCACCCCCACAGGCAGTGCACTCCATCTGTGATTGGTTCAGTGTATCCAGAATGTTCCTTTCCATAATGAACTGAAATCCCTTCTCTGTGTTCCTGTCACTTCCCAGGGGATTTGTCCCTGCTCTGCCCTTGGGACCACCCAGAACTAGCCTAATACAGCTTCTTCCTAAAAGCCTTTCAAATATTTGATGGTGTGTTTGTGACTCTTTCCTGCTCCAGGCTGAACCCTCCATGTGACACAGGAGGTTTGGCTTGGAGTGTCAGGGTGCTCTCCACCTGCACGAAAAGCACAAGGACCCCAATTACCCCAGCTTGGGGGCCAACACGGCCAGAGAGAAGCAAAGAGGTTGGTGGTGATGTCCAGGCCCGAGGAGCCCAACATCACCAAAGTTCTCCTGCCTGCTCCTTGATGCTGCTTCTCCAAGCCTCAGTTTTATCTCCTGTCAAATGGGTATAAGGACACCCACTTGCCTTTTCGCACTCAGCGCTGGAGGCTCAGAGGAGGTAACTAGTGAGAAGATGTTTCGGACAGGTGAAAACATTGCATAAAGAGGTTGATATCCTCACCATATAAGAGGTTAATATCATCACACCCACGAAGCTCCGTTCCTTACGTGGCTTTGTCTCCCTCCAGGGCGCAACCTGTGATCCCTGACAGCAGAGGCAGAGCAGCACTGGCGGTCCCCGTCTCACAGGTGAGCAAACTGAGGCTCAGAGACTGCAGATCGCACACGGTGGGGCCAAAAGGCCGAAGTCTCCAAAAGGCCAAAAGGAGACCCCATGACTCCAAATTCAGGACCCATTAATGCCAGGGCCATGGCTACTCGGGGAAGCCAAGAGAGTATCAGAGCCAAGGAGACAGAAGGCTGGTGGCACGACTGGGAACTGTTACCCAGGCTGCCCCTCCTCCAGACACACTTCTCGTGCCCCTTTTGAAGCTGCCTGCGGTTGGGTTTCCCAGGCCTGACTGGTGGCGTGGCCGTGGGTCGTGGCCAGCGTGGCCCGCGCCCGCGGCCCCTGCTTCTCTCTCACACCTCCCCTTCTCTCTCGCTTCCTCTCGGGGCTTGGGTTTCCTTCGTCCCTTCAAAGCTCACAAGTTCCCTTCTCTAGAGGCCACTTTCTTTTCTTTCTTGGAATCTGCCCAGGGAGAGACACCTGTGTTTCTGCTTCGATTCCTCCTCAGGCACTTGAGTTTCCCAGAGAAGCCTAGGGGGGCAGGGACTTGGCCCCTGGGCAGCAGGTCAGGTTCTAGGGCCACCAAAGTGCACAGAGACCTGGGTCCCTCTGTCTCCAGGCCCTGACACCCAACGACGCCCCCTCCTCCTGATTCCCTGTCTGCCCTCCATTTGCCCTCCTCCCTCCCACCTGAGCCCCAGAGACTGTCAGCCTCAGAGATGGAAGGACTTTTGTTAGAATCCAGGCCCAGAGAGGGGCAAGCGCTTGCTTGAAGAAACACAGGGCGTAGAGGTATATATGGGTATATATGGGGAGGACTGCCCTTCCCACCGCACCAGGCAGGATTTCCCTCCTTGTCACTTCCCCCACCTCCACCCGGAACATTCCCTGAGTAGGCTTCCGCCCTCTTCCCTGTGACATCTTCTTCCACTCCTTGCTTCTTGCCTGACTCATTTTTCAGGACTCAGCCAAATGGCACCTGCTCCAGGAAGCCTTCCTGGATTGCCTCTCCCTTCACACAAGCTCCCTAGGCTGAGAGGTGTCCCCCTCTCTTTCCATAGCAATGTACTAACATGGCCTCTTGTGGAAAACTTATTTTCACTCCTGAGCTCAGACACGTGTCCTCAGCCAGCCCTGCTCACCAGGCCGTGTCCCCCACGCCCCAACCGTGCCTGCTGTTATGACCGGAATCGTTTACTTCTCTGTTCTCCCCCACCTGTGAGTTCCTCAAAGCCTGCACCTTCACCCTTTTTTCAACAGCTTTACTGAGAAAGAATTCACACACTAGAATTCACCCATTTAAAGTGCAGAATTCAGTGGTTTTTAGTGTATTCGCTGATATGTGCAACCACAGTCAATTTTAGAACATTTTTACCACTGCAGAAAGAGAGCTTGGGCCAGGTACAGTGGCTCACGCCTGTACTCCCAGCCCTTTGGGAGGCTAAGGAGGAGGATTGCTTTAGCTCAGGAGTTTAAGACCAGCCTGCGAAACACAGCAAGACCCCATCTCTACAAAAAGTAAATATATAAATAAATAAAAATAAGAAACTAACCAGGTGTGGTGATGTGTGCCTGTGACTCCAGCTACTCAGGAGGCTGAGGTGGGAGGATGTCTTGAGGCTAGGAGTTGGAGGCTGAGGTGAGCTATGATTGCACCGCTGCACTCAGCCTGGGTGACAGAATAAGACCCTGGAAGGAAGAAAGAAAGAAAGAGAGAGAGAGAGAGAAAGAGAGAAAAGAAGGAAGGAAGGGAGAGATGGAGGGAAGGAGGGAAGGAAGGAGATAGAAAGAAAAAGAAAGAAAGAGAAAGAAAGAAGAAAGAAAGAGAAGAAAAAGAAGAGAGAAGGGCCTATACCCTTTGGCTATCGCCGCCCCCATGCTCACCCCCAACCACGAGCAACCACTAATCTTTCTGTTTCTACGAGTTTTCCTACTCTAGATATTTCATACTCAGAATGTGTATATGAAATTACAACATGTGGCCCGTGGGACTGGCTTCTGTGCCCGGCATAGTGTCTGCAAGCTTCCTGCATGTTGTAGCAGGGGTCGGACTTCATTCCGTTTTATGGCTGAATAACGTTCTACCGTATGGATATTCCACATTTTGTTTCTCCATTTGACTTGTTTCCACATTTTGCCTGCTGTGAATAAGACTGCTGTGAACATTCGTGTTCCTGTCTTTGTGTGCACATGCATTTTCCTTTCTCTCGGGTGTGTATCTAGGAGTGAGATTGCTAGGTCATGTGGCAGCTCTGTCTGATTACTCAAGGAACTGGCAGGCTCTTCCGCAGCGGCTGTGCCATCCCACACTCCCACCAGCAGTGGACAGAGGCTCTGGTTTTTCCACATTCTGGGGTATCTCTTGTATTATGTGACATTGTTATTTATTTATGTTATTTATTATTTATTTTTTAGAGACAGGGTCTTGCTATGTTGCCCAGGCTGGTCTTGAACTCCTGGCCTCAAGCCATCCTCCTGCCTCAGCCTCTCAAAGTGCTGGCATTACAGGCATATACCACCATGCCTGGCCTTATGTGACTTTTTGATTCTAGCCACACCTAGTAGGTATGAAGTGGTGAGTCTTTTTATTTATTTATTTTTTTGAGATGGAGTCTCACTCTGTCACCCAGGCTGGAGTGCAGTGGTGCGATCTTGGTTCACTGCAACCTCCGCCTCCCAGGTTCAAGTGATTCTCCTGCCTCAGCCTCCCAAGTAGCTGGGATTACAGGGGTGTGCCACCATACCTGGCTAATTTTTGTATTTTTAGTAGAAACGAGGTTTCACCCATGTTGGCCAGGCTGGTCTTGAACTCCTGACCTCAAGTGATCCACCTGCCTCTGTCTCCCAAAGTGCTAGGATTACAGGTGTGAGCCACCGTGCCTGGCACAGAAGTGGTGTGTTTTAATTCTTTTATTTGCAAAGTGGTAAGGCCTGGCTGTGGAACCGTCAAGGCAGAGCCGGGGGCTGGAAGCCCAACCCTTCAGTGCTGGGGAACTTCGGGCAGAGTCCTTTCCTCTGGGCCGGTCTTGCCCTCTCTTCTGTGGAGTGGGACCCCGGTAGATGGATGTGAATGTGAAGTACTCAGCACGTTGCTGACCCGCAGCACGTGATCATCCGTGTGAACCTCAGTAACGGTGATGATGATCGTTCCAAGAGCCTCCATGGGCTCTGGTGCCCCGCCGGCTCCTGTGGGTATGCGGAGAGAACAGTGGCTGGAGGATGCCAACTGAGGGCCTGAGCTGGACGGGAAAGCACCCGGGAGGCGCTCCCCGCCTCCTGTTCAGGGGCCCCTTGGCCAAAGCCCCTCCGAGGCCAGCTCTTGTCCAGCCTGGGGAGCAGTTTTCTTTACACGGCTGCTCTGAGACTCGGCACATATACGCTTTCTCCTGATGGTTCAAATTAGAAAGCAGCTGATGCATTCTAGAAAACCCAGGGAAAAACATTATTGTTGGAGGCCAGTCTTCTTGTTGGCAGAGCGGACGGCCCTGGCCTGGCATTCCAGGGAACAAAAGCCTTCGCTGGCAGAATCAGAGGCTTCCTGTTGGGGGCGCCCCTCCTCCCCTCCCTCTCTCCCTCACACCCACTGGCCCTGGGCTGCCGTATGGGAGCCGGGACAAGGTTCCTCCGGCTGTCCAGGCTCGTCCACCCAGCAGCATGTTGGTAGACTGGGGTCTGACTCAACTCTTGGCCTGGCAAGGGCCCAGCTGTCTGGCGCCGTGCAAAGGTGTTGCCCTCTGGAGCAAGGGGAAGGCCCGTGGGGAGGGAAGAGGACCAGGAGGAAGGTGGCCACAGGCTGGCTGGACACTGAGCTCAGAGAAGGGGAGATGGTGTTACTGTTGCCATTTTACAGATGAGGAAACGGAGGCGCAGAGAGGTGAAGTCACCTGCCCACAGTCACACAGCCAGAAAATGGTGGTGTGAAGCCTGGATCTCAGGCTGGCTCTGAGGTCCCCACATTTCCTTTTCACACTGATAATAAGAGTCAAAGCACTTCATGAACCAAAAGGCATGGCAGGAGCGTGCAGGGTTATTTTTTATTTATTGTTTGATTTATTTGTATTTTTGAGACAGAGTCTTACTCTGTCACCTAGGCTGGAGTCCAGTGGTACAATCTCGGATCACTGCAACCTCTGCTTCCCAGATTCAAGCGATTCTCCTGTCTCAGCTTCCCGAGCAGCTGGGATTGCACGCCCATGCCACCATTCCCGTCTAATTTTTTGTATTTTTAGTAGAGATGGAGTTTCACCATGTTGGCCAGGCTTGTCTTGAATTCCAGACCTCAAGAGATCCACCCGCTTTGGCCTCCCAAAGTGCTGGGATTACAGGCGTGAGCCACCACGCCCAGCCATGTGCAGGGTTTTAAAAATCTTTCTTGTTGCTGTTTTTCTTGCCTGGGTCTGCCCTTCCCCTGTCCCTACCTTCCCAACCCGGAGTGGCCAGGGGAGGTGGGCAGAAGATGCTGGAGAGGCCTCCTTTCCATCTAGCCCTCAGCCTTGTGTGACTTCTGCTTAGTCACCAACAGTTAGAGGCCTGTGACCGGGGCTGCCTTATCTCTGGCCTCGCTAGTAGCAGGCCCACACTCTGAGAAGCCCAGCTTCAGATGAGCAGTGGCGATTGTCAGGGTCTGCAGTGCCCTGATAAAGCCCCTTTGGCACAGGATGGGAGCAGGTGACGTACCCTCACGCCCTCATCCTTCACCCTTCCCAGGCTCCTGATGCTCCATCCCCTTCCTCAGACAGGCAGTCCGAGGGCCCAGGTCACTGGAACTCAGTGGGGCCCAATCCCCGACAACCAGCCCCATTCGAGGCAGCCCCCATTTCACTTGGATGTGTGCCAGTCCTGGGTCTGAACAACACCCACAGAAGGGCCAAGGGGTGTGGGGACCTCAGTTTCCTCACCGTGAAATGAGGCTACTCTTGTCTCCACCCCATGGGTTGCCCAATCAATTCACGTAACATGGATTTTTCTGCTTTTGGGCTTTTGAAACTGGGTCTTACTCTGTCACCCAGGCTGGAGTGCAGTGATCATGGCTCACTGCAGCCTCAACCTCCTGGGCTCAGGTGATCCTCCCGCCTTAGCCACCGGAGTAGCTGGGACTAAAGATGCATGCCACCACACCTAGCTAATTTTAAAATCCTTTTTTTTTTAGAGATGGGATCTTGCTATGCTGCCCAGGCTGGTCTTGAACTCCTAGACTCAAGCAGTCCTCCTGCCTCAGCCTTCGAAAGTGCTGAGATTAAGGCGTGAGGCTCTGCACCCAGCCAGGTAACACATGTTTCAGAGGCTGGCCTGTGGGTAAGTGCTCCATAAATGATGATGCTCCTCGTTCATCTCCCCAGCCCTGTGCCTTAGCCTTCTGGAATTCCTCTTCTTTTACCTTGGTCTTTTCAAACCTAGCCCCTCTTTTAAGACTGAGTCTGAATTTCACCTTCTCCCTCAAGCCATCCCGGACTTCCCTGGTCCGTCACCTCCCCGGGTTTCCCCCTCTTACAGCACTTGGAATGGGCCCCTTCAGGGAATAAAGGAAAGACCGGAAGGACGTTCTCTGAGGGGTTAACCAGGGCCACTTGGGGTGGTGAGCTATAAATGATCTTGGCTTCCCCCCGCCCCTGCTCATGTGTGTGCGCGCTCACACGTACAGAGGCACACGTGCATGCACATGTGAGTTCTACCTTTTCTGCATTTGGCACAGTTTACATCTGCAATTAGAAAAGAATTCCAAATAAATGCTTTTGCTAAGAAGGATCTGCTGCACTGGTTGACAGCTTCATGGAAAGATGGAGCCTTGTTCTTGTTGTTTTTGAGATGGAGTCTCGCTCTTGTCGCCCAGGCTGGAGTGCGGTGGCGCGATCTCAGCTCACTGCCACCTCCACCACCCGGATTCAAGTGATTCTCCTGCCTCAGCCTCCAGAGAAGCTGGGATTACAGGTGCCCACCACCACGCCCAGCTAATTTTTGTATTTTTAGTAGAGATGGGGTTTCACCATGTTGGCCAGGCTGGTTTCGAACTCCTGACCTCAGGCAATCCCCTACACCTCGGACTCCCAAAGTGCTGGGATTACAGGTGTCAGCCACCGCACCTGGCCTAGCCTTGTGTTTTTCATCACAGTGTCAATGATGACCGTCCAAACAGCAGGTCTCACACCTGATCCCCCGGTGGCCACCTGCTCACCCTGAGGGATGGAGCTACAATTCAAACTCCATCAGGTGCGATGCTCACTGACTCAGCAGCCTCAGTTCCAGCTGCTCCAGCCCCGGAGAACACCTACCACAAACCATCTGAGCTTTCTGCGGAGTCCTCGTCCACGTTCCCGTCTCAGAGGTTCAAGCCGCTCTCCATCCTCTGCCACACCTGCCACAAAGACTCCCTGAGCCCTGGTCCTTCTTCGGTGTTTTGCTGGCTGCCTCGGCTTGCTAATTACCTGCCTCCCCCCACTAGACTGTATGTTCCTTAAGAGTAGGGGATGCCTCTGATACCTCCCTGCCTCCTGGCTCCTGGCACAGTCTCCAGCCCACGGCAGGGCAGGTGGTCAGGGAGAAGCCGAGTATGGGAATCCTAAGCGTCACGACTCTTGTTATCTTGACAATGACGGCAGCCGCCGCTTACTGAACACTGACGTTGAGCTTTTATCTGCTCAACTCTGCCTGAATTACGTCATGTAACCCTCTCCACATCCCCTTGCAACTCAGTGACTAAGGTGCTATTGAATGCATCTTACAGAGGAGAAAAGGCCACTATGAAAGGAGGGCCGGGTGCTCAGATGCTGCCTCTTCCTGCCTCAGTTTCCTCCTCTGTACAGGGCCCTGATATATGCTCTCCTTCCTTCCTTCCAGGTGGTCGTGAAGGTCAAAAAATACAGTGAGCATGTTGTCACATGCAAATGTCAGCGCAGACGTGGACATGTAGATTAAATGCTTATTGGAGGCCCCATCTAAGTCCAGTAACCTGGGGAGAAATAACTTTTTTTTTTTGGAGATGGGGTCTCACTCTGTTGCCCAGGCTGGAATACAGTGGCACAATCATGGCTCACTTCAGCCTCTATCTCCTAGGCTTAAGTAATCCTTCCACCTCAGCCTCCCAAGTAGCTGGGACTACAGGTGCATGCCACCAAACCTGGCTAAATTCTTTTAATTTTTTTGTAGATACAAGTTTTCACTGTGTTGCCCAGGCTGGTCTTGAACTCCTGGACTTAAGCAATCCTCCCGCCTCAGCCTCCTAAAGTGCTGGGATTACAGGCATGAGCCACTACCGCACCCGGCCAGAAATGGGAACTTTTAACTTGGCCTTCCGTTTGCTCTTTAAGGATAATAGTGAAAGTGGCGATGTTCGAAGCAGCGTTAGCTCTGTCCGAGAGGACTTGGGCGCTGGGCAGGACAGTGCTGGCCCACCTCCCCCTGGAACCCACATCCCCACTCATCTCCTCCTCCCTCACCAGCTCCAGCCACACCGGCTGTCTTTCCATCCTAGTCAGATCCAAGCCCCTGCCGAGACTATGGAATTCCAGGCAGTTGGAATGCTCTCTACCCTCAGCTCCCTGATTCCTGCCACCTGCAGGCTGCCACTGAGATGGCAGCTCCAAGGGGCAGCCTTCCCCACCCTGGGTTTAGGCAGACAGAGCCTTGTCCCTGCTCCCCCTGTGGCACCCATCTCTGCTCTAATGAAACAATCAATTGCACAATGATGTCTGTCTCTCCTACCTGACCAAAACCTCCCTGTGGGTAGAAAGGCACCATCCTACTCTTGCCATGCCCTAGGGCCAGATGCTCAGCAGGGCGCCCAGGTGGGTTTCAGCAAATGCTCACTAGATGAGACTGAATGAATGCGGTAGAGAATACATGGATGTCCCATTCAGCCGCCTCCCTCACCAAACCCAGCCCACACGTGCTGTGAGTCTGTCTGGGTCCGGTGGAGGATGCTACTTGGACCTGAACTATTTCTAACTTGTGGTTTACGGGCTCTGGAACCAGATGGGGTCCAAATCCCGGCTCTGTGGCTCCTGGCTGTGCGATGTGGAGGAAGTTGCGCAATCTCTCTGTCTAGCTGCAGAACGATCTATCAGAGATAATAATAGCACCTCCCGCACTGGTGCTATGGAAGTGGGGGATTACATGAGCTAAAGGTTACAAGGAGGAGGACTGTAATTATTATTATTGTTGCTGGTAATGACTCAAAGGCTTCCTCCTCCCAATTAATATCTTTTGTTTTTTAAGCACAGGAGCCAAGGTCCTCATGATAGGGTTGGAAATGCCTGGGAGGGGAGCCAGGAGCCTGAGACTAGCTCAGCAGGCCCTGGCTGTGTGACCCAGAGGAAGTCACCCCATCTCGCCTGCTAACCAGATGACTAACAGCAGCAGCAATCATATTTCCTAATTTGCTACCTCACAGGAGTGTGGGAGAAGATCAAATAGAGAAATGAATGAGAAGCATTCTCTCCACAAATATTTGTTGAACACCTACTGTGTTTCGAGGCTTGCGGAGGACCAAGCAGGAAACAAGACAGCATAAGCCTTCTCCCGGGGAATGTACAGTCAACAGGAAAGCCAGAAATTAAGGGATTTCTACAGAGTGTGCAATTGCCCTATAGCTCCTCACTCTGCTGAGGATCGGGGCACGTGGTGGCAGAGGCATCTGTGTAAATCCTGGCAATCTCACAGGTCATCCCTGCTGTGCTCCTTTGAGTCTTCATTTATGAAATGGACTGGTTTTTTGTTTTTGTTTTTTGAGACGGTGTCTTGCTCTGTTGCCCAGGTTGGAGTGCAGTGGCGCGATCTTGGCTCACTACAACCTCCACCTCCCAGGTTCAAACGATTCTCCTGCCTCAGCCTCCCAAGTAGCTGGGATTATAAGCATGTGCCACCACACCTGGCTACTTTTTGTATTTTTGGTAGAGGCAGGGTTTCACCATGTTGGCCAGGCTGGTCTCGAACTCCTGACCTCAGGTGATCCACCCACCTCGGCCTCCCAAAAAGCTGGTATTACAAGGATAAACCATCACATCTAGCCTGGACTGTTTTTTGTTTTTGAAACAGGGTCTCACTCTGTTGCCCAAGCTGGAGTGCAGTGGTGCGATCACGGCTCATGGTAGCCTCGAACTCCTGGGCTTAGGCGATCCTCCCACCTCAGCCTTCTGAGTAGCTGGGACTACAGGAACACACCACCACCACTCCTGGCTAATTTTAATTTTTTAGAGACAGGGTCTCACTATGTTGCCCAGGATGGTCTTGAAATCCTAGGCTCAAACAATCCTCCTGCCTCGGCCTCTCAAAGTGCTGGGATTACAGAGGTGAGCCACTGTGCCTGGCCTTGAAATGGACTTTGCAGTGATCATAAAAATATACCTTCCTCATGACGCTGGTGTAGGGATTGCGCTAATGCATGTGAATGGGCTTAGCACTAAGCCAGGAACTCTAAGACATCTCTGGATGGCGGTGATTGTTCATGCATGACCTTGCCATGACCTTGCCACTGGGCACCTGAGGATGCAGGTATGTCATTGTCCTTCAAAGAGACAGGGATGAGGAGCATGTGTCTGGCACCTGGAAACCACATTCCCTTCCTCCCTCAGGGCCTATATTTGCCCACACATACACGATTGTGTGGGAACATTACAGGTTTTGAAAGTGGATATTCCAAACTGGTAACAGAGGGTGAGAAATGAAGACAATAATGAGCCCAGCCAGCTACTGTTATGTTTTATCTTTTAGATGTTGTTTGAACAATAGATCACTTTTTGTTTGTTTTACTTTATCGTGGTAAAATATGCATGACATTAAATATTCCATTTGAACCATTTGAACCATTTTTTTTTTTTTGAGATGGAGTCCCGCTCTGTCACCCAGGCTGGAGTGCAATGGCGCAGTCTTGCCTCACTGCAACCTCTGCCTCCCGGGTTCAAGTGATTCTCCTGCCTCAGCCTCCCAAGTAGCTGGGACTACAGGCACGTGCCACCACACCCAGCTAATTTTTGTATTTTTAGTGAAGACATTTCACCACGTTGGCCAGGACATAGGGGTTTCACCATGTTGGCCAGGATGGTCTCGATCTCTCGACCTCGTGATCCTCCTGCCTCAGCTTTCCAAAGTGCTGGGATTACAGGCATGAGCCACTGTGCCCAGAGAACCATTTTTAAGTGTATGGTTCAGTGGCATTAAGTGTATTCCCAATGTTGCAATCACTACCACCATCCGTCCTACCCAAGTGAAACTCTGTCCCCGTTAAACACTAACTCTCCCTCCCCCTTCCTCAGCCCCTAGCAACCTTTATTCTACTTTCTGTTTCTACAAATTTGACTCATATAAGTGCAATCACACAGTATTTGTCCTTTTGTGTCTGGCTTATTTCACTTAACATAATATCCTCAAGTTCACTCACATTGGAGTACATATCAGAATTTCATTCTTTTTGAATCTAATATTCAATAGATTACTTTTGCCATTGGAAGAAAACATAAAGATTGGAAAAACACAACCTTAAAAAGAATGACTGTGTGAATGACTGAAGAAGGAAGAGAAGGATGAATGCTGGGGGTCTTCCAGGCATGCCTGCAACTCCGTGGGTTTCAGATGGGGTTCAGCAGGTCAGCTGGGGTGATGCCGGGGGCAGGCTCCCGTGAATGAGCCGTGGGTCTCCTCTATCACAAGAGTGGGGAGTCAGGCTTCCCACAGGGCTCTGGTCCCACTATCCCAGGGACAGTGGACAATGAAGAAACTCAGCCGAGGCCTGAGTCACAGCCGCTGAGGCTGGACGCAGCCCCCACGCTTGGCCCCTGTGGCCCCAGCCATTCAACCTGGGCAGTGAGCGGCACAGAATTCCCGGTCCCCTTCTGATAACAGCCCAGCTCCCCCGGGCTCTGGGGACGACCCAGTTGGCCCAGTGAGTAAGGAAGCTCCGGACAATCCCTCCTTTCATAAAGCTCCCCTGCTGACTAATGCCGCACAGTCATGCCGGCCCTTCCACCTTCCGCCCCAAAACCAATCCCTGCCCAGAGCCGGCCCCTGAGGGCTTTGATTCCTCAAAGTGGAGAAACCCACTGTCCTCCGCACCCATTTTACCTTCCTGGTGCTGCCCTCGTGTCCTGCCCCCACCCACCTCCAGGCTTTGCCTTAGAGACCTCTCTCTTCTTCCTCCTCCTCCTCTCCATCTGTCAGCCCCAAGCCTTCCCAAGCCCTCTGGGCCTTGCTGTCAAGCCTCAGACCATTCCTGTGATCATCAAATCTGCCAGGGGTCTTCCCGTATACCCTCCCCTCCCGCTTATCCTCAGTAATTTTTTTTTTTTTTTTTTTTTTTTGAGAAGAAGTCTCGCTCTGTCGCCCAGCCTGGAGTTCAGCAGTGCGATCTCAGCTCACTGCAGTCTCTACCTCCTAGGTTCAGGCGATTGTCCTACCTCAGCCCCTCCTGAGTAGCTGGGATTACAGACACCTACCACCACACCTGGCTAAGTTTTGTACTTTTAGTAGAGACGGGGTTTCACCATGATGGCCAGGCTGATCTCGAACTCCTGACCTCAGATGATCTGCCCGCCTCGGCCTCCCAAAGTGCTGGGATTACAGGCATGAGTCACGGCACCAGGCCATCCTCAGTCTTTTCCATTAGGAAGGAATGCCTAGCCACCGGAGGCTGGGGTCACGCGAGAAATGACTCCAGTGAGGAGATCCAGGCACTTGGCAGGCCGCTGGGGCGCTGTTACTGAGCGTGTATGCAGGGACACCTTGAGCCGCCTCTAGCTCCTTTGAGGTACACGGGGAAGCCTTGTGGAAAGAGATGGACTCTGGAGTGAGACCTGGGTTTGAATTCTGACTCCACCACTGACTAGCTGGGTGACCATGGCCAGGCAGCTTAACCTCTCTGAGCCTCATTTTCTACACCTGTAAAGTGGGAGGGGGTGAGGATAATAATCTCTCCCTTCCAGAATGGACATGAAGCACCCTCCAGAGAGCCTGCTGACTCGGCCTGGATGGGGAGGTTACAGTCAACAGGGGGGCTCAGAAAAATGGGGTTGAGATGCCTTGGGGAGGCCTTGGTCAAGGAGAGCGTGACGATTCAGGGCAGAATCAAGTCCCTCTGACTCCTTGGCACTCAAGGTGACTGAGAAATGGCCTCTTGGTTCCCAGAGTTGACCCAGAGAATTAAGATATTCTCTTGCCTCGGCCTCCCGAGCAGCTGGGACTGCAGGAGCTTGCCACCACGCCCAGTTAATTTTTCATATTTTTAGTAGAGACGGGGTTTCACCATGCTGGCCAGACTGGTCTTGAACGCCTAACCTCGTGATCCACCCGCCTCGGCCTCCCAAAGTGCTGGGATTACAGGCGTGAGCCACCACGCCCGGCCCCATTTGAACCGTTTTGAAATGTCTGGTTGTAGTACTTTCAGCAGAGATGAAATTTCACCATGCTGGCCTTTCCTTTTTTTTTCTTTGAGACAGAGTCTCATTCTGTCACCCAGGCTGGAGTAGAGTGGCACAACCTCAGCCAACTGCAACCTCTGCCTCCCAGGTACAAACAAGTCTCTTGTCTCAGCCTCCTGAGTAGCTGGGATTACAGGCACACGCCGCCACGCCCGGCTAATTTTGTATTTTTGGTAGAGGCGGGGTTTCACCATGCTGGTCTTGATCTCTTGACCTGGTGATCCGCCCACCTCAGCCTCCCAAAGTGCTGGGATTACAGGCTTGAGCCACCACATCTGACCAACGTTGGCCATTTTAAAAGGTAAGATTCTTGTACTTCTGACGGGAGTTGACGGAGGGTGAATGAATGACGTTCTTTCAGTCACTGTGTGAGTGTAGGCACCTGTGCCCCGGAGTTGAACCTAGCTTGGAGGGTATAGGACGTCGGGTGAGGAGAAAAACCATTGCCGTTTGGTTCTGGAAGAGAACGTCTCCCTTTTTGCAGGGTGGTGGGCAGTCAGGGAAGTGGGGGAGAAAGGGCCATGGCTAGCTTGCCTCACTTGTGAGGCCTAACGGAGGCCAGTGGGGGAAATGAGTTGGTGTGATCCAAGAGGAAGCTTGGAAAACCGGGAAGGGTTCCGGCCTGGGAGGTGAGAGTCACGGTCCCCCTTTCCAGGCCCAGCTGGGCCTCCTACTGGCCGGGTGGCTGTGGGTGAGTCACAGCCTCCGAGCGACATGACCCTTATCTGCAAAGGGAGGGGGAGAGATGTGAGGACTTCCGAGGCCCTTTCCAGCTCTCGAATTCTGTAACTCTGCAGCCATCTCTTTAAAGATGACAAGCAGAGATGCTGAGCTGAAACAGATGTGGTGGATAAAGCCAAGATAATCAGCCCAGTGGTTTCTCTCTCTCCAGTGCCCTGCGTCAGCAAGGCCTTGGGTGAATTCTGGCATTTGCTCATTTCGATAGGTAATCAAGGCAACATCTGTGGGCCTGTGTTTCCGGAAGAGGGGCCGATCAAACAGTTTCTACCCGCAGCCCTTCCTCCTTCCTGAACAGCGCACATGTGATACGGACCTCCTGAATCCACGCAGTCCAGGCTGGCTCCTGCCCTGGGTGTTTCCTAAACACGATTTCTTTGCTCAGACCCCCAAATTCTCCTGACCTTCCACAGTCAGCCGGAATCTAGGGATGCCCATTTGCTAAACAAGTATTTATTTTGCGTCTCTCCAGTGCCTGGCACCAAAATAAAAGATTCTGGGGCACGTGTGTCGGAGGGAATTCTCACGCAGCCTTGGCGCAGGAGATGGCGATGCTTCCCACAGGAAGGGTGAGACGTGAGAAGGTGGCTTTATGTCCAGAGGGCAGAGCACTAAGTGGGCAAGGAATTTTCTGGAGGGCAGGGTGGGCAGCGCAGGCCCTGGAAAGGTGGGAGGAAAAAGGAACCGGATGCAGGGATTACACGAACTGAGGCAGCAAGGCTGGGAAACACGGTGTGCTCCATAGCACATTCGGGCACCACACAACTCTCGGGGTTTGTTTCATTTTAAAGGAACTCCATTCCCTAATTTCCACTGTAGACCCGGTTTGTTTCCTACCCTACACTGCTAGTCTGTAATCACACACTCACTTTTATTTATCTGAACCCCTCTCCAGAAGGGAAACTCCCTGGGGGGAAGGACTATCACTGCCTTCTTCACCACTCTTGGTGCCCAGGCAGAGCCCCACACCGAGAAGATGCTGGAAAAGTTTGTGTGGCCTGCACAAAGGCATCTGAGCCAGAGAGAGACAGAATCCAAGCCATGTCAGGGCCTGACGCAGTGGCTCACGCCTACCTCCCAGCTTTGGGAGGCTGAAGGGGGAGGATTGTCTGAGCCCAGAAGTTGAAAGCTGCAGTGAGCTGTGATCACGCCACTGCACTCCAACCTGGGTGACAGAGTAAGGCCCTGTCTCTAAAAGAAAAAAAAATCCAAAAATGCTGCTCGGGATGGCATTTGGGCAAGGAGGTCAAACACTCTTTTAAGAGCCAGGGACATTTTTTCCCCTCTTGCTTCCTAATCAGTGATGTCTTGCCCTTCCTTGGAGCCCAGGGCACCGAGCGTCCAGGCCCGGAACGCGGACATGTGTGGGAGGGAGGTGAAACTGTGCCGGCAGCCCCAAGAAAAGAATCAGTCTTTGTCCTCATCTTCACATGCACCTGTCGTCCCAAGCCCTTGACAAACATTATGTCATTCACCTTCCAAACCTCTCTGCGGATTCGGCCTGGGCGGGCAGGAGCAAAGTGAGCCACATTCCCTGCATTCCCGCCTCCTGACAGCTCCTGGTACCACAGCCGCTGAGCCAGGATGTCCAAAATTCCGACTGACTCATCCGTGGGTGAGCAAGGCCGACACGAGGGGACGGGTGGAGGCTGCTGAGGCTCTGTCTCTGCTGAAGTCCCTAATTCAGAGAAGAAAGTGGGGCAGGGGGTATTGCCAGGATATGGGCCATTTCCCCTTGAATGATACTCAGGTGTCACTTGAGGTGCCAGGAAGTGGTGACAGTTGCAGCACAGTGGCCCTGGGAGGAAGCCTGGGCTCGCACCTCACATACCTGGATTGGAGTTCGGGCTCCATGGTCAGGACCTCTGTAACCCCATCAAAACTCTCTGGGGTTGGCTGGGCACAGTGGCTCACGCCTGTAATCCCAGTGCTGCAGGAGGATCACTTGAACCCCTGAGTTCCAAACCAGCCTGAGCAACATAGTGAGACTTCATCTTTACAAAAAATAAGAAAATTTGCCAGGCATGGTGGCATGCATCTGTAGTTCCAGCTCCTGGGAGGCTGGGGTGAGAGGATCACTTGGGCCCAGGAGTTTGAGGCTACAGTGAACTACGATCACACCACTGCACTCCAACCTGGGCAACACAGCCAGACCCTATCTCTGAAAAAAACAAAACAAAACAAAATCAAGCCGGGTGCAGTGGCTCATGCCTGTAACCCCAGGACTTTGGGAGGCTGAGGGTGGTGGGTCACTTGAGGTCAGGAGTTTAAGACCAGCCTGGCCAACATGGTGAAACCCTGTCTCTACTAAAAATACAAAAATTAGTCAGGCATGGTGGTGGGCGCCTATGGTCCCAGCTACTTGGGAGGCTGAGGCCAGAGAATAATTTGAACCTGGGAGGTGGAGGTTGTAGTCAGCAGAGATCACGCCACTGCACTAAAGCCTAGGTGACAGAGCAAGACTCGGTCTCGGAAAAACACAAAACAAAACAAAAAACTCTCTGGGCCTCAGTGTCCTCGTCTGTAAATGGGGGCGAGGGGTGGGAATAATGGCTCCTGTGCAGTGATGAGAACGAAGCAAGAATGTTAATACTAAGCACGCGGGAGTGGCTTAGCAATGACTTGTGTTAGGATGTCACCCTCCTGATGCAATGACGTGAGACTCACTTCCGGGTGGGCAGGCGAGTGTGTGATCATCCCTTGCTCGGTCCCACAGGACAAAGGCTGCAAAATTGGCAGGAATGTCCCTGCTTTGGGATTTGGGGTAGGATTTCTCCATCAGGCTGGAGTGGGGCAGCACTGAGCCTCCCGTGCACAGTCAGTGACCTCATTCAGGGGATGAGACCAAACAGAACGGGCAGCGGCTTTTCCGGTCCTCACACCGCCCTCCAGATGGCTTATAACCAGATCCCTGCCAAATCCGTCTCCTCCCTCCCCCAAGACTTGTCTGATGCCAAAGCGTTTCTCAAAAGGGGGAAATACAGCACTTTTGTCAGCACCTCATCACATCATCGCTGGGTCACAAATGCCCCCAGCCCAGCCCTGCCTCCCAGCTGTCTTCCCAAGGGGATGTCTCTGAAGATTTTTCCCCAGCTCTGTGCTGGGGCCATTGGGGGAGCTGGAGAATCCGGGAATGAGAGGAGGATATGGGACGCAATGTGACCTTGGGCCAGTCACTGGCCTTCTCTGGTTCTCACTTGCCCCGTCTGTGAAATGAGGCAGCTGGCTGAGGTCATCCAGGCAGCAGTTTCCAGTCCCAGGGCGTTCTGGCTCCCTGACTGCAGGGAGAGCTGGAAGATGAGCACTTACACTCTCAGCAGGAGAGCACTGTGGTTAGGAGGCCAGTGGTTCTGGGTTGAAATTCTCACCTGGTGCCCTTGCCGGCTCTGTGACCTTAGGTAACACACACACCCTTTCTGAGCAGTTATCCTATCTGCAAAATGGGTGCAATCACTGCCACCTCTGGAGTTGTTTTAAGGATTAAGAGGATGCATGTGCAGAACTCGGCGCAGTGTCTGACACGCACAATATTATATTTTCATTTTGACCCCAAAGATATGGGATTGTTCATCTTCACTGAACTGCCTGCCTCACAGAGAGAAACTGAGGCCCAGCAGCGGTTGCTGCGAAGAAGATTCAGAACACGTTTCCATGTTTGGGCTGCCGCCCGGGCCAGCTCCAGGAGGAAGCTGCAGTAACTCAGGGGAAAAGTCCCACGGCGGCTGCTCCAGCTCCCTCGGGCGGCTCTCAGAGCTCGTGCCAAGAGATGGCTTGGCGGCTGCTCTCCCTCCATGCCCATTAGCATAGTTCCAGATGTTCCATGCAGCAGCCTGGGGAGCTCTTTCAGGTTCTGTTTCTCTGGCTCTCCTTTCCTGTAGTTTCTCTTTCCTCTGCTTTTCTCCAACTGGCCCTGGCAGCTTTATAAATGAAAAACAACGTCTTTCCCACCACCTTTGAAATCACCCAACCACGTTCCCTTCTCATTAGATCCCTGAAAATGTCTTGGCTAGACAGACTTCACACAGGGAGGGCCAGGACAGCCAGGATAGCCAGGACACCTTATCACATGTGCTTCTGACCAGCAACCACATGAAAGGCCTAGAGTATTTCACATTTGGATTTCATTAGTTCCTACTCCCAGTGTGCGTGGGGCCCTGGAGAATGGTGGTCTGGGAGTCTGGTGGCCCATAGAAGTAACCTGAAAGAGCTCTTTCCTGAACACCTACTATGTGTGGCCACGTCACCTCTGTCATCTCAGACTTCCCAACTCCATGAAATAAGTGTTAGCCACCTTTTTTGGATGAAAAACTAAGACTGAGGCTGTGTCACTTATTCATGGTCACCAAGCTACTGTGTGGACCACATTGATCTAACTCTGGGGTGCTGGCTCTTTTGTGATGGACAGATGGCAGGAGCACTCCTCTGGGGCCCATGGGTGGCCTGGGGCTATGGGCCTTTGCTACCATCTGTCTGCCAAACCAGGCACCAGGCTGCGAGGAGGAGATAGTCATGTCAACTCTGGGAGAAGCATCAGCATAAAAGAGGTGTGTGCATGAAAGGATGCATGTTCGTCCAAGTATAGAGTATGGGGGGGGTATACAGGTGTGAGGATGCACGTATGTGTGTGTGTGTGAGCACTAGGACAGTGTGTGCACACATATGCACGTGTGAAAAGGCACGTGTGTGTGTTTGTGTATGAGGGTAGACGTGTACATTAACGTATAGGCATGGATATGTGTGAAGATGTAAGGGGGCAAGTTCATGTGTATACAGTGCATGTTTGTGTGCGAATGTGTGTATAAGGATGCATGCATGTGCAGTTATAGTCGTGTGTGAGAGAATGTGTGCTTTGTGTGAGAATGTGTGTGCACACAGGTGCATATGAGAATGTGTGTTTAGGTGGATTGTGTGCACACTCACATATAGGAGTGTGTGTATGTGGGTGTGTGTGCACATGCACGTACATATACACGTGTGAGATGCATGTGTGGGTGAATGTATGCATGCTGGCATGTGTGCACACGTGTGCCCATGTGTGTGTGCTCAGGTGAGGCTATGTGCACCTGTGCAGAGAAGCAGGGGAAGGATGGACGGTGGGGGCAGGAACCCCATGATCTCTACCAGATGTTTTTCAAGACTTCCTTGGTGTTGAGTACCAGGCATTTCCAAGTACCAATGACCAATGACAGATCTTTTTTTTTTTTTTGAGATGGAGTCTCGCTCCGTTGCCCAGGCTGGAATGCAGTGGCGCAATCTCGGCTCACGGCAACCTCTGCCTCCTGGATTCAAGCAATTCTTGTGCCTCAGTCTCCTGAGTAGCTGGGAAAAGGGTGCACCACCACGTCCAGCTAATTTTTTTTTTTTGAGATGGAGTCTTGCCCTGTTGCCCAGGCCGGAGTGCAATGGCACGATCTTGGCTCACTACAACCTCTGCCTCCAGGGTTCAAGCGATTCTCCAGCCTCAGCCTCCTGAGTAGCTGGGGTTATAAGTGTCCACCACTATGCCCGGCTAATTTTTTGTATCTTTAATAAAGACAGGGTTTCACCGCGTTGGCCAGGCTGGTCTCAAACTCCTGGCCTTGTGATCTGCCTGCCTCAGCCTCCCAAAGTGCTGGGATTACAGGCATGAGCCACCGCGCCTGGCCCTAATTTTTGTATTT
Organism: Ateles fusciceps; assembly: GCA_036589455.1. NCBI lineage: Eukaryota > Metazoa > Chordata > Mammalia > Primates > Atelidae > Ateles > Ateles fusciceps. The sequence goes on from JAZHEH010000882.1 coordinate 10,560,856, forward strand.
TTTGTAGATATAGGGTTTCACCACATTGGCCAGGCTGGTTTCAAACTGCTGACCTCAAATGATCTACCCACCTTGGCCTCCCAAAGCGCTGGGATTACAGGCGTGAGGCTGACAGATCTTTTAAATGCTGTATTTATCTCCTCATATGGTCAAGGCAGCAATCAAGCACATAGGAGGTTCCGTTTCCTGAAGGACTGAATCTGCTCTCACCCGGAAGGTTGACCTTGGCTGGGGGCACCTCAGCAGGGCCAGCCTCCTAGGCCAGAGCATGCCCTGGGCCCAGGCTTCTTCTCCACCTCGGGGAGTGGCTCTCCCCTATCTCAGGGCAGATTAACTTCCTTGGCACCGGCTTTGTTTTGGCTCATCAAGGAGCAGCAGCCACTGAGAGTGGAGGCCTCTCCCTTCTACTCCTGTGTCTCGTTCGGCTACAAACGCTTGATTTAGCGCTTCTCGCTTTGCTTTTCTGGCTGCGTGTCCTGGGCAGAAGGGGAAACACCTAGGGCCCAGGCTATTTTGTCTGCTGAGATTTGGGAGAGAGACTTGTTTTCCCAGCGAGGTGGCTCTGGCCCGAGCAGTTACTGTTTTGTTTGTTGAGCTTTGTTACTCAGGCTGGGTGGGGTAGGCTGAGAAGGCTGTAATGGGAAGCAGGAGAGTGGAATCTGAGACTTGTGAAGATAAAAGTTCTCCACTGAGGGTCGGATGTGCATGACGGCGTGAAGGAGCCAGGTTTTTTTGCATGTGGCCTGCCAGGGAAAGCCCTTGTGTTCATTTCAATCTTTTTTTTTAATCCATTCCTCCGATGTAAGCTGATAAATTTTTTTAAAAAATTCCATTCCACTCAACCTCCACTCCTCACCCCGAACCCCCGCTTTCATTTACCTATTGCCTCTCAAGGGCCGTAAAGACCATGATGCCTTCGCTCAGAAACAATTTGACCAACATGACCTCCCAGCCTGCCTGGACCCTGTCAGGGCCTGCTAGACTGCAAGCTTCCTGAGGGCAAGACCTGTATCTCTCATAAGCCTGTTACTGCCCTCACATCTGGCCTGGTGCCTGCTGCCTGGAGCATATGAGGCCTCGTACATATTTGTCAGATGAGCGAAGGATGAGGTAGGTTACTACTGCTTTAAGTACACTGCCCTTAGTAAACGGCCTGAATCCAAAGATCCTTTGGATCCTAAGCCAAAATTATATTGAGCCAAAGTCTGCTTCCCTCCAATACAGATTATGTGTACCATGAAAGCCCCACATGTATGTGAAGGTGGACATTATACTCTTCCAAAGGCCTGGATCCAAGCTGGAGTTCCCATAGCATTTCTCATATCACGAAGATGTAAGACCCTTCGTGTGGCCACTTTTATCTGGACAAATGCCTTTTTCAATGTACATCTTAAAATATGGTTCATGAGCCGGACCACAACTTCTAGATGTAGCCTCATCAGAAACAAGTACACTAGATATTGCAGGACTGTGTCCCCCAAAAGATATGTTAAAGTCTTAACTCCTGGTACCCGTGAATATGACCTTATTTGGAAATCTGGTCTTTGTAGATGTAATCAAGTCAAGATGAGGTTATACTGGATGAGAGTAGGCCCTAAGTGCAATGACTAATGTCTGTGTAAGGAGAGAGAGATTTGGAGATACACAGACACATGGGGAAGAAACCTTTGTGAAGACAAAGGTAGAGACTGGAGCGACGGGCCTTTGTGACAAGAACCACCAAGGATTGCTAGCAACCACTGGAAGCTGGGAGAGGCATGGAACAGTTTCTCCTTCAGAGCCTCTAGAAGGAGCCAACCCAGCTGACACCTTGATTTTCAGATTTCCAGCCTCCAGAACTGTACAAAAATACACTTCTGTTGTTTTTAAGCCACTCAGTTTGTGGTACTTTATGACAGCAGCTCTAAGGCACTAATATGTTAGAACACTAAAATATTATTCTTTGCAATCATGTGGTTGTACCCTTAAAAAATTTAAAGGAAACAAGTAGAAACTACTGAAATTAATGAAAGGATTTAGAAAAATGGCGGGACACAAGATAAACACCCCAAAGCTAAGACATTGATCTTTACCGGTAAGCTATTGAGAGCCATAATTCCAACATCCTATTCACAGTAGCACTGAAAGCCATAAATCACATAGCGATAAACCTGTGTGGGATATTGATAAAGAACACTACACAATTTTACTGGGAAATTTTAAAAGAGATTTGAATAAGATAGCTATTGTTACATGGGAAAATTGAATTTAGAAAGTTTGTTTAGTCCCAAATTAATTTGCTGATTCATTATGATTCCAATAAAACCCCAGTGAGATTTATTAATTTTTTTAAAAGAAAATTCATGCCCAGGAGTGGTGGCTCATGCCTGTAATCCCAGCACTTTGGGAGGCCGAGGCAGGTGGATCACTTGAGGTTAGGAGATTGAGACCAGCCTGGCTGACATGGTGAAATCCCATCTCTACTAAAAATATTAAAAATTAGCCAGGTGGGGAGCAGGCACCTGTAATCCCAGCTACTCAGGAGGCTGAGGCAGGAGAATCACTTAAACCCAGGAGGCAGAGGTTGCCATGAGCCAGGGTCGTGCCACTGAACTAAAAATTTTTTGTATTTTTAATAGAGACAGGATTTTGCCATGTTGGCCAGGTGGGTCTCGAACCCCTGGCCTCAAGTGATCCGCCCACCTCAGCCTCCCAAAGTGCTGGGATCACAGGTGTGAGCCGAGCGCCTGGCCTGTCCTTGACTCTTCATCATCATTGACGAAGCTGTGTGTGGAAAGCAATGGTGATGGGAGTTCAACCTTAGACTAATCCAAAAAAAAAAAAAAAAAAGGAAATTCATATTTCATAAATGAGAGAAAATAACAGAATCTTTAAAAGGAAGGGTGAGATGGGGTTGGGAGAGGTCCATCCAACCAGATATTAGAACATATTAACTCCAGAGTATAAAACAGAAGAACACTGTCAACAGGCAGATGCTAGTTGACGTCTATTACCTCCTTCCAGAAGCAAGCTCAGAGTGAGGTGAGACAGCCAAGATAGAACCCAAAGAAGACAAAACAGCAAATGTTGAGAATCTGGGGCACTTAGGTGCTTACACAGACAAACAGACTAAAGAGAATCTCTTTGTTCACCATTTATCATTAATAGCACAGAAAGTCATTTCTACACAGAGAGATCCTGGCTTAACACCCCATCAACCAAATTGCTTTTGGGGTGGAAAGGAAACCCCTGCACCTTAGTTCTGCAGCGGCATGAAAGGCTGTTCTGAGGGAGGAGTTAGAAAGGGGAGAGGCAGGGAGGATAGCAGGCTTGTGCGTATCTGCTGATCACACCTGAACTTCTTTAGCTAGCTCTGCTACTTGCTGCATTCTCTGAAAAGGGGTTTTGTAATCACCAGGACAACTTTTTCTCCAGTCATTTGAATTTCCAGAACCAAATTAGGTTGGGGAAGCACCCTGAAATTGCAGACTCAATATTCTCAGTTTCATCAGAAGTTTGCTGAGCACCTGTGGTGTGCCAAGCTCTGTGCCAGCCCTCGAAGGTTTCTGAGGGTTCCCAATCCACAGTTATCTGTGCCTTTGACAGGGTGGATTTGCACTGGCCTCATATGAAGCTGGTACACAGACTCGCTGAGGAAGGGTCCAGCCAAGCAGTCAAGTGCTACTGAATGCAGCTTGGTTTTATCTCACCTCATTTCATGAGAATGACTAGATTCTTTATAAATACAATCATTTTCATTGAGTAGGAAGTAACTTAAAATGTTAATTACACAAGAGGACATTTTAGGAAGACTTTTTTTGTCATGGTGTAGGCACAGGGAGGCCAGATCCCAGACGCTGAAGTGTAGGGTGAAGCCAGGATTAGGACCAGGGAAATGAGAGAATCAGCAGTGCCCAAGTAACAGGATATTGGGCAAGGAGCTGGCAAATGAGGCTCAATTTTACAGACCAGTGGAGGGAGGAGACTGCATTAGGGGACTGGCCTAGTTCAGTGGATGGTGACCCGGACACACAGTATAATCACCTGGGGAGTTTAAAAAAAAAAGTCTGCTCCCAGATCCCAGGCCAGCCCAGTTAAATCCGAATCTCTGGGAGGAACACTCAGGCACTCAGGTGTCTGTGTGTTGTGGATGAAGCTCTACAGGTGACTGTAATGTGAAAGCAGCTCTGAGAACAGAGCTCTGGCCACCAGTAAGGCTGCCACTTCTTAGTTATACCTGACCTGGTGCAAATAGAATCACAATCACACACTTACATGCATATATACATATACATGTGTGTAAAACTCTGGTCAATGTTGCAATTTTAAACAAATAAATCTTTAGCATATCTGCTGTCAGGGATCATCCTTGACTATTTTGTTTGAGACAGAGTCTTGCTCTGTCACCCAAGCTGGAGTGCAGTGGCTCGATCTCGGTTCACTGCAACCTTTTCTTCCTGGGTTCAAGTAATTCTCCTGCTATAGCCTCTGGAGTAGCTGAGATTACTGGTGTGCACTACCATGCCCAGCTAATTTTTAAAAATAAATATCTTTAATAGAGACGAGGTTTTGCCATGTTGCCTAGGCTGGTCTTGAACTCCTGACCTCAAGTGATCAACCCGCCACGGCCTCCCAAAGTGCTGGGATTACAGACCTGAGCTACCGCACCCGGCTGGTCCTTGACTCTTCATCATGGTTGATGAAGCTGTGTGTGGAAGGCAATGGTGATGGGAATTCAACCTTAGACTAATCTCTAGGTCTATATGCACAGTGCCTGACTTGATTTTTTTTTTTTTTTAACTCATTATTGGTTTCTTTTCAGATGTGTAGGAAAAAAGATTCTGGATATACAAACCAAATAAATCTTACTAGTTAGTGTCTCTGTCGTTATCTGGTTTCCTTTGGCTAAAGTAGTTGTATTTGAGACTATTCTCCCTTTGAAGATCTCTCAGTCAGTCTCGTTGCTGGGGGCATCAGAAGAAGATTGAGAGGGTTATACCTGTGCTTTTTGAAAAGGGTTTGCCTACAGAGTGTGGTGTGAAATGTGGGGGGACCCACAAGGATTTTTCTAGAAGTTTTTATCCGTCTCAGAGATTTGCTCTAGCAGAGGGTAGGGTCACGGTTCTGAATTAGGCATCTTCTTTCTGGTGCTGGTTAGCCTGATACATTTTGACTTCAGAGTCCTATCCTTATACCCCACATGTGGGCTAGTCGCCCACTTTTTCCTTGTGATATAGCCCAAGGAAGAAAAGCATTGTAAGGTTTGGAGAAGGGGCTTCCCTCTCTATGATAAACAAACCTAGGTCCAGATCCGAATGAAGAAACTGAAAGAGAAAATCCAACCCTTTTCACATCCAGCCCCACCCTGTCCCTGGGTGGCCCTCTACGTAACCCATCACCCAGCACCCCCCTCTAGGGGAAAAGCGTGCCCCAAAACTTTGGTCCTAACAAAAGCCTTACCCTGGTAAAGAAACTGGGCAGCTGCTGCTTTTATGGAAGGAGCTAGACCAGAAGCTAGACTAGGGCCAACAAGGCAGGCCTCTGTAACAATCGTCCAAGGAGGTAAGGTGGGGAGAAGGATTCCCTCATTTACATTGAGAGTAAACTTCCTGTCCTATTAAACAATGAGGCATTCAAAATCCACCTGAGTAAAAGTCCCCTGATGCAATGAGAGGGTGAGCAATTTCATGTCAGGCTGTTGTTATGGGATTTATGCATGTCCTAGCTAGGGCTTGAGGTGAAAGTCAGAGCCAAAAACAATAGCCCTAAACCCCACATGCACAGAAACCTCATTCCAGTGGAGTTTCCTTAAGAGAGCACAGCAGACTTTTCACAAACAAAGTGACTTCAAAGGTAGACTTGCATCACTGCCTCCTCCACTTGACACTTCCCTTCAGCCCAGACCTGGCCCCTCTGTTTCTTGGTTTAATTTATGAGGTTCTCACACACATTGCAAAGCAATTATCTGAGCTGCTGGCCAACAGGAAGGTAATTGTAACTGAGTACTTCCTTTGTCAAGCACTGAGGCTGACCACTGCAATGGTGATGACGCCAGCCACTGCAATGGAGATATGAGGCATGCCCGGCAGCTCAGCGCCCAGTGACACGACACCTCCGTCTCTCACCAACCCCCAACACAGTGCGCTCCGACTGAATTCCCCCAGGGAGGAGGAGGCAGTGGGTTGGAGGAATGGGGGAATTTTCTTACATCACTTGACGTGCTTGCTTTCACTCACAAAATCCTGAGTCATGACTGAAGCAGTATTGCCTCAAGTCTCCGGCTGAAACCAGGGGTTATAGGTTTGGAAACCTGATTCCATCAGCTGACTCCCGTCCAATCATCGGAGGAAATGTGTATTATTTCGGCTGACCCTCTTCAAGTTGAAGTGCCTTCTGACTGAGGGGATTACGTGAGGAAAGTGGCTCTGTAGTGGCTTAGTAAGCCGAAGCCATGCGAGTGAACAATATTTGACATTCGGTGAGTTTACAGAAAGGGCAGTCTCTCTGTTTGTTTAAACCAAGATTAAGTGAAAGGAAAAGTTTTTCTTTCCCATCCCAAGACAAATGTGAAACACATGTTTTCCCTTTTGACTTTGTAAGTACAAGGCTCAAACAGTTCTCCCCACCCCCCCTCGGCCGTGAGTTTTTAAGGATTGCAGAATGTTTCCTCTCTTTGGTGGCCAAAGCCAATATGAGCCTTTATATTTCCAGACAGTGGAGCTGATGATGATAGCCTAGTTGGTTCCATGTGATCGTGTGGGGTGTTTTTGGGTCTACCATTTTATGGGTAGATAGAATGGTAAGATGTAGTACAAGGAACCCCCGGGCCTGGGTTCAAGTCTCAGGTAGGCTTTTGCCCATGTGACCTCACTAAGCCTGTTCACTCATCTAAAAAATGTGATTGATTAAGACTTAAATATCTCAGGTAATTTCTACCTTCAGAAAGGATGTTCATTCAGGTTGGTTTCTTCTGGCATGTGGGGGACATTCCTAGTTGAGGTACCCTTTGCATGGGTACAAAGGCAGCGTATGGGCCTGAGAGCTGCGAGACCTCAAAAAGCCTGCCCTGCCATTGACTCACTGTGACCTTGAACGACTCACTTCTCTTTGTGAGTCCTTATCTGAGAGAGGAGGTGTGACAGTCTTGCCCCTGACATAGCGGTTCAGATATGAGACAAGCGTGAATGAGACTAGGGTGTCAAGTACTTTTAGTTCCTTGAAATGAAAGGATCGTTCATCTTGAAAGATAAATTGTTAAAAAATGCTAGCCCATAAATATTTTTTGGATTATCTCGAGAATAAAGTAAAGAAAATCAATGTTGTTTACTCTTGGTTTTCTTTAAATTGCTACTGGTTCAGGGAATACAAGCCCCCAGTGACCAACACGGGCTATAAAAATCAGGACTTTTGCTAGGTGCGGTGGCTCACGCCTGTAATCCCAGCACTTTGGGAGGTTGAAGTGGATGGATCACCTGAGGTCAGGAGTTCGAGACTAGCCTGACCAACATGGAGAAACCCCCGTCTCTACTAAAAACACAAAATTAGCCAGGTGTGATGGTGCGTGCCTATAATCTTAGTTACTTGGGAGGCTAAGGCAGTAGAATCGCTTGAACCTGGGAGGTAGAGGTTGCGGTGAGCTGACATCGCGCCATTGCACTCCAGCCTGGGCAACAAGAGCTAAACACCATCTCAAAAAAAAAAAAAAAAAAAAAATCAGGACTTTTTCCACCCCATGTTGTCCAAAGCAATGTTCCTAGCGGACTGCTTTGATCATGCTGCTACTCTGCTCAGAAACCTTCAAGATGCTACTTGGCTCCAGGAGACACTCCAAACTGACAGTCAATTCCCCTTGTGACCTGGCTTCATCTGCATGATTTCTCACCTCTCCTACATGAAACCCTAGAATTCACTAGCATTGCCACCATGATATCAGATCACCCCTGCAAAGTCTCCTCAAAAGTGGGTGGCCAGTCTCTGGAGGCAGTGATAGGGAGAAGCCTCTGATGCTCAGAGCAATCTGGCCTTTTTCTAATCATCCCTCATTGTTAGACACTTCTTCCCTATATTGAATGAGAATCTGCTTCATCACAAATCCCAACCAGCCATAGGTTCCACTGAGCTACCAATTCAGTTTCATTCCTCTTACTCAATGTTTGAAGACAGCTATCATGTCACCCTGGAGAAATCTCTTTTCTAGACTAAACAGCTGTAATGTCTTTAACAGACTTTTTGTTGACTTGGTTTTCAGACTCCTAAATGTTGTTGTTGTTACCTTTCCCTAGACATGCTTCGAATGGTCAATGTCTCTTTTAAAAACGTGACCCTTCGGACTAAATGCAACACTCTAAATGTGGACTGATTGGTGGCACTAGTGTCTCCTTTGTTTCTATAGTAGGTTAGGTAAGAGATGTGACAATACTCCAGTGGCTTAAAGAATATTGAATCTTTCTTCTCTCAAGTAACCATCTTAAGTGGTGAGCAATGATGAGTGACATGAGTGATCCAGGCCGGCAAGTGGCTCTATTCTCTGCGGTCATTCAGTGACCCAGGCCCCTTCTGATTGGGGATCTGCTATCCCATGTGGTGTTCTGGTATAAGCTGCGTTGCTACCAAGTCCAAGATGTATCCAGCAAGAATAGGAAAGTGTGAAGAGAGGGGGTTCCACCCACCTCTTAAGGGCCCCAGCTGTCACTAAAGATCTTTTATTAGCATTCCACTCATGAGAACTCAGTCCCATGGCCATGTTCAACTGCAAGGGAAGCTGGGAAATATAGTACAGCCAGGCAGCCATGTGTCAGAAGCCCCATCGCTATTGAAGAACAGGAGAATGGTGGACATTGGCAGTCACAGTGGGGGGCCAGTTTTATTGGTCTTTCAGTTCCAAAAACACATCAGGCTCCTTCCAGACTCAGGGCCAATGCACTCACTGTCCTGCCTCTCTGCCTCTCCTTCCTCTTCGTATGGCCTCAGCTCAAACACCACTTCCTCAGAAAGGCCTGCCCTGACCACTTTCATGAAATGCAGGTCCCTCCTGACCCTGCCCCACTTTTATTTGTGTCCCTCCAGACCCCTGTCACAAGGTTTAATGATTATGTGTTTACTTTTTCTGGTGTTGTTTCTCTCCTCTGCTAAACTACAGGCTGTGTGTGGGAGGGACTCTTTCTGTCTTGTTCCCAGGGTGTATTCACTGCCCCAACCTTGTGCCTGACACATATTAGGGGGACTAAATAAGGAGTTGTTGAATTAAAGAACAGAGTGACACAATATGTTTACTAAATATCGCCTTTTTTTTGCCAAGCCGCATTACACTGTTAGGGCCATATTGTGGTAAACTAAAAGGCCTCGGGTCTCTTTCACATCAACTGTGGTTAAGACATATTTCTCCATCTGCTTTTCGAGAAGTTGATTTTTTGACCCTAGATACAGTATTTTGTATTTATAACTATTGTATTTCATCTGCTTGTTTTTCTCTATCATTCTAGCCCCGAAGATCTTTTTTGGTACATCAATTAATACATTTATTTATCCCTTCCAGTTTCATATTATCTGGAACTCTGATAATGTATCCTGTGTGCCCGTGTGTTTCCTTATGTCATTGGCAAACAGAAATGAAGACGGAAAAATGAAATGGGCCAACATCAAGCCCTGTTATAGTACGGGAACCATCCTCTATCCTGCCATTGATTCATCATCTCTGGGGATGAATGCTGATTTACACAGACCATAGCCTTACCAAGAATATCACAGAGCCTATGTCAGATGCCTTGCTGCAACGAGTGGCATAATGGAACTCAATACAGTTGAGTTCTGCTCTTAGACAGAACCATAGAAACTTTACATTAGAAAAAGACCAAATTCCAGCCAATCACAAGAATCTCTTGGCCAACATCCTCTAGTTTACCAGTCTAATAACCTTATAAAAAAAACAGGAAGTGATTGCTTCTTAGTGCACCCATGCTTGACTCTTCTTAGCAATTATTGTTTTCGCATAAGTGTTTGCAAACCCTTAATTCAAACTTTGTTCTGAAACTTTTCCAGAATTTCCTTTCTGGAACTCCTGCCACACTGGTTCATTTTCTATCACCAAACCCCCTTCAATGCTCAACCTCTGAGCCGGCACTCCTCTTTCCCTCCTAGTAGGAGATGCTCTTCGTGCCTGACTCTATGTATACAAACCCTGACCTCCCCCCCAAGAGCCAGCTCAAAAGTCACTCCCTCCTTGAAGCTTTCCCCTCACCATGCCAGACCTCTCTCTCTGCTCTGAGGTATGTGGTAACCTGTTGGTATTTGTTAATCCTACTCCTCTTCAGGGCTTGTTGCTGCTGCATCGAATGGGCCGTCTGCACAGCTCAGGCCTTCCTTTCATCATACCCAGCCAGTGCCTTGCACAAAACCCATTCCCAAGAAGGTATGTATATTGAGTTGACCACTGACAATCAGCATCAACTTATGCTCTGGGCCTAGCTTCTCATTCAAACTTTGGCCAATGCTGTGTTCAAGGGCTAGATGATGTGGTCTTCTAGTGTGTTTGGAAATAAAATTTTTTTTTAAGTAAAAAATTATAAAGTCCCAAAGAAACTGAAGAATTATTGGATTGTTTTTTACATGAAGGGAAACCAATCTGTTTCATAGTACACTCTGGAAAATCAAGGTGGATATGGACAGATGATTAATCTAAACCATAACATTTATACATCCTGAATGTTCCAGCAGCAAAGGAGACCGATCAAAATTCAGAGCTACAAGCAAAACATTTTTGGAAGTGTTTACTCACCTTTCAGATGCATATTTCGATTTACAAAAGATTTTAAGTAGGGCTTCTTTAACTACTTGTGAAGATTTAAAACAATTTAGTTTCTATGTAACTTTGCAAGAAGAAGTCCATGTAATAACGTAAAGTCCACCTGCACTGAAGTTCCCTTGGTAGCATCAGTATCTGGCAGAGCTACTGATGCCACATCACACCACATTGAGAGGAAAAAGTTAGCTCTATGAGATCATTGAGTCTAATTCCTCCCAACTACAAATAAAAACTTTGTACCCTGGAGGGGAGAGAACTCAGAAAGGAAAGAGTCTCCCACTGCTGGAGTCCCCCCACATGTCACAGCACTCACAGAAGGAGCCCCCTCCTCTTCCCAGTCTCCCAAGCCAGCCACCTCCTTCAGAAAGTATGAGAGAAACTTTCTTTTCTATCAAAAAATGCTGATGACTCTATTTGCAAAATGTCTCATTATAAAAACCTTCTCTGCTGCTTGCTTTCTGAGCTTTAATAAATCCTGGATTAGTATGAAAACCACCCAGGCACTGACTCTCCTCATTTCCCGACGAACTGTCTGGAGTTGGCTTCTTCTTCATGAGTAACTTCCCCAAACTTTTGGGAAATTGCCCAATGCCAGGAACTTAGGACCACCAGATCAACTTCTCAGAGCAGGGGAAAGAAACATCATCGTAATGTCAGTCCTGAAAGCTGGCACTGGCCTCTCCTCCCTTATTTTTCTCTCTTTCCTTGCTAGCCTTTCTTGCTCATAGCAATTCATGCATGTTCCCCTGCTTTTTTTTTCTTTTGACTGAGAATAGAATCTGGGTTCCCAGCTATCACTTTAAATGTACAATGTGGGTTTTCAGTCTGCTCTTAGTTTTGCTCATTCTTGTAACTCCTCTATGATAGGACATTCAGAGCTCAGGAGGAAGCCTCTTTTCTAGTTATTTCCATTCAGTGCTTCCCTGTCTTCAAATGTGTCCATCCAGATTTCTAGGAAATTGCAGTGCTACAGCTGTTCTCTCAAAAGGGCCACATTAAAGTTTCCAATCTCAACACTTTTGCTGGCTTGCATTTCATGTGAGCTCAGGGCCACTTTCACAGTTTCCAAAGTGTCTTTCTAGCCTCCACCTTCCTTCCCTCATTTCCTTCTGCTTTTCTTTCCCTCTTGGGTGAGCCTCCATGAGAAGAGTGCTTCAGCATTACTGGAGCACGCTGCCCCTGTCAGCTCCTTAGCAGGGGTTAGGCTGAGAGGCATGAACAGGTGCCAGTGGGGGACTTCAAGGTGGTATGACAGTGGTAACTGCAAGAGATAACCGTGCCAGGGGTAGTGGCTGAAGTTGTAAGATGAAAGTAGTTGGGGGGATTGAATGTCCAGAAGCCACATTCAGAAGCCAGCTGATTTGTAAATGTGTCTTACCATCTGCAAGATGGGAAATGAAATGTCCTTGAACTGCAGAGAAAATTTTGTGGTCCAGAGGCTGCTGCAGTAATCCAGGCAGCAGAAGATGGTGCCCTGAAATTACTTTAGGAGAGAAACGGAGGGTTGAGGGAAGAGAAGGAATTCAGGTGATACACATATATAGCATTCCAAATGATTTCACTTGGTCCTCACTTGTAAACAATTATTATCCCCATTTCACAGGTGAATCTCAGAGGGCGCTGAATTGCTCACCCAAGCCCACATGGCTAATAAGTGGTCCTGAGGGGGACTGTAGTGTTAGAATAGTATACCATTGCCAGCTAGTAGTCTCTTAGCACAAATTGGACTCCTAGTAGGACTTAGAGAGAGGAGATGCAGGGCAAGTGAGTTTAATTGTGGGAGAAAAGATGCAAGCTCAAGTCATGAGTGGTTTTCCAAGACAGCAGGCCTGGGTGGGGTGTGGCTGCAGGGCGTCCTGGGAGATGGGAGGCATGGCGTGAGAGGGCAGGAACAGCAGGAAGCAGGGTGTCAGGAGAGGAGCCCTGAAGACTCCTCTTTGGGCAGAGGGACACCAAAACCAAACGTTTACAGCTTAAGCTAACTGATCAGTATGTCTTGGAGAAGACAGCTTTTGACTGCAGTATAAGGCACTATAGCAGAGCTGGGCAAGGAGCGAGGAAGACTTAAGGCAAGGAGGGAGCAAGGCCATGATACAGGTGCCATGTACGTAGTACAGGTGCACTCAGAGCAGGTCCTCCATAAAATGTGAGATCTGGGGCAGCCAACACCGGCTATGTACAATAGTTGCTACTCACACACTCCCCACCCCTAAGAGATAATGATGAAACTTCAATGTGATTGTATGCATTAGAAACCCTTTGTAAGTCCTCTGTAATCGTGAGTTCTAATATAATATATTAGCCTGAGTTCTAGTTACTACCTACTGAAGCCTTCTCTGGAGAAAGATTGTTAGTCTGGTCCTTAGAACCTCACTGCTCCCCAGATCTTCCCTTGAGGGAGTCTCTTTGGAATCTGGATGAAGTGGTAACCTTCAACAGCTAATAGGTTGCTGGTTGGAAGGGCTTATTAGTTTCCTGTCCCGATGCCATATCATTCCCCCAAGACTAGAAGCGAAGACTTAGATAGAAAGAGTTGGAACTAGTTTTCAAAACACTGGAAACAGAAAGAGATGTGACCTTAGTTTTAGGGGTAAAGAAAAAAACCTTTTTTTTTTTGAGGCAGGGTCTTGCTGTGTCACTCAGGCACCATCACAGCTCACTGCAGCATCGACCTCCTGGACTCAAGTGATCCTCCCAGTTGAGTAGCTGGGACTACAGGCTAATTTTTGCATTTTTTTTGTAAAGACAGGGTTTCACCATGTTGCCCAGGCTGGTCTCAAACTCCAGGGCTTAAGCAATCTGCCCTCCTTGGCCTCCCAAAGTCCTGGGATTACAAGCATGAGCCACCGCACCTGGCCCAAATTTCATTTTTAAAATTTCAAATGGCAGCTGCCTGCAATGGCTACAAGGGGACCTAAGACCAGTGACTGTGGGAAGTAGGAAAAAGGCATTTTAAATGAAAAAATAAGGAGGTGGGGTGAATTTAGGGGCTCAAGTTAGTGAGTTTTGATTTTCAAAAGAAGCCAACTTTGACTTAGCAGTTAAGCTACACCTGATTTTCTGGTAGCACAACTCAAGTTAGAACATTGGATAAGAAGCTTGAAAGAACAATTCAGTTGCATACAAACTTCAGAAGATACTTATTGTGGAAATTTATGTACATATGAAAGTAATTCCCAGAGAGGGCCCTTTGAAAATGTTGGCCCTTGGCCCTCCTCTTCACTTCCTCACCTGAAAATGGGTAAACAGCTCAGGCACAGAGTGAGAATCAATGCAGCCATGTTTCTAAAGATTCGATGGTTTTTTTTTTTCCCAGAGATGGGGATTATTCTTTGACTTTCCCTTTTGAATATTGTTTTCTGTTTCTGCCTCTTTAATTAGAGACTGAAATTCAATTAATAAGGAGGAAAAAAAGAGAAAGTCTTTTCAAGCCAATTTCCTTGTGCTCCCGAGAGTTTTTGAGGTTAGGTCAGCACATATCTATGCTGTTTACCTCTTTGGCTGTTGACAGGATGGCATGTGACTTGGCCAAAAGCTGTAGCTGGCCAGAGCAATGACCACTACTGTCTTGGCTTCAGAGATGCTTACTGTCTTGGCATATAACAACAGTTTTGTTTACCAGATAAATGTTTTTTTCAAATATATATTATTATATTTATTATATTTTTGCAACCCCTATCAAAGAAAGAGAAAGCAGCCATGCCAGGGTACAATTACAGGTCACTGTGCTGTATCAAGCACTTTGGGTTTCCTGTTGACTAGCCTACATTTCTCTTTGCATTAAGACTCACACCCACTCCCTGCTGTCGCCCCCACTGCCCCTGCTACATTGCCCCTAAGAAAACTGAACATTATAAAGTGAACGTAAATGAAATGCTTTGAAGGGAAGAGTCACGGTATGTTTCTAGGCTGAAACACTTTTTTCAGGTTGCTTAAAAGAAATTATATTTGGCCCATTTTCAGGGCAGCTCTTTGGCTTGGGGGAAATAAGGCATCTGCTAAATCAGCAGCCCCCACCCCACTCCATTCCACCAATCATAAGTGCTTCCAAACTTAGCTGGGCCAGTACTTAACACAGTAGACTAAGAAAATGATCTAAATGTTCAATCAAATCCATATCTTCTATGGCACAATATTCACAAAGCATAGTTAATTGAAAAAAACAAACAAAAATACACACACACAGGCACACACAAAGGAAATATACTAAAGACGAGGGTGGGACTCCAGGTCATTTTTTTCTTCTTTGTGCTTTTCTTATTTTGCCATACTTTTGACCATAAACAAGTATTATACTCATAGCAAAGCATGGTGGTTAAAAGCACAGACTTTGGAGTCAGACTGCCTGTTTCAAATCCTTGCTTGACCACTTCCTGTGGTGACATTAAGCAAATTACTTAATTTCTCTGTGCCTCGGTTTCCATATCTGTAAAATGGGGATAAGGATTGTACATATCTCAAAGGGTTGTTATGGGAATTAAAGAGTTAATATGTATGAAGTGCTTAGAACACATCTAGCACGTAGTAAGCCCTAAATGTTAAATGAAGAAAACATTAATTTTTAATTTAGTCAAATTATGGTTAATTTTCTCTAGAATGCTACTTGCCATTCTGTCACATTCACATTTTATTATATGTGTTGCTGAATAGAGGACACATACATCCCAAAGCCAATGTTTGTCCTCAATAGTCAGGGTGGATGCTTTGGTGGGTGGTGAAAATTCTTACTTGCCAGGCCATGACAAAGAGCAAGGATTTCCCAAAGATATACTATGACCCCCCACACCAACCCTCAACCCCTCATTTGGTCATAGATGAATTATGGCAAGCCTTATTGTCCCTAAACCACAGGTTATACTATCACAGTTTGATTAATGACGTTCACAGAACTGGAAGGATCCTTGACCTTTGGTAAATTAGGCCCCCTTGCCCAGGAGTGGAAATGTCTTGGTTAAACCTGTTTTCAGTGATACGTGCTTCACTTCCTCACGTAGGCCTGGGAGGATCAGAGGGAAATGAGAACCAGCTTTGTGGCAGACTGTCAAATAATTGGGAAATTGTTAATGACTGATAGGAAAAGATGAAGGTGGTAATGATGAGGCAGAATGAGTTCTGAAGGATCTTTTCCATCGGTAAGAGGGTCTTCACACGAAAGCAAACCCACAGTTTTAAAAAAACTCTAATATCGTGGAAAGTGAGAAACATACACTTTGTTGTCTTGCAGACTAAAAAAACTAAATGACTGAGTTATTTTTTCATTTTGTAATAAAAAATGTTATGTTGGTGAGGTGTAAACCAAAAACTAACAGAAATAAGTAAACTGAAAAAAAAAAAAGAACAGAAGGGAGGAGGGGTCTCCTACCCAGGGGAGAGGAGACAAGATGGCACTGAAAATCATATAAAATCACCACTGATACTGTTTCCTTTCAGCCAATGGAAAAATATTCTAGAAAAAGGAAACTCCAAATCTCTTGTTTACCCAGCTGTCTGTACAAAGTGAATTATTCATGATTACAAGTGAATAATAAACCTATGCAAATATTTGTTGTATTCTCAATTTTGAGGAAGTTGGGGGGAGCAGCAGGAAGTCATTTTAAAGTGATTCAGTTAACTATCTCCTTTAAAATTAAATCAAGAAAAATATTTTTGATTGTAATTTATATATGTCTCCCCCCAAAAGAAAAACACACAAGGTTGTTTTTTTCTTAGGAGGCTTATGTCCTATTGGAAACGACAATTTAAAGCTTCTCTGTTAGTATCATGACCTTTACATAATTTCCTTAGAAACTAATTGTGAAAGTTTTTTTTTTTTTTAATTTTACTGGCTTTAGAGGGCTGAAAAGCTTACAGCAGAGGTTCTTCTATAAAGGGAAACCTTAACTGACAAGTTTCCAGGTACCTGCTGCTTACTGTAAACTCTTACCTACAAATTTCAGTTATAGGTTTTTGATAAAGGGAATATTACAATAATACTGATACCTGGCAGTTTTAAGCTGTTTATCTTTTTGGTTACAGAATTGGTTTAACAGTTTCCATCAGAACTGTTAGACTATGACTTTTAGCTAGAACTATGTTAGAGTTTATTTAGCTTATCCATTTTAAGAAGCACTTGAAATCTAAGCAATAGCAAGATATTGAAAGGTGTTGTATTATCTTGCAAACTCTGTAACTTTTCTGCCTCTCTACACAGTGTATTATCACCATAATCTGTGAAAGAGTTCATACCATGCAAATGATTGCTTTATATACTATAATCATTAATAAAAACAGCTTCCCTGTGAGCCTCATTATGAAGGCTGAGTTGTTTCTGACTAAAGCCCAAGTTTCAGTTAAGCATAGGCTAGGTTCTGATAAAGCTCGCTTTTGCTCAACAGTAACCCAAATGCCCGGAGGAGGGGCCAGAGAACTGGGCTAGGCTCTCCTGGTTCCTGGAATCAGGATCTCTCTAGAACCACTGATGATGAATGTGTTGGTCCCTCAAGGGAACCGATCCTCCATTCCACCTCCAAACTATCCCAGAGCCCAGGCAGAGGGATCCCAGGTACTGTGTCAGATTTAGAGTAGACTGTCATAACCCACTGCTTCTACCTCCTGGTTGTTAAAAACCCTAGGTGGAAAGACAGGTTCACCATCCACATTTTGCAGCTAAAGAAACAGAGGAATAGAGAACTAAGAGACTTGGCCAGAAATAAAGGGAGAACCAAGATTAAGACTACAATCCAGACGTTGACTCTAATGAATATTCCATGTTACCCTGCCCTGCACCACTGTCCCCAATCTACCTAGAAACCAATGAATTGGTAGTTTGCCAGTTGCCAGCACAATCCCTAGCACCACAATTAACCTGCTATTATCTTTTTCTGCTGCTATTATCATTTCTGTAGATTTGCACAGTGTGAAAATGGACCATACAGAGGAATAAGAGAGCAGAAAGTCATCTAATCTACTCCCCAAGCTTTAGGCAGCACTGTGTCGAAACCAGCCTAGACTTCCAGAATAGATCATTCTACCACCTCCTCTGGAATTCGAACGCCATCAAATGCAACCTAAGTCCATTTTCTTTTATTCTATGTTGACTCAGGAAAACTACTTTCTTATTAAACAAAAAACCCAAAACATTAAAATTGCATTTTAAGGCTAATTGGCAATGTTAGTAAGTGGCAAACTTAGGCCTCAAATAGAAGGTAATAATGAGTAACTTGAAATGTTTGGAAAAAGATGATCTATAACTATTAAAACTCCATCAGTGAGTAAAAAGGTGGTTTCATTATTAGCATTTTCACTCTCCTGTTTCTCATAGTCTACAGTTATATTAGCAAACTTGCATTTCACTTTATGGAAACTTGTCTCCATTATGATTTAGTTCAATGGTTTCCTTCTCATACTGTTTCAGCTAGGGAGTCATTTCATTATGCTGGGAAGTTTCTGAACATGTAGTGTAATTAATTCCTTTAATAGGCTCCTCTTTAGGGAAGACCCATTAGTAGACATCACTGTGAATTAACATCTTAGTCCAGGAAAAAAGGTCTTTGGAGACAACAGTGAAAGAGATAAATCTTTGTTGAGAGATGTGACCAGAGGATTTAACCGCATTCCTTGTGGTTTCAGAATGACACGCATATTCTGGGACCCACAGATAGGCAGAGATAGTTGTTATTCTCAGTAATGCCCTGACCACACCAGCTCTTTAACATAAAGAGATAGTTCTAAATGTTATAATTTCTTAGAAGAACACATCATGGGGGTGTGCACATTGAAGGCAGGGGAATAAAGTGAAACTCTGCCCACTGGCTAATGCCTATAAAGAAAGGCAACTGGCTTTCTTTTAACTGACAAGTTAAAAGCACACTTGAAGGCTTCTGGACAAGTTCCTTCTATATCAGTCTACTAAGGATTGGTCTTCCCTTTGAATCTTGATGAATAGTAGTGACGTCTTTCTGTTGGGGTCTGAATATTTTCTTATATTATTTTTACATATGGTCTCTGGAAGCAGATTTCTCTGGGTTCAAAATTCTGGCTTTGCTATGTACTAACTGTGTGACCTTCAGCAAGTGATTTAACTTCTCTGTATCTTATATTATCCAAAATTGAGATAAAAGCAGTACCTGCTTCAATTGGTAAAGAGAATTCAATGAATCAGCACATGTAGGTGCTTAGTGGAGTGTCTGGCCTGGAGTAAGTGCCATCGACATTGACTGATATTGTGATTAACTCCGATGAGTGGAGGTCCCACCACAGGCATGGAGGCCTGTAACACAAAAGCTGAAAAACTCTGACAAAGCAGAGGAGTGTGTGCCTGGGCCTGGGGAGGGTAGACTGGCTGCAAAGGGACACAAGAGAACTTCTGGGGTGACAGAAATTCTCTATCTGTTGATCATTACAGTGGTTACTCTAGTGTAAGCTAAAAAACATTTAAACAATTCTTTCCCTGATTATCCCATTTAATATACTAGTCCAGGCTCTAATCACCTTACATCTGTATTAATGCAATAGTCACCTGGTTGATTTTTCTGTCCCTGAGCTCTTTCTTTAATTCCTCCTTGGCGTGCCCATACTCACTCCCATTTCTGAGGCTACTTCGATAATCATGCCCAGAACAGTATATGAGCCATTTGTTTAAAAAGGAGGGGAAAGAAATAAATGTGTGTAAGCAAGTATGTTTACTTATTTATGCCTAAAATAGCTCTGGAAAGACATATGAGAAACTGGTTATGTTAGCTACCTAGGGGGAAGGGAACTAGATGGCTGAGGGACTGGGTGTGAGGGAGGTTTTTCTTTATATATCCTTTTGTTCTTTTTGAATTTTAAATCATGTGAATGTATTACCTAATCAAAAACAAATAAATAAAATGTAGGGAAAAATGAAACCCTACAAAGTTAATCCATTCATTCTAGAAATATTTTATTTTTATTTGTTTATTTTTTAGAGATGTAGCCTTGCTGTGTTACCCAGGCTGGTCTCAAACTCTTGGGCTCAAGCGATCCTCCTGCCTCAGCCTCTTGAGCAGCTGGAATAACAGACACACACCACTGCACCCAGCTCATTCAACAAATATTTACTGGTTATCTATCACTTGCCAGGTGCATAGCAGGGTTAGGGTGTCCACAGCCATGATTGTGTTTCATTGGCAGATCCTTCATAAACTGCACGTCACCAGCCCTGTCTGCTTGTTTAGCTTTAAAGCTTGCTTTTAGGAGATAGAAAGTCCACTGGTTAATCACAGTGGCCATGGCTGGTATCTGATTTAGGAAAAAAAACAAGGTCAGGGTCAATTATGCTACAAAAGACCTCCTTCCACATACTGAAAAGACGTAAAAAGCTGTAGAAGTGGCAAGGGTATCAGATGATACCTCATAACTAATGTTTATTGAACATTAACTTTCTATGTGCCAGCTATTCTTCTAAATGCTTTTTCTGTATTAACTGACTGAGTTCTCACAATAACTCTGTGAGAAAGACACTAGTATTGCCCCCATTTCACAGATAAGGAAATCGATGTACAGAGATAGCAAGTAACTTCCTCAGAGTCACACAGCTAGTAAGTAGGACGGCCAGGGTTTGAACCCAGATAATGTCTAACTCCAGAACCCTCAATTTTAACTACTTCCCTGCCTTTTGGAAAAAGTATTGATAAAATGTTTCTTTGCTCTAAAATCTCTGTTGAAATTCAACTATTTATAGAAATATCACTGAGTTTTATAGCCGGAAGAGATTATTCAGTTAGTTCAATTCTTATCCAAATGGACAGCATCTTGGACAACTACCCTTGAACACTTCTAGTGATAAGGAACTCGTTACAGCCAGAAGCAGTCACCATCTGACAGTTCTAACTGCTAACAAAAACAGTGAAATGCTGATTGCCTTCCATGTGCAAGGCAATTTGCTAGAGCATGGAAGAAAAATTCTTTAATATGTTGAGGCCAAATCTGCATCCTTGGGATGTCCTCCCATTGGGTTTATGTTCTGTGCTTTGGAACAACCCAGAATATGTCTGATGTGTCTGTGGTTCGCTGCATTTTATGACAGCCTTTCATAAATTTAAAGACAGCTACAAAGTTCCCCTTAAACTTCCTTCTTCCTTGCTCATTCAGTCTGTTCTCACACCACAATCCCTAGGTGAGATTCATTTTTCTTATTAATAAGCTTCTGTTTTAAAATGCAAATGTGGGAGGGCAGCATATTAAGCTTTATCTGATGCTTCTCTCCCATTGAACTATCTTGAAGGAAAGGGAGTTTCAATTTAGGGAAAGGAGTGGGGAGGGTTCTGAGAACAAAGGCAATTGGAAGCATGGCTCAAGTGCTGGCCCTAGACTTGTACAGGATGTTGATGTAGGAGCCCTGGGTAGGCAAAATGCAGCATAGAAATCCCAGGCTCCTGAGGCCAGGTGTGGTGGCTCACACCTGTGATCCCAGCACTTTTGGTGGGCAGATGGCTTGAGCCCAGGAGTTCAAGACCAGCCTGGGCAACATGGCAAAACCCCATCTCTACAAAAAAAAAAAAAAAAAAAAAAAAAATTAGCCTGGCATAGCAGCACATGCCTGTAGTCCCAGCTACTTAGGAGGAAGTTGAGGTGGGAGGATTGCTTGAGCCTGGGAAGTTGAAGCTGTAATGAGCTAAGATTGTTCCACTGCACTCCAGCCTGGGTGATAGAGTGAAACCTTGTCAAAAAAAGAAAAAGGAAAGGAAAGGAAAAGAAAGAAAAGAGAAAAGAAGGAATCCTAAGCTCCTGGAGACGAAGTGGACATGCTAAGAGTTAAAAAGCAGCAATCATGATGAAAATCTGTTGAGTAGTGACTATATGTCTGCAAGGCAGTTTACTTGGGAGGCTGAGATGGGAGGATCACTTGAGCCTGGGAGGTCAAGGCTGTAGTGAGCCATCATCAAGCCACTATACTCTAGCCTGGGTGACAGAGTGAGACTGTCTCAAAATAAAATAAAATAAAAGTGTAATGAGACTTTACTACTAAAAGCTCTGGGATAACATGATGGAATTATAACACAGGAAAAAGCCCTGAAGCTGAGTAAATCAGCCTATTGCCAGAAATGCTAGCCAATCCCTTTCTCAACATCCTCTGTTGAGCAAATCTCAAGTGCAACTTCCAGCCACGTTGCAGGGAACAGTTTACGACAGCCCTTCACATAGCCATTGGTACCTGTGAGCCACCACCTACTATAAGACTGAATTTGCTCCTCCCAGAAGGTGAAAGTCTATTTGCAGAGATGTTGTGCACCCAAAGGGATATTATATGAGCAGATTAGCTCCTTAGGACCTCACGTCTTGGCATTTCTAAATAGGAATTTGACTTTACCAATGGATAACCCAAAGGCCCATTAAAAAATTTTTTTTCTTTTTAACCAAGACAATGGTGTCCTCCTCCTCTATCAAAACCGGAAATTATATATCAAGTCTCAGCCAGGACCTTAGTACACAAATCACATAGTCACACTGAAAATATTACTTTTTTTTCTTTTAAACAAACTAAAAATGTCTAAAGAGGATACATTTGGGCATTTTTGCACTTGTACAGAATCTGGAATCATACATTGTAGCAGACCTTGACTTAACTCTTTTTTTTTTTTTTTTTGGGACAGAGTCATGCTCTGTCGCCAGGCACCAGGCTGGAGTGCAGTGGCGCAATCTCGGCTCACTGCAATCTCTGCCTCCTGGGTTCAAGCAATTCTCCTGCCTCAGCCTCCTGAGTAGCTAGGACTACAGGCGTGTGCCACCATGCCCAGCTAATTTTTGTATTTTTTAGTAGAGACAGGGTTTCACCATGTTGGCCAGGATGGTCTCGATCTCTTGACCTTGTGATTCGCTGGCCTCGGCCTCCCAAAGTACTGGGATTACAGGCGGACTTAACTCTTACAAGCATAATGTATTCAGTTTCATTATATTATTTGGGACCTCTTTCTAAATGATGATGATTATAACTGAGAAGTTTTTTATTATAAGATCCTGTGGAAGTCCCTGAATATCCAATACTGTTGGGTTTGAAACCATAAATCAACACTTTTAAGATACCTTAAAATTGGCTCTAATGGTTAGTAGAATTTTAAGAATACACACACAACTCTGAACTTATGTGAATGCAACTTTGACACTGATGAACATTTCCAGCCTCTTCCTGGCAGAGGTGAGCTGGAGAATGAAAGAACCCAGACAGCAGAGGGACCTGCAAGAGGGGGAAATGAAGGTGTGGTTTCGGCGCCTGGCTTCAAAGGCTGGAGGCAATCATGAACCTAACCCATGTCTTTCCAGCTAGACCAAATTTCTGTAAAGACAGAAAAACCCCAAACAGCCAAATTCAAATTTCCCCTGCGTAACTTTTTATTTAATAATGTCTCAGTTTCCAACTATCATCATCTAATCTTTGTGACCACACTGATGAACCAAGCACAGTCAGGGTGAGGGAAGCGTCTAGTACAGCTCAGGCATCCCAGCATGGGGCCTGTTTTCATTCTCTTTACTGAAGTGTCAGCTCCTTGATGCACTTATGCTTATTCACCCCGTTACAATTAAGGACCAAAATGAATAGCCTAGAGAAAAGATTTCTTTCCTTCTAATAAATCATTCACTAGATAGAACTGAATACATTCCAATATTGATAGCTGGTTGCATATTTGAACTCCGCTGTGTAAAATCAGATAGTTCACATTTTCATGGTTCTCAGATTCTCTTGATAACAGATCTCCTTCCCTGTGTGCCCAGCCAAGGGCACAGGCTCAGAAACTTCTCTGTTGCCTTGCATACACACTGCCTCAAAAACACACAGTCCACCTACTGGCAGTGATAAAGACTGTTCTGTTGGGGAAAGAGGTGTTAATAGAGATAATAAAATCACTACAGAAATTTTTGGCTGGGCTTGGAGGCTCATGCCTGTAATCCTAGAACTTTGGGAGGCCAAGGCAGGTGGATCACAAGGTCAGGAGTTCAAGACCCGCCTGGCCAAGATGGTGAAACCCCATCTCTACTAAAAACTACAAAAATTAGCCAAGCGCAGTGGCAGGCACCTGTAATCCCAGATACTCAGGAGGCTGAGGCAGGAGAATTGCTTGAACCCCGGAGGCAGAGGTTGAAGTGAGCTGAGATCATGCCACTGCACTCCAGCCTGGGCGACAGAGTGAGACTCCATCTCAAGAAAAAAACAAAAAGAAATTTTCCAGACAGATTCAAATTTGAGACTTTGACTTAAAGGATCTGTCAACCTTAGGCTAAGTTTATGACAATCACAAATACAAATTATAAGCTCAATTCCCCTTGAAGCAAAATAGTTCCTTTTAAAATCCAGATTGACTAATTACTCAGTACTGCTAATTCGCTTTGAGAGTCTTATACAGAGTTTTTGTGAAGCTCCTCTGTGATTAAACACTTGCAGTGAAGACAAGCTCACTAACTCACAAGGTAGCCTATTTCAAAATGTTGACAACTGACAACTGTAGAGTTAAAAATCTCCTCCTGGGCTATAATTCTAGCACTTTGGGAGGCTGAGGTGGGTGGATTACTTGAAGTCAGGAGTTCGAGACCAGCCTGGGCAACATGGTGAAACCGCATCTTTACAAAAGATACAAAAATTAGCCAGGAGTGGTGGCACAAACTTGTAGTCCCAGCTAGTCCAGAAGGTGAGGTGGGAGGATCATTTGAACCTGGAAGGTCAAGGTTGCAGTGAGCTGAGATCGTGCCATTGCACTCCAGCCTGGGCAACAGAGTGAGACCCCATCTCCAAAAAAAAAAAAAAAAAAAAAAAGAAAGCTCCTCTTTATACTGAGCCAAATTGATCTCCTGTAGCCTTTACCAATTTGCTCTTACATCTTCTCTCTGGAGAGATACAAACCTAATTCCTCTACTAGACAGCTAATCTCTTTACGTGATTCTCTTAAAAGAAATTATAGTGACTCAGTCTACAATTCTATCAAGGATATAATAAATCCAATACCATTCCCCCTCCTTTCAGGGGTAAAGTAGGCTTTCATGAGTCCACTTAATATGCTAAAAGAAGGGGAAATGCTCCTTCTTGCCGGGCAGGCCCCAGTCCCCAGTTTGGTAGGCTGCCCTAGATAGTCAGGAATGGCTGAGAGTCTGGCAGGGGGCAGTGCTGAACAGGCAGGCTCCCTGGCATTTTCCTACAGAGATTCACCTTAGTCTGGGTCAGAGGTTGCTGGTTCTCCATTTTGTGTATGTGTGTGTGTGTGTTAGGATCTGGAAAGTTTTCCACAGTGCCTGAACGTGAGAGTTGGATTTAGTAGAAATGAGGCAGGCCTAGTAATCCATATTTTAACAAGCACTCCAGGTATTGATGATCTCACTACAGTTTACGTTTGAAGAAACACTGAAGTAAGCAAAGAAATTTTTCCTTTCTGTGGGAAATAAGATGAGCAGAAAAAAAAAAATCTTGTATTTTTATTTTATTTAATCATAAGTCACACACTTAACATTTAACTTATTGGTCTCATCCATTTAAATTAAATTACTAAACCTCACTTTATAAGTTACTAAATCTAATGTTATATAAATAATAGAAATAACACTTTAAATCATTTATTGTTCATTTCATACTAATCATTAATTAAGTCTATCAAAATTCTTCCAGAATAAGGAAGGAACTAATAGCATCATTTGCAGGTTACAGACTGATAAACTGAAGTGATTGTTGGGAAATATTTAATATAGGTCTTAAGAAGAGTGCCAGGCTCCTGAATTGCAGCGTGTTCCCCGTTTTGGATTGTCTAACATAACAGGGCCTGAGGCCAGAGTTGAGGGAAAGCACATTTTGGTCCCACAATTAGCTGATCAACCTTGTGACTGAGGTTAACACATAAATCACACCTGGATAAGCACCTCCACACACATCCTATGCAACTCTGTGGGAATACTTAATACAGCTAGAGAGGGATTCCAGTACACAGGTTACAACAAGTTAAAACATTTCACAGGAGTCCAAATACCTGAAGAGTTTAATTATGAAAAAAAAATCCTTCTTTCCTTTGAGAAAACAGCTTCTTTCCAAAATAACTACTGTGGTTCTTTTACAAATATAATATAAACGGTGCCTCATCTCTAACCCAGCTTTGAAGTAATGCTATCCCAAGGCAGCTCTATTGACCCTGTTTCCTTGTGGCAAAGTGAACTCATGTCCTGCCTGACCAGCAATTTAGCACTTACTAAACTGACAAAAAAACGTTGAGCAAAAAACTTAGAAAAAGGTTTTGGAAACAGGAATTTACTTTCCTGCTAAGACAATTCATGCATGTTTTTACAAAATAAACTTATTTTAAAATAAATGTAGCAAGAATTATCTAGCTTTCATTTTCTGTTAGGGACGAAGGCCTTCTCTGGTTCACTGACCTTCCTCTTCTTCCTGGAGCACTCAGAACTTTGCTGACTGCACACAAAATTCATTCTTTGAATCTGTGAGAATCACCAGAGAGAGGCACAATTCAGCAGAGATTCTGACATCTGCACAAGACATATATAAGACAGGTAGACCAAGCATTAATCCCTCAAGCTGCATAACAGATCCAAACCTGCTTTCCTGTGGGCTGGTTTGGCCCTGCACAGAGGCCTTCCTGCCAGTATCAGAGTCTGGTATTCCAAATTTCAGGAGCTAAGGTTCCCTTGGAGGCAGCCAGTTTCTGGGACAGTTTCTTGGCTCTCTCCAGTGAATTCAACACATCCAGTTCTTGAGAGAACGCTTGTCAAGGTGTGGGGCCAACAAGGAGCAATTAAGGTTCAGGAGAGATCTGGGGCGCTGATTGCTTTAGAGGCAAATGTAATTTAAGTCCCAGTTTCAGATAGTAGAGACATACTGCCTTGTCTTTTCTATGGTATATTCAGATTAATGAATTAAGAAGAACCATAATCTTTCTACTGAGGAGTATGTTATTGATGAAAGGGAAGTTGGTTAGTGAATCATTATAGATATATATTTTGCCATTGAGTTTGGCTTTGCTAAAGATTTTATAACTTATTTTTGCTTAACTGAGTGAACAATTAGATATAATCTGCCAAACAATTCCTAATGCCTGGAATTCCAAGAAACACATAGAGGACATTTATATATTTTCCAGCCACTAGATGGGAGGAAAGGTTTTTCCATATCCTATGTTTTTTCTTTGGAAGGAAAATGGAATAAGATATATATATATTTTTAAAGCAAGACTTGTGAGAATATAGAGTAGAGGTTCCAAAATTATCCTTTTTGTCTTTTCTAGGAGAGGCATGTTATTATTTAATTGATATGTTATTATAATAAAATAGTGGAAGTGCCAATAAAACATGTAAGTACCATTAGAAACAAAGATTGGGTGTCAAATGGCTAATTTAAGCACTAATTTATCCTTTAGTTTTAGAAAGCAGTTGAATTTCTGATCTCAGAAACCACAAATTCCCTTTGGTTTATACTAAAGCAGAAGCTATATAAAACTCTGGGAAAATAAATAGAGCAGCCCCTCGAATAAGTCGTTTGCTTATACATGTAAAAATTTGAAATGGCCTGTTCTAAAGGAAAGGAAATAGCAACATAAAAACTTAAAGCACAAAAAGTAAGTTGTTATCTAGCAGATGCATTTGTTATGGTTTGACTCTAGGAAAAGTATCTGGTAAAAGTTAACTTGTCTAGAAATGTTGCTTGGGCATGCTTTCCATTTAAACCAAACTGTCCTCACTTCTATCAAATCTAGGTACACATGAAAGAAGAGGAGTGTACAAATTCTCAAATGACCAGTTGACCTGATGGTTTAATAGTTTTGTTCTCTTTTTCTTCCATTGTTCAAATAAATCAAAGTTTAATTATAAGTTGCAGAACTGTAATTTTATTGCAGTGAGTCAAAATATCTCCAATAATGAAGGTATTTTCAGTATCTTCAATATCTCCAGGTAATAGTGAAGCCTGGGAACTCTCAATAGTTTATAGAATATTAGTGGGCTGAAAAACAAGTATGTTATCAGTCAGGGAATACTTCTTAGCATAGACAAATAATCTATACAAACTACATAAACCAACAAATTTACCCACAGAAAGGAATATTTGAGAAACATTTTTCAAGTGTATTCCAACTGGCTGAGTTTGTACACTTGGCGCCAAAGCCAACAGCCAAGCAAAGGGCCAGTAATCAGGCAGGCTAGAAAGATTATCTGGATGATCTGAACAGCATCAGATGATCACCAAGTGACTTCTAATACATTTCATATCATATTTTAAACATACACCTTTGAAGTATTTCTTTTTTCTTTTTTTTAATTAGTAAGTGTTTCTTGATGCAGACTAACAAGAGGCTGCTATGATCTGTTTAGCAACAGAGCCTCAGGAGTAGAGCATCCACATACGTATCTGAAAAAAGCCCAGAAGATATGCTTTCTGTATATGATGTTGCCCTATTTTCCATCTTTGGTTTAGTGACATATTCTCCATTTGAGAAGCCAAATAGGATAGCCAGCTGATTTGGTAGCAGTATTTGGGAAGCTCTAGAAGGGATTCCTTCTTCTAAATAATCACTTATTCCTTTATTCACTCCCTTAAAAAATGCTTGTTACTTGAATGTTCTCCCAGAGTTCTGTCTTTGGCTGTCTTTCTCCTTATTCTCCACACCTTCCCTGAGTGATCTCATCCACTTCTAGGAATCAATTACTATTCATAAGCAAAGACCCCCACATTTATGTTTACAGCCTAGATCTTCCTTCTGAACTTCAGATCCATGTGTGTATCCAACTGCCAACTAAAAATCTCCACATGGGTATTCCAGAGAAACTCAAGTGCAGTCTGCCCAAATTGGAATTCATCCTCTGCTTCTCTAAGCCTGTCCCCCAATCTTCGTTCTCACTCACCCAAGGTGTCCAAGTTAAAACCAGAGAATCATCCATGACTACTCCATTATTCTCTTGCTAGCATCTAATTAATCACTAATTCCTTTTGGTCCTACCTCCTTACTGGCTCTCAAATCCATCCATTGTTATCTATTCCCATTACTTCTTTAGTGCAGGCAAACATCATCGCTCCCAATCACTCCTACTCCCACTGTGACTGTTTCTCTAATCCATTCTCTACTCTGGAGCACAGTCTTATATGCAGATCTGACCACATCGCTCTTCTGCTTCATCAATCATCCATTAATAACTTCCCATGGACCTCAGAATAAAGTCCAGGTGCTTTATGGCTGTGGCCTATTTCTGCAGCTTCATCTTCTCCCACACTTAACCACTTGCAGTTCTAATGGGCCCTGCTTGCTCCGTTCCGGACTTTGCCTTTAATGCCCACTTCCATGCTTTGTTCCTCCCTTCTTCATTTGGCCCAGGGGCAGCTCCAGAGTTTCTTCTGCCTGCTGGGCTTCCCTGACACCCCAGGGCTTGTTCTGCTCTTACCCACTTTGTAGCATTTACTATGTAGTATTATCAGGTCTACTTACTAGTCTTCCCATCCAGAGTATAAACTCCTTGAGGTTAGTGCCATTTTTTTTTTCTTTTTGAGATGAAGTCTCACTTTGTCACCCAGGCTGGAGTACAGTAGCACAATCTCAGCTCACTACAATCTCCATCTCTCAGGTTCAAGCAATTCTTGTGCCTCAGCCTCCCAACTAGCTGGGATTACAGGCACCTACCACCATGCCCAGCTACTTTTTGTATTTTTAGTAGGGACAGCATTTTACCATATTGGCCAAGTTGGTCTCAAACTCCTGATCTTAGGTGATCTGTATGCCTCAGCCTCCCAAAGTGCTGGGATTACAGGCACCTACCACCATGCCCAGCCCCAATATTTCAATCATCTTTGTATTCTCAGTTCCTGGCATCTGCTAGATGCTCTTTAATTATTGGCTGAATGAATGAACAAATAAATTAAACTGATTTTAAGCCAGGCCATGAGCAAGGCACTAAAATCATATCTCTAGTAATACAAAGATCAATGAGACATAGTTGGTTTCCTAGAATTGAGCCTTGTAAAGGAGAGACATTAAGTATACAATTACAATATAATGCAATACAATGTAATGCCAAAATAGACAGTCAGCAATTCATTCAGCAGTTATTTATTGAGTGTCAGCTATATGCATGGCACTCTTCTAGGTGTTTGGGACAAATCAGTGAACAAAAGAGATAAAAATTCCTGCCCCATGGATTTTACAATCTGGCTGTGTTACTTTTTGGCTTCATACTTTCCAATAGCATCCATTGCTTTTAGGAAAAGTCCAAAAATGGCCTTTCATAGCCCAGATATGGTTTTTTACATTTTCAGGAGAGGGAAAGTGTCACAGACCCTGATGAAAGCTACGTACTCTCTCCTCAGAAAAATGCTCGCATCTCCACTCACTCATCTATTTTGGCAGGCTGTTTGAGGCATTACTAGCACCCCTGAGTACTTCCCAGTTAGAATTATGACTCCTCAGGCCCTGGCTGTGCCTAGCTTCATACCTTGCTTCTCATACCTTGGTTCCTCTTAATTCTGACCCTTTGCACATAAAATGTTCTTTCCCCTCCAC
This sequence comes from Ateles fusciceps, assembly GCA_036589455.1. Lineage (NCBI taxonomy): Eukaryota > Metazoa > Chordata > Mammalia > Primates > Atelidae > Ateles > Ateles fusciceps. Next base: position 10,591,105 of record JAZHEH010000882.1, read on the forward strand.
TGGCCCTCCCTTTTTGCCTAGTTGATTCCTGCTCATTCTTTCAGATCTCAAATAAAAAATTATTTCCTCAAAGAAACTCTTTCCATCACAAATAAGTTAGGTCTCCTAATCATAGAACTGTATAGAGTTCTAGGAGATTAGGAACATGCATGTCTTGGTTACATTTGTATCACTAACATCTACCAAGTGCCTTGACATAGTAAAGGTTCAGTAAATACTTTTTGATGAATAAATTTTCAAAGAGCACTCTGCCTGAAGTGTAGAAATGTATTGGAGACATCAAGCAGATACAGGTGATGAGTCTGCTATAGTGGTAGACAGGCGATAACTTGCGTGGCAGTGGGAGATGGAGAGAAGTCAAAATTGAGAGATATATTTGGGAGATAGAGTCAGAAGGATGGCCAATTGGATACCATGGTAAGAGAGAGATAGATGGGTCAATAATAAATCCCCCAGTTTCTAATTTAGCTAACTGCATGGATAGAGGTGCTGTTCTCTCAGGTTGAGAACAATGGGAGTTTTGAACCTACTGAGTTTGGAGTGCCTGCAAAACCTCCACGTGGACAGGTTGAATTGGTGGCTATATGTGGAAGTCTGAAGTTCAAGAAAGAGGTCTGGGTTAGAGATGTAAATCTGAAAGTCATAAGCATATGGAGGGTAATTAATGCCATGGGTGTGGAAGGGTTTGTTTATTGAAAGACCAGAGCGTGGAAAAGGAAACAGATCAGGACATAGCCTAAGGAACTCCAACATTTACAGATAAGTTAGAGGATGAGCCAACAAAGGAGACTGAGAAAGAGAGAGAGACAAAAGGAGACAAGCAGACTGTCATGTTGAGAAAGCCAGGGAGTTTTAAGAAGAAGAAGAGGAGAAATTAAAAGGGGGTGGTCAATAGTGTCAAGTGTTGCTGAGAGGGCAAGGAAGATGAGGACTCAAATATGTCCACTTGATATCACCACATGGAGTTTACTGGACTGGTGGGAAGTCACCTTGAAGTCATTTGAAGAGTGAATAAAAGATTAAAGAAATTGAGGCAAGTACACCAAGTTTTATAGAAGTCAAGAGGGAGTGACCAACTCACCCTGAGGAATTTAGAGAAGGCTCCTTAGAAGAGACATTGAGCTGGATCTTGAAGGATAAGTAGCAGTTCACCAGACTGGAAGTGGTGGTGGGAGCAGGAGGAGGTTATTCTAGGCAGAAAGTTCAATATGTTTTAAAGACAATGAAACATGAAAAGATACAGAAAATATATGAGATAGTGGGAAATGTCCCTTTATTAGATTGGCTCTTAGGGTTAGGCGTTATGTATCCAACACATTCCTGTTAAAAATGTAAATTCCCCCTGCAATTATTAGTCAATATGATGTTAGTGTAAGTGAATTTACCAAGTGGTCTCCAAGTGGCAGCCTATTAAAAGCAGAGCCTCACAGGCTTAAAAAAAAAAAGACAGATATGTTGTGACACAGAAAGGGCAGTTTAGGGCACAGTACTTGTTTTGCATGAGGAGGTAGACCTGCATGGGGAACCAAGGGAGAGGGCAGCCCCAGGCAATCAGGAAATATGGTGAGTTTTGTGCTTGGGGTGAGTGCAGTTAATTTTGCTTACTTCAAAATTATTTTTCAAGTTGGATCTGGCAAAACGTTTTCTTTTGAGAAAACCAGTCCTCACCAGTATAAATGTGTAGTTAAGTTTATGTCTAGAATCTTTGGATTTGGCAGTTTTCAGATCAAATATTTCTATGGTTCAAAGGACCTATGTCCCTAAAAGTAAGTTATAGCACTGATGTTAGTTTTGATTTCCTTAACATTTATCTTTTTGCCACAGTGAAAGGTAGATCAACAGTAATTATAAAATAAATGCTATTAACATAAGTGTAGTTTATGTTAACATTGTGATGAATGAGCAGTAAGAAAGCAAATGCTTTGAGAGAATACTTACCTCCAACACCAGTGGAGCTGTAGACTTTCTTGATATGTTGGTACAGTAAAGGCAAGAAAGGAGTAAAACATGACAAAAATTATCCAAGTTTATGGTAATGCCATTAACCAAGATTGGAAATAGAAGTTGAGGGAGTGGGAGGTGGGAACATGGTGGGGAAATAGATGGAGAAATAACTGACTCTGTTTATAAGATTCTGAATTGGAGGTGAGATATCCAAATGTTCACTAGGCATTGACTATGTGAGCTGGAGCTAAGGATGGAGAAAATCAAAGAGCACATTGGGAAATGTCCCATGTTTTACTGGGACTTATGAAGGGGTTGCCCATTCAATTAATTTCTTTATCTTCTGCAGTTTGTGACCAGAATTCTGGACCATGACTATCTCCCTTTAGGAGGTAAATGTATATTCTTCTTAGGCTCACAATCAGATATTTCCATTTATCTCCAAAAGTTATGTAAGTTCTCCCTTACCCCTCTTCTCTAAGGCATCATATGACTTAAAAGTTTTATAATTAATTCATTTATTTGAAAAATATTTTTGGAGCACCTTATTGTGCCAGACATTGTGCTAAACACTAAAGATACAAAGCTGATCAGGACGCTTCACGTCCTCAAAGAAGGCGGGTAGGGGAACAAACAGGTTACCAAGAAAATGACACAGTCATGTATGGGGTCCAGCAGGGGTTCCAAAAAGACCTTACCAGTTCTTTCTGGGGAGGCCTGGCAAGGCTTCCAAAGGGATATAAAGCTTGAACTAATTAATGCAAAATGAGCAGACATTCACCAGGCAAACAGCATTAGGAAATGGGGTTGCAGATAACACATTTTAGACAGAAGGAGCACAGGTACAGGGACATAAAGCATGATACCTCTGGGGAATTGGGTGTAGTTCTACGGGGCTAAGAGGAAAGGTATGGGAGTGGTGGGCTGGGTCAGACAATGTCATTCTTTAAAGTTTGGACTTTGTAATGGAAGTTTGTAATGAAGTGCCACTGAAGGGTTCCAAGAGCAGATCTGTTTTAGAAAGATCCCTATAGCAGCAGTGTGAAGGGTGGATTGGAGAGGAGTGAGATAAGAAGCAATGAGGCTACTTCAGAAAAAAGATGATCTGAGCAAGACCAAAAGCAGCAGTGAAGTTAGAGGGAGAACATTAAAAGGATAGAGGGCTCAGGAGAGACAGAATGAGTGCCTGAAGCTGAGCCCTATCATAACTTGATCATTAATTGGAATGAGCACAGGTATAGAAAAGGAAAGAAAGGAGTAAAACATGGCAAAAAATTACTCAAGTTTCTGATTATGCCAGTGACCAAGATGGGAAATAGAAGTCAAGGGAGTAGGAGATAGGAACATGGTAGGGAAGATGGATGAAGAAACAACTCACCCTGTTTTCAACATTCCGAATTGGAATAGATGCCCAAATGAAGATATCCACAGGGCACTGACTGTGTGATCTGGAGCTAAGGATGAAGGAAATTGCATTGAGGGCACAGATTGAAAGAAGTATTTACTTGGGACAAAGAAAGGATATTACTGCTTCTGAGGTCTGAAGGAATGAAGTAAAGTGGATACAGAGATAGGTAAATATCTAAATATGGGAGCAGAAAGTTGAATGATTTATGTTTGATGGCCTTAATTCTATGAAGTACAGTTTAGGTCAACTACTTAGAAAAGGAGTAAATTGGTCTTGGGTGGCATTTAAAACACTTAAATGGTGAAAGTACAGAATGGTCATTTGGACAATGGGAAAAGCAGTAGATTATAGATTTGTAAAAATAATGTAGACTGTTACTTAGGATCCAGATCGCTTTAAGACATATTACATTCAAATTAAACATTTAAATGCTTACAACAGACTATACACTAAAAACATCACATATGTTATGTTATTTATTCCTCACAATAACTGTGTGTGATGGGAGGGTGAGTGGTTATTCCTCTTTTACAGATGTAGAAACTGAAGCTCAGAGAAGTGAAATGACTTACTCAGTTCACACATTTAGTAAGTAGAAGTTTTGAACCCAGGTCTCCTGATTTAAGTTTAGTGCTCCTTATATTTTGTTTCTTCAACCCAAAGGGGAAAACAAGATAAGAAACTATAGAAGAGACCATGAGAATCCTTTGTAGGGCTCTTAAGCTTCTATCTGGGGTTGACCTTTCCTTAGGCACAGCCTATTGGGACCTCAAACTAAACACAGCCAAAGTCAAATATATTGTTTTTCCTTTGTAACCAATTTTTCCTCATGACTCTACCATTTCTGCAAATCATCATTTCCTAGTCATCAAAGGTAGAAAACATAGTCACCTTAGATTCTTCTCTCATCTCCTAATGCCTACACAGTGTTCTTGTAATGAGTAAATGGAATAGCACAGTAGAGCACTTGGTACAACATCTCAAATGTGCAAGTCATTCAGTGACTGACAGTTATCATAATTCCTACTGCCACAGGAATCCCTAACTCCAGGAAAATTGGATATTTGTGGTACATTGAAAAATTGACCCCCAAAAGATGTCCATGTCCTAAATTCTGAAACCTATAAATGTGACCTTACATGGCAAAAATATAAAGGGGGTGTCTCTACAGATGTAATAAAGGATCTTGAAATGGAGAGTTCTTCTTAATTATCCAGGTGGACCCTAAATGTTATCATATGTATCCTTGTAAGACTGAGGCAGTGGGAAATGTGAACACAGACAGAAGAGAAGACAATGTGACAAGAGGGTCAGAGACTGTTGTGAACAGGAATGCCAGCAGCTACTAGAAGCTGGACAAGGCAAAGAACAGAACCTCTCTTAGAGCCCCCAGAGGGAGTGAGGCACTACTGACATGTTGATTTCAATCCACCCTTCCCACTGCTGCCATAGGGATCTTTCTAAACAGATCTGCTCTTAGAACCCTTCAGTGCACTTTATTACAAACGCTCATTTTTTTTTTTTTTGAGACAGAATCTCACTCTTTCACCAGGTGCCAGGCTGGAACGCAGTGGCGCAATCTCTGCTCACTGCAACCTCTGCCCCCCCAGCTTCAAGCAATTCTCCTGCCTCAGTCTCCCGAGTAGCTGTGATTACAGGCGTGCACCACCACACCCAGCTAATTTTTGTATTTTAGTTAGAGATGAGGTTTCACTATGTTGGCCAGGATGGTCTTGATCTCTTGACCTCATGATCCACCCGCCTCGGCCTCCCAAAGTGCTGGGATTACAGGTGTGAGCCACCACGCCTGGCCATTGTTGTTGTTTTAAACCACCAAATTTGTAATTTGTTACAGCAACCAAGGGAACTAATTCTCCAAACATATCACATTCTTTTCCCTCTTCTCTATTTCCCCTAAATTTAAGAAAACAGAAATCTTCAGTTACTTTCTTTCTTTTAAATTTTGAATAAAATTTAAAAATTAAAAATTTAAATTTAAAAATTCCCTCAAAGCCAATTTCTAATAGTACTTCATCCACAAAGCCTCTTTAGGTCCTTTAATCTGACATGAACTTTCTTTCTAATGAAAATCCACAGCACATCTTTGTAATTAAATGTTTCTGACAACATAAATACTTATAAACAAATTGTCTTATATCTGGGATTGGATTTTTATTTAGGAATTCACATGTATTAATTTTATGATCTTTTGTCTCTCTGCAATACATTACACAATGTCTTTCACACAGTAAGTATCAATAATTCTTTTGCTACACTACTTCTACTACTTATAAAAGTGTTCATTCAGTTACGCAGTTATTCATACATTCAAAAACCGTACTGTCTAAAATGATAGCTATCAGCTACATGTGGCCATTTATATTTAAATTAATCAAAATGAAATAAAACTTAAAATTTACTTCCTCAGTTGCATTAGCCACATTTCTAGTGCTCAATAGCCACACGTGGTGAGTGGCTACCCATTTGACATCACAGATACAGAACATTTTCATCATCACAGAAAGTTCCGCTGGACAGAGAGAGCTATTCTATGTGGTAATCTTGAATACTTACAAGTAAATAGAAAATTTCTTAGAGACTATGATGATAATAGGAATATAGATACTAGAAATAATGTTTCCTGAAAACACAAACTCATATTATGATAAAATGATAAGTTTCCCAAGATTCATTCATCAAATAAATATAATCTCAATCAAAATTCCAATAATACATCTTTTGGAATTTGTTAGTCTGATTATAATAGTTACCTGAAAAAGCAAATGTATGAGAAAACCTTAAAAACCAAAAAGAAGAAGAATGAGGAGAAACAGTTACCCTTCCAGATATCAAAACCTACTATAAAATTAATTAAAAATTATAGCAATAGTACAACAGTATGTACATAGATCAGTGAAATAGAATAGCAAATCTAAAAACAAACTTATGCTTTGGTTTATGAAAAAGGTGGCATTTCAATTAGCAGGGAAAGGGCAGACTATTCAGGTGGTACCAATAAAATGGGAAAAAAGTTCTTATATTGGGGAAAATATCCCAGCTAACTTAAGGAACCAAATGTATAAACCCAAACTACAATTTATTAAAACAAAATATAGAAAAAATGATTTACAACTTTAGCATTGGGAAGACCTTCTTAAGCAACATATAAAATATATAAAATGGTGAGACCATGGAAAAACATCTGCATTCACAGATTGGAAGACAATATTGTTAAGATGTCAATACTACCCAAAGCAATCTACAGATTCAACACAATCTTTGTCAAAATCCCAAAAACATTTTTTGCAGCGATAGAAAAACTCATTCTAGAATTTATATGGGATCTCAAAGATCTCCAGATGGCCAAAACAATCTTGAATAAGAAAAACAAAGTTGGAGGTCTCACATTTCCTGATTTCAAAGCTTACTATAAACCTACAGTAATCAAAACAGTGTGATACTGGCATAAAGACAGACATATAGACCAATGGAGTAAACAGCCCAGAAATAAACCCTCATGTATATGGTCAAATGATTTTGAACAAAAATGCCAAGATCATTCAATGAGGAAAGAGTCTTTCCAACAAACGCTGTTGAGAAAACGGAATACCCATATGCAAAAGAATAAAGTTGGACCTTTATCTTAGATCATGCACAAAAGTTAACTCAGAAAGGATCAAAGACCTAAACTTAAGAGCCAAAACTATAAGGCCCTTAGAAGAAAACATAAGGAAAATCTTTATAACATTGGAGTTGACAAGGATTTCTTAGATATGATACAAAAAGCAAAGTCAAAAGAAAAAATAAGTAACTTGGACTTCAAAATTTAAAACTTTTGTGCATCAAAGGACACTAGTATCAAGAAGGTAATCCATGGAATGAGAAAAAAATATTTGCAAATTATATATCTGATAAGGATTAATGTCCAAAATATATAAAGCATTCCTAAAACTCAACAACAACAAAACAACCTGATTTTAGTGGCTATGGTGGCTCACACTTGTAATCCCAGCTATTCAGGAGATTGAGGCAGGAGGATCACCTGAACTCAGGAGTTTGAGACCAGCCTGGGCAACATAGTGAGACCCTGTCTCTTAAAATACAAACAAACAAACAAAATCCTGAATTTAAAATGGGCAAAGGACTTGAAGAGACATTTCTCTAAATAAGATATGCAATTGGCCAATAAGCACAGGAAAAGATGCTCAATATCACTATCATCAGAGATGCAAATTAAAACCACGGAGATATATCACTTCATACTCATTATAATAGCTATTCTTAAAAAAATAAACCAGAAAGTAACAAGTTTTGGATGATGTGAAGAAACTGGAACACTTGTGCATTGCTGGTAGAAATGTTAAATGGTGCAGTGCTACGGAAAATAGTAGAGCAGTTCTTCAAAAAATTAAAAATAGAATTACCATATTGTCCGGCAATTCCACTGCTGGGTACATATCAAACAGCATTATTCACAACAGCCAAAAGGTAGAAGCAACCCACCTGTCCCTCGATAGATGAATGGATAAACAAAATATGGTATATACATACAATGGAATATTATTTGGCTTTAAAAGGAAGGATATTTTGATACATGCTCAAACATGGATGAACTTTGAGGACATTATGTTAAGTGAAATAAGCCAGTCACAAAAGAACAAATATTACATAATTCCACTTGTATAAGATATATAGAGTAGTCAATTCATAAAGACAGAAAACAGAATGATGATTACCAGGGGCTATGGAGAGAGGGAGATGGGGAGTTACTACTGTTTAATAGGTATTGAGTTTCAGTTTGGGAAGATGAAAAAACTTCTGGAAAAGGATAGTGGTGACAGTTCCACAACAATGTAAATACACTTAATGCCACTGAACTGTACCCTTAAAAATGGTTAAAATGGCAAATTCTATATTATATACATTTTACCACAATAAAAAATCAATGCAAAAGGAAAAAAAAGAAAAAAGTCAGCACATGGCCGGCTGTGGTGGCTCACGCCCGTAATCCAAGAACTTTGGGAGGCCAAGGCAGGTGGATTACTCAAGCCCAGTGGCTTGAGAACAGCCTGGGCAACATGGAGAAACCCTGTCTCTACAAAAAATTAGCTGGGCATGGTGGCACATGCCTGTAATCCCAGCTATTCAGGAGGCTGAGGTGGGATAGGATTGCTTGTGCGCAGGAAGCAGAGGTTGCAGGTGAGCCAAGATCATGCCACTGCACTCTAGCCTGGGCAACAGAGTGAGACCCTGTCTCAAAAAAAACAAAAAAAGAAAAGAAAATCAGTACATGATTTATAAAAATGATGAAACCATAAAAAATAAGTGTCTTCTCTGAGGTAATACAAACTTTGAACAGGAGGACTGTATCCAGATAATCAAAAACTTCAAATATCTTCTAGCCCCCTAGGCCTCTGTCCTAGAGAAATGCTCCCATATATGCACAAAGAGTCACGTTCAAGGACATTCCTGAAGCAATGTGCCTAAGAGAAAGTGAAAGCTTAAATGTTCCATCAATATCAAAAACTTGAAATAAACCTAGAATACTTTAATACTAAGGATTACTATGCCACAGTTAAAAAGAATGAGGCTCATTTAAGTGTACTGATAGGGAAAAATCTATAAGACATATGTTAAGTGAAAAAAGTAAGTTCAAAAAAAGGACAATATTATTGCATTTGTGATTTTAAGATGTCTACAAATCAAATGTATATACGTATATACCTATATACAGTACTGCCTAATAAAAATAGAATGCAAGACACGATTACACACCAGATAAATACTCTTAAATTTGAGCCATATTTTAAAGAGACTGATGAAATTAAAATTTAATATTTAATTTAACCCAATATATTAAAAAGTATCATTTCAATTTATGAATATTAAAATGATGGAGATATTTTATATATATATTTTTTGTAGTACGTCCTCACAATCCAGCATATATTTTATATTTACATCTCAATTCAAACTAGCCACATTTTCAAGTGCTCAATAGCTACATGTGGCTAGTGGCTGCCACATTAAACAACGCATTGTGTGTGTACACGTGCATGTGTGTGTGCGTGCGTGCGTGTGTGTGTTTGTGTGTATATTTTGAGACAGCCTAGGCTAGGGTGCAGTGGTGCCATCCACAGCTTACTGTAGCCTTGACTTCCCCATCTCAGGTAATCCTCCCACCTCAGCCTCCCGAGTACCTGGGACTACAGGCATGCACCACCATGCCCGGCTAATTTTTGTATTTTTCGTAGAGATGGGGTTCCACCATGTTGCCCAGGCTGATCTCAAACTCCTGGGCTCAAGTTATCAGCCCATTCCAGCCTCCCAAAATGCTGGGACTACAGGTATGAGCCACCATGCTTGGCCTGTATGTGTGTTTTAAATGCAAAGGAAAAGCTATGGAATACGCTTATTGGCAGTTTCTGAACTATCTATGAGAATGTATTCATATGTAAATTATATTAAATATATTTAAACTTAAAAAGATGAAGTTTCATATTAATATGTTTATTAATTCTGTTAAAATTGTGTCTTCTATTACTTGATATGGTTATAATAATCATGTTTATTACTTTAATCTCTTTTATCCCCTTTATTTCAAAGTGATAAAAAATGTTATTGTAAAAACCTTTTTATTTGCAATCTTGCTTTATTTGCAAAGGTAAGAAAGAACATTTTAAAATATAACATTTATTTGGCTTTTTAAAATTATAAAATATTCTAAAATATTATTAAATGCTTTTTGATAGAAAAATATCAGTTACTTTCTCACTTTCAAATGCCTGGGCAAATCATTATGAATATTGTGGTAGTTAAAAGTGGATACATTAAATACATAAAAATGCACAAGCACATACTTGAGGTAATTATAAAAATGAAAAAGTTGTTTCTTAGTTTGTGGCATGAATAGAGGAAATTTACAGGCCATGACATGATGGTGTCATTAAATGTACTAAAGTTTGACATACATTTGCTGATTCTTCAAAAAAGAGATGAACAGATAATAGATACAGGATTGGAAATGCAATACCCTGCTTCTCACAGACTTGCTATGTAGGTCATTTGCTTGAACATGTGCCTCTATAAGTACTTTAGCAGGTGTTGAAAGGAACACAGCATAACTGTAAGTACAGAAATGACTATAGAGATAGGTCCCATAAAATATCAGTAAAAGACCACTTTGGTATGAAAATTGTCTAAGATGGAAGATCTCTACTGGTGCAATATCTAAACCTCAGGTCATAACTGCCTCCTCTCACTGGCAGGAAGGAGAGACCAAAGTAGACAACAGTTAGGAATTCTGGCAACCCCCATTAAAGTTCCTCCATATACGGCAGAGGCAGAGTTGCAAGACAGTCACTAAGAAGTCAGATTTTCACTTTAAATTGGCCCTAAATTCACTTGAAGAGAAATAGAAAACATCTAAAGAGAAGCAGTTGGGGTGTTCAGAGTAAGGATAAGTTTTACATGAGGGGGTACACACCTAAAGTTAATGTTCATATTATTTTTCCAGGAAATGATGAAACATTTGCAAAATTTCTAACACAAAATGAGAATAATCATACCTCTCTTCCTGATCTACTTTTTAAAAAATATATTCAAACACTTTGCTATAATTAACAGAATTTTCTACAGCATCAATTTAGTTCAAGTATAGTTATTTAATTGCCTCCAGTTTTGTTAGTTTTATGTATCTATTTCAATAGCTAAAATATATAAATAATAATAATATGCAATTCAAAAGGTAATATAAAGGTATATAGTGAAACTCTCCCTGCTGTCCCAGAACCACTCAAGTCCCCTCCTAAAAGACAACCACTGTTACCAGTTTCTTTTACATCTTGCAAAAACATCTGTACTGTTTTCATTTTAAAATCAACTGCATCACTAAAAACTTAAACTGGTATAAAATTCATGATATCACTCTCTTCAAGTTGTTTTATTAAATCTGGGCCAGGCCTGGCCACAGTAAGAGTAAATGCAGAAATGCAGGGTTGTGACCAAGTAACAGACCTATCTGCAGGGCCACTCTTGGTCTTTATGGAGGTGAGCTTTCTTTGCATTCCTCCAGTTATTCTCCCCATCTAGAGAACACATATTCTCCTCCTGACTAAAGAAAATGAAAGAAAATCAAAGAATGAAAGGGTAAAGAGGAGGGTCAGGCAAGCAGAAGAGTCAAGGCACCATGCTAAGTGCTATGGTGGTGATGAGGGCAGGACACGGTGGCAGCAGGACAGCAGGGATGGGCAGTAGAGTGGTTCAAGGTAGTAAGGAACACAGATATGTAAACAACAAACTCCAACTAACATCCAACACAAGTAAGATGAAGTAAGGGCTAAACAAAGGTACAAGCAGTAGGCTGTAAGGATATGGATGGAAAAGAAGAATGGAGAGAAGGCCTTCATAAATTAGCCCTGGGCTGGCCGAGCATGTTTGACAAGTCTCAGAGTGCACACATTTTCCCTGACTCATGAAAACTTAGAGCTGGGAGAATGCCAGAGCAGTGTGCTAAAGCTCAGTCAGTAAGGAAGTCTTTTGGAACCAACACGGAGAGGAAAAAACTAAGGACCTCGCATACACCCAAAAAAAAATAGGAAAAATAATAAAAGCCCTTCTGCGGCTCACAACTCGTCTTCAGTAGTGAATCAGAGAAAAAACATAAACATTTTCAAAAGCTTTACTATTTAGTTAAAATCAGGGCTGCCAGGCATTGCTCAACCCCAGGGGGATGTCATTCACATTTCTGTCTATGTGTTAGGTATCCCTGGAATTATGCAGTGCACAATCAGCAAAGTCAGGCATGGCAACCCTGCTGGGGTAAACATTCAATTTTCAACTAACACTTCTTAAATTTCCCCATCACTAAGTTTTTACTTGAAATGCAGGGTATTCCTTTTGGCTGGTATTTCCTATGAAAGAAAAACCAAATATTTGGAATATATGAATATGTTTTCTTAAAAACTCGAGGTTGTTGAGTATAAACTGCAGCAAAGCTATGCTACGGAATATGTCTAGATTATATACCTAAAGTATGACATAATATACATGTTTTCCAACCTATAAAGATTTTCCATGGTATAACAGGGCTTCTCAGTTTCAAATTAAGGACTATTTACTTAGAAATGTAGGGCTATTTCGAATCTAGCTGGGCCAGAGAGCAGAGTGGAACAGCATTATGGCAGGGGATATGGCACATTTTTATTCTGAGACCTTTTAAAATTCAATGATTAAAAGCTGAAATTCTCTGCCTTATTTCAGAATAGCTTTCCTAATTTTTCCCCATTGTCTCTCATTTCACTGGCATTATCTAATGCAGCCTAAGTTACAGATGTCTACCAAATTGACAAACATGACAGTAGTTCATATAAAAGAATTTTAAAATGAGATATGAAACTGATTTTTGTGACTATTTAAAGTTTTACCACTACGGGGGCAAGTGCGGGGCTCATGCCTGTAATCCCAGCACTTTGGGAGGCCAAGGTGGGCAGACTGCTTGAGCTCAGGAGTTTGAGATCAGCCTGGGCAACATGGTGAAACCCAATCTCTACCAAAATACAAAAATTAGCCAGGCGTGGTGGCGTGCGCTTGTGGTTCCAGCTCCTTGGAAGCCTGAGGTTGGAGGATCACAGGAACCCAGAAAGTCGAGGCTGTAGTGAGCGGTGGATTGCATCACTGCACTCTAGCCCGGACAACAGAGCAAGACCCTGGAAAGAAAGAAAGAAAAGAAGAAAGAAAGAGAGAAGGAGAGAGAGAGAAAAAAGAGAGAGAGAGAGGCAGGAAAGAAGGGAGAGAGGGGAGGAGAGGGGAGGAGATGGGAGGAGAGGAGAGAGGAGGGGAGGGGAGGGGAGGGGAGGGGAGGGGAAAGGAAGGGAGGAGAGGGAGGGAGAGAGGAAGGGAAGGAGGGAGGGAGGGAGGGAGAAAGTTATACACTACAGTTCATAATTCCTGGTTCTAATAATCCTGATTAGGAAGGGTCTAACCAAGTGAAATCAAGAAATATTTGTCATCCTTAGGTATGGCTGTATTTTATTCTCTTCTCTATGCTTTCTATAGTTGTTGATTATGTAGGAACCAAACTTTTAAGTTTTTTTTTTTTTTAACTTTGTGAGTATGAAGCTAAATCCTGGTGATTTTACCCACATTTTCCTCGTTTGTGGAAATATTTACACTGGGGATTTCCACTGAGAGAATTGAGGGAGCTCCTTTTTTCTTTTCTTTTCTTTTTTTTTTAGATATAGCAACTGAGGCCACATTTCTATAAAAGCCTCTTTTTTTCTCTTTGCCCTACTCTAGGAGAGTGTTTACACACTTAAGAGTTAAATTTAGCTGGGCGCTGTGGCTCATGCCTGTAATCCCAGCACTTTGGGAGGCTGAGGTGGGCAGATCACAAGGTCAGGAGATCAAGACCACCCTGGCCAACATGGTGAAGCACCATCACTACTAAAAATACAAAAATTAGCCAGGTGTGGTGGTGTTCGCCTGTAATCCCAGCCACTCAGGAAGCTGAAGCAGAAGAATCACTTGAACCCGGGAGGTGGAGGTTGCAGTGAGTCCAGATTGTACCACTGCACTCCAGCCTGGTGACAAAGCTAAAATCCATCTCAAAAAAAAAAAAAAGAATTAAATTTAACAAGTTCACATGGAATATTACATATGTATTAATATATATAAAATAAGACCAGGTATTTGAAAATGTTTGGTACAATATCCGGCACATGTTAATAATTCAATACAAATTGGTTGTATCTAGTTGAACACTATCTGATTTTGGTGAACATGTGATTGCCATAAATAAAATGTGCTCTAAGCTGGCATGGGGAATTTTTTAAAAAATCTAATTTCTTTTGGGGTGTGAGAAGTATAAGGGATCTCTGAGTAATAAGTGAAATTAGATATTCAATACCAAAGCCTTTCACTTCAAATTTCAGCTACAAACTTCTAATATTCCCATAAATGCAACAGTGGAAGATAAATATGCTTGAACATGCTTGACTTAGAATGAAGAAGAAAAGAGGATCATAGAAGCTAGAGACATGCATACAAGCCAAGACATCCTCTCAAATCCCACCCAAGAAGCAATGAATAGCTTGAAAAAGTATTCGTCTGACTTTTTTTATGGTATAGTGCACAGAGTAAGAACCAGGGGGCTGGGTTCCATCACCAACTTGGAAGTTTCCATCACAGTTAAAAAAAAAAAAAAAAAAAAAAGGGAGGGGGGATAATATTTGCCATATACTAAACAGGGATGCTTTGAGGATTAGTGACATAATGTCTGTAAAGAGGCTGGAGTTCCTTGGAAAAAAGACACTACATAAATATAAAGTAGTGTTAATATTTAGGCTTAGTTCACAATGTGAGACCTGGTTTCTTTGGCTCATGAGGTCATCAGCAGTTTTGTAAAATGTGTCCAAACACCCACAGAGGGGCCTTGTTAGCCTCCTTGTAAGTGGACTGTGAAGCTAATCTGACCCACCTGGTTGAAGAAGTCACAGAGGCTGTTTTCCCTTTCGTGGTCTCCAGGAGGATACAGATGGAGAGTGCTGACTCCCAAAAGGAGTGAGATGTGCCCAAGACAGCACTTCAGCAGCATCTAGGGCTTCCAAGGAATGTAGTGGGAGTTTGGGTATATTTTGGCTTAGAATTAAACAAAAGCCCAATCATCACATATCTTAATTTAGAAAACAGGCTAAATTTGTCTCTCAGACAAAAAAAAAATTTTTAGAGTAACACTAGGAATGAAAAAGCTACTTCTTGGAATAGTTAGTTTATATCTTGAAGGGGTTTGGAGGCAAACCCTGGGAAACTTGTAGTCTGCTGTTTGATGACAATGCCCTGACTGCTTCTCAGTGTTTTTATCACTGTGAAAAGATTATCAAGGGCAATCTTGCAGAGGTTTTAGTTCTAAAGTTTCAAGGGAAAATCAATTCAATATAGACATTCCTTTGCAAAATCTTGTGGTATGATTGAATGACAGTGATGTTATTGTGACTAAATATTTGCATTTCTCAGTTTTAAAAGATACAATTAATTTTGATCCAAGGGTCTCTGGTGTCAGAATCTACCCTGTTTAAAATGTAAGGTTCATGAACTTACTAATCATTAGCACTCAATAGTGATTCTGAGACTGTGGCCATAATTTGAACAAAAGATGAAAAAATGTGAAGGAATCTTTCTTTTTTATCTGGTTGTTTTGTTTCTACAGTGATTTAGGTTAGGTGTTCTTTCAAAAATGATTTGGCTCTTTGTCCGCTGATTGCTACAGTATTTAAGGCAGATAGATACTAATAACATAGGATTTTTTAGGTCAAAGAGTATGGAAATGTTATAGCCTTCTCAACTCATACTCAAAGCTACACTAAGTAGGAAGCATTTTCTAAATAAAATATGGTCTTACTTCTTCATTTTCCTAAGCCTTGAGAAACAGCTCAATCCTAAAGCCAAAGTCAGGTGGGGGCAGAGCAAGTAAGCATCCATAAGCACCTGTATCAGAGCCTGTGCAGGGTGAGGAGGGCAACCACATGGATGGCGAGCATGGCTTGGGGAGTCAGTACCAAATGGAGTAAGGAGGGCATCACAAGTATGGGTGACCCACAGTGGGAGTGCCAGAATTAGATCCTGAGCAGGGCAAGGAGGGCCATCTACATGGGGAAAAGGCCCAAACAGAGTGTCAAAACTCAAGCAGGGTGAGGAGGCAGTCTGGGGAGTAGAATCAAGGGTCCCAGGCTGGGCACGGTAGCTCACACCTGTAATCCCAGCACTTTGGGAGGCTGAGGCAGGCGGATCACAAGGTCAGATCAAGACCATCCTTGCCAACATGGTGATACACAGTCTCTACTAAAAATACAAAAATTTGCCAGGCGTGGTTGTACATGCCTGTAGTCCAAGTTACTGGGGAGCTGAGGCAGAAGAATCACTTGAACCTGGGAGGCAGAGGTTGCAATGAGCCAAGATCGGGCCACTGCACTCCAGCCTGGCGACAGAGCAAGACTCTGTTTCAGAAAAAAAAAAGAAGAAGAAAAAAAAGAGTACTAGAGGTGTGATATGGGTGTCTATATGTGTGCAGGGAAGGTGGCAAGGATGGGAGTTTGGTTACATTTCAGGGAACTGATCAAATAAATAAATACACTAAGGATAATGGCTGCCAGTTCTCTCACTGATGGATAAAAATTACAAATATGGGAAGTGATAAAGCTAGAATGACCTCTATAGCACTGAATTGCCATTGATGGTATAGGTGTGAACTCATGGATTTTCATATAGATACATAAATATATGTGTGTGTATGTCTGTGTGTGTGTGTGTGCATACATATATTCTCTAGCTCTGTCCACTGAGAGAAACCACACTGTGGCTATTAGAAGGCACCACTGAAAAACCAGGGGTCTTGGAAGAAATGGCTGATTCCAGGACTGGAATAGGGAAAACACAAGAAGAGTCTGGAACAGCTTGTGACAGAATGTAAGGAAGTGCTCAAAGAATTAGAGGAACATGTCAAAGAACACAGGAGCCAACTTAAAGAGGCTCCCGCTGGCAAAATCTTAGAGACTATGAGCATCAAAATAAATATAGTAGCAAATAAAATCAGGACCCATGAGCCCATACTGATAAATAAGTGAATATGTGGGGGATCAGGATAACTTACCTAGTTTCTAAGTACTTTTCTATAAACTACTTATGAATTACAAAGGGTAAAATAACTTTACAGTGGAGAAGGCTGGCAGACACCACCTTAATCAAGTGACCAAATAAAACATAATTGATAATGAGACAAATCAAAATCATGTGCCACTTGAAAGAAATAAAGATTACTCAGCACCACTTCTGTGATATTTTCTCTCTCTCTCTTTTTTTTTTTTTTTTTTTTAATGAGCAAGGTCTCACTCTGTCACCCAGGCTGGAGTGTAGTGGTGTAAACATAGCTCTCACTGCAACCTCAAACTCTTGGGATCAAGTGATCCTCTTGCCTCAGCCTCCAGAGTAACTAGGACTACAGGTGT
This sequence comes from Ateles fusciceps, assembly GCA_036589455.1. Taxonomy (NCBI): domain Eukaryota; kingdom Metazoa; phylum Chordata; class Mammalia; order Primates; family Atelidae; genus Ateles; species Ateles fusciceps. Next base: position 10,608,457 of record JAZHEH010000882.1, read on the forward strand.
GTGCCACCACACCCAGCTAATTTTTTTTAAAAAGTTTTAAGAGATGGGGGTCTTGCTGTGTGGCCCAGGCTGGTCTTGAACTCCTGGCCTCAGGTGATCCTCCTGCCTCAGTATCCCAAAGTGCTGGGATAACAAGCGTAATCCACCACACCTAGCCCCATGCTATTCCTTAAAAAGATGCATACCCTGAATCTAATCTTGAGAAAACATTGGGCAAATGCAAATTGAAGGATATTCTAAAAAATAAGTGGCCTGTTCTATTAAAACATGTCAAGATCATGAAAGTCAAGGAAAGACTGAGGACCTGTTCCAAGCTAAGGGAAGCTAAAGAAATTTAACAAAATACAACACATGATTCTAACCTGGATCCTTTTTCCATAATTGATGTTATTGGGACAACTAGAAAAACTTGAAAGGAATCTGAGGGTTAGATGACAGTAATGAATCAAAGCTGACTTCCAGTTTTGATGGTTATATTGTGAATATATAGGAGAATGTGGTTGCCTATAGGAATTGCATAGTACGGTATACAGGGGTGATAAAGCAAATGGCTCAGAAAAAAAAACAACAACCATGATTTGTGCTGTACTTAACAGGTTTTCTGTAAGTTTGAGATTATTTCAGAACAAAAATAAGCTTACAGAAAAATGTAGATTTTAGAAAAAGGTTTTTCCCATTAATATAATACATATTTTATTGACAAATATTGTGGAAACTGAAAACAGTGATTCTTTTCTAACCTATCTAGTGACTATTCTGAAATGTGCCCATGTGTAAGTGAGGTGTCAAAAAGCTTAGCTTATTGTAGAAACAGAAAGAAAGCCAGAGAAAATAGAGAAGAGGAAGAAAGGGGAAATTGAAAAAAGGTAAGGTCAGAGCCTTGGGCTGGGGCAGATCAGATATGGCCTTAAATGCCATAAACAGTGAAGTGGCATGAATAGATTGACATCTTTAAAGATGCTTTGTGTGACATAAACTGTGCAAGGGCACAAGTGAAAGCAGGGAGACCACTGGAGAGGTACTGTTTGCTAGGGCCAGAGTGGTAGCAGTGAGATAGTGAGAAGTGGTTAGATTTGAAATATATTTTGAATGGAAAGCTTACTAGACTCACTGATGGACTGACTGGATATGGGTTATGAGGGAGAACTAAGGATAGCTCCTAGGTTTTGTTTGGAGAAACTACTAAGTAAATAATAGTGTCATTTACTGAGATGGGAAAGACTGAGGAAGTGACTATGATCGGAAAGTAGTAAGAATTATGGCTTGAATAGTAAAGTGGTGGTGATAAAACCTGATTAAAGTGGGTTAAAGAGAATAGAAAGCAGGGAAGTTGACACAGGAAGCATAGACAATTCTGTTGCAAGATGGATATGATTTAGGTCAATAGAAAGAAAGGCATTCTGGACAAGAGAAAATATACTTGTTAAGATGTGGGGGAAGAAATGAACTTGGCCAGTTCTTGTGACAGTGAGAAAACTGACCTAACTCAAGGAAGGGGAACATGTTGAGTAATAAGACAGATAAGGTGGAGCCAGGCTACAAGCAGCCTGAAAACTAGCAAGAGGTGTTTAGACTTGATGTAGGAAATAGGACTCATGAGATATTTTTGATTAGGGAAGTGATATGATGAAAGTTGTATTTAAGGAAGATTAGATAACAGTGATATCTAGGGTAGAGCAGGAGGCTGTGGGAAGAGCCTCGAGGCTGTGGTAGTAATTCAAATGGGAGAGGATGAAGGTCTGAACTTGAGTTTTGGCAGTAAGAACAAACTAGAAAGGGAAGGCTTGGGGGAATTCTGGTACTTGACTAAATAAGGACAATGCAGGAGAATGATTTCAAGATTCTGAACTTAAGACACTGAGATAAAGGTGATGCTGAGAGGGAGGGAAACTGGGTAGAGAAACTTGTTCTATGTGTGGAAAGGGAAAGACAGTAGTGAATAAAAAGATAAGCATAATGGATTTGACATGACAGTGTTAATACCCAAGTACAAATGCCCAATAGAAGGTAAAGATATAGAACTGGAGCTCTTGGGGATGGTCAGGGTTGAAGATAATACATATAGAAGTCGACAGCATACATGTGATGCTAAACCCTGAGAATGGATGAACCTTCCAAAAGAAAACATATAGAGCTGAAAGAGCATATGGTCAAAGATCTTGGGGAGATGTTTGGGGATGACTACAATTAGAAATCGAAGAAGGAACAAAAGCAAAAGAGAGAAGTGGAGGGGAAAGAGGACGAGAACAGATGGAAAAAGAATGAGAAGTATAATATAGAAATAAAAAGGCTGTTTTAAAAATGAGTATATCAACAACATAGAAAAGATCAAGGTCAGGCATGGTGGTTCACATCTGTAATCCCAACACTTAGAGAGGCTGAGGCGGGAGGATTGCTTGAGCCCAGGAGTTCAAGACCAGCCTGGGCAACACAGCAAGACCTAGTCTCTACAAAAATTTTAAAAAATAATTAGTCGTGCATGGTGGTACACAAATATAATACTAGCTTCTTGGGAGGCTGAATCAGGAGGATTGCTTGGGCCCAGGAGTCCAAGTTCAGCCTGGGCAACAAAACAAGACACTGTCTCTACAAAAAATCATTAGCCGGGCATGGTGGCACACACATGGGTCCCAGCTATTTGGGAGGCTGAGGCAGGAGGATCACTTGAGCCAACGAGTTCAAAGCTGCAGTGAGCTATGACTGTACTACTGCACTCTAGCCTGAGCAACAGAGCGAGAGTGTCTCTAAAAAATAAAATAAAATGAAAATAGATCAAGAAGAATGAAAAGGAAGAGAGACTGAGATCTATTAATTAGGAAGTCATTGTTTATTTTGAAGATTGTAGTTGGAAAGTGAAGGTGGGGGAAGAAGGCAGTTTTCTGTATGGAAAAACTGGTAAGGAGGGGTACAGTAAATAGAAAACATCTTTTGAGAAATTTGGAAGGAAAGGAAGCAAACAGGTAACTAGAGGCATCACCAGGATTATTTGAAGGCTTTCTTTCTACCTAATGTTCAGACCAGCTTCATTCAAAGTTTTCTCCTCTCCTACTCAGAGAATTTCAAAGTCTTACTTTTGAACAAAGTCAGGATTATGAAACAGAGCATCCAAAACCGAGTGGAAGAATTTGATCTCTGTGTGTTCTTATCAATTACTATGAAAGCATGTATATCCTCTTTCAAACTATCTTTTACTAATAATTTTTTTCCTAAATTGAGACTAGTGATGTTCTGGCAATCTCTAACAAAATAGAATATGAGTGAGAAATTTTAAAATATGCAAATATTTTTGGATAATGTCATTTATTATCACCTATGGTCTTCTATCCAGCTGATGGGTTTATTTCCAAGCAGAGGACTATGAGCTAATATTCCTTCCTCAGACTATTTATACTTAAATTATTCAAATATAGTTTTGTAGTATTTTATAGTATTAGGAAGTATTTTTCATGTTGAAATTCTTAAGCAATACTTTACCAATTCTCAGAAATCCTGTATGAATTAAAGTAATGCTGTCTTTATACTTCAGACAAAAATATATAAAGAAAAATGCATTGCTTGTCCCATAACTCTTGACATATTTATGTTTTTAGAAATATGTTTGCTGACTTTTGGATAAAGATGGTAGATTGACACACACATTTATTTTGTTTCCTCCAAAAACCCCACTAGAATGACAGAAAAGAGATTTCTTTAAAAGGCAGAAATGCAAAAAAACAGAAAGAACAAGAGAAAAGACAGTGGCAATGAAGTTTTGGAAGCCAGGAAGCAGATGGAAGAGAAATAAGTAAAATAGCAGACCCAAGAAACCTAAACCAGCAGTGGACCAAACCAAGAACCAACCAAATGTATATCATTCTAAATAATTTTCAGCATCAGATACTTTTGGAAGAGGGGATACAGAAGGTGGATAGAGGAACTAAAATAAGAAAGACCAACTGAAAGACATTTATGAAACAATTGGATCCTCAGATTCCCTCCCCCAATTTTGTAGAACGAAACAGTTATTCCTCTTCCACCTTAGGATACAATCAGAGGTTTATTCTCTATAGAGGGTAATAGAAAGTCTTTGGATAATGGAGTAAAAAGTACAGTTGAGGCAGGGTTATTGTACTGGATCAAGGAATTAAAGCATGTATACCGAATGCAGAGACCCTCAGTCCTCTATCTCTATTTGGATCCCAAAACACTATTGGCGAGCCTACATTCTGGGGAAACTGATCAAGAGGAAAGATTTTAAAATACAGATTTTGGGAATTATCCCATAGGCTTGCCAAGACTTTTTATTAATATAATAAAGGCCACAATCAGCAAGCCTCATCCACAAGCTCAGGGATTCATAGTCCCCCACTCTTTAATATGAGCAGACAACCAAGGACTGCCAGTCATCTGAGGACTTCTAAGAAAGAGAGAGGTAAAGGAGGTGGGTGGGGAAGAGGAGGAAACAATAAACAAAAGAAATAAACACAGACATACAGAGAGAAAGAATCTATATAGATAATTAATATTCTCTCACATAAGAGACAATTCTGTAACCATGAGCAAGAACAGGATGCCATAAAAAGGCATGTTCAGAGAACAACAACAAGCTCTTGGAAATGAAAATACAATAGCACAAATGAAAAACCAATAGAAGAGTAGAACCATGTCAAGGAGTTCTCCCCAAGAACATAACAAAGGTATAAACAAATTGGGGGGGGGGAAAGATTTTTTAAAAAATCGAGTACTTGTACAGCGATCCAGTATCTAAATATTGGGGGGGCCCAGAAAGAAAAAACAGAGAAATCTGATGGTACATAATTTTCATTCAGGAAATAATTGAAAAAAGTTCCTCAGAACTGAAGGAGTACCTGAGTTACCAGATTAAAACACACTGAGTGCCTCCCACAAAAAAAAAAAAAAAAGGACAAAAATAGACCTACATCAAGAGACACTATTATGAAATTTCAGAACCCTAAGGAAAAAGCTTCCGGATAGAAAAAATCAAATAATACACAGACTGAGAATTAGAATGGCTTGGAAATTCTCAACAGCAACACTGAAAGCTAGAAGAGAGAGGAGCAATGACTCAAAAATCATCATGAAAAATAATTGCCTTCTTAGACTTTAATTTCCAGCAAGACTCTCACTCAAATATAAGGGAATATTGATGATATTTTTAGGGCATTAAATGTTTCAAAACCTTATCTCCCATGCTGTCCTCTCTAAGGAAGTTACCAGAAGATGTGCTCCACTGAAATGAGGGAGGAAACCAAGAATAGGAAACAAGAAATTTAATACAGGGGAGGGGCAAAGAATTCCCTGGAAGTTGGTGAAAGGAAATTCCAGGATGAGAGCCCAATCCCAGGCAGAGGGAGCAAACATCCAGATTTGGTCAAAGGTGAAAGCTCCGGAGAAATTTCTCAGTGAAGATGAAATTGTGGTTTCTGAATATTTGAGAGGCAATTTTTAAAAATTAGCCTTGTCCATTAGAACTTTCTGTGATGACTGGAATGTTCTATATCTGTGCTGTCCAATACAATAGCCACTAGCTAGAACACTTGAAATGTTGATTAGTGTGACTGAGGAACTGAACTTATTGTTTTATTTAGTTAAAATTAATTTAAATTTAAATTCTAGTAACCGTGTGGTTACTGGGTACCATTTTGGGCAGTGCAGGTAAACAGCATAAAGTTTGGAATTGAATTAGAAATAAGTAAAGAGAAAAGTGAGCCAATGAAAAACAATTATTAGTTGTAAGGAAAACAAAAACTTGTACAAGAAAGGAAAAGCAATCATGGCTTACTACATGACTCAGCTCTGTATAAAGTTATGTAGTTATAATAATATAAGCATCGGTTATTGACACAACCCAAATCATATTATACACTGGAAGGTTGTTAGGTGGCTTATTTTATTTTTTCCTTCATATAGCAAAACGACAAATATTTTCTCTGAGTCAATTATTTTGTCTAAAATGTTTTTAAAGAATACATAGTACTTCATTTTACTGTTCTTCCAAAATTTATTGAACCAATACTTTACTGAGGGACATTTAGGTTGTTTCCAATTTGAGACAATTATCAATAGGACTTTGCTGATTCACAATATGGATCACTGCTCTTTAAAATTCAACTGTCATAAGGCAAAATTTACATGCAATAGAATGTACAAAATGCACCTATTTTAGATGTTTTTCTTTGCATTTTGATAAATGTATATATCCCTGTAACCACCACCACAATCAAGATATAAAACATCTCATCACCCTAAAAAGTACTGCTATGCCTCTTTGCACTAAATCCCACCCCCACACCAGGCAAACATTTATTTGTTTCCTCTTATTATAAACTTAGTTTGCTTCCTTCAGAATTTCATGTAAATAAAATTATACGGTATTTAGTCTTTTGCATCTAAAGTTTTCTTTTTTTTCCCCGTTCTTTTCACAGGTGTTGATGTGTCTGAATTTTTTCTGAATTTTAAATATTCATTAACAGTTCTGTATGTATCAGTTGTTTGTTCTTTTTTATTGCTAGTAATAATTCACTGTACAAAGATACCACAATTTGCTGATCCTTTAACCTACTGATGGACATGAGGATTGATTCCAGTTTGGTACTATTATGAATAAAGCTGCTATGAACATTCATGTACAGGTCTTTTTGTGACCGTACATCTTTATTTCCCTTGGGTAAATACCGAGGAGTGAAAATGTCTGCATCACATAGTAAGCACATTTTTTTAGAAATCTGATAAAATATTTTCCAATGCACTTGTATCACTTTACACACCCACCAACAATGTATGAGAATTCCAAAAATTTTACATCCTTGATGACACTTGGTAATGTCAATACTTTTAATTTTAGTTATTCTAGTGATGTAAACTAGTATTTCATTTTGGTTTTAATTTGCATTTCTCTGATAACTAAGAATACAGAGAATCTTTCTCATGAGCTAATTTGGCCCTTCCTTCCTTCCTTCCTTCCTTCCTTCTTCCCTTCTTCCTTCCTTCCTTCCTTTTTTTCTTTTCTCTTCTCTTTTCTTTTCTTTCTTTCTTTTTTTTTTTTTTTTGAAACAGGGTCTCACTCTGTCATCCAGGCTGCCTGGAGTACAGTGACACAATCAAGGTTAACTGTAGCCCTGACCTCCTGGGCTCAAGCGATCTTCTTGCCTCAGCTTCCTCAATAGCTGGGACCACAGGCAAGTACCACCATAGCCACCTAATTTTTAAATTTTGTGTAGAGACAGAGTCTCACCATGTTACCCAAGCTGGTCTTGAACAACTGGGTTCAAGCAGTCTTCCCACCTGGGCCTCCCAAATTACTGGCATTGCAGGTGTGAGCCACCATGCCCAGCCCATTAATATATATTTTCTTGTGATGTGTCTTCAAATTCTTGACATTTAAAAAAATGGAGTTGTCTTATTATTACGTTGCAGATGTTTTTTAAATATAGTCTGAATACAAGTTCTTTGTCAGATATAGTTATTAAGAATATTTTTTCCCAGTTTTTGGCTTGCCTTTTCATTTTCTTAATAATGTCTTTGGGAGAGAAGTTTTTCTTATTTTGATAAAGTCCAGCTTATCAGTATTTTTTTCTTTTATGGTTAGTACTTTTAGGGTACTGTCTAAGAAGTTTTTCCTGAAAGTTTTATCCTGTTCCTTCCAGAAGTTTTATAATTTTAGCTCCTATATGTAGGTCTTTAATCTATTTATAGTCAATCTTGTGTACAATGTGAGGTAAGGATTGAGGTTGATTTTTTTTTTCCACATGGAAAAAAATAGTACTACTAGTTAAAAAAGACTATTTTACCTTGGTACTTTTATGCAAAATTAATTGACTATATATGTGTGGATCTAATTCTGAACTCTGCATTCTGTTCCACTGATCTGTCTGTCCTTAGCACAATGTCACCTTGTTTGCTGTACTTTTATAGTCTTGAAATCTGATAAAGTTCTCTAACTTTGTTTTCAAAAATTTTATGACTTTTCCAGGTTCTTTCCATTCCCAATTAAATTTTAGAATCAAACTTGCCAATTTCTACAAAAAAAAAGGCTGTAAAGTTTTTAGTGGGATTGCACTGAATGTATAGATCAATTTGGGGAAAATTAACATCTTAATTGAGTCTTCCAATCCATGAATATGGTACATATCTGCATTTATTTAGGTCTTCTTTAATTTCTCTCAGCAACGTTTTGTAGTTTTCATTGCACACATCTTGGCATCTGTCTTATTAATTTAGCCCTACATATTTTATAAATTTTTATACTATTGTAAATGGTATTTTAAAATTTCCTTTCCAGTTTTTCATTGATAGTATGGAGAAACAACAAATTTCTATGTATTAATATGTGATCTTGCTAAATTCATTTATTATATATTAGTTCTGGTGGTGTTTTTCTTTCAGATTTCTTAGGATTTTCTATTATACAATCATGTCATTCTCAAAAAAGTTTAAGTTTTACATCTTCCTTTCCAATCTACATACCTTTATTTCTTACTCTTACCTTAATTAGCTGGTAGGACCTCTAGTATAATGTTTACTATAAGTGTTAAGAGTCTTATTTCCTGTCTTAGGTGCAAAGTATTTAATCTTTCACCATTAAGTATAATGTCACCTTTAGGTTCTTTGTAAATATCTTTTATAAAGTTGAAGAAGTTCCTTTATGCTCCTTGTTTTCTTGAAGTTTACATTTTTTCAAGTCACAAATGGACGTTGAAGTTTGTTGAATGCTTTTTCTGCATCTATAGAGATGATCATGTGGTTTTTCTCCTTCATTCTGTAGCATGGTGAATTACATGGGTTAATTTTCAAATTTTAAACCAACCATGCGTTCCTGGGATAAACCACATCAGTCACGACACATTATCCTTTCCATATATTGCTGGATTCAATTTTCTACTATTTTGTTAAGGACATTAGCATCTGTGGTCATGAGAGGTATTGTAGTCCATAGTTTTGTTTTCTTGGAATGTCTTCAGTTTTAGTATCAGGATAATTCTGGCCTCATAAAATGAGTTGTGAAGTCTTCTCCTCTATATTCTTAAAGACTTTGTTCAAAATTAGTATTATTTCTTCCTTAATTATTTGATAGAATTAATCAGTTTTTAACATTTACAGACATTATTATTTAAAATCCCACCAAATTTCTGGGATTTCAATTACACATGGCTTAAACTGCTTGATGTTGTCCCATAAGTCACCGAGGCCCTATTCTTTTCATTTTGTCTTGTTTTTTCGTTATGCTTCAATTTGAATTGCTTCTATTGTTCTACTTCAAGTTCACTGATCTATTGTTTTTATAGCTTCTGATGTGCTGTTAAACCCATCCAGTGATATTTTAAAATTTCGGATATGGTATTTTTCAGCTCTGGGGTTTATTTGGACCTTTTTAAAAACTCCTTCCATTTTTCTCTTCATTATATTTATGCTTTCCTTTAAATATTTGAGCATATTTATAATAGCTTTTCCCATTTATTTTATTGAGGTATAATTTACATACTGTAAAAATTATTCTTTTTAGTGTACAGTTCTGTGAATTTTGACAAATGTATACACAATAAAACTATAAACCAGTTTCATCAGCCCCAAAACTCCTCCATATCCCTTTGTAGTTAAACCTCACTCTCAGCCTTGGCAACTACTGTTATTTTTCTGCCCTTACAGTTTTGCCTTTGCCAGAATATTGTGTAGGAGATCAATTTCCCACATGTCAATGTGAGGAGCTCCACAGACCAGCTCTCCAGCAAAACTGCTAAAAACTATTTTTAAAAATTGAAGTCTCTGGTGTACCTAAAGGCATACAGTAAATGAAGAAGAGTCTATTCAAGAATATCTTCTAAAATTTGCCAAGAACATCAAAAGTTGGTGGTATTTGAACCAAGACCACTTCCTCTACCCTCCCAGTTCATACTCCATTCCATTATAGATTGGGATAGCCAAGAACACAAGCCTCCCTCTCTCCCAAGCTCCCACTCAGAGGGCTATCTTCATAAGACATTAGTATTTTTCATCTTGTCCCCAGCTATTGCTAAATTCTGTGTGAGTATGGCCATGAGATGGGGGCTTCCTCTTCTAACCAGCCTCACTGGTGAGATGGAAGTTCTGCCTAGGGTACAGTACCACTGAGAATGATGAGGTTTCAATCCCTCTTCCCCCTGGTTTGTAAGGCAGTGGTTCCATGCTGGGAGAGGAAAACTAAGAAGATCTGCATCTACCGTCCCTGCTCCACTCAGCACTCAGCTCCTAAAGCATCAGTGTCACTAAGAGACAAGCACACTATTGTCCCCATACCTAGCTCCAGAGCTGTGGCTCAGATATTTTTCCAAGGAGAGAAGCAGGGCATAAAATAGATAGCTCTTAATCTCTTTCCAAAGACCAGGATGAGGACTTGCTCAAATACAATGGAGTTGTATCAAAATTAGAAGGAGATTGGTAGATTTATTAGAGATATTTGCTAAACTGTAGGCTGGCTAGTTTTCAGGAGAGAATCAGCAAATAGGTAACTGAGAGAAGTCCTCCTGTAGTCAGAACAAAGCACTGGAACCTCAGTTACTATCCCTTTAAAGAAGTCCAAATTTGACTGGACTAAACTGTAGAGTAATTTATGCCTGGGGCACTGATGAAAATAGTGGAGCAATCACCAGCAATTAGTTGTGTTTAGTAACTGGGCAGGGAAAGAAATGGCCAAAGAAAGCCCAGATGAAATCACTGTATTAGGCTATTCTTGTGTTGCAACCAAGAAATATCTGAGGCTGGGTAATTTATAAGAAAAGATGTTTAATTGGCTCATGGTTCTGTGGGCTGTACAGAAAGCATAGCACTGGCATCAGCTTCTGCTGTGGGCCTCAGGAAGTTTACAATTATGGCAGAAGGTGAAGGGGGGAGCAAGTGTCTCACATGGCAAGAGTGGGTGCAAGAGAGAGAGAGCACAGAGGTGCCACACACTTTTAAACAACCAGATCTTGCAAGAATTCACCATTACAAGGACAGCACAAAGCCATGAAGGATCTCCCCCATGACCCAAACACCTCCCACCAGGTCCCACCTCCAGTTACATTTCAACATGAGGATTGGGCAGGATAAATATCCAAGGCATATCAACCACCATTATCTCAGGATGACTGTTGGGCATACCTAAGCCTGTACTTCTGAGTAGCAAAAAGATCCACAAATAGACATATCATAGTAAAAATGCTGAAAACCAAAGACAAGGAGAAAATCTTAAAACAACAAGAGAAAAATGACTCATTACTAAAAAGGGTACCCCAATAAGGCAAACAGCTGACTTCTCAGCAGAAACAATGGAGGCCAGTTAGGCAGTGAGACAACATATTCAAAGTGTTCAAAGTAAAGAAAACTGTCAGCCAAGGATTCTTTATTCAGTAAAGCTATCTTTAAAAAACAAAGATAAAAACACTCCCAGAAAAACAAAAACTGAGAGAATTTTGCTAGCAGATTCATCTTACAGGAAATACTAAAGAAAATTATTCTGGCTGAAAATTATCACAACACATACAGTAATTCAAACTGACATGAGAAAACAAAGAGCATCAATAAAGGTGCTCTTAAAATGCAATTGTAAAAGGCAATATAAATGCACATTTTTTCCTTTCTTACCTTAAATGAACTAAATTTTATATAAGTTGTATAAAATAAAATGCATATGGTATATTGTTTGACCTAAAACTTAAACAAATGTAGCATATTTGCCAATAACAGCACAAAGGAGGTAAGTAGGAGAACAGCTGTTTGGGCAAAAAAATAGCTATAGATGATAAAGCAGCAATTATAGCAATAGTTGTCAAGCTTATATCATTAACAGATGTAATATACATAAAAATCATACCAAAAAAGGGAGAAAATAGACTACATAAGGATAATATTGCCTGTCTCACTGGAATTAAGCTAGTATAAACCTGAAACTGAGTCTGATAAGTTAGGATATGCATGATAAACCCTAGCGTAACTACTAAAGAAATTCAAAAAAATAGTGAAAAATTATTAAAGAAATTAAAATGCTTCATTCACTCAGTGCAAAGGAAAACAAGTCAAGGAGGAATACAGGTACAATAAAAAGACATGAGACACAGCCTTGCTGAAATCTCAATTTAAAAAAAAAAAGGCCGGTCACGGTGGCTCACACCCGTAATCCCTGCACTTTGGGAGGCCAAGGCAGGCAGATCACATGAGGTTAGGAGTTTGAGAACAACCTGGCCAACATGGTGAAACCCTGTCTCCTAAAAATACAAAAAAATTAGCCAGATATGGTGGTTTGTGCCTGTAGTCTCAGCTACTTGGGAAGCTGAGGCAAGAGAATTGCTTGAACCCGGGGTGAGGGGGCAGAGGTTGGCAGTGAGCCAAGATCGTATCAGTGCACTCCAGCCTGTGTGATGGAGCGAGACTTCTTCACTATTAAAAAAAATAAATAAATCATACCTGCTTGTGAAAAGAAAGAAAAAATAAATAATAAAATAAATAAATAAAATAATTTTTAAAACTATCCACAAAAAGAAAAGCCCAGTAGCAGACAGCTTGACCACTAACCTCCACCAAAAAAAGAGTTAAAAAACAATCAATATCAACTCTTCACAAACTCTTCCAAAAAGTAGATGAGTGAAAACTTTTCAACTTTTTTTATTTTTTTGACAGAGTCTCACTCTGCTGCCCAAGCTGGAGTGCAATGGCATAATCTCAGCTCACCGCAACCTCCGCTTCCCAGGCTCAAGCAATTCTCGTGTCTTAGTCTCCCGAGTAGCTGGGATTACAGGTGTGTACCACCACACTGGGCTAATTCAACTCATTTTACGAAGCCAGTGTTACCTTGATGCCAAAACCAAAGACAACACAATAAAACTACAGGTCAATATCTCTCACACATTAGACACAAAAATCCTCAACAAAATATTAGCAAAACATCTAGCAATATAACACACACACACACACACACACACACACACACACACAGTGATAAAGAGGGATCTATCCCAGGAATGTAAGCTTGGCTTAATATCTAAAAATCAATTAATGTAAGCTTGGCTTAATATCTGAAAATCAATTAATGTAATAAGAATAAAAAGCAAAAATCACATGATCATTTCAAGAGCTGCATAAAAAGCATTTGACAAAATCCAATACCCTTCCATGATTTAAAAAACACTCAGCAGACTAAGAAGGGAACTTCTTCAACATAACAAAGGGCACCTAAAACAAACACCCATACCTAATGGTGAAAAATTAGATGCTTCTCCTCTAAGATTAGGAAAAAGACAAGGATGTCTCTTCACTTCTATTCAGCATTGTAACGGAGGTTCTAGCCAGGGCAATTAGATAAGAAAAGGAAATAAAAGGCATCCAAGTCAGAAAGGAAGAAGTGAAACTATATCTATTTGCAGATGACATGCTTTTGTATATAGCAAATCCTCAGGAATCCTCTAAAAAACTAGGATATAAAAAATCCTCAGGAATCCTCTAAAAAAACTATTAGAACTCTTCAATGAGTTCAGCAACATATCAGTCAGCGTTCTCCAGAGAAACAGAACTAGTAGGATGAATATATACATATATGTATATGTATATACATATATTCATATATACTGCTGAGTGTTTTTTTAATTTTAAGGCTTGTCTCACTTTTCTGTCAAGGATTCCAATCCCGCATACCTGTTGTCTAATGTCTGAAAACAGCTGCTTCCTATATTTTGCCCAGTTTTCTAGTTGTTGACAGCAAGAGGGTAACTCTTACATTATTCTTTCATGAGTGAAAGTGGAATCTGGTCATTCTAATATAGGGTTTTTACCTCTCTCTGAGATTTTATACACTCTCCCCTACATGGGTGAATATATGATTTAACAAATTGAGTATGAGTTTTGGAGCCAGAGAGACCTAGATTGAAATACTGATTTTGATGCTCTCTACTTGGGTAATCTTGGACATGCTACTTAATGTCTTTGAACTTCTGTTTCTTCACCTATAAAACATCATGCAAAGTTGTTGGAATTAATTAGGATCACATATATACACAGCCTTTTGTGGGCACTTAATAAGTTGTGGTTATTATTAGTATACAATAAATAGCTATTTGTTTGTTTCACTTCCTCCAATCAATTTTGAATCAGGGATTTGGCCTATTCATCTTTGTGTACACTACCCTCCTATGATGACTCAAGCATAGTAGGCCTCAATATAAATTTATTGACTGAATAAATGCTGATAACCTATTGTTGATTAGAATATAGTAAAACCTTTTTTTTTTTTTGATGACAGAGCCTCGCTCTGTCACCCAGGCTGGAGTGCAATGGTGCGATCTCGGCTCACTGCAACCTCCACCTCCTGGGTTCAAGTGATTCCCCCTCCCTCAGCCTCCCAAGTAGCTGGGATTAAAAGCACCCACCACAATGCGTGGCTAATTTTTTGTATTTTTGGTAGAGACAGGGTTTCACCATGTTGGCCAGGCTGGTCTTGAACTCCTGACCTCAGGTGATCCATCTACCTTGGCCTCCCAAAGTGCAGGGATTACAGGAGTGAGCCACCAAAGCCAGCCCCAGTAGAACATTCTTTTAAACCTTCTTCACAAAGAGCTTCATGTAGCCTTGTTTAAATGTCAAAATGATACCCTTAGTGATAACGTTTGTTTGTTTCAACTTTGGTTATCAAAGCAGAAACAGCCCTCCATTGTGCAGAAAAAAGCACATCTAGGTAATGGCTCATAAAGTATATAGTCAACCCTCTGTATCCATGAGGAATTGGTTCCAGGGCACACATACTCCACACCCACAGGCATGAAATCTATGGATGCTCGAGTCCCTTATATAAAATGGCACAGTATTGGCATATCACATGTACATCATATGTACATCTTCCCATATACATTAAATTAGCTCTAGATTATTTATAATGCCCTATACAACATAAATGCTACATAAATAGTTGTACTGTCTTGCTTAGAGAATAATGGGGAACAAGAAAAAAAAGCCTGTACATGTTCAGTACAGACCCAACCATCCTTTTTTTTTTTTAAACCCACAGTTGACTGAATCCACTAATGCAGAACCCACAGATACAAAGCGCCAATTGTGTTTCTAACTTTACCATTGTTAGGACAATGGTCTTCCAAAGTCTTAACTCTCAATTTTGAGATCCTAATATAAATGCTAAAAGAATTACTCCCCTTATGATGCCTAGATTTTTTTACAAGCATAATCTCATCTGTGTACCAACAGACAATTTAGCATCAAATAGAAAGCTTTAAAACACATACTGGTATTAGAAAAATCAGCCAACTGAATATAGTCATAGGAAATTGGGTAACATTATCATTATACTTTTCTCCAATGTGCAATTGAATAAAATCTCAATAAAGTCACTATGAAAAACATTTGAATTTAAATGAAATCTAATATTTCATTGATTTTGGTGTAATGATAACATGGTATTATTACGGGCATCTCTTTTTAACCAAAAGGAATATTCTGTCTTACTCTTTTGTAAACAAAATTTAATTATTTTAATGCTAGGACTTATTAATTGTAACATCCAAAGCATTTCTAAGATTAGTCACTATGCTTGACTTTTTTTCTGCTATAATACATATCAATATACTTTTTTAATGTAAGTGAAATATATACAGATAACCAGTGTGGCTCTTCCAACTCACAAAAGGAAGGAAATAATTGTCTGACATGTTATAGAATGATTCATACAAAAAAAGAAATGACTTATAAGACTGATGGGAAAGTCAACCAACTTTCATTTCTCTTTGCACAGTTAACAAAGGATAACAATTACATTCTAGAATGCAAAACAGAAAATTAATTGAAAAGAATTTTCTATTTGACAAAGGGAGACTTAATGAAAAGGACTACAGTCTCGTGATGAAGAAAGAATGATGTGTGTGGTTTTTTTGTTGGTTTTTTTGAGACGAGTCTCGCTCTGTTACCCAGGCTGGAATGCAGTGACGCAATCTCGGCTCATTGCAACCTTCCTTCCTGAGGAAGGAAGACCTGACCAGGCATGGTGGCTCTTGCCTGTAATCCCTAGGTTCAAGTGATTCTCGTGCCTCAGACTTCTGAGTAGCTGGGATTACAGGCACGCACCACCGTGTCCAGCTAATTTTTGTGATTTTAGTAGAGATGGGGTTTCACAATGTGGGCCAGGCTGGTCTCGAACTCCTGACTTCAAGTGATCTGCCTGCCTCAGCCTCCTAAAGTGCTGGGATTACAGGCATGAGCCACTGTACCCGGCCTGATGTGTGGTTTTTAAGGCTGGATATTTTCTGTAAATAATGTGCCTCTTCCAGTACTTCCAATAATCAATCCCACTTCCAAGAATCTGAGATATTCTTGCCAACACTACGTTGTATCAAAGAAGGCATATATGCTTCAGGAGATGTGATGCTATGAAAATCATCAGATTATACCTCAAAAACGCAAAACTTCAGTTCAGAGCTTAGTGGGAGAAAATAGGTTCTGAATGAAAAGGCTCTTGTTTTAATCTACTATTTGGAATACAAAGCAATTCTAAGGAATTCAGAAAAATATCTTTCTAGTCCATACTTAAATGTTACCATTTACCTTGGAAACAATATAATTTACATTCTAATTTCTTTTTCTTTTTTTTCTTTTTAAAGATGGAGTTTCACCATGATGGCCAGGCTGGGTTTGAACTCCTGACCTCAAGTGATCCACCCACCTCGGCCTCCCAAAGTGCTAGGATTACAGGCGTGAGCCACCATACCCGTCCATTCTAATTTCTGAAGAATAAATCATTTGCACTTTAATTGTGTTGGCACAAAAGAGTGAGAAATGAGCTTCATGGAGGAAAAAAATACATTAGGTAAACTACATATTGTTATAATGTGTGGATTCTTTGGTGGAATTCATCGAAAAGAAAAAGCTATCATAAAACATTATTTTGGTCAGGCATGGTGCTCACACCTGTAATGCCACCACTTTGGGAGGCCAAGGTGGGGCGATCACAAGGTCAGGAGTTCAAGACTGGCCTGGCCAACATAGTGAAACTCTGTCTCTAATAAAAATACAAAACAAACAAAAAAAATTAGCTGGGCATGGTAGCAGGTGCCTGTAGTCCCAACTACTTTGGAGCAGGATAATTGCTTGAACCCAGGAGGTTGCAGTGAGCGGAGATTGCACCACTGCACTCCAGCCTGGGCAACACAGTGACACTCTGTCTGAAAAACAAAACAAAACATTACTTTTAAATTGAAATAAGATGCAGAAATCCAGGCAAAATGCAAACCATTTTTATTACACTTAGAAAATAGTGAAATGGAGTGCATATGTTTGGAATATGCTTAAAAAGCAAACCATTCATTGTAACTAAATCAAATGATAAATGATTGAATAAACTTTAAAAATACTTGTGGCTCCTATAAGAAAACAGTACTCTTTGTCTTCAGCTCATTCTCAAAAAAACATCATTTGTATGAATTATTTATGCTTCAGTGAAATTAATATGTTACAGATGAAAAAAGTACTATTCTGGATCAAGATTTCTAGTTGCAAAAGACAGGCCTAGAAGAAAAGCTGCAGAGAGTGTCTAGTGACTGTATTTGGAGGTATAAAGACACATAAGTATTTCAGAAAACTAGAAAATTATAGTAGACCCCTGCCTAAAAATATGGTAAAAATATTAATTATCAAAGAACTATAATGACTTAATAAACTGGAACAATTAGTCTCCAAAACAGACCTGCCCAACATTAGCCCTCCATCTTTTTATCGCTGTCTCTGTAAGTAATTACTGGAGATTTTTAAGGAGACTGGGTTAACTATCTCTACTAAAAAGAAGTACTTTTCCCTCAGCATTTAAACTTGGCATATATTGAAGTAAGATTCTACAACAAATTACAGAACATATGTTGGTTAGCACCATATAGGTTAGTTCTTTGAGGAACCCTGTCTAAGAGTCTTTAGGGGAAGCTGTCTTCAGTGTGCATGTCTACTGCTGTCTGTCCAGTTGACTATGACAGGGGAGAAAAAAAACCAACTTCCCAGATTTCTGTGAGGTAACTTTGTGTTTGTGTAGCCTTACTAGCTACACCTTAGGCCCCAAACACCCCTTTTAGGAAGGAAGACCTGACCAGGCATGGTGGCTCTTGCCTGTAATCCTAGTACTTAGTGACGTGGAGGTGGGGAGAGGGTGGGTTGCTTGAGCTCAGGAGTTGGAGACCAGCCTGGGCAACATGGTGAAACCCCGTCTCTATAAAACACATAAAAATTAGCCAGACATGGTGGCACACACCTTGGGAGGCTGAGGTGGGAGAATGGCTTGATCCCAGGAGTCAGAGATTACATAGAGCCAAGATTGCACCCATGCACTCCAGCCTGGGTGACAGAGTGAGACCCTGTCTCCAAAAAAAGAAAAGAAAAGAATAAAGACCTGTCCTAAAAGTGCTGTGGGGGGGGGGGGGGGGTGCAGATTAATTGATAAGGACGCATTTAGGCATTTAGGACAGGGTTTTTCAAGCAGTTTTACAGAACCCTGTATTGTCCTGAGATTCCTTGGACAATTTCATGTTCATTTTTCAAGTGGAGTTAGGTTTTTAGAGTTTTTATAATTTAAGAACTCTTAGGTTTCAAGCATGTGCTTTTATCAATTCTGAATCCATTGCCAAATTATAATCTTGCTTTCACATTATTCCTTGGATCTTAAGAATCACACCAGAAAGTGAATAGTACAATTATTGAATAACTTCAACTATTAGTAGAAACTCTGTTATATTTGCCTTTCTGTGACTTAAATAAGAAATAACCTGAAAAAGAAAATTGTATTAAAATCTTTTTATTTTTAACAGTCTCACAACAAGATGATTGTGTTAAATTCCTTCTTTACTATAGATCATCGGTAGAAAAGCAGTTTAAGTTTCTTGATCAAGATTTTATAAACTTTCTAATTTTAAATAAAATTTAAATTATAAATTATTTTTAAAGTTTTAAAAAACCTTTGCGTTAGAAGTTACCAAGAATAAAGAAATTTCAGCAAAGCCATGTGGGATACAGGAAAGGTGGGGAACATTCAGTACTGTAATTCTAAGTCATACAGGCAGAATTTCTGCTGCTACCATACTGGACTTTCCAACTTGCCTAGAATGTCCTCTGCTTTGATCCCTGCCTATCAAAATATGATTCATCCACAAAATCACCAAATCAAGCTAGGCATGGTGGCACATGCCTATAATCTCAGCTACTTGGAAGGCTGAGGTGGAAGGATTTCTTGAGCCCAGGAGTTCAAGCCCAGCCTGGGCAACATAGTGAGACTGCATCTCAAAAAGAAAAAAAAAAAGATCACCAACTTAATGAAACTTTCCCACACAGTGCCAATTTATCCTTTTTTCTGTAACCCTAGTACTTTGGAGTTCAACTGCCTGGGTTTGAATTCTGTCTCTGTTATGTATTCACTATGTAGGGAGTCTTGGACTAATTTCTCTGGCTCAGTTTCCTCATTTGTAAAATGAAGGTAACGATAGTATCTACTTTATAAAATAGCTAGGAAGATTGAAAGTGATAATACATGTAAAACTCTGAGAACGGTGCTCAAAATTGTTAATATTTTTTCTAGCATTCATACACTCTCTAGTATTATCTTTTTATTACATGATGTAGGTGTTATCTCCTCAGCCACAATTTTAAAGGGCACAGGCTATATCTTATATGTCTTTGTCTTCCTCACAGTGCTTAGCAGGGCATTATTCTCTAAAAGGAATTCAAAAAATATCCCAGAGAATCCTAGCATGAAAGATATCTCAGAGATCAATCTAGTTCAAACTTCCCCCTAAATCACGATTTTACTTTTGCAACACCCTAGAGATAATCATCTACTCTATCTTGAACACATGTGTATAACTGCACTTGAGCACAGCTTGTGATACTGGAGCTCACCCCTTCACAAGGCAACCAGGTTTAAGTAGTTATCATTGTTAGAAAATCAACCCTGAGGAGGTGGAGAACCTGGCAGCTTCTAGAAAATGATTTGGTACCACTAATTTGAGAGCCATACAAATGCTTAAGCTCTGTAAATTTCACTCCTGACACTATATTCATAGAAAAAATTTTAAAATGCTTTCACATGTACAAAGGTATTTATTACAACACTTTATAATAGCAAAATTAGGAATTAGCCTAAATGTTTCAAAGTAGGGAAATGGTAGTATGCCTAAAAAAACAAGAAATCATTAAAATTGAAAATATAAAGATTAAGGTGGATCATATTTACAAAATCAATAATGTTAAGTATAAAAATAAATTCACAATAAAAAAGAAAGAAAAAAATCACATATACCATGATTAAAACCATATACAAATATATAAATCAATGAAAAAATACTGGAGAGGATGGGACATATAAAAATAAAAACACTATGATAGGATGGTGGGACAGCAGAAGATTTTCATTGCTTTTTAGATTAATGTTATAATAATATTGCTTTAAAATTTTTAAAGAGAAAATTTTTCCTTCTATTGAGCCAAAATCAACATAATTTTCATCTACTGGTTCTCGTTCTGCCCTTTGCAATTACACTAAATAAATCAACTTAAAATATTTGAAATATTTGAGTGCCTCATTCTCTGACACTCTGGAAGACAGACTGGAGAGACAATGATGACATCAAGGAGACCCAGTTAGAAGACTCAGCTATCATTCACCAAGAAAGCAATGATGACAGCCTGAATCAGCACAGTGGTAACAGTGCCAGATTTGATAAATACATCAGAGGCAAAGCACATGGAAATGGTGTACCAAAAGAATGTAGGAAGTGAGGAGAAAATAGGAGTTGAACCCGTTCCTGGTCAGATTGGTTAGAAAAGTGATGGTGCAATACAAGATAAGGAACCTAGGATGAGGAAGTGCATGTTTGGTCAGGAGTTAAAACTCCATTTGAATATGTTGAATCTAAGGTACCTGTAGGATATGCATGTCTATACATTTGTGGAAAGTTCAATTTGGAGTCAGAAAGACAAACCAAACCAGAGAAATAGAAAAAGACAAAGATGGGTCGGGCATGGTGGCTCACGCCTATAATCCCAGCACTTTAGGAGGCCAAGGCCAGCAAATGGCTTGAGCTCAGGAGTTCGAGACCAGCCTGGGCAACATGGTGAAATCCTGTCTCTACAAAAAGTACAAAAATTAGCCAGGTATGGTGGCACCTATTTATAGTCACAGCTACTTGGGAGGCTGAGGTGTGAGGATTACTTGTAAATGAAACGGAAAACAAACAAACAAAAAGCAATAGAAGTGATCAGCACAACCAAAAGATGACTTTTTGAAAAGACTAATAAAAAATGTTAATTTTTGGCAAACATAAGAAAAATATATGGCACACAAATGAACAGCACCAGATATGAAAAAAGGTAAACAACTACAGAAATAGAAGATGTTTTAAAAATTATGAGACTTCCACTAATAATTTCATACCAAAATATATGGATACCTGAAGGTAGAGGAGAGAAAGGCCAGGTATTCATATTTTTTGGTATGAAGTTATTCATGGAGGTTTTTATGATTTAAAAAATCTGCCTTCTGTTTCTGTAATTATTTCCCTTTTTTAGAGAAAAACATAAAGTACATCTCTATAAATTTTGAAGTAGATAAAAATGTCTCCAGCAGTACCAAAAACTTCTGAATACAGCCGAAAAGACTGATAAATTAGAATATATTAAAATTAAGAACTTCTGTTGACAAAACACTTCATTAAGAAGGCAACTCATAAAGTTGAAGAAGATATTCACAATACGTGTATCCAACAAAGTACTTATATGCAGAATATATATGCAGAGCTCCTGCAAATCAGTAAGAATGAAAGACAATCCAAGAGGGAAAAAAAAGGCAAAGGAGGGGCAAACAATTTGAACAGATATTTCACAAAAGAAGATATTCAACTTGGCCAATAAACATATAAAAAGGTGCTCGTCTTCATTAGTCATCAGGGAAATGCAAATTAAAACCACAATGATATACCACTGCACACCTACCAAAACGGCTAAAATTTTAAAAATGGAAAATGCCAAGGGTTAGTGAGAAAGTAAAGCAACCATACATTACTGATGGGAGTGTAAATTGGCACAACTACTTTGGAAGCTATTTTGCACTACCTATTAAAACTAAATATACACATACCCTTTGACCTGGAAATTCTACTCCTAGTAGTTCTGTTCCCACCAGAAATGTGTAGCTATTTCACTAAAAAACATGTTCCGGAATATTCAAAGCATTTTTATCCAACGTAGACAAAAATTAGAAATTATCCAACTGTACACCAACAACAGAATGAATAAATTGTCAGCATGGTCTACAACAACATGTAAAAATACTCTATGATTCAATGTCTATACAATAAATAGGAGAAACTAATCTATGCAAATAGAAGTCGGATAGCAATAGTCTTGTTGAGTAGAATAGTGACTGTAAAGTAAAACTGGGGGTTTCTTGGGGTCCAGTAGAATTCTGTTTCTTGATGTGAGCGCTTCTTTCACATGTTTATTCAGTAGGGCTGCGACAAAGACAAAGCAAGCAAGATGTCCAGGGGGCAAAATTTAAGAAGGCCTTTACTCTTGGCACCTGAGATCTTCCTTTAAATATGCTCCCTAGGCACCTTGCTTGCATCACCCTCATCTCAGCTCTAGTGTTCAGCTTGTGAATATTTATTGAGCTGTATAATTATAATACATATATTTTACTGTCTGTTTATTATACTTGAATTTAAAAATGTTAAGGAGGTCTGGTCTATTTCATTCCATAAACAAAAATAAACTTTAAGTGGATTAAAAACCTAAATGTAAAAAGAAAAACTTTAAAACTTTTAGAATAAAATATGAGAATATTATTAATGACTTCAGATAGAGAATTCCTTAAGGATCTCCAAATGTACATATTAAAGGAAAAGATTAGACTATATTAAAATTAAAAACTTATGTTTATCAAAAGACCTCTTAAAGAAAGTAAAAAGATGAGCCACAAACATGAAAAAAAAATATTGCAACATAAATGAGTAAAAAGGAATTATTACCAAGCACGTATTTTTTAAACCACTGAGGAAAAGATAAATAACCCAATAGACAAATGCATGAAAGACAAGAACAGCTATTTAATATGAGAAAAAGAGGATGGCCAAAGAAAAGATGCACAAACATATAAATAATCAGGGAAATTCAAATTAACATCATGAGGCATTACCATTTCATATCTAGCAGACTGGCAGAAAACATAAACTCTGACAATAAGTGTTGGCAAGAATGTAGGGCCCTCTCCTCCACTGTTGGTAGTGGGTAAGTTGGTAAGATCACTTTGGAAAACAGTTTTGCGTTACCTAATATAGTTGAAAATACTCAAGCCTAGAACTATTTCATACATTCCCAAGAGACCTCTTTGACAGGTGTATGGGAGGTATGTACATGAATGTTTATAACAATGAAAAAGAATGTCTATCAAGTGTCTATCAAGAGTAGAATACTCGGCCGGGCACGGTGGCTCATGCCTGTAATCCTAGAACTTTGGGAGGCCGAGGTGGGTGGATCACCTGAGGTCAGGAGTTCAAGACCAGCCTGGCCATCATGGTGAAACCCCATCTTTAAAAAAAAAAAAAAAGAGTAGAATACTCTACAGCAGTGAAAATGAAAGAATAACAACCACACACAATGGCTAAATCTCAATTTTGAGGTTTAAGCAAAAGAAGAAAATCATAGAAGAATACCCAGAATATGATCATTTTGATATAAAAATTTTAAATGAGTAGATATACTCATCCATGGCAAAACTATAAAGAAGAGCAAGGGAAAGGTTATCATGAAGATCAGGAGAGTGGTTACCTTTGGGGGTGTGCAATGAGGAAGGGGCACATGGTGGTTTCTAAGGTAGTTGAAATGTTCTACATCTTGGCCTAAATGGAGGATATATGGAAGTTCTCATTATTCTTTAAACTGTACATATTATTTTTATGTTCTCTACTATATGCATGGTATATCTCAAAATGAAATTTTTTAAAAAATAAAGGTTCTACATATGTATACACATGTATGAATGTGTGTGTGTGTGTGTGTGTGTGTGTGTGTTCCATGTATTCCATGAAGAAAAAGGAATCCTTAGTGGTAAAGTGACAGTGACCACGTCACTAGACTTACTAAATTCTCCCATATGATTGGCTGGCTGAGAGAGGAACTTCAATCAACTGAGTTTACCACAAAGTCCAGATCCTTGTACATATAATTTCAACTACAAGTATGCTTGGAAAGGATTATCACATTCCTTATTTAATCTATCAGTTGAACTATGCATTCTTTGGCTGTCCTGCTTTCATTTGGTAAAAAAGAAACAAATTCTTAATTAAAAGATAAAAATCTAACCAGGTTTGGAGTAATCCTAGCACTTTGAGAGGCCAAGGCAGGAGGATCACTCAAGCCCAGGAGTTCAAGATCAGCCTGGGCAACAGAGGGAGACCCTATCTCTACAAAAAAATAAAAAATTAGCTCAGTGTGGTGGCATACAACTATGGTCACAGCTACTCTGGAGGCTGAGGTGAAAGGATCACTTGGGCTTAGAAGGTCAAGGTTACAGTGAGCTATGATTGACTACTACACTCCAGCACTTTAGCTTGGACAACAGAGCAAGACTCTATCTCAAAAAAATAAAATAAAAATAAAAACCTAGCTGAAGCCCAGCGTGGTGGCTCATACCTATAATCCCAGTACTTTGGGAGGCCAAAGTGGAAGGATTGCTTGAGCCCAGGAGTTTGAAACCAACCCTGGCAACATAGTGAGTGAGACCCTTGTCTCTACAAAAAATTTAAAAATAAAAAATTAGCTGGATGTGGTGGCATGTGCCTATAGTCCCAGCTACTTGAGAGGCTGAGGCAGGAGGACTGCTTGATAAGTTGAGGCACCAGTGAGCCATGGTTGTGCCCCTGTACTTCAGCCTGGGCAACAGAACGAGACCCTGTCTCAAAAACAACAACAAAAAAAAAATTGCTGAAACATTCTTTTCTTAACCTTCATTTTTTACCCTTTCTATGTTAGCTATATCTTCCTTGAGTAAAATTGGAAGAGGAAAAT
This sequence comes from Ateles fusciceps, assembly GCA_036589455.1. Lineage (NCBI taxonomy): Eukaryota > Metazoa > Chordata > Mammalia > Primates > Atelidae > Ateles > Ateles fusciceps. Next base: position 10,633,498 of record JAZHEH010000882.1, read on the forward strand.
TGCACCAAAATCCAAAGACATTTTTATGTCTAATATCGAGAAAGCACTAAAAATGAAAAGCAACCTGTTGCTTGTTTGGTTATATTATTTACATTAATTGAATTAAAACTAGAACAACTAGAAGCTCTTTTCAATGTATTAAACATAATACAGAGTTAAAGAACTAGAAGGAACCTTCAGAAGTTACCTAGCACAGTCATCTATCTTTGAGTAAGACTCGAATTATCTTAAGCAAACAAGTTATCATTCTAATCTTAAAATACCTCCTGAAAAGATCTTATAGCATCCCTTCCTACTGAAATATTTTCCATCTAACTCAGAACTCTTTTAGCACAATGTTGGCACACAGTTAACATTATCATCTAGACAACAGCCGGTTAAGGGTGTGGAGTTACATAGGGAATAATGGGACCCTAGAAAGAATCTAACTCCAAGTCTTTATTGGTGGAAAGGGAGGATAAAGAGCTCAGAGACCTGACGTTTTGGCTCCACTGGCTCCAGCCCCACCAACCACCTGACTATCCCCAGTGATTTAGCCCAAAGCTTGTCTCCCTCTACATAACCAGAAGTTGATCATTATTTGTTTTCACTCTGACTTGGGTTTATCCATAAAATTTATCTTCCCCAACTTCTCCCATCCAATTATCCCAATGTTAAGAACTGATTTATACTTCCAATGAGAATGAATAAATACCAAGAATATTTTTCAATACTAAAAATATGTCATTTATAAATGTAGAAAAGAAAACCTCAAATTTTCTAAATTTACATCTTTAATAAAATAAATATATTAGAAAATCTTTTTTCTTCTAGTTAAAATTTCTTCTAATAAAGCATATTTCCTTTTAGAAGATTAAACTGTTTTAGATTAAAAACTATTTGACATTAGAGGCTAGTCTTGTTTCTTTTCTTTTTTGAGGGAGCGGAGGGGATGGAGTCTTGCTCTGTTGCCAGGCTGGAGTGCAGTGGCACGATCTCGGCTCACTGCAACCTCTGCCTCCTGGGTTCAAGTGATTCCCCTGCCTCAGCCTCCCAAGTAGCTGGGACTACAAGTGCGTCTCACCATGCCCAGTTAATTTTTTTTTTTTTTGTATTTTAGTAGAGAGGGGGTTTCACCATGTTGGCCAGGATGGTCTTGATCTCCTTACCTCATGATCCACCTGCCTCAACCTCCCAAAGTGCTGGGATTACAGACATGAGCCACTGTGCCCAGCCTTGTTTCAGTTTTTATAGCTGGCACACTCCATGTGTAGACATGCCCTGGGTAGAAACTGAAAAATATCAATTGTGTTTAACTGACACAATAAAAAATCACTAAAGCTTTGCCTTACATGGTCATTGCATTCTTCTTCCTCATCACAGTCTAGACCCTGATGGGCGATCTCAGTAGTGCTGTTCTCCTGAAACAGATTGTTCTCCAAATCTGTCACTTTGGTAGCCTCTGTTATAACTTTTACTTTCATGCTATGAAAGCCAGTGGAGACAAATCCCACTTGCAGGTTGATAGGCTCCCTGTCAAACAGCAGGAACTGTGAATCCGCCCCTTCTTTAAAACCGGGGGGTTGGTAATCATGTGGGGTCACTGCAAAATGAAAAGGGCAAAAAGTCAAGAAAACTGAGTTTCAACAGAACACGTTAGATTAATCTTTCATTTGTAGCAACAGACATCTCTTTCAGATGCTTGCAAAATCCTTCTACTTATATAAAATATTAGTTCAGCAATTACTTCAGCCATAAGAAGGAATTAGCCTAAAGTTTTCTACCTACCTGCATTATAGTAGTGCAGTTTCATAGTAAGTACAGCATTATTAGGAAGTGGTTCAAGGTCCTGCATCAGTATATACAATTTACGAATCAGTAGAACACTGGCTTTCTTAATATCTTCATTGTTTGTTCCACTTTCAAAGCTTGTACTGCTGCTACAACTACATAGAAAAAAAGTATACTTTTCAATCATATACAATATTGACAATCTATGCCAAAAGGAACAAAACTTTTGACTATGTGATTAAATATAAATTAAACATTAGGACATTTTGAGACTTTTTTAGAATGTAAATTAGGGGGAGAGATGGTACTTTTTGCAATGTATATACAAAGAATTTCTTAAGTAGCAAATTCCCTAAAAATATTTAAAATATGATCTCTTAAAAAAATTGATTAGCAAAAAATCATATACCACAATAGTAAGAACAATGAATTTGGAATTAGGTGACCTGGCATCTAATATCAGCTCTGCTGCTAACTAGCTGAATGACCTTGGTCATATCATTTAGACACACTCTAGGTCAGTTAGCTCATTTGTGAGATAAGTGTAAAGACATTTCTACAACTCTCAAGCATAAAATCCATCACCAGCTCTGGGCCTTTCTACCATCTGATTATCTCTGAAAAGTATCCCTTCCTCACTCTTGTGTTGATTACTACAGTGGCTATTTTTCCTGTTTTCCTTCTTGTCCACACTGCAAAATATTCTCCATATCACTGCTGAAATAATATTACTAATAGGAAAATCTGCTCATGTTACTTCTTACTTAAAATTCTTTTATTATATCCATCACCTTTCAATCAAACTCAGTGTGGTATACAATTCCTTTTACAACCCGTCACATCCTCACCTCATCTGCAGCTACTATCCAGTTTCCTCTCACTCACAATATTTGCATATGCTGTTCACTTTGCTTGTACTGTGCTTTTCCACTTCTCTTCCTGATCATCCTAAATTAATCCTTTAATACCTAGCTCATGTGCCACCTCTTCAAGGAAGTCTTCTTTGACAATACCCTCATCTTATCCTCAGGATAACTGTTTGTCTTCTAGACTGTGAGTGGCTATATCTTTCATCTCCACAGTACAGAGTTTGGTGCCCAGCTACTCAATCAACATTTGTTGAATTAATGAATAAATGAACAATTTGGACTAAATTACCTTCCAATTCTAAACTTTGTTTATTTATCTCCTAAGTTTTCTTCCCCAGTTAGTCTCACATCTGAGTAGTTTCCAGGAAGGACCATGACTACAATATATTTATACAGTGCTATTAACAAAGTTAGCTCTTTATATGAAAAATAAACCTAAGTAATTAAACTGTTGGATTTTTCCCTAACTGATATTTGGAGGCAGTGTGAATTCATGAAGCAAACATTTATTAAGTGAATACATTAGCTCCTTTTCCAATTTTGAACAACTTAAAATTTTACCAACCAAGATTTAACCAATTCAAATGTAGATAAGCAGAGTGAAGGGCTATAGGCATGTAGCTCATGGGATCCTACAGGATACATCAGTAAAATCATATTCAGAACTCCCATTTAAACAAATGCCTATCTTTCTTCTCTAGGAAATCAATAAGATGCATTACTTTCTCTCCTCCTTATTATGTGAAAGATCTGGCCATTTTTATTTTACTGCTTACCTCCTGGCATATGTGCCTTCAGAACAAAAGAGTTTAATCTGGCCATCAGTATATATTTGAGTTTTGGAGAATAAAAGGTAACTTTTTATGTGAGAAAGTATGTATGACAAGTGCTGCTGTTTAAGCTGTGAAGTATTATACAATGTTAGCTAATAAAAGGTAATATTTTAATTCTCATTTTTGGAACTGATTTTCTTTTCACATCCTAGTGCTGTCTGTAGGTTTTACAAATGGAAGGATAATTAAGGGAGTAAATCTTGGAGAAAAGTCCTCAAGCTCATGGTAAATGATGAGCCAGAGCTAATAGTAGGGAAAATTGAAAATTAGGCCATGTCTCTCATCATTCCTTTCAGGGGCATCCATCCCCTTTACTTGGATTCCTCTATTATCCAGAGCTTTTCACCATCATCTGTACCTTCCACTACTATGCCATCTCATCAGCAATACTTAGCTCTCCATCCCTCCTGGCAGGTCTGAATCCAAAAGCTACTGGGAGAAAAATAAATGTTGCTCTTTAATGAAACATCTCCATCTGCACTGGGGACCTTCTGAAGCAAATGTCCTTGTGTTTTCTATTTAACCCATTAGTATACCTAAAACTTGGAGTTTTCAACGTAATAGGAAACTGCAGTGCTTTCTAATCTTTTCATACAAGGACAGATAGAAAATGATATTTATATGACATACTAGGTTGTGCATATAGGCAAGTAGTCCAGAGGTATTATCTACTCCAGGCACAGTCTGGCTATATTGAGCATGGAGAGGATCAGTATCTTGGCATAGCAGTTGAGAAACTTTGGATTAATGGGTAGACAGAGCCTTATGGAGTACTTCGATCAACAGCATATAGGCAGCTTATTAATATAATTTCTACCATTGTGCTGCCTGCCATTTTCTCTATTCCCACCAGCTTAATCCAGATTTCAGGAATGTAAACAATTGTTGCAGCCCCTTTTTATAATAGTGGTTTTCTGTAGGGTTCGTGGGGGAAATTTGAAAAGAAGTATAAGGCCTTTCTCTGTCCTCAAGAAGCTTATGTTTACCTCAATCCTATATATTTCTCATGTTCATTAAGCAGTTAGATTCTACCTGTCAAAATCCATAGTGGCTCCTTCTTTCATGTATTTGAATTTGAACTGGTACATCTCAGTCACTTTCTACAAAAACCAAAGGAAATAAAGAAAAAATAACAATTTAGAAAAGAAATCCAGAATCTTACCTGATTATAAGGAACATTTTCACTGTGCACCTACTATACTTTCTATATATCTGTTTCACAGTATCACATTATTCAAGAGTAACATTTCCAAATATAAAGACAACCTAGTTTTTCTCCTCCATGCTAAAAATAAATTTCATGAAAGATACTATTATTATCATTTTAAAGCTGGAAAAATGAAATCACAGAGTCAAGTATATAACCCAACTAGGTAAATGAACAGTAGAACCACCTGAGAAATCATTCATTCACGTAACAAATATTGTACTGAATGTCTACTTTGTGCCAGGCACTGGAGTCACAGTGGTGAACGAGACAGAAAAGGTCCCTGTTTTTCTGGAATATACAGACAATCCAGTAGGGGGAAATAGTCAATAAATAAATAAACAAATGAAATAAGCTAATTCCGACAGTGTAAGTGCTGTGAACAAGAAGCAGATGCTGTGATTGAGAGGTACATGAAGGAGACAAGTGCTGCTTCGGTTTGCAAAGGCCAAGGAAGGCCTTGCTGAAGAGGTGAGGTTTGAGTTGAGCCTCAAGGATCAGTTATGTGCAGATCTTGGGGGTGGGTGCCTCAGGCAGAGGGAGACAGCAACACAAAGGCTCTCAAGTAGAAAGGGATGCCTCTTCTGGGATCAGAGAGGAGGCCCAGTGGCTGGAAACGAGTGAGCAAGGGGCAGAATGCAGGAAATGAGGTTATAAAAGACTATGGGACCTTGTTGGCCATGGTAAGGGGTTTGGATTTCATTCTAAGTAAGCCAGAAGTCTACAGAAGGGTTTTAAGCAGGTGAGTGATGTGCATTTTTTAAACATCACCCTGGCTCCTTTAAAAGTGCAGAGGGCAAGAAATAAAAACCATGAGAGCAATAAAGAGGCTACTGCAGTAATTCAGGGAAGACTACAGTGGCAACAGGAAAATTAGAAAAAATTAGAAAAGGAGTGCTGATCTCTGACATCAAGTCTTAGTCTTGTTTTTTCAGTCCTGCACTAAAAACTAGATACTACTGCTATCTGCTCTCCTCATTGTTAAGAAAACTAGAAATAAAGAGGGACAAATTTCCTCATAACAGATATATTCTATTTAAAATAAAATGAATGTCTGACCAAGCACAATGGCTCATGCCTGTAATTCCAGCACTTTGGGAGACCAAGGTGGGCGGATCACCTGAGATTAGGAGTTCAAGACCAGCCTAGCCAACCAACATGGCAAAACCCTGTCTCTACTAAAAATACAAAAATTAGCCAGGCATGGTCATGCACGCCTGTAATCCCAGCTACTCCAGAGGCTGAGGCAGGAGATCACTTGAACCCAGGAGGCGTTGGTTTCAGTGAGCCGAGATTGCTCCTCTGCACTCCAGCCTGGGTGACAGAGCGAGACGGCATCTCAAAAAATAGAATAGACTAGAATAAATAAAGTAAACTGAAATATAAAAATAAATAAATAAAATAAACATCTAGTAGTTGAAGCAAATGTTTATCCCAGATATGTCATACAGTATGTCCACAGAACTGGAGAAGTACTGACAGGTAAAGGGTATAAGCTTAAATCAGAACATTAAAAAAATGTCCTTGGCCGGGCACAGTGGCTCACGCCTATAATCCCAGCACTTTGGGAGGCCAAGGCAGGCAGATCACCTGAGGTCAGGAGTTCAAAACCAGCCTGGCCAAAATGGTGAAACCCCTGTCTCTACTAAAAATACAAAAATTAGCCGGTTGTGGTGGTGCACGCCTATAGTCCCAGCTACTCAGGAGGCTGAGGCACGAGAATCAGTTGAGCCCAGGAAGTGGAGGTTGCAGTGAGCCGAGATCACATCACTGCACTTCAGCCCAGGCTACCAAAGAGATTGTCCCTCCGTGGCCCAAAAAAAGTCCTTTATTCATCTGGTTCAGTATTTGATCCTTGACAATGGGAGAATGAGGATGTTAGACTGATCAGAAAAAGTCTCAGCGTTTCTGTTACTTTAAGTCTCCCAGTTTTGCTGATCTTAAACCTTAACATGAAACTTAATTACAGGTGATCAGCTCCTGGGAAAACTGGCTCATGCTGCTTAAACTCTAAGGAGATTGATTTGTAATGGAGTTAATTTTAAAAGAAAAAAGTATTTTCCTAATAAGACAGTCTACTTGAGAAATCAAATCAAGTTCAGAAAACTGTTTTGTAAATACAATAGGACAGACAGATGAGGTTAGAGGTGACTATAGCAACAGGTTCACTCCAGATAGGCTAGATGAACAGTCCTCTCTTAGCCAATGCTGGATGTAATTGCTCTGTCAAGCAAACAATGCCCATTCTTCCTGCCTGCCCATGTTTCTCAATCAACTCTAGCTTTTTAATAATCTGAGTGATATTTTGCTTTTTAAAACTGTATCAAGAGGAGGTCATTTTAGTGATTGATAATTTTATTTATGCTTTATTATTTGATCCCTGAAGCAACTAATAAAAGAGTTATATTAATAACTGTTTTACAGAAGATGCTAATCCTTAACTTTAGTCTAACTCTGGCTTATCTAGGAAGGTATATTTACAGCAGGCACCATTCCTTTTTTTTTTGAGACAGAGTCTTCCTTTGTCGCCCAGGCTGGGTCAATGGCGCAATCTTGGCTCACTGCAACCTCTGCCTCCCTGGTTCAAGCAATTCTCCTGCCTCAACCTCCCGAGTGGCTGAGATTACAGGCACGTGCCACCACGCCTGGCTAATTTTTTGTGTTTTTAGTAGAGACAGGGTTTCACCGTGTTAGCCAGGATGGTCTCGATCTCCTGACCTCATGATCTGTCCACCTCAGCCTCCCAAGTGCTGGGATTACAGGAGTGAGCCACCATACCCAGCCCGGCAGGCACTATTCTTAACACCTCATATAACACTTTTCAGATTAATGTGTTGCCTAATAAAGATGAACCATTGACCTGCTCATCAGTGGTTTCTATGAATCATACTAAATCTAGTCACATAGGCCAAAGCAACAGAAACATATGCAGCCTTTCCTTTTCCTTCCATATTCCAACCTGTTGGCAAGAATTTTCAGGTCTATCTCTAAAGCAAATTGCAAGTCCAGCTGACACTCGTTCTCTGTTCTGTAGCCAAAAGGAGTTTTTGAAAATACAAATCAGACCATGTATTTCCTTTGCTTAAAATCCCCCATTAGCTTCTTACCACCCTTAAAATAAAATCCAAAAGTTATCTTGATCTGCAAGGCCCTACTCATCTGTCCCCTGTCTGCCTCTCTGATCTTATTTCTGGCCACTTTCCCTTGCACTCAGCTAAGCTCCAGGCTCATGGCACCTTTTCTATGCTCAAACACCCAATATTCCTTCCTGCCTTAGGGCCTTTGCACAGCTATACTCTGGAACAGGCTGTCTCCAGTTAATGATAAGAATAATATTCAGGCACTGCCCTAAATATTTCACATCAATTCATTCTTGTGTAGCCAACACTTAGAAATAGACATTATTATTCTCATTATTGATGAAGCTAGTAAGTGGTAGAACTGCACTTTGACTCCAGTGCCTGTGATGTTAACTATGGCGTTATTTGCCCTGTCACATACCATTGCCCCTCACAGACTTGCATGGGCTGACTCCTCCTGGTTATTCATCTCAGTTCCAACAGTAGCCTCTCAGGGATGCCTCCTAGGAACTGCCTAATCTAACACAACCATCCAAACCCTCCTTCTTCATTCTCCACTTCAGCACTCTCTAGTATACCACCTGTTAAAACTTTGTCTTCATAGTGCTATGCCTATGTGAAATTATTTGTACTAATTTTTATTTACTTATTTATTGTTTATCCTACCTCATAAGAATGTAGGCTTCTAGAGAGCAGGGATCTTGCCTATCCCATTCACTCCTCTATTTTTATACCTTGAACAGTGCTAGGCACATAAAAGGAACCCAATTAATATTTGCTGAATGAATAAATATTTGGCCAGGGTAGAATTCATGCTTACTTAGGATTTCATCCTATAAGGATTTTTCCTAAAATAAAGTATCTAAAAGTATATTGTGGCTAGAAACAGGAACCACTTATAGTTAAGCTCATGAAGCAGTCTATTAAAAGTGAGTGTTGGCCAAGTGCAGTGGCTCACACCTGTAATTCCAGCATTTTGGGAGGCTGAGGCAGCAGGATCCTTTGAGACCAGCCTGGGCAACATAACTCCATCTTTACAAAAGTTTTTAAAAATAACTGGGCATCATGGTGTACAACTGTAGTCCCAGTTTCTTGGGAGGCTGAAGTAGGAGGATCACTTGGGCCTAGAAGATCAAGGCTGCCATGAGCCAAGATCGCATCGCTGCACTCCAGCCTGGGCGAAGAAGGGAGAGTCTGTCTCTTAAAAAAAAATTTAAAAAATAAAAAATAAAGAGTGTTGACCACCTCCAACGGTAAATAGGCACAAAGGAATAGATAGTGAAACCATAAGATTTATGCCTTCACAATATTCGTATATAATAATTATATATGGTCTTACATGCATTAAGCTGTGCAAATCTTTCTTATTTACATTTTGGTTTACATGTTTTACTAATACTTGCTTACTCATTTTGTAGTGTGTGCCTATAGAAAAGCTACACTATCACTCTTCAACTACTCTACTACTTAGTTTACTTAGCTACTTAGTTACTTTGTTGGTCATCTCTTTCATGAGATGGAACAACCAGAACAAAACTTCAAGCCCAGAAGCACCCAACTTTGTGCAATGCTGAAAACTCTGTTGGCCTTCTGAACCAAGGAAACACACTTGCTTGATTTAAGCCAGAGGTTCTCAATTGTTGTACCATGACATATTCTTCATGGTACAACAATTTTAATCCATGTGTCTAGTGTATTTTTGCTTCAGGCATATATAAACATTGTTATTGTTGGTGCAATTTTGTTTAGGAAAGGTTATACTTCCAGACATACAACTCAAGAAACATGGCACAATATGAGATAAATGCCAAAGACTATGTTTATGTTAGAAAGTTGTTTTGGGAGTACATAAGAGAATGAGATCAGGGAGGTAAATAGTTGTATCAGTGACTTGATGCTAAATAGCAACCATAAAACAATGTAACTTGTGGATGCTTTTTAGGCCCTATGAATATTGCTATACCACAGCAGTAGTTACATTGTAATTATTACTGATTTAATTGGGTTCTTTTGAGTGTTTTAGCATCACCCAACATACTACTGAAATTTTTAGTAATAAAAAGTATACCATGAACACATAGAGGTTAGGGATCACTACCTACCTGTAAGGGGAACACTCTGTAAACATTCACAATATTTTTTCCTGGGTCATAAATGATAGCTCAAAACTTACCACATAACAAGCTTTTGTTTCCTAACTTCATTATTATATATGCCTGCATTTCTTCCCACTCTGTAATATTTTCTTGTAATTAAGCTCAATTTGCTTAGCATTTCACTATCCCAAAAAACCTTGGTTTCAAACTAGGAAGTTTTCATGCATAGGAAAACATGATAAATACTACACTAAGAAAATGACAAATTTAATAAATATTAGAAGGTTTTATTTTGGGAAACTTCCCTTCAGACTTAGGGGTGCTGGGAAGCATTTTGAAACGAAACAAGAGACAAAGATAATAAAAGATAGAACTAGTTTGGGCATTGAGGAATTGCTACGTACTGTATGCAACAGTTTTCTTACCTCTCGCTTAAACAGCTTAATATTCTTGCAAAGAAAGAATATTAAGAGCTAAAAATGCATAATTTAGTCTAGAATACCACCAGTTAGGCTAAATGTGTAGGCTTAGAGAAGGAAAATTGAAAGCAAAGAAAAAGTAAAGAAAGCTACATGTCATCTTGCAAAGAAAGAATATTAAGAGCGAAAAACGCATAATTTAGTCTGGAATGCCACCAGTTAGGTTAAATATGTAGGCTTAGAGAAGGAAAATTGAAAGCAAAGAAAAAGAAAGCTAGGAGAAAGACAAAGAGAATAAAGTGAGAAGAGAACAGAAGGTTTCTCCCTCCATTTCTGTGCCACAGCCACATTCAAAGTGGCCCAAGTAACTATTATGTGTCCAAGATTATGATATTCACTCTGGGAGATAGAAAACAAGATAAGACTCTTGTCCTCAAGAATTCACAATCTGGGCCAGGCATGATAGCTCACGCCTGTAATCCCAGCACTTTGGGAGGCCGAAGTGGGCAGATCACTTGAGGTCAGGAGTTCAAGACCAGCCTGGCCAACATGGTGAAATCCTGTCTCTACTAAAAATATAAAAATTAAAAATATGGAAAATATAAAAATTAGCCTGGCATGGTGGTGCACGCCGGTAATCCCAGCTACTTAGGAAGTTGAGGCAGGAGAATTGCTAGAACCTGCCAGGCAGAGGTCACAGTGAGCCAAGATTGCACCACTGCACTCCAGCCTGTGTGACAGAGTGAGACGCTGTCTTAAAAAAAAAAAAAAAAAAAAAAAAAAAAGAATTCACAATCTGGTTGGGGAGATTAAGTAATCAATATGAATCAATTGAGAGTGTTAAATTGTGGGGTTCTGCTGGAAAAGGAATTTAAAGAACGAAGTTAGTTCAGACCAAATAGCCAAAGAGGCTTACATATAAGATTTGAACATAGTTGGCCTTGAAGATGAGTCGGATTCTCTAAACAGCGGGGAAGAAATCTAAAGAGAGAAGAGGTAAAGCTCTGAAAAATCTATAAAAGCATGAAAAGGCGAGAATTGGCAAAAAAGAAAAGTAAAATTATGCTATATCTCATTTATTTTCCCAAAAGGCCATAAACAGAAAGGATTCATAATCAGTTTAATAAGAAAATGTGATTTTATATTACTTGGGGGGAAAAAAAACTCCATAAAAAATTAAATTAAGAAAAAAACATGGTTTTATACATTTATATATTAAGAGACTCTTAATGCCAACAGGTTAGGGAATAGGCTCAGTTCTTCTCAATGCCTTTCTCCCCCAATACCCTTAGATAGTTTTTAAAAAATCTTATAATAAGAGATTGGTCAAGTTTATAGTAAAATATACTGAAAGAGCCCACTATGAGTTCCTCTGCTCATATAGTAGTCTAGTAACATAATCTATAGCCTCAACTCAGATAAACATATTAAAATATAATATACATATACTACCCACCTATATGTCTGTGTGTGTTCTTACCTCAGGTCCTGTGGGATTTGCATAAAGCTGTATAAGGGAAAATAAACAGCATTTAATTTCTGGAATTTACTGGATTACTCCTCAGAGAATACATTTTTTATATAGAGTTCAATTTGTGCTCTATTAGTTGAGTATAGACATATTTTAAGCTAGAGATAGGATATGCTTATTTTGTGAACGTAGAGTCTTAGAATATTCTATGAACACTGAATAAAATGAAATTAATAATGAGACATTTATAATTACCATGACTGAGCTACAAATAAATTCTAAATAATCTATTATGGTTTAAAATTTGTTCAATAAATCATAGATCTCAATGGCATTTTCTCATTTTCTAGTCTTAACTACAAACAACATGTTAAACTCAAAGGTATACAGAATTTTGTCTACCAAACTTCAAAAACAAAAAATTTGGAGTTGTAAAGTAACTAAAAAAACAAAATCCTGAGAGCCAATAAATGAAGCAGATAGTACAGCATATATATTTTCCCATGTATTATACCAAAGAAATATACAATTCATAATTTTTTAAGACTTTTAATAGATCCTATGTTTTTAATTTCCAAGAAAGATAAAGAAAATCAGGGAGGAAGAGGGAGAATAGTGTTTTAATGTTTCACTTGCCAAAAGACAACAAAATAGAGACCAAGGCTTGGTCTTTAAATGAGTATGTACTTACTGTCAGTACTGCCATACGTAGCTTCCAGAGAAAGAAAAAAAACTAGTGTTATTACATACTTGCACCTATATTATCACCCTTTTTAATAGACGAATTAAATATTATATTTCAAAGAGGTTCCAAAGATTTGGGTAGGAAAAAAATATCCAGAAAGCCAGAAAAAAAGGATAGAGTCATCTCTCAGTATCAGAGAGGGAATTAGTTCCAGGACTCCCTTTGAATACCAAAATCCATGTGTACTCAAGTCCCTCAGGGAGTATATGAAAAGTCAGCCCTCCGTATCTGGGTTTTGCATCCGCAAATACTGTATTTTCTCTTTTCGTTCTTTTTTTTTTTTTTTTTTGAGACAGAGTCTCACTCTGTCGCCCAGGTTGTAGTGCAGTGGCATGATCTCTGCTCATTGCAATCTCTGCCTCCCGGGTTCAAGGGATTCTCCTGCCTCAGCCTCCCAAGTAGCTGGGATTACAGGCACCCGCCACCATGCCCGGCTGATTTTTGTATTTTCAGTAGAGACAGGGTTTTTCTATGTTGGCCAGGCTGGTCATGAACTCCTGACCTCAAATGATCCTCCCGTCTCGGCCTCCCAAAGTGCTAGAATTACAGACATGAGCCACTGCCCCCGGCCTGTATTTTCAATCTACCTTTGGTTGCAGATGTGGAAGCCACAGATACAGAGGGCCAATTGTATTTACTGAAAATAATCCATGTATAAGTGGGCTCATGAAGTTCAAATCCATGTTGTTCAAAGGTCAACTATACTTTTTTTTGGGAGGGTCAAAATTAATTTTATGCTAAAAGTTTATTATATGAAGCCAGGTGCAGTGGCTCACGCCTGTAATCCTAGCACTTTGGGAGGCCGAGGTGGGTAGGCTGCCTGAGCTCAGGAGTTCGAGACCAGCCTGGGCAACATGGTGAAACCTGTCTCTACCAAAATACAAAAAATTAGCTGGGAGTGGTGGTGTGTGCCTGTAATCCCAGCTACTCGGGAAGCTGAGACAGGAGAATTTCTCGAACCCGGGAGGTGGAGATTGCAGTGAGCTGAGATTGCGCCATTGCACTCCAGCCTGGGTGACAGAGCAAGACTACGTCTCAAAAAAAAAAAAGTATATTATATGTTAACAATTTTGATAGCAATTTTTTTTGCATTATAAAGGGGAATTTCCTAGATATCTAAAAACTGATTCTTTCCTATAATTTTTTTCTCTCCATTTCTGAATGACTAGCATTTTTTAATTGATATACAATAGTTGTACATATTTTGGGAGTACATGTGATATTTTGATACCTGTATACAATGTGTAATGAGTTCAACTATACTTTAAATCATTTCTAGATTACTTATAATACCGATTACTATGTAAATGCTATATAGTTGTTACACTGTATTTTTTATTTGTATTATTTTTTATTGTTGTATTGGTTTTTTTTCTAAATATTTTCAAGTTGGTTGAATCTGTGGATATAGAATGCTCTGATACATGGAGGGCCAACTGTACTAATTATTCACTCATTCAAATGAGTGCCTGTTACATACCCAGGGCTCTGCTGGAGAGGAGAGAGACACAAAAAAGATAACTATCCCTACTCTCAAAAAGTTATATTTTCGTTCTGGAGACAAAAGATATATAAAATAATTCATATCACTAAATAATTAAATATGCTACAAGTACCTCAAAAAGCATCCCATTTGAAACTAGTCTACTAAAGTAAAAATGTCTTATATGTCTATAAAGTCCTTGTCCTCTCTACATACATATTACTATGAACAGATTATCTCTGCTTGAAAGAGTAATATATAGACATAGATAGAAATATAATCAAGCCAATGATAATTGTTTTTAAAAACTAGAATACAAATCAGAAAATTTCAGGCCAGGCACAGTAGTTCATGCCTATAATCCCAGCACTTTGGGAGGCCAAGGTGGGCGGATCACTTGAACCCAGAAGTTGAAAGCCAGCCTGGGAAACATGGTAAGATGCCATCTCTACAAAAAAGTAAAAAAATTAGCTAGGCATTGTGGTGCACACTTGTGGTGCTAGCTACTTGGGAGGCTGAAGCAGGAGGATTGTTTGAGGCCTAGAGGTTGAGGCTGCAGTGAGCCATGATTGTGCCAATGCACTCCAGCTTAGGCAACACAGTGAAACCCTGTAAGAAAGAATGAGAGAAAGGGAGAAATAAAAGAAAGAGAGGAAGAAAGAAAAGAAGAGAAAAGAAAAGGAAAGATAGAAAAAAATTTTCAGAACCATGATTTCATTTTGAAGGACTAAAACTTTACTGCCACTGTGTGGCCATTTTGGTTACTGCATATAATTGATTTTAAGACTGCATAGTGAAACTCACACATTAATTAATTGAGTTCACTTATTTATGCATTCATTCAAAACTAGACATGGCCCCAATCTCAGGGAGCATTCAGACTAGCAGGGGAGAACAACGTTAAACAAAAAAAAGCAAAGATAGCTACATCATTATCATGGTGTTCATTGCTATGAAGAAGCGGCATGGGGTGCTATGAGAACATAAAATCAAGGGACCATCTAGGCTGGGGAGGAGGGTGTCAGGGAAGGCCTCCCTAGGGAAGTAAATATGTAAGTGGAGACTTGAAGGATAAATTGGAGTTAGCTAGGCAAGGTGTATGGGGCAGGGGAGAGAAATTTCCAGGCAAAAGGAACAATATACACAAAGGTTAAAAAAAAAGAAGCTTGGCATGTTCTAGATTCCTTGTGTGGCCTGAAGATGGGAACAACAGTGATGCCTTGGCCAGACAGATAGGGATCATACAGGCCTTGCAGACCATGTGAAGGACTCTGAACTTTATTTTTAAAGCCATGGAAAATATTTAGACAAAAGAATGACATGATCAGACTTGGGTTTCTGAAAGTATGCAGTGTGGACAGTGGATTGGAATGGTGAGGAATAGAGAATGGGAATAAGGAAACAAGCTAGGTAACTGTATACAATATAGTCTCTTTTTTACAATAATTATCTAGAACACTGATATGTGCTTAAAGAATTCAAGCATAATATAAAGTATTAAAAAAGTATAAAAATCACCCAAAATTTCACAACAAGAGATAATCATGCTCTTACAGGAGAACATCTTTTAAGATCTCTAGATACTCAAATTAGATTTTACTCAAACTATTTTCATTTATTTATTTGAGATGAAGTCTTGCTCTGTTGCCTAGGCTGGAGTGCAATGGTGAGATCTTGGCTCACTGCAACCTCTGCCTCCTAGGTTCAAGCAATTCTCCTGCCTCAGCCTCCTGAGTAGCTGGAATTACAGGCATGCGCCACCATACCTGGCTAATTTTTTCTGTGCTTTTAGTAGAGACAGGGTTTTACCATGTCGGCCAGGGTGGTCTTGATCTTCTGAACTCATGATCCACCCGCCTTGGCCTCCCAAAGTGCTGGGATTACAGGCATGAGCCACTGTGTCCAGCCCAAACTACTTTTAAAACATATCGTACACACCTGAGGAAAGTTATAAAAGATTAACAACTGAAAAACAATATAAATACTATTTACTTAAGGGTCTAAGTCATCTATCTAAAATTTTGTCTTTTGATCTCTCCAAAACAAGTTATTTTGACTGAGTCAGTCACACAGGTAGTCATTTAGTAAAATAAATTCATCAAACTAGCTACTCTTTGTACATTATACTGCTATTTTAGTACATGTAATACTATAATTTTTTATTTAAGAAGTGATTCTATTATACTGTGATCTCCCTGAGAGTGGAATCACATATACTCATTTTTATCTCATCCAAAGCCTAGGCACAATGTCTGGCACAGATTAAATAGCCAATGTATAAAGAATGTATAGTTAACACATATATAGTGTTTATTATGTGCCAGGTATTCTTCTAAACATTTTAGATCAGTGGTTCTCAAATTACGGTCCCTAGACCAGCAGTCAAGAGCATCACATGTAATTTATCTGAAATGCAAATTCTCAAATCAGAATTTTGAGGTGAGGCTTGACAATCTGTGTTTTAACAAGTCCTCCAGGTGATTTTGATGCAACCTGAAGTTTGAGAACCCCTGCTTTAGATTATTAACTCATTTAATCTCAAAAACTTTAACAGGTAGATTCTATTATTATTCCCATCTTCTATGCAAAGAAACTAAGGTACCAAAAGGTAGGTTACTTGCCAAAGGTCACACAAGTATTAAGTAACAGAACTTGGATACTTCAGACCATCTGACTGCAAAACTTGAACTTTTAACTATATTGTACTGCCCCTCAATGAGGGACAGTCAGGAAATGCTGCTAAATGAATGGATGAAGAGGAATGAATGAGCACTGCAATATGCCAGTGATGGCCTTCTCCCCCCTCTGAATCTGCCCAAATATTCAGGGCCTTCAAAGCTCAAAAGCTATTTTCTCTGAAAAGATTTATCTCTTGTTCCTCACAGGATATAGTGCCTCCTTTCCCATACTTCCCATTGCACATGATCAGTATCTTTCTTTTGGCATGCATCCCTTTCTAATGAGCATTACAGGGGTGTTGATCAAAATATCTCTGATATTTTTATATAATATATCAAACTGATATTTTAAAAGATCAATATATAGGCCAGATACGGTGGCTTACACCTGTAATTCCAGCACTTTGGGAGGCTAAGGCAGGCAGATCACTTGAGGTCGGGAGTTCAAGAGCAGCCTGGCCAACGTGGTTAAACCCCATCTCTACTGAAAATACAAAAATTAGCCAGGTGTGGTGGTGCATATCTGTAATCCCAGCTACTCGGGAGGCTGAGGCAGGAGCATCACTTGAACCCAGGAGGTGGAGATTGCAGTGAGCCGAGATCACGCCACTGCACTCGAGCCTGGCCGACAGAGTGAGACTCTGTCACAAAAAAGGTAATAAATAAATAAACATATAAAGCCCAATATGATATAGATACTGGCCAATCAGAAAGGATGCCAATTTAGCTCTAGAGCTGGGCTCCTGGAAGCAACCCTTGGACTAGATATTAACCCTTTAGTTACTGGATTTTGGAGTGTTCTGGATCCCAAAGAGACACTGGTAAGGTGAGGGGGAGGATATTGTTGGGAGCACATGAGGTCTCAGAAAAGCAGCTATTTACCATTCAATACAGAAATATTTCAATATTTTAACAGCAAATACAGCTGAGTCAGTATGTAACCGCTAATCATCAGCCCTGCAAATGAACACTTATTTTCTGCCATGGTCTATAAGCTCTTTCTCACTTCTGTTTTATCTTTGTATCCCTCAGTCCCTCTGGTCAGTGTTGAATAAATCAGAAGTAACAAATGTGCAGTGGAAATAGAAATGTATGAATGTGCTAAATAATCCAGTGTAAGCCTTCCTGACCTCAAGATTTCTTAAAGAAACAGGAATTGAGGAGTAAAAAGAAGACATAGATGGAGAAAATGGGGGAAAGCGGTGGCAGAAATTTCAAATATTTATAGGCCTTGGCTGCCACTGGAGAGCAGCAGCCATGGTTCTGCTCTACCCTACAGCCATGGGCCTCAGTAAGGGCCACAAGGTGACCAAGAATGTGGGCAAGCCCAGGCCCAGATGCCACCGCAGGTGCCTGACCAAACACACCAAGTTCGTGTGGGATATGATCCGAGAGGTGTGTGGCTTCACTGTGTATGGGCAGCATCCCATGGAGTAGCTCAAGGTCTCCAAGGACAAATGGGCCTTCAAGTTCATCAAGAAAAAGGTGGGAACACACATCTGCATCAACAGGAAGCAGGAGGAGCTGAGCAATGTCCTGGCCGCCACGAGGAAAGTCACTGCCAAGGACTGAGCCCTCTGCCTTGCCCTGCCCTCTGCTGATAATAAAAGCTGCACAGAAAGAAAGAAAGAAATTTCATTTATATACATCTTGTCTCTTCAACTAGGACTACAGCCTCCATTTTGTACACGCTTCATAGCTGTCTTGGGCAGCATGGAAGATCAGATGCACTTAAAATTTAAGCTGGATTTTTTAAAAATTTGAGGTACAATAGTAGCTATTGTAAGGGAATACATTATACTTATGAAACAAACATAGTTACCAAAATAAGTAAGACAGAATAAAACCAATTATTTAAGTCCATTTTTTCCTTTCATATCTGCAAATTGAATTGCCACTATTCTAAATATGTTCAATGCACTAAATGGCAGATTCTTGTCTCTCCTGTCCCACATCCTGTGGTTCTCTTCCCCAGACTTCAGAAAAAATTCCGTGGTCAAAAAGATATGAGTATATAAAAGAGAAAACTGAGTTTTATTTCTTTTTTTTTTTTTTTATAGAGACGAGATTTCACCATGTTGGTCAGGCTGGTCTCAAACTCCCAACCTCAGGTGAGCTACCCATCTAGGCCTCCCAAAGGAGTTTTATTTCTAACTGATGCAAAGGAGACATCAACAGGACAATAAAGACATAAGATAACAAGAAATTAGTTTATGGATGCAAACATAGACACTGTTATACTGTTAAACATGACAATGAAATAAAAGTCTAATTTCTTTGTTTAAAGAATAAAAAAGTCTTTGATTCCGATGTAAATTTAAAAGTATTCTTACGTATCTCTTTTCCAAAGCATCAAAACAACCTTGAATCCTGTCAAGAAATAAATGTTTGATGTCAATTGGACCACATGCAAAGCCAAAAAATTTCCAAGTACAGAATTCATTTACATTCTTTGTTTTGATGTACATTAAGTTGATAACCATCTCACCTTTCCCATTTAATCATTTTTTTAAAACTCCCAGCAACTTTTCATATGTTGATAGAACTTTATAAATAACAGTGAACAATTTTTTGGATCCCGTAATGTTTAGTACCCTGACATGCATATGATAAATTATCAATTTTTAAAATTTTGGTGGGTACCTAGTAGGTGTATATATTTAATATTTTATCACACTTTTAATTTTTATACAAGTCAATTTTCTTTTGAAAACAAAGCTAAATCAGTGTCTTAACAATATATTGAGTTATAATTCTTACAAATTTCTATCAAATTACTTTTAAAAAGAAAGAAGGAAAGTAGGCCAGATGCAGTGGCTCATGCCTGTAATCCCAACACTTTGGGAGGCTGAGGAGGGCAGATCACAAAGTCAAGAGATCGAGACCATCTTGGCCAACATGGTGAAACCCCATCTCTACTAAAAAATACAAAAATCAGCTGAGCGTGGTGGTGAACGCCTGTAGTCCCAGCTACTAGGGAAGCTGAGGCAGGAGAATTGCTTGAGCCCAGTGGGTGGAGGCTGCAGTGATGTGAGATCCCGCCACTGCACCCCAGCCTGGCAACAGAGCAAGATACCATCTCAAGAAAAAAAAAAAAAGAAAGAAAGAGGGAAAGGGAAAGTAGGAAAGAAAGAAATGGTATTTAAAACAATGATCTTACTAAATAAGGTTTTATGGGTAATTTCAGCTGTAATAAAAATAATATTATTCAACTTTTGTGGAATTTCTATTACTTACCATCTGATAATATGCAGTGACCCAGGACATTTTTTATCTTCTCGGAGGATTTTTAAACTGAGGTCTACAAAAACAGAAACACAGTCTATTTTTATCTACTAAATGACTGCTGTACTGAAATTGTCCATGCTAAATAGGGTATTTCCCTTAACTATTTTATTTATGTAACTTATTTAGTTTTATAGCTTATAAAAACATTTTGGATCTCTAAACATCTACTTTAAAAATAAATCCTATGGTAATAAGTAGCTTAGTCTCAATTTTGATTACAGTTAGGAGTTTCCCCCTTCAACAATGTAGCACAACTGAGTTGGCTGCAAAATCAATTTGCGTCACTTCTTTGCCTCTATTGAATTCTAAATAATTATGAGGTAGTGTTGAGACTATCTCCATTAACCAACTTAAAATATACACCTCAATCTCAGTCATTTCCGTGTTATTTCTCTCCCTCTCAGTGAAAAGAAAGGAATAAAAAATTTCACATGGATTATTCTCAAGTATGTTTTTATCTGAAATCTACTTTTTGATACTTAGGAAGAATGGGAATATCATATTAAGAGTTTGGGTTTAGGCCAGGCTCACACCTGTAATCCCGGGACTTTGGGATGCTCAGGCAAGAGGATGGCTTGAGCCCAGAAGGTTGAAATCATCCTGGACAACCTAGTGAAACCTCACCTCTAAAAAAATAATAATTTTAAAAAATTAGCTGGGCATAGTGGCACATGCCTATAGTCCCAACTACTCAGAAGGCTGAGGCAGGAGGATCACTTGAGCCTGGAAGGTAGAAGCTGTAATCCTGTAATGATCATGCCACCATACTCCAGCCTGGACAATGAAATGAAACCTTGTCTCAAAATAAATAGAGTTTTGGTTTAAAGCAATCCAAAATCAATCATGGATTCATGTGTGATTTTGCATAAGTAACTTCACCTTTTCATATTGTTTTCCTATCCTAAATTGATGTCACCTGTATCTCCATCAAGGGATATGAAAATTATTCCATGTTGATATAACATTCAGAAATTACCAGAGTGACACAGGAGTATTAAGCATTTTTATGATGTATATTTCTTTAAGAACAAACATTGAAAGGGAAACATATAACTTCCACGATAACTGTCACAAAAAATAAAGCTATAGGGAATATAGGGATATAGTGTATCACCGCCATTGCCTAGGGTAGTGACTGGCACACAATATCTGCTTATTACCAAAAATATGCCTTTCTCAATTCTATGTTCCAGACAAAAGGGGAAACTGCAACTATATGTTAGATATAAACACATTCACTATTATAAGTTTGTATCTCATAGACCAAAAGATGTATAGCACATATGCATTTTACTGATGCTCTTAAATTGCTTAAGATAATTTTTTGTTTTTTTTTTTGAGACAGAGTCTCACTGTATCACCCAGGCTGGAATTCAGTGGTGCAATCATGGCTCACCAGGCTCAGATGATCCTCCCACCTCAGCCTCCAGAGTAGCTGGAACTACAGGCGCCCGCCACCACGGCCAGCTAATTTTTTGTATTTTTTTGTAGAGACAGGGTTTCACTGTGTTGTTCAGGCTGGTCCTGGACTCCTAGGCTCAAGCAGTCTGCCCACCTTGCCTCCCAAAGTGTTATGATTACACTTTGGATTACAAGCATGAGCCACTGTGCCCAACCAAGAGAATTAGACTGAAATGAGGCCAAGGTATATCATTAAATACAAATGTAAGAAATTTAAGATTAGATTTTGAAAAATAACATCTTATAAGGCAACTTGTAACTCTTTATATTTATCTTCCAAATGACAGTTCCCGTTTTAGTGACAAGTCAACAAGATTCACAATCCAGCTTTTTTTTTTTTTTTAAATACTTTAAGTTCTGGGATACATGTACAGAACATGCAGGTTTGTTACATAGGTATACATGTGCCATGGTGGTTTGCTGCACCATCAACCTGTCATCTAGGTTTTAAGCCCTGCATGCATTAGGTATTTGTCCTAATGCTATCCCTCCCCTTGCCCCTAACTCCCTAACAGGCCCTGGTGTGTGATATTCCCGTCGCTGTGTCCATGTGATCTCATTGCTCAACTCCCACTTACGAGTGAGACCATGCGGTGTTTGATCTTCTGTTCCTGTGTTAGTTTGCTGAGAATGATGGTTTCAAGCTTCATCCATGTCCCCGCAAAGGACATGAATTCATTCTTTTTATGGCTGCATAGTATTCTATGACGTATATGTGCCACATTTTCTTATCCAGTCTATCATTGATGGGCATTTGGGTTGGTTCCATGTCTTTGCTATTGTAAATAGTGCTGCAATAAACATATGTGTGCATATGTCTTTATAGTAGAATGATTTATAATTCTCTGGGTATATACCCAGTAATGGATTTGCTGAGTCAAATGGTATTTCTGGTTCTATATCCTTGAGGAATTGCCACACTATTTTCCACAATGGTTGAACTAGTTTACATTCCCACCAACAGTGTAAAAGCGTTCCTATTTCTCTACATACTCTCCATCATCTGTCGTTTCCTGATTTTTTAATGATTGCCATTCTAACTGGCATGAGGTGGTATTTCATTGCGGTTTTGATTTCCATTTCTCTAATGACCAGTGATGATGAGCTTTTCTTCAGGCTTGCTGTCTGCATAAATGTCTTCTTTTGATAAGTGTCTGTTCATATCCTCTGCCCATTTTTTGATGGGGTTGTTTGTTCTTTTTTTTTTTTTATTGCATTTTAGGTTTGGGGGTACATGTGAAGAACATGCAAGATTGTTGCATAGGTGTTTGTTCTTTTCTTGTAAATTTGTTTAAGTTCCTTGTAGATTCTGGATATTAGACCATTGTCAGATGGATAGATTGCAACAATTTTCTCCCATTCTGTAGGTTGCCTGTTCTCTCTGATGATAGTTTCTTTTGCTGTGCAGAAGCTCTTTAGTTTGATTAGATCCCATTTGGCAATTTTGGCTTTTGTTGTAATTGCTTTTGGTGCTTTAGTTATGAAGTCTTTGCCCATGCCTATGTCCTGAATGGTATTGCCTACGTTTTGTTTTAGGGTTTTTATGGCTTTAGGTCTTACATTTAAGTCTTTAATCCATCTTGAGTTAATTTTTGTATAAGATATAAGGAAGGGGTCCAGTTTCAGTTTTCTGCATATGGCTAGCCAGTTTTCCCAGTACCACCTGTTAAATAGGGAATCCTTTTCTCATTGCCTGTTTTTATCAGGTTTGTCAAAGATCAGATGGTTGTAGATGTGTGGTGTTATTTATGAGGGCTCTGTTCTGTTCCATTGGTCTATGTATCTGTTTTGGTACCAGTACCATGCTGTTTTGGTTACTGTAGGTTTGTAGCGTAGTTTGAAGTCAGGTAGCATGATGCCTCCAGCTTTGTTCTTTTTGCTTAGGATTGTCTTGGCTATATGGACTCTTTTTTGGTTCCATATGAAATTTAAAGAAGTTTTTTCTAATTCTATGAAGAAAATCAGTGGTAGCTTGATAGGAATAGCATTAAATTATAAATTACTTTGGGCAGTATGACCATTTTCACAGTATACAATCCAGCTTTTTAAACAAATAAGATTTTGAAAAATTGTTGAGTCCTAGGTACTTTTTGTTTGTTCGTTTGTTTGTTTGTTTTTGCATCGAAGCTTTGCTCTTGTCACCCAGGCTGGAGTGCAATGGCATGATCTTGACTCACTACAATGTCTGCCTCCCAGGGTTCAAGTGATTCTCCTGCCTCAGCCTCCCACACAGCCGGGATTACAGGCACCAACCACCATGCCCAGCTAATTTTTGTATTTTCAGTAGAGACAGGGCTTCACCATGTTGGCCAGGTTGGTTTCAAACTCCTGACCTCACGTGATCCACCCACCTCAGCCTCCCAAAGTGCTGGGATTACAGGCATGAGCCACCACACCTGGCTGGTACTTGTTTTTATAATAAGAGAAGAAAAGGAACCAGAAATGGCTTATAATATAAGGCAATAAGATAAGCTTAAGGGCACTGAAACAAAAGGAATGAAAGTAGACGACCTGGCAATTGAGAAAAAAGCTAGAACTGATTAGAATAATAATTGTCTTAATATCCATGTTAATCAACAAATGAGTTTGACATTTTTTCCCCAGCATTTTTTAAATATATTAACAGGGAGAAAAGTGTTTCACCTTTGAAATTCCTCAATGCCAAAGTGTACCTTAAACAACAAATTCAGTTAAGGCGCAGAATAGTGCAAATCTACAGCGTTGAAATAGATTTTGATCTGGCTGTTGTTTTTATACTGGCCTTGTCCAAACAGGTTTCTTTTTTCCTCTGTCACCTGGCATCTAGCCAGGGACTAGTAATTCCTATGAGTAAAATCACTACACACAGTAAAATTAAAATGGAAAGTGGATTAGCAAATTGTCTTGAAGAACAGGCCCTTAAGTTGGAATTAGCACACTTTGTGAGAAGTGAAAGGTTTATTACTGTTAAATAGAGAAAGGGGCTACAACAGCCAAAGAGACTATTTAGTTTAACTTTACCATCCAAATGGCGTTCTCCGTAAGAGCTCTCTGGAAACAGGCCCCTTAGGTATGCTATACATGAGATGGAAATAGCAAAAAGTTTCTTCACAATTTTCAATGACTCATGCCCATTAGTGATTCGGGATGGCAAAACTGTTTCCTGGAAAAACAACAAAGGTGAAAAAATATTAGTATTCTTTAATATATTCAGTCCAGCACATTATTACCACAGATATGATGAAAAGATT
Source organism: Ateles fusciceps (assembly GCA_036589455.1). NCBI lineage: Eukaryota > Metazoa > Chordata > Mammalia > Primates > Atelidae > Ateles > Ateles fusciceps. The sequence continues at coordinate 10,658,128 of JAZHEH010000882.1, forward strand.
TCTCAAGACTTCAAATTTGATATCTTTAAAGGTAATCAAAAGGAAACAGAGTTTTGAATATTATGTTAAATTAGATCTTCATAGGCAAGGCAGAGCAAAAAGGCAGAAACAATTACCCAAGTAATTCAAGACTAAAACAATTTATTTCACAATGATCCATGAATAAGAGGCAAAACTGGAGTTTTACTATGATTATATAATCTCATTCCCTCTCATACACTCCTTAGACCCCACTGCAATCTGGATTTTACCCCTCTCTTTTCTATGCTAGTCTCTCCAAAGTCACCAAGTACAATCCTATGGTTGATCTCTTCTCATTCCTCATAATATGTAACTTCTTTGTATTATCTGTCACTGTTACCTATATACTGTCTTCTTCTCCAAGGTACCATAACACTATTTTGGTTTTTCACCTATCCCTTCATATCTATCTCAGTCTCTTTTATTTTTTCTAGTTGTTCTGCCCTTTAAATTTTGGTTCTCCCCTTCTCTCCCAGGACTCCGTCTTCAGGCTTTTTCTCTTTTCAGAGCTGTCTTCTTGAATAATCTTATCTAGTTTCATAGCTTCAGCTACAGCCTATACAGAAAGGATTTCAAATCCCTATTTCTGTTCTGAGTCCCAGTTCTATACTTTTATTTCTTGAACATCTGTGCCTAAACCACCTTGTAGATCCTTTAAACTCAGTTTATCTCCACCACCCCTGGCTAAAACCCGATCCCCAAGTCTCATTCTCAAACTAGTGAATTAGCATTATTCCACTCATCCAAGCTAAAAGCAGCTTCATCTTTGTCTTCTCTCTCCTTCAACCTCACTAAATTCTATTAATTCTCTCTAAAAGAGTTCTCAAATCTATTTTCTCCTTTCCCTTCTCACTGCCACTGGCTTGACTAAGGACAAACTCAATTCTCCCCTTGATTACTGTAGTAGTACCTGATCTCTTTGCTAATAATTATTTTATTCAATCTGTCTTCCCTATTGCTATCAGAATTAATTTTCAAGGACACAAATCTTTTCATGATACTCCCAGTGTTCATTTGGAATAGAGTTCAAGTACCTTAGAGTGGGATTTGAGAACTGTCAAAATCTTATTCTTGTCTAGCTCTCCTGCCTCATCTCACATCCCTTCCTCTCTGCCCACACTCCCTTATTCTCTCCCATGCATCCTATTCTCCAGCCACGTGGAATTGTGGCTATTCATCTACTATTCTACTGCCATGTTTTTCCATACTTTTGTGCTTTTCTTAAGCCAGAGCTCTGAGGAATACTAAGCTTTTGTAAGATGTCACAAAATGTTCTATACAAAGTATCAATACTAGCAATAGTTTCCCACTAAATTTTATGTGTGTGTATATATACAACATAGTAAACAAACTTAAATCATTGTTCTTAAATGAGTAGTCTTCCTTAAGAAACAGTGTGCCATAAAAGGAGTGTGATAAGAGAGTGACTGATAAACGAATTTGTGACTTTTGCTTCAGTATGTAAAGAGTGTCTACCAAGAGTCATCTTGCATATAGAATATTTGCTGATGTATAGGTTGTGCCAGTATCTCAAATTATCATTTCGACATATGTTTGACATACTATGTTTATTGTATACACAATGTTTATTGTTTATGTATTAACATAAAAATAAAAATTTTATCTGTTTGTCATAATTACTCTGTGAAACTGCTTTTTGCTGTCTTCTTTAAGCTAAGCAGAAAATATGTCTCATGAATTCCAGCTGGTGTTGTGTTAATACATCATAATTTTAAAGTATTTTCTAAATATTAACAAATTAGATTATATTAAACTTTAGAACTTCTGTTCATTAATATACTATTAAGAGCAAAGAGGCAACTCAAAGGTGAGAGAAACGATTCTCAATACATAGGTCTTACAAACAATTCATATCCAGAATGTATAAAAAACTAAAATTCTTTAAGAAAGACAATCAAATAGAAAGGTGTCTATTTATGTGAAAATAGACACTTTATAAAAGAGTCTATCCAAATGACCAAAAAACAGATGAACAAGTGTTTAAACTTTATCAGGGAAGTGAGCATTAAAATCACAAGGAGTCTGAGCTTGGTGGCTCACACCTGTAATCCCAGCACTCTGGGAGGCTGAGGCCGGCAGATTACTTAAGGTTAGGAGTTCAAGAGAAGCCTGGCCAACATGGTAAAACTCCCATCTCTACTAAAAATACAAAAATTAGCCAGGTGTGGTGGAGGTCGCCTATAATCCCGCTACTCAGGAGGCGGAGGCAGGAGAACACTTGAACCTGGGAGGTGGAGATCACCGTAAGCCAAGATTATGCCACTCCAGCCTTGGTGGCAGAGTAAGACTCTGTCACTGAAAGTTTTAAGAAGAACATAGAATAATAAAAACTCCTAAAGCTCTTTGGAAAATTGCTTGGCAGTATCTAATAAAGCTAAATATACACATATCCTATGACCTATACTTTACTCATAGGTATACATCTAACACATATGCTTATATGTTCACTAAAGAACATGTATTACAGTATTCAGAAAAGCATTAGTTGTAATAGACCCAAGCTGGAAACCACCCAAATGCTCATCAACAGTAGAATGAATAAAACTGTGGTATATGCCCCCAATGGAGTACTATATAATAATGAGAATGAATGATCTATAACTATACTAAGTAATGTAGATAACTCTCACACACAATGCTGAGCAAAAGAAACCAGATACAAATGAGTATTAGTGTATGATTTCATTTATATAAAGCACAAAATCAGGTGAAACTAATCTATGCTGTTAAATGTCAAGATGGTGGTTTCTCTTGGTGGAGATAGGGGATAATAACTAGAAGACAGGATCTCTTATTACTAGACCCTAGCCAAGACAGACAGCCATTTCTGACTTTTGAACTTCACCAAAGGTAATCCCCCCAGGTGAAACAAGGAAGCCTTAACTAAGGTTATTACTTAACCATGACTGTATGAGGTATTTTCAAACAGGTGATAAGCAGGTTTTACAAAATCTAGAATCTGCAAAGGTAGCTCAGAGAAAGGAAAACTCAAGACAGAAAATCAGAAACTGTCCATGAGAGGAAAAGAATCAATAAATGGCAGAGTTACACAAATAACAAAAAAAGGACTCATTCCCTAGACCTGGAATTAAACCTGTGACACCACTGTAAAAGAGCAGAGCTTTAGCTTCTGAGTTAATACATAGGGTAGCTACCATTGCTCTTCCTAAAGGAGGCTAAGGCAGTCATTTTCAAGCCTGCAAAGGACTTAACTGCTCAAAAAAATTCTTAAGCCTAGGCACAACACTATCATGTGTCCTTTCAGACTCACCTCTTGAAAATTCATGCCCTCTGGATGTCAGAGACCAAGAGAGGGGACCCCAACATGGTCCCAAAATTAAACTTTTCAGGTCATAAAATGAAAGGGAAACTTCATCCAGTATTGGTTTCAGGGACTCAAAGCAATGTTTGTAATGGACCAGTCTGCCAAACTGGCTTGAACAGTGGGCTTATAGGGGTCCTAAGCCTATGTTCCATCCTATGGTACCCCTTTTCCATTATAGAGTGACACAGAAAGATAAATTCATAGCAAAAAGTACACCAGATTCATCACAGCTAAGACTAGTCTCACAAATCCTTTTTTTTTTTTTTTTTTAGTTAATCAAACCCTTGCAGAGGAGACAAACACTGACATTTACCATTCACACACACACACACACACACACATACACACACACACACACGCACAGAGAGAGAGAGAGACAGAGACAGAGAGAAAGTGAGACAGAGAAAGAGACAGAGACACGGAGAGACCAAAAGCCTGGCTGGTAAGAAATTCTTATGCTTTTTGCTGGCATACCAGGTTTCCAGGTTCTCTGTCTGCAGCTTCCAAAAGAACAGAATGGCTTTTGATAACCCTGCTTGCTGCTGTGGGGGCCAAGCTGTGTTACAAAAGAAAATCACCCTTTTCTGTTTTATGGAACCATAGACAAAAGCCTCTCAGTTTTGCCAGATGCCTCCCAATGGGCTGCACGCAGGCACAGAATTAACATTTTCTATCCCAGTCGAGCCAAATAAAAATAACAAAACAGACACCGGTCACCTCACTCAGCACCCAGTATTGACGTGGCAAGGCTCAAACTTTTTCCCACTGGTTTCTGCTGTCTTTGATTCACTCAAGGTGGGGAGGGATAACCTCCAACCAGGAATTCAGGGATCTGGACAAGATGAAGGAGTAGATGGTACTCTGAGTAAGACATGTTGAGCTTCCACTAACAATTTCTTCAAGGTTCATGAAATGTGACCAGACTTAAGGAGGGTTCTCAGAGTTAGACATAAGTGACTTCTGTAAGCAACAGAAGGCCTTCCAAACTAAGATCCCTAACCAAGAATTCCAACAGTATTCCTTTCAAACTAACATCCTGTTCTCTGTCTGAGAAATCTCCCTGAAATCTTCACAATTGAAGAGAAATTTCCTGAACCAAGACTCTACCATTTAGGGAGAAAGGACGGAGGTATTGGCATCACCAACAATACCCACCAGACCAGTTTAAAAATCTTTCCAAGAACTATTTCTCTATTTCAATTAAATCCATGCACCATGGGTTGGCAGTGCCCCACTGGTAGAGACAGTGCCAGAGTCAGCCCACAGTCCAAGAGAACTAGGCAGCCCCTTGGTCTAGACTTTGGATCCATCACCAGAGAGGGGATACCAAACCACGGGCAGGTAGCCACAAGGGCGATCCTGGACAAGCCCCCACATTTGTAACTACCCAACAGGTTCTCCTTACCAGCTGCCTAGACAAAGTTAATTTATCAAGACAGAGGAATTGCAATACAGAAAGAGTAATTCACAAAGAACTGAACGTACAAGAGTCAAGAATTTTATTATTACTCAAATCAGTCTCCTCAAATTCTTGGGGCTCTGTCTAGGCAACAGGCAGAGAGCCCACTGGGTGGTTACAATGTCTTATACATGTTTGTGAACCCACTACCTAGCTCAGTGTTTGGCACATACTTCTGAGTAAATAAATGTTTGCTAAACTAAACAACAAGCATTTACTGATTGCCAGTGTTCATAACATAATGAGAATGCAAAGAGATCAAAAGATTAGCCATGTAGAATATAAATCCCATTAATTTAAAAATATGCGTGGTAGTGTATGTGTACATAGAAAAAGAAGGAATAAAGGAGTCTTAGATCTACTAAGTTTAGTAAATGTGATTCAATGTTAAAAGGAAAAAGCAAATTTCTGAGTAATGCTTATAGAACGATTTTACTTTGTAAAGTGAATAAACAAATCCCTATATTGCCATATATGATCAACCCGCATTATTAGTAGATTCCATATTTGTGAATTTGTCTACTCACTAAAATTTGTAACCCTCAAATTAGCACTCTTTCGTTTTTGTGATTACGCGTGGATGGGAGCAGAGAAACAAAAAATTTGAGTTATCTGAAGCACACGTTCCCAGCTGATGTCAAACAAGGCCATGCTCTGCCTTCTTGTTTCAGCTCTCATACTATACACATGTCTTTTTCTTGGTCTACTTAGTACCCTAGTTTTTGTATTTTTCTTTTTTGTGTGTGATTTTGCTGTTTAAAATGGCTCCTAAGTATAGTGCTGAAGTGCTGATTAGGGTTCCTAAATTCAAAAACATTGTGATATAGCTTACAGGGAGAACACATGTGATAGATAATTTTTTAATTTTTTTAGAGACAGGGTCTCACTCTGACCCAGGCTGGAGTACAATGGCACTATCATAGCTCAGTGCAGCCTCAAACTCCTGGGCTCATTCAATCTTCCTGCCTCAGCCTCCCAAGTAGCCAGGACTACAGGCACACACCACCACATCTGATTACTTTAAAAAATTATTTTATAGTGACAGGGTGTCACTATGTTGCCCAGGCTGGTCTCAAACTCCTGGTTTCATGAGATCCTCCCACCTTGGCCTCTCAAAGTACTGGAATTAGAGGCATGAACCACATGCCAAGCCTATATGTTAAATAATTATCATTCAAGCATGAGTTATAGTGCTGTTTGCTGTAAGTTTAATGTTAATGAATCAACAATATATATTAAGTGTCTCTAAACAAAAACAGACATAAAACAAGTTATATGATTGGCTGACAAAAATACCATGACCAGAAGATCACAGGAACCTAATCCTATATTTCCCTCAGAGCAGCAGTTCAGTACTTGCTAATTCATTCCTCATAACAACTTTATAGAACATGACTATCAGGAAAAACTAGAATCAGTTCTGTGTGTGTATAGATGATTGTGTATGTATGTATGAGAAAGGAAAAAGGAGTAGAAATAAGTGTGTGAAGTTATTAATACTAATCACTTCAGAGGGTGACTTGAGGATAGAGGGATATGAGGGAGGCAACATGGTGGAGTGTTTAAAAGCATAGACTCTGAAGCCAAACAGTCAGATGTAAATCTTTGTTCTGCTACTAACAAGCTGCATGATCTCCAGAAGGGGTCAGTAAGCTTTTTCAGTAAAAGGCAGATAAATATTTCAGACTCTGCAGTTAATTTCATGCCATTGTAGCATGAAAGACGCCATAAACACTTTATAACTGGATGGGTGTGGCTATAATCCAATAAAACTTTATTTATAAGAACTGTTGGCAAGCTCCTAATCATGCATAAATTACTTAACCTCTCTGCACCTCAATTCCTTCATCTGTAAAATATGGGTAGTAGTTATACCTACTGTTTTTTGTTTTTTGTTTTTTTTTTTTTGAGATGGAGTCTTGCTCTGTTGCCCAGGCTGGAATGCAGTGGCAAGATCTCGGCTCACTGAAACCTCCACCTCCCGGGTTCAAGTGATTCTCCTGCCTCAGCCTCCCAAGTAGCTAGGATTACAGGTATGTGCCACCATGCCTGGCTAATTTTTTTGTATTTTTAGTAGAGACTGGGTTTCTCCATGTTAGTCAGGCTGGTCTCAAACCCCCGACCTCAGGTGATCCACCCACCTCAGCCTCCCAAAGTGCTGGGATTACAGGCGTGAGCCACCACGCCCAGCTGCTTATTTCTTATTTTGAGCCAAGGAATATGCTAGGTTTTCCTCAGGGAATTCTCTCCCCCTCTCTGTAAATTATCTTCATCACTCAAGGTCTGTCCACCTTCAGTCTTACCTCTTTCATGAGGAATATACAAAGCATTCCAGGCCACATGAAATCTCTAAATTCCTATAATTTACATTATCTTACTTTTCACATATATATAAATCATATATCACTTTGTATATTGACTTAACTCCTAACCAGATTATAAACTTCTGGAAGATGAAGATCATACTTTTGTATTTTGTCAGTGAATAACACAGTATTATGAATTATTATATTACATAATATTGAGTCTCAATGAATAAACAAATGATGCATTAATGAATGTCATGAGACAAATTTTACTACATGCCTGGCACCTGGGATGCTCCCCCAGACTCCTAGCATCGAAGTTTCTCTCAGTGCTCTCCCTTTCTGTTCTTATAATTACACCATGGTGTGCAACACAAGTTTCCTAACACTTTAGGAAGCCAATGTCTAACAAAGAACCATTCTCTTTAAACATCTTCTTGTTTATGATTTATTTTGCTCTAGAAGATCTAAATATATTGCATAAACATGAAACAAGCACTCAGTAAGTAACTTTGTAGAAATTTATTTTAATTTTCTGGTCCTCGGTCTATTAGGCAGTTAAAATGTACGCACACCCCCCACAGAGTACTATGTGCCAATTAACTGATAAAACTGCTGCTTAAAAACACATACACACAAAGATTAAAATCATAATTCTAAACTAACTCATTATATGGTCATTGATTTTCTTTTAATTCTTAACAAATACCTTAGATGCTTTGCGTATTGTGATGGAGTGAGAAAGCTGAGCTGTTGCCATAGTAGGAATGTATCAGGATTCTTTCAACAATTCTAACCTATTTAAAAAAAATTAATTAATTAGAGACCTTGCCAAATATAATGCTTTTTCCCTTACTCTGTCCAAAAATGATACTGAAAAAGTCTAAAAGCAAACCAAAAATTAAAATCAACAACAGTTAAGTATAAACTGTTTTCCAGATTGTTCAGTTTAGAAAGAAATTTACCAAGCTACATTTTGAAGAAGCAAAGGAAGAATAAATGTTAAGATAATTCTATCAGGCCCTATCTAAACTATAAAATGAATTTCAGTTGGAAAAAGTAGCTATTGTTAATTTTCCAAAGGAGAACTACATAATTAGAATTTGACATACTCATTGGGAAATAAGTTTAATAAACATTTTATCTACAAATTTGGCATAAGATCTCTGGATTAATTTTCCATCTATTTAATGAAAATTGTAAAATTATTTATTTTTTCACAAATATATTTGGAGGAGAAAAATACATTGCAAATCACCTACAGACTCAATATATATTACTCATCCTTGTTATTCTCTCAGAGTAACAATGCTCTGTATATGGCAAGGGCTCAAAAACATTTCTTAAATTAACTTCATACGTAACTTATTTCCAAATTCAACTCAAAAGTTAATGTTTACACTTCATACCCATTAAAATAGCTATTCATCCAACTAGCTGAAAAAGAAATTGAGAGAAATCTCATCTACAATACGTACCAAAAAATTAGCCAGGAATAAATTTAACTAAGAAAGTGAAAAATTGCTACAATGAGCTGGGCTCGGTGGCTCACGCCTGTAATCCTAGCACTTTGGGAGGCTGAGGTGGGTGGATCACCTGAGGTCAGGAGTTCAAGACCAGCCTGGCCATCATGGTGAAACCCCATCTTTAAAAAAAAAAAAAAAAAAAAGATTGCTACAATGAAACTACGAAATGCTGATGAAAGAAATTGATCAGGGCCAGGCACAGCGGCTCATGCCTGTAATCCCAGCACTTTGGGAGGCCAAGGCGGGTGGATCACCTGTGGTTGGGAGTTCAAGACCAGCCTTACCAACATGGAGAAACTCTGTCTCTACTAAAAATACAAAATTAGTGGGAGTGGTGGCGCATGCCTGTAATCCCAGCTACTCAGGAGGCTGAGGCAAGAAAATCACTTAAACCTGGGAACTGGATGTTGTGGTGAGCCAAGATTGTGCCATTGTACTCCAGCCTGGGCAACAGAGTGAAACGCTGTCTCAAGAAAAGAAAAGAAAGAAATTAAACAGAACACAAAAAAATGGAAAGGCATCCCATATTCATTGATTGGAAGAAATTAGTATTGTTAAAATGATCATATTAATTATCCAAAATAATCTAGAGATTCAAATGCAATCTCTATCAAAATACCAATTGCATTCTTCATAGAAATGGAAAAAACAACCCTAAAATTCCTACGGAACCACAAAAGACTCTGAATAGCTAAAGTAATCCTGAGCAAAAAAGAACAAAGTTGGAGGCATCACATTATCTTCAAAATATACTATGAAGTCATAGTAACCAAAACAGCATGCTACTGGTATACAAAAACATACATAAAACAATGGAACAGAATAGATAACCCAGAAATAAATCTGTATATTTACAGCCAACTGATTTTTGACAAAGGTACCAAGAACATACACTGGGGAAAAGACACCCTTGTCAATAAATGGTTCTGGAAAAACTGGATATCCACAGCAGAAGAATGAGAGACCCCTGTCTCTCATCATATACAAAAATAAACTCAAAATAGATTAAAGACTTAAATGTAAGACTCAAAACTATAAAACTTAGGGAAAATGCTTCAGGACATTGGTCTGGGCAAAGATTTTATGGGTAAAACTTCAAAAGCACAGGTAACAAAAGCAAAAATAGACAAATGAGATTATATCAGACTAAAAAGCTTCTACAAAGCAAAGTAAATAACCAACAAAGTGAAGAGACAGCCTATAGAATAGGAGAAAACATTTGCAAACTATTCATCCAAGAAAGAATTAATATCCAGATTATACAAGAAGCACAAGCAACTCAAAAGCAAAGAAAAGCAAAGGATCTAAATAGACATTTCTCAAAGGAAGGCATACAAATGGCCAATAAGTATATGAAAAAATGCTCAACATTATTAATCATTAGAGAAATGTAAATCAAAACCACAATGAGATATCATCTCACACAGTTAGAATAGCTATTATTGAAAGAACAAAAAATGGCCAGGCGTGGTAGCTCATGTCTATAATCCCAGCACTTTGGGAGGCAAAGGTGGGTGGATCACCTGAGGTCAGGAGTTTGAAACCAGTCTGGTGAAATCCTGTCTCTACTTAAAATACACACACACACACACACCCACACACACACCCACACACACACACATTAGCTGGGTGTGGTGGCACATGCCTGTAGTCCCAGCTACTCAGGAGGCTGAGGCAGGAGAATCTCTTGAAGCTGGGAGGCAGAGGTTGCAGTGAGCTGAGATCATGCCACTGCACTCCAGCCTGGGCAACAGAGCAAGACTCTGTCTCAAAAAATGAAATAAAATAAAATAAAAGGACAAAAAATAATGAATGCTGGCAAGGATGCAGAGAAAAGAAAATTCTTATACACTGTTGGTAGGAATGCAAATTAGTACAAGCATTATGGAGAACAGTATGGAAGGTCCTCAAAAATCTTAAAATAGAAATACCATATAATCCAGCAATCCTACTATTAGGTATTTATCCAAAGGAAAAGAACTCAGTATATGGAAGAGACATCTATACCTCCATGTTTATTGCAGTACTATTCACAATAGCCAAGATATGGAATCAACCTAAGTGTCCATCGACAGATGAATGCATAAAGAAAATATAGGGCACAAATCGGATAGGGATCCAAGATGGCCGAATAGGAACAGCTCTGGAGTGCAGTTCCCAGCGAGAACAACACAGAGGGTGAGTGATCACCACATTTCCAAACGAGTTATTACTGCCCACAGACCAGGAGATTCCCGGGCTGAAAAGCACCACAAGTTTCCAGCACAGCTGTTTCAGCCAGCGCAGTGGGTCTCCGCACAAAAACTCACACAAATCTGGACAGCCATTTCAACTGGCGCCTGGGAGACAGAGCTGCCCATTCGACTGAAAAAAAGGGGGCTGAAACAGGGAGCCAGGTGATCTGGCTTGGCAGGTCCCACCCCCACAGACCAGCAATCTGAAATGCTCTGGATTGAGAGTCTCACAGCAAGCACTGCTGGACCCTGGACAGTCCAGCTCTCTGGGGGGGAAGGGCATCCGCCATTACCGAGGCAGTCCGCCATTACCGAGGCAGTCTACCATTACCGAAGCAGTCCACCATTACTGAAGCAATCCACCATTACTGAGGCAGTCTGCCATTACAGAGGCAGTCCACCATTAGTGAAGCAGACTGCCATTACCAAGGCAGTTCTAACTATACCTCTATAAACAAAACCGCAAGGAAGTTCACACAGCAGCTTGGCAGAGCCCACAGCAGCTCAGCAATGCCTCTGCTGTCAGACTGTGACTAGGCTACCTCCTAGCTTGGCAGGGCATCTCTGAAAAAAGGTAGCAGCACGTCAGGAACTTATAAATAAAGCCCCACCTTCCCAGGACAGAGCACCTGAGAAAAAGGCGGTTATGAGTTCCACTGCAGCAGACTTAAATGTACCTGCCCAGCAGCTCTGAACGGAACAACGGGGCTCACAGCTCAGCACTTGAGCTCCTATAAAGGTTAGACTGTCTCCGCAAGCAGCCCCCTGACCCCCATATATCCAAAGAGACACCTCATAAAGGAGAGCTCAGGCTAACATCTGGTGGGTATCCTTCTGGGACAAAGATAACAGAAGAAAAAACTGGCAGCAACCCTTACTGTTCTGCAGCAGCTGCAGGTGATTCCCAGGCAAGCAGGGTCTGGAGTGGACCTCCAGCAGTCCTACAGCAGAGCAGCCTGACTGTTAGAAGGAAAACTAAAAAAACAGAAAGAAATAATTTTATCATCAACAAAAAGGATGTCCACTCAGAAACCCCATCTGAAAGTCACCAACTACAAAGACTACAGGTAGATAAATCCACAGGAAGAAACCAGTGCAAAAAGGACAAAAACACCCAAAACCAGAATGCCTCTCCTCCTCCAAGGGATCACAACTCCTCACCAGCAAGGGAACAAAGCTGGATAGAGAATGAGTCTGATGAATTCACAGAAACAGGCTTCAGAAGGTGGGTAATAACAAACTTCTCTGAGCTAAAGAATGTGTTCTAACCCAATGCAAAGAAACTAAGAACCTTGAAAAAAGGTTTGACAAAATGCTAACGAGAATAAACAGCTTAGAGAAGAATATAAATGACCTGATGGAGCTGAAAAACAACACGAGAATTTCACGAAGCATACACAAGTTTCAATAGCCGAATCAACCAAGCAGAAGAAAGGATATCAGATTGAAGATGAACTCAATGAAATAAAATGAGAAGGCAAGATTAGAGAAAAGAGAAAAGAAATGAACAAAGCCTCCAAGAAATATGGGATTATGTGAAAAGACTTAATCTACATTTGATAGGTGTACTTGAATGTGACAGAGAGAATGAATTCAAGCTGGAAAATACTCTTCAGGGTATTATCCAGGAGAACTTCCCCGACCTAGCAAGGCAGGCCAATATTCAAGTCAAGGAAATACAGAGAACACCACAAAGATATTCCTCAAGAAGAGCAACCCCAAGGCACATAATCATCAGATTCACCAGTGTTAAAGTGAAGGAAAAAATGCTAAGGGCAGCCAGAGAGAAAGGTCAGGTTACCCACAGAGGGAAGCCCATCAGACTCACAGCAGATCTCTCAGCAGAAACCCTACAAGCCAGAAGAGAGTGGGGACCAATATTCAACATCCTTAAAGAAAATAACTTTCAACCTAGAATTTCATATCCAACCAAATATAGGCTGGGGTGGGCAGCTAATGTCTGTAATCCCAGCACTTTGAGAGGTTGAGGCAGGCAGATCGCTTGAGCCCAGGAGTTCAAGACCAGCCTAGGCAGCATGGTACAATCCTGTCTGTACAAAAAAATACAAAAATTAGCTGGGTGTGGTGGCACACACCTATAGTCCTAACTACTTGGGAGGCTAAGGTGGATCACTTGAGCCTGGGAGTTCGAGACCGCAGTGAGCCATGATTGCACCACTGCACTCCAGCCTGGGCAACAGAGCAAGACCCTGTCTTAAAAAAAAAAAAAAAAGAAAAAGAAAAAGAAAAAAAATATATGGTATATATACACAATGGAATACTATTTGGCCATATTCAGCCATTTAAAAAAAGAATGAAAATCTGTCATTCACAGCACAGAGATTAGCCTAGAGGACATAATGTTAAGTTAAATAAGTCAGGTACAGAAAGATAAATACCGTTTGTTCTCAAGCACCTGGGAGCTAAAACAGATGAGCTCTTAGAAGTAGTTATTAGAAGCTAGGAAAGGTAGCCAGGAGGGGATTGGATAGGGAGAAGTTAGTTAATGGATACAAAATTACAGCTAGATAGGAGAATAAATTCTATTGTTCTATAGCACTGTAGAATGACCACAGTTAACAAGATTTATTGTATATTTTCAAATAGCTAGAAGAGAGGATTTTTGAATGTTCTCAACACAAAGAATGATAAATGTTTGAAGTGATCAATATGCTAATTACTTTGACTTGATTATTACATATTGTATACATGTATCAAACTATTACTCTGTACACCATAAATATCTACAATTACTATGTGTCAATTAAAAATTTTATAAATGGTTATTCAAAAATGGAAAAGGGTAAATTGGTAAAGTTGTGGAGAAATTAAAAGACTTATGCATTGCTGGTAGGAACAAAAATGCTGCAGCCATTGTGGCAAACAGCATGGTATTCCTCAAAAAGTTAAACAGTATATATGCACAATGGAATACTATTCAGCCATATTCAGTCATTTAAAAAAAGAATGAAAATCTGTCATTCACAGCAACAGAGATTAGCTGGGCGTGGTGGCATGCACCTAGAGTCCCAGCTACTTGGGAGGCTAAGGTGGATCCAGCATTTCCATCTCTAGGTATATATTCAAAAGAATTGAAAGCAGGGACTCAAACAGATACTCGTACACCAATGCTCATAGCTGCGTAATTCATATTAGCCAAAAGGTGGAAATGATTCAAATGTCTATTAACAAATGAATGGATAAAGAAAATGTGGTATTTAAGATGGAATACTATTCAATTTTTTTTTTTTTTTTGAGATGGGGTCTCCCTCTGTCACCCAGACTGAAGTGCAATGGCATGATCTCAGCTCACTGCAACCTCCAGCTCCCCACGTTCAAGTGATTCTCCCACCTCAGCCTCCCGAGTAGCTGGGACTACAAGCACTTGCCACCACACATGGCTAATTTTTGTATTTTTTGTGGAGATGGGGTTTTGCCATGTTGCCCAGGCTGGTTTTCGGCTTCTGGGCTCAGGCAATCCACCTGCCTCATCCTCCCAATGTGCTAGGGTTACAGGAGTGAGCCACCACACCCAACCCCTATTCAATCTTAAAAAGGAATGAAGTTCTGATACATGCTACAATGTGAATAAATCTTGAAAACATTATGCTAAGTGAAAATCCAGACATAAAAGAACAAATATTATATGATCCCACTTACATGAAGTACCTAGAGTAGGCAAATTCATACAGACAGAAAGTAGAATAGAGGTTACCAGGTGCTAGTGGGGTTGAAGGAATAAAGAATTTAATAGGTGTAGAGTTTCTGTTCAGGATGATGAAAAGTTTTAGAAATGGATAGTGATAATGGTTGCACAACATTGTAAATGTGCTTAGTGTCACTGAGTTGTACACATAGAGAAGCTGAGGTGTTGAGTTTTATATTGTAGTTTACCACGATAAAAAAAAGTTAATATTTAAAATACAACTAGTTTTTACCCTATTGTTTTGTTACTATAACAAAAAGAACCAGTCAGGCATGGTGGCTCACACCTGTAATCCCAGCACTTTGGGAGGCTGAGATGGGTGGATCACAAGGTCAAGAGATTGAGACCATCCTGGCAAACATGATGAAATCCCATCTTTACTAAAAATACAAAAATTAGCTGGGTGTGGTGGGGTGTGCCTATAGTCCCGGCTACTCAAGAGGTTGAGGCAGGAGAATCACTTGAACCCAGAAGGCAAAGGTTGCAGTGAGCCAAGATCACGCCACAGCACTCCAGCCTGGGTGACAGAGTGAGACTCCATCTCAAAAAAAAAAGCAAATTATCCCTTTTCTTTACAAAGTCTTAATTTAATTGCAATTGGGGCAATTGGGGCTTCTTTTCGAAGTTTTATGAAGTTCTGACTAAAATACTCATAAAATAACCTCTTGATAGCCTGTGACCAGTTTTTGTATATCAATTAATGCAAGATTCTTGAAGATTTTACCAAGAAAAGAGGGCAGAATTATTTGAGAACACTGCCACAAGGTGGTGATACAGATTATAAACAGGTGGTAATATTTAATTTCTCTCAAATTACTTCTTCAGAGTGGCACTAGGGGACACTCTTTTACAATATTTTACATATGAGACTGAAAACCACCAAATAGTCCTTTAATCCTTAAAGATTCCAAGGTATCTTTTCTTGACTTCAGAGTACAACATTCATATCTGACTCAACACATCAGTTGTTCCCCTTAAATTTCAAAAAAAATAAAATGGGAAGCAAGGCAGCTATAAGAGTTTAAGATCTAGTCCCAATCCATTAAACCATGATTACCCACTACTGGGGTAGTTATTAGTCTTAGAGACAATAAATAAGAGAAATCATGATTTTTAAATAGTTTTCTATATTAGCGGGGTTTTAAAAATTTCTGTATGAGCATAAGACATTCTGATGGCATTTCTAGAGAATCAAGTTCTGAAAATAGCATCAGCCAATTAGAACACAATGCATTACTACATCCATATTTTTGCAATGTATGGATGGCCTAAATTAAATTTATATTACCATTGAAAACTCTGAGGCATTCAGGCCATTTGCTTTTGAAAAAGGATTCAAGCTAGTTAATATTAGCATTTGGTAAATTCCTTAGGAATTAATATTTATAAAAGTAAAATTAAATTTTATACACACATATATACAGAGAAAAATAACCAGCAGTATAATCTAGTAGAAAGAGGCTTTAGAGTTAAGAAACCTAAGTTGAGACTCTGACTCAGCTACCTAGCAGCTGGCATGGCCAGGCACAGTGGGTGATGACTGGATCATGTGGGCAGTTTCTTACGAATAGTTTAGCCCTATAGCCTCAGTGCAGTTCTTGTGATAGTGGTGAGTGAGTTACTGCAAGATCTGGTTGTTTAAAGGTGTGTAGGATCTTTTTTCCGCTTCTCTCTCTCTCTCTCAACTGCTCTGGCCATGTAAGATATGCCTGCTTCTCCTTTGTCTTCTGCCACAATTCTAAGTTTCCTGAGGCCGCCCCAGAAGTCAGGCAGATGCTACCATGCTTTCTGTACAGCATGCCGAATTGTGAGCCAATGAAACCTCTTTTCTTTATAAATTACCCAGTCTCAGGAATTTCTTTATAGCAATGCAAGAATGGACTAAACAGAACTCTTCTTTTTTACTTCTACCACATACTCCTTGGATGAACAAATACACTCCCATTGTTTCAATTATAATTTATATCCTATTGATTCTTACATGTGTATCCCCAGCCCAGGTCTTTCTCAGAAGTTGCTGACTTGTTCCTCTTAACTGATCATAAGATTATTCCACTTTGATGTTCTCAACACATCCAAATGCAGTAGCATGATCTGTCACCTAGGCTGGAGTTCAGTGGCATAATCGCAGCTCATTACAATCTCAAACTTCTGGGCTCAAGTGATCCTCTCACCTCAGCCTCCCAAGTAGCTGAGACTATAGGCATGCACCACCATGCCCTGCTAATTTTATTTTTTATTTTTGTAGAGTTGGGGGATGGGTTTCACTATGTTGCCCAGACTGGCCTTAAACTCTTGGCCTCAAGTGATCCTCCCACTTTAGCCTCTCAAAGTTTTGGGATTACACACGTGAGCCACCACACCATGCCTTCAATTGCCCTAGTTTAAATGGTGACACAATTACTTCCTATTTTACCCCTACTATGTGTGAGTCCAAGATTCACATGAAGATTAGACAGCTGCTATTTAGTTTACTAAGGCCTAAACCACTTTTTAAAACCATTCCAAGTGAAGCAAAAGCCAAAGTTTTATTACATTTTCCCAAATATTATCATAGTTGATTTATGAAGGCTCTCTATCCATCTTTCTCAATCTCAAAAATAATTTTTTATAAGAAAATCCCCTTTCTATCAAGTGAACACTATCCAATAGCTGGATTCTGAAATGCAACTATATGACCTTCCTTACATGTGCATGTTATTAAGGATGGCTTTACTCAAAAGAAGTGTATGTTAACATAAATGGGTTCAACAGATTCATAAAGCTGGAAGGGAGCAGAGACATCCTCCAACCCCTTCCATTTAAAGAGATCCAATTCTGTGGAGGAAGGATCTTTTTTTCAACAAATTATGCTGAAACAAAAGGACATCGGGGAGGGAAAAGAAAGAGAGGACGAAAAGAACCTTTACCTAAATCTCACACTGTATACAAATATTAATGCAAAATGGATCATGGATTTAAACCTAAACATAAAACTATAAAGGAAGGTGAGGCTAAGCAAGAGAACCTGGTTTGCCAAAGTCCACCTAGTTAGTTAGACATTCCAACAGAGCTTGCTTCAATAAATTATTCACCATTTTAACAAATTCCATTTGGCCCTGGTAATTTCCCTACCTGTGCTCATTCAGAGTAAATGGTTTTCACTATATTAATTGAGTATTTGTCCATACTCTTTTGACTTTTTAATATCTTTTTCATGCTATTTCAAATCATTCATTCAACGTCTACGAGGGCAACTATGATGTGCCAGGCAATGTGCATGATGACAAGATGTAAAATACTGTTCCTAGCTCAACAGATTGATGATCCAATGGAGGAGAAATTAGATTATGATCCTGATGAGATTAAAAACCCGTTTAGGGGCCAGAACTACCCCCTCATTTCTACCAGCTGAGTACACGATGTACTGCACATTCTGTCCAGTGCTCTGGGCACTGGGAAGCATTTTGGTGATTGGCTAATCTTGAGGTTCAAGACACTCTCACCCTCTGAACTGTTTAGAGAACTGAAGTCCACAGGGATTAATTGGCAAATCCTCACTAAATCGAAAGGGGAGCTGAGGTCAAGGTGGGTGGGGTGGCTCCTCCCCACCTCTCTCACCTCTTGGCCTGTACCAGGTATTGATCCTGGCAGAAAACCTCAATAGCTGGGGGAGAATCAGACCCAGGTAAAATAAACCCCAAAAGCTCCACCACGCAAAGCCCCCTCCAATGCAGGGCACAGACGTCATCTGCCCTATCAGCCTTATCATGGCTCATTATGGCTGCTGCTTCCTCAGCAAGTTTGATGATTTCATGTCCAGAAAAATCTGACTTTTTTTTTTTTTTTTTTGAGATGGAGTCTCATTCTGTAGCCCAGGATGGAGTGCAGCAGCAACCTCCACCTTCTGGGTCCTGGTTCAAGCAATTCTCCCGCCTCAGCCTGCCCAGTAGCTGAGGTTACAGGCGCCTGCCGCCACGCCCAGCTAATTTTTGTATTTTTAGTAGAGACGGAATTTCACCATGTTGGCCAGGCTGGTCTTGAACTCCTGACCTCGTGATTTGCCTGCCTCGGCATCCCAAAGTGCTGGGATTACAAGCATGAGCCAACGTGCCCGGCCTGAACAACCTGAATTTCAAAGCTACTTGGGTGCTCTCTGTCCGGTTCTGGGGGGAATTCGCCTCAGTTTTGCCTTCCTCCTCAGCCTTCTGCCCTCCCGCTTCTCTTCACAGTACCTTTGGCCCCCCACGAAAAATACTTTCAAATCCAACTTAAAGCCTTAAGCAATAAGAAAAGAAAACAAAAGTTTAACGTAAAGACAGAATTAACAACGCCCAAGCGCCCTCTCCGGCCGGAGACCTCGCGTCAGAACTGCCCTCACCTGAGCTTGTCGACGCCTCCCTCCCACCCGCAGTCAACGGCCTTTTCCGGCCCAAACCCGCGCCTCGTCTCATGAATAGTCAACGAGGGCTTTCTGGGCGGGACCAGAGGCTTCCTCATAAATAATTCATGACGCGGCCCTGGCTGGCCAGGGGCGACCGGCCTCGCTAGACTTCATGAATATGCAAAGCAGGGGCAAGCGGCGGCTAGCCTGCCCCGCCCGCCAGGCCCGTCAGCTGCAGCTTCTCAGGCGGGGGCTGCACGAGGACCTAACGCAGCTATCGGTCGGAGGCCGCCCTCCTGGGCCACCTGTACAGCGACAGCCTGCTCCAGAGCTTCCTGAGGAGGCGCTTGCCCGCCAAGGTTAGGACTCGAGGGACCGTGGGGTTCGGGCGGGCCAGGACGCCAGGCCGGCGGGTCCCGGAGAGGCCTGAGGCCGGCGCCGGGCGGCGTTGGGGAGGGGAGCGAAAGCCTCTGGGACTCGGGGAGCCGAGTTAGAAGAAGGCCCGAGGGGGTGCGGCGCGGCGCGGCGCGGTGGCTCCCCCTGGGATCCCAGCACTCTAGGAGGCCGAGGTGGGCGAATCACTTGAGGTCAGGAGTTGGAGACCAGCCTGGCCAACGTGGCGAAACGCCCGTCTCTACTAAAAATACAAAATTTAGCCGGGCGTGGTGGCGCGCGCCTGCAGTCCCAGCCACTTGGGAGGCTGAGGCAGGAGAATCGCTTGAATCCGGGAGGCGGAGGTTGCAGTGAGCCAAGATCGTGCCACTACACTCCAGCCTGGGTGACAGAGCGAGACTCCGTCTCAGTTTTTTAGAAGTACAAAAATTAGTTGGGCCATCATGGCGCGCGCCTGTAGTTCCAGCTCCTAGGGAGACTGAAGTGGGAAGATGGCTTGAGCCCGGGAGTTTGAGGTTGCAGTGAGCGGCGATGGCGCCATTGCACTCCAGCCTGGGCGACAGAGGGAGACCCTGTCTCAAAAATAGAAAAAAAAGAAAAGAAAGAAAAAAGACATAAGGCCAGAAGGCCAGAGCTTTCCAATGCTTGAGGGCATGAGCAACCTCCTCACTCTACCTTGGACTTGCCTTTGTATTCTTTTAACATTAATTTGTAATTAGGCAAATTATGCAAACAAAACATGAATATATTCTCTTTTGTGCTCTACTCCTAATCTCTGTTTTTTCTGCCCTGGTAACTGTGGGAGTAGTTGGGGGTGTGGCTCCTTGGATCCTTTCTCACCTGTTTAGGTAGTTATTTCGTATCCTGTAGAGTTTTCCAAAGATTCCTGGAGTCCCATGAACCTCCCCAATGGGATTTCCCAAGAGAGTAGATGCAAGAGTGAGCCACCTGAAACCTGTTCTTATTTTGTTTCTGCAGCAAGGGTAAAAAACGATTCGAGCTGGCAAGAACATGAGTTTAGAACATAATGACTAAAGCTGAAATTTGGGTTGAAATATTCCTTTAGTGCAAGTTTTCTCAACCGTCTCCCCCACCCCCACCATCATAACAACAAAAATGTCTCTAGACTTTGCCAAATGTCCCATGGGGGGTGCAAAATTGCCCTCTGTTGAAAACTACTGCATTCACCCTATACTTTCAGGAAGTAACTGCTTTTTAAGCTCCAACCACACAGATGGTTTGTCTGTACCAGCCCTTCTCAGCCTCCGCATTTACCAACCTCGCTGTCTGGATCACTAGGCCCTCTGTGCTGGCTGTTCTAATTTTCTTCCTGTCTTCAGGTCTGAGCTCAGTCAACTACCACCATATCCAAAAACTTTCCCCTCTCTGCCCTGTACTAATGGAAGTCAGCCACCAGCAAACAGTTATTTGTTATTCTGTTTCTTTCATAGAATTTCTCTCAATCTAGGTTCCTTTTTTTTTTTTTTTTTTTTTTTTTTTTGAGACAGAGTCTTGCTCTGTCACCCAGGCTGGAGTGTGGTGGCGCAATCCTTGAGTTATTGCAAACTCTGCCTCCCATGCTCAAGCGATTCTCCTGCCTCAGCCACCTGAGTAGCTGGGGTTACAGGTGTGTGCCATCATGCCCGGCTGATTTTTGTGTTTTTAGTAGAGACAGGATTTCACCATGTTGGCCAGGCTGGTCTTGAACTCCTGACCTCAAGGGATCCACCCACCTCGGCCTCCCAAAGTGCTGGGATTACAGGCTTGAGCTCCCATGCCTGGACCTGGATTTTATTTCTTTGATAACCCTTTTTTTTTTTTTTTTTTTTTCCCCCCTCTCTCTACCACCTAGAATAAGTAAGTAAGCGTCATCAGAGGCCTGATCTGGCTGAGTTGCCCCAGGATACCCAGTGCTGGAACACACTGTAGGCACTCAATAGACATTGATGTACTGAAATTATAAATGACCCTGTCTTCCTCCTAAGAGCTTCTGTGGAGTTTCTCTTACTCCTTTCCTTCCTCGTCATCATTTGGCAGGCTGCTTGTGACCATAGATGAATAAGCACCTGTGCCTGGCCCTGTGCTAGGAGCTGTTGGGTAAAGCCTTCACCTTTCCCAGTGATAAGAGACTGGAAATTGTCCCTGTCAAAGCAAAGTATTTTGTTTTGCAAGGGGAAAATGTGCATTGTGGTAGAACTTGATCACTGTTTAGGAATTTCCAGATAGGCCGGGCAAGGTGGCTCATGCCTGTAATCCCAGAACTTTGGGAGGCTGAGGCGGGCAGATCACTGAGGCTAGCTTATCAACTCCTTGAGGGCAAGAGCTGTTATTTTTACTTATTTTATTCTGTTCATTAAAAGTATTCAAATAGATAACTGAATGAACTAATGTTCCTCAGTGAACACTGACGGTATTCAAATAGTTGAATGAATGAGTTACTTAACATTAGACAATTAAAAATTGATAGCGTTACAGGGGCTTTGGAAATCCTCCAAGTCTAGTTCTTTACAGATGAGAGTACAAGTAATTTGCTCAAGGTCCCTAAGCTTCTTAAGAGGCTAGGTCACACATACAACCCGTGGTCTCACACCTCTTATTTCAAGGCTCTTTCTTGTCTCCAGCCAGGCTAATTTCTGATTACTTTTCTGTGAACCTGACTTAAAACTCAAACACAGAAATCCCAAGCCAAATACTTGCTTCTTGTCAACTAAAAAGGCTTTTGAGCCTGTGCTTTTTCATCTTAATTAAATCCAACCCTGGGGATAATGGCCTAATGAACTCAAAAGTGCTATATGATATTAAAACAACTTCCCAGCTTCCTTTGTACCTTTCAGTGATAAGAGACTGGAAATTGTCCCTGTCAAGCAAAGTATTTTGTTTTGCAAGGGGAAAATGTCCATAGAACTTGATCATTGTTTAGAAATTTCCAGATAGGCCAGCAAGGTGGCTCACGCCTATAATCCCAGAACTTTGGGAGGCTGAGGCAGGTAGATCATGAGGTTAGGAATTTGTAAACAGCCTGACCAACACGGTGAAACCCTGTGTCTACTAAAAATACAAAAATCAGCACTCCAGCCTGGGCGACAGAGTGAGATTCTATCTCAAAAAAAGAAAAAAAGAAATTTCCAAATAACCAGAATTTTGACAAAAAATCAAAAGTCTCCTGTTGTTGAAGTTTTGCCAAACCCCAGTAGTAAAATAACACATGACACAGGTGAAAATGGGGAGGGGTGCCTTACTTGAGATTACTTTCATTGGCTAATTTGACCACCTTCTCCTTAGACACATTTATGTCACCTGACTGTATCTGCAGTAGTTGTCAATCACCAATCAGTCTCTAGTTAGACCCTTGCTTTTTGAGGGCTAAGGACCATTTTTCCTTCTTATTTAAAAGGAATTCAGGGTTTCTTCTTTGTTCTTCTTGATCATTTCATATAGGCAGCACCTAGTTAGGGGAGTCTTGGTGTCACGCTTTCAGTTTTTAGACACCTTTATACTTTTTCTTTCTTTTTTTTGTTTTTTTTTGCTGAGATTACAGGTGTGAGCCACTGTGCCTGGCGTAGACCTTTATAGTTTCTTCCAAGGCATCTGACAGCGCACTGTGTCAGAGGAAGCAGAGCTATCTTTTTTTTTTTTTTTTTTTTTTTTTTTTTTGAGACTGAGTCTCACCTTGTTGCCCAGGCTGGAGTACAGTGGTGCAGTCCTGGCTCACTGCAATCCTCCACCTCCCTGGTTCAAGCCATTCTCCTGCCTCACCCTCCTGAGTAGCTAGGATTACAGGTACTTGCCACCATGCCCAACTAATTTTTATATTTTTAGTAGAGATGGGGTTTCACCATATTGGCCAGGCTGATCTCGAACTCGTGACCTCAAGTGATCTGCCTGCCTCAACCTCGCAAAGTGCTGGGATTACAGGCACGAGCCACCACGCTCAGCCAGCAGAACTATCTTTTGCCTACCTAGAATGATTGGAACTTTGCTCATCAAGTTCAGTTTAACCTTGGGAATCTTCCCCAAAAGATGGTTTATTGGAGAGTTATCTAAATAGACATATTAAATATAAAATATCTTCCCAGGAGGATATCTCTCATTAGATGTGTCTCCCTCTTCAATGTAAACAATCATGATACCAAATACAGGGAAAAGAGATTTGGATGGAGGGAGCAGCTAAGTAGGAAGGGTAGTTTCTTTGTTTTCAACATTTATTATTTTTTTAATTTTTTATTTTTTTTGAGATGGAGTCTCACTCTGTCGCCTCGGCAGTAGTGCAGTGACACCATATTGGCTCACTGCAACCTCTGCCTGCCAGGTTCAAGCGATTCTCCTGCCTCAGCCTCTGAGTAGCTTGAGATTACAGGCGCCTGACACTATGCCTGGCTAATTTTTGTATTTTTAGTAAAGACAGAGGAGTTTCACCACGTTGGTCAGGCTGGTCTCGAACCCCTGACCTCAGGTGATCTGCCCACCTCGGCTTCCCAAAGTGCTGAGATTACAGGTGTGAGCTACCATGCCCAGCCTGTTTTCAAAATTTATTAGAACTCTGTAAAGCATAATGTCCAGTTATCGTGAAGTTGACACCACCACATTCATTCAAGCATTTGTGTATCTACCATTAATAAAGCACTCTACTTTGCACTGCAGCAATCACAGAGGTAATGACTTGGTCCCTGAACTATGGAATTTTACAGTTTAGTGAGAGGGAGATCTGTAATACTAATGGAGATATAAAGTATATGATAGAATGTAGAGAAGGAAGCTGTACATTCTGAATTGGGAATCAAGACAGCTTTACAAAGGAGTTGACATTTTCGAAGAGAGCATGTGTATATCATTTTCTTTGCTTGTTCTTTGGCAATGGTTAGAATACCTCAAACCAATAAAAGCAGACATTTTGCCCACCACTTTAGAACCAGGAGAAAAAAAGGTGTAAGATCCTTTCTTTCCACTCCTGGCAGCAACATGCTCCTGAAAGCTAAATGTTGCTTTTGTAGTTCCAAGTGTCTCACTATGGTTAAGAGAAAAGCTGAGTAGAGAGTCCTCCCTCATCTTTGTCTCCTTCCTCAGTAAGGTTAAGTCAAATGTGGCTTTTTCTTTCGGGTGCCTTATTTCAAGTGCTCATTTCTATATTGGGATGTTATTTTATTCTGGTTTCCACTGGAGCATGCAGTAGCCATGTGATTGCAGGGAGTGGTCAATGGCACTTCTAAATGTATTTATGAACATGACTCTGAAGTCCTAGAATTATAAGCAGCACTGAGAAAAGAGAAGCAAAATTATTTAGAGAACTGAAGTTTTGATTCAGGCCTTTGCATGTGAACTGGCTATCTTGCTAGCTTATTTGGAGTATTTTGTAGAAAGAAAGGCAAATGTAAAGAGTTACCAACTTGGCTGTAGCTTCTGAACTTTATCCATCCTTTGGCAGCCAAGGAGAAAGCAGTCAATATGAAATAAGTCCCCAACTGTAAGGTCTAAACATAACCTCCTGCTGCTTCTGCCCACACACTGTCATCCTACAGAATATAATTCCACCTGTAGGTGGCAATTTATTATGGCCTTCATCCTCACTCAGAGCTGCATATCAATTTCTGCCTCCTTCAGATGGATCTTTTCTGACTGGCAGAAGGATCTCGATGAGGGTTGTGTGTTTCTGGGGAAAGCCTAGGGTTTAATGAACTAGAACAGGAAATGACAGGGGGCTGTAAGTGACAATCTGCTGCCTGCTTGAGTGCCTAGACTAAGAAATGATGTCAAGGAAGATATTGAATTCTCAAGCATTATGGAAATGTTCTATTTAGCTACTTGGTTCTGTCTTCTGCTGAATGTGAAGTTTTGTTGATGGGTAAAATGATGTTATTCCCCTTAATGATTATCACTTAATAGAAGTTTCAAATGAAATTGACTTTAAACTGGTTTTCCATGATTGCTGCTTGGTACATCTGCGCAGAGATCTAGATGAGGTGATGTACAAAATGCACCACACTATTGACAGCCTGTAATTTGAGGCTCTTTATTTTCTACACTTCTTGGTGCTTGGGAAAATGACAGTTACCTAAAAAATGGTTTAGAATTCCTATAAGACCATATTGCAAGCTCAGCCCCATGAGGGACTTGTTTTTCTTCCCTTAGTTGAAACTAACTTCTTGATAAGTTAAATTTGTAACTACTAATGATCTTTGATTGCGAAGGTCCCAAATTAAGACCGGAATACTTATGATCTTTGCATAAACGGAACACAATAATACAAGAAATCTGAGGCAGACTTTTCTTACATCTCTTCTCATTAAACTAACAAAGGCCAATTTCTTCCTGCCAAAAGAAAGGTTAAACAGCTGGAAAGTGTAAGACATCACAGGAAAATTACCTACCTAGCTTTAAAAAATGGAAGGGAGAAAGAGACTTGGAAGAAGGCCTCCTTTATAGGTTTGCTAGAACTTACATATAAGGAAACTGTCTTCCTCCAAAAAGCCAGATTTCTGTGGAAACCATGTTCTTAAATGTGCCAGGGGCTATGTTAACCTCAGTCACATTAATGAACAGCACAGAAAGATTTACTGTTTTAACAGGCACTGGGGGCTGGGTGCGGTGGCTCATGCCTGTAATCCCAGTACTTTCGGTGGATGCGGAGGGAGGATCACTTGAGCCCAGGAGTTTGAGACCAGCCTGGGCAACATGATGAAACCCCGTCTCTATAAAAAATACAAAAATTAGCTGGGCATGGTGGCATGAACCTGTAGTCCCAACTACTCAGAAGGCTGAGGTAAAAGGATTGATTGAGCCCAGGAGATTGAGGTTGCAGTGAGCTGTGATCGTGCCACTGTACTGCAGCCTGGGTGACAGAGTGAGACCCTGTCTCAAAAAAACAAAAGAAGCATTGGGAAAATCCAAAGTATGGCTTCTACTCATCAATAACTGTGGACACCCCCTTTTTGTTGAAGAGTGACTAGACATAAAACATGCTCAATAAATACAGTTTAACAAATGCGCATATGTTGTTGGAAGAATCCCAAATATTATCCAAATAATTAACTGAGATAGATGTGTTCTAATTACAAGGGTTGATCTTCGAAAAGATACATGGCAAATGTCCTATTTCTGACAATTGTTTTATTTTTTATTTATCCTGATTTGAAACCATTATCTTTTTGTGTGTGAACTTTTTATTCAAGTTGAAGCTGCAGTGAGCTGTGATCGTGCCACTGCACTTCAACCTGGGCGACGGAGCAAAACCATGTCTCTTAAAAAAAAGTATTTTTTATTAAACATATAGACCAAATTCACCACTTTAAAATATACAAATCAGCATATTTTAGTATATTCACAAAGTTGTGCAGTCATCACCACTATCTAATTGCAGAACACTTTCATCATCCCAAAAAGAAACCCCATGCTTGTTAACAGTTATGCCCCCATTCCCTCCTTCCCTGTTCCTTGTCAACCATTAATCTACTTTCTGTCTCTATGGATTTGTCTATTCTGGATATTTCATATAAATGGAATCATACACTATGGCCTTTTGTGTCTGGCTTCTTTCACTTAATAACTGAAGTATAATACTCATTTATGTTGTAGCATGTATTCCTTTTTTTTTTTTTTTTTTTTTTTGAGATAGAGTCTTGCTCTGTCGCCAGGTGCCAGGCTAGAGTGCAGAGGTGCGATCTTGGCTCACTGCAACCTCTGCCTCCCAGGTTCAAGCAATTCTCCTGCCTTAGCCTCCTGAGTAGCTGGGACTACAGGCATGCGCCACCACACCCAGCTAATTTTTGTATTTTTTAGTAGAGACGGGATTTCACCATGTTGGCCAGGATGGTCTTGATCTCTTGACTTTGTGATCCACCTGCCTCGGCCTTCCAAAGTGTTAGGATTACAGGCGTGAGCCACCATGCCCGGCCAACATGTATTCCTTTTTTATGGCTAAAAAGTATTCCATGTTTACCATATTTTGTACATCCATCAGTTGATGGACATTTGGGTTTTCACCTTTTTGCTGTGAAGAATAATACTTCTGTGAACATTCATGTACAAGGTTATGTGTGAATATATGTTTTCATTTTTCTTGGATATATAGGAGCAGAATTGCTGGGTCACATGGTAACTGTATATTTACCTTGTTTTGCTTTTATTTTTGTTTGTTTTGTTTTGAGACAGAGTCTTGCTCTGACACCTAGGCTGGAGTGCAGTGGTGTGATCTTGGCTCACTGCAACTTCCATCTCCCAGGTTCAAGTGATTCTCCCGCCTCAGCCTCCTGAGTAGCTGGGACTACAGGTGCCTGCCACCACATCTGGCTAATTTTTGTATTTTGAGTAGAGATGGCGTTTCACCATTTTGGTCAGGCTGGTCTCGAACTCCTGACCTTGTGATCCACCTGCCTTGGCCTCCCAAAATGCTGGGATTACAGGTGTGAGCCACCACACCCAGCCTATATTTACCTTTTGGAGGAACAGCCAAACTCTTTGCAAAGCAACTGCATTGTTTTACATTCACCAGCAGTGTCTGAGGGGTTCCAGTTACTCCACATGTTTGCTTTGTCATTTTCCCCCTTTTAAAAAAAGTTATAGGCTGGGCATGGTGACTCATGCCTGTAATCCCTGCACTTTGGGAGGCCGAAGTTGGTGGATCACCTGAGGTCAGGAGTTTGAGACCAGCTTGGCCAACATGATGAAACCCCATCTGTACTAAATATACAAAAATTAGCCAGGTATGTTGGTGTGTACCTGTAGTCCCAGCTACTCAGGAGGCTGAGGCGGGAGAATTGCTTGAACCCGGGACATGGAGGTTGCACTGAGCCGAGATTGTGCCACTGCATTCCAGCCTGGGCAACAGGGTGAGGCTCCATCTCAAAAAAAAATTATAGCCATCCTACTGGGTGTGAAATGATATCTCATTGTGGTTTTGATTTGCATTTTCCTAATGACTAATGATTGTTAGCATCTTTTCATTTGCTTCTTGGCCATTTTGAAATCCAATAAATGTGTCTTTCAACTTTTTTCTTTTCAAGATTATTTTGGCTATTCTGAGTCCCTTACATTTCCATTTGAATTTTAGGATCAGCTTGTTACTTCCTGACAAAAAAGGCAACTGAGATTTTGATAGGGATTACATTTAATCTGTAGATCAATTTGGGGAGTATTGCTATCTGAATAATACTGTTTTTTAATCCACAAACATGAATATCTTTTCATTTATATAGGTTTTCTTTAATTTCTTTCAACAATGTTTATAGTTTTCAGTGTACAAGTCTTACATTTCTTTGGTTAAATTTATTTCTAAGATTTTTATTATTGATGCTTGTATTAGTTTGCTTGGGTTGCAGTAACACAATACCATAAATGGTGTGGCTTAAACAATGGAAACTGATCTTCTTACAGTTTCTAGAGACTGGAAGTCTAAGCTTAAGGTGCCAGCAGAGTTGGTTTTGGGTGAGGCCTCTTCCTGGTTTGCAGACTGCCTCATTCTTGCTGTGTCTTCACATAGCCTTTTCTCTGTACACATGTAGAGAGAGAGAGAGAGTAATCTTTGATGTCTCTTCCTCTTTTTTTTTTTTTGGAGACAGAGTTTTGCTTTTGTTGCCCAGGCTGGAGTGTAATGGCACAATCTCAGCTCAACACAACCTCTGCCTCCCGGGTTCAAGTGATTCTCCTGCCTCAGTCTCTCGAGTAGCTGGGACTATGGGTATGGGCTAGCATGCCTGGCTAATTTTTTTTTATTTTTAGTAGAGATGGGGTTTCTCCATGTTGGTCAGGCTTGTCTTGAACTCCTTACCTCAGGTGATCTGCCCACCTCAGCCTCTCAAAGTGCTGGGATTACAGGCGTGAGCCACTGTGCCCGACCTGATAAGGATTCAGTCTTTCACCAACAAGTATGATGTTAGCTGGGGCTTTTTGTAGATGTCCTTTATCAAATTGGTGGCATTTCCTTCTATTCCCAGAGTGGAATGTTTTTATCCTTAAAAAATATTGGATTTTGGCCAGGCACGGTGGCTCATACCTATAATCCCAGCACTTTGGCAGGCCGAGACAGGCAGATCACCTGAGATCAGGAGTTTGAGACCAGCCTGGCCAACATGGTGAAACCCTTTCTCTGCTAAAAATACAAAAATTAGCCAGGTGTGGTGGCAGTGCCTGTAATCCCAGTTACTCAGGAGGCTGAGGCAGGAGAATCATTGGAACCTGGGAAGCAGAGGTTGCAGTGAACAGAGATTGTGCCACTCCAGCCTGGGCGGCAGAGCAAGAATCCATCTCAAAAAAAAAAAAAAGATACTGGATTTTGTTGAATGCTTCTTCTACATCTATTGAAATAATCATGCGAGTTTTATCCTTTATTCTTTCAATATGGTATGTTAAATTGATTGATTTTCATATATTGAACCAACCTTGCTATCCTGGGATAAATTTCATGTGGTTTTTGGTGTATACTCCTTTTTATGTGTTGTTGGATTCAGTTTGCCAGTATTTGGGGGGAGTGTTACGTCGATATTCATAAGGAATATTGATTTGTAGTTTTCTTGTGATGTTCTTTCATCTGGTTTTGATATACCAGTCTCATAGAAGGCATTGGGAAGTGTGCGCTCCCTTTTTATTTTTTGGGAAGAGTGTGAATTCTTCTTTATATGTCTGGTAGAATTCACCAGTGAAGACATCTGATCCTGGGCTTTTCTTTGTGAAAGGTTTTTTCTGTTTGTTTGTTTTGTTTTGTTTTGTGTTTTACTACTAATGCAATCTCTTTGCTTATTATAGGCTTATTCAGGTTGTCTATTTTTTCTTGAATCATTTAGTAGTTTGTGTCTTTGTAGCAATTTGTCCATTCTATCCAGGTTACCTAATTTGTGGGCATATAGTTTTTTTTGTTCGTTTTTTGTTTTGTTTTGTTGAGACAAAGTCTCACTCTGTCACCCAGGGTGGAGTGCAGTGGCATGATCTTGGTTCACTGCAACCTCCACCTTCCAGTTCAAGCAGTTCTCATGCCTCAGTCTCCCAATTAGCAGGGACTACAGCCATGCACCACCACGCCTGGCTAATTTTTTTGCATTTTTGGTATAGACAGGGTTTTGCCATGCTGGCTAGGCTGGTCTCAAACTCCTGGCCTCAAGTGATCTGCCCACCTTGGCCTCCCAAAGTACTGGGATTATAGCCATGAACCCCTGCACCTGGCTGGCATGCAATTATTTATAAAATTCTCTTATAATCCCTTTTATTTCTGTAAGGTTGGTAACAGTGTACTTCTTTCAGTCCTAATTTTAGTAACTTGAGTCTAATTTTTTTCTTAATCTGCCTTGCTAAAGATTTGTCAATTTTGTTGATTTTTTTCCTAGAAACAACTTTTGGTTTTATTGATTTTCTCTATTGTTTTTCTGTTTTCAACTTTATGTGTTTCTACTCTAATCTGTATTATTCCCTTACTTCTGCTTGCTTTGGATTTAGTTTTCTCTTTTTTAGTTTCTTAAAATGTAAGATTAGGTAATTTATTTGAGGTCTTTATTTAATGTAGCATTTACAGCTATAAATTTCCCACTTAGGTATGCTTTAGCTGCACCTCATAAATTTTGCTACATTGTTTTTGGTGGCTTTTGTTTTGTTTTTTGTTTTGTTGAGATGGAATCTTGCTGTCACCCAGGCTGGAGTGCAGTGGCACAATCTCAACTAACTGCAAATTCTGTCTCCCAGGGATTCTCATGCCTCAGCCTCCCAAGTAGCTGGGATTACAGGTGCACACCACCACACCCAGTAAATTTTTGTATTTTTAGTAGAGATGGGGTTTTACCATGTTGGTCAGGCTGGTCTCAAACTCCTGACCTCAGGTGATCCACCCACCTCGGCCTCCCAAAGTGCTGGGATTACAGGTCTGAGCCACAGTGCCCAGCCCTAATTTTACTACATTATGTTTTTGTTTTCATTCACTTTGAAGTATTTTCTAGTATCTCTTGTGATTTCTTCTTTGACTTAATATTTATTTTGGAGTGTGTTGTGTGGTTTCCACATATCTGTAAATTTCCCAAATTTCCTTCAGTTATTGATTTATTATGATGTTGCTTGTGGTGAGAGAATATGCATTGTATGATTTCAATCCTTTTAAATTTATTGACACTTTTTTTTATAGCCTAACATATGGTCTGTTTTGGAGACTATTCTGTGTGCACTTGAGAAGAATGTATATTCTGTTGGTTTGGGGTGGAAAGTTCTATAGATGTTCCTTAGATCTAGTTGGTTTGTAATGTTGTTCAAGTCTTCTATTTCCTTGTTGGTCTTCTGTCTAGTTGTTCTATCTATTTTTGAGAGGGAAGTATTATTTCTCTAATTAGTACTGTTGAATTGTTTCTTTCTCCCCTTATTTATTTTTTGTTTCATGTATTTTGAGGCTCTGTTGTTAGGTGGATATTTGTTTATAATTGTTGTAGCTTTTTTTTTTTTTTTTATTCCTCTGTTGCCCAGGCTGGAATGCAGTGGCATTTCTTGGCTCACTGCAACCTCCAACTCCCAGGTTCAAGCGATTCTCCTGCCTCAGCTGCCTGAGTAGCTGGGATTACAGGCACCCCGTAACCACACCCGACTAATTTTTGTATTTTTAGTAGAGACAGGGTTTCACCATATTGGCCAGGTTGGTCTCAAACTCCTGACCTCAAGTGATCCACCTGCCTCAGCCTCCTAAAGTGCTGGGATTATAGGCATGAGCCACTACACCCAGCCTGTATCTTCTTGATGGACTGACTTTTAAAATCATTATTAAATGTCCTTTTTTTGTGTCTAGTAACACATTTTATCTTAAAGTCTTTTTTTGTCTGATATAAGTAGAACTACTTCAGCTCTTTTCTTTGGCAATAATAAAAAAGCCATATGGGACTGGAGTGGTGACTCACCCCTGTAATCACAGAATTTTGGGAGGCCGAAGTGGAGGATCTCCTGAGGCCAGAAGTTTAAGACCATCCTGGCCAACAAAATGAGACCCTGTCTCTAAAAAAAAATACTTAAAAATTAGCTGGGTGTTAGCCTATACCTGTAGTACCAGCTACTCAAGAGGCTGAGTTGAAAGGATCACTTGAGACCAGGATTGAGGCTGCAGTGAGCTATTGTTGTGCCATTGCACTCTAGGCTGGATGACAGAGTGAGATCCTCTTTGAAAAGAAACAAAAGGCGGGGGTGGGGGAGAGAGATAATGATTGCTTGAGCCCAGGAGTTCAAGACCAGCCTGGGCAATACAAACTCCATCTTTAAAAAGACTTTTTAAAATTAGCTGGGTATAATGGCATGTTCCTTTAGTCCCAACTACTTGGGAGGCTGAGGCAGGATTGCTTAAACCCAAGAGTTCAAAGTTGCACTGAGCTATGATCACACCACTGCACCCAAGCTAGGCAATAGAGCAAGATTAAATCATCTCTGAAGATTAAAATAAATGAAATAAATTATCCCTTATAGGCAGAATATAGTTGGATTATGTTATTTTTATCCAGTTTTCTAATCTCTGCCTTTAGATTGAAGTACTTAATCCATTTACATTTACATTTAGTGTAATTACTAACAAGGTAGGATTTATGTCTGTCATTTTGCTATTTTCTATGTCTTTTGTGTTTTTATTTCTCTCTTATTCCCTTACTGATTTTTTGTAGACATTTTCCAATGTACCATTTTAATTTCTTGTCCTTTCTTTTCCTATATTTCTAAAGGTATTTTCTTTTTAAATTTATTTTATTTATTGTCTTTTTGTTGTTGTTGAACACTAAACAGAATTCATACAGTTTATAGTTGGGGCTATCTTTTTTTTTAAATTTATTTTGCTTTAGGTTCATACTATATCTGGCATTTCTCCCCATGTTATCCCTCCCCACCCCCCTTCCCTCCCTACTCCCCCCCCTCACCCTCTGCTGTCTCTCCCCTACCCGCCCCCACCAACTGCCCCCAGTGTGTGATGTTCCTCTCCCTGAGTCCATGTGTTCTCATTGTTCAACACCCACCCATGAGTGAGAACGTACAGTGTTTGGCTTTCTGTTCTTGTGTCAGTTTGCTAAGAATGATGGTTTCCAGATTCATCCAAGTCCCTACAAAGGACACAAACTCATCGTTTTTTATAGCTGCATAGTATTCCATGGTGTATATGTGCCACGTTTTCTTTGTCCAGTCTATCATTGATGGGCATTTGGGTTGGTTCCAGGTCTTTGCTATTGTACACAGGGCTGCAGTGAACATATGTGTGCATGTGTCTTTATAGTAGAATGATTTATAGTTCTTTGGATATATACCCAGTAATGGGATTGCTGGGTCAAATGGAATTTCTATTTCTAGATCCTTGAGAAATCCCCACACTGTCTTCCACAATGGTTGAACTAATTTACACTCCCACCAACTGTGTAAGAGTGTTCCTATTTCTCCACATCCTCTTCAGCATCTGTTGTCTCTAGATTTCTTAATGATCACCATTCTAACTGGTGTGAGATATCTCACTGTGGTTTTCATTTGCATTTCTCTAATGCCCAGTGATGATGAGCATTTTTTCATATGTTTATTGGCTTCATATATGTCTTCTTTTGAAAAGTGTCTGTTCATATCCTTCGCCCAAGTTTGAATAGGGTTGTTTGTTTTTTTCTTGTATATCTGTTTTAGCTCTTTGTAGATTCTGGATATTAGCCCTTTGTCAGATAGGTAGATTGCAAAATTTTTTTCCCATTCTGTTGGTTGCCGGTTTGCTCTAATGATGGTTTCTTTTGCTGTACAGAAGCTCTGAATTTTAATTAGATCCCATTTGCCTATCTTGGCTTTTGTTGCCATTGCTTTTGGTGTTTTAGTCATGACGTCCTTGCCTATGCCTATGTCCTGGATAGTCTTGCCTACATGTTCTTCTAGTGTTTTTATGGTGTTAGGTTTTATGTTTAAATCTTTAATCCATCTGGAGTTAATTTTAGTGTAAGGTGACAGGTAGGGGTCCAGTTTCTGCTTTTTGCACATTGCTGGCCAGTTTTCCCAACACCATTTGTTAAACATGGAGTCCTTTCCCCATTGCTTGTTTTTGTCAGGTCTGTCAAAGATCAGATGGTTGTAGATGTGTGGTGTTTCTTCTGGGGCCTCTGTTCTGTTCCATTGGTCTATGTCTCTGTTTTGGTACCAGTACCATGCTGTTTTGATTACTGTAGCCTTGTAGTATAGTTTGAAGTCTGGCAGTGCGATGCCTCCGGCTTTGTTCTTTTTGCTTAGGATTTTCTTGGCTATGCGGGGTCTTTTGTGATTCCCTATGAAGTTTAAAGTGTTTTTTTTCCACTTCTGTGAAGAAGGTCATTGGTAGCTTGATGGGGATAGCGTTGAATCTATAGATTACTTTGGGCAGTATGGCCATTTTCACAATATTGATTCTTCCTAACCATGAGCATGGAATGTTTCTCCATCTGTTTGTGTCCTCTCTTATTTCGTTGAGCAGTGATTTGTAGTTCTCCTTGAAGAGGTCCTTTACATCCTTTGTTAGTTGTATTCCTAGGTATTTTATTGTCTTTGTAGCGGTTGTGAATGGGAGTTCGCTCTTGATTTGTGTCTCTGTTTGTCTGTTATTGGTATATAGGAATGCTTGTGATTTCTGCACATTGATTTTGTATCCTGAGACTTTGCTGAAGTTGCTTATCAGTTTGAGAAGATTTTGGGCTGAGACGGTGGGGTCTTCTAGATATACAGTCATGTCATCTGCAAATAGAGACAGTTTGACTTCCTCCTTTCCTAATTGAAT
The DNA here is from genome assembly GCA_036589455.1 of Ateles fusciceps. Lineage (NCBI taxonomy): Eukaryota > Metazoa > Chordata > Mammalia > Primates > Atelidae > Ateles > Ateles fusciceps. The sequence goes on from JAZHEH010000882.1 coordinate 10,693,179, forward strand.
ACCTTTTATTTCTTTTTCTTGCCTGATTGCTCAGGCTAGAACTTCCAATACTATGTTGAATAGGAGTGCTGAGAGAAGGCATCTTTGTCTAGTGCCTGATTTCAAAGGGAATTCTTCCAACTTTTGCCCATTCAGTATGATATTGGCTGTAGTTTTGTTATATATAGCTTTTATCATTTTATGACACATTCCGTCGATACCTAGTTTATTGAGAGTTTTTAACATGAAGGCTCTTGAATTTTGTTGAAGGCCTTCTCTGCATCTGTTGAGATAATCATGTGCTTTTTGTCTTTCATTTAGTGTATGTGATGGGTTACATTTATGGATTTGCGTATGTTGAACCAGCCTTGCATCCCTGGGATGAAGCCTACTTGGTCATGATGGATAAGCTTTTTGATGTACTGTTGCAATCTGTTTGCCAGTATTTTATTGAAGATTTTTGTGTCGATGTTCATCATGGATATTGGCCTGAAGTTTTCTTTTTTAGTTGAGTCTCTGCCTGGTTTTGGTATCAGAATGATGTTGGTCTCATAAAATGAGTTAGGGAGGATTCCCTCCTTTTGTATTGTTTGATACAGTTTTAGAAGGAATGGAACCAGCTTCTCTTTGTATGTCTGGTAGAATTCGGCTGTGAACCCATCTGGACCTGGACTTTTTTTGGTTGGTAGGCTATTGATTGCTGCCTCTGCTTCAGCCCTTGTTATTGATCTATTCAGGGTTTCAACTTCCTCCTGGTTTAGTCTTGATAGAGTACAAGTATCTAGGAATTTGTCCATTTCTTCCTGGTTTACTGGTTTATGTGAGTAGAGCTGTTGTAGTAATCTCTGATGGTCGTTTGTATTTCTGTGGGATCAGTGGTGATGTCCCCTTTATCATTTTTTATTCCATCTATTTTATTCTCTCTTTTCTTTTTTTATTAATCTGGCTAGCAGTCTGTCTATTTTGTTGATCTTTTCAAGAAATTAGCTCCTGGATTTATGGATTTTTTTGAAGGGTTGTTTGTGTCTCTATCTCCTTTAGTTCTGCTCTGATCTTAGTTATTTCTTGTCTTCTGCTAGCTTCTGAGTTTTTTGATCTTGCTCCTCTATCTCTTTCAATTTTGATGATAGAGTGTCAATTTTACATCTTTCCTCTCTTCTCTGGTGGGCATTTATTGCTATAAATTTCATTCTCGACACTGCTTTATAGGTGTCCCAGAGATTCTGGTAAGTTGCGTCTTCATTCTGGTTGGTTTCGAAGAACATCTTTATTTCTGCCTTCATTTCATTGTTTATCCAGTTGACACTCAGAAGCAAGTTGTTCAGTGTCCAAGTCTTTGTGCGGGTTTGTGTGTTTCTTAATCCTGAGTTCTAGTCTGATTGCACTGTGGTCTGATAGACTGTTATGATTTCTGTTCTTTTGCATTTGCTGACGAGTGATTTGCTTCCAATGATGTGGTCAGTTTTAGAGTAAGTGTAATGTGGTGCTGAGAAAAATGTATATTCTGTGGATTTGGGTCGAGTGTTTTGTATGTCTATTAGGTCTGCTTGTTCCAGCTCTGCATTCAAGTCCTGGATGTCCTTGTTAATTTTCTGTCTCGTTGATCTGTTTAATATTGACAGTGGAGTGTTGAAGTCTCCCACTATTATTGTGTGGGAGTCTAAATCTCATTTTAGGTCATTAAGAACTTGCTTTATGTATCTGGGTGCTCCTGTGTTGGGTGCTTATATATTTAGGATAGTTAGCTCTTCCTGTTGGATTGATCCTTTTACCATTATGTAGTGTCCTTCTTTGTCTCTTTTAATCTTTGTTGGTTTGAAGTCCATTTTATCAGAGACTAGGATTGCAACCCCTGCTTTTTTTTGTTCTCCATTAGCTTGGTAAATCTTCTTCCATACCTTTATTTTGAGTCTGTGTGTGTCTTTGTATGTGAGATGGGTTTCCTGAATACAGCACACCAGTGGGTCTTGACTTTTTATCCAGTTTTCCAGTCTGTGTCTTTTGATTGGGGCGTTTAGGCCGTTTACATTCAATGTTAATATTGTTATGTGTGAATTTGATCCTGCCATTTTGTTACTGGCTGGTTTTCTTTCCCATTAGTTGACTCATTTTCTTCATTGCATTTTTGGTCTTTGCCAACTGGTTTGCTTTTGCAGTGAATGGTACTTGTTCCTTTCCGTGCTTAGTGTTTCTTTCAGGAGCTCTTGTAGGGCAGGTCTGGTGGTGACGAAATCTCTCAGTAATTGCTTGTCCGTAAAGGATTTTATTTCTCCTTCACTTACGAAGCTTAGTTTGGCTGGATATGAGATTCTGGGTTGAAAGTTCTTTTCTTTAAGGATGTTGAATATTGGCCCCCCCTCTCTTCTGGCTTGTAGGATTTCAGCCGAGAGATACCCTGTGAGTCTGATTGGCTTCCCTCTGTGGGTAACCTGACCTTTCTCTCTGGCTGTCCTTAGCATTTTTTCCTTCATTTCAACCCTGGTGAATCTGACAATTATGTGCCTTGGGGTTGTTCTTCTTGAGGAATATCTTTGTGGAGTTCTCTGTATTTCTTGAATTTGAATGTAGCCTTGGGACGTTCTCCTGGATGATATCCTGGAGTGTGTTTTTCAGCTTAGATTCATTCTCCCCATCATATTCAGGTGTACCGATCAAGCATAGATTAGGTTTTTTCACATAATCCCATATTTCTTGGAGGCTTTGTTCATTTCTTTTCACTCTTTTTTCTCTTGTCTTGCCTTCTCTTTTTATTTCATTGAGTTGATCTTCAATCTCTGGTATCCTTTCTTCCGCTTGATCAATTCGGCTATTAAAACTTGTGTTTGCCTCACATAGTTCTCATGCCATGTTTTTCAACTCCTTCAAGTCGTTTATGTTCTTCTCTAAGCTGGTTATTCTAGTTAACATTTCGTCTAACCTTTTTTCAAGGTTTTTGGTTTCTTTGCATTGAGTTAGAACGTGTTCCTTTAGCTCAGAAAAGTTTGTTATTATCCACCTTCTGAAGCCTGTTTCTGTCAATTTGTCACACTCTTTCTCAGTCATGTTGTGTTTCTGTGTTGTTGAGGAGTTGTGATCCCTTGAAGGAGAAGAAGTGTTCTGGTCTTTGATGGTTTCATCTTCTTTGCGCTGGTTTTTTTCCCATCTTAGTGGATTTACCTGGCTGTGTTGTCAGGGAGCTGCTTGATGAGGTCGCTTGTCTGCCTATGGAGGCACTACTGGGTTTCTAGGGACTCCTTCAGGTTACTAGGGAAGCTTCCTGTGTCTTTTTTGTTTATACTGGAAGATTAGGCCTGCCTCTTCCCTTGACCTGTAGGCACTGCTGGTTGGTCAAGAACACTATCCCTTTGCTAAGTAGGCTTCCTGTGTTTTTTGTTAAAACATGTAGCCCAGTCCTACCCCTCTAGTGGTGGGTTGTGCCCTTCCTCCACTAGGTTGGATCATTCAGAGTTCAGCTCAGACTATGGCATTGGTTGCGTAACCTGCTAGAGTCAGAGCTTCAGCCCTCTGGAGTTCGTAGGGGAGGATAGGGACCCACCCAGCTGCACCTGGCCATCTCCCTCTTTCAGCTCTCTCTCTCTGGTCATGGGGTAGGGGCCTGCCGTGCTGCTCCGTCTGTCCTGATTTGTTGTGCTTTTTAATTTTTGAGATGGACTCTCTGTTGCCCAGGCTGGAGTGCAGTGGCATGATTTCAGCTCACTGCAGCTTCTGCCTCCTGGGTTCACATGATTCTTGTGCCTCGGCCTCCTGAGTAGCTGGGACTACAAGTGTATGCCACCATACCTGGCTAGTTTTGATATTTTTAGTAGAGACAGGGTTTCACCATGTTGGCCAGGCTGGTCTCAAACTCCCAACCTCAAGTGATTCACCTGCCTTGGCCTCCCAAAGTGCTGGGATTACAGGCATGAGCCACCACACCCAGCCAAAAATTTATTTTATTTTTTAGAGACAAGGTCTTACTTTGTCACCCAGGCTGGAGTGCAGTAGCACAATCATGGCTTACTCTGGCCCTGAACTTTTGGTCTCAAGTGGTCCTCCCAACTAAGCCTCCTGAATAACTGGGACTACAGGAACACACCACCTTGCCCCCCTAACTTTTCTTGTTTCTTTTTTTTCTATTTTTTGTAGAGACAGGTCTTCACCATGTTGGTCTCAAATTCCTGAGCTGAAGCCATTCACCTGCCTCAGCCTCCCAAAATGCTATGATTGGAGCTGTGAGCCACCATGCCCAACCAGTTAATTTTATTTTTAAAAATTTTTGTAGAGATGGATCTTGCTGTGTTACCCAGGCTAGTCTCAAACTCCTGGTCTCGTTAGCTGGGTGTGGTGGTTTTTGCTTGTAATCCCAGCTACTCAGGAGGCTGAGACAGGAAAATCGTTTGAATCCAGGAGGCAATCCATTGTAGCAAATGGAGATCACACTACTGCATTCCAGCCTGGGTGACAGAGCAAGACTCTGTCTCTAAAACAAAACAAAACGAAAAGCAAAACAAAACACTCCTAGACTCAAGCAATCTTCCTGCCTCAGCCTCTCAAAGTACTGGAATTACAGTCATGAGCCTCTGTACCTGGCCTAAAGTTATTTTGTTAGTGGTTTCCTGGTGATTGCAGTTAATATCTTAATTTATGGTAATCTAGTTCGGATTAATACAATTTTTTGAATGAATTTATTTTACAAAATGAATATATTATAGAAAAACTTTATTTTTATGTAGCTCCATTCCTTGTCCTTTCCTTTATGCTTTTTTTCAAGAGAAGATCTCATTCTGTTGCCCAGGTTAGAATGCAGTAGGATGATCTCAGCTCACTGCAGTCTCCACCTCCCAAGTTCAAGTCATTCTTGTGCTTCAGCCACCTGAGTAACTGGGATTACAGGCATGCGCCACCACACTCAGCTAATTTTTGTTATTTTTAATAGAGATGGGGTGTCACCATGTTGCCCAGGCTGGTCCTGAACTCCTGAGCTCAAGCAGTCTACCCACTTTGGCCTCCCAAAGTACTTGGATTACAGACATGAGTCACCACGCCCAGCCCCTTTATGCTATTTTTTTAATATATGTAAACCTCTTTATATAAGTCCATTAACACCACTTTATTATTACTGCTTTATGCCATTGTCTTTTAAATTAGACAGAAGGAAAAAAGTTACAAACCTAAGTACATTTATGTTGTCTTTTATATTTACTTTTGTAGTTACCTTTACCAAAGTGTTCTTTATTTCATCACGTGGGTTTGAGTTACTGTCTAGTTCCCTTTCATTTCAGCCTGAAGGACTCCCTGTAGTATTGTAGAGCAGGTCTGCTACTGACCAATTCTCTCAAGTTTTGTTTATCTGGGAATGTCTTAATTTCTCCTTTGTTTTTGAAGGATAGTTTTTCAATATACAGAATTCTAGGTTGACAGTACTTTTTCCTTTCAGGACCTTGAATATGCTATCTCACTGGCTTCTGACCTAAATGGTTTCCAAGGAGAAATGAATTAATCTTGTATTCATTGGATTCTTTGTATGTGATTAATTGCTTCTCTCTTGTTGGTTTCTAAATTTTCTCTTTGTCTTTGACCATCAGTCATTTGATTATGATGTATCTACATATTGGTCTCTGATTTTATTCTATTTGAAGCTTACTGAGCTTCTTGGATGTGTAAATTAATGCTTTTCCATTGTTTCTTTGGATGTTCTTTCTTATTTATCTGAATTCTCTCCTTATGGGACTTTCATTATGCATATATGTTGATACAGTTGATAGTGTCCTCCACCTCTTCCTCCTCAACTGGATGACCTCAAATGATCTGTTTTCACATTCACTGATTTCTTCTTCTGTCAGTTCAAATCTGCTGTTGATCCCCCTCTGGTTTTTCATTTCAGTTACTATACTTTTTGACTCCAGAATTTATATTTTTCATTTAGTTCTTTTTAATAATTTCTTTCTGTTTATTGATATGCTACATTTGGCAAGAAGTTATTCTCATATTTTCCTTTAGGTTTTCTGCCCATGGTTTTCTTTAGTTCTTTGAAAAAAAAAAAAAAAGTATGTATATATATATATATATGAACTGATATAAAGTCTTTGTCTGGTAAGTCCAACATCCAGCTTCTTCAGAGGTTATTTCTCTTGACTGCTTTGTGTTCTGTGTATGGTCATGCTTGCTTTTTTTTTTTTTCCTAAATAATTTTGTTGAAAATTAGAATATTTAAGTAATGCGGAAATTATATAATAATCTGAAAATCATATTCCCCACCCCAGGGCTGCTTGTTGTCATTTGCTTCTGTAGTGACTTCCCTAAACTATATTTGTAAAGTCTATATTTTTTGTTATGTGTGTCTATAGATGTCTCTGCTTGAAAAGGATTCTGTTTGTTCTTTTTTTCCCTCTATCCCACATTCATTTAGTTTCCAGGACTTGTCAGTATTAATTACACCTTTTTTTTTTTTTTTTTTGCAATATTCCCTCTTTTCATTCTCTTGGCACCACTCCAACTCAGATCCTAGTTCCTTCTTACCTTGATTACTATAGAGGCATCCAAACCAAGCAACTCACTTCTAGCTCTCTCCCTTTCCAATTTAAACTGTATATCACTACTTTTTTCTAAGCATAATTTAATCATTGTATCCTCCCTAACCAAGTGTGAGGAGTTACTGAGCATAAAGTCTTAGAGGAAGCAAGAGAGACTTTGATCAGGAACACCTGCCTTGTATACAATTAGAAGACCTTTATTTTCTGACACAGGATTGAAGGTGCTAAGGATGTATTGATACGGTATAGGCGTTATAGGACAAATGAAAAGAGAGAGTATAAGGATATTATCTCCCTTTTTATAGAGGAGTCATCTGCTTAGAGAGGGTTAAGTATGATCCTGGAGTCTTAGAGAAAGTCATTTCAGAATAGTCGCAGAAAAATGAGAAAGATTTTTACTTGGGAAGTGTAAAAGGATTGTAAGGACTTACTCTTATGAAACGTTCTAGGTAACAGTGCCACTATGTCTTTAAAGTTCTTAGTGACATTGGTCTTCAATGAAGAAACCAACTTTTATCTGCTGGAGCTCAGAAACTGATGCCCCAAAATATGGTGCTTTGACATGCTGAACTGAAAAAGTAGTTTTTCAAGGTCTCTCTGATCTTCCCCTCTCTTTCTACCTCCCCCACCCACCACCCCCCAACTGCTGTCTCCTAATCTTCTGTCTCTCCCCAAGCACAGGGTAAAATTTCCTTATCTGCCTAAAGTCTGGACCCACCAAAGAAAAAAACAATTACCTCTGGTCCCTTCCCTGAGTTTTCATTAACTGAACTTATATTGCAGGAATAAGAAAGACTCAAGTCTGTCAACATAGCTGGACAGACTTTTGCACAAGCCATTGTTTGCTCTATGGGCCCCAACAGACTTTGTTCTAGGCCATTATATGTTCTTCAAGTCCACTGAATTCCCTGAAACATTTACTATCCCCCTAACATCATCCACACTTCCTCATCTCCCTTTCCTGTGGTGTGGTAATCACTCTGTGATTCTCCCAATGCATGTTAATAGATTTGTTTGCCTTTTTTCCTATGAATCTGCCTTTGGTCAGTTGATTTTTAGTAAACATTCAGAGGACAAAGGGAAGTTTTTCCTTGGTCCTTACATATTCTATTTGAAGATGTCCACTTAAGGTTGATCCTTGTGAGCTGAGGTATATTTATGGCATATTTTTTAAACCTTTATTTTGCTACCACATGTCAGATGGGCCACATTTTAAGCATGCTTTCCCATACACATTTTCAGATAATCAGCACAACCACCCTCAGAGACAGGCAGTGCACAAATGGCTTTTGCTTTTTTTTGGTGGGGTGCGGGGGCGGGCAGAGTTCGACCTATTGCCCAGGGTGGAGAGCAGTGGCTCAATCTTGGCTCACTACAACCTCCCCATCCTGGGTTCAAGCGATTCTCCTGCTTCATCCCCCACAAGTAGCCGGGATTACAGGCACATACCACCAAGCCTGGCTAGTTTTTGTATTTTTAGTAGAGACAGGGTTTCACCGTGTTGGCCAGGCTGGTCTTGAACTCCTGGTCTCAGGCAATCTGCTCACCTTGGTCTCCCAAAGTGCTAGGATTGCAGGCAGGAGCCACCATACCCAGCCTGCTTTTGCTTTTTCACAAATGAGAAAATACCTAGAAGTTTATCGACCTGTGCAGACTACACATTGTGTACAGCAAATCCAGGACTCGATTGGGTTTTACAATCTCAGTTTAATGCTCTAAGCTCTTTGCAACACAAGCATTAACAACCATACGAAGAGAACAGTCCTTGTGGGTAAGAAATTCTGTTTTCCAGCTGCAACACATGACATACAGCACCTGAGCAATAACCACAATTAAGGTGAAAGTGAGAGCTGATGAAGGCAGCAGAGACAGCAAAAAATAGTGACAATTCATGCCTTCCAATTTATAATGTTCCATTTAATGTGTGATTTCATTTGATCCTACAACAATCTTATGAGGAAATTATGATTATGCTCATTTTTAAACAGATTAGGAAACAATTGCTAGAGAGCTTGAAATACTTGTCTAAGGACACATAACTGGTACGTGGTAAAGTTGAACATTCAAACTCAGGCCATCTTATTAGAAATCTCATTCTTTTCACTGAACTTGATCACCCTTGGAATCATATACCAAATTCTTGATCTTTTTAATTTTTATTTGTCTCAAGATATTTTCTAATTTCCCTGGTAATTTCTTCCTTGATCCACTGGTTGTTCCAATGTGTTGTTTAATTTCCACACTTATGAATTTTTCAGTTTTCCTTTTGCTATTGATTTCTAGTTTTATTTCACTGTAGTCAAAAAAGATACCTGGTATGACTTCAGTCTTCTTAAACTTGTTAAGACTTGTTTTGTGGCCTAACAAGTGATCTATCTTGGAGAATGTTCCATGTATTCTTGAGAAAAATGTGTATTCACTGTTATAACTGTTATTGGGTGGACTGTCTATATAGGTCCAATTGGTATATAGTATTGTTCAAATCGTTTATTTCTTTATTGATCTTATATCTGGTTGTTCTACCCATTGTTGAATACGGATTATTGAAATCTATTTTTGTGTTACTGTCTATTTCTCCCTTCAATTCTGTTAATGTTCGCTATAGATATTTGGATGCTTTTATGTTAGGGACGTATATATTTATAATTCTTATGTCTTCTTGATGAATTAATGCTTTTATCATTATATTCTTCTTTGTTGTGACAATTTTTGACTTAAAGTCTATTTTGTTGTATATGTGTGGCCCCTTTGCTTTCTTTTGGTTACTATTTGTATGGAATATATTTTTCCATCCTTTCATTTTCAGCCTTTGTGTGTCCTTATGTCTAAAGTGAGCCAGAGACAGCATATAGTTGGATCTTGTTTTTTAATCCATTCAGCCATTTGATGTCTGTTGATTTGGGAGTTTAATCTATATACATTTAAAGCAATTACTGATAGAGAAGGACTTACAGTTGCCATTTTTTTCTTGTTGTCTTGTAGTTAATTTGTCCCCTTTTTCTTCTCTTGGTGTCTTCCTTTGTGTTTCATTAATTTTTGTAGTGATATGCTTTGATTCCTTTCTCATTTTTTTTTTTTTTTTTTAGTCTTCTATAGGTATTTCCTCTGTGGTTACCATAGGTTTTACATAAGACATTACCATCTATTTTAAACTGATAACAACTTAACTTCAATTGCATATGAAACTCTACTCCTTTACATCCCCCCTTTATGTTATCAGTGTCATAAATTACATCTTTTTATATTTGTATCCATTAATATAGTTTTATAGTTATAATTATTCTTTTTTTTTTCCCCCCCCCAAGATGGAGTCTTGCTCTGTAGCCCAGGCTGGAGTGCAGTGGTGTGATCTCAGCTCACTGCAACCTCCACCTCCTGGGTCCCAGTTCAAGCAATTCCTACCTCAGCCTCCCAAGTAGCTGGGATTACAGGTACGAGCCACCATGTCTAGCTAATTTTTGTATTTTTTAGTAGAAACCAGGTTTCACCACGTTGGCCAGTCTGGTCTTGAACTCCTGACCTCGTGATCCACCCACCTCAGCCTCCCATAGTGCTGGGATTACAGGCATGAACCACTGTGCCTGGCCAGTTATAATTATTCTTATGATTTTACCTTTTTAAGTCTATACCAGAATTAAATGTTATTTATATGCCACCATTACAGTATTACAGGATTTTGTATTTGTCTAAATATTTACCTTTACTAGAGAACTTTATTTTTTTTATATGCTTTCGTGTTGCTATCCAGTATCCTTTATTTTCAACTTGAAGGAATTCCTTTAGTATTTCTTATAAGGCAGGTCTAGTGGTGATGTACTCCCTTAGCTTTTGTTTATTTGGGAAGGTCTTTAGTTCCTTTCATTTTTGAAAAATGAAACCATTTTCATGCTAGATACAGTGTTTTTGGTTACTAGATTTTCTTTTTATTCTTTTTTTGAGACAGGGTCTTACTCTGTCATCCAGGCTGGAGTGCAGTGGCGTAATCACAACTTACTGCAACTGCAACCTCTTAGGCTCAAGCAATCCTGCCTCAGCTGCCCAAGTAGCCAGGACTACAGGCACATACCAACATGCCCAGCTAATTTTTATTTTTAAAAAAAAATTTTTATAGAGACAGGTCTCCCTATGTTGCCCAAGCTAGTCCTGAATTCCTGGGCTCTACTGATCCTCTCACTTCAGCCTCCCAAAGTGCTTGGATCACAGGTGTGAGCCATCATGCCCACCCTTTTGGGGTTTTTTTCTTTCAGCACTTTAAAAATGTCATCCAGTCCATCCACTCCCTTCTGGTCTGTAAGGTTTCTGCTGAGAAATCCACTGATAATATTATAGGAGCTCTGTTGTATGTGATGAGTTGCTTTTCTCTTGCTGCTTTCAAGATTCTCTTTTTGTCTTTGATGTTTTGACAGTTTTATTATAACACATCTCGTGTGGGCCCATTTGGGTTCATTCTGGTTAGAATATTTTGAGCTTGCTTGAATTTTTTTTTTTTTTTTTTTTGAGACAGGATCTTGCTCTGTTGCCCAGGCTGAAGTACAGTGGTGTGATCACAGCTCACTGCAGCCTTAACTTCCTGGGCTTGAAGGATCCTCCCACCTCAGCCTCCCAAGTAGCTGGGAGTACCAGGCATGAGCCACCACGCCTGGCTTATTTTTGTATTTTTTTTGTTGAGGTGGGGTTTTGCCACATTGCCCAGGCTGGTCTTGAGCTCCTGGGTCAAGCAATCTGCCTAACTCAGCCTCCCAAAGTGCTGGGATTACAGGTGTAAGCCATAACATCTGGCCTAGTTATTGTATTTTCAGCTCCAGAATTTCTGATTGGTTCTTTTAGTTTCTTTTTGTTGATATTCTTATTTTGTTCATGCATTGTTATCCTAATTCATTTAGTTGTCTGTGTTCTCTTGTAGTTCACTGAGGTTTTATAATTCTTTTGAATTCTTTGTCAGGTAATTGGTTTCTATTTCTTTGTTTTCTTTCTTTTTTTGAGATGGAGCTTCTCTCTGTTGCCCAGGCTGGAGTGCAGTGGCACAATCTTGGCTCACTACAACCTCCACCTCCTGGGTTCAAGCAATTCTCCTGCCTCAGCCTCCCAAGTAGCTGGAATTACAGGCATGTGCCACCACACGTGGCTAATTTTTATATTTTTAGTAGAGATGGGGTTTCACCATATTGGCAAAGCTGGCCTCAAACTCCTGACCTCAGGTGATCCACCCGCCTCGGCCTCCTAGAGTGTTGGGATTACAGGCATGAGTCACCGTGCCCAGCCGGCTTCTACTTCTTTAGTTAGTTTCTGGTGATTTACTTTGATCCTTTGATTGGGCCATGTTTCCCTGTTTCTTCATATGCCTTATTAATTCTTGCTGGAATTTGAGCATTTGTAAAAACAGCAACTTCTCCCAGTCTTTACAGACTGACTTCATATAGCAGAAGAACTTCATCAGTCAGTCCAGCTAGAGATTCTGTGGGCATCTCAAACCTTTTCTGGGGATGCCTCTCTCTGGGCTTGTGCATGTTATTTCCCATTAGAAAAGTTTGCTGGTTTTTATCAGGAGCTCATAATTTCTTCCTCCTTCCCTTGTCTGTTTGCAGTACTGCAGGTTTTCTGGTGCTGCGACAAGCTGCTGAGTTGTCCCAAGGGCCCCCACGTATCCAAAGTATGCTGGTTCTCTGTCAGCACTCAGAGTTACACAAAACGTCCCTTGGGAAGTTTCCCGGAAGGGTGGAACATGAGGTATGTATTTCATTCTTTTCATTTCCTCCCAAGGGAGAAACCATAAGTTGGGCATTTTTTTATGATTACACTGAGCTGTGGTGGCTTGTGGAGGAAGGACTATCATGGTGAAAGCCATGGCTTCTTACCTGTTTCAATGCAGCTGTTTTTCGCTTTGCACTTGCCTGGGGTACTGTGACTTCTTACTTGGTTTTTGGAGTTCTCATAATGGCTTTTTGAACGGTATGTTATTGTTAAGTGTCTCTATTTTTTAGTGACAAGGTCTCACTCTGTCACCCAGGCTGGATGCACCCACTGCAGCCTCAAACTCCTGGGCTCAAGCAGTTCTCCTTCCTCAGCCTCCCAAGTAGCTAGGACTACAGGCATGCACCAACATGCCTGGCGAGTTTATTGTTTATTTTTAAATTTTTTTGTAGAGATGAGTCTCACTATGTTGTCCAGGCCAGTCTTGAACTTCTGGCCTCAAGTAATCCTCCTACCTTAGTGTGTCAAAGTCCTGGGATTACAGGGGTGAACTGCCATGCCCAACCCAGTGTTTCTTTAGGGGGTCAAGGTCTGTGGCTTCCTATTTCACTCTCTTGCTGATACCCCTCCAGATTCTTAATCTTTCTGAGTTGTGGGATATTTGACAATCTGACAAAAGCTGTAAAATATCTTTTACCTAGAAAAAATACACACATAGAAATTATGAGATATGAATTTTGAGAGAATTGTATGCCCTCACGTGCACATGAATGTATAGCTATTAATGAACCCTGGTTTAAAAATCTTGATACAGTCCGTGCAGTAAAGTGTTAAATCAGCAGGCTTGGGTTACTCAAACCCTGCAAATTCCAAATAATGGACTGGCCCTTGACCAGCTCCTGGAAGATAACTTCTGAAGCTTGGAATATCCTGCCTAATAAGAGTGTCTTTGTGTGCCTGAGGCCTTGGGCCACATTGGATCTGTTTGTCCAGGTAGATTATGCTAACAATGTGATTTATGGTGAATGCCTGTTTTTGTATGCCTGAAATCCTGGCCACACAGTATAGGTCTGACCTGTGCAGCTGGAGACTGATAGCTAAGGTCCTTTACACAGGGCTACATACCTATATGACTGCCTCCAGTAAAAATGCTGAACACCAAGACTCAAGTGAGCTTCCCTGGTTGGCAACAATTTGCAGGGTGTCACACATCATTACTCAGCGCATTAAACACTGTCTGTGAGACTAGTAGAGGACAGCTGAAAGCTGATGCCTGGTTTCTCCTGGGCTTTGCCTTATGTGCCTTTTCCCTTTGCTAATTCAAATCTGTATCCTTTCCTTGTAATAAACCATAACCATAGGCTTAACAGACTTTTCAGAGTCCTATGACTCCTAGTGAATTACTGAACCTGAGGGTGGTCTTGGGGACTCTTAACAGAGTTCAAATCATTCACCTTGAGCTAGCCAAATTGTCATAACCACTACAGCAATTAGGCCACATGTCTCTCAGCAGCCAAAACAAAAGTTCATTTGAACAAACATTTAATGAATGCTTATCATTTGCTAAGTACTAGGAAAGTACAAAGACTCAAAGATAAATACATTCATGCCTTGAGCTACAGCCTTGGCATAGGTCTCGCCAGCTTTCAAAATATAAGTGGGACATCATGTCTAGGAGGTATTATTTTCTTTCTTGTTGCTTCCAGTTTCTCTCACCCAACACATCATTCTATATCTTATTCATCTGCATTCTATATCAGGCCATACTTAAAAGGAATTCTTTTTGTTTGCAAGGTAATGACTTTTTGAGGGCTTTTGTTTTAATTTTTGAAATGTTTGTTTTTAAAAGTCAGGTCTATTGGGGCATAATTTATATATAGTAAAATTCACTGTTTATATAATTCTGTGAATTTTGACAAATATACACAGTCATATAACCACTACCCATGTCAAGATACAGAACATTTCTATCACCCTGAAAAATTTCCTCACATTCCTTTATAGTCAAGTTTCCTCCCCTCACCTGCAGTTCCTGGCAACCATTGATCTGTTTTCTGTCTCTAGTTTTGCCTTTTCTAGAATGCCATATAAGTGGAATCATACGGTATGTACTCCTTTGTATTTGCATTTTTTTTTCTCTCAACTGACCACAGTGCTTTTGCGATTCGTCCAAATTGTTGCATGTATCACTTGTTTGTTCCTTTCCATTGCTGAGTAGCTTTCCGTTGTATGGATGTGCCACAGTATGTTTATCCATACACCAGTGGTTAGACATCTGGATTGTTTCCACTTTGGGGCTACTTTGAATTAGGCTACTATGAGCATTCACATTCAGGTGTTTGTATGGATATGCTTTCATTTCTGTTGCGTAAATACCTAAAAATAGGATTGCTATGTCAAATGGGCGAGTATGTTTATAAGAAATTGTAACGGTGTGGCGATTCCTCAAGGACCTAGAAATAGAAATTCCATTTGATCCAGCAATCCCATTACTGGGTATATATCCAAAAGACTATAAATCGTTCTACTATAAGGACACATGCACACGAATGTTCATTGCAGCACAGTTTACAATAGCAAAGACCTGGAACCAACCCAAATGCCCATCGATGATAGACTGGACAGGGAAAATGTGGCACATATACACCATGGAATATTATGCAGCCATCAAAAACGATGAGTTCGTGTCCTTTGTAGGGACATGGATGAACCTGGAAACCATCATTCTCAGCAAACTGACACAAGAACAGAAAATCAAACACTGCATGTTCTCACTCATAGGCGGGTGTTGAACAATGGGAACACATGGACACAGGGAGGGGAGTATCACACACTGGGGTCTTGTGGGGGGAAAAAGGGGAGGGATAGTGGGGGGGGGTGGGGAGTTGGGGAGGGATAGCATGGGGAGAAATTCCAGATATAGGTGATGGGGAGGAAGGCAGCAAATCACACTGCCATGTGTGTACCTATGCAACAATCTTCCATGTTCTTCACATGTACCCCCAAACCTAAAATGCAATAAAAAAAATAATAATAATTAAAAAAAAAAAAAAGAAATTGCCTATTGTTTTTTCAAATGGCTTTACCATTTTGTATTTCTGCCAACAATGTATGAGATTTCCAACTTTTAGTCATGCTCATCACCACTTAGTATTATTAATTTTTCTTTTTCTTTTTTTTTTCCCCTGACTCTGTCGCCCAGGCTGGAGTGCAATGGTGCGATCTCAGCTCACTGCAACCTCCGCCTCCCAGATTCAAGCAATTCTCCTGCCTCAGCCTCCCAAGTAGCTGGGATTACAGTCATGTACCACCAAACCTGGCTAATTTTTGTATTGGTAGTAGAGATGAGGTTTCACCATGTTGTCCAGGCTGGTCTCAAACTCTTGACCTCAGGTGATCCATTTGCCTCAGCCTCCCAAAGTGCTGGGATTACAGGTGTGAGCCACTGCGCCTGGTCTTTTTTTTTTTTTTTTTTTTGAGACACAGTTTCACTCTGTCACCCAGGCTGGAGTGCAGTGGCGCAATCTCAGCTCAATGCAAGCTCCGCCTCCTGGGTTCAAGTGATTCTTGTGCCTTAGCCTTTCAAGTAGCTGAGATTACAGGCGTGCACCACCATGCCTGGCTAATTTTTTGTATTTCTGGTAGAGATGGGGTTTCACTATGTTGGCCAGGCTGGTCTTGAACTCCTGAGCTCAAGTGGTCCACCCACCTTGGCTTCCCAAAGTGTTGGGATTATAGGCATCAGCCACCGCACTGGCCTAGTATTATCAATCTTTTCTAATTTTAGCCACTTAATCGGTGTCTAATGGTGACTCATTGTGGTTTTAATTGGTATTTGCCTAATGACTAATAATGCTGAGCATTTTTTCATATTTTGCTTATTTGCCATTGTTATATCTTCATTGGTGAGGTGTATGTTCACATTTTTTAAACCAATTTTTAATTTGGGCTGTTTATCTTCTTCTTACGGAATTGTAAGAGTTTTTTTTTGTTTTTTTTTTTTAGACAGAGTCTTGCTCTCTCACCCAGGCTGGAGTGCAGTGGCATGATCTTGCTCACTGCAACCTCCTCCTCCTGGGTTTAAGTGATTCTCCTGCCTCAGCCTCTGGAGTAGCTAGGATTACAGGCACATGCCACCATTCCTGGCTAATTTTGTATTTTTAGTAGAGATGGGGTTTCACCATGTTGGCCAGGCTCGTCTCAAACTCCTGACCTCAGGTGATCCACCCGCCTCGGCCTCCCAAAGTGTTGGGATTACAGGCACCCGGCCTGTAAGAGTTCTTTATATGTTCTGGATACATGTCCTTTATCCTAAATGTGTTTTTCAACTGTTGTTTCCTAGCCTGTGGCTTATTTTTTAATTTTCCTGACAATATCTTTTGATGAACAGTTCCTAGTTTTGATGAAGTCCAATTTGTTAATTTTTTTTTTTAATGGTTAGTGTTTTTGTTTCCTAAGAAGTCTTTGCCTACCCTAAGGTCAGGTTTTCTCCTTCTAGATGTTTTTACAGTTTTAGCACTTACATTTTGGTCAGTGATCCACATTGGATTTTTTTTTTTTGGATACGAAGTCTTACTCCATCACCCAGGCTAGAGTTCAGAGGAGTGATCTCAGCTCACTGCAACCTCTGCCTCCTGGATTCAAGCAATTCTTGTGCCTCAGCTTCCCAAGTAGCTGGGATTACAAGTATGCGCCACCACACCTGGCTAATTTTTGTATTTTTAGTAGAGACGAGGTTTAACCATGTTGGCCAGACTGGTCTTGAACTCCTGACCTCAAGTGATACACCTGCCTCAGCCTCCCAAAGTGCTGGGATTACAAATGTGAGCTACCATACCCGGCCCGGATTAATTTTTATCTATGAAACAGTGTAAAGGTTGAGGTTCATCTTCTGCACATACACATCCTATTCTAGCACCATTTATTTAAAAGATTTTTCTTTCTCCCATTAAATTATGTTCACACTTCTGTAGAAAATAAATTAACTGTACATGTGTGGGTCTACTTCTGGCCTCTCCAGTTCCATGGATCCCTATGTCTGTCTATATCTATCTGTAAGTCTATTCTTATGCTGTCTCCAATCTTGATTACCATGGTTTTATAGTAAGTCTTGAAATCCTGTGGAACAGGCCCTCCAAGTTCATCCTTCTTTTCCAAGTTGTGTTGGTACTTCCAGGTCTTTGCTTTTGCATATTAATTTTAGAATTAACTTGTCAATTTCTACAAAATGCCTGCTGGGATTTTGGTTGGGTTGCATTAAATCTTCAGTCAATTGGGGAGAGTAAATATCTTAACAGTACTGCATCTTCTTATCATGAACATGGGGTTTCTCCCTATGTATTTAGGTCTTTTATTTTTCTCAGGATGTTTTGTAGTTTTTAGCATACAGGTCTTTTGCGTTGTCTGTTAAATTAATCCCTAGGTATTTTATGTTGTTGATGCTACTGTAAATGTATTTTAATTTTTAATAATTTGTTGCTAGTATAGAGAAATACAATAGATTTCATATTATATATATATACTTTGTCTTAAAAAAAATTTTTTTTTTTTTTTTGAAAAGGAGTCTTGGCTCTGTTGCCCAGGTTGGAGTACAGTGACACAATCTTGGCTCACTGCAACCTCTGCCTCCCGGGTTCAAGCAATTCTCCTTGCCTCAGCCTCCCAGGTAGCTGGGATTACAGGCCCACGCCACCACACCGGCTAATATTGTATTTTTCACAGAGACAGAGTTTTGCCATGTTGGCCAGGTTGGTCTTGAATTCCTGCCCTCAGGTGATCCTCCTGCCTCAGCCTCACAAAGCGCTAGGATTACAGGCGTGAGCCACCGAACCTGGCCATTTTATTTATTGATTGATTGATTGTTTTTTTGAGGCAGAGTTTTGCTCTGTCGTCCAGGCTGGAGTGCAATGGCATGATCTCTGCTCACCACAACCTCTGCCTCCTGGGTTCAAGCGATTCTCCTGCCTCAGCCTCCCGAGTAGCTGGGATTATAGGTGTGTGCCACCATGCCCAGCTAATTTTTTGTAATTTTGGTAGAGATGGGGTTTCTTTTTTTTTCCTTTTTTCTTTTCTTTCTTTTTTTTTTTTTTTTTTTTTTGCATGACCTCCATGTCTAAAGATGGGGTTTCACCATGTTGGCCAGGCTGGTCTCGAGCTCCTGACCTCGTGATCTACCCACCTTGGCCTTCCAAAGTGTTGGGATTACAGGAATGAGCCACTATGCTCAGCCCTTTCTGTTTATTTTTAAATGAAGCTGATATAACTGGATACTAAGTACCCTGAAGTTATCAAAATGTTACATGTTTCCTTTCTGATTTTTTTGACTGTGTGTTCCTTTAACTTTGTACTCTTTTAAAATGTAGGTGCCTATCTCATTTAACAAATACAAAAGAATTCATATAATGCCTAATATTTGACAAGCACAGCCTTATAGGTACTATTATTGCCCCAATTTAAAGATGAGGAGAAACAGAGACATGGAAAAATTAAATTATTTGTAATGTTCCTATAGCTTTTAAACTGTAGGACTGAAATTTAATCCTGTGTGTTTGGCTTTTGAGCCTATGCTCTATATCAGTAGCTCTCAAAATTTTTGGTCTCTGAAACTCTTTATACTCTTAAATGTGACTGAGCTGGCTAGATGTGGTGGCTCATGCCTGTAATCCCAGCTGCTTGGGAGGCTAAGACAGGAGAATTTCTTGAACCCAGGAGGCAGAGGTTGCAGTGAGCCAAGATTGTGTCACTGCACTCCAGCCTGGGTGACAAAGTGAGACTCCATCTCAAAAAAAAAAAAAAAAAGACTGTACAAAGGAACTAGATATATGCTTTCCTGGTTTACAACAGAGGTACCACTGTAATTATGTAGGAGAAGATGGTCTTTTAATAAATGGTGTTGGAATAATGAGATGTGTAAAAAAATGAACCTTGATCCTTAATTCAAACTATACGTAAAGAAATTTTTAGATATATTAGAGACCTAAATTCAAAAGCTAAAACAAGCAAACTTCCAAATAAAAACATGGAATATTTTCCTGATACTGGGTTAGGTAAAGATTTCTTAATCAGATCACAATATGCACTAAAACAAAAGAGAAAAATTGTTAAATTACACTTTAAGAAAATTTGATTATCAAAAGTCATTAAGAAAGTAAATAGGCAAGCTATGGACTGACAGATAATTCTCACAGAAAATATACAATGAACCCCTACAAACAAATAAGCAAAAGACATTCAACTTTAAGATGAGCAAAAGACTTAAGCATTTTACAAAGAAGCTATTCAAAGAATGACAAACATAGTAAAAAGTACTCAGAATAATATCAAAGAAATGCAAACTTAAACCACAGTGAGATACCCTACATATTCAGCAGAATGGCTAAAAAATTTTAAATTGTCATTAGCAAGTGCTGCTGAGAATGAGGAGTACCTTGAATTTGCATACATTATTATTTGGCAGTTTCTTTTCTTTTTTTTTTTTTGAGATGGAATCTTGCTCTGTCACCCAGGCTGGAGTGCAGTGGTGCAGTCTTGGCTCACTGCAACGTCTGCCTCCTGCATTCAAGCAATCCTCCTGTCTCAGCCTCCTGAGTAGCTAGGATTACAGGCATGTGCCACCATGCCTGGCTAATTTTTGTATTTTTAGTAGAGACCATGTTGGCCAGGCTGGTTTTGAACTTCTGACTTGAAGTGATCCACCTGTCTCAGCCTCCCAAAGTGCTAGGATTACAGGCATGAGCCACCACTCCCTGCCAGCAGTTTCTTATAAAGCCAAACATACAGCTACCCTAAGATCTCTACCAATTCCACATCCAGGAATATCCTCAAGAAAAATTAGTTTATATGTCCACCAAAAGTCTTGTACAGGAATGTTCATAGCCACTTAATTACTAATAGCCAAAAACTTGACAAAATCCAAATATCCATCAAGAGATACATAAAACAATTTGTGATATAGTCACACAGTGGAATACCACCAGCAAAAATAAAAGTAAAAAAGTGTAGTAATATGCAGAACAGCATGGATGAATCTCAAACACTTTATGATGAGATTTTAAAAAGTCAAGCAAAGAAGTACACTATTATGATTCCATTCATATGACATTCAAAATCAAGGAAAACTAATCATGGTGGTAGAAATCAGAATAATGGTTACCTCTGGTGGATTAGGTATTGATTCAGTAAGGCACAAGGGGTCCTTCCAGGATGAAGGAAATGGTTTATATCTTGAACTGGGTAAAGGTTTCGTGGTATATACATATGTAAAAATTAATTGAATTGTACATTTAAGACTTTTTCATTTAACTGTATGTAAATTATACCTCACTTTTAAAACACTTTTAATAAAAAAAAAAATTACTATGGCCCCTAAAGATCCTGTGTTTATTAACAGCTATCAAATTTTAGCATGTTAGCCAAGCACAGTGGCTCATACCTCTAATTCCATCGCTTTGGGAGACCAAAGCAGGAGCATCACTTGAGCCCAGGAATTCAAGACCAGTCTATCAACATAGTGAAAGCCCATCTCTGCAAAAAATGTAAAAAGTAGCCAGGCATAATGGTGTGTGCCTATAGACTCAGCTATTCAGGAGGCCGAGGCAGGAGAATCACGTGAGCCCAGGGGTTTAAGATAGCAGTGAGCTATGATCACACCACTGCACTGTAGCTTGAGCGACAGAGTAAGACCCTGTTTTTTTAAAAAAAGACAAAAACAAAACCATGTTATAAATTGAAATGGACAAACTTTATTTTATTTTGTAAATATTTTTTGAGGTAGAGTCTTGCTCTTTCACCCAGGTTGGAGTGCAGTGGTGCAATCTCAGCTCACTGCAACCTCTGCCTCCCGGACTTAAACAATTCTCCTGCCTCAGCCTCCCAGGTAGCTGGGATTACAGGCATGTGCCACCACACCAGGCTGATTTTTTATTTCTAGTAGAGTTGGGGTTTCGCATGTTGACCAGGCTGATCTCAAACTCCTGACCTCAAATGATCCACCTGCCTTGGCCTCCCAAAGTGCTGGGATTACAGGCGTGAGCCACTGCACCCAGAGCAAAACGGAGAAACTTTAAAATATTTGTTAACTCATTTAGAAATAACAATAATTAATTCATTTTACATTAACATAACATTTTAATGAAAAATAACTATATTGTCTAAAACAAAAAAAATGGAAAGAGTGGCATTGTTTTACATCTTTGCAAATTTCTTTAATATCTGGCTCAAAAGAAGACAGCTGGATTTTTTTGTTTGTTTTCTCTTTTTTTTGTTCTTTTAGTTGGGTTCATGAGTAGAATCTCTTAAGACAGCTGGATTCTTAAACCAACTCCTGCATTTAATTTTTTAAGCTCTCATATGTCATTCAGTGTTTGGAAACTCCCCCTGTACATTTGAAAGAGAAAGCAAGTAAAAAGACAAATAACTGGTTATTATTATTATTATTTTTGAGATGGAGTCTTTCTCTGTTGCCCAGGCTGAAGTGCAGTGGTGCAGTCTTGGCTTACTGCAACCTCTGCCTCGCAGGTTCAAGCTATTCTCCCGCCTCAGCCTCCCTAGTAGCTGGGACTACAGCTGCATGCCACCATACCCAGCTAATTTTTGTATTTTTAATAGATGGGGTTTCACCATGTTGGCCAGACTGGTCTCAAACTCCTGATCTCAAGTGATCCACCCACCTCAGTCTCCCAAAGAGCTGGGATTAAAGGCATAAGCCACTGTGCCCAGCCTATTATTATGAAAATAGTTTAGCTCTCTTGACTCTCTGAAAGAGTCTCAGAGCCTGTAGGGTCCCTTCTCACCACATATTGGGAACTGCTGCTCTGATCTGCACTCCTAGGCTACTTTTTTAGCATTTTTCTAGAAAAGAAATAAAATACCCACATGTAGAATGGGGTTTATGTTAGCTACTATTTATTATACTGCTTCCTAGTACCTTTCTCATTTTCCACAGTTCTACACCTGCCTGCCCTATATTTTCCAGGTTCAACAGCTTTGGAGAGCAGGATATCTTTTCCTCTCAGCCTGCCCTCTGCAATGGAGGCCATAAACAGGCCAGTAGTGAAAGCTACATAACATGTAAGCATGGCAGGGGCTGAGCTCCATTTCAGGGTAACCTCTGTCACTCTCTACTCTCTTACATATAACATCACCATAATTTGCTGCTGGAATTAGTCTTTGTCTTGACAAATGTATTCACATATGTATCCTGCACCCAATTTTTTTTTTTTTTTTGAAACAGGGTCTTGCTCTGTTGCCCAGGCTGGCGTGCAGTGGCGCAATCTCAGCTCACTGCAATCTCCGCCTCCTGGTTTCAAGTTACTCTCCTGCCTCAACCTCCTAAGTAGCTGTGATTACAGGCACCTGCCATCATGCCTGGCTAATTTTTGTATTTTTAGTACAGACGGGGTTTCACATGTTGGCCTGGCTGGTCTCAAACTCCTGACTTCAGGTGATCCACCCTCGGCCTCCTGAAGTGCTGGGATTACAGGTGTGAGCCACTGTGCCCAGCCCTTGCATCCAATTGTAAAGTATAACTATCACTACAGAAGGTTCTCTCATGTTTCTTTTCAGTCCCCACCACACTACCAGAGGCAGTGTGGTAGAATACTACTACTAATAATAATAATAAAAATTAATCCCACAATATTTTAACTAATCCCCAGTGAAATTCTTTTTAAAATTATTTGGGACCAGGCATGGTGGCTCAGGTCTGTAATCCCAGCACTTTGGGAGGCCAAGGCAGGAGGATTGCTTGAACCCAGGAGTTCGAGACCAGCCTGGGCCACATGGCAACCCCCTATCTCTACCAAAACAATTTTTTAAATTAGCCAGGTGTGGTGGTGTGCACCTGTAAGCTGTGGTCTCAGCTACTTTGGAAGCTGAGACAGGAGGATCACTTGAGCCCAGGAGGTCAAGGCTGTGGTGAGCCGTGTTCATGCCACTGCACTCAAGCCTGGGTGACAAAGTGGGACCCTGTCTCAAAAAGAAAACTTATTTGGGAAATCTCTGGATTTCTTAGATCTACTGTTCTTGGTTACAGACTCTATAGAAGTCACAAAAGTTTTCCTGTCTTTTCTTAGCTAACAGATATTTTGGTTTTTTTCTTCAAGTTATTCTAAATTATAAAACAGGAGAGCTGCTCTTCAAACTGTAGAACAGGTATTCAACAAAAGCTTTTTATTTCCATAATTCTGAATTGCTTGGATCTAAGGAAGAATATATTTAATGGGCAAAAGTCTCAAAAGAAAAAGCAGGTCACTATTGCTCATTCCCATTTATCAATAGTGCAGCTCAGCAAAGCTCACATTGTATTGTGCAAGGTGAAAAGAACTCTCTCAGGATTCCCTGTTGCAGGATATGATTAAAGCCTAGTGACAATAAACCAAGCTGGCCTCAGGGCCTGTTTCCCCTACAGTCCTTTTCAATGTCAGCACTCCAGGCAAATCAGAACCTTTCAGAGCTAGGGGAAATACATCCTGCAGCGCTTAATTGTACACCCCTTGAGGCTTGCAGATAAACTCCCTTATCAAAAGAAGACTTGAGTTCCCAACAAGTATTGAGTGGCTCAATTATTTCTTCCTCTGTTCCACAAAAATGGTTTTTCAGTGCAGAGGATAATTCTGCACACATTTATCAGTCCTGGTATGGACCTATCTGTGTGGAGCATATGTGGATGAAACATGTGATGCCCAGTTTCAAGGGGTTTACAGTATATGTAGTTCTCTGTTTTATGGGGAGCACCACGTAGAGAATGACTTGAGGTCAGGCAGGGTGGGGAGGGGACTTGTGGAAGAGGGAAAATGTGAGCCAAGCCTTGAAAGCTGGGTAAGATTTTGGACAAACTTGGATAAGAAGAAAGAGCCAACCATTTTTTACACTGCAGCCCAAGTGATCTTTCTGAAGTACAAATCTAATTATTCCATTGCTCTCTTTAAAGCCATCGGGATGAGAAATATCACTGCCCATTTTGCTTTGTGAGATAATGGTGCCCAGCACACAGTGAGTGAGAAAACTGAGGCCCAGGCTGGGGCCACATTGTCTCCAAAGCCAGCTAGTTAATGGCAGAATCGTACTAGAACTCACTGCCACTGGGGCCATGCTCTTCAGCTCCTCAACAGCCATTCTTGGCTGAACTCACTGAGCAAAATCAAGGTGCCAGCAGGACTGTGTTTCTTTCTGGAGGCCCTTGGAGAGAATCCATTGTTTTGCCTTTTCCAGCTTCTAGAGACTGCCCATATTCTTGGGCTTATGGTTCCTTCTTTCCAGGCTCAGTTCTGAAACAATAGCCACTTTCCAGAGCACTACCAGAGAGGTAGCTCAGCCCACCCTTGAGAACCCCAGACCAGTCCCATTTCCCACAAGCCAGCTGTAAGAAGCTATAAGAAGAAGGAGTGAGTCTCGGGTGTGGGATGGTGATGTGCTCTGGGAAGGGCACAGGCTGGTTGAGTCCTTCATACATCACATCACTCTGACACTGCCCCTTCTGTCCTCCTCTTGCTCTTGTAAGGACCCTTGTGATGACATGGCCTAGCCAGATTACCTAGAATAATCTCCCATCTCAAAGTCCTCATCGTAATCACATCTACAGGGTCCCTTTTGCAATTTAAGATAACATTCTCAACAGGTTCCAGGAATGAGAATGTGGATGTCTTTAGAGAGCCATTATTCTGCCTACCACAGATACAGCCTGGCTGTTACCACCAAGGGTTGGAATGAGGATCGTTCTGGGGCTGCTGCAAGATGCAGGAAACTGGAACCAAGTGCTACCTTCATGGTAAGAAGCCAATGCTGGAACAACACTGAGTGGATGGAGCATTAAGCAGAACAGGAAGGAGCAACTCCTTCTACTCTCCTCCTGGCCTCTAGTCTCTCTCTAGCGCCCCTTGTTGGCAGGACCTCTCAGAAGGCCAGCTGGCTAAGAAGGACTGGAGTTTTGCAGTTGCAGTTCCAGCATCCCAGAGCTGAATATAGAAGGGTGGGTTGGAAGCTGAGAGACAGTAGCTTAGTAATTGACAAAGATGTTACTAAAAAATTCAGTTTAAACAAGTGATTACATTACATTTAATAAAAAGCTCCAAGTTCAAATATATGATGGTTCTTATAAACTGTTAAGAAAAAGCAACCCAATAAAAGTGGACAGATAAGAATGAAAAATTCACCATGGCTAATAAATATATGAAAATACTTTTAATCCCATTAGTGAGCAGGGAAATGCCTTAGGGCCTAGATGCAGAAGAAGGAGGTCATTCTTTTTGTTTAGAAGATAATCCTGATCCTTCATTTTGGCACAGCTGAACACAAATTGGTACACCAAGAATGAATGGGTCAGTGAGAGCAAGAGTTCTCCAGGTAGTAAATAAGAAGACTGGAATCAGAGCATACAAGCCATGCTAAAGGAAGGGCCTTCTTGGGCAATGTCCAGATCTGTGGAATTTAATCTTCAGAAGAACAGTCCATGCAGTGTCTGCTCATTGCAGTGCTCTCAGTTCTGAAACAATAGCCACTTTGCAGAGCACTACCAGAGAGGTAACTCAGCCCACCCTTGAGAACCCCAGACTAGTCCCATTTCCCACAAGCCAGCGGTAAGAAGCTATAAGAAGAAGGAGTGAGTCTCGGGTGAGAAGGAGTGAGTCTCGGGTGTGGGGCGGTGATGTGCTCTGGGAAGGGCACAGAGCCAGGAAAAACAAGTTAGAGCCTCTCTAGGCACCGGTAAGTCATGTCGATCATACCATAATCAATGACAAATGAGGTAAAACAAATTACTAAAGTGGCCAGGGTACTTCTAGGCTAGCACATAGCTGTGGAAGAGGAGTTTGGCTTCTTTTGTCTTATTCCCAAACCAGCACAATTTGTCTTCAGTAACCCTTACAGCATTCTTTGTGCTGACAGTGAGTGGATCAGCTTGGTCTTTTCTGGAGGATAGACAGAAGAGCTAAAAGCATCCAAAAGAAACCAGATAAAGAAAACCTGAAGCCTGAAGACATTTTTCCTGTATGTCAAAGTCCTAATTTTAGACCCAGTTGAAGGCTCGTTATCCAACATATTATAGTATGGAATTGTAACCCTGCCGCATCTCGAAGGAACTGTGCATCACCAGAAAGAAAACAGCCTGCTGAGTCAATCTTCAACATTCATGGATTCCAGGAGTGGCAAAAATGTTCTTGACTTTCCCAGTCAATTGCTTTTTGATCTCTCTCTCTCTCTCTCTCTCTCTCTCTCTCTCTCTCTCTCTCTCTCTCTCTCTCTCTCTCTCTGTCTCTCTCTCTCTCTCTCTCTCTCTCGTCATCCCTACCCTGAGTCCTGATTCCAGTCTAGACTGTAGGAACAGTCCTGGGCCGCCTTCTAAATGTAGCATAAACCAGACCAACAAACCTTTCTCTTGAGGGTTCCAGATAGTCCGCAGCACACCCTTTCATGACCTATGCTAAGTGTGTCTCTCTCGGGGTGATAAAGGGCAAGGAACAACAGGATTCTGTGAAACAGGAAAACCTTTTTCCACAAAGTCAAACCAGATACTACACCTTTGGGTTGGCCATAAGTTTATTTGCATATCTGGATGCTGCTATGCTTTTATGCTTTGGAAGCCAGACTGAGATTACAGGTTGAGT
This sequence comes from Ateles fusciceps, assembly GCA_036589455.1. Classification (NCBI taxonomy): domain Eukaryota; kingdom Metazoa; phylum Chordata; class Mammalia; order Primates; family Atelidae; genus Ateles; species Ateles fusciceps. The sequence goes on from JAZHEH010000882.1 coordinate 10,719,961, forward strand.
ATCCCTTATCCAAAATGCTGGGACCAGAAGGATTTTGGACTTTTTCAGATTTTGGAATATCCTGTTTCTCAGGGTTCCCTCCTAAATTATCCAGGAAGAAACATAAAACTACACATAAAACTGTATCTCATAGAAGCAAAAGAACTGAGCTCTTTTTTCATTTTGTCTCCCTGTGATTTGAAGCAGTTGGACTTTCCATTCACTGCCGCGGATGGGAAAGGCTGCGCACATTGGTTTGCACCATTACAATGCAGACATACATACAGGAGCGGCTATAGAATTTACAGGACCTACTGCAAAATGACAGTGTGGGGGCCCTGTAGTATGTTAGGAGTTTCAAGCCTGCAACAGAGGAACATTAAACTGAAAGTGGGCCCTTCTGAGTGTGGGGCCCTGTGTAACTGCAGAGACCGCACACCTATCAAGCTGCTGTGCACGCAGAGAATGGTCTCAGGAATAGAAAGACGAAGGGAACTCCACCCTGAGAAGGTCAGGAGAAAGCACGGGTGAGGCGGTGGGTGGTGTAGCCAAGGACAGTGTCCTCTGGGCATTTCTCTTGAACGCAGTCTGCTTGGCATTGGGTATTGGAGGGCCCAAGGATCAGAAAGTACCGATGTACATGAGGACACGGGAAAGAAGCAGGGACGACGGATGTGAGAGAATGCTGGGGTTGAAGGAGGGGGTGGCAAAGCCAGGGAGTTCTAGGCATGGAATCATCTTGTTTTGTTTTCATTTAATCAACCCATTCTCTCTCTCTTTTTTTACTGAAGTAAAATGTATCAGATTTAGATGAATGATTTTTTTCCCCCCTCCAAATCTGCTCTTCCCGTTTCTTCACCTGAATGTAAATCACTGTCCACCTAGTTGATCAAGGCTGAAGCTGGGAGTCATCTCTGACTCATCCCTCCCCCAAATCCATAGAACGTTAATTCTATCATTAGTGCCTCTCTTGAGCCTACCCATCTACTTGCTCCATAATCAGTGAAACCACCATTATTCCTGTCCATGACTGTGGCAGCAGCCTCCTCACTTACAGCTTCTGAATCATCTAGACTGGAGCTTAAGTCCTCATTCTGCCACATGACCTTGGGCTGGGCTCTTCACCCCCTGTGCCTCAGTTTCCACATCTGTAAAATTGGAATAATACCTATCATAAAGCATGGTTGTCAGGGCTAAAGGAAAGAAAGAAGTGGCTGAGCATCTTCTTGTTTCCTCTCCATCCCTCAGGCCTTCAGTGAAACATTCCTTCCCTTTCCTGACTTGTTCAGTGCAGGTTCCCACAGGCCACCAGCCTGCTCTGCAGGCCTCACCACACTTCGTGTCTTCTCTCAGCAGTCCTCTCCAAGAGGACAAGGATCCTGGCTTTCCATGGCCAATGTGCGTCTGACATGGAGTAGGAATTTACCTTACTGTGTGACAGGCATTCTCATATAGAATCAAATGTTCCCAGGTGTGGACTCCCTGTAAGCTTTCCCCCTAACTGTAAGTAAGTGAGCAGGTGACCACATGACAGAAACAAATGACAAAGACCAAGACTATCCCAGAAGATATTAAGTTAAACCTGGGGCACCGGGATGGCGCATCAGAGCAGATCCCTCTGTAAGAAACTGACCTAGGTCAGGTAAGGCCGCCCAAGGAAGCCAGGAAACGGGGTGCTCTAGGTCAACACAGCCAAACTCCCAGAGAATGCAGTGGGGCTGGACAGGGATGTGACAGACTGGGGCAGGAAGACACCCCAGAGGAAGCAATAAAGGTGGGACCCCTGTGGGCCACCCCTTTGTTGTCAGGTCCTGGAAGCGCCACATCCAGTGCTCCCTACTGAGACCAACAGGGTAAGGGGTGTGCTCCACTAGGGGGCTAGTGCCCTGAGCCAGTCAAGTCAGTGGGGGGGGGAGGGGGTGCTAGGTTGTTTTTTATTTTCCCATGAAATAACATACACGTAGGAAAGTACATCAGACATATCTGTAGGGGCTGCTGAATTGTAAACCCACTACTCCAGTCAAGCCTTGGAGCATCACTAGCACTCCAGATCCTCCGCAATCTGCTGTCTACATCCTCCTAGAGGCCACCAGGCCTCAGCTTTTGTAGCTACCATGTCCTTGCACACCCAAAGAGTAGTTTTGTTTTGACTGGTTTTGAACTTCTCAAAAATGGAATCATACAGCATATATTTTATTTTTTCCACTCAATATTTTGTGAGAGTTGTCCATGTGGTTGTAAGTACTTATTGATTCGTTGCTATGTTTTGTGGTAACTGTTTCACAAGTCACTTATTCCTTGTCCTGTGGATGGACAGTTGTGCTGCTTCTGGCTTATGCATTTTCCATGCCTTAGCGTGAGACTGTTCTTCTGGATGGCTTGCAGGGCAGTGGGAGTCTGGGCTGGGAGGGGGAAGCAACAGAAGCAGCTCTGGGCATGGGGGGAAGAGCAGGTGGGAGGGACCCATGGGTCAACAGGGCTACTGAAGTACAGAGCAAGGTTGAGGGTACCAGGGGGAAAGGGTTCTGGAGGAATCCTCGGATGTGTGCTCCTACTCTGAGACTGGACGGGAACACTCCCCCGCAAGGTCATAATCAGGGGGTTTAGTAGGCATGGGCATGATGCCTCTACCCTCTGGACCTGCTGCCTCACCCCCAATTCCCTGTGGGGTACAGACCAGCTGTATGCAAGAGAGGCCAGACAAGGCAGCTTATTGCAGAATACTGCCCTTGGGGCTCAGAGGAAACACTAGAAATTGACCAGGGAGTCAACCTCTGGTGCTGCTCCTTTCCCAGGATGGGCACCCACCAAGAGGTTTGTATTTGGGAAGCTCAGGGATCACTGGCTGCACACCCAGACACTGGCCCACATGGAGGTAAGGTGGCTGGAGCCCTGAAGGAAGGGGGTCTGCACTGCTGACCACTTGCCTGGACCTTGCCTGTGCGGGAAGCAAGGCCACCCCTGGAGCCCATCTCTTGGAGACTTCAGTAGCCCGGGGCAGAGCTTCCTATTCCTTGCCAGAAAACCTGTTCCGGCAACACCCCAACCTTAGTGTTTCTTGTTGGGGACTGTCCTGGCTGGAGGTGGCCAAAAGTCCTTCCCACACCCTGAGAGACCTATTTCCCCTCTTCTCTTGGGTTTGGCAGATAACGAATAAGAGGAGGGGTGCAGTTGCCTTGGAGCTGGCAGACTGCATGGCAGACAAGCAGGAGCCCCCGCCGCCTCCCATGGAGACAACACGGGAACGCAGGTAAGGTGCTGGAAATCAGTCACAGATGTTCAAGGGTAAGCTTTGGCAGGACGCCATTCTTCCTGCTGTAGATCAGCCAGACTTTGTAAAATATGATCTATTTCCTCACTGGATCCTCAACAGTCCCATGGGCAGATCGGACAAACATCCCCATAGGTGAGAAATGAAAGCATAGTAGAGTGGTCAACCCCCCCACCCCATACGTGATTGAGGGTTAGGACACAGGTCTCACAACACGGGGTCAGGGCTCTGTCTGCTGGGTGGCACAGAGCTGTGCACACGCAGGCACTTGCCTGGACAGACACTGAGCTCTGGCTTCATCATTTCATGTTTGATTTTCTATAATGTTATCACTCACAGGATCATTGACCCCTGAGGGAACTGGTATCTGTTGCAAATTTATCTTAAATGCCAGTTTGTCCCTGCATTAGAAGGGAAACTGTTTAGTTGTGGGAGCTCCTCCTGAGAAACAGTCCATTTTATGTTATTTTTTATTTTTTTGAGATGGAGTTTTGCACTTGTTGCCCAGGCTGGAGTGCAATGGCTCGATCTCTGTTCACTGCAGCCTCTGCCTCCCAGGTTCAAGCAGTTCTTCTCCTCCATCCTTCCAAGTAGCTGGGATTACAGGCGCCTGCTACCACACCAGCCTAATTTTTGTATTTTTAGTAGAGATGGGGTTTCACCATGTTGGTCAGGCTAGTCTCAAACTCCTGACCCCTGGTGATCCACCCACCTCGGCCTCCCAATGTGCTGGGATTATAGGCGTGAGCCACCGCACCAGCCACAACAGTGGATTTTAGTGAGCAGCTGATTCCTCTCTTGCAATGGCGATTGCTTCATGCATGATTTACTGAGGTTTGGAAACAGTCCTGTGTAAACCCAATGAAACAGCACTAGTACTTTAACATTCAGTGTTCTTTGGAATTGCTCTTGAACCCTTCTCTGCCCTGGTTTAGGCCTTTTATCATGAAGTGGCCTCTTACTGCTCTTTCCACCTCATCTTGCCTCACCTCCCAGCACCCACTCCCAGTCAGCCTGGCCCCAGGAGAGACTGGGTAGTGCAGCGGTTGAAAGTGATCTCAGGAGGCAGAGGGCACAGATTCAAACCGTGGATTAGCTGCTTACTTACTGTGTGACCTTGGGCCAAGGGTTAACAGCTCCTCCTGGCTCAGTCATCTTCGTTTCAAGTGAGGCTACCATAGTACCTCACCAGGTTAATATCATTAAATGTGTTATTCATGGAAAGTACTTGAACAGTCCCTAGCCCATAATAAATATTAACTATTATCATCTTGTTCCATTCTCTGTCCAGAAACCTCACATTCCTATAGAATTAAGACCAGTGTTTGGCCTGACATAGGAGACTTTTTTGGCCTAAGCTTTTAACAGGTATTTCCTGTCTTTCCTGTTCGCTAACCCATGCACTCTGGCTTAGATCCCAAACCCCCCTCTTGCCTTGGCTCACCCTGACCTCATATCACCATCTGTTGAAGTCACTGCTATCCCCCAGGGGCAGGCTCCCTGCTCAGACGTGCATGTATGTATCTCTAGTCAGTATCCAAGTTCCTGTAGCCACTAGTTGTGGAGAAAGCTAAAGTCATCAAACATGAAAAGTATTCTCTACACAACCACAGAAAATCACTCTCCACTTAAGCATCTCCCTCCTTAACATACCCTCCATCCACTGCAGCCCAACTTTCCTCTCTGCTATGGGTTGTGAGATGTTGAAAACACAACAAAACAGGTACCAAAGTACAATTTAACTTTTGTGAAATATGCAGATTTTCACAGTTGGGGGATGTGTTGGGAAACTGCTCAGATGAGTGTAGCCGCTGGCAAATAAGGATCTCAGAGAGTAGGTCCACTAACAGATGAAGGGGAAGCCGACTTGTCTAACCAGTTAGGTGCTGCCTAGGGGCACGATGTGAATGTCAGAGACTAAAGGATTTAAGTGGGAAATGGACAAAGTCCTTGACTAACTTTTCCTAAAATGATCCTGTGATTGATCACACTAGAAAATCAAACATGAAATGATATACTATTGTGCAATCATATAATTTGGGGGAGGGAAATACACCTAAAATATTTTTAAGCATTAGTCTGGTCAGGAGGAGTGGCTCACGCCTGTAATCCCAGCACTTTGGAAGGTCAAGGCAGGTGAATCATTTGAGGTCAGAAGTTTGAGACCAGCCTGGCCAACGTGGCGAAACCCCACCTCTACTAAAACTACAAAATTAGCTGGGCGTAGTGGCGCGTGCCTATAATCCCAGCTACTCTGGAGGCTGAGGCACAAGAATCTCTTGAACGCGGGAGGTGGAGGTTGAAGTGAGCCAAGATCGTGCCACTGCACTCCAGCCTGAGCCACAGAGTGAGACTGGCCCTGTCTCAGTAACAACAGCAAAGAATTAACCTATAGTTGCAATTACCTTTTGTTAAAACATTTTAACAAAACAGTGGGAGAGGGCAGGGCACCTGTAATCCCAGCACTTAGGGAGGCCTAGGTGGGTAGATAGCCCGAGGTCAGGAGATCAAGACCAGCCTGGCCAACATGGTGAAATCACGTTTCTACTAAAAAATACAAAAATTACCCTGGCATGTTGGCGCGTGCCTGTAATCTCAGCTATTTGGGAGGCTGAGGCAGGAGAATCGCTTGAACCCAGGAGGCAGAGGTTGCAGTGAGCCAAGATTGTGTCACCACACTCTAGCCTGGGTAACGGAACAAGACTCTGTCTCCAAAAAAAACAGTGGGAGATACTGGTTAAAGGATACGAAATTTCAGTTAGGAGTAGGTTAAAGGGCTCCATCTTATCAGATGGTGATAACAATGTATTGTATTCCTGAAAATCCCTAAGACGGCAGATTTTAAGTGTTTCTTACCACATCACCACAAAAAAAAAAAAGCATATGTTAATTAGCTCGATTTAACCATTCCATGTGTACATATTTCAAAACATGCTGTATATTATATACAATTTTGTCAATTCAAAAAGATACTTATTACAATAATAGTTTCATTTTGCAAGATTAAATTCAGATCAAACCTTTTTCACTCTGTGCTGTATGAAACACTGGTCTCCATTTTAAATGGGTTGTCTCTAAGAGGCTTTTTCAGCTCCTGTTCTTTTTGGATGAGGGTGTGAATATATTTATCTGCCTGATCATCTTCTCTAACAGGTAGCATATTCTTGAGGGCAAACAGTGCTTGAGACAGATGGAAGTGCCATATCATCTCATGGAATGGTAGGGGTGGGGATGTGTGTGAGTCACCAGTGAGGCCTGTACAGAGACTTAGCCTTCAATTCCTTATTACATGAAGGAGTCACAGGGCAGATCCAGAGCTGTCAGAAGCCCAGACCCTCTGTGGAACACTGGTTAGGGTCCTCAGCAATGAGCAGTGACAGAGTGTCAAGGCAGAACAGGGCAGAGGGTGCCTGAGCAGACAGCCAGGCTCTTGTTCTCAGCTAGATCTGGGCTTTTCAGGCATTGGCAGGGCCTCAGAGGGCATGGAGTGCCTTCAAGGGCAGCAGGGTGACCTAGAAGACATGTGACTGGCAAGGGTGTTCAGGTAGGCCCAGGTAAGGAGAGGCAGAGGGATAAGAGAGCAAACTGGCATTGGCGTTCACCCCTGTGCTAGGTGCTGACTGCATCCTGCAACAGAGGATAAAAGTGACGAGCAGATGCTGTGGCCTCTCAGTTTAGGGGAGGCCCTGAGGCATCTCTGGCTGACAAGGCTAAGCTGTCTTCAGGCTCAGGAGAACTAGTCCGCAGGTTAATGTCACCAAGCTGCGCGGGGGTGCATGTGAAGCATGGCCACATAGACAGGTTCAGGTGGGGACACCTGATGCTCTTGCAGTCTCCCCAGGTGCCCGCAGGAGGCCGCCTCTAGGGACTTAGAACTGGTGTATAACAGGCCTCCATTTTCAGCACTTCGATTTCTGCATGTCCAAGGAAGCATGTGTAGGAGGAGGGCAGAGAGCTGAGCCTGAGAGTAGTAATGCCAAGGGAGCGGGTGGGAGGGCTGCCTGCAAAGCCTCACAGGCCAACTGCATAGGGAGAAGAACCATGGTTGCAGGTTGTGGAATGGTTGCAAGAAGGAATGGTTTGGAGTGGGTCTAGAGTGTGTGGCTGGTCCTTGGGGACACCCAGTGTTGGGGTGGTAGGGGGCAGCAGAAGCAGGAGGAGGAGGAAGGGGTGGTGAAGCAAAGACCATATAGAGGTGGCCACTCTTTCTATGAGTTTCACAGTTAAGGGAATGAGCAAGACAGGGTACTTGCTGGAGGCAGAGACTTGAAAGAATTTGCTCTGCAGGCTGGAGGACTGGACAGCTTTTAGGGACAGAGGAAGGAGCCAGCCAAACAAGGTTGAAAGAAAAAGGCTGAGGCCATGATGGATGTGGGACAGAGCCCTAGACCATCTATTCTGGCTGTGTCATTTTATCACTTACTGAACCATTCCTGTTCCCTAACAACAAAAGTGTGAGAATTTCTGGCAGAAAAACTTGTACCATGGTTTATTCTGTCACAGGCAACAAAAATGAGTAAAGTCTTGTTGCATAGTATTTTTTAAAAACAAAACCAAGACAACTCACTAGATAAAGGTGGTAATTCAGTTACCTCTAGCAAGTGGGAATTTCACTTGTAATTGTGTAAACTTTTTTTTTTTTTTTTGAAACAGAGTCTTGCTCTGTCACCAAGGCTAGAATGCAGTGGCAAGATTTCAGCTCACTGCAGTCTCCGCCTCCTCCCAGGTTCAGGTGATTCTCCTGCTTCAGCCTCCAGAGTAGCTGGGATTACAGGCGTGTGCCACCATGCTTGGCTAATTTTTGTATTTTCAGTAGAGGTAGGGTTTTACCATGTTGGCCAGGCTGGTCTCAAACTCCTGACCTCAAATTATCTGCCTGCCTTGGCCTCACAAAGTGCTGGGATTACAGGCGTGAGCCACTCTACCCAGCCTTGTATACATTTTCATATTATGTTAATGAACACTTATTTTAAAATGCAAAATATAATTGGAAAATTCTACAGGAGAACCTTTTGTGTAGTGAAACCAGCCTCCAAAATGCCTCTGTAAATGAATAGGTTCACGTACGGGTTGCTTAAAGTGCCTTGCAGTCCCCAGAGCCTTTCAGCCCCCATTTCTTGGCAGAACAAGGGAGTGCCAGGAGAACACTTCCTGTAGCACTGCAAGCACTGAGATCCTAGGAGCCAGGGGCCTGGCCTGTGCCCATGTCAGCAGAAGGCTGCAGTGCAGTGGTGTGATCTCGGCTCACTGCAACCTCCACCTCCAGGGTTCAAGCAATTCTCCTGCCTCAGCCTCCCGAGTACCTGGGACTACAGGTGCACACTGCCATGCTCAGCTGATTTCTTTTGTATTTTAGTAGAGATGGGGTGTCACCGTGTTGCCCAGGCTGGTCTCAAACTCCCGAGCTCAGGCAGTCTGCCCCCTCTTGGCCTCCCAAAGTGCTAGGATTACAAGTGTGAGTCACCGTGCAGGTCGTTTGCTTCTTTTCAGGAGGAAAACAATCTTGCAGTCACTCAGCACTGGCGTCTCCTGCTAGTGCCTGAGGATGGCCTCTTAGGCATTGCCACCTCCAGTGGCTGCATGGGCCTGGCCTGCTTACTGGCCTGAATGTAGTGGTGCCCAGGGTCTCCAATGCCAGGAGATCACATTAAAACCTTTGGGTATTTGGAAAGGGGAAGAGAAAGCAGGGATGGTGGGACAGGAGGAAGGGCAGTACTACTGGTGACCGTTGTGTCCCCCGGCCCACTAAGCTTCCAACACGCTGATGCAGCAGGGAGAAAGCACTGCTCTGGGACCTTTCCCCCTACTCCTTCTCCCACAGCTCCCCTCCCTGAATCAACCTAAGGAGGGTGCTGCAGGAGGGGCTCCTCGGATGTGCAGTTTCCAGAGGTGGCTGCCCGCTTTTCTGGGGCATGAAGCATCCTGCCCGTGGAGAGGCACCAGCTCGGGCTGCTTAGCCCAGGGAGTGGCCTCTCAGCTCCTCAGGGGGCTGCTGCTCCAAAACCAATGGGGCAGGGAGAGTTCAAGCCCACCCCATTTCCTTCCAACCTGACTGTTCAGGCTGTTGAAAGGCACACCATTCTCATGGTTTCCACTTCCATCTGTCCTCATCTCAGCAGTGCAGGCTGGCAAGCTGACATCTCACTGCCTTCCCAACACTAGGAGTCTCTAGTTAGGTAGTCTCTAGTTAGCAGCAGCTAGCTGGCTTCTAACTGAATCAAATGAAAGAGAAGAGAAAGAAAGAATCAGTTCACCCCCAAGGGGCCAGGGGCTACATTTATGTCCCAAGGGAGCTGCCCCAGTACACAGCGTATGCCAGCGGGGGACCAGCACTTTCTGGGGAACTTGAAAGAATCTCCAGTTCTAAGGATTGATCTTCCAACTGGCGAAGTACAGCAGCCACTCACCACCAACTCATGTCTGCTTGAACTCGGAAGACATGACCTTAAAAATACTCGGCAACCTTGAGCTCCTTTGGCATTGGAGAGGGTGGGGAGGGCCATCTGAACTAAAGGCCTCCACTTCCTCTTCCAAACTTGGGCTCTGGGATTTATTCTTAAAGGGATGCTAAGAGCAACGGAGCCTGGACCCAGGCCTCTGTGATGCAGGGGTGATGTCTACCTGGCTCCACCTTCCCCACTCCTCAGCCTGCGAAGTTAGTCTACATCTTCTGGCTTCATCTTTAGTCGTGAACTTAAACTCATCAGTTTAAGGACATGAGGTCAATCTCTGTCTTCGCAGGATTGCTGCCGTGGCAGGACTCGGGCATTCTTAGATGCTACCTCAACCCCAACAAGCAGTTTCAACATTCCCTTCCCATTGGCTCCATACACTCTTAAAGCATCAGTGCAGATGCAGACCACCATCTGTTTAAAAAATGTTAATTTAAAAATAAAACACTTATATGAGGCTGGGTACGGTGGCTCACGCCTGTAATCCCAGCACTCTGGGAGGCTGAGGTGAGCAGATCACCTGCCTGGAGATCAGGAGTTCAAGACCAGCCTCGCCAACATGGTGAAACCCCATCTCTACAAAAATACTAAAGTTAGCTGGGCATGATGGCAGTTGCCTATAATCCCAGCTACTCAGGAGGCTGAGGTAGGAGAATCACTTGAATCTGGGAGGCGGAGGTTGCAGTGAGTGAGCTGAGATCGCACTCCAGCCTGGGCAACAGAGCGAGACTGTCAAAAAAAAAAAAAAAAAAAAAAAGACAGACATAAAAATAAAACACATATGAACTTTAGTTTGTCTTCTTCAGCTAGTGATTCATTTGTAACTTAGTGCAAAACTCAGATTGGAATGCTTCGAAGTCAAATGTTTACTCCTGTAAGGTGGAAGCCAGAACAGGGTCTAGTTTCAACACGCAGTGGAATGTAAGTGCTGCCTGGCTCCGATTGTTCCAAATGCCTGCTAGAAGCCAGAGACAGAAATGCCATCTCATTTCATGGGACAGTGGGAAGAAGAGTATTTACTAGGCCCCCACCTTCCCACTCCATTTATATGCCAAGTGCTCTGCTTCAAGATGAGGAAATGTTTCAGAGTTCCTCATACACCCATGAGCAACTCAGCCGGTGCTGCAGGGCTAGGATCCTGCCCCAGGTCTGTGGGCTGTAAGACACAGGTGCTTTCCACCAAACTGGTGGTTTTCAAAGCAACTTTCGTGGCACTGCTTCAGGAAAATTTGTCCTGATAATATTAATGTCCTGATAAATATTAATAACCATCTTTAAACTATGTACACTCAAAGGTTTAAAACACATTCCCTGAGGCTGTAAGGTCTCCATTGCTGTATGTATGTGGCCTTTGCAAGGGTCACTAACTGGGAGGGCACCATCTTAGTGCTATGATCGTTAGGCCCAGGGCCAGCTCAATCCTAGTGGTCCTGACCATGGAGTCATTTTAGTGCTTATAAACCTTTGGGCGTCTCTTACCTGATATATGGATGATATAGACTGAAAGCCGGTTTTGGGTATTCTTCTATCAATCCCTTTTTTCAGGCATCTACTTCAGTTTGGTCAATAACAAGAGACTGCAGGCAAGCTGTGACTACTACCATTTGCAACCACTTACCTATAAAACTCACATTTTATAAAACTGCCCCATATTGTATAACTAAAACAAAATCCAGAAATAAATTGGATGCTGGGACAGTTCACAATGGACCTATTTGCACTAATGAAAAATGCTCCCTTCCCGACCCCACTGATTTAAGATGACTTAAACCTTGATGATGCATGCTAATAACATTTTTTATGTATTTGAAAGGTTAAAAACAAAAACACTGGATTAGACTATCACAACCTTTTGATTTAGGTTAAGAGGGAGAGAAGGGCTCATAATTCAAGCCTCATGATAGCAACCACCTAAACTCCTCTCCAAGATTTCAACGAGAACCAAGTTAATACAGCTATTTACATAAGGCTTTCTGGAGGCCCAAAAGCACAAGAAGGGGGTTAGGAGTCAGGAAAGTTTGTTTTTCTTTCAGAGAGGGTCTTGCTCTGTTGCCCAGGCTGGAGTGCAGTGGCGTGATCATGGCTCACTGCAGCCTGGAGCTCTGGCTTCAAGAGATCCTCCCACCTTAGGCTCCTAAGTAGTTGGGACTACAGGTATACACCACCATGACTGGCTAGTTTTTATTTGTATTTTTTTGCAGAGACGGGTCTCAACATATTGCCCATGCTGGTCTTAAACTCGGGCTCATGTGATCCCCCCACCTCAGCCTCCCAAAGTGCTGGGATGACATGCATGAGCCACCACACCTGGCCAAGAATGACTTTTATTCAAATTTTGCTGTTAACTCATTAATAATCTGGATGTCTTTGGCCCTCTAAGCCTCAGTTTCCTCAGTGAAAAAGGAAGAGATTGGATTAGTGATTTTCAGACTTTTTAAGGAACAAAACCTTTCTTCATATGAGATACGAGCTCTTACTTTTAAGTCTAATAAAGCTTTGAATGTTCCTGGAGACTCCCTCTCCACGATGGCCCCACAGAACAGTATGAAAGCCATGGAAGTAGGTGATCTAAGGTCCCTTCCACCTCTAAACATCAGGAATCCATGCACCCCGCTTCTGGAGGACAGTGACCCCGCCCCCGACCCCCCCTCCTCACGGACAGCCCCTCCCTCCTAAGAGGCTGAACTGATTCATACCCTGACCTAAGACACTACATTACAGCACCGGCAGGAGAACCACAGTAACCCAAATCCAGGGCTCAACAACTGTTTGTGGGTGAAAATGACAGATTTATTCAACTTAAATGGTCATCGAGGCTACAGCAGAATCAGTGCTGTTACAACAGGCAAGCACTACTGTCAGCAGCAACACACGGTTTACTTCTTCAACAGCATCTGAGCCTCATGGGTTTTCATTTAAAAAAAATCTTGTAAGCCAGTTGGAAAGCTGTTAAAGGCCAATTTTAAATGCCAAAGTAAAACAAATTTCACTGAAAATACAATTCAAATACAACTGCTATGAGCACTGTAAGAAAAATTGACTAATAACTCAGATATAATAGAAAAGACTTTAAATGGTAAATAAAATAGCAGCATTTAAAAACGGTAACTCATTTCAAAAGATGCCCTTCCCTGCCCAGACCTTCATGCCTCTAAACACCTGCCTAGGCTAGGAGAGGCCTGTTCAAGCAGGGAGGCAACTGGTATCTGCAGAGAACATGCAGCAGATGAACTCTACACCAGCCAAGAGAACAAGGCCTCAGTGCAGTTATGTGCTAGGAACAGCAGGACTCGTGTTTAAGTGTCAGAGGCTGAGAAGGGTCAGCTCTGAACTAGAAGTCTCTCACACATCTGCTCCTGCCCTTGAGAAATCTTGTGAGTAACCTCAACTTAGAACAACCTCCTTGAAAATGTGACTAACAGCTGGGACTCCTGCCATATCATCCAAAACTCCAAATGGATAGTCACTTTGCTCCACAGTCCAGGGCCCATTTTAAATTCTGCTGTTAGCCCTCACCTAACGCAATCAGGTGGATACAGCTGCAGCCGTGGCTGGGGACAGGTCACAAACTGGCAGCAGCTAAATGAAATCCTGCAACAGCACCTCCAAATCAGCCCTCATTCTTAAAAGATCAATACAGGTCAGGGCTAGAGTTAACTTCAACAGGCATGGGATCTCCTAGCCTCATGTGCAAGCAGTCAAGTATATCAGGATATACCTTTAATTCTCATCTTGATGTTTTTTAATAGCCAGAGATTGTTTAACAGGTCCTCCAGCACCTTCTGTTCATTCTCCTTTAGACTTACCAAGTAACATTATAATTCACAGAATACTCTTTGCTTACGTTAGCATATAAGCAGAATTACTAGAGGAAAACTTCTGTACATACTAGAGAATCTCAGTGGATTAAGGCAGCTGTAACTTTTTTGAACTGCAGTTACGGAGGCCAAGGCATAGAAAGAAGGTAATGAGAGTGCCAGGATAGGCAAGTTCTGAGATGAAGACAACCGGGCATCTCAGAGTCACGGTTTGTGCCCTGTTGCTTCAGACCAAATTCCCTCTACAGCCGGAAGCAAGCTGGCCTTGCCCTCAGAGAACTGCCCTTCTCCAGATGCAGCCACCTCCCTCAGGGCAATTCCTTGCCTTGGATCCTCACTGGACCTGCCTCGCCAGCCAGCTTGGCTCTCCATCTTCCCAGAGCAGCTTTCCATTTAGAGGCTGTCAACAGCCTTGCTAGGCCATGCCAGTGTTTTAATTTGCTGGGGGACTACCCCACAGGAACAACAGTGGCTGGGTGTGGGTGTAGACACATGCTGGCTATGGCACAAACTCGGGCTTTTCACAACATGGTCTGAATACCGAATGGGCTCCCTGGCGGATTGAAGGTAGCTGAGGTTGTGCCCTCTCCTTCCACAGAAGAATGACTTGTTTTCAAATGTCTGCTGGGTGGCACAGCTTTCAAACCAGAACCAGCTCGGCCGGTCTTATGTCTTTGTGTACTTTAGGCAGAGGATACAGTCAGAAAGTGACCCTAGAGAGACTGCTCCAAAGAGTGACGGCCTCCAGGGGGCTCTGAGCCACCAGCAGGTCACTCTCTGGATCCTAGCCAACTCACCGCAGATGTTGGGCTGACGACTCTGGAGCCAGGCACCCCTCAATACCAACCTTCCTGAGGGGAGGAACAGCATAATGTATCTCACCCCACAGACCCATGGGATGGGAGGGATGCCCAACAGCACTGTAGGGAAAGAAAAAAACTACTGCTGTGAAGAGCAAGAATTAGTATTGAAGTGACTATAGATGCCACAGCCTTGCCCTAAGAGCTAAGGAGCAGAGGTTCCTCTGTGTGGAGAGAGCAGGAAGGAGACTTAGTTGACTGTAACCCAATCACATCTAATTCCATTTCTGCCCCCCAGTTCTCTATGCCCACCCACAGTCTATCATCCAAGAACAACAGGCAGAAGTATTCTCTCACCCCCACCCCACATCTCCTTCCACTCCCCCACTGAAGGGGCCAGAGTGCTGGCTGCCAAGATTAGAGCAGCAGCTAAAAATGGAGCCTGAGGCGAGAGGTAGTTCTAATTCCTACTCATGTGCAACTCTTCAGAGAAGGAAGAACAGCTGCCGGGTCAGATGCCTGACTGCTTTGCCCTTTTAGCTTGGGAGATTTTAGGAGCAAAATCACTGTGTTCAGTGCTTGGATATCATGGTGAGGGTCCTCGCCAAGCTCTAGCGTTGGAAGGAAATCTGTAGCTTTCCTTTGCCAAAGGTCAGATTGCCAGCAGCCCCTCAAAAACTTGTGTGAGACGGAAAAAGGATGAAGAGGGGGACAAACCACAGGGCAAAGAATTAGAAAGTGTTAGCAAAAGCTACCATGCAGAACACTCGACTTTATTCACTTTATTTATATATTTAACAATTCTAAAGTATTTACTTCTTGCTTTGACAAAAAAATTAAAAATATAGGAGCACTGACTGACTCCTCTTTAGGACAAAAGGGTTATATGTACAGCTACGGAGAGTTACGGTTCCTCCTTTAACAAAGGAAAATATTAATAAAAAAGTGCTTCATTGATCAAAAAAGGGCTAGAGCTGCAAGCATTTATTCACACTGTACATCAGACCCAAGAAACCCGTATCATAACCTCTTGGCACCTGTCACTAGGAACTGCACAATCTTCAATTAGACCAACTTTTCCCTACCTGCATGACTAGATGACACACAATGTGGAAAAGAATACACCCTGTTTCACCACACGCAAAACTCTGAGCAACCTGTTGCCACTGGAAGTCATAGACACGTTCAGATGCTCTGGGCTTTGCCTGGACTGACAGCACCACGGAAGGCTTCTGGGCCACGCCTTAACCACACCCAGACACACACAGGAGCCACCTTCCTGAGACACAGCTTGCCCTTGGGTCAGGGAACTGCTACCAAAGGAAAAGAGGAATAGAGGGCAGGGCCAGGGCCCAGCATTCCCTGACCTTACCCCTAGCCCTCACCATGATCACCCTGTCACCAGTTAGCAGCTTTCAGCAGAGCCAAGCATGGCCTCCCCAAGAGGGAGAGCAGGCACAAAACATGGATGCCAAGATTACAAAGCACAAACCTAACTCTTCTCCAGCCTTTCCCCCACACCCACCTCCACCACAAATATTCTTGATTTAAGGCTGTTTTTGGACCCTATCAAAGCTCACTGAGGAAAGGTACCCCCAAATCTCCTCCAGGCCATGTCACTGCTCTAAGTGGCCCTTCACTGCTGGCCAGCAGCCAGACAAGTGGCCACTCAGACAGCCAGGAGTGGGGAAGAGGGACTGTTCAGCCCTTCTTCCTGTTCCAAGAAGAGGGAGGAGGGAGGCTGATTGTAAAGGGACCTGTTTCCCTTTTCCAGGGGCTTGTAACTCTAAAGGCTGATTCTACCCCTTAAAGGGAAGATCCATGATTGGTTTGGTTTGGGAATGGGGGATTTCTGGAACCCTGAGTCTGGATTTCCCTGTGCTGGCTGAGGAAGAGATTGCTGAGGGACTCAGGTATGCCTGGGCTCACGGCAGGCTTTGGCCTTGAGTGGATAACCATTTTGGCCAGTCTATACTCATGCCTGAGGGTAGGAAGTGCTACACAGCCTAGCCCAGGGAAGCAGCCTCCTGAAAGCAAACGGAGCCCAAGACAATCTGGGTCGAGTTAAAGTAAAATCCCATGGGGGATAACATGATGGCCACCCACTCCTAGCCCCTTGCCTGCCTCAAAGGAGCATACACTTTCCTTTCCCAAAGAGGGATCTAAGGGGATGCCATTTACCATGTGCCCCTCCCTCCAAACATCAGCCCCATTTATCCATCTGTGAGGGGACTGGCTCAGCTCCTCAAAGGAAGGAGATGATGTCCAGGGCAGTGCTCTTGGGGAACACGCTTCCAGCCTCCCCAGCAGCAAAGGGTTCCCAACCAGCTCTGATGTGGCGGTGGCGTGAGGAATGGTTGCTTGTTAGCATTGGCTTTCTTCCCCTGCTTACTGTCTCACATCTCCATACTCCTGGCTCTGACCACTGTCTTCCCACCTGGAAGAAACAAGCCATCCCTCGGTGTCACCTGACAGCAGGCAGCTCGGCAGTTACAGCGGGCCTGGCAACCTCTGGTCTTCCATCAAAAAAAAAAAAAAAAAACAAAATTAAGACAACGAAGGGACAGTTTCCTTTTTTGAAGGCAGAGAAGGATGGAAAAGGTAGGGAGTAGGGGGACAGGAAAGAAAAATCAATCTACAATCCAGTGGTGCATCCCAAATTTCTGTCACTCTGCACAGGTGGTTCCACACCCCCATTCCAAAGTGCACGGGCCTCGGCTGCCCAGGCTGTGTGGGCCTGTCACAGAACAGCAGCGTGGCCACTGCCCACCCAGGTCACTGAGCTTCAGTTGGAAGTGGCAGCAATGGGCTTATCCAGTTCAAGGTCAATGCTGGAGCTTGTGGGATGCAGGCTGCTGTAGCAAGACTTGCATACTCGACTGGGTTCAAAGAGCTGCTGGCTGGGCACTGGAACCTTCTGGTTACAACAACTGGAGCAGAATACGTTCCCACAATTCCTTGAGATAAGAAGAAACAGAAGAATGTTAGTTTTGGCCAGCAGGTATGCAGTAGGGAAACCAACCTCAGAAGACACTTCACTGTGTATAATTTGCATGTGCTGGAGCTCCTCGAGATCAAATCCTTTCATCTCTCTAGTCCAGGAACAAGCTGGGTAGGGAGGGTGTCCCTGCCTAGCAGAGTCGCATGTCATTTTCACTTCGGGGCCAAGGATACTTGACTGCCTCACCACTCTCAGGTACCAGGTATCCAGAAGGAAGCTGCTCAAGAGATCTGTGAGAATACACTGGCCTAACCATGGGCTAGTCCTGATCCAAGAAGACCCAGTGGCCACACCCACCTAGGCAATGCCCTCTGTGTAGCTTGTCATCACAGAGGCCAGGGTCCTCAAACAGGAGAAACAACTACCCAGCCTCACTGGGGAGTAAGGAGCCTTGGCCAACAGCCACTTCTCCAGAGGATCAAAGGCAGCAACATGGTAGATAGACAGCTGCCATTCTGGACTGCTCTGCTGGCAGCATGCAAAGCCAGGGATAAGCAGCCTGTGATGCATGCTCAGAGGGTGAAGAGGAGAGGTGGGAGGACAAGAACACAGATGAACACACGTGCACACACACACCCCTTATTAGACAGGTGTCAGTCAATTATGGCTTGCTCCCCGATCCATGCATCTCCAGGGAAAACCAGAGTTCTACCAGAAGGCAGGAATGCACTCAGGCCCCAGGCCTCCTCCTCCTCCTCCTCCTCCTCCTCCCCTAAAGCTGGGTTCTGGGGCATCTGTGCAGCACAGGTCTGCACCCCCAGACAGATGCCCATCAGAGCTAACAGGAAAGGGAATTGGCAAAGAATGAGTTTCTGCCCACCTTACAACTCTATGTTTGCTGGGCCTTGATGTACAAATCAATCGCAATGAGCCTAAGAATAAGAAACTACAAGGAGCCTGACACAGCCCACCAAAGACTGGAGGAAGGCAGCTTCTCAGCCAGCATCACACTCTAACTTTTCATTTATGCTGTTTGGAATGCAAACTCACTGCTGAATTTGGGATCACTTAGACACAGGAGGAGAGAAAACTAAAGACCATTTGGGAACAAAAGAATACCACAAAAGGAAAAGGTGGGACATGGGGCAATGGAAAGACAGAAAAGAAAAACACAATTCACCGTCTAAAATGTTGTAAGTACTTCATAACTATTTCTAAATATGAGTCAGCAAAAACCTGTAGTTACACAAAAAAATTTCTGAACACCTACACTTCTTTAACATCCCTGCTGGAATTCAGCTCAAAAGCCTGACGTGAATTTGATGCTTTTCTTTTTCTTTTTTTCTTGAGATGGAGTTTTGCTCTTGTTGCCCAGGCTGGAGTGCAATGGTGACTGTTGGCTCACTGCAACCACCGCCTTATAGGTTCAAGCAATTCTCCTGCCTCAGCCTCCCAAGGAGCAGGGATTAAAGGCACACACCACACGCCTGGCTAATTTTGTATTTTTAGTGGAGATGGAATTTCATAATGTTGGTCAGGCTGGTCTTAACTCCTGACCTCAGGTGCTCTGCCTACCTCAGCCTCCCAAAGTGCTGGGACTACAGGCTGATGGCTTCTGACTTCTTTCAGAGGACCCTGAAAGTCACTAAGTGCAGTCTTTCCTTAAAGTCTTCCATGCTAAAAACAATTCTCTGGAAAGATCACCTCTGTTCAGTCCTGGTCTCTTGGAAAAAAAAAAAAAAGGGAAAAAGGAGCAGTGATGCTGTTTGACCTGGAAATTACTACTGTTATTCTGGCATCTGAGTAAATCACTGACCCAAAATAAATAGCTCTGAAAACCCAACTGGCTCCCCTACAAGATCAAAAGAGAAGCACTACTTCTTGTCACAAGCAAGATGGCCTGGCTGACCTGTGACCAGGAGGGCAGCACATGGCTGCAGCCTGACACCCTCTGATGGTCTCTCCTCACTCAGCTGCTTTGAATCCCCTCAAGCCCACCTGCCTGCCTGCCTGTGCACCCAGGACCCAGGCTTCACCCTAGTGACTGCAGAGAGGGGGAAGTGATAGAGTTAGTGTGGAGAAGTTATTGGAGATGTGCAGACATCACAGGCAGGTTGTTGCAAATGCTCACCACGTTTGATCAACACGGTCAGTGTTCCTGCAAGGAGGGGAGAAAGAGCTCAGAATAGAAGCCAACCAATGGTATTCTAGGCTTGGGGTGCAGGGTGGGGAGATATGTGTCCTAGAAGCATCATTACTAGGCAAAGAGGTTGTTCCATTTTCAATCCAGGGTCACTCGTGTGAGTGAGCTATGGCACGATTCACATAAACTTCCTATTCTAAGAACACTGAACATCCACCAGACAGTCAACACTCTGGCTGGGGCAAAGCATCCCTAGTAACTCACTACCCCAACTCAGAAGGAAAAAGAAGTCAGGAACCTTAATAATTGGAACACTGGCCTCAACTGCTGCTACTACTCCCCAGACTACAACTTCTCACCAATGGCACAAGGGAATACAAGTGTGGAGTCACAGAGCAGGAAAGGAATAGGAAAATAAAGTTCCCTCCCCATCACAGGAAAACTGGTTTTGCCCATAGTAGCCATGTTGAATGAGAAGCAATGTTATGCTGGGAATAAGAAATGGTGGTTTCAGTGGTGGCTGCTGTTCCACCAGTCTGGAAAACAAAAGAAAATGCTACTATTTGCACATTTCAAAATTTAATAGCGATAACTCTGTTTGAACAAAGATGCCAAATGCAGTTTTGCAAACACCAATTTCAGAAGCACAGAAGATGAGACCATGGGTCTGCCTCAGGCAGAACACTGCCACCAGATGCCCACAACCCTCTAACTGCAGGCTCTGTGGGCCAACTCTCAGCCTCCACACTCAGCTCACCCTAGCACACCCCATCAATGGTACCTGCAGTGATGCTTCCTGCTGGCAAGCCAGAAGGCACTGTCACACGCA
The DNA here is from genome assembly GCA_036589455.1 of Ateles fusciceps. NCBI lineage: Eukaryota > Metazoa > Chordata > Mammalia > Primates > Atelidae > Ateles > Ateles fusciceps. The sequence goes on from JAZHEH010000882.1 coordinate 10,740,194, forward strand.
TAGCAGTGGGCGGCCAGGTGGTCAGGGAGCCAACGGGTCATCTGCAAAACAAGATGGGGCCAGGTTACTGACAGGAGACGGGCCATGCAGCTGGAGCCAGCAGAGCCATGCTGGGGGCAGCAAGAGTCACAAGGACCACATCGGCTCCAGCGGCACCAGCCCAGCAGATCTGATGTCAACAGTACAAGAAAGGCGTCCAAATCGTTTCCCCTGGAGGGGACTCCAACTTCCCCTGAGATAAAGCGGCAGGCAGCAGCACCCTGGGTCACTGTGAGAGCTGGCAAGGCTCTAGTTCATAGAGGCAATGAAGAGGGAGGGCCAGCTTGCCGAGTCTCCCTGGCTCAGAAATCCTAGGCTTGATGTGGGTTCCCAGGAGCTGAGGTGCCAGAGGCTCAAGGCTGGCTGTGCTGTGAGGTGCTTCCTTGGCTAGGGACACGGGATAGGAATGGGGGTGGAGAAGAACCACAAAACAGTTAAATGGATGGCACTCAGAGCAGGGGCTGAGCCTGTACCTCCGTGTCCTGTTTATCCACCTGCTCCCAGCTGGCTTCAGAGAAAATCTCTGTGCTGCAGCGAGACAAACAGCTCTGACCCAGATTGTTTTCCAAGTCGGGGATTGAAGTCTGTTGGCAAACAAACACAGCTGAACAGAATAAACCTGGTCTCCTCCCAAAAGAAGAAAAGGCCTGGTGAAGGGAGCACTGAGGACTCTGGATGGGGCCAAGTGCCAGGACGGCTGAATCTGCAGATGCATTAGCCATCAAGAACTGGGGGTGAACAGGTGCAGGGCTGGGCCTGGGCTCAGCTGGGAGAGGGATACATGGGTTGTGTGCAGTGACTCTGGAGTAGAAAGGCCTTAGGCTTCCAGAAAGTGAGTGAGAGAGAAGTGACCAAAATGGAATGGGAATTCTGTATGTCAGCTGCTCCACTGGGCCTGTCAATCCAACCCTGCCCGCCACTTAGTTAAAGTCGAGCGCTTTCAGCATGGCCTCCTTTTCTTGGAAGGATTCTCTGGGAACATGAGAAATCTATCATTAGCATGAAAGAAAAGCCAAGAAGTCACTTTGCATTGAAAGTCATTGGATGTGCCCGCCTTTAATGTACGCTGACCACTTTAGAGCTAGGCTCACACTTGTACTTGAATGGCCTGAGTCAAGTCCGCCCAGAGAAGAAAGCAACTCCTTGAGAACCTCCCCCTCTGGTACCCCTATTTACAGCCCCCAACCCCTATCACAGCTAACTCCTCAACAGTGCTAGAAATCAGTCCTTCTCTCCATTTCTACTGCCAGCATCTGCCACGTGGTGGGTATAAATATTTGTTTAAAAATAACTAAATCTGGCCGGGCACAGTGGCTCACGCCTGTAATCCCAGCACTTTGGGAGGCCGAGGTGGGTAGATCACCTGAGGTCAGGAGCTCGAGACCAGCCTGGCCAACACGGTGAAACTCTGTCTCTACTTAAAATACAAAAATCAGCTGGGCATGGTGGCTCATGCCTGTAATCCCAGCTACTCAGGAGGCTGAGGTAGGAGAATCGCTTGAACCCAAGAAGGTGGAGGTTACAGTGAACTGAGATCACGCCACTACACTCTAGCCTGGGTGTCAACAGTGAAACTCCATCTGGAAAAAAAAAATAGAACTAAACCTTCAAAACTGTAGCCAACGTCTAGAAGGGCTAATACTTTGTAGTTACTAAGGTAGAACAGGCACTAAAATCTGACAGGAATAACTTGGCATTGCCCTACAGATGTCATTCTGCCCATAGGTTCAAGCCCTTCTGAAGACTTTGTGATCCCGTGTCTGAGAGATCTGATCAACCATGGAGTGCAGGCTAAGTCTCTTCCTCTCTAACGGCCTCAACAGGACATCTGTGGAAAGTAAGCAAAGCAGAAAACAGGCAGGTTGCCATCACTGTGGCGGAGGCTCATCTCCAGCCTCTCTTAACAGGGCTACTCTGGACCTTTCCAATCCTTTAACAACCTGTACCAACCACCATGCCCTAGGCACCAAAGGCACTCAGCCTCAGTGTGCCCTGTCTCCTTGGGCAGCTAGGAATACCACAGCCTACTCACCACCTCATCCCCAAAGTCTCCATTGAAGTGTAGCGAGCTGGTCAGGTACTGGCTCTCCAGGCGACTCTTCAGCTCCTGGACTTGTTTCTTCAAAGTTTCTACTTCCTGCTGGTGGCCTGACTCAATCTGGCGCAGGCGCTGTTGGATTGTGTCCGTGTACACTGGCATGCCATCATCGTCCAGGTGGCTGCGGGAAGGCTGGTCGGGGCTGCTGGTTACAGATGGCCTCCCTGAGTGGCTATGCAGCCACTTGTGGTGCAAGTTCCTCGAGTGTAAGTGGGCAGAGCTGCAGCTCATAGCAGACAGCTGGCGGCTCAGTGAGTCCTTGCTCCTACCAGCCTCCCCATTGGTGCAATGCCCATTGGGTGTGGGGTACTTCTGGAGGGTGCTAAGACCTGGGGGCTGCTCTGAGGCCCTGTTTTCAGTCTCTGGGGCACCGTTGCACACAAGCCCCTCTTTACATTCAGCTAAAGGCAAGGCACAAGGTGAACGTGTCAGGCTGAGCGTGCTGCCAGGGGAAGTCCTGTGCACCACAGACCCCACTTGGGGCCTCTCAACCATGCTTGTCTCTGAAGGGCTGGGTTCCATGGTTTGGGGAAGCATGTCCTTGCCACTATTCACAAGGCAAGGTCTATGATGGCCTTGGGGCCCACTTTCTGACTTCACCTTATCTTCCAACATGATGTCTGTGGAACTGTCCACGTTTGGTGCTCTGGTCTCAAAAGGGACTTGGGAAGACAGCAGAGAACACAACTGTGAGGTACCATAGCCAACTTTTGCATCTACTGGGATTGGAAGAACTGCTTCCTCCCTACCCTCTGTAATCTCCTCTGTTCGAAACTGCTCCACAGGATCCTCCAGAAAATCCTCTCCCCTGGGGGGGGACCTGGAGAGAACTGAGAACACTGTGCCCACCCTGCTGTTCAGAAATACCCTCTGAAAACAGAGGCAGGCTCATGCCCGGATGGCTCTGCAGAGCAGCATCACCCAGTTCTGGGTCTTGGTGAAGTCCAATGGCTGAGGCCTCAAGTGTCTTCCTCCTGCTCTCCTTTTCTAAGAGAGAGTCCTCTTTACCCTCCTGCATCTCAGTGCCTGCCCTGTGAGCAGGCTCCTCTACTCCACTCTCCTCTTTGGTGGCCTCCTGCAAGATGTTCTCCATCTGCCCCTCGGCTACTCCAGCTGCAACAGAAAGTTCGGCACCCCCAGGCACTCTGGTGGGCTTCCCCAGGCTGTCAGCAGAAAGGGGGATCCTCTCCAGGGCCAGCCAGGCTGCTCAGCTCTAGTGAGCGCCGGTGCTCCTGCCACTTCTCATTCAGGCTGGGGTCGCTGCAGCGCCGGCTGGCCAGAGGCACTGTGTTGTCACAGGCTGTGGTCAGATTGTCAAATGATCTAGTCTTTGGTAGCCTAAAGGAAAGGAATTTGGGAGAAATGAAAATCTTGGAAGGTGTTTCGAGGGAAGTAGGAGACAACAGGGTTTAACAAGCAGTTGTTTCATAATTGGATCCATTACAGCTACTCATAGAGCTCCAGCATCTCTGGAGCAAGGCCTGGACTGCTGGAGCAGCAAAGCTCCTGAACAAGTCCTTCTCCTAGTGTGATCTCCTCTCACACTGCCTCCACCCTAGGCCCCATACATACAAATGAGCTAACAGCAAATGCCATTTTCTCTTTTTTTTTTTTGAGACAGAGTCTCACTCTTGTTGCCCAGGCTGAAGTGCAGTGGTGCAATCTGAGCTCACTGCAACATCTGCCCCCCCAGGTTCAAGCAATTCTGCCTCAGCCTCCCGAGTAGCTGGGACTACAGGTATGTGCCACTATGCCTGGCTAAATTTTTGTATTTTTAGTAGAAATGGGGGGTTTCACCATTTTGTCCAGACTGGTCTTGAACTCCTAACCTCAGGTGATCCACCCACCTCAGCTTCCCAAAGTGATGGGATTACAGGCATGAGCCACTGCGGCCGGCCTGCAAATGCTGTTTTCAAAAGATGTTCTTCATGATGCTGCTGTGTTTCTCAGCGGGTGGCAAAGTAGCACTAGTGTGTCTTAATATTACAGTATTTTAAATTAATGTGTTATCTATCATTCTGAATTTCATAAAGCTAATTCTCAAGTGACAAAGCCAAACTTTTTTTTTTTTTTTTTTTTTTTTTGAGACAAGGTCTTGCTCTGTTATCCAGGCTGGAATGCAATGGATCTTGAGTCACTGCAACAACCTCCACCTCCCAGGCTCAAGCAATCCTCCTGCCTCAGCCTCCCAAGTAGCTGGGACTACAGGTATGCGCTACCACACTTGGCTAGGTTTTGCATTTTGGGTAGAAACAGGGTTTCACCATATTGCCCAGGCTGGTCTGGAACTCCTGGGCTCAAGTAATCCTCCTGCCTCAACCTCCCAAAATGCTAAGATTACAGGCATCAGCCACTAAGCCTGGCCCAAAGCTAAAATTTTCTATTATCTGACAGCATCTGCCTTTTAAGCCTCGGAAAACAAATCACGGTAAATAGGCAGGAGCACAGAGCAGTGGGGGAAAACACAAACTAGGGGGGGTCACAGAAAACCTGAAGGATTTGCTCTATCACTGAGGAGCTGCTCAGTGCATACAAAAGAACCATGAAGCAACAGGGCCCAGCTCATTCCCAGAAACAAGGCTCTTACAAGTTTTTTAACCCAGAAATCCTTATACCTTCTCTGAAAAAATTGCAGACATCTAAGAAAGATGCTGTGGACCCAGATAACATCATGATCTCTGACCATCCCTGGACATGCCCCAACACAGGAATATACCCACGCACAGGCTATCAGGCCTATGGCATCACTCCTGGGCTCACCGGCTCAGGGGGGTATCATCAGGGCTGGTGCCTGCTGCTGGGTATGGCGCACAGCTGTCGTCCACAGGGGTGGTTGGGGATGGGCAGGGCAGGTACACTGCACTCCACAGCATCAGGTTACGCACATGGCACACAGGGTACAGCACCTAAGGATGGGGGAGGACACAATTTTAAATATGTCCCAGTAAGTCTTCTAGGGTATCTGGAAATGAGGATCAAGAGCAAGTACCCAGCTGGAATACCCAGCAGGGCTGACAGGATCTCCACAAAGAGGCAGCACCAATGCATGCAGGTCTATCCCAACAGGACCAGTACAGGACTAGACATTTTATATGGCCAACATTTTCCTCTTGAGAGCCTCTTGAGAGCATGAAAATCTAGAAGATTGTTTTACATCCCTTTCTCATTAATAGTTATTTCTTAGGTCACCTTCAATGACTGACTTTCATTGGCTTGATTTGTTGCTTTTACTGCCTAAGAGAGTGAGTCATTCTGTTACTCACTTTCATGGTGATTGTCCATCCCGCTGGCACAAAAGCTTGGCTTCAGGAGACACTGTCACACCCATTTTATAGGCTCATTTAAATTAATCATGTGAAAAGAAGGAAATTTTTCTACTTCCCCAGAAGGCACATTGCAGGGGGAGAGACAAGCAGCTGAAATCTTTTCTTTTGACTACTTAAATGTAATGAGAACCATAATAGTCCAGGAAATCAATATAAACTCTGATTAGCCTCCTTTTCACTTCTTTAGGGTGTAAGATGCATTCTAACAAAGATAACATTACTATGAAACTCACACATAGGCCTATATGCCTCCTTTTCTTTGCTTAACAGAAGGCATTCATTCCTTTAGGGAACAAAGTCTTAAAGGCCCTGCCAGCTCTTCATGTGAGCAGAGAATCACAGTCAGACAGACACACATACCAATGTCAAACACAGTTTTCTGTGTTCCTTCTCTGAGACAGAAGCTATGGGGGATTATCATTGCTTACTGACACTGGGAGGGTGCTGGGGGCCTGGAGGCAGCTCCTTCTGAGCTATCAGTACATCAGGAAGCAACTTAAGTGCCTCTCCCATTAGACAACATGCTAGAAATAAGCTCTGCAGGCAGAGCCAGAAAAGATTCATGTCTAGGGTGGCAAAGTAGAGATCTGTGTTAAACCACCCTCAGCAAGCTGTCATCAGACACACATCAGAACATCATCAGAAGCAGGCCTTCCTCAGGACAGAATCGTAGGGGAAAAATGGAACCAGTCCATCCAGAGACAGTAGAGATGCCTTCACAAAAACAGTCACTACTCAAAAAGGCTCTCATATGTCACCAACCCCAAATTCCTTCTGCTGACCACAGTGGAAAGGCTGAAGGATACATACGGCTTCTGACTGAGAGGAATACAGTAGATTTTTGAAAGGCTTGTTGCCTGCCCGAAGAAGCGACCACACGGAACATGTCCGTTCCTGAGTATGCTTCTCCCCCTCTCTCCTTGGCGTTGTTGCACAGGAATGTTCCAAAGAGGCAGGAATAGGTATGCTGCACCAGTTTCACCTATGGGAGTCCAATGAAACACAAATTAAGCAATCAGGCATGCATTCTCTGAGAGGTCAGCTCAGCTGAGCCACCTTATCCTGACATCCCTGAGAACACTTTACTCTGTCAGGTCAGGGGAACCCAGTAAGCCATGCAGTAGTAGCCTCTTCCTCCTCACACCACCGATTCCAGGACCCAACCTGAACCAACCGAGTCAAAGACAGATTGTTGGTACTCTCATTCCTCTTAGCTTCCCTAATAAACAGTCTGAGATTCTGAATTAACAGCCACCCTCACAAGCGCCAGAGCATATGAACTGGGTACAGGAGCATGTCAGTGTACACCTCAAGCCTGAGCCGAGAGTATACTTGTAACACTACTTGTTCATTCGACAAATTATTGAGCATTTCACATGCCCCAGACATGACTAAGATGCTGGACATGCAGCAATGACCAGCAAACTCTTCTGCCCTGATGGAGCTTGCTCTAGTCATAGGTGAAGAGTGACCAGTGCTATGGAGAACAAGGCAGACTGAGATGGACAGGACATGTATGGGGCAGTGCAGGATGGCCTCACTGGCTGGGACCCAATGAACAATGAAAGAGCAGGCATGTAGGTATCTGAGGGGGAAGCACTCCAGGCAGGGGCAACCACATGTGCAATGGCCTTGAGGTAAGCACACGCTTGCAATTTCTGAGGTGCAGCAAGGAGGCCAGTGTGACTAGAGATTGCAAGAGAGGGAGAATGGTAGGAAATGAACCTAGAGAGGTAACCTCTAGGAAGGCCCTGGAGGACACTTTAAGGACTTTGGCTTTTACTTTGTGTAAAATGTAACTAAAAGTTTTTAAGCAAAGGAATGACACAGTCTGTCTTATGTTTTAGAAGAGACTGTATGCTGGGATGACTCAATTGGGGTAGGAGATGATGGTGGCTTGAACCAGTGTGGTACCAGTAAAGGTGGTAATAAATAATCAGGTTTTAGACATATTTTGAAAGCAGAGCTATAGAATCTGACTGAATGTGAAAGATAAAAGAAAGAAGAGACTTGGGGATGACAAAGAATTTTGCCCTAAACAAAAGGAGGGATGGAAATGCCATATGGTGAGAGAGGAGACCTCTGGAAGATCAAGTTTGGAAGATCGAGTTTTAGAGTGAGGAAACACAGAAATTAAGAATTAAGTTTTGGACAAGTGCGCTGACTCATGCCTGTAATACCAGCATTTTGGGAGGCTGGGGTAGGAGGATATTGTTTGACCCCAGGTGTTTTAGACGTGCCTGGGCAACAAAGCAAGACCCCATCTCTACAAAAATAAAAGTATCAGCCAGGCGCAGTGGTGCACACCAGCAGTCCTAGCTACTCAGGAGGCTAAGGTGAGAAGACCACTTGACTCTGGGAGTTCAAGGCTGCAGTAAGCTGTGTTTGTGCCACTATACTCCAGTCTGGGTGACAGTGAGATACTAAAAAAAGAATTAAGTTTTGCATTTATTAAGTCTGAAATAACATTAAGACAGCCAAGTGGAGATACCTAGTAGCCATATTAAATATGTGAGGCTGAAGGTATATAAATGTGGGACTCATCCAGCATATAGATGGCAATTAAAGCCACTAGAATGAATGAAATACTTAGAAGTATAGATGGAGAAGCAGCCTGGAGGCTGAGCAATGGGGCATTCCAACATTAAAACTGGGGGTAGGTTACAGCTGTAATCCTTTGGGCGACCAAGGTGGGAAGTTTGAGACCAGCCTGGGCAACACAGTGAGACTCCATGTCTATTTACAAAAAAAATTGTTTTTAATTAGCCAGGCATATTAGCATGGGCCTGTGGTCTCAGCTACTGGGGAAGCTGAAGTGGGAGAATCCCTTGAGCCCACGAGGTTGAGGCTGCAGTGAATTATGATCATACCGCTGCACTCCAGCCTGGGAGACACAGTGAGATGTTATCTCTCAAAAAAAAAAAAAAAAGAAAACTGGAGGGATTAAAAGGAATCAGCAAAGGAGGCAGAAACAACCAGCCAGTGAGCTAAGAGGAGAACTAAGAGTAGAAGTGCTACAAGTCAACTGAAGACAGCATTTCAAGGAAGAACTGGTTAAACTGTGTCAAATGGTAATGATGGATCAAAGAGATGAAGACTGAGAACTCATCACTGGATTAGTGACAGGAAGGTCACTGGTCAATAACAAGATTAGCTTTGGTAAGGCAGTAGGGTGAATGCCTGATTGAAGTGGGTTTAAGAGAATGGAAAGAGGAATTTGAGATAGCATGGACAGAAAACTTGAGGAGCTCTGCTGTAAAGGGGAACAAGAGAAATGGGATGATGGCTAGAGGTAAATGCAGGACCAAGAATGGGTTTTGAAAAGCTGGGAGACATGATACCACATTTTTATGCTGAAGGTCATGCTCTGGTAGAGAGGTAAATGCACTGATGCAGAAGGCAGAGAGGAGAAATGCTGGAGCCACCCAGCGCAGCAAATGAGAGGGAATGAGAGCTGGTGTGCAGGTGGTCAGAGGGGCTGGAAGAGGGCAAGGATAGTGCACCCTCTGTCAAAGGTGAGGGTGCAGACAGCGCAACACAGACATAGGGGGTCTGGCAGATGGATTGGAGGAAGCATGGTCCAGACATTCTGATTGCTTCTATTTCTAACTGCTATTTAGGGTTTCTACCATCCCTTTAAAAAAAAAAAACTAAGTTTAAAACAACTCAAGGACTTCATGCAAACCTGATTGATATACCTGGATTTTCTCTTTTGAAAAGTAAACAGTAAAACTATTTACTTAAAAAAAAATAGAAACAGGAAAAAAATCACCTCTATTAAATTCTCTAAAGAGACTGTACAGTTTCATGTGAGAACAGGCCCACTAACACTTGTACTGACCCTCCTTCAAATTGAGAAGGTCCCCAAAATTAAGAAACTCACAAGGAATGCTTCATTGAACTCAAAAGAGCAAGGAAATTGCCTCTGAAGCTGATGAACACAGTCAAGCCACTGAAGAAACACTGGGCAACGTTCATTCAGATCATCCGAGTTCTCCCCATGACCACACCGGTCAGCAAATTTATGGCCAAAATCCAGCCACTCCATTTCCACGAGGACCTGGAAACCCTGCAGGGAAGCACCCAGGAGAGACCAATTGTGCTAGACTATCCAGACTGTGACAGTCCTGAGCCTAGTGTCACAGAAAGCAATCTCCTCTAACAGCCTCCCAGAAAGCCCACCTCGCCTTGCCCTTTGGTGGAGGCTCTATCCCTGATGAGGCACACACTTAGGGAAATTTCCCAATTCCCTGAACTCTATTCCATGATGACTGAAATGGTACTAACTGTGTTTATCTAAGCCTTTCTTGAATCTGTATTTTTAGCCTCTTGAATTCACTATATAAAAACCACACTTTTCCCCTCAATTTCTCTTTTATCATTTCTGCCTCTGGTGTTATACTAACAAAGTCAAATTTGTAAAATCCTTCCACACCCCAGGTTTAATAAGTATTTGCATATATTTTAGGATACTTCATAATTTTTCTTTCATCTTTAACCCAACAGATAGTTATTTCAGAGTAGAGCTGCTTCTCCACAGGACACTCTGTGGTAATAGCTAGCATACCAATATCCTTTTACAGACACCTCATTTTCCTGAGGTAGCTAAAAAGTTTTCTAAGTAGACTGCAAAGGAAAATATGGCTGTATTCTCAATACCTTGTTACCCATCATCTGCCCCATTTTAAGAAGTGCAAGAACTGTAAGCGAAACCACCACAATTTAGCTCATAATATAAAGGAAAAATGATCAAAACAGAAATGTCACTTTCTTTAATCACCACCCCCAAAACTGGTAATATCACTCCTGAGGGGTGTGATATTACCCCCGACCCTGCTCATCCTCAAGTACCAACTCCTACCATCTGGATGCACTCACCTCTATGGTTCGGTAATAAGGGTCCAGCAAGAGCTTAGCCAATGCCACAATCTGAGGGGTGCGGTCCCAGCCATCTGAGCAGTGCACTAGCACTGGCCGCTGATCCTGATCCACAGCGTGCACTACCAGAAGCGCTGATTTCAGAAGCACAGACAAGTGATGGAGCCATTTTGTGCTTTCAAGAGCTGACAGCCAACTATAAAAACAGGAGGGGATTAGAAAATGCCGATTTTTACAATTTACTGCATCATGCTCAAGCTTGTCAAATTACAAAGTAATTCCCAAAGATTTCTCTCTGCAAATATAACACTGCCAAAACAAAAAAGCCTGTGTGTTTATAAAGCATGTGTCAGGATGAGACCCAAGCCCTACTATACAATAGAGAAGAGCCTTAGAAACAGGGGCTGCAATTAATAGGACCACCTTTTGTTCCAAAATCTGTATGGATGATTTCCCAGACAAAATATTTGACATTTTTCAGTTCAGAAAAGTGGCTCTTTCTGAAACCTTCTCCTGAAGGAAATGTAGCCACTTCTGAGATGCAAAACAGAAGATATTTAATAATCAGTAACTATGTTCAACAAGTTCTCAAAAAAAAAAAAAAGTAAAGAAAACTCACGAATACAAATATATCTAAGATATAAGCTGGATGCCATATACAAGAATGGTATACACAACATTGCCTATGACCCAGACTGTAACACTTATCTCTGTGAATGTTTACTGACTAAAACCAGATGGGCCCAATCTGATGATTTATACTCACACAAATTAGTACACCCAATGGCCACATAATATTCCTGGGCTCGACACAGACTGGATTCAGCAGGGATTTAGAAGAAACTTTTTTTGAAAGACCTTTAGGGGCCAGGTGCAGTGGCTCATACCTGTAATCCCAGCACTTTGGGAGGCTGAGGTAGGCGGATCACTTGAGGTCAGGAGTTCAAGACCAGCCTGGCCAACATGGTGAAACCCCATCTCTACAAAAATATAAAAATTAATGAGACATGATGGCAGGTGCCAGTAATCCCAGCTACTTGGGAGGCTGAGGCAGGAGAATTGCTTGAACCCAGGAGGTGGAGGTTGTAGTGAACCAAGATCATACCACTGCACTCCAGCCTGGGCAACAGAGGGAGACTGTCTAAAAATAAAAAAAAGAAGACCTTTAGGAATATCAGCCCTTGCTATCTGCCCCTGGGGAGCAATCACAAGCTAATCATACTCTTTTTTTTTTTTTTTTTAACTGTGTTGACATTTTGTTTCTTGTGATTTCCCTCACCCCTCACAGTCGCTAAAAAAGAGTTCTGATTTTTCCCAAATGTGATCAGATTTGTAGTTAAAATCACAAGTCATGCCTTTCAAACAATGAGTCGAAGGAAGGAATAAACACTTCTGTCAGGGGACTCTGGGAAGGTTATAAAGGCCTACTAAACCTTGCAGAGTAAGTGTGAATTCTTAGTCTAAGGAGATGGAGTCTTTCCAGGCAAACAGAAAACAATGCAGTGCATAAGTATTGGTTTTGTATGCATTTGTTTGGATTACCAACCAGACTGTGACTCCTCAGAAGGCTAATACTATGTCTTAGTCATAACTGTAACCCCAGCACAGAGCCTAGCATACAGTAGGGAGTCCCACTGTTTAATGAACTGTAAGTCTGTTACGGGTAAAAATCCAATCTTAAGACTTTCTATTTCCTAGCAGGTACCTGAGAAACATTTTTTTCCCCGATGAATCAACTGTTTGTTTTTATTCTTAACATATTCTTGAAAGGAACTAAAAGATAAGGCTTAGGAGAACAAATACTAAATTACCTCCTAGCCCCTGAAGAAATGGTAAACAAGAGAACCAGTGTGAGGTTCTCTTGAACCTAACTATTATTTAATACCACTTGATGTTGTCTGTGACTAACAAAGATGCACTCCAAAACTCTGCCAGCCAGGGAGGGGCTGCTGAGACTCCCCATTCCCTTGTCCTATTCTCAACCTGCACCAGAAGCCTACTATCCCCTCATCCTCCACAACCCCAAACACAGGCCAGGGGGCCTACTTACAGCTGTCCCATCACTGCTACAGCTGCTTTTTATCCATGAGGGAGCCTTCAGTGCAGCATTAGGATTTGCTGCCAAATACATAAAAGCATTACCTTCAATAAAATCCCGAAGACCTTTAAGTGGACCAGGCGAGGGCTAATTAAGTGGACCAGGCAAGGGCTAATTATATCCTTTTGACTCTGACAGCTCTTTCAGATTTTTAATATATGGAAGGTATTGGAGATCATGTCGTGTTGATTACATCTTTCATTTTATAGACAGGAAAACTGAGATATACACAGTAATTAAACCCCTTGGCCAAGGTCACACAGTTTGTGGCAGATCCACTGGGTCCTTAGCAAGACTCCTTCTACACACCACCCTAGGGAAGAAAGTGCTGCTAGCTAGGACCTGGAACTATATAGCAAATGCAAATGGCTAATCCCCAAAGGAGGCAGCAAGCTCAATTCTTTGGTCAGGCTTTCCCCCAAAGGACACTGCTACATCCTCTGGACTGATAACAACTATGATGAATTTAATCATTTGCTACTGGCAGTCAGTATAAGTGGTTTAGGCAGCATCTGATTTAATAAATCAAATAAAGAATGCAGTAAAACTTGATGTGATCATGAGACCCACTGAATAAAACCCAGGGAAACAACTATGGGCTCCAGCACAAATACCAGAAAAAAGAAAATGCTGTCTTCTCTGGCACCATATCTCTGGCTTCCTGAAATAGTAAAACAGGACTTTTAAATATTTATCTGTCCATTTTTGTTTTACAGAGCATTCTTCCTAATTTATCTTATAGTCAATCAGTATCATTGGAGAGGGTATTATTTCACCTTCCTCACTGCATATGCCAACCATTCATATTTAATAAGCAATAAAAATCATGATAATGTTCTGGGTAAATGAGAATAGTTTAGAAACTGAAAGCAGATGTAAAAGGAACTGACCTAGTGGCAAGTTTAACCCCTTTAGAACGTGAATAAATTCTGATTTTTCATGATAAAACATCCCATTTCACAACAGGTAAGTATCAATGTGGGACATCAGAAACTGAAGAATTAAATTACTTTGGGCTAAAGATGATGTGGAAGGGAAAGGTCCCCAGGACAAACAGTAAGGCAGTGCTTCTGTTTTGATGACTGAGATTTGTTCTGTGCTGCAGATTTTAAAACCTTTCAAAGGGCTGTATATTCTCCCAACTCTTCCTCTGTGCTGCCATACTTCTGACCCAGGAAGGAGACACTTGCAGAGACTTGGGCTGGTAACTGAAGTTTACCAAGAAACAGAAAGACTGCTCCAAACTAATTTTTTTTTTTCCCATTAGTTCAAGGCAAGAAGAAAACTGATTTTTTTAAGAGCCATGCAAAATGAAAGCCAAGGCTAAGGACTTACTTTCCTGGATCTGGCATCTGAGTGCACAGCAACCGCAGAGACTGAAAACTCCTCCGAATAGAATGAATGTTTGCCATCCCCATAAACACAACTTCACAGTTCGGGTAATATTCTGGAGAGAGTAACAATAAAGAGAATACAAATATGTTTAATTTAAAGCCCACATGGCCAAATTTAAAAGAAAGAAACTAGCTATAAAACAAACCCACTGCAGCTTCTGATTAATGAAACTGAAATGTTTTGAGATGCCTATTGGCCCGATCCTTTATAATAAGAGGAACACAGTGACTGAATTTTAGCTATCTTTTCAAAAAGGGTCAAAAGGGAAGGTTAGATTTGTAAAGAAGATACTGACATAAAATAAAAACTTAATTTTTTAAAAGAAAGGCCTACTTTGATCTCACTCTGGCTTTACTTCTTGGGCCTTATCTAACTTGCAGCTTTTGGAATGTCTTTGAAAAGAACCTGGCAGAACAATGCTTTCACGCATTCAAATTTCACCTTGGTACAGCTACTTTCAATTACCAGCTTAGACCACATCTGAACAAACAGCCTGGTGCCTCTATCTGTGCCATAAGCACACTGCTGGCACTGGGTGTGGGGGGGGAGGGGGTGGGGTCCTTCCTTGGGGAAAGCTAGCATTCCAACAGTAACAGCGTTACAGTTTAGGACAGAGGCACCTTACCAGGGTTCTATGTTTACTGTTTCAATTTTCACCCCAGGTTTTCTAAGGAGAGGCCACTGAGGAGTTTGCTACAAGGCAGTGATGAGCATACCCTCTGTCAAAGGCAACAAAAAGCTTTTAGACAGCTGAGAAATTGAGCCCACTAAAGAAGCAGCTTCCAAACATGAACAGGCCTTATTATGAGGAAGATCTGCTTTCCTTATCACCTAAAAATTGGCACAAAGAAGGAAGATTATGTGACTTCACTGCACTTCCTCCTCCATTTCTCCTCAGAAAAGAACATACGGTGTCAAGAATCCAAAGAGCAGCTTGGCACTCTCACGACAGGACAGATGAAGAATATGGCTTGCTACTCATTTCAAATCGAGAACTAAGTCTCAGTTGGGCATGGGCTGCACTCAGAAGGAGAAAGTATGGGGAACAAAGCACCATATACCTCACCTGGGCATTCACAGCCTCCTCCTTTGGCTCGGTTTGCCACAGCAGCTGCATAGGAGCGTGCATCCAAGATCAAAAGCTTCTGCGGTTGAATGGCTAAACTCTCTGCTCCTGAAGCATTTGACAGAGAAGAATCTAGGGACATGGAGGGAGGGGGCACACTAAATGAACCTGTCTCTCCCAGAACTGTGAAGAATTAGACCCACAAGTACATCTTATGGCACAAAAAGGCTCAACAAAATGAAATCTTCTAACCAAAACCCTTGACACATAGGTCTTTCCTCTTTAGTTTATTTTCTATCTTGCCTTCTTATGAAAGACGAGGATTTATTGTCCAAAACCGAGTCCCAGAGTACACATGGGGTTTACACAGCCCAGTCGCTTCTACTTCATTTCTACACCTGTCATGCTTTCATGAAGCCTGGCACTTCCCCCCCCATGGTCTGCAGATACTGCAAGTCCCCAATTACATCAACACTCCATTTTTGTCACAATGGCAAGAAAGACAACAAACACACTAATATCTTGATTGAGGTTTGAAACAAAGGGTCTTCTGATTCTTTGCCAAGAACCATGACTCCTCAAACAATCCCATTAAGTGAAGCTCTGCACTTTCACTTCTATAAAACTAAATCTGTGTCTTCTAAGGAAAAGGCCATTTGAAGAAAAGGTTCTTAGATGCTATAAAAATTACTGCCATGGGTCCAGGGAGCACCTTACCGAACTCCACATCAGAAAGGTCGCCCCCATTGGGAAAGTCTCGAGAAGTATTCCTAGTTGACTGCTTGCTGCCACTCGATCGGGAGTCAGAGGCACAAGCTTTGGCTACTGATTGCACCAGGTGCTCATCATCTGCATTTCGCCAGCCCCACCAGCTAACCTCCGGCTGTCCACAGCGGGCAATGACAGCTCCATTGCTCTGGTGCCTGTGTGGGGGAACAAGAGACAACTGTACCCGTCCCAGGGGCCCCCATTCAGATGTGCTGTACTCACAACAAAGGTAAAGTAGTAGACTTTAAGTGCCTTAATGAACAGTCTAATTCTAGGTTAAGTGTTGGGTCAGCTTCAAGTCCTCTCAGTATTAAAGAGGGTAGAAATCTTACACACCCAACAAGAATAAACAACAAAACCTGTGTGTCTTTCTCAATTATCATACCATCACGGAGATACCTGTAAAGTCACCCAAAAAATTACTAACAGGAGTCAGACATAGAGGCTCATGTTACAATCCCCAGCACTTTGGGAGGCTGAGGCAGGAAGACTGCTAGAGCCCAGGAGTTCAAGACCAGCATGAACAACACAGTGAGACCCGATCTTTACAAAAAAATTTTTACAAATTAGCCAAGCATGGTAGCACATGCCTGTAGCTGCAGCTACTCAGGAGGCGAAGGTGGAAGGATCCCTTGAACCCAGAAGGCTGAAGCTACAGAAAGCTATTATTGTGCCACTGTACTCCAGCACTCCAGCTTGGGTGACAGAGCAAGACCTCGTTTCCAAAAAACCAAAAAAAATTAATGTGCACTCTTAGCAAAAATAAAGTAATATTTGTAACTTAATCTACAGATACTACAGTAATTCTGCTACCGAATAATGAAATCTGCTTCCTTTTTAATGCTGAATCAAGAGCCCACCTCTGGGAGTAAAACATTTAGCTGGCCTACAGTGAACTGCTTTATAAAATCTCCTGAGATTTCATGAGTCACAAACTGCTCTTATTATAGGCAGATAGCTCAGTGAGCCAGCTACCCTTCCTCAGGCTCGTAGAGAGGAAGAGCGTCGACCTCAGAAACCATACTCTGACATATCCTTTTCCAATAGACAGACCAGAAATCATACAGTCTACTTTCAGGTGCTATTATGACCCAGACTTTTCCTAGTTAGGCAATTTTAACCAATAAAAAGTTAGAAAAATTCGATTGCTTCGCACTAAAAAGGAATAGCTAGGACACTGAACCTCAAATAGGTTATGCCAGGCGAAGAAGTCAGTCACAAAAGGCCACTTACTGTATGACAATTTACATGAAGTATCCAGAATAGGCAAATCTATATGGAGAGAAAGATTTGTGCACGTGGTGATTATTATAAACACCTAGTTACTTAAGGGGAGCTTGCCTAATTCTAAGTGGGGGTTACTTAAAACTATTATGTTTCTACATGAAACTGAAGCGCTGTTTTAGTAATGGGGGCTTTATTCATTGGACTTCTTAATTATTCAGGGCTAGGGTGTCTGGGTGCCCTGTGAATGGGTTTTTTGGGATGATGAAAATGTACTACAATTTTTTGTTTTTAACCCTCAAGCTTACAAGGCAAACTAATTTTGGCACTAATCAAATTCCACTGAAATCACCACTTTGCTTGTAGTTTTAAAATCCCCCCTCCCAGGGAGAGAAGTAGCTGTTAAGTACTTGTGTATTGCCAACATGCTCAACTGGCTCATGTGCTGAATGGAGCCAAAATAGAGATAAAACCTCAATGATTCTTTATAAAATGCCTCCTAGCAGTAACAGGCGCTGGGCAACCACTGAGCTGAATGACTCCACACCCTGCACAGGAGGCTGGCTGGGCCTTTCCTGAGCATCCTCCTTCCTCAGTCCTTCCCAGTAGTGCCCAAGAGGAGCAGTAGATGGCACTCTTCAGCCTGGATCTTGGGTTTTAAGGGCCACTGCATTACAGTAGCTATTAGATTTCCACTGGGCTATTGCAATAAGCAATTATGTTTTCTGCAGTCTTCTAAAATGCTTCAGACTACATGAAAGTTAACTCAAACACTAGAGTTAAAAATCACTAAAGGAGTGCACTTCTATCACTAACAGAACCAGGCAGAGTATAAAAATTATCATGTCCAACAGATAAAGCCCTCACTACTAAAACACAGAATGCTTCCGTTTCATATAGAAACATAATTAAGTAATCCCAACTTAGATTTAGGCAAGCTCCCTTAAGTAACTAGGAGTTTATAATAATCACCACATGCACAAAGGATAAAGCTGTGAACTGCACTACAGATGGACACCCTTCACACCATCTTGCTGTGTTAGAGCAATCTCTGCCTTCAGTAATAAATCCAATTAAGTGCTCTCTCATCACAGTAGGACAAAGCCCTAATCAAGCACTGGTTCAGCATGGCGCTGTCAAGTAACTGCTGCTGGCAACCTCAGGAATCATGACCACAGTCTACAGACAACTAAATTCAGGAAATGGATGTCAAGAGTCACAGGCATCCTGCCACCTAGGATGGCAAAGCAGAGTATGGTGGAGGGTCCCAAACATTCTTCCACACACCCCTTACAAAGCTCCCAAATAATATATCAACCCAGTTTGAAGCTCAGCGATACAAGACACATGTTCTGAGACAGAGACCAGTTCCAGGAAGCCTGCCTGATTTTACATGGACTATACCAATAACTTTCATTTGTGATCTTCTGAAAGACTTTCTTTGAAAAACTGCAAATAAAAATTTCATTTATATATATCCCCCTTGTGTCTCTAGAAAAGGAGAAAAAAACCTAGGGTGATGACCTGTAGAATAAATTTTAGAAGGGAAAAAAGGGCTTCCCATTTTTATTACATTCTAAAAAGTTTTTCTTCAACCAGCCCTCTTAGGCTTCTCTGCCCAAAGGGAGAATTCACCTAAAGCCTCTTATTTTGCAAATGAGAGTACCTTCCCTCTTTCGGTCAAAGTCAGCAATCCCCACAAATGCCATGGCTACTAACCTAACACAGCTGTTGGCCAGAGCAGCAACTGGCTGCTTTCCCCATTCCAGCTGAGCTGATCATTGATAAAACTCACAAATCCCTTCAGCTTTCACTACTCTCTAGTTCCTGTAGCATCCTTACTATCTGAATGATAGGTGAACTTGGTGACTGACTTTTCCAGGGGTGTGTGAAAACAACAGTGATGAGAATTGAGATTGAAAATGTAATGGGTTCCACTGGGCCAGAGCAAATACTTTTCCATCTCTCTCCATTCAGAGTAGGCATCAGAATTTGCCTTTAGTAGACTAAATGAACAAGCTGGTTACCTCTGTAGGAATTCCACAAGGAGACAAATCCCTTCCTACAATCTCAATATTTCAGTGGAATGAAGTTTCTAACTGTGAGCCACTGGATTGGCCCAACTCAGGGAGAGTCCAAAAAGCCGGCAAACTGGGAAAACGAAATGGAGAACGTAAACATTACAAAGAGATGACATCCGAAACATTTCCAGAATAAGAAGGAATGACTTCTTTAAAATTTAACAGGTTTCTGTGAGAACAGAGATATTCACTGAATTATAAAAGTAGCACTCAGAGAACCTACTCCAAATGTTGGTACAGAAGCCCAGTGTTGATAGGCCCTCATTCAGAACCAGAACATATCTGCAAAATAAGAACTATCATTCCCATTGTGCATTAGGAACAGACTGAGGTCGGTGAGGGAACTTATTCAAGGTGCTTTACCAAGGAGTGTAAGAATATCCCTGAACTCAGAAGTGTGACTCCAAAATCCGTGCTCGATCACCACGCCACCATCCCCCATCTAGAACTTGCATCCCTTGGCTCTCATGCCTCTGATCACTAAAATCTTCTACCCAGTCATGCCTTAGCCTTCTTCCCTAAATGCTTCCTTTCAAAACAGAGTTCTTCCACACGTCAAAGTTTCAACTACAAAGACAATCAGAGCTAACTCAACTCTATATTCCCAATGATCACTAAGACTCACCTCTCAATCCAAAAGCTCTGCTAACATCTGAAGCTAAATGCTTAGTAAGCACATTATCTTCTCACAGAATGTAAGAAGGATCTTGAAATAGCAAGTCCAGCCACTTCACGACTAAAACTTCCTTATCTGTGTCAAATGAACCACCAGCCAGTGTTCTGAATGCAGTCAGTACTGATGTGTTACTGGAGGAGAAGCTTTAGCAATACAGCCTAGAACGTTCTCTGACCCCTCCCCTCCCTTCCCAGGTTAGCAGCAGCACAGGCAGCAGACCACATGCAGCAGGGCAGCAGCACCAGCCTAAGCTGGGACTGGTCCAGTGTAACTTACCTGTACACAACAGCAGGGATGCGCTTCCAGGACCTGAAACTTGCTACACTTTCTAGTTCTTTGTCAGTGATCCAGGCAGGCACTATGAGCTCTTGAGGATAGCTACCACATAATCTAAAGAGAAGATGAGAAGTGGGGGAGAGTCAAGGGGAGATGAAAGGGAGAGAGACAAGCAGAGAGAGAGACACTAGGTGAGCCAGCACAAGGATAATGATCTCACTGCCACAGAGCTAAAGGCAATGAGGTACTTTATTCGAGTTTTGGTCTCCCCCAACAGAATGGGTTATCATAAGTTTATTTTGTTTTGGTTTTTTTGCCTTAAATGTTTACTTATGTGTATATATCAAGTGATACAATCTTGGATTGTTCCACTTGATGCTATCTTTTGGGAATCTGGCAATCTTAACTATTAATGAAAAAAAGGGGGAGTTGAGGCTCAGTCTCTTTATACTCCATTATAACTCTTCTGCTGTAACAAGTACATAGGTTATTTCTAACTACATGAGCACCCAGTCTAATTACAGAACCGAGAGTCTGTGTCAGCTCTACCAGACCCTCAGTGAAGGACAAAAGCCCACAATTTCAAGTTTCCAGAGACTTCAGAGGATTAACTCATTCTGTGATTTGAACCAAACAGGGTGTCATCCTTACAGATAACAGGTGCAACCATGGGTCTGCAAAACCAATACCACAAGCCAGCCTATCTGCATACACAACCTCAGTCCCACTGAACCAGGTGAGTCATGTGACTAAGCTATTAATCATCATTTCCATAAAACATACTTAAGAATTAATTATACTCAGGGTGGGGGGTAAGCTTTCTTTTCATTAGGGAAGATGCTAGCTGCAGTCAAGCTGGTATCCTGGGAAGCAATACTTTCAATAGATTTTTACTTACAGGACAATGTCTCTTTCTGGATAATCCAGTCTTCTTTTTCAATAGTGAAGGCAATAAGGCCTCTAATCCAAATCCTAAAACACACAAACTCCACCACACCACCAACCCCCTGCCCTAGCCTATCCTATACAGAGGGGAAAGTGCAGAAAAACACAAAATAGCTTAGGAGTTGGGGGTTTTGATCATTTTGCACTAAATGTCTCTCTCCTGTTCTCAATTTCCCGAAGATTAAGTCTCAGGAATTTAAAAGCCACTGAACAAAGAGAATGGCTACGACCAACAGTAGCTATACAAGCTTCCTAACTCCTATTTACAAACTCCTAAAAATAAGCTGAGACCCAGTAATGATGGCTAATATCTAATCATAAATCTCATCCCCTTTATTTTGTCTTAAACTCAAGAGTAAATCTGGCTCCCACTCTTCATAGTAGGAGGAACTTTCAACATCCTGTTGTTTCCTCCCCCCAACCTTCATTTTGTCTTATGGTGGTGATAACATCCTAAAGACTGGCTCTGAGGTGGAAGTAGTAAATTCCTTGAGACAGTTTTGCTCTGTTACCTAGGCTACAGAGCAGTGGAGCAATCATGGCTCACAGCAGCCCTGACCTCCCCAGTAGCTGGGACTGCAAGCATGCACCACCATGCCCAGCTCATTTTTAAAAAAAATTCTGGCCAGGTACAGTAGCTCATGCCTGTAATCCCAGCCCTTTGGGAGGCCGAGGCGGGGCGGATCACCTGAGGTCAGGAGTTTTGAGACCTGTGTGGCCAACATGGGGAAACCTCATCTCTACTAAAAATAGAAAAATTAGCCAGGCGTGGTAGTGCGTGCCTGTAATCCCAGCTACTCGGGAGGCTGAGGCAAAACTGCTTGAACCCGGGGAGCAGAGGCTACAGTGAGCCGATGTGCCACCGCGCTCCAGCCTGGGTAACAGAGTGAGACTGTCAAAACTGGGCTGAATCGATCCTCCTGTCTTGGCCCTCCAAGAAGTTAATTTTTAAAATCCCTATAAATTAGGGATTATTTTCCAACAAGTCTGGCTTAATTCAGCTTTTTTACTCGAGCTAATTTTCTGAACATTCTGTTCACTGTCCTATAGGTACTACACTGCCTAGTACTCAGCTCTTCAGTATGCACTACCTCCTTACTTGTGGATAAACAATTTCCAGTATAACAGGTTACACTCAGGAAAGCATAATGCAGCCACAGACTCCCTGAGGACTCAGGGAGTTTTCACCCTCCTTCTTTGCTTTGACTTATCACTGATAACAGGCAAAGGTATAAAAAGTCTGTAGCTCCCGACTCTTCAAAACACCCTGGGTTCTTAACTCCCTGGAAGGTCCACATTAAGAACTATGTATAGCAATAAGCTACAGCTTTTCCAATGAAAAATCAAATACTCTGATGGCTAGCCACAAATAGATCTGGAAAATGGCTATTATAATTTGAGACAGCTAGAAGGAAAAGGACCACAGATTAGTGATGCAGGGAAACGTAAGAGAAAGATACATTTAAAGATTTCAAATATATAGATATCCTGGACAATTTTTTTTTTGGTTTTATAGAAATTTGGATCACCAAAATAATGGTAGTTAACCATCCTCCCCCACCAAAACACTTACACATTTTAAGGAAAAGGGTAATGGCTAAATGATTCTTTATTATTTTTAGACGGAGTCTCACTCTATCAGTCAGGCTGGAGTGTAGTGGTGCAATCTCAGCTCACTACAACCACTGCCTCTCAGGTTCAAGAAATTCTCCTATCTCAGCCTCCCGAGTAGCTGGGACTACAGGCGTGCACTACCATGCCCAGCTAATCTTTGTATTTTTAGTAGAGACAGGGTTTCCCCATGTTGGCCAGACTGGCCTCAATCTCCTAATCTCAGGTGATCCACCTCGGTCTCCCAAAGTGCTGGGATTACAGGCATGAGCCACTACGTCTGGCCAAATAATGGATACACTAATATTTAATGGTTAAATGATCCTAACAGTGAAGCTGGTTTTAGATCAATATATTAAAGGACAGAATACAGACTGAGCATCTTTAATTCAAAAATCTGAAATGCTCCAAAACCTAAAACTTTAAGTGCTGATAATGACACAAGTGAAAAATTCCACACCTGACCTCATGTGATGTGTCACAGTCAAAACTTTCTGTACAAAACATCATGCAGGAAATCATTTAAAATATTGCATAAAATTACCTTCCAGCTATGTGTATAACGTGTATATGAGACAAAAATTGTGTGTTTAGACTTAGGTCCCAGCCCCAAGATAATCTCATTATGTTTACGCAAATACTACAAAACCTGAAAAAAATCCAAAAGCTGAAACACAGTTCCAAGAATTTCAGATAAGGGATGCTCAACCTGTACTTATGTCTATTTCACAGCACCTGGAGTAAAATTACAGTCATAAAAGCTAGTTCATAAATGTTCTGTCACTGCTTATGAGACCACTGATCCTATCTCTGATGTGATGCCAAGTGGTGATGAGAAAAATGGTAACTGCTTGCCTAGAGGCAAATACAATATTATCTAGACATGCAGAAAAAAACAGAGGCCTAAAGCGGGTAGAAGAGAAGGTTCTAGGATCCTGTTAAGTAAGAATCACTTTCCAAACTCCAATAATAGCAATGGGAACAAGGTTCAGTAACTACTCTGAAGATCATGCGTTTAGATTTAACAAAACTATTTCAAAGAAAAAATCTAAGTTCAAATGTTCTGTCATATGAGAATTGGGGTTTCTGCAAAGGCACTGGCTGTGAAAGACAGTCCACAGGGACCCATATAACTCACTTGTACTTCTCATTGATGTTGGAAATCCTCCAGGCGTTGTTCATATCAAAACCCATTCTCTCCACCTCGTTTTTAAACCTTGACGTTACGTGCTCCCCTAGAGGCCAAAGATAAACACCAGAAAGGAAGAAATGAATACCATTTTGCGAAACAGGTAGAATAAAAACATAGAAATATACATACGTTATATATATTAATATACTTTTACATATACATATATATGTAAAAATATGTTAATATATATTTTAACATATATGTGTGTGTGTGTATATATATATATATATATATATTTTTTTTTTTTTTTTTTGAGACAGAGTTCCACTCTGTCACCCAGGCTGAAGTACAGTGGTGTGATCTCGGCTCACTGCGACTTCCGCCTCCTGGGGATCAAATGATTCTTACGCCTCAGCCACCTGAATGGCTGGGATTACAGGTGCATGCCACCATGAGTGGCTAATTTTTGTACTTGCAGTAGAGATGGGGTTTCACCACACTGGCCAGGCTGATCTCGAACTCCTGGCCTCTTGTGATCCGCCCACCCCAGCCTCCCAAAGTGCTGGGATTAGAGGCGTGAAACACTGCGTCCAGCCTGTATATTTTTAAAGGTAGGAATTGTATAAATAATAAAGTAACATATATTTAGTTTTAGTTTAGAAAGATCCCTGTCAGGTTAAGATTATAAAGAGGAAAGAAATTAATTCTGATCAAGAGTTATGTTATCTCATCTAATCTTTTCAATCAACTCTGAGAACAGTATCACTGAGCTCATTTTACAAAGGACAAAATTACAACAGAGAAGTTATTATGGCAGGCCTATCTGGCCCCAAAACTCATGCTCTGGTCACTGGCTACTTTCCTACTTCCACACTCAGACTGACAGTACCCTTAAATAAAATCAGTAACAAGATCACCATGAGTAGCAATACAGACATATAATTCCTCATCTAAAACCCTTTGGTCCAAATTTTAGAACTTGAGAGTTTTCCAAACGTTCAAAAGGTAAAACAGTGCATATATTATAATATTCGGCTCACACTCTTAACAGGATCTCCTTAAAAAAGTCCTAATATTTCTTTTGTGAAGGGTGGGTATGGATCATTCATACCAGGTGGGGTAAATAAAGCAACAAATAGCCTCACGTCAGCTCAGATCAGGTCCAGTCAAGATACCAAATAGGGTATGAAAAACATTCTGGTTTCCAGAGCCTTTTAGATGATAGAATTGCAGGATAACAAGCAGGTCACAGAATCGTAACTGCCAGCCAGGAATCTCAGAAAACACTGTACTACTAAGCGCTCATCATTTGTAAGAACAGCCACCCAAACTGATATAATCTGGCTGTATTTGCCTAAATCAATCTGGCTTTCTTTTCCTTAGGACAGCAAAACAAAGGTAAAAATGAAGCTAACATAAATTCAGTAAATCTGAAATAACTTTCTTTCTTGAAAACATATACAGTCCTAGGGCAGTATGTTATTTTTAAAAATATTAAGCTGTACCTCTAATATACAGTGTTATAGATTGTAAAATAAATGCTGGCAGGACTGGAAGAAACCACAGCAACATAAGCACAAAACAGACTTTGCTTTGGTGATCAAAGTATAAAGCTTTGTTCTCCCTGGGAGAGGAGTTACAGAATAGGAAACAGCAATTACTTGAATGGAAGACAATTCTGTTAAATTACTTCCCATTTAAACTGCCTTTCTTGAGCTCAAGCTAGGTATTATATGTTTCCTGAAGGAGAGCTATAAAAAGATGAGGTTGAGAGGCCCAAGAAAAAATAGCTAAATACATCCCATTTTGGAAAAGTTTTAGAAGCAATGTAGCAGGCTTCTGAATAGGAAAAACACTATCTGAATTGGGGTGCCAGCTGTCTAAAAATTGCAAAGAATACTGACCATCAAGAATACTAGGCCAGATGTGGTAGCTCATGCCTGTAATCCCAGCACTTTAGGAGGCTGAAGCGGCAGACTGCTTGAGCCCAGTAATTCAAAACCAGCCTGGGCAACACAGTGAAACCCTGTCTCTACAAAAATACAAAAATTAGGTTGTGGTGGTACATGCCTGTAGCCCTAGCTACTTGAGAGGCTGAGGTGGGAGGACTACCTAAACCTAGGGAAGTTGAGGCTGCAGTGAGCCATGATAACACCATTGCACTCCAGCCTGGCCAACAGAGTAAGACCCTGCCTCAAAAAAAAAGAAAAAAAAAGAAAAAAAAAAAGGAGAATTTTTTTTTGTCCTGCTGTACAATGGAGTCTTTAACTCATAATCCCAATCTAAAAGCTGCAAAATTGTGGCAAATTCCAAGTTCATTAAGAGACTTTTTGCCATGTGCAGTGGCTCATGCCTGTAATCCCAGCACTTTGGGAGGCCAAGGCAGGTGGATCATGAGGTCAGGAGATCAAGATCATCCTGGTCAACATGGTGAAACCCCATCTCTACTAAAAATACAAAAATTAGCTGGGCACGGTAATGCATGCCTGTAATCCAGCTACTCAGGAGGCTGAGGTAGGAAAATCGCTTGAACCAGGGAGTCAGAGGTCACAGTGAGCCGAGATAGCACCACTGCATTCCAGCCTGGCAACAGAGTGAGATGGCATCTCAAAAAAAAAAAAAAAAAAAAAAATTATTTTTTCCCCACTCTGGGATATAGCTCCAAGTCTTTGCAGAAGGTAAAAGTAATGATTTTTAATTTCTTTTTGTGCTTTTCCTGAGCTGTACATTAATGATCTTGTACATTAATAGCTCTTAGAGTAAGACACAGATACCCTAAAAGGATCTTGTGATTTAAAAATAACCACTGGCAAAAAAATAACAGTGACAGCAATTTACTTCATAGAACCATTTCCCAAAGGAGGACTTACAACCACCATCCAGAGCACAAAATTCTGAGCTATATGCAGAAATATATACTATTAGGTATAGAAAATTTGTTATTTTGAGTTCTTTGAGAATGGGAATGAGTTTTAATTACTTTTATATCCTCTAATGCAGTGACTTCATAAACTTTGAAACTGACCATCACAATCCACAATAAGAATTATGTTTTACATCACAATACAACAAACATGTTTTAATTTTTTCTTGCTGTGTTGCCTAAGCTGGATATGAACTCCTAAACTCAAGCAATCTTCCCACCTCAGCCTCTGGAATAGCTGGGACTACAGGTACATATCACTGTGCCCAGCTAATACAACATACATTATTTTTAAAAAAGCGTTTCACAAAACAATATCCACTCTTACTATATGTATGTGACACAAATTGATATTTTCTATTCCATTTCTTTAAAATTAGATTTCATGACCCACTACTGTATCATAACCTACTTGAAAACGACATCATTACATACATCAGGAATTTAATCAGTTCTTGCAAACTGTGTAAGATGTTCACTCATGTTTACTTAGCCAGAAAAATAAATACAAACATATTTATTGCTGGATTTCCCTTAAAAATTTCTATCTCAGGTCTCAATCAATTCATCATTAAATACATTGTGATATCCCAACTTACTTTAAATACTGGGGCTATAAAGGTTTTTGTTTGACTTTATATTTCAACTTCAACCCTTCCTATCTGCCTTTGTCTCTTTCAACATTTAGTTTTTTGTTTTTTTTTTTTTTTTTGAGACAGAGTCTGTCTCGCTCTGTCACCAGGCTGGAGTGCAGTGGCATGGTATCAGCTCACTGCAACCTCTGCCTGCCAGGTTCAAACTATTCTCCTGCCTCAGCCTCCCGAATAGCTGGGACTACAGGCGCGCACCACCACGTCCAGCTAATTTTTGTGTTTTTAGTACAGATGGGGTATCACCATGTTGGCCAGGATAGTCTCAATCTCTTGACCTTGTGATCCACCGGCCTCAGCCTCTCAAAGTGTTGGGATTGCAGGCGTGAGCCACTGCACCCAGCCAACATTTAGTATTTCTTATACTACAAATAATACAGTCCAGCAATTTTCATTTTAGTGGAAGTGAAAAACTTTCTTTTTAAAGGCAATGAAGTTCCCCCAACTCCCTCTATCATAAGCACAGCGTTCATCAGCAATCTAAAAAATTTTCCCCTACAAGTCTAGCTCCCTGACTGATCCTGAGTATTCAAGCCCACAATTACATTCAGCTTAAAGGCCTGGGACAGAAAGAATAGGCTTTTACCTGACAGGTGAGGAAGCAGACAAATACCAGAGTCAGATAAGGTAAGAACTACCTCTTCCAGATTTTCCAAATATGGAGAGAGGAATTATGCTTTTCTATGTACAAAGGTCCCAGTAAATCCTCTAGATGCAAATTCCTGGACTGCATTCAAACCCGGAAGACAGAAAAATAGGTAGCTTCACAGCAGTGTTAAGACCCAGAGTCATATGCTATTTGTGGATAAACAAGATGGGCTTAATGGACATTTCACATGAGAGAGGTTAGAGAGGTAGGCCTGATGCTACTAAACTGGCAGCTAAACTGCCCAGTCATCTGTCAGGCCTCCAGACTAACATTTTAGGACACAGCCATCACCAACAAGCCAGTTGCAATGAGGAGCAGGAAGTTAAGGACATTTTAGCTTTAAGTCCACTTCTTTTTTGGAGTTTGAGAGGCTAAGAGAAGGGTCAAGAACTTGGCAAAGGCTTCTGCAGGTTTCACAGGTGAACTCCAACAGCAATGCTGAGACTTCTTCCAAAACTGATTAAGCCCTAGAGCTGTGGCCACAGTAAGGCTGGCTTAACTATGACAGGTTCAACAGCCAGAAACTAAGATTTATATGAATAGTAAGACAATGATGTAATTTTCTCATTTCCCTCCTCTTTGATACATTCTACTCTTAACAGGCTAAGGAGAGAAGACTCCATAAAAGGCTTTATTAACTGCTGTAAGATTAACTTCCACACCTCAGAGTCTACACTTGTGATCTCATGTACTGGGGCAGATTATAAAAATGCATGACTTTGAAATATCGAAAGTGTTATCTCATCCTAAAGATGACTTGTAAGTATATGGTTGTCTGGTATGCTAATATTTGATGAGTAATGCTATAGACACCACCACCACTCAACAATATTAGGTAGACAAAGAACCAGGCTGACTGGATTTAAAAATGTCCTCGAGGTATTTTTTTTTTAATTAAAACCAAGTTTTTCCTTTGTACTCCACAGTGAATATCAATAAAAGGCAAAAGCCACATATACACATACATTCAACCAAGTCACTGAAATACAAGATTCCATGCAGAGTGGTGGCAAGTTAACATCAGTGTGGACTATGTGTACTGGGAAGAAACAAAATGCAAGCCTTACTCGTAATCTCTAGCCAATCAGGTATGATTGCATTACCTTGTAGCTGCATAATTTCCAAAGTGTTTTCATAAACATGGCACATAGGGGGCACTTAAACATTGACTGAATTGAACTCTGCTGCATTAACAGATTTGATCTTCAGGATACCTGGATCAGCCTGGGCAGGAAAAGCATGAATGTCCCAGTTTAAAGCACAAAGGAAATTAAAGCATAGAGAGCATAAATTCTTTGCCCAGTTTTTTTTCCTTCTTCAAACTAAATCTCAGAGTACGGATTTGAATTCAGGTTTCCTAAGTCAGTACTCTACCCCTCATGTGCCCTTGCATCACAAACCCACAGAAAGACAGAGGACACTGTAGATGTCTTTATGTCTTGATGGCCAAAGAATATCAGATGCCATCAGGAAGGGGACCAAAGTCATCCCACCTCAGGACAAAGCCACTCATAATTAAAAGACCAGAGTGAGGTTCTGACTTGGCACCTCTCAGGAATATCCTAAGAGTTTGCTCAAATCTGAAAGAAACAACTAAAATTATCAAGGGACTAAAAAAGCTCTCCTGAAAAGGTAAGGACTTCTCGGTCTGTGGTTGAGAGAACAGCATAGGAGAAAGCAAACCTTGCTGAGTAAATGCTGGCAACTCAAAATTAGAGAATACCTCTTGGAGACAAGGGCCTTAAAGTTCTAATATAACATAATACAGCAGGATGTACTCATTAAGTTCATTATCCTAGGAGATGGTAGAAACTAAAAATTTAATAAAGACATAACGGTTAAAAACTCAGAAAATGTACATGTAAGATTTGTAAACATCACTGTAAACATTTTTTTAAAAAACCCAAATTTGAAAACAGCCATAAAAAAATTTTTTTTAATGTGATGGCATCTCAATAAAGAAAAAAAAATAGATGCAACAATTGGAGTGAAGTGAGAGACAGCTCAAGCATATTCTCATAAACTTCCAAGGTTGGTGTGGTCTCCTGTAGATGACAGAATTCTGCTAGCACGGGCGCGCTTGTGAGAAGCTAGGACTCTGAGGCTTTCCCTGAGGCTCCATGAGCTCAGGTGCCTTTTTTTTTTCCTCCAAAACTCTATCCACAGCACATCCCACAGTCAGGTCTGAATAACTGAGAACTGGTTTTAAGTCCTAGCTCTGTCATCAGTGACTAGCACTGGGACTTGACAACAGGCTTTTTACCTCTGAGCCTCCATTTCTTTGGTTCCCAAAACAGACACCAACCTATCTTGCCTGTTTGACAAGGTCATGAGAATCAAACAAAAGTATTTATCAAAGCATCTTTAAATACTGCTTATGTTATATATAAGCATTTTAATATAACGGAACAAGAATGTGAACCAAAAGCATCAATCAGTGATGGGGCCAGAGAATAAAGTGAATAAGCATAGCAAGATTAGCCTCAAGGTTTAAAATGACCCAGGGCAAACTTATAAGATTGAAGATTCAGGATTAAAATTTTAGGTTTCAAGAAAAACATCCCAAGAGTAAACTTTACTTGAAGGATGCTCACAACTTTTCACTGCATACACTTCAAAACCTGACACATTAAAAGTTAGTGTTGAACCAGCAAAGTTCTATGACCACAAAGTTTACAGAAAACTACACGACGAGAAATAATATGAACTTGGTCAAAGCCATTTCTGAAGGAGAATGACAGTGAAAGGGACAAAGACTGTATGAGGAGTCAGGAAGCCTGGGTTCCAGGAACAGACTCAGTATCTCTCCCGCCTCTCCTCCCTCCTCTCCCCGCCTCTCCTCCCTCCTCTCCCCGCCTCTCCTCCCTCCTCTCCCCGCCTCTCCTCCCTCCTCTCCCCGCCTCTCCTCCCTCCTCTCCCCCGCCTCTCCTCCCTCCTCTCCCCGCCTCTCCTCCCTCCTCTCCCCGCCTCTCCTCCCTCCTCTCCCCGCCTCTCCTCCCTCCTCTCCCCCCGCCTCTCCTCCCTCCTCTCCCCGCCTCTCCTCCCTCCTCTCCCCGCCTCTCCTCCCTCCTCTCCCCCGCCTCTCCTCCCTCCTCTCCCCCGCCTCTCCTCCCTCCTCTCCCCGCCTCTCCTCCCTCCTCTCCCCCGCCTCTCCTCCCTCCTCTCCCCCGCCTCTCCTCCCTCCTCTCCCCGCCTCTCCTCCCTCCTCTCCCGCCTCTCCCTCCCTCCTCTCCCCGCCTCTCCTCCCTCCTCTCCCCGCCTCTCCTCCCTCCTCTCCCCCGCCTCTCCTCCCTCCTCTCCCCGCCTCTCCTCCCTCCTCTCCCCGCCTCTCCTCCCTCCTCTCCCCGCCTCTCCTCCCTCCTCTCCCCGCCTCTCCTCCCTCCTCTCCCGCCTCTCCTCCCTCCTCTCCCCGCCTCTCCTCCCTCCTCTCCCCCGCCTCTCCTCCCTCCTCTCCCCGCCTCTCCTCCCTCCTCTCCCCGCCTCTCCTCCCTCCTCTCCCCGCCTCTCCTCCCTCCTCTCCCCGCCTCTCCTCCCTCCTCTCCCCGCCTCTCCTCCCTCCTCTCCCCGCCTCTCCTCCCTCCTCTCCCCGCCTCTCCTCCCTCCTCTCCCGCCTCTCCTCCCTCCTCTCCCCGCCTCTCCTCCCTCCTCTCCCCGCCTCTCCTCCCTCCTCTCCCCGCCTCTCCTCCCTCCTCTCCCCGCCTCTCCTCCCTCCTCTCCCCGCCTCTCCTCCCTCCTCTCCCCGCCTCTCCTCCCTCCTCTCCCCGCCTTCTTCATCCATGGAATGAAAATGGTGACAATAAGTAATGTCTGACTTGAAAATTTTAAGATAGCAAAAGGTCATTTTATATTCTACAGCTTATTCCCACACCTCTGTGCCTTTGTTCATGCTACCTGCTCTAATATTCTTTTCCCCATTCTCTAACCAATGAACTCCTATATAACTTTCCAAGCTGATTCAAAAGCCACTTTAAATATGAAGTCTTCCCACACATGTATACAAAACTCATGACTCTTATTAGGCTTCCATAATATTTATAAAACCTTATTCTAGTCGAGCTGTTTTTAGGCCCAGTAGATTGTGATGCCGTCTAGTGTTCTTCCCTTCCTGCGGAAGGCAGAAAACATGTTCTTTTAAGCTGAGAAGAATGCTGGACACATGGTAGGTGCTCCCTAAAATATACACTGATTGCTTCTGTGTCCCACTGCATGTTAAAAGTACCTCCATCAGTAGCTTGATAAAGCCCCTGGCCATTTGCACATTTCAGAAAGGCCTACCTGGTCTGCACAGGTCTCCATGTTGCTCTTTTTCACTGGCATAGACCTCCATGCACCAAGCATGGTATGCAAATGAGAAGAGATCTTCTATTTTAGCAGGTGGTCGGATTGCGTTGTTTAGTCTCTTCAGCCACTCTTGACACTGCTCAAAGGTGGAAAACTGACACCTTTGGTGAAGTCAAACAGTATGGATGTAATCAGAAGACATTTGAAATGAAATGTAAGAAAAGCCATTATTTCAAGAATGCCCACTCGTAATGAAGTGGGAACTACAATCAAGAAAGCATCTGAGTCAGTCAGTCATTCACATGTTCATTATCACTTACAAGAAAAATAAATGTTAGCCAATGAAAGAGAATGTCCAAAAGAAGGAAGCCGACCGTGTGGAAAACCTATTTTTTTAGACTAATAAAATCTCTAAGATTCATTAATCGCAATTATTACAAAAAAGGCCCTATTCTTCTAGGAGTGGAGTTTTATTCTACTTCTTCCATCAAAGATTTATGGTTGTCCCTCACTAAAAATGTTTAGAAAAATCCTTTGTTTCATAATAACACATTAGATCAAGTTTAAAAACAGCATTATTTTTAGCCGGTTAGGGACTAATTTCATTATTTAGCTATTAGGACAAATCGGATCCAAAAGACAGATTGCACTGTAACTTTCAGCTATGACCATATAGAGAACAAAACAATTCTGTCCATTGCAATTTCAGTATATACAACTAATGAGTTAAAATAATTAGTGAAAACTAATTTATTAAAGATGTAGGCCAGGTGCAGTGGCTCACACCTGTAATCCCAGCACTTTGGGAGACTGAGGTGGGCAGATCATGAGGTCAAGAGATCAAGACCATCCTGGCCAACATGGTGAAATCCCCGTCTCTACTAAAATTACAAAAATTAGCTGGGTGTGGTGGCACACGCCGGTAATCCCAGCAACTCGGGAGGCTGAGGCAGGATAATCTCTTGAACTCGAGAGGCAGAGGTTGCAGTGAGCTGAAATCGGGCCACTGCACTCCAGCCTAGCAACAGAGCAAGACTCCATCTAAAATAAAATAAATAAATAAAATAAATAAAATAAAGATATGTTTAGGCTGGGCACAGTGGCTCATGCCTGTAATCCCAGCACTTTGGGAGGCCAAGATGGGCGGATCACTTGAGGTCAGGAGTTCGAGACCAGCCTGGCCAACATGTCGAACCCCCATCTCTAATAAAAATACAAAAAACATTAGCCAGGCATGATGGCATGCACCTGTAATCTCACCTACTTGGGAGGCTGAGGCAGGAGAATCGCTTGAACCAGGGAGGTGAAGGTTGGAGTAAGCCAAGATCACACCACTGCACTCCAACCTGGACAACAGAGTAAGACTTTGTCTCAAAAAAATAAATAAATAAAAATAAAGGTTTGTTTAAATATTTGGCCTTTTTGAATGCAACGTTAAGAAACTGAGTAATTAATAAGCAACCTTCTTAAACTGAGTTGTAGCCAGTATCTATCAAAAATAAGCCAAATCTCACTGACTAAAAAGCAATTTAAAAAATATCTTAAAACCATGGGGTCACCTAAACCTCTCCCTTGTCCCAATCACGGTGGCTCATCAGTATGCCAACACATAATGTTTACTGGCACCCCAGAACAGGTAAGAATGCAGTAAAAACTTGTGGAATTTAACACCTCTAGAGCAATTAAATTTAAAAACGCACTTCAGGGGTTGCTGTTGGTTTTTTGTTTTTGATACGGAGTCTTGTTCTGTCGCTCAGGCTGGAGTACAATGGTGTGATCTCAGCTCACTGCAACCTCTGCCTCCCAGGTTCAAGCGATTCTTCTGCCTCAGCCTCCCAAGTAGCTGGGACTACAGGCATGCACCACCATATCCAGCTAATTTTTGTATTTTTAGTAGAGACAGGGTTTTGCCATGTTGGCTAGGCTGGTCTTGAGCTCCTGACCTCAAGAGATCCACCCACCTCAGCCTCCCAAAGTGCTGGGATTACAGGCGTGAGCCACTGGGCACGGCCTGCAACCATCACAGTTAACATCAGATAAAAATCATCAATGAATGCTAAACTTAAGGAGAAATTTTTATGAGAAGCAAGGATATCTGCATTGTCTCAAGTGCCTCCCCCAGACTGTTTTTAGTTGCAAGAGAGAAAATGCAGAAATTATACTGAAACCAGATGACATCTTGACTGGGATAATCAAAATTAACATCTCCAATGAAGGACATGAACACCGTACTTCCAGATGTAATACAGTATCCTGAAAAGGACGTGACATCATATATACAGTATTCCAGTTGAGAAAACATAACCTCAATTTAACTGAGGAAACACTGGACAAACACAAAATGAGAAACATTCCATTAAAACTAAAGACTGTATTCTGCAAAACGTGAATGTCGTAAAAGACAAAATAAGGCTGTAGAAAATGTTCCAGATTAAAGAAAGCTACAGAGTCATGACAGCTAAATGCAGTATGTGGCCTAGACTGGATCCTGTACTAAATGAGACAGAGGTGAGAGAGAATGCTATAAGAAACATTAATAGGTCATTAGGTCAACTGACAAAACTGGAACATACATAGTAGACTGGATAAAAGTATTACCAATGTAAAACTGAAAATTGATGATGCTGTAGTTACATAAGAAAAATTCCTATTCTTAGGAAAGCATGCTAAAGTATTTTGGGGTTAAGAGCCATGATTATGTAACTTAAACTGTTCAGGAAAACAATCTCACACACACACACACACACACACACACACACACACACACACACACAGCAGCAGCAGCAGGACTCTGCAAATAATAAAGCAAATGGCAAAATGTTAACAAGTGAATCTGGGGTGAATGGCGTACTGATGTTCTTTGTACTATTTCTATTTTTGCACTTTCGTAAATTTAAAATTATTTCCAAATTTAAAAAAAACATCTTTCAACATAGCAAAGTATACATCCTACAGATAAAATATCTCAGGCACAAACTACTCAGAAAATATCCCTAACAAGGCTAATCTTCAAAAGTATCTTACTAAGTTACCAAACAATGGACTCATTTTTTAAAAAACATTTTCCACACTAAACAGCAACACAAACATACCACCACATACCTGATAACTTTGCAGTCTTTGCAAGTCAAATGAAGCTGAAATATATCTCGGCATTCAACACTTTCTATAAGCTGTAATGGAACCTGCAATTTAAAAAAATGAAGTCTTCTTGGTCATAAAGAAAATTGCATTGACCTTGCAATTCTTCAATGTGTCCAATAAGACTAATCAGATCTACAAGGGAAAGCAACAAATACAGAACTGCAAACTTATCTGGATCAACAGTACTCAAGTGCTTTACTACAGAGTGAATTAGGAGATCACTTTATCTCTAAATCAGTGGTCTCAAGTCATGTCATAGCATGAGGGCAATAAAGAGGTGGTACCACCTTTGGAAGAGGAGAATATATCTCTCAGGTACTAAACTCTCAAGATCAAAGTACTACTTTTAGATGCTATAACTGACTATAATTTGCAATGATGCAATGGCACAGAAGCTGAAGGGAACCAGAATGGTAATATTTTCTTTCTTATAGAAAAGAACTACAGATCAGAATGGCAGTGGGAGACTCTGCTGTTTGCCTCAAATGACAGAGTGGGCTTATGGCTTAGTGTTAGCCAATGAGGCTCCTGAAAAAGGCTAGAGGTCTAAGCTGACCGTGGATTGCACAGAAAAGACAATGGAATAATAGCTGCTGGCCAGGCTCTCTAATAAATAGAATAGACTCAAAGGTATGAAGGAGGAGGAGAAGGCCATGCAGTGATTAAAGATGCTAAAACTATAATAACTGTGTCTGATTTGCTTCAAAAGATCAATTAGGAGTCCCTGTTTGCCAAATGGGGCTTGAGGTCTGAACAAGCTAGAATGGTTCCTCCCCGTCAATCTGGTCTGCAGACTCTGCTGCACAGAGGATTATGTAAAACAGCAGACAGAGAAAAGGGAGACAGATAGAAGTCGAAGCATCTAGACAGGGTGCCAAATCTTGAGGGCAATATAAGGATCCTCCTCCTATCCCTCAAATCATCCTGATTCAACCCCTGGCTTCAAAAAGCAATTTCTAGACTTTCAATGCAAACCTGGTAAAATAACAGTGAATACTCTTACTCCTTGAAAAAGGAGTGGGCCATTTGCCTTTTACACTGTATCAAGCCTAGCCAAAATGTCTCTCTGGAAGTCGCAAATAGCATTCCAACAATTCGTGTTAGTATGCAAAGAGGAAGGCAGTCTCCTCCAATGCAGACAGGAACAAGAGTGCTGTCTGCACAGAATGGCCCTCGTGTTAGCTGAGCCAGTTTCAGGAACAAGCCTCCTGCAAACTCTGTCCCACCACAGAGCTCCTGGTCAGCACAGAACTCTCAAAATGAGGATGAAGGGATCAGAATAAGCCCAGTGCTGGACAAAGAAACAAAATGGGGCGGGGGTTAAAGAAGAGAAGAAAGCAAAATAATATTACTCAGATAAATGACTGGGAGTTTCGACCTTATGACTGAAGTTTTCTTGCTTTTAAGTCTACAATCTATAAAAATTCCCTCACAATGTAATAGGACTGGGCATCAGAAGAAAAACTAAGAAATCTTGCCTATGTTCTAAGAACCAAAGGAGCTTTTGGCCCTCTGCTTTTGTTCAAGTCCTTAACCCCAAGGTGCTGTGAGAAACTGCAGTTGATGCAGCTAAGAATTCTTCCAAGACCTGTGCATCTAAGAAGGAAAAAACAAAACAAAAAAAACAATTTATCATTAGAGATAAACTGTAAAAAAGCAACGCTGAGATTAAGATAGAGATTAGAAGACAACATTACTTTGTTCTCAGGCCAGTCCTCTGGGTGGTCTGCAACAGACTCTTATTGCCTTTTATTTTGTAGTACTCCTGCTAACTGCCTTAACTCTCTGTATCCCCCCCCACAAAATGTGGCTGCCAGACTGGCAATTAAGAGGCCTGAGGTCTAGTCTTAATTTTCTAAAATTTTACCAACTAAAATTTTGCCAGCTTCATTGGGCAAGCCTCCAGTCTTCCCATGTGCCACCAGCCTCTGCTTTCTGAACCTTGGTCACAACTAAGGAAATCTCAGGCATGGGGCCTGGGAAGAGTCTGGGATAGGATTAGAGTGAGCTTTGCAAATCCACATGGAGAGGCTGCTCTTTCAGCAGTCACGTGCATCCTAAGTCCCCTGCAACTGACTTTATGAACAGAAGACAAGAAAACCAGCTAATGCTCTTAGCAGCTGCTGGGGGAAATGGATTAGCCTTTGGTATTTTGCTACAAACAACAGGTAAGTTTTACATCCTTATTGCTAAACCAGACCCCAATGGCCTGTGCCCAAACTTAACAGAATAAAATATCTCAGAGCATGCAAAACTGCTACCTAAAATTCAGGCAATATATACATATATATTTTCTGTATTTTTAACATAGTAAATTTAAGAAAGAAGAATTAAAATGTTGGTTCTATGCGTTCAAATCAGATTGCAGACATTAGCAAGTCACCAAAAACAACCATGTGTACACAAGTCTCAGATATGGAGAATAGCAGATTTTAATATTCATGCAGACTGTCACATGCAGGAAAGTTCAATACGCAGCAAGAATAGGGACATATAAAAGAGAAACACCTGATGTTATAACAAATATCTCCCTTTTCTTCTCCTTTCTACCACAGTGTTTTCCTTCAGCACTCCCTCCAGACTGCCTCTTCTAAAAGGCAGAATTGGCCTTTTCCTCTTCATACCTCCATCCAAAACATACTGTTTCCCTACTTTAAGGCCCACTCCATTGCTTTAGGTTCCTCAAATTTCCTCACATACGAAAAGGAAACCATTTCCGTACCTAGAGGTATCCTGTAATTCAACCTCAAAACCAAATTACAGATTCAAGAGCCAGTCCATTTTCAGCCCAGGAAGGTTAAACGACTACACTATAAGCTAGCATAATAGTAAAGTCAGGACCAGAATCCATGTCTGTCCTCCAGCCTGGGCTCCTTCCACCATACATGGTGTGCCTTTCTTTCTTCCCCTACTCTTGGACTTCTCTTCCATATAAGCTCTACTTCAGTTTTTCTTTCACAATTAAGTAGCTTCTCCACCAGGGATCTTCAAGAGGAAAACAGAGTTTAAATCAAAATTCCTCAGAGGCAATTCCATTTGCAGAAGAGTAGCAAGAAATCTAAACTCACTTTCAAATCGTCTCAAACCTACTGATTCAATGTCTTGTAGCAACTCATTTTCTTTTTGCTCTCTCTCTCCTCTGTCTTCACCTGCCAGATAACTCAATCTCACTTTACAATGCTTTTCCTAATATAAATTTCACCAAACTCATGCTCAAACAATGCATCAAACACATTCAGTGCTATAACCAGTTCCTCAAAAGCCAAAAGTTACATCACAGACACCAACACCCTTAAGAGCATCAATCCAAAAAAAAAAGCAGAAGAGCAGCAGTTTAAAAATTTAATACACATGCACAGGTATGTCCCATAATACTGTCACATTCCAGAGGGATCTGATGTCATCATACCCTACTATATTTACCTCCTCAATTCATTCTGGGTGTGTGTGCATACATGTGCATTATTTTTCAGCATGAGAATTTAGAGTGGGATAATTTCTACCTTTTTAAAAACAAATGCCCTTTTTATAGCCTGAATGGGAAGTACTAATCTTGTGCTTGTGCACCTGAAGTTAAAATGGCAGTAACAGTAAAAATAAAGCAAGAAATGAGTCTAAATCTACGATCTGTAATAAAGTGGAATATCTGGGCACAGAATTTTTTCAATCAAAAACTAATCAAGGCTGGGAACAATGGCTCACGCCTATTATCCCAGCACTTTGGGAGGCTAAGGCAGAAGGATTGCTTGAGCCCAGGAGTTCAAGATCAGCCTGGGCAAAATGGCAAAATCCTGTCTCTACAAAAAAAATAAAAATAAAAAAATAAACTAGTGTTGATTTTACAAATTATTTCTAATAGAAACTTGATCTACATTTTTTTGAAGGTTACAATTCCATCTGCTTATGTATAAACTGTAGGTCTTTTTCCTTATCCTATAAATTATTCTCATAGTAGCATACAACTAGAATTTTGTCCAGTAAGAGGAAAAAGACTCATGCAGAGAGGAAACATTCTGCTGATATGCAAGGTGAGCATGTAACACTCAAAACCAATTTGCTGCAAGCACAGGTACAGCAACCGCCTAGGATTCTCATGCTACTTACTGGGATTTCAGAAGCAGCAGATTGAGAAGCAGTCTATTAAATTACACACACACACACACACAAAAAAAAAAAAACTTTTAAACTTCCATGAATTCCACTTGAACATCTGTTTATAAATTAAGCTTCAAAGAACTGTCTGTAAATATATAATTATTTGGGAAAAGCACAGAATAGGAGCAATTCATACCTTAAATGCTACATATGAACTCTACTACAGAGATTCTTTACCATAGGAACTGGAACTTCATATTCAGTGAATATGTGAATTAAAGTAATGATGTTTATGGTATCAAAATCTACAGACACATTTTATTCAATGTGCTATGAAATTAAAAGGGAATATATGATATCAGGTAGCTAATTAAAATTTAATGGTATGTCACTTTGTAAAGTGCTAAGTATTTTGACTTAAGTAAATAAAATGATGCAAACTGGGAGCATGCCACAACATATACTGGTACATTTGGGCTTTAATGGTTTAAATGTGTTTGATTTAGATAAAATAACCTTTAAGGGGGGCCTCCTGATCTAACATATTTTATTGAAATACTTATCTGCTGAAGTGGGGACAATAACCACTACCAACTATCTGATCTCCATCCAGGACCTGATGCAGGAGGAATCCTTATTTCCTAAGTAACCCCAGGTTTCAGGTTTCAGGAATCTTAGCACTACCTGTGATCAAATTATTTTTATGGAGGAGTTCTAGTTTCTCTCAATCTGAAATTTTTAAAGTCACTGCAATCATTTTTCTGTACAAAGCCATCATCTTGAGTTTTTTTTTTTTTTTTTTTTTAAGAGAGAGTCTCCCTCTGTTGTCCAGGCTGGAGTGCAATGGTGTGATCTCAGCTCACTGCAACCTCTGCCTCCTGGGTTCAAGCGATTCTCCTGTCTCAGCTTCCCGAGTAGCTGCAATTACAGGCATGTACCATCATGCCCAGCTAATTTTTGTATTTTAGTAGAGATGGGGTTTCACCATTTTGGCCGGGCTGGGCTCGAATTCCCAACCTCGGGTGATCCGCCTGCCTCAGCCTTCCGAAGTGCTGGGATTACAGGCATGTGCCACTACGCCCGGCCTACCCTGAACTTTTTAAGTAACATGTAGGCTCTATGCCTTAAGAGGGTTATAATGCTAACAGAAAA
The DNA here is from genome assembly GCA_036589455.1 of Ateles fusciceps. Classification (NCBI taxonomy): domain Eukaryota; kingdom Metazoa; phylum Chordata; class Mammalia; order Primates; family Atelidae; genus Ateles; species Ateles fusciceps. The sequence goes on from JAZHEH010000882.1 coordinate 10,780,701, forward strand.
AACACTTTCAGGTTAAGAAAATGGATCAAAAGAAAGAACAGTGGCAAATTTCCTTAAGTATTATATCTCAATTACAGTGGGGGGGATCAACAATTCCAGTCAACAACCTACTCATACAGCTACCCTTAGAAACAATTCAGATACAGCCTATTCACAGAAATGTACTGTTTTAAAATGAGCTTTAAATCCAAAAGAGGGGAAAGGGTCTAATGCCCACTACAAACACACATTAATTTCAATTCATTTAATATTTACTGAATATAGTGGCACCAGGTGACATGCTGGATCTTGAAGATACAAAAATTACAATCTATTTGGTGTATGTTGTAAAAGAATGTTCCAGATATAGAAGACACGAGAAAGAGTATAACTGTCATAGAGGGAACTGGGACTAAGAGGCTTCACAGAAGAAGTTATCACCTGAACTAAATTTTGACAGATGAAGAGAGGTTCCTGGGCGGAAAAGAAAAGAGAACACAGAGGTGTGAGGTATGGCTGAATAGTACAAGGAGGCTGCTTTTACAAGTAAAAAAAAAAAAAAAAAAGTGAGAATGGGGAAAGGAGGGAAGTTGACAACGTGGTAGAGACCAAACAGCCTCATGCCGTGCTAAATAATTTGATCTTCATCAGAGAAGTAGTGAAGAAACACTGAAGGGCTTTAAGCTGATAAATGATATGATCAGTTTCATGCTTTCTTTCCAGCAGACCTTATTCCCAAATAGATCTGAAAATAGTCTCTGAAATACCCGGCCATCAACTAATAAACTGATAAATACAGTATGATATAAGAAAATGCAATGGTATCAAACTTTATCGGAGTCTCACTCTGTCTCCCAGGCTAGAGTGCAGTAGTGCGAATCTTGGCTCACTGTAACCTTTGCCTCCTGGGTTCAAACATTCTCCTGCCTCAGCCTGCTGAGTAGCTGGGACTACAGGCGTGCACCACCACGCTTGGCTAATTTTTGTACTTTTAGTAGAGACGGGGTTTCACCATGTTGGCCAGGGTGGTCTCATACTCCTGATCTTGTGATCCGCCCGCCTTGGCCTCCCATAAGTGCTGGGATTACAGGTGTAAACCACCACACCTGGCCCTAAATTTAATTATAATTTATTCCAGGCATTCAAACACTGAAAGAACACAAAGTTAAATTAGGAAGTTCTACTAAACATTACTATAATTACTTCCACAGTAGCTGGTGGGGAATTTTCGGTTGCTGGGATTCCACAGGTGTTTCCCCCTTTCCTCTCCCCATCACAACTACTCAAATCCAAACGGACCCTTCTGAACAAAGTGCTACATAGTATGGAAGAACAGCACTGCCTCTTTCCTTAATGAATCTGGTGTGTATCTTTAGCTGATAGACAGAAAACTGATGTAACTGCTATAATCATCGCCCAAATCTAGAAGCCAGAAGGGATTCAAGCCAAAACTGCTCCTGGACATAAATACTTAAATACAAAGCCAGAATAACAAGTAATAAATGTCAACTACCAAAAAAAAAAAAAAAAAAAAAATGACAGCCAATGCGTCTTTTTTCTTTTTGAACTGCTGAGTAAAACAAATAAACTCAATAGATTTCAAAGAATCCCAAAATGAACCCAAAATACAATCTGCATGGAATTACAGTCCTGAGCTGTTTTAACATGTCATAATACATTTTTCTGTGCTATAAGTGAAGTGTAGAAAGCCACCACACTGGCAAATACAGAAGGAAGAAGGCATTTGGTGTAAGTACATAAATTTTCAGGCCTTTGTTGGTTTCATTTAAGACTAAAGATAGCAGAGCATTGGAAGAAACAGTTCACTGAGAGGACATTCATAACTGAAAAGGGTAAATGTACTCTTGAGAATCAAGAGCCTTCCTTTATTTCAGTAATACATAGTCCATTATGCAAATAAACATTATACTTAACATCTATACTTACACCACCAAGAAGTCATTAGAGTAACTTCATGCTGAAATGAGAGTCTGCAGTGAGCTCAAAGTACATGTCATCATTTGACATTAAGGCCCAGGGAATTATCTCAACTCAGGCTGTTGGTAACTACTAAAGATTGAGGAATAAAAGCCTATTCAGCCTTTATACCTTTATAAAGCTTAGTGATACAGCATTACCTAGTACACATCATTCACTGTTAACTAAACAATGGACACCTCAACTGACAACTACAAGCATCATTTTAAATCAAGCATAAGAGTTGCTTGCTAACCTAGTGTTGCTTGAGTGCTAAATTAAGTGAGAAAAGCAAAGCACACAATGCTTTTACTCCCCATTATGTATGCCTCTCCTTTCTTTGAGAACATTACGTTTTGCTACTTCCTTTCTCCATCTATCTTAGAGGGAGAACAGTTGGTAATCACTTACATTAACAAGAGACTCCTTGAACTTGATGTGAAGTCTGTAATTGGAAAGGGCAATGATGGCATCCTCCGCTCGGCCCACAAACTCTGTGCTCTCTCCATGAAGTTCAAGGAAAGGAACCTTTGAAATGGAAGAAACCCTTCAATTTCTGAAGCAGTTAAAAAAAAAAAAAGGCATCAAACATCAGTTAGCTAAATGGATGGTAAATCCTCTGCCACTGAAGTTGAAAACAGAACGTAAGTAGGTAAGGAAACTAAAGAGGATGGGTTTATACTCACTTAATTCAAATGTATCTAGTTATTCAAATTCTCAACTACTAAAGGAATGATACAGAGAAGATCATCTTAAATAGTGGGTTCTCAGGAAATAAGTCTTTCTAAAATGAGACGTTTTTCAGCTTGCATTTCTACATGTATGGTTTAAGAAAAAAAATAGGGTGGGCACTGTGGCTCACGCCTGTAATCCCAACACTTTGGGAGGCCAAGGTGGGTGGATCTTAAGGTCAAGAGATCGAGACCATCCTGGCCAACACGGTGAAAGCCCATCTCTACTAACACAAAAATTAGCTGGATGTGGTGGCACATGCCTACAGTCCCAGCTACTCAGCAGACTAAGGCAGGAGAACTGCTTGAATCTGGGAGGCAGAGGTTGCAGTGAGCCGAGATCATGCCACTGCACTCCAGCCTTGAGACAGAGCAAGACTCTGTCTCAAAAAAAAAAAAAAAAAAAAAAAAAATTATATATACACACACACAGAGTACATTACACTTCAATCCATTAACTCCGCTATACAGTTAACGCTAAATAAATGTTACATTTAAAAGTGGTCTGTAATTACCTGAAGATTCTCATCCTCTCGGATCAGCTGCTTCCTAGGAAAGATCTGATTGGCCTGGATGCACTCAAGGCTGTGCCGAGTCTCTTCATCCTGGAAAAGTCCAAAACCTTAAAATAATTTCAAAGCTTCTAGTCATCCATATGTGTGTTTTCTGCCATGTCTACTAGCATAATAACAAAGTATAAGATCAAGGTGAACAGGCAGAAAAGCTCAAGGAAACAATATTCATCTTAAAAAGTGTTTTATCCAATACATCAGGTACATCTAGTCTGAAAGCATATTGGTGCAAAAAAAAATGTCAAAGAGGTTAGAATATTTCTGTTAGGTACTAACAGGTTGTTAATATCTTTTTTTTTTTTTTTTTTTTTTTTGAGACAGAGTCTCACTCTGTCACCCAGGCAGTGGTACAATCTCGGCTCATTGCAATCTCAGCCTCCCGAGTTCAAACAGTTCTCCTGCCTCAGCCTCCTGAGTAGCTGGGACTACAGCTGCATGCCACAACGCCTGGCTAGTATTTTTGTAGAGACAGGGTTTTGCCATGTTGGCCAGGCTGGTCTCCAACTCCTGAATTCAAATGATCCAGCTGCTTCAGCTTCCCAAAAAGCTGAGATAACAAATATGAGCCACTGTGTCCAGCTCTACATTACTTTTAAGAGAAACCAAGATATAATGCTTTCTCTTCAAGTTATGATCTTAAATTCTTTGAGAGATACATACTGAAATATTTAAAAATGAAAGGTGACATTTGAAATTTGCTTCAAAATAACTGGGGCAGGAGTAAGGAGGAAGTGGGACATAAGTGAAATAGGACTATATGAATTAATAATTCATGAAACAGGGTAAGTGTGAGTTTATTATCTTTATCATTGTGTCTACTCTGGTTATATGTGAAATTTTCATAATAGAAAGCTTGAAAACAATTTCTAAGAAAAAGTACGCTTAAGAACTCAATTTCCCAAGTTGAAAATATATGAAAGACTATCTTTCATTTATTCTTCCTTATATTACAAAATAGATATCTGTTAAGACAACTTCACAAGGTGAAACAATAAATTCTCATCTAGATGGCACGTGAATTGAATTGTAATTTGTATTAAAAATAATATTTTGCATTATGAATTTTTACGGTATAGGAAGACATGAGAGAAATGTTATCTATTAGAAAGCCTGACTAAATTATAATAGAATCTGTTTATATTGCAGCTTTTTTTTTTAAGTCAGGGTTTTGCTCTGTCACTCAGGTTGGAGTGCAGCGGCACAATCACAGCTAACTGTAACCTCCAACTCCTGGGCTCAAGTGATCCTCTGGCCTTAGCCTCCCAGGTAACTGACACCACAGGCGCACACCACCATGCCAGGCTAATTTTTTTATTTTTAGTACAGATGAGGTCTCACTATGTTACCCAGGTTGGTCTCATCCTAGGCTCAAGTGATCCTTCCACCTTAGCCTCCCAAAGTGCTGGAATTACAGACGTGAGTCACCAAGCCCAACCCTACAAAGCAATTTTTAAAAGAGCAAAACCTACGTCATGTTCAGCCGACAGCATTAAGAATTGTAACCAGTGGTTACTGGTCACTTCTGTATACACTACTTAACACAATTCCAATAATTTTGTAAATCCTCTCCCCCAAAAGAGCTTTTCTTCTTATCTATAAACACTTAAGGTTTTACTAACAGCAATCATAATCATAAAATGGTAATACTCTACTAGTATTCTTCTCAAAATGAAGTCCACAGAATCTGAGATGCTTACAGGGGTCTTGCGAGGTAAAAACCTGCCCAATAATATTAAGATATTATTTGCCTTTCTTCACTGTATTGCCATCTATACTAATAGGGAAAAAAAAAACTAGTAGGTAAAACTGCTGGTACCTTAGCAGAATCGAGGCTGTGGTACCAATTTCCTAAGAATGACCTTGATAAAGCAAAGAGATATTATAAATTCTATTTATTAAATCCTTACCCTTAAGCAGAAGTCTGTTTTACAGAGGAACTAAAAGTAAAACACCTCTGGTGCATGGTAGAGTATTATGGTGTCAAAGTAAAGCACTTGTACAAATGTTTCAATTAGATGGACTAGCCATTTTTTTTCACTAAATACCATTCTTAACTGGAAGAACAACTGATAGAAAAAATATGTAATGCAGATTTGGGCATCTGGCAGATCTTCCTCCCAAAGACAGTATTAGGAAAAAAACAATAACAAAAGATAGTATTAGATGCCAATAATAAAGCTTTTGTGCAAAAATTAGATTTTGGAAAAAAAAAAAATTAGATTTTGGAAAACCTGTCAACTCCCACCATGAACTTTATAGCTTCCCAATACTTAGGACTTTTATCATTAAAGTGGAGATATTACCCAGTGTGATTAAAAAAAGCTATAATAAAATATGTCAATTTTTAAAGATCTACCTCATTCAATGAACCCATTATTTTCCTAATGACCAATGCATGATGTTACAAAATAATACGTGGACAAAGATTCAAAGTGAAAGACCAATGGTTTTAATGTAATATAATACAAAAAGTTCACCGATACGAGTTCAGATTCTACATTGCAACTAACCTTTAAAGAACCACCACTGGGCAGGCATGGTGGCTTATGCCTACAATCACAGCACTTTGGGGAGCTACAGTGCCTGTAATCTGAGCACTTTGGGGGGCTACAGTGGGCAGATCGTTTGAGCTCAGGAGTTTAAGACCAGCCTGGGCAACACGGTGAAACCCTGTCTCTACAAAAAATAGAGAAATTAGCTGGGCACAGTGGCACGCATCTGTAGTCCCAGATACTGAAGAGGCTGAGGTGGGAGGATCACCTGCACCTGAGGAGGTAGAGGCTACAGTGAGCTGTGATTGCACCACTACACTCCAGCCTGGGCAACAGAGCAAGACCCTGTTTCAAAAACAAACAACAATAAAACACACACCACTTATCAAGTTTTGGTGTCATATTAAAGAAAAATAAATTATCTGGGAAAACTTAAAATACTCTTCCTTTTTGTAATTACTTTTCTAACTACATATCTGCCTGAGGCTGCATTTTCTTCATATATTTCAAAGAAAACATTGTAACAGACTGAATGCAGAAGTAGATATGAGAATCCAGCTGTCATCTATTAAGCCAAGTATTAAAGAGATTTGCAAAAATGTTAACGCTATTCTTTACACTAATTATCTTTGGATAAGGAAAAAATAGTTATTTTTCATCAAAAAATGTTATTTATGCTACCATATAATTGGTTTATTTTTACTTTTAAATGAATTTATAAGCATTTTAAATATTTCTCAGCTTTAATTTCTAATATGGTATAAATAGACATAACCCACAAAAACAAACCCTCTTAGAAGTACTTCAATAATTTAAGAATGTAAAAGACGTCTGGAGACCAAAGAGTTTCAGAGCTGCTTCTCTACCATACTCTAATACTAAATACCAATTAAAGCTGCTTCACTCCAAAAGTCAGGCTATTCCTAAAACTATTCTCCTAGTGCTAATAATCTACGAAAGAATTAATCTACGAAAGAATTAATCTACGAAAGAATTAATCTACGAAAGAATAATCTACGAAATAATAATCTACGAAATAATAATCTACGAAATAATAATCTACGAAATAATAATCTACGAAATAATAATCTACGAAATAATAATCTACGAAATAATAATCTACGAAATAATAATCTACGAAATAATAATCTACGAAATAATCTACGAAAGGTGAGCCATGATTACACCACTGCACTCCAGCCTGGGCGACAAAGTGAGATCCTGTCTCCAAAAAGAGAAACAGAATGAAAGATGTGAAGAATATTGAATTTAAGGAGATGTTTCTCATAAACCAATAGGGGATAGTAAGGAAAAGCTAAATAAACATGGAGGGGAGCAAAATCTTACATAAAAGTATACTTTTAACATATCTGCTCACCATCACATTAAATAGCTTTTTACCTCACATAAATGTGTAAGGCCTAAACTCTTATTCTCTGTAAGGTCATTTTACAGAGGTACCTAATTAAGTGATTCCTTGACCTAGTTTTCTGTTGACTTTTAGCACAGAATTGAAATAATGTAGCAGGCTTTCAAAGAACAAAAAGAAGCCATTTACCTATTCACTCTTGCTGGCACACTCACCAGGGTGCTAATCCAGACCAATATGTATCACCAAAGTAGCTACTGAAAACTAAAAATGGGATGATTTTCAACATAAAAAAACTCAGAATTGGGCCAGCAAGGAAAGAACATAAAGTACTTATTTTTCATAATCAAACCAATGCTCTTTTTAAAAGCTACTATCTCAGTTCACATTACCTGTAAAGCTTCAGAACTTTTCTCCCCTTATACACAAAAATACATTTAATCCCCAAGGACTTAACATTAGGACTGATTGAATCTAGAAGACCAGTGATCCCACGTGGCTCAACAGTTGAATTTGACAGTTGAATTAGCGTGAATTTATTACAGTTTCTGTGAGTTTCATAGGTGAAGAAGGAGGCCAAACTGGAGATGGTTAATAAGGTAAGAAGTTGGAAGGAGACAAACTGGGAAATGTTGGTCTAGTAGGAGTTTTGGAAACAAATTTCTCCTAGGCTACAAAAGCAGTAACTTTAATAAGGGAGATGTATTCCATGTCATCAATTTCCCGGTATTGCTGAGGAACAGCAGGCACTGTGGCATGTGGCACTTCGTAGTCTCCACCCATCTCCATAAAGTCAGCTGGGTCATCTACAAAATGCTGAAAAAGGGCCAGTCGCCATAGTTCCAGGCTAGTTTCTGCTATTGGCTAAACTCTGCAGTTAAGAGAGGAAAGTATACACCTCAGAGCGGAAGTCAACGATAGAGATGAATATTTAAAGTACATAGGAAAGGCCGGTTATGGTGGCTCACACCTGTAATCCCAGCACTTTGGGAGGCTGAGGCGGGTGGGTCACCCCGAGGTCAGGAGTTGAAAACCAGCCTGACCAACATGGAGAAACCCCGTCTCTACTAAAATACAAAAATTAGCTGGGGATGGTGGCGTGTGCCTGTAATCTCAGCTACTTGGGAGGCTAAGGCAGGAGAATTGCTTGAACTCAGGAGGTGGAGTTTGCAGTGAGCGAGATCATGCCATTGCTCTCCAGCCTGGGCAACAAGAGTTAAACTCCATTTCAAAACTAATAATAAAGTACATGCAAAGGAGAGACTGATGACCAGTCAATTAATCCTATTAACTGAATTCATATCTAGTGTTTGTGTTTGCAAAGCACAGAAGTGAAAATAATTAGCAGTCCTGGTGTCATTTCCAGTCATAATCTTAAGACTGGTATTAAAAGATAAAAAATACATTTCCCTTAATAAAATGCTTGGGATTACTGGCGAAGGGGTGGGGGCAAAGAAGTCAAATGAAACAAGAATAGTGATGAATTTATGATTACTGCAGCTGAATGGTGTGTATATGAGTGCACTGTACTCTTCTCTGCATAGGCTTGAGATTTTCCACAATAAAACATGATAATATATTTTGCTAATGCTTAACCTCTCAAAGACAGACTCCAATCTCATTTAAGAACCTTTAAGAGTATTAAAAAACAAGGGAAAAATGTTACTCTCAAATTAGTACAAAGGTTTACATTAAAAACGAAAAGAATGTTCCAATGTTCCTGAATTGTCTATACAAAAACTAATGATTAAGGACATACTCTAAGTGTTTCAATACAGTATATAATTAAAATCAATGGTTCAACAACTTGCAAAATGTTATGTAGCTAGTAAAATGATCATTAGGAATCCAAGGAATTAACATGGGAGAATGTTTAATTCATTTAGTGAAATAAGCAAAATAGAAACTTATTTTATCATGCTAACTATATAAAACATATATATGAGACATGAACTAGTTAGAAAGGAATATAACCAGACAGGCATGTTGGCTCACGCCTGTAATCTCAGCACGCTGAGAGGCTAAGGCAGGTGGACCACTTGAGGTCAGGAGTTCAAGATCAGCCTCGCCAACATGGCAAAACCCCATCTCTACTGAAAATAGAAAAATTAGCCAGGCAAGGGGCGGAGAGGAGGGTGGAAAAAAAAAATTAGCCAGGCATGGTGGCAAGCACCTGTAATTCCAGCTACTCAGGAGGCTGAGGCACAAGAATCACTTGAACCCAGTAAGTGGAGGTTGCAGTGAGCCTGGATCGCACCACTGCACTCCAGCCTGGGTGACAAAGTAAGACACTGTCTCAAAAGAAAAAGGAACACAACCATGGGTTCTGGTGGTAGAATTATAAATGAGAATTTGTAAAAACTTGTTATAATACTACTTTATGAGAAATTACACAAAAACAAAAGATACATACATGGCCATGCTACTTCCCAACTAGTACACACAGAAGCAACTCCTCAGCGTTGTCACAGCACCAGGCAACGGAGAACACCAGGGAGATTTTCTGCTAGGCACCATGGAGAGCCCAGCAGGACCAGGAAGAGGACCACACTGCTACTAGCTATGTGGTATACAATGAAGGACAAACCCTCAATACAGAACAGAGCTGCTTTCATAAGCCTCATTCGTGATTCATTAGCACTGGCTAAAATACTAGACAAGCACTTTTTCGATTCATTAAAAACTCTGTGGAAAAACCAATAAAATAAAATATAATCAAGAAAATAACAGCAAAAGTTCATCAATGTTTAGGTATAAATCATAAAGTTGTAATGCCCACAAAGAAAAAACTGGCATGCCTTTAAGATAAATGGAGTTACCTTTCTCTTTCTTTTAATATGACATTTCTGCACAAGTAGTTTGTTTTGTTTTACTTTTTAATTTTGAAAAGCATTTTCCATACATGGCCCTAATGAAGCTTGAAATTAATACAGCCTTTTCAATTCCTTCTCTGTGCATCAGCATAAAACAGTTTGGATCTAGGAAACATCACAAGGTAGAAGAAGGACAATATTACAGAGGACCATTTTTTTTAAGCCTTGAAGCACTGTTTACATTTCCTCAGGATTGATGAAAACATGGCTGCCTTGTTGCTCCATCTTCTCTGCTTGAGCTGGACCCGAAATGGTCCGTAAATCATTAAACTGTCCATTAAATTCTTTTTCTGGTTAAAGACACAGGAGGGGGGTGTGCAGGGATGCTCCACCTACTATGGGATCAAAATACTGCCTTAAAGAGACAGAACAGGGAAGGTAGGGAATTGTTTCTATCCAGAAAGACGAAGTCATAAAGCATATATGCTATGTGAAGTAATGCATATGTTAATTAGCTTGATTTAGCCATTCCACAAGGTATACATATTTCAAAACAAGTTGTATACAATATATAATTTCTGTCAATGTTTTTAAAATTTTAAATGTGCAGATGACCATCTTACAATTTGCCTACACACACACACACACACACACACACAACACACACACAGTTTTCACTACATGCTACTTCCTAGAAAAGAATTAAAAACCTGGATTCCAAGAACTTATGTTTTAGTCTTGATTCCATTTACTTGCTGACTGAAAAATAAGAGACGAAATCTAGCTCACAGGATTAAAGTTAATAGAAATGAAACTGCTCTGTATATTGGAGTACTCTAATTATTACTACTAAGTAAACAATAAAACAAAGGAGACAAGATCTGGGAAAGAAAAAGAAGTAATTTATTGCAAAAACAAAAATGGTTAAGTATGAATTTATTAGTGTTCACTTAATTGCCAGGACAGAGGGGTTTTGTTTTTGTTTTTGTTTTTTTAACTCTTATTTCCTTGTACTTACCATGACAGGAGGCCCAGATTAGGAGGAGAAATCCCCCGTCCCTTCTTCAGTGTCCAACAAGGCTCTCTTCTTTCCCTTATGGTGAGGTCTTTAAAAAAAAAAAAACAAAGGAGGGGGGGAGGCAAAATTGGCACTAGTTTTTCCCCTGATCGGCCATACCCTAATAAAGGTATTGTATATGCACAGGCCTAAGAAGCTGATCAGAGTCAGCAAGAAAAAGTTGAATATCACCCAGCCAACTCCACTAGTCAAATCCTAATCTGACAATTTCTTCATAAAAATCCTGTTAGTCTTAACCTGTTTCTGCCAAAACAGTATCAAAGGCTAACATTCCTAATGTTCACAGTAAAACAAAAAATATAAAACTTGGATGAATAAAGCAACAATTAAAAAAATCAACCTGCAGGCCAGACAAGATGGCTTATGCCTATAATCCCAGCACTTTGGGAGGCTGAGGCAGATGGCCTGAGCTCAGGAGTTCAAGAACAACCTGAGCAACAGAGCGAAACGCTGTCTCTACCAAAAAAAAAAGGCGGGGGTCGGGGGAGGAATAGTCGGGCATGGCAGCACATGCCTATAGTCCCAGCTACTTAGGAGGCTGAGGTGGGAGGATCGATTGAGCCTGGAAGGTTGGGGCTGCAGTGTTCTGTGATTATACCACTGCACTCCAGCCTGGGCAATAGAGCGAGACCCTGTCTCAAAAAAATAGTCAACCTGCAAATGCAAAAGCATTATTCTTGCATTTTTGGATGTTTTTGTGGTTATCTCTAAATTCAAAACGGATTCCCCATCTGAGGACACCAAACTGACATATGAACAACAATGAAAAATGTGCCTTATTACCCAAATATTGAATGTTCTTCTAAAAACTTATAATCTGTACTAATACCTTTACTTGGTTTTCTAAGAACAAACAAGGAGAGAAGAAAATCCAACTAGAAACCCAAAGATGGGCTTATACTAAGAGTAAGTCGCTCTTTGAATAGTCTCATGCAAAACCAACATTTCTGTGTGCTAAACTTCTCTAACAGAGGATATTTTAGGGAGCTTGGGTTTCAATGTGCAGCATAAAACTCTTTTAAGGGAAACGTAAGCAAGCGAACAGAACATCACAGCAGCAGCAAGGCCTAGATCATGTTGAGGCACTTTGAGCAGAGGAGTGGCAGATGACAACTTAAAGAATCATTCATTCTGGGTTGGGCGTGGTGGCTCATGCCTATAATCTCTACTTTGGGAGGCCAAGGCAGGCGGATCACGAGGTCAGGAGTTCAAGACCAGCCTGGCCAACATAGTGAAACCCCATCTCTACTAAAAATACAAAAAATCAGCCAGGCGTAGTGGTGTGTGCCTGTAACCCCAGCTACTTGGGAGACTGAGGCAGAAGAATCACGTGAACCCACTAGGCAGAGGTTGCAGTGAGCCTAGATCGTGCCATTGCACTCCAGCCCAGGTGACAGTGTGAGACTCCATCTCAAAAAAAAAAAAAGAATCATTCTGGCTGCTGGGTAGGGAAGAGTCAAGGTTATTGGGGGGTAAGGAGCAAAGGAAGACCAATTAGAAGGCATCAATAATGCCAGCAAGAGACAATATAGCATTGAAAAGGTAGCAGAGATGAAAGTGGTAGAATGTTACTGATTCTGGATATACTTTGAAAATACTGCCCATAGGATTTGAGCTGATGAATTCAATAGGAGAAAAAAGGAGAAGTCAAGCTTTTTGTTTCAGGAACTGGAAGCAAGAATTTTCTATTTATTGATGAGGGACACTGTAAGAAAAATTGATTGTTCTTGTGCCATGCTGAGACAGCTGCATGGAGGAAGAACAAGAAATTCAAGTTTCCATTTTAGACACATTATGTTTAAGAACCTATCAGATATCCAAACAAAGATGTCAAGTAAATTGCCAGTTAAACCAGACTGGAGATCGGGAAGATGGAGCCTAGAGATATAAATATAAAGGTGGGAGACATCAGTGTGTGAATGGCATGATCAAGTACAAACGGAGAGGCTAAGATGACTAAGGACAGGGATTTTGGCTAGGCCATTTTATAGGCGCTGGAAGGATGAGGAAGAACCTTACGGTTCAGTAACAAACCAAGCCGTAGTCATCATTCTTGTCACTCTTCCAACCAAAGCAAACTCTTGTGATTCGGCCTAGCTCAAGAATTGAAACTAGTGTAAAATTATCTCATTTATTCATTGTTTTAAATAAATATTTATTCAATATTTACTACACTCCAGGCACTATTGTAGACTTTGGGGAGACAACTGTGAACAAAAATTCATGGAATTTGGTTTTATTGTTGGTCTTCCTCATTAGAAACAAAAAGGTAACTAATGTTAGGCAGTAGGCAACTGCTGCAAAGAAAAACAGAGCAGGGTTTGGTGGAGGGGGGTAACAGAAGTGCTATTTTCTAGATAGGAAGGTAAAGACGTGCAAAAAGGCACTTGCTGGAATTAATTAAAAAGGGGGCAAAGGCAAAGAAATTATTCTTGAGGGTATGAACTTATTAAAAGAACTGGATACTGTTATTAAAAAAACCCTTTTCAAAAAAGAAACATACTGAATTACTTTTTTAAAACTGTGCTATTATGCAAAAGGTATTTGTGTTTTAGGATAAAAATTTCTAATGATAGCATCATAGACACATTTAAACTGCTGTATCTTAAACAATTTAAATGGAAGTGAATTTGACATATTTTACAAAACTACTAAACAAAATATAACTCCAGTGAGGAAGATACTAAATATCAAATGTAGGTGGAATGTTAAGGTGAAACCTCCATAACATTGCTGGCAGGGATATAAAGTATACAACCTTTGAGGAAAAGTTTGCATTTCCTAAAAAAGTTGTAGAGTCATCATATGTCCCATTAGTTCCACTCCTGAGTATATACCTAAGAGAATTGAAAATATGTGTCCACATAAAAACTTGTACACAGATGTTCATAACAGCATTATTCATGAGCCAAAATTGCAAACAACCCAATGTGCATCAATGAACAACCAAATGTGAACAAAATACACACACACACACACACTGTACACAATGGAGTCATCCAGCAATAAAATGGAATAAAATACTGATACGTGATACAACATGAACACATTATGCTAAGTGGAAAAACCTGAGGCACAAAAGGCCATATATTGTCCAATTCCATTTGTATGAAATGTCCAGAAAAGGTAAACCCACAGACAGCAAGTAGATTTGTGGTTGCCAGGAGCTAGGTTGAGGGAAGAACAGGGAGTGACTGCTAATGTCTACAAGGTACCTTTGCAGGGTGATGAAATGTTTGGAATTAGATAATGGTAATGGTTCTACAACATTATGACTATACTAAAAATGACTGAATTGTATACTTTAAAAGGGTGGATTTTATGTGATGTAACTTATAGCTTAAAAAAAAAATACAGAGGCCATGTGCAGTAGCTCATTCTTATAATACTAGCACTTTGGGAGGGCAGGACAGGAGGATCACTTGAGCTCAAGAGTTCAAGGCCAGCCTGGGCAACATAGCAAGACTCTGTCTCTACTTAAAAAAAATTAGGTGGCTGTGCACACCTGTAGTCCTAGCTACTTGGGAAGCTGATGTAGGAGGATCCCTCGAACCCAGAAGTTCAAGGCTGCAGTGAGCTATGATTATGCTACTGCACTCCAGCCTAAGTGACAGAGCAAGACTCTGTCTCTAAAAAACACTGTGCGCGCACGCACACACACACACACACACATACACATGCCCCCCCCAGAAGTCAAGAGTATAAATATAATGAAACTTTTCATAAAATAAAAATAAATGCTACAAAAATGTCACAGTATCAACGCAGCAGCAATCAACATTCTAAGCCCCTATACTATGGTCTCTAAAGACTAATTCCCACTTCAAAAGGAGATGGGGCACCTGAAAAAAACTACAGCCAATTCCAGGTCTAGAACAGAAAATGTACAATTTGATTCTGAAACATCATATTAAAGTGGAAAGTAAGAAACACATAAAAGACTACTGAGGCTAAGTCAAAAATAACTGGGAGTCAATTTGAAGAGACTCACTGGGCAAAAATGAAACCATTTGAGCAAAAATGGTTAAATGCAATGGATTGAGTTTCAGTATGTTTAAATATGAGTTCATAAAGAAACATTCTCTCACAGGCGCACACACACATACACACACACACACACGCACGCACGCACACACCCCCCTACAGGTCACCACTGGAAGATGTTAAGGAATCTTTTATTTTGGAAAACTAGCAAGTAAGGGGAAATAATCAAGTATTCATCCTGCCTTTCTTACACAAAATGAACCAGTATAAATCAAGTAGTTGATGAGGGGAAGAATTCTACCTAATATACAAAGAAAAGACAAAATTTGGTAATACTATTTTACAACTGCTAATGAAATATAAGAAGCAATAATCTAGTCTGTGGAAAACTGTAGGAAAATAACCTCTATTCTTTAATAGCAACACAAAAGAGATAGAAGAGAAACCTACAGAATTAAGAGACTTAAGTGATGATGCCAAATAACTGTAATATATAGATCCTATTTGGATCCTGATTCCAAGTTGAGATATCCATGAGGGAAATCTGACCACATACTATTTGATCATATTAAGGACTTGTTATTCATTTCTATATAATTGACAATGTTACTGTGATTATAGGTTTTTTGTGTGTGATGGGTTTTTAAAGAGTTTATCTTTCAGCTATACCACAAAATACATAAAGTTATATACCAAGGAGTAGGTAGAATGAATAGGAGTACCTCTGAAACAAGATGGGTCATGAGTTGATAACTTCTGAAGACCAGTGAGATAATTTAATGGAGATTTATTGAACTCTTTTCTCTAATATATTTGAAATTTTCACATAAGTTTTTTGTTTTTAACCATAATGGCAATTCTTCTACCTCAAAACCTCCAGTTATTGAATGAACTAAGAGTCAAAGTTTTAGCAGTCATAAAACCATTATTTATACAGTAAGTCTATCAATATGCACTGATGTGTCTTTCAGATTTTTTTTTTCTGAGAAATTTAAAGAAAAACTCAACAAGCATCACAGATGTCCCAACTAAAATGTACTCATCTGCAGTGACACTGAACTAGAAATCAAATTCCAATTACAAAATAATCTCTCAATCTGCAGTCATATTATATATATATAAGCTATCTTCCCAGTCAAGTCTTTTTTTTTTTTTGAGACGAAGTCTTGCTCTGTCACCAGGCTGGTGTGCATTGGCATGATCTCAGCTCACGCCTCTGCCTCCCAAGTTCAAGCAATTCTCCTGCCTCTGCCTCCCGAGTAGCTGGGACTACAGGCACCAGCCACCACGCCCAGATAACTGTTGTATTTTTAGTAGAGACGGGGTTTCACCAAGTTGGTCAGGAAGGTCTCGATCTCTTGACCTCATGATCCACCTGTCTCGGCTTCTCAAACGGCTGGGATTACAGGCGTGAGCCACCGTGCCCAGGCCCCATCCCTTTTTTTTTTTTTTTTGAAACAGTCTCACTCTATCACTCAGGCTGGAGTGCAATGGTTCGATCTCAACTCACTGTAACCTCCGCCTCCAGGGTTCAAGCAGTTTCGTGCCTCAGCCTCCCAAGTAGCAGGGATTACAGACATGTGCTACCACGCCCAGATAATTTTTCTATTTTTCATGGAGACGGGGTTTCACTATGTTGGCCAAGCTGGTCTCAAATTTCTGGCCTCAAGTGATCTGCCTGCCTCAGCCTCCCAAAGTGCTGGGATAACAGTAGTGAGCCACCACACCTGGCCTACTCTAATTTTTTAATGAGTACAGAAATACCAAGACAAAGATTTGCCACTTAGCATTAAAAGTCTCAGTCAATTTAAACATAGTCTTCATCCAGAAAGAAGGCCTTCCATTTCTATACCAAATGGAAATTATACCAAATGTTGTTCAGCACTTCAGTCAAAATTTACCAGTAACTGGGCAGGCATGGTAGCTCATGCTTGTAAACCCAGCACTCTGGAAGGCCAAGGCGGGTGGATCATCTGAGATCAGGAGTTTGAGACTAGTCTGGCCAACATGGTGAAACCTCGCCTCTACTAAAAATAAAAAAATAAGCCAGGTGTGGTTGCAGCCACCTAAAATCCTAGCTACTCACCTATACTCCTAGCTATTCAGGAGGCTGAGGCACGGGAATTGCTTGAACCCGGGGAGGTGGAAGTTACAGTGAGCCAAGATCGCACACTGAACTCCAGCCTGGGCGACAGTGAGACCTGGCCTCAAAAAATAAAAATAAAAATAAAGATTTTACCAATAATCTACTGTGTTCAACAGTATGACACTGTGTTAGTTCTGCATTAATACAACTTATATACCATTGCAGAAGACAGAAAAAGATGGTAATAATTACAAATTGTGCCAAATGTGATAAAGGAAGCAAAATGGGATACTGAGACGGAGAATGGGGTTTGGGGGTACAGAAGACCTACTTTAGATCAAGTGGTCAGAAAATACTACTCTGTGGGACATGGCCAGTTTCTAATACAGGGAACTGCAAGTGTTCCTCAGACAGAAAAGACCTTCATAATTTTGAAGAACTAAAAGGAGAAAACCATTACAGTTAAACTGTACTGAATCAGAAAGAAGAGTGGCACAACTTGAAGTTGGAGAAATGCACAAAGAAAAATTACGTGAACAGTAGTAAGTTTAAAATAGTCTAAATACAACAGGGAGCCACTGACAGGTTTTTTAATAGCAGAGTAGCATGATTTGATTTTAAGATCACCCTGGTTGCTGTGGAGTGAATAGATTAAAGAGAAAAAGGATAAAGAAGAGAATCAGGAAACAAGTACAGTAAGAGACTAGTGGCTTGATTTAGAATGGAAGCAGTAAAGATAAAAGCCTAAGTATGTGAAAGATATCCTAGTGTATAACTCACAGGTCTAGGTAGAGGCCTAGATGTTGTAGCAAAGGGAGATTAAACAATTTATAGTCCAGAGGAGATAAGAAATAGTTAAAATAGTTCAAATAAGAGGTGCTACTTTAAGTATCTGAGAAAAGTTAAAACTGCTATAGGAATTCCAAATCCGTAAGAAAAAGCCAAGATCACAGTTAACTGTGCAACCAATCAGAATCAACCATTTGCTGAAGGTTCCTTTTAAAACTAGAAAGAGCATTAGACCAGTCTAGATATTGTTTAAAACACACACACACACACACACACACACACAGCAGATGTGACCAATCCTTAGGAAATATTCAGGGTTCATTATAGAACCTGACTTGCAAAATATGGGCCCCACGGTGGTAGTTACATTGACAGCACAAAAGTAAGAAATCGAGTCATTACTGTTAGTCTGATAAGCAGTGTAATACTTCTTTTTAGTTATAATAGTAACACATGCTCCTAATAAATTTTTAAGATACAGGTGTAAAAAGTAAACAAGCAGCCTCTACACTGCTGACAATGTAAAACAATACAGCCTCTTTGGAAAAATAGCCTAGCAGTTGCTCAAACAATTAAACACAGAGTTACCATTTGACTCAACAATTTTACTCCTAGGTACATATCCAAGAAAACAAAAACATATGTCCATGTAAAATCTTGTAAATACATGTTAATAGATGTATTCAAAATAGCCCAAAGGTGGGATGGGCTATCTTGAAGCATGTATCAATACTTCATTCCTCTCATTTTTTGCTTTTTGAGACAGGGTCTCACTCTGTCACCCAGGCTGCTAGTGTGCAGTGGTATGAAGATCTCAGCTCACTGAAACCAAATGTCCATCAATAGATGGATGAATAAATAGAATGTGGCATATCTCAACAATGGAAAATTATTTGGCCATAGAAAGGAAGTCAGTGGCCAGGGACAGTGGCTCATGCCTATAATCCCAACAGATTGAAAGGATGTAGTAGGCAGATTGCTTTTACAAAGGTGTTTGAGACCGGCCTGGGCAATATGGCAAAACTCCATCTCTACAAAAAATACAAAAATTGAGCAAGGCATGGTGGCTCACACCTATAATCCCAGCACTTTGGGAGTTCCAGGGGGGGTGGATCACTCAAGGCTAGGAGTTCTGAACTAACTTGGGCAACATGGCAAACCCCATCTCTATAAAATAAAAGAAAAAAGATAAAAAATACAAAAATTAGCCAGATGTGGTGGCATGTGCCTGTAGTCCCAGCTACTCGGCAGGCTGAACTAGGAGGATCACCTGAGCCCAGGATGTAGTGGCGAGGTTTCAGTGAGCCCAGATCTTGGTGCCACTGCACGCCAGGAGCCTGGGAAACAAAGTGAGACTTTGGTGCCACTGCACACCAGCGCCATCTCAAAGAAAAAAAAAAAAAAAAGAAAGGAATGAAGTGCTGATACATGCTTCAATGTCGATGAACCTTGAAAACATTATGCTAAATTATGAGGCCAGTCACAAAAGACCGAATATTGTTATGATATCATTTATATGAAATGTCCAGAACAGGAAACTCCTAGAGAGAGAAAGTGGATTAGTAGGTGCCAGGAGCTGTGGGAGATAGAGGGTAACAGAGGTTGGCAGCTATGGAATATGAAGTTTTGTTCTGTTTTGGAGACAGGGTCTTGCTCTGTTGCCCAGGCTAGAGTGCAGTGCTGTGATCACAGGATCATGGTTCACGGCAGCCTCGACCTTCAGGGCTCCAGTGATCTTCCTACCTCAGCCTCCAGAGTGGCCAGGACCACAAACATCCGGCTATTTTTATTTTTGTCGGGGAGAAGGGGGAGTCTCGCCATGTTGTCCAGGCTGGTCTTGAACTCCCAGCCTCAAACAATCCTCTCGCCTCGGCCTCTCAAAATGCTGGGATTACTGTCATTAGCCACTATACCTGGCCTGAAGTTGAGGTGATGAAAATGTCCCAAAACGGACTGTGGTGATGGCTGCACAACTTCGTGAATATACTGAGCCACTGAACTGTACTCTTTAAATGGGTGAAGTGTACAGTATGTGAATTTTATATGTTGCTAATATATCTGAGTTAATCTTTTTTAAAAAAATCAGTAAGCAGAAGTTCCCTTCTCACTCCTTACTGCCCTCTAGTTCATCTACATGTAAGTATAGCAACTGTTAACTATTTTATAAGTCTATCCAGACACTTCTCTATGTACATACAGTCAAGCTTCACTTAACGATGGAGACATGTTCTGAGAAAGGCATCATCAATAGATTTAGTTGCTGTGCAAACATCATAGAGGTACTTACACAAACCTAGATAGGACAGCCTACTACAGACCTAGACTATATGGTATAGCCTGTTATTAGGCTACAAACCTGCACAGTTATATTACTGTACTGAATACTGCAGGCAACTGTAACAGTGCTCCCTATTTGTGTATCTAAACATACATAAACATAGAAAAGATACAGTAAAAATGATATAAAAGATCAAAATGGTACACTTGTATAGGACACTTACCATGAATGGTGCTTGCAGGACCAGAAGTTGCTCTGGGTGTGTCAGTGAGTGAATGGTAAGTGAATGTGAAGGCCTAGGACATTACTGTATACTGCTTATAGACTTTATAAACACTGTACAACTAGGCTACACTAAATTTATTTTTAAAAAGTAATTGTACTAACACATTATGACAACTACAACTTCATTAGGCGATAGTTATTTTTCAGCTCCATTTTAATCTCGTGGAACTACCATCGTATCTTGGGTCTGTTGCTAACCAAAACATTATGCAGTACATGACTGTACAAAGACACACATATCTGCCCCCTAAAATGGGTGGGGTGGGGGAGCCATACTGTAGTTTCTTCAATATATATTCAATTAATATAACAAATCCCTCCTATGTCAGTATATACATATGGTAGTTCAGTATTCCATTATGCTCCAATGTATCATAACCTAACCATCCGTTAATTAGTGAGACATTCAGGTTGTTTCCATTTTTCCACTACCACCAAAAAAGTCACAATAACCATACTTATCCATATCTCTGCACAAGTCACTATTTCTGTAGCCCTGATTATTTTTAAAAATGAATTTACTAGGTAAAAGCATATAAATTTGGGGGGGGAGGGGTGCAGAGGGATTATTATTGCCAAAGACTATATATACATATTCTTCTGGTTTAAAAAAAAAAAAAAAGTAGTTATGAACTTCCTATAACTTTGCAATGTTCTGTAATTTTAAAAGTTAAAATAAAAATATGCCTAAGCATTATTTGTATTAATTCTGAAGTATGTTTATACACATACAAAAAAATTACATAATGGTTGTTAATTTACCTCTCTAGGGAAGAGAGTGGGAGTAGAGACTTTCAGTTTTTAAATTTTTAAAACATTTGCAATTCAGGTAACAAATCTTTCTACAAAAAAGCTTTTAAGAAGAAAATTCAAAATAAGTTTTAATGAAAGGTTTTCATTTAAACTCAGAGTGTTAAGACAATAACCTCAAGAAAAAACAATCAGGAATGTAAAGCTCTCGGGGCTGCCATATACGAACTATGACTTTGAGAGTAAATCAGACTACCTCTCTGAGCCTCAGTTTCTTCATCAGGGAAACAAGGAAAGAACAACTGTTGCATCAAAGAGTTGTGAGAATTAAGATATAATGCATATAACATGCTTAGAATAGTTACTGGCATGTAATAAGAACTTTTAAGATTAATATGTACATGTAGTCATACATGTAACAAAACATGGTTATACAGATCAAGACTACTTCATTAAATAAGATGTTTCATTACAGAGCATCTGGATAGGACAGTTCCCAACACTATCTCCTTTTTGTTCGCACAAATGCACGTGGACATTTTTTCTGAACCATTTAAAAGGTCTGCATACAAATATCTCTTTAACTCTTACTACTTCAGTATGTATTTCCTAAGAAAGATATCTCTTATGTAACCACAGTTCTAGTTTCAATTTCAGAAAATATAACATGATTAATACTCTAATCTACCATATCTATTCCAATTTTGTCAATGAATCCAATCATATCCTTTATCCTTCACAGCAATGCTCCCCCCTTTGGTAAAAGATTTAGTCCAGGATCACATATTGAAGCTATTTTTATATCTCTTTAATTTCCTTTCATCTGGGACAAATATTAAACAGTATGTTTCCTGGCATCAAAATCAAATCTATTCACATCTTTCCCTTCAAACCTAGATCATGCTTCTTCAGGTAAGAATGTGGCCAGGTACAGTGGCTCATGCCTATAATCCCAGTACTATGGGAGGCTGAAGCAGGAGGATCATTTGAGCCCAGGAATTC
Source organism: Ateles fusciceps (assembly GCA_036589455.1). NCBI lineage: Eukaryota > Metazoa > Chordata > Mammalia > Primates > Atelidae > Ateles > Ateles fusciceps. Next base: position 10,802,886 of record JAZHEH010000882.1, read on the forward strand.
AAGACCAGCCTGAGCAACATAATCAGAACCCAGTCCCTATAAAATTAAAAACAAATTAGCCTGGCAAAGTGGAACATGCCTGTAGTCCCACCTACTCGAGAGGCTGAGGTGGGAGGATCACTTGCACCCAGGAGATTGAGGCTGCAGTGAACCATGATTGCACCACTGCACTCCAACATGGGCAAGAGAGTGAGGCCCTGTTTTAAAAAAAAAAAAAAGTAACACTTTTATATATTTACATTATGGCAATATAAATATTAAATGTTACAGAGCCAAGTAATTCATTAGGATTACATTTCCAGCTGGGCATGGTGGCACACACCTATAATCCCAGCACTTTGGGAGGCCAAGGTGGGTGGATCACTTGAGGTCAGGAATTAGAGACCAGCCTGGCCAACATGGTGAAACTCCGTCTCTACTAAAAATACAAAAATTAGTCAGGAGTGGCAGCGCATGCCTGTAGTCCCAGCTACTCAGGAGGCTGAGGCAGAAGAATCGCTTGAGGGGGGGTGGAGGTTGCAGTGAGCTGCAGATTGAGCCACTGCACTCCAGCCTGGGCGACAGAACAAGACTCTGTCTCATAAATTAATTAATTAATTAAAAAGGATTACATTTCCTTCTCTACAGATCTAATCTACAACACCCCACCACCCTCCAAGCTAAATGAAGGTTAAGATTCCTATTCTAAGCCTCAAGGTCAAATAATCTTTCTTTTCTTAATATATGAAAATTTGACAGCCGGAACCTGCATGCTTCTCTCAGCTCCATCATCAATTCCACCCCATAACATGACTTCTCACAAATCTTTACAGAAGCAAAGCAACATTTAATCCTCCTATTGAACATGGTATCTCATCTTTCAGGCACCTGTTAAAGAGAAATTACTCAATTCCATACTCAAAAACTAAAACTTATACTTGCAAAAAAGAATACCTCAAGTAACATACTGACCAACTTGGACTACAAGGGCACAGATTACGTACCATAAGATCCTTCACTATACAGAAAAGTGGGGGGGAAAACAGTAACCTAAACCAACAAGATTATGCTGACCAATCTCTACTAAAACCAATCTATTCTCTTCCAAAACAAAAACTCTAGTCAAAAAGAATTTATACTGAGAAGGCACTGGTATCCCAGGACTCTAGAAGTGCTTCTGTGAACTGACAATTCAAATATGAATACAGTTCTTGCCTTCAAGGGCATGACCCATCCTGTGGGGGTGACAGACAAATATAACTAATAAGACAGTATGTTAAGAGATACAGAAATTTAATTCCATGGTAATGTAAAAAGCAGAGAAAGAGATTCTGAGCTGGGCACTCAAGAAGACCTGTGGAAGACTCAAGCTTTTAATAACTTAACCAGCCAAATTTTGAGCTACTGAGACAAGAGGAACAGGAATGGCATGGCAACAAAGTAAGACAAAGCACCTTGGAGAGTATTTAAGAGACAGTTTAAGTAGGTCAGTGTGGCTACAAGAGATGAACTTCGTGCACAGAGAAAACAGGTGACAAGCTGTCTAAAGCTCACCTGTAAAGAACCTAAAATGTTATGTTAAGGAGTTTGATCTTTGTTCTAGGGGCAATGGCAAGCCAACAGTTCCTGAACAAGGAAATGACCTGGATTTCGGAACTTAAAACTAAAGCAGTAACTTGTCTTCTAGTAACTGTACTATAGTTCTTTAAATTAAACAAGTGGCAGAAACAAGACGTAGTAATAAAGATTCATGTAGTAAGAGACACACAAAGGTCTATGAAAAGGACATTTTATGAAAAAGGAAAAGGTTTAACAGCCACACTGAGAAAAGAACTCGCCAATTTTTCAGAACTTGTTTTTCTCATTAAAATTCATTTGTACTATAGTAATCCCCTGCCTTATCCTCAGAGAATATGTTCCAAGACCCCCTGTGGATCCCTAAAACTACAGGTAGTACTGAAAATCATACATATATATTTATATATATATATATATATAAATTTCAAAACTAGCCAGGCGTGATGGCACACACCTATAGTCCCAGTAACTGGGAGGACTGCTTTAGGCCAGGAGTTCAAGGCTGCAGTGAGCTATAATCACGTAACTGTACTCCAGCCTGGGAAACACAGTGAGACCATTTCAAAAAAAATAACAAAAACAATTGAAGACTGATAACTATTTATTTTAGATAAATGATTAGTGCTGCAACTCATAAAATCTCAACTTAAATACATGTTCTCCAGTACACTATTACAGCATAATTATATACAGAAAAAGTAACCTGGTATGAGTCCTAGTGAAACAAAACATCACACGTAAGGACATTAAAGTGAACATTGAACAACTTATCTAAATAATCATGAACATAGACAAACAGATCCCCAAAAATCAATCTGTAAATTTTGCCCTGCCTCGAAACAGCAGAGTATTAGGGGGTGGCGGGGGAGAAACGAGCTTACCAAACGAAGTTTGTCCCAAGAACTTCTCCTACTAGGAGATTTCACAAGGAAATCTGCAAAAGAAAAAACAGTTATTTTATAATGACAAATATCCTAGGAATTAAGTTAAGCCACTTAGATCTCCCCAGAAGACCCTTCTCTACAAGTCATGATGCTATGACAATAAGATTTTTAAATTGGTACAACATGGACTGTTTAGTCAACCATAGATTTTAGAATATGTAATTGCACAGAATGGACCCAGTCAAGCTTTAGTGTGCCTTCAGAAATTGCAGCACTGTACAGAATAGAGCTCCCCCAGGAACGCACAGATATGCTTACATTTTTCTCAGTCAAGCATCATCTCTGATGGCTTCTCAGGTAAATCTTTGCCACTACAGGAATCTTTGCCACTACAGGTACTTTACAAAACTAAAAAGATCACAGACACTCTAGGCTTAGACTTAGTTTAGGGTGTTTTGTACACATAATTGGCTTCTATCAAGGGATCTGTCCTTTTGTTTAAGAAAAAAGGGTAAGGGGAATATGGTATAAAAACAAAGAATTCGGCTATGTGGTAGCCCATGTCTGTAATTGCAGCACTTTGGGAGGTCGAGGTGGGCGGATCACTTGAGGTCAGGAGTTAGAGACCAGCCTGGCCAACATGGCAAAGCCCCGTCTTTACTAAAAATACAAAAATTAGCAGGGTGTGGTGTCACATGCCTGTGATCCCAGCTATTCAAAAGCGTGAGGCAGGAGAATCACTTGAACCTGAGATGTAAGGGTTTCAATGAGTCGAAACCACGTCACTGCACTCCAGCCTGGGCCAACAGAGCGAGACTGTGGCTCAAAAGAACAGCAAAAACAAGTAATTCTTGTCACCACAGGGCAACAATCTGAACTTTATAGAGATAAAACATCTAATCAACCTGATTCCTTTGTGACAATTTCTCATCCATTTGAGCTAATCGTTTAAGTGACATGAAGTCACATCAATGAACAAGATTGCTCAGAATATCAAAACTCTGAAATTAAGAAGTCAAGGCCAGGAATGGTGGCTCACACCTGTAATCCGAGCACTTTGCGAGGCCCAGGTGGCTGGATCACCTGAGTTCAAGAGTTCAAGACCAGTGTGGCCAACATGGCAAAACCCCAGCTCTACTAAAAATACAAAAATTAGCCAGACGTGGTGGGACACACCTGTAGTCCCAGTTACTCAGGAGGCTGAGGCAGGAGAATCACTTGAATCCAGGAGGCGGAGGATGCAGTGAGGTGAGATTACGCCACTGTACTGCAGCCTGGGCAACAGAGTGAGACTCTGTCTCATAAAAAAAAGAGTCAGTAAAATATGGTAATTATTAATTAAGAACCATAAAAGGAAAGCCAAATGTATAACAATAAAGTAACTTAATTAACAATAAAGTAAATAAATTTACTTTATTAACAAAGTAACTTAACCATTTTACATAAAATATTTTTGTCTCCCCCAATAACTTCAAGTTTTATAACTCAGGCCATATTAATCAGACACTATATGAGAATGAAAAAAGCTATTCATAATTTGCAACTTCAGAGATAAACTGTATTTAGTATGAAGACCAGTCTTGCTGTTAAGCTGCTTAACTAAGTATTAAATACAACATAGTAGAGCAGGAAAGTTGAGGGGTTTGTAAATCTGTAGGACCTTGTCCTGCAAGAGTATAATTCCACCTGAGTATCTGCATGAAATACATACTATTACAAATTATTTTCCTTTATATTAGAGCAAGGACATTATACTGCCTTTTAAAAATTATGTCTGGCCAGGTGTGATGGCTCACACCTGTAATCCCAACACTTTGGGAGGCTGAGGCAGGAGGAGTGCTGGAGCAAGGAGTGCTGGAGCCAGGAGTTCAAGACCAGTCTGCGCAATGTGGGAAGACCTCATCTCTACAAAAATTTAAAAAGCTAGGCATGGTAGTGCACACCTGTGGTCCTCTATTCGGGAGGCTAGGGTGGGAGGACGGCTTGGGCCCAGGAGGTCAAGGCTGCAGTGAGCCATAATGGTGCCACTGCACTCCAGTCTGGGCAACAAAGTTAAGATCCTGGATTGTCTCAACAACAAAAAAATAAGAAAAGGAGGCAGAGCAAATTGTCGAAAACAACTGAAAAAATTTAAGGCCTATGGTAACTAGCAAAAGAATATTATCATTAAGAAATGAAGGGTAGATTCCAACGAAGCTATTCAGCTATGATATGCTGGCTTTAACAGTGACCTCCCAAGTAGATGTATGTCCAACAGGTAAATCGGAGGAGAAATGGTTCAAGAGACAGGTCAACTTGAAGGGTAAGAATGAACTGATGGTGCTAGATTTAATTCAGGAAAATCACTAATCTGCTATAAGAGTCATCTGATATGTTAAATTATGTGATAATTTATTCTGTCAAAAATATGAGACATCTTCAGTAATACAGAAGTGTTTGTGTCAGGTTTCCACAGGTCCTATTAAGTTCCAAGAGATGGACCAAACAAGGGAGATTCAACACAAAGGTTCAGGAAGGTGGGCTTAATGCTGGCAAAGACTATTCTTCCCAATAACCACAATCAAACATCTGCTTGGCTGGAAACAGTGCCATTGTGAAACACTGCCAGCAAAATTAATAACTGCCCATGCCTGTTAGGACTATTTTTCAGACAAGGGCAATGTAGGCAGGGCACGGTCACTCATTCCTATAATCCCAGCTCTCTGGGAGGCCAAGGTGGGAGGATCGCTTGAAGCCAGGAGTTTGAGACCAGCCTACACAACACAGCAAGACCCCCATCTGTACAAAAATAAAATAAAATAAAATAAATTTTTAATTAGCCATGGTGGCACACACCTGTAGTCCCAGGCACTCAGGGGGCTGAGGCAGGAGGATTACTTGAGCCCAGGAGTCCGAGGTTGCAGTGAGCTATGATTACAATGTGGTACTCCCAGCCTGGGTGACAGTGAGACCCTATCTCTTAAAAAAATTATAAATTGTTTGAAGAAGAAAAGGGCCACATAGAGGTGAATCTGAAAGAGGCTCTCTGGTACCATAAGGTACCCTCCCATGATACCAGTCATGTATATATCTCAAGGAATAAGAGTAGTTTTGTTTGGGTAACCTTGAACATTCACTTATTTGTAGAGGTAGTAGAATGTAATGTGGTTACATTAAATCTAAGCAATTACCTAAAAGGTAATTATAAGGGATGCTTAAACACATTAAGCACTAATGAACAGACAAAAAAGGAAGACAGGTGGGCAGGGTTCTTAGGTTCAATCTCCAAGAGGGGTATAAATAATAAACCTTTCTGGAAGTTACCTGAAATAAGAGGGTGAAACTTTTACCATGACATATTGGAACACATATTGTTCCAGATGGATAGGATTTTGTCCACTCTAAGAGAAAACCCTAAAAGGAGTAAAAAATCAATATACTAAATTATTAAATACTATAGTATTGGATATCATCATGCAGTTTTCACTGGAGGGGGGGACCTAACACAATATACTTTAAGTTCCTTTCTGTAAAATAATGAGGGAATGACTAAAAGGAAGGGCACAGAGGCCCCCATAAAGGCCAAAAAGGAATGGACATATTTAGCACCTACACAGAACTGTTTGTGATCATCTATGTGCCACCCAGCACATCAGCTTCAACAAGGGCAAAGAGGCATACCAATCTGTACCACTTATATAATAAAAGAACCCCAACTACAAAAACTAGTAAGTCTGAACTAAATTCATGAGGAAAAACTAAGAGGCTCTGGCCAGGCCTCCTAAAATGTTGAGGGGTACTGGGGGACTAAAACAGTACTTTTTTGGCTGAGATACAGTTTAACTTCAAAAGAACAACAGAATCCTTTATACCTAGTGCTGTCTCACTTTTCAAATACAGGATAATTAAGAATCAAAACCTTGGCTGGGCGTGGTGGCTCACGCCTGTAACCCAAGCACTTTGGAGGCCAAGCCGGGCGGATCACCTGAGGTTGGGAGTTCAAGACCAGCCTGACCAACATGGTGAAACCCCATCTTTAAAAAAAATAATAATCAAAACCTTAAGAAGGCAACACTGAATAATTTTGCAAGAATATTTTCACTTTCACTGATGTTAAAATAATTTTTTGCACATGCATTTAATATTAAACAGATTCAGATAAAATTTTGAGTGTAGAGGTAATATTTTAAAATTCAGAAGTGTGAAATTTTAAGAAATGGATTTACAACTGCCACTATTTTGGGTGATATTTTTTCAGCTTGCTAGTGTTTCCTTGCTTGTATCTATCAACTTTTCACGTATCAGAAACTAGAATTCTGTAGCATGTTGGATAAGACTATTCTACGGTAGGAAGATAATTTAACCAAAACCCAAGCATATATCCACTGTGTGAAACTACTATGGCTTAGTCTTACTCGCTGCTCAAATTTTCTAAAACCTTTGTCACTGAAGTCAACTATAAATGAAAAGAGACAAGGAGAGAGTTAAAAGCATGGCTACATTCAGCTACTATGGTAAGTGGTGGATGTTCATTCAACATGTATTTCTGAGTGATGGGCACTACTCTAGGCACGAGAAATACAGCAATGAACAAAACAAAGTTCCTACCCTGACACAACTGCCATTCCAGTGTAAGTTGTAATATCCTCACAGGGCTCAAAGCTCACAGTGACTTTTTCCCTACTGATGACTATGCATTGAAAAAGATAAAACAAATGGTAAATACAAAATTGCACCACTGTCCTGGTTCAATGAGACCTCCAAGTAGTAAGATTTTTAAAAAAACAACAAAACCAGAAGTATGTGTCTTCTCTATCTCTTCGGAAACATTAAGGTCTGGGAGTTTTCAGGGTTCCAGATGCAACTTCATGATCAGTGTACTGCATTTCTCTGCCAGCTGTGGGACAGAGATAAGCAGCGAAAATACTATCATTTCCTAAGCAAAAAACAACCATCCTGTCCCAAGGCGGGGAAAAATCTAGTAAGTTGTCAGAATCAGCTGAACTTCCAGTTATAATCATTTCTGTATCAAAAAATCCTTTACTCGAAGCAGGTAGATGGCTTCAGCCCAGGAGTTCGAGACCAGCCTGGGCCACATGGTGAAACCAACATCTACACGCACACACACACACACAAAATTCACTAGGCATGGTGGTACATGCCTGTAGTCCCAGCTACTAGGAGGCTGAAGTAGGAGGATCACTTGAGTCCAGGAGGCAGAGGTTGCAGAGAGCTGTGATGGAGCCACTACATGACACTCTACTTGACAGAGTAACACTGCCTTAATTAAAAAAAAAAAAAAAAAAAGACCTTTACTGGTAATAAGTCACTTGAACCAGCAACACTTAAGATAATTTTCACTATTAACAAATGAAAGCTCTGTTTCAATAATGACCAAAAGATCAATCATGTATAATTATGTACCTACATATGAAGTACAGAGTATGTTTATTTTTCATTTACATAAATTGACCTTTTTAATGTGGGGAAAGTTCTAAATACATCCTTGAAAAGAAGTTCTGCAATAGAATCTGGAACAGTAGGTTAATGATTAATGCTTAAAAATCTCCTGTCTTCATTTAGTGGCTTTTCCAGAGATGAATCCAAAAATGTGATAAATCAAAAGCAAAGTAATTACACACTAACATTTTTAGACATTAGGCTAGTTGCATTTCACATGCACTTTATTGTTTTACACATCTCAACAGGGAAGAGGAAGCAGCCCTGACCATGTTCTCAGAAAAGATTAACTGCAAGTAAACCAGCTTTAACAAATTGCATTGGTACCCTTTTAAATAACTTATTTTACAAGTATTTTCCTTTTAAATTTAATCCTTATAAAAGAGATATGGGGCAGGGGGTATCAGCCATATATAATATCTTTAGCACCAGAAAAGATTAAAATCAAACATCACATACAATCTGCTAAAAAGAGTAAAAATTAAATTTTTAAGAACGCATATAAAATTTTAAGTTTTGACTTCTTTATAATCCCTTCTACATGCAGAACACATTCACTTTATACTCAGATATACTCAGATATATCATTAACATGATTGTAAGAAACTTCTGTAAGTAAAGTTATCTTCTGAATCTATGTCCTCTATGAAACATTACAAGGTAGGCATTATTTTACTATAGAAATTAAGAGTTTAAAATCTAATTTTATAAGGCAGCATTTAGGTTCGCCATCTGAAATAAAGAAATGTTCCTGGCTGGGCACAGTGGCTCATGCCTGCAATCCCAGCACTTTGTGGGGGGTCAACGCGGGCAGACCATGACGTCAGGAGTTTGAGACAAGCCTGACCAACATGATGAAACTGCGTCTCTACTAAAAATACAAAAATTAGCCAGGCATGGTGGCACATGTCTGTAATCCCAGCTACTCAGGCGGCTGAGGCAGGAGAATCGCTTGAATCCGGGAGGCAGAGGTGGAGCCAAGATTGTTGCTCAGGCTGTAGTGTAGTTGTACAAAGTGAGACTCTGTCTCAAAACAAACTAAAACAGAAATGTTCCCTATTTTCTAAGAAATGAAAAACTCTTATAATCTCAGGGAAAACAAAAGAAATACTTAAGTCTGAGTTGTTCAGCAATCATAGGAAATCCAGGCATTCAAGAATTACAAATTAATTGAATTGAAAGCCAAGCAGAATCATTTTATCTAAGTGCCAGAGGTAGTTCAGTATTTGTAATTGCTTTGGGAAGAACAAAAAGACTAGCTCCAGCCTCAGAAAAAGGTTTCTTAACTTTTGTTTCTTCAACTATTTCCTAGGTCTACCTTTGGGAAACTAATAGAAAGCAAATTCTTGCACACTCATTCATGTCCTGCTTCTTGTTCTCAGTTAACCTCTGGTGAAGACGAAAGAAGTAATTACAATTCCTCCTTTTCTCACTCTTTTTTGCCCGACACCTTGCCCCAAATTAGTGTCTTCAATAGCAATGCCTAAGTCAAATGGAAATAAAAGATATTCTAGAAATTCATACTTCCTTATGGAAACTTAAATTTTCCTAATTATAATCTTGTAATGACTTCTACCCCTCCTAAACATACATAATTAAATAACACTAGAGCGATGACTCTTCCCTCCTCCCTCATACCAAAGAATAAAATATTAATTTCATTTTCTTGGCCCAAAAGACCCAAAATACGCAATCTCCACGAAGAGTAGTTTTAAAAACAGGTTCTCAAAAAGTTTTTTAATAAGGTTTAAATTAAGAGCTCCTATTCTTATGTACTCAACAGAAAAGGAAAAGCAAACTAATCAATGAGACAGGCAGCAAAGACCAGAAATGTGGTGGGTGGGTGGGTGGCTGTGTGTGGGGGTGTTTTGTGAGGTTTTCGTGGGTTTGTTTTTGAGGCAGAGTCTTGCTTTATCGCCCAGGTTGGAGTGCAGTGACATGATCTTGGCTCACTTCAACCTCTGTCTCCTGGATTCCAGCAATACTCCTGTCTCAGCCTCCCAAGTAGCTGGAATTACAGGTGTCCGCCACCACACCGGGCTAATTTTTATACTTTTAGTAGAGATGGGGGTGTTTCAACATGTTGGTCAGGCTGGTCTCGAACTCCTGACCTCAGGTAATCTGCCCACCTTGGTCTCCCGAAGGGCTGGGATTACAGGCATGAGCCACCATGTCCAGCCTGTGTGTGTGTGCTTTTTTTAAGACAGGGTCTCATTCCGTTTCCCAGGCTAGAGTACAGTGGCATGATCATGGCTCACTGCAGCCTCAACCTTACAGGCTCAAGTGATCCTCCCACTTCAGCCTCCCAAGTAGCTGGGACCACAGACACATGCCACTATGCCCAGCTCATTTTCTACTTTTTTGGTTTTTTGTACAGATGGGGTCTCATTGTTCTCAAATCCTGGGCTCAAGCAGTCCTCCCACTTCAGCCTCCCAAAGTGCTGGAATTACATGAGTCACAGCATCTAGCCAGGTTTTTGTTTAAGATAACACTAGGCAGATTTCAAGATAAAAACATACCAATATCTTTTTGAAAGGTGCAAAATTTACAATGCTTATTCTAATATGCTCTGTTACTAGATCTTGCCATCAAAACACAATCTCTAAACTTCATCCTTTTTATCTTATCCTTTTCCCCTCACAGTTGCCTAAGAGGTTTCTTTTCTAGAAAGACAACTTAATTTGAAGGTTGGTTTGCATTAGAACACAAGAGTAGGTCCATGTATAAGCAAGCATGCCTTTCCTATTTTGCATAGATTTTTGACATATTAAACATAAATTCTAGAAGACATTTGGAAGTAAACTACACTTAAAAAATAACTACCAGTATCCCAAACCTAGCTAATCTCCATACTGCTTATCAGTATAAGAATGTTTTATTATGAATGTTAATGAATGTTAACGTTATTGTCTCCCCATCTGTAAACAAAAAGATTCTTAAAAGTTCTGGCTCCTGCCACACAGTTTTATCCAGACTAACAGGCATCAAAAATGGACAAGGACCAGAAAGCTAAAGGAAAATGCAGACCCATCCTTTAAGCATACAACTTAAGAATGAAAAGAAACAGATTTGAATTTTTATTGCTGTCATAATTGAAAACTGTCCAGCTCTAGCTAGCCGAGAGGTACATTCACAGAGAGACAAAATTCAAATAGTAGAGGCTATGTGAAGTGAAAATAATCCCCACTTCTACTGGCCTAGTTAAAATCTGTATTCTGGCAGTTAGGTACAGGGCTACTCATTTTTTAAAACAAGTCAATAAAAACCCCAACAACCTCCAATAACCACACACCACAATGTGGGCTCTGTTTAAATGACGAGCTAAAATACCTACTCTTTGAAAGAAGTTATCAGATTACTAAATGGCCAAAAGACTAGAAACGGTTTTGACCTGAACACCACCTCCAACTCAACATGTCCCCAAAAAGACCCAACTTTTTAAAATTAGTAATATTTATCTCATGTAAACTACAGGAATACATATGACTGCCATCCAAATACATATAGGAAGAAAATGAACTTTTTCAGCTAAAACCAAAAAGCAAAAATCATCAAACCTTGAATGTAAAAAATTCTTAGACTAACATTTTACTTAACCCAGAAAACTGAAAGGCAAGGTTTTTTGGTTTGTTTTTTAAAAAGCATACTGGTTAAATTACTTATATTCATACTAAATTAATATTCTCATAAGAGGAAAAATTTTTTCAAACATACAGCCTAATAGAAACCTATTCTATATACATTATAGAGTGTATTAAGTATATTGTTCATACATCAAAAACTTAAGTACTATACAATTCAGCATTTTAAAAAAATCAATCCACACAAACAAGTAATTGGAATTCAAGTTGCCAATAAGCCTGTGAATATAACTATTAAGAATAGTGTTATATTTCCAAAGTCAATCTGAGCTACTTATTTTTCTTGCATTTTCCAACATAAAAATCATTTGTCAAAGGAGCTAATGTCTGAAAGAGAAGAAAGAAATACGTTTATCCAAGGTCTCTGGCAAAATCAGATCTGTAGTTGGATAACAGATTCTGTACTACTAGTATGTTTAGTCAGAACACATATATATGTTAAAATGCTAAAAACATAAGGACCTTGGGAAGAGCTTACACTTTTTCTTTTCTAACAATTTACATCTTCAACGGTTTCCTTACAGCTAACCTAAACCTTGTATTCTGAAACATAGTTATTTTTTCACTGGAAGTACTCTATTACCAGTGTTTCCATGCTGTGGTATATATTATCATTGGTGATATCTGAGACGAAATAGAACATAAATAAGTATCTTTTAAAAAACTGTATTTGGGCTAATGAGCATTTAAATTTTACCTTTTATTTAATATGAGATGCCATCAAATTTAAGATACACCATGAATTTACATACCACTAGGAAAAAAAACTTTTCCAATTCAACTATAACATGACATTGTTTTTAAGATGCACTCCTGTTTGGAATATAGATACTGTAAAAAAAAAATATATATATATGCAGGTAGTATATTAATGAGAGGTTTGAATGACACTGCCCTAATACTAATACAAATTCTTCATATATAGAAACTGTTACAGAAATGATTTCCTCAGGATTCTTTGTTCTCTTATTTTTCTTCATAAGACATTTTTCCAATCCATTAACAGTCTGAAACCATTCATGAACAGGCCTGACCTGGCGCACTGCAACAGGATCAGTCCTTCCCACAGAAATGATAAGCGTCTCTTCTCAAGCCCTCAGCTCCCAGCAGACAGCTCCCCATATATTCCTCAATCCTGACTGCTATTGCTATCACAGGACCACAGATTACCAGATCTCTGGGTTGTCAATCTAGCACCTCTACCTCTATCCTAAACAGAACCCATCATCTGCCTCCCTCACCTCTCTTCCTTCTCCCCCACCACAGCTCCCTAATACTCCATTGGGATCACAGTTCTAGGTATTCCAGTCCAGAAACCATTTGACTCTATTTCCAATGTCAAAATCTGACACTAATTTCCACTGTTTTCTTTGAAATGTCTCTCATCTTTCCATTGCATGTCATCAGTATCACCACCACTTTTTCTAGCAAATCGGCTCTCAAATATTTGTTTAAATTTAATTAGACCATGATTACCTTAAAACACACACACAGACACACACACAGACACACACACAGACACACACACAGACACACACAGACACACACACAGACACACACACAGACACACACACAGACACACACACAGACACACACACAGACACACACAGACACACACAGACACAGTTTTGCAATTGAATTTACCACAGAACTACTCTGGTCACATCTTTCAACACTCCCTGTCATAGTCCTTCAATAGAAGTTTTCCTAACATTTCTCTCCAAAAACTTAACCCTATGACATTTCCAAATTAAGTTGGGAATGCTTTTAAAATTTTTTCATTCACGAATTTTTGTAACTGCTATTATCTATGCCAGATTCCCTCATCCCACTTTATCCACCTGGATAAGGCCCATGTGTCCTTCAATTCTTGGTTTGAAAACTTTTTTTTTTTGCATTTTAAAGACGGGGGTCTCACTGTCTTGCACAGGCTGGAGTGCAGTGGCACGACCACAGCTTACTGCAGCCTCAAGCTCCTAGGCTCAAGTGATCCTACTGCCTCAGCCTCCCAAGTAGGTGGGACCACAGACATATACCACCATGTTCGGTTATATTTTTAAAAAATTTTTTTGTAGAGACAGGGATCTCACTTTACCCAGGCTGGTGTCAAACTCCTAGCTATCCTCCCACCTTGGCCTCCCAAAGTGTTGAGATTACAGGTGCAAGCCACCGCACCTGGACAGCTTGAAAACATTTTTACTGTAAAAGTTTCCCTGCAGAGTTCACCGTCCCATTTCAATATAGTTCTTTTGATTTATAACATTTACCACATGTCATTACATTTACATTTCTAGGCTGGGTTCAGTGGTTCACAACTGTAATTCCAGCACTTTAGGAGGGCAAGGCAGGAGAACTGCTGAAAACCAGAAGTTGGAGACCAACCTGGGCAACATGGTGAAATCCCACCTCTGCGAAAAATTCGCCAGGCCTCATGGCATGTGCCTGTGGTCCCAGCCACTCAAAAGGCTGAGGTTAGAGAATTACCTGAGTCCAGTAGTTTGAGAATGCAGTGAGTGGGGATCATGACACTGGACGCCAGCCTGGGTGACAAAGGAGACTCAGTCTAAAAAATGATATTTAAACAATTCATTTCCAGAAATAAAAGGTGGATATTGTATTTACTTTGATTATGAAGAAATCTGCTATTATAAATCACACAGCAGCAATTTCAGCAATGAACCAATTTATATAATTCATTCATTTTAACTGATCACTGAATATTTAGCAGATATAAAAGTAAACACTTCTAAAAATAAGAAAAGCTTAAACCAGAAATATACCAATTAAAAAATAGTAGTTCTAATGAGTTTGTATGTTCTGTGATCTAAGAGTTTGTAAAGATCTACTGCAAATAAAGTTTTATCACAATAAAAAGTCACTAATCCACTGGCTAGCATACAACATTAAAGATAACAGAGCAAAGTAGCTTGCAAAACTTTAAAATGCAACAGAAATAAGAAAAATGGCACCTTGTTTCCAGAAGTCAGGCTGCCTCTGCATGCCAAGCTACATATGTCCTAAGGATAACAGAATTTGTTTCGAAGTCCACAAATATTATCCTCCTCCAACTCCATTTGATCTCTGCCTACTTCCTGTCTTCTTGTGGGGGTAGGAAAAGACAAAAGTCAAAGTCTGAATTTCTCCCCTACTATGATCAAAACATGACTTCAAGTGAGGATACTCAGTCTAGAATAAAACACCACAAAATTAACAAGTTAGAAAGAAGTTAATTCTCCCCTAAAACAATGGCAAGTTCTTGAGATAGATAAGAGTAGTGAAAGATAAGTATTAGATTGGTGCAAAAAGTAATGCACCAACCTAAAATATATTAAGATCTCAAAAGGAACCATCAAACACTGTTCTCACTCTTCTGGGTGCTAAGACCCCTCTAGCTCTTGCATTAATAAGCTGTCCACATGGAGGCCGGACACAGTGGCTCATGCCTGTAATCCCAGCACTTTAGGAGGCCAAGACAGGAGGATCACCTGAGCTCCCAAGTTCAAGACCAGCCTGGGCAACATGGCAAAACCCCTCCTACAAAAAAAAAAAAAAAAAAAAAAAAATTAGCCAGGCATGGTAGTACATACCTGAGTCCCAGCTACTTGGGTAGCTAAGGTAGGAGGATGGCTTGGGTCCAGGAGGCAGAGTTTGCAATGAGCCAAGATCGTGCCACTACAATCCAGCCTAGGCAATAGAAAAAAATAGATCGTGCCACTACAACCCAGACCTTGCCTCAGGGGGAAAAAAAAAAGCTGTCCACACGGAGGAGGTGGCATGGGGGGGGAAGGGATGGAGGTGGGGAAGCAAAATGCCTAAACTAAAATTCTATCATTTTCTGAACCTGTAAGAGCCTCATTTTGCTATATGAGACATAACAAAATAATCCTTTAAGTCATAAGATACAAATTCAAAGTAAAAGATCTGGAATAGTCATAACACACTAATTCCTTCCTTTCCTGACAAGCTCACCTTACCCAACACACTTCCTCCAAAAACTCTTCAGCTAAAATTTCTATGAACTTATAAACTTATATACTAAAAGAGAGGCAAAGGTAGACAAGAAAAATACACACATCATGTGGACCAAGATGTCAAGGAAGGGTCAACATATTCAAAAACTAACATCGTTCAAGAAGAAAACACGGTTTTTGTTTTCTTTTTAAGAGATGGTATCTCACTGTTGCCCACACTGGGGTGCAGTGGCACATCGTAGCTCACTGCAACCTCAGACTCCTGAGGCTCAAGGGATCCTCCTACCATGGCCTCCTAAGTAGCTAGGATTACAGGCACTCACCACCATGCCTGGCTAATTTTTAAAAATTTTTTTGTAGAGATGGTGTCTCCCTATGTTGCCCAGGCTGATCATGAACTCCTGGCCTCCAACGATCCTCCTGCCCTGCCTCCTGAAGTGCTAGGATTAAAAGCATGGGCCACAGCACCCAGTCCTAAGAGGCAAAAAAGGTGATTATTATTATGTAAAGTTTTTGCGCTAAGAAATGTATTAAAAACCTCTTGCTGGGCATGATGACACCGCTGTAGTCCCAGCTATTTGGGAGGCTGAAGCAGGGGCTCACTTAAGTGCAGGAGATCAAACCCAGCTTGCGCAACATAGTGAGATCTCATCTTGCAAGAAAAAACAAACCAAAAATACCTCTGGCTGGGCACCACGGCTCACACCTGTAATCCCAGCACTGGGAGGCCGGGGCAAGCAGATTGCCTGAGGTGGGGGAGTTTGAGACCAGCCTGACCAATATGGTGAAACCCCGCCTCTACTAAACATACAAAAATTAGCCAGGCGTGTTGGCGGGCACCTGTCATCCCAGCTACTTGGGAGGTTGAGACAGAAGAATCACTTGAACCCAGGAGGAGGAGGCTGCAGTGAGCCAAGACCAGGCCATTGCACTCCAGCCTGGGCAACAGGAGCAAAACTCCACCTCAAAAAAACACCACCACCACCTCTGTTTAGTTATTGTTTGGCGAGTACAGGAATTTTGTTTGGGATGATAAGAAACATTCTGGAAATAATGCTGATTATACAACATTGTGAATATACCTTATGTCACTGAATTGTATATTAAAAATGGTTACGATGATAATTTTATGTTATATGTATTTTCCCACAATTAATTTTTTTTATTTTAAAAATCTCTGCTTATCAAAAGACACCATTAAGAAAATGAAAAGGAAAGTCATATAGGAAAAGCATTCTCAAATCAGTCATCAGGGAGATAGAAAATGAAAACCACAATGAGATACCCTTTTACATCCACTGGAATAACTAAAATTAAAGAAATTGGTAAGAGCAAATGTTGGTGAGGATGCCGAGTAACTGCGATTCATACATGGCTCATAAAGTGTAAAATGGCATTACCACTTTGGAGGACAGTTTGCCAACTGCTTATGAGGTTAAGCATACATTTATCCTATAACCCAACAACTCTACTCCTGGGTATTAACCCAAGAGAAATGAAAGTACATAATCACAATAAGGTTTGGACACAAATGTTCACAGCAACTTTACTCATAATAACCCCAAACCGGAAACCACCCTAACTATCCAGTAAGTGATCAGATAAACAAATTGTGGTATATTTCTATAATGGACTGCCATACTCAGCAATAAAACTCAACAAACGACTTACTGATACAACAACATGGATAAGTCTCTAAAGTATTACGTTGACTCAAAGCAACAAGTTAGAAAAGAATACTGTATGATGATTCCATTTACATGAAGTTCAAGCACAAAACTAATTTTTAGTGATAGGAAACAGAATAGTAGTTTGGGTTAGGGGAGAGGAAGACTAACCAGAAGTGGGGCATAAAGGACCTTTCTCATGTGATGTGAAAGTTCTATACCATCACTGAGGCAGTGGCTGCACGCACTGCTGTAAACATTTATTGAAACTCAAACTGCACACTTGCACCTGTGCATTTCACCATGTAAATTCTATTTAACTTTTAAAATCCTAGAATAGCACCCCCAAGAGGCACTAACACTGATCCAAAAGTAGTGGTGCAGTGTCTCTAGAAAACATCATAAAATCGAAATCTTATGCACTAATCTCCCAAGGTCATCAGTGTTATCTTTTTCAAATCTTTTTCTTAAGGCATACATATGAACTCCTGGTCTCTCTTAAAACCAAAGTGTAAGTATTTACAGGTTACCTATGTTTTCAACCTCAGCAAAGTCTGAGGTTCCTGGAAAGTACTAAAATGTCCATAAATATAATTAGCCTCCAAGGAGATCAAGTCCATGATATGATCAAGGACATGTGGTTTATTATGGCATTAGTCAGTCACCTGGCACTTCTTGACAAGGAAACTGTTCAACCACTTGTTAGTCTATTGACAATAAGTAACAATTTTTTTTAAAAAGGTAGGACAGGAGAAGAAAAGATGGACCTTGAAGAATGTTCCAATTTTTCCTACTCAGGAGGAAAAAATTCTAGTTTCAACTCCCATCAAATTTCTCTTCTTAAAAGTATAGTCATACTCTTTCTTATCAACAACAGTTATAGCTGCTATCTGAAAGTCCATACCGTCTATGGACATACCACCCTGAACGCTCCCAATCTTGTCTGAAAATCCACATCAATTATTGTACTTACTGCATAAAATAGCCAAGTAATATCTTCATATACACAGAAAGTCACTAATATCTATCTTGAAGTTTAAGCAATTTCACTAAAACATTATACCTCCAGAAGTCATGCTCAATTTCACTCACTGGGAAAACAAGCACATGGCTTTTGCTAAAAGTAGTTCGAGCCAAACTCAATGATTATGGCTGAAAAGGTTTTTAAGATTATCTCAAGAGTGAGATAAGCAAAAAGCTTAAAATTAACAACTCGGGAATAATTTGAAAAGTCTATCTCTACAAGACTTTGATGTCTGAAAATAAAACTATCAGCTCCAATAATGTCCCTTTCCCATCTTTTGGACCCACAATGATTTACATTTTTATTTTATTTAAACCTGTAATAAAAACAGTTTGAACCACGACACTCCATGAAGCGGGTTGGTGCTTCTATATTTATGTGTTTCTTTAGCCAAAGCATGGAATATTCAGGAAGATTCCAGGAAAACAGTGAAGATTTCTCAAAATTGTGGGGCCACCCATTTCTACACCAAATATGGGTGTTCCTGGAACTGCATGGTGCTGGTGGGTATGTGATTTAGTATATTAATGAGCATATGAGGTCCTAGGTGAAACGGAGGTCAAATCCAGTGCCATGCTGGATCAGTCTTAGCCAGCTGGGCCCACACCCTGGTTTTTCAAGGTCTTGTCAGTCCCTGGTTTATGCAGCTATTTCAACAGTTTCCTTTATGCTAGTCATGTAAAACTGCTGCCTGGAATTTTCTGTTCTGCTGCAACCACCCTGTATTATTCCCGTCTTGAACCTACTGAAGCATCAACTCAGTACAAACTGATGCCAAATTAGGAACCAACAACTAAAAAAACAGGCTTGTGAAAGTTTCTTCCATCATTTAATTACTTCTATTCTTCCTACACAATTTATGAAAGGCATTTTGGGTTTCTGTTGGTTTTCTAAATTTATTTTTCTCGGGAGCATATGAGTCAAGTTGCCCTGTCTCAAGAATTATATGCAGTGCTACTATTTACCAAGTTTTATATTCTAAAAACTAGTGTTTGATAAAACAAATCAAGGTTGGGTGTGGTGGCACATACCTATAGTCACAGCTACTCGGGAGTCTGAGGCAGGAGGATCGCTTAACCCCAGGAGCTCAGGCCTGTAGTAAGCTATGATCATGCTGCTTGCACTACATCCTAGGCAACAGAGCAAGACCCTGACTCAAAAGAAAAAAAAAAAAAAATCTGCTAAGTTTTTTGAAAGAAAAAAGTGAACAAGCACAAAAAAAGAATAGAATAGCTCCCAAGCCTCAAAACTGCTGTGACCAAAGGTCAATCGTGTGGTTAAAAAAAAAAAAAAAAAAAGTCTCTAGAAGAGGATGCCTTGTCACCCATAGGCACTCCAACAATGACTTTTATAGCCATTTAAAGTGTCAGTTTTCTCCAAAGAAATAAGATTCAGCTCTACTGATAAGGATCTTAAAGCTGCAAATCCAAATAAGTACAAGGAGCTTAACATTACTAGATATGACTAGAAAGATAACACAGAAAACAAAATAATATATAATAACAAAAGCTTAATTCAGTATTAAGTATCTTAGTTTTGTCAGCTATAGAATGGGGGTGCTTGACAAAAAATTTAAGAAAAGGGGGTAAAATATAAGCCTTTAAATCCAAAACTTAGATCAAATTCTGCAGGATCAAATTCTCCTTTTAGCCAGTCAGAAATACAAAAAACATAACCATCTTAAAACTCAAATGGTTAGCATAAGGATTTTTTTTTTTTAAGATGGGGTTTCACCATGATGGCCAGGCTGGTCCTGAACTCCTGACCTCAGGTGATCCACCCACCTTGGCCTCCCAAAGTGCTAGGATTAAAGGCGTGAGCCACCGCGCCCGGCCCAAGGATGTATTTTTTAATATTACTATTTTATATTCTACTCAAAATTAATACACTTAGAAAACTGAAGCAAGTCTTTGGGAATATGAGAAAACACAGAGAATTTACAAAAGCAAATTGCTATTGAACTGAAAATGTGGTGTCACTAATGTTCTACTACAGGCTACCTCTACCTCTATTAAATGGTTTCATTAAAGCCACTGGCATTTTCAAGAAGTTAACAAAGCAAGAAATCTATTCATTCTAAAGCTGAATGAACACTTATTAAATATCTTCCAGTCAAGCACTGCTTTCTACCCACTCAGAGTTCCTTTATTTCAGCATTGAAACAAGCTAATCTAACCAGAGAGAATCAAGAAATCAGGTTTTCCATTAAATTCTTCAGGCTCACCATCCTCAGAGCTGGCATCTAGTACAGGAAAAAGCTCCAGGGCAGGAAGGAAGTCTACTTGCCCTGCATTACTGAGCTCTAAGTTTATGTTGTTATGGGCACCAGCACAACAGAGCAAACCTAAGAATAAGGAAGCAAAAAGCTGACCGGATAAGACAATCTGGTCCATGTGATCAGTTTATTAATGAGACTGCAACTACCTAAAAGTTCCCAAGCATAACCAAATAATCTGACTTTCCCCAAAAAATTTATGGGGTTAGAGTTCAGTACTATAAAAAATGTTAAGGAATATTGTATTTTTAAGCCTAATCTTGGTCTACATTACAATTGTAGGCTACAGAACAGAAAGAGATGAAAACCTAAGAGACAGCAGAATAGATAGTTGGTTTTGTCTCCATCTTCTAAACTTGTCCCCTAAAAGTGGGCACGGAGAGAAGAGATTATTCAACCAGACAGTAAACCTCATCAAATATGCAAATTATTTTGTAAAGATCAGGATTGAAGATTAGATCGCCTGCTTTCCTTTATTCTAATCCCCCACAATTTCTGGCATTGTTACTTCTATTCTTTACCTCTTTGACCTACTGGAGAAATAAGATTCTCGTTTTACTCTGCCATATCATTTCAGTTTCTGCTGTTTTAAACAATGCTTTCAAAAGGAATACTACTGTTTAAGGTAAGATTAAAAATGTACACTAGCACTTTTAAAATGTTAGTTTTTAACACATTTTTTTTTTTTTTTTGAGACAGAGTCTTGCTCAGTAGCCAGGCTGGAGTGCAATGGCGCGACCTTGGCTCACTGCAACCTCTACCTCCCAGGTTCAAGAGATTCTCCTCAGCCTCTCGAATAGCTGGGACTACAGGCGCATACCACCACGCCCAGCTAATTTTTCATTTTTAGTAGAGATGGAGTTTCACCATGTTGGCCAGTATGGTCTCGATCTCTTGACCTCGTGATCCGCCCACCTTGGCCTCCCAAAGTGCTGGGATTACAGGCATGAGCCACTGTGCCCGGCTTTAACACATTCTTACACAGCTTTAAAGTCGGCCTGACCTTGCCTCAAAACCCAGTTCAGGTATCTAGTAGTTCTGCAATCTTAAGCAACTCACTTTTTCTTTTCTCATGCTTCTACTCCCAATGGTATCCTTATAGTGTTACTGTGAGGATTAAGTGAGCTAATAAACAGAAACACTTCAAACTGTACATGCCATTTAATAATCACATACATATTAGCTCTACCACTAATGTCCTGTTGTAAGTCGATCAATAACCATAGCACAAGCTGTTTTTACCTCTCAAAAGAAAAAGAATGGTCTCCCCTGACAAAACAATCTTATGGGTTTACTGAAGAACAAACTAATACACAACTTAAAAGCTCTTAAAACATCTCCATTACAGAAGTATCCATTTCTTAGTTCACAAGACACCTACAGTTAAAATACACTGCACATAAAGCTCTACCTAAATACTGTAACAGAAAAATATATGCTCAATAAAAGTAGATTACTTTGTGAAGCAAAACCAAACTCTGAATGCATGCCATTATTTTCATACTTTAAAGCTACTGTTTACTGAACTATATGCCAATCACTGGGCTATGTACTTTTTAAGCATTATCTCATTTAATCTTCATAGTTGTTGAAGTAGGTACCACTTAATCCACTTAACAGTGAGGACTTCAAGGTTCCCAAGGATTCAGTAACTTGCCCAAGGCCAAAGCTAGTGTGTTTCCAGATTCTAATACAACAGAGTAGAACGAACAACTCACCATGATGTGACAAGATCAACTTGCATGCCCTAGTTTTCCCCTTAAATAGAAACTTTTCAAATTCTCCAAATATTACAATCTATAATAACATTTAAAAACTTAGATATTAAGGAAAAGAGACCACCATTAGTATAGATTTTTATATTAAAATGCAAGTATAACAAGAGAAAATGCCAGAAATTCCATAAACAAGAGAAAAATTTGGCTCTAGAATAGCCAAATGGGATACCACCTTCTTCAAGTAATCTAATACACCTAGTTGCTCATTTGATGTGTGCTAACACCTTTAATGTCCACAGTTTAATTTTCATAAGCAAATTTATTTACTTCCATAGAGATTATACATAATATAAACATGTTTTTATCCATAAAACAACTACCCTAAAAACATGTACTATTACAGGGAAGTAAGAAGAATACATATGGCCGGACAAGCACAAGTGCATCATCTCATTGAGATGTGTAAGGAAAGCAAAACTAAAAACACCTACTTTAGCTGGGCACAATAGTGCACACCTGTAGTCCCAGTTACTTGGGAGGCTAAGGCAGGAGGATGGCTTGAGTCCAGGAGTACAAGGCCAGACTGGGCAACACAGTGAGACCCAGTCTCTTTAAAAAAAAAAAAAAAGAAAAGAAAAAGAAAAAATACCCCACAGAACTGCTCTATTGGGTTTATACCATCATCTTTATGTGCAAAGAACAAGACTATTACTGACGACTAAAGTCTGATTAGTACCTCTTGGTTCTAAAAATTATGTGAAGAGGGCACACCTGGTGACACCGACCCAGTGAAATGCAAATGAAGTCAGCAAGATGCATTTTAATTCTCAAATTTCAAAATAACTTGACCAATAGCAAAATAAGCTACATTTGCATTTAGTTAAGAAGAGTAAAATTATATTAAAAATTCTGATGGTATACAAATATGACATAGTATGTGAAGTATTTTGCGAACTGTGAGGTGTATCCAAGAACTTGGGATGTAAAAGTATCCTTAAAATTAATCTATAAAAACCCATGAAAGATTATCTATGGCTATATAAAATAATGTCCTTCAGTTTTTTGGCCTGGATTTTAAAAAAAAAAGATAATGTCCTTATTCTCAAGAAATAAACTCTCAAGTATTCAGAGGCAAAGGAGCACAGTGCTTCCAACTTATTCTCAAATGATTCAGGGAAAAAATGTAAAGGGAGAAATAATAAAGCACATGAAACAAAATGTAAACAATTGGTGAAGAACATTGGGAGTTCCTTTTATTATAACTATTATTTTCAAATTATAACATAAGTTAGTTTTTAAAATCTGAAACAAATATGACAGGGATAAATACTCGTTAAATTAGGTTGTAGGTACGTGAACATTCACTGCATCACTTCACTATTCTTTTGCTTTTTCATTATTTTCCTTATAGTAAAATGCAAAAAAAAAAAAAAAAGTTGTACTCTAGTCCCAGGTAAAGTATATTCTGATGAGGAATGCTGCATAAGACTATCTTTGAATGATGCTATTAATCATCTGAATCATAATTAGTCTTGATCACTTCCCTGCCTTGCCAGCAATCTTTGATTGTAACTTTACCAATAAGTTAGTTATACCAGTTTAGTGCTCTGTTAAATTCCCAACCAAAAAAGGAACATTTGTAAAGAACTTTTCCTATGAAACTAACAATAAAAACAAAAGCATTCTGGTGACAGACGACAAAACAGTGATTATCTCAGTATGTACTGACTGAGAAAGGATAGAAGGAAACCTTAGTAGGGAGGGAGCTATAAATGTTCTGTATATTAATATGGGTATAGTTACATGGGTCTATACATATATATAAAAAGCTGCCAGGCTTTCATTTAGGGTTAGTATACCTTATATGCATATTATGTCTCAATTTTTTAAATTAAGAGAACAAAAAAGAAGCACTTAGAGAACAAAGAACTTACCAGTCCAAATCAAAAATCTGCAATGTAATAGACTGAAACAGATTACAAGCATTCAGATTTATAACCAGTTCTTATAAGCCTCGTCAACATAAGTTTATCTCTTGAGATGGGAATTTTTTCAAAAGAATAGGCCGGGCACAGTGGCTCACACCTGTCATCCCAGCACTTTGGGAGGCTGAGGCAGGTAGATCACCTGAGGTCAGGAGTTCGAGACCAGCCTGGCCAACGTGGTAAAACGCAGTCTCTACTAATAACAAAAATCAGCTGGGTGTGTTGGCAGGCCCCTGTAATCCCAGTTACTTGGAAGGCTGAGGCAGGAGAATCGCCTGAACCTGGGAGGCAGAGGTTGCAGTGAGCTGAGATGGAACCATTGCACTCCATCCTGGGTGACAAAAACAAAACTGTCTCAAAAAAAAAAAAAAAAAAAAAAGAGTAAACCATTCCAGAATTTTGAGTAGAAGGTGTACAGTGAGATCAACGCACATGTGTAAAGAAGAATAAATAGCTGGCTGTCAGGAGTTCCTACCAAATAACATGAAATCTTGATAATCTGTAACATTGCTATTAAAAAAGGGCTAGAAATGAGGTTAGACATACTCCTTCCCTCCAATGGTCTTAATCTGCTTTGAAAAAAAAAAAAAAGATTCTCTCTCCCCTTCTGGGAAGACTATGGGAATAGAAAATTATTTTTTTAAAACACAGTTTTGGCAAAAACTAAATACTGTATCACTTTGGATGTTGTCCTTTGTTCAAGCAATATACGTATGTATAGGACAGTCAAAAATCATCGTATGTAATAGTTAACAGTACCATGAAACTAACATTCAAGAGTCAAGTATGGAAACAGATAGGGGTAGATCAACTGCTATCTTCCTTCCACTGGGCTGTATCTCACTTCAGAGATTCGAGTACTGTTAACCTTGCTGTGTCAGTATTTCCACTGCAGAATTTAACACAAATTTTTTTTTTTTTTTTTTACTTATTAGTGAAATAAAGTGGCCAAATCAATTCACAAACAGCCCTCAACTCCAGAGAAATTCAAGATTTTTAAACCAACCATTCTTAAAGTTAGGTCTTTTTAAGGTCATTTTCTTTCGAGACAGGGCTCACACTCTGACAGCCAGGCTGCAGTGCAGTGTGGTGTGATTATGGATCACTGTGGCCTCTACCTCCTACGTTCAAGTGATCCTCCCACCTCAGCCTCTTGAGTAGCTGGAACTATTCACATGTACCACCATGACAGATAAATTTTTTTTTTTTTTTTTTTTTTTTTTTTTGTAGAGATAGATCTATTTTGCCCAGGCTGGTCTCAAATACCTGGGCTTAAGCAATCCTCTTGCCCCAGTTTCCCAAAATGCTGGGATTACAAGCGTGAGTCACAATACCCGGTCATAAATTCATATTTTTTTTCTTTCAAGACAGGGTCTCACTCTGTCATCCAAGCTAGAGTGTAGTGGCATAATCACAGCTCACTGCAGTCTACACCTTCCTGGCTGAAATGATCCTCCCGCTTCAGCCTCCCAAGTAGCTGGGACTACACACATGTGCCACTAAGCTCAGCTAATTTTTTGTAGAGATAGGGTTTCACCATGTTGCCCAGGCTGGTCTCAAACTCCTGGGCAATCCTCCCACCTCAGCCTCTCAAAGTGCTAAGATTACAGGCATAAGCCACAGCACCAGGCCAAGTTCATATTCTTAATGTGAATATAATGGTAAGCTTGGAAGCCTACATAAAAGATCTGGGAATGACCATTTTTATTAAATTCTACAAGAGGCAAAACTAATCTATAGTGACAGAGATATGATCATGGTTCACTGAGCAGTAGAGAGAATTAATGGCCAAAGGGCACCTCCAGGTGGCCATTCTTTTTGCAGTAATGGAAATTATTCTCTATCTTAATCGGGTGGTGATTTTATAACTATATATTTTTTATAACTATATATATTTTCCAAAATATACCAAGTGAATTCTGTTGTATACAAATTTACCTTAATAAACTAACTCTCAAAAGCAAAATTATTATACAAACACATTCCTAAGGCTTTAAAAAATTATCTGGAAATCAAATAGTATGAAAGAAATTCACTGAAATTGATTTAACTGAAAGACAAAAATTGAGAAGTTATGTGTCTGGAACCCAATCTATGTGCAGTCCACAATTACTAGAGCTCTTCTTACCTGCTGTACTCTCCATACACCACTCACACCCCTCAACCACTTGCCCAATGCTATAAACAGTTCAGTCAAATTTCAGACCTTCCCAGTAAGTGTTAGAATAATAATCTAAAAAGAGTTGCACATTTCCATTAAAAAAAAAACTTTCCATATGGCCAGGTGCAGTGGCTCACACCTGTAATCCCAGCACTTTGGGAGACCGAGACAGGCGGACGACAAGGTCAGGAGATTAAGACCATCCTGGCTAACATGGTGAAACCCTGTCTCTACTAAAAAGACAAAAAGATTAGCCAGGCATGGTGGCATGCACCTGTAGTCCCAGCTACTCGGAAGGCTGAGGCAGGTGGATCGCTTGAACCCAGGAGGCGGCGGCTGAGGCGAGCCGAGATCGCACCACTGCACTCCAGCCTGGGTGACAGAGCGAGACTCTATCTCAAAAAACAAAAACAAACAAGAAAACTTCTATAATTCATGAGAAAAAAAATCTGAAACAAAAAAATTAAATGCTAATGTTTAACAGACATATGAAAACATCTCAACTTCATAAATAATCAGAAAAATGCAAATTAAGACAATAAAGATAATCGTTTTCCATCAAAAAGATTGGCAGAAAAGATACTGCTTAATTTCAAGTACTGGCACTCGTAGAAAAATTAGTAATTTTTTTTGCTTTTGTTTTGTTTGAGATGGAGTCTTGCTCTGCTGCCCAGGCTGGAGTGCAATGGTGCAATCTCGGCTCACTGCAACCTCCACCTCCTGGGCTCAAGCGATTCTGCCTAAGCCTCCCGAGCAGTTGGAATTACAAACACGCGCCACTGCGCCCAGCTAATTTTTGTATTCTTTAGTAGAGACGGGGTTTCACCATGTTGGCCAGGCTGGTCTTGAATTCCTGATCTCAGGTGATCCACCTGCCTCGGCCTCCCAAAGTGCTGGGATTACAGGCATGAGCCACTGTGCCTGGCCCTAAATTGTATACTTTAAAAGACTGAGTTTTATGGCCTATGAATTATAGCTCAACAAAGCTATTTCTTTTTTTTAAGGAAAACAAGTAAAAAGGTAAGTAATATTTTTACATTCTTACTCCTTGGTTCCTTCTTTTAAAAATAAGATTTACTCTTTTAAGAAACTCTGCAATTATCCACTACAACTACTCTTAGTTTTAAATCAATTTACCTCCAAGGGTTAGGCTGTTTGCAAGCTACCAGTCCAATATATCCAGACAGAACATAGCACATACAAATTAACATTGACGTCGAAAAATTTAGGCTGGGAGCAGTAGCTCACACCTGTAATCCCAACACTTTGGGAGGCCCAGGCAGGAGGGCCAGGTGTTTTTTTTAATTAGCTAGGCATGGTGGCACACACCTGTAGTCTTAGCTACTGAGGAGTCTGAGGTGGGAAGATCGCTTCAGCCCAGGAGGCTGAGGCTGCAATGAGCCATGATCACATGACTGCACTACATCCTGGGTTACACAGTGAGACCGTGTCTCAAAAAAAAAAATGCCCAAAAGTGAATATAAAGAGTCCAAAAATATTTATTAAACTTCAAGGATCACATATCTTATTGGGTATTTGTCACTGTTCTATGACAGTAAATTCAACCTCTTGATGAGAAAAACTTTCTCAGCTAGCTTTTGCTTTCAATGTACATAAAATTGGACAGTTTAAACCACTTCACCAGATACATGAGAAATCCATGGTAAGAGAAAATGTCATTTAAAGTATATAGTTATGGTATGACAAATAAAAATATGCCTTGCTAATGAATTAAGAGATGAGACCTAGAAAACTTTTTTCTCCCAAAAAAGGAAAAAGAACAGAAAGCAAAAAATGAGGTAACTTAATGACCCAATGACTGCTAAGAAAACCACAAAACCATGCAGTCATATGTTTTCCCCAAAAACATTATGAGTGATAATTTTATATTTTTGCCTTACACTAAAATGTCCCTTGTAGGGAGAATAAGAAATAACAAACAGGCTGGGGCACAATGGCTCAGGCCTGTAATTCCATCTAGCACTTTGGGAGGCAGAGGCAGGAGGATCACTCGAGGCCAGGAGTTAGAAATCAGCCTGCACAACCAAGTGAGATCTCAGTAATTAAAAAAATACAAAATAAGACAACTCAGCCAACCATACAAATGCACAATCCTTTCTTTGTATTCTCAAAGGCAAATAATATTTTGTCCCTCTGTCTTTTAGAGTCCACAACCAGTAGTATCGTATTTCATTAAAATTTCTTTTACTCTTAACAAATGAGACGATACAAGACAGATTATGATAAAATCCGTGGCGAATCCAAAAGAAAGTAGAAGACTATCTTAACCATTCTAAATATTTAATCCACTTGCCTCCAAAAAGCAACATATATTAAATACATGGGTAATTCTCTAACCCGTATTCCTTTTCCTTCATAGTCTACAAACTGAGTAAGGACTAAGATCTTGTTCACCACTACATTCACAGAGGCTATAGCATAACAGTGCCTAGTAAATAAGTGGCACTTAGTCAATATTTATCATATTAGTAAGCCTAAGTTCCACAAAGGAAAATGGCAAAGATATGAAGAAGAAAGATGTTTCAAGGCAGAAGGAGTGCTTCAGAGAGCTCCTACCTGCTATTAAAGAGAGAAATTAAAACATGCAAAATTAATTAGTACTTACGAAAGCTGTTTCAAATCAGATGGCCAATTTATAGATGCCTGCTTAACACCATGGACTTATTTTTCAGTATAAGAAGAAAAGTGCTATTCAGCCATACATTGGAATGTTAGTGTAAGAACACTATACACCTCTAAAGAAAGCTCTAAACAGTGCAAGTACAGATGATGTCCCCCCAACACTTCCCTTCCAGGTTCATCTCATGCCAAATAACATCAGCAGTTACTAATCCTTTCTAAATTAAACACTTAAACTCGCTACATTAGCAAAATGCGACATTTCATTATTTCAGAGGGGAAAATGCACTTTACAATTTCGAAATAAATCAGCAACTTCTCTGTATCAAGTGATCCCTTCACAGGTATTCAAATCCCATTTAATAATTAGCAAATACCATTTACTCATATGATCTTCAAGCTACACAAATCTTACCTATCCGGCCGGGCGTGGTGGCTCATGCCTGTAATCCAAGCACTTTGGAGGCCAAGGCGGGCGGATCACCTGAGGCTGGGAGTTCAAGACCAGCCTGACCAATATGGTGAAAGCCCGTCTTAAAAAAAAATAAAAATTAAAAAAAAAAAAATCTTACTTATCCATATATATCATGGACACAGTATGTCAATTTACACATAAATGACTTTTACCAAGTGTAAAAGGAAACCAAAAGGTATTAAGTAAATGTACAATATTTTTATAAGCTTCTATTGTTTACCTAGTAACAATCATGGCAATAAAACGTGGAAAAACTATTTGTCCTCATTTGTCAATATTTAAATGCTGGCATTATTCCTTTGGTGATGCCAAATTTGGCACAAAGACTTGTTCCAGTGAAATAAACATACTGGTGAACAATGAAGGCTCAAATTAGAAGGCAAGTGAAAACTACACATATTTAATTGCACATTATGATTATAAAGCATAGTAGGTATGTATTGCAACTTTTAATGCAAATCCCAGTGCAGTGTTTTGTTTTTTTTGGTTTTTTTTTTTTTTTAAAGAAATGAAGTCTCCCCATGTTGCCCAGGCTGTCCTTGGGCCTTGAACTCCTGGGGTCAAGCAATCCTCCTACCTCAGCCCCCCAAGTAGCAAGTAGCTGGGACTATAGGCATGAGCCACCTGGCTCCTACAGTGCAATTTAAAAAACCTCATACGAAGGATATTTTCTTGGGTGATCAGGGGGAGGAGGAAGAGGTAATATTGCTAAGAATACAAAATCGAAGTCTATAGTCCTAAACAATGACCCAGCTAAAAATAGACACCTTTGGCTACAGACTTCTTTAACCGATAAATATAAAAATTTAATCCCTCCTTTACATGAAAAATAGCCATTTACAATCACTTTTCCTCTTCTAATGTTAAAGCAGGTTTTTAAGAGCACAGTCCTCCTGTTTATTTCCACACTCTAGTAAATACCAGCTGGTGGGAGCCAGTACAGAATCTTTTGCTGAAGGTATTGGAATATTACAGAAGAACAGAATAATCCACAATTAATTTGTGACATTATATCTTAAAGCTCAAACTACTGCAGTTACAGGGGCCAGTGAGATAGTTTGGCAATCAACTGTAGGCATTACAGGCCAATTGGTAAAGCAGCAGACCCAAGGTACTGTTAGCCATCATGAAGGCTAAACATTTATTTACATAAAATCCTGTAATGAGCAATTAGAACATGTCTGTCAGCTAAGCCAGGACAAATGCTGCAAAACATTATCCACAGAATACAACGTATTAATTTACGAAATAGGCTATAATAGCTTTTTTTTTTTTTGAGACGGAGTCTTGCTCTGTCACCAGGCTGGAGTGCAGTGGCGCAATCTCGGCTCACTGCAACCTCCGCCTCCTGGGTTCAAGCGATTCTCTGCCTCAGCCTCCCGGAGTAGCTGGGACCACAGGCGTGTGCTACCACGCCCGGCTTTTTTGTATTTTTAGTAGAGATGGGGTTTCACCGTGTTGGCCAGGATGGTCTCAATATAATAGCTTTTATCATGCAAACCTTCTATTTATTTATAAAAAGTTAAATTAGTCCGACCATGATGGAGTAACTTGAGACTAGCCCTTCCACCAAAACTACTCAAAAACTGGACAAGATACATGAAACAAGCTTTTCTAGGACGCTGGACAATAGACAGCACCGAATTGCAATCCCTAGAGAAGACAAGCAAATTACCTGAGCCCTATGACTGTCCAGGCCTTGTATTTTGAGGCACTTTCCGGACCCCAGCCAGCAAGGGAGAAACTGAGAATCTACGCAAGATGGAAACCCAATCAGCAACTTAAATAAGTTTCACAAGGGTGAAGCAGCTGAAATTTGTAAGACACTATTACATCTTTACTAAACTAGCCGCATGTGCATTAGGTGAGATTTCACGAGGGTGGGCAAGGAACAATCATTGGGTAATAAGCAACTACTGGGAACTATAAACACAACTACCAGATTTTACACAGGCATTCTCCTTCTGACTAACCAGAGTAAAGAGACCTTATTAAACTCGAGGCATTCAGCTGAAACCTTAAAAACATGGCTAAACTAGCCCTAAGGCAAAGGCTCCCCCCCTCTAAGCCCACCCTAACAAAGCTTTAAATAAAAAGCCTTGAAGAATTCACATAAATAAAAAGAAATTTCCTTTTCAAACGATAATTGACTGCTTAAAGGAGATATAATAACATTGAATTATGTTTTTTTAACATATCCAAAAGTAAAATGTATGACAATAGCAAAAAGAACAGAAGATGGGAAAATGGAGACATATCACCATAGGGTCCTTATACATTAAGTGGTATATAATTTGAAGGTACAATGTGATAAGTTAAAGGTACCTACTCCACTGTACAGTAGCCACAGAAAAAAATAAAATAAGTAAGTATATGTCCACTAAAAGATGAGATAAGAGATGAAATATTACGAATCCTTCATTCAAAAAATGACAGGAAAGAAAGAATAGATGGGATGAATAGAAAACAAATGGCAAAATGGTAGACTTAAACCTAACCATACAGATACTCAAACTCAGAGTAAATGGACCATTTAATAACAACAATTAAAAGGAGACTGTTGGCCAGGCGCGGTGGCTCACACTTGTAATCCTAGTACTTTGGGAGGCCGAGGTGGGTGGATCACCTGAGATCAGGAGTTTGATACCAGCTTTGCCAACATGCTGAATCCCCTTCTCTACTAAATTTACAAAAATTAGCCAGGCATGGTGGAGGGCGCCTGTAATCCCAGCTACTTGGGAAGCTGAGGCAGAAGAATCACTTGCACCTGGGAGGCGGAGGTTGCAGTGAGGAGAGATCATGCCACTGCATTCCAGCCTGGGCGGCAGAGAAAGACTCTATTTAAATAAATAAATGGATGAATGAATGAATGAGGCTGTCAGCCTAAATAAAAATGTAAGACCTAACTATGTGCTAACTGTAAGAAAAGCATTGCAAATATATACACAGATTGACTGAAAGTAAAAGGATGGGAAAAAATACACTATGCAAATACTATGGTAAGAAAGCTACAACAGTTATATTCATGTTAAAGTAGCCTAGGGGATGGCAAATAATATCAAGATAAAGTGGGACCAGTCATTATAAAAGACTGAATTTACTGAGAAGACATAACAATCCTAAATATGAATGTACCTAAAAACAGAACTTCAAAATATACGAGGCAAAACTGGCAAAACCAAATCTTTGTCTTTTCAAAGACACAAAACATTCACCACAATAGACCATATGCCTTACCACAAATCTTAAATTCTGAAATGCTGAAAAAGACTGAAATCCTATAGAGTATGTTCTCTGACCACATGGAATTAAATTAGTAACAAAAAGTATCTACAGGAAATTAAACATCACACTTTTATAATCCATAGGCCAAAAAAGACATTAAAAGAGAAACTAGAAAATATTCAGACTGAAAGGTAGTACACAATATGTCATTTTGTGAGCTGCAATTAAAGCACTGCTCAAAGGAAAACTCAGATATTCACAGTATAAACAAAAAGACAAGCCTATACTTACCTCCCTCAGTATTCAATTTGAAGTGTTTCACAGACCTAAATGTCAAACAAAGCTATAAACTTCCAGAATAAAATTTAAGAAAATATTAGTGACCTTAGGTTTAGAGACAATTCCTTAGACAGGCTATAAAGACCATTAACTCAAAAAGAAAAAAAAGTAGACTACATAAAAATTAAGTTTTTGCTCTCTGAAAAACACTGTTAAGAATGAAAAGGCAAGCCACAAACTACAAGAACATATTTGCAAAACATGTAATTTTCAAAACCTGTTATAAAGGACTCATATTCAGAATACATAAAGAACTCAGAATTTAACAATAAACAAAAAACAACCTAATATTTTTAATGAGCAAAAGATCTGAACAGACACTTCACCAAAGATATATAAGTGGCAAATAAGCACATGAAAAGATAATCATCATTAATCATCTGAAAATTACAAACTAAAACCATGATGATGTATCACTACTGACCCACTAGAATGATTTAAGTTAGTAAGACTGACAATAACAAACATCAACAAGGACTTGGAGCCCGGAATTCTCATGCATTGCCAGTGGAATGCAAAATAGGAAGTTTCTTTAAAAACTATAAACATACTCTACAATCCTGCAATTTCTACTCCTGAATTTTTAACCAAGAGAAATGAAAATATATGTCCATACAAAGATCTATGTTGCAAATATTCGGAGGAGCTTTAGTCATAATAGCCAAAAACTGGGCCAGCGCGGTGGCTCACGCCTGTAATCCCAGCACTTTGGGAGGCCCAAGAGGGCGGATCAAGAGATCAAGACCATCCTGGCTAACACGGTGAAACCCCATCTCTACTAAAAATACAAAAAATTAGCCGAGCATGGTGGCATGCACCTGTAGTCCCAGCTACTCAGGAAGATGAGGCAGGAGAATCACTTGAACCCGGGAGGTGGAGGTTGCAGTTAGCCAGAATCATGCCACTGCACTCCAGCATGGGCAACAGAGTGAGACTCTATCTCAAAAAAAAGCCAAAAACTAGAAACAACCCCAATATCCATTAACCAGTCAATAAAGGAATGATGGAATATCCATTCGATGGACTACTACTTAGCAATTAAATGAAATAACTACTACTTTTAACAACATGGATGAATCTCAAAGTATTATGCTAAAATGAAAGAGGAGAGGCACAAAATAGTACATCCTGTATGATTTCATTTACATTACATCCTAGAAAAAGGGCAAATTTTGTGCAAATAATACCTCTCTAAGGCTGATTTTTTAAATCACGTGGCAGCAAAAAAATCAAAGGTATACATATGTGCTCTGGGTAAGACAAGTATTTTTCCTAAATCTAAGTTATAGTAGAGCTCTGAGAAGTTAATGACTTGCCCCAAATTAGTAACTAGTGGAAACATGTTTTGGGATATACATCACTTTACTGTAAATATAAACTTGGAATGTAAGCTTTAGGGATGACCAAGAAGATCTGTGTAACTAAGACCCTTTGTTTTCTTACTTACTTACTTACTTATTTATTTATTTATTTATTTATTTATTTTGAGACAGGGGTCTCGCTTTACCCAGGATAGAGTACAGTGCTGCAATCATGGCTCACTGTTGCCTTGATGTCCTGGGCTCAAGCAATTCTTCCACCTCAGCTTCCTGAGTAGCTGGAACTACAGGTGAGCACCACCACAGCTGGATAATTTTTTTTTTTTTTTTTTTGGTAGAGATAGGGGTCTCACTATGTTGCCCAGGCTGATCTCAAACTCTAAGCTTCAAGCAATTCTCTTGCCTCAGCCTCCCAGAATGGTGAGATTACAGGTATGAGCCACTGTGCCTGGCCAACTAAGACCCTTTCGATGGAGCTCCAGAACTATGTTTAGCTCAGAGTTAAGTATTTAAGGAAGTTTCAATTTACATAGGCAAGCCAGCTAAAACAGTTTAGGCCAAATGTTGGATGATGTAGCACAGACATCTCAAACACTTAGCTTACCACAATCTTGGCCAATGGTCAAGTTTATTTGGGACTGGAATATTTAAAAGTCCTTCATATTCCCTGCAGCTCCTACACATTAATCCTATTAAACAAAGACTTCCAATTCTGAAACTTTTAGGTACTCACCTTTCATTCTCACCTAATGTGTCACCTCCAGGCAATTGGGGTGGTAAAGAACCGGATTTTGAAAGGCAACATAATGACAACAGCTTATTAAAAAGCAAGACAAGGCAAGGCCAGGCTTGGTGGCTCATGCCTGCAATCCTAGCACTTTGAGAGACTGACTCAGGAGGATCCCTTGAGCCCAGGAGTTCTAGACCAGCGTGGGCAACATAGCAAGACCCTGTCTCTACTAAAAATTTAAAAATTAGCCAGGCACAGTGGCACACACGTATAATCCCAGCTACTTGGGAGGATGAAGCAGAAGGATTCTTTGAGCCCAGGAGTTTGAGACGGCAGTGAGCTATGATCATGCCACTAACACTCCAGCATGGGTGACAAAGCAAGACCTCGTTATTCATTTCTTCCTTCATTCATTCATAAACATAAATAACAAAAAGACAAGAAAACTGCTCTTAATACCTAATTAACCACATTAATTTTAACCTTAGCATAAAGAAAACAAATTAAGACTTTTCGTCATCTCTACCGTCAATTCATTTTGCACAAGTGGGCAATCCATGGAACCTAAAGAAATTACTACAAGTTCACTAACGCTTACTACACAGACCTCACCTCTTCATTTCCTCTTGTCTGTCTTTCCACCCAGTGTTTCTCCCCCTTTTTGACTCTTTTATATGGTTATTATAGCTACTTTGTAATCCTAGCACTTTGGGAGGCCTAGGTGGGTGGATCACCTGAGGTCAGGAGTTCAAGACCAGCCTAGCCATCATGGTGAAACCCCATCTTAAAAAAAAAAAAAAAAAAAGAAAGAAAGAAAACAATAAAGAGGATATGTATGCCTAATCAGTGAAAGTACTGACTTTATGTCTTTACCATTGTATTTATCATGGTGATAAGCTCTTTAAGGAAAACTTCTACACTGTGTAAGTGTAAATAATGAGGAAGGAATACTGATTCATTATGTATCAATTATAAACCCTTTTCCCTCTAAGCCATTGATAAATGGAAGATACTTTACTATTTTCATGCCACTGATTCTGAATATTATCTCATATACAAACTAAGTGTACCTATGTATATTAATATTTACCCTGAGATTAAAGTCCAAAGCATTTTTAAATACTTAGCCCACTGGAGAAATGGTCAGACTAATATTAAATATACTGGTCAAAATTCTCAGTTGTAAGTAAAAAAAAACCCAAATCAAGCTAATTTAAACAAAATTTAAAAAAAAAATTTTTTTTTTCAGTCTCACTCTGTCACCCAGGCTAGAGTACAGTAGCGTGATCATGGCTCACTATAACCTTCACCTTCCATCCTC
The DNA here is from genome assembly GCA_036589455.1 of Ateles fusciceps. Taxonomy (NCBI): domain Eukaryota; kingdom Metazoa; phylum Chordata; class Mammalia; order Primates; family Atelidae; genus Ateles; species Ateles fusciceps. The sequence goes on from JAZHEH010000882.1 coordinate 10,839,258, forward strand.
AAGGGATCCTCCCATGTCATCATCCCACGTATCTGGGACCACAGGCGTGTGCTTCCAAATCTGGCTAATTTTTTTATTTTTTGTACAGACAAGTCTCCCTATGTTGCCTACGCTGGTCTCCCAACTCCTGGGCTCAAGCAATCCCCTTCTTGCTTCAGCCTCCCAAAGTGCTGTGATTACAGGTGTGAGCCACCACACCCAGCCCAAAAATCAGAATTTGTTGGCTCACAAGATAATGAGATGGTGCATAGAAACAAAGAAAAAAACTTCAAAACCAGGGCCTCAAACGCTCAGTGCTATAAGATCCATCTCTATCTCATGCTCCTCTTTACTTGTTTGGCCTCATTCTGGCTTCATTCTCTTCCACTGCAGGCAGACCTCCTGCCTGGGGTGGGGCAGATCCGTCTCAGCTTCACAAGTCCAGAGAAAACTTTCTCCTGTCATTTGTATACCAATACCTATGAAAAATGCCTACTGTCAAATTACCAATCTGTAGTGCCAATCAGTACTATAGTACAAGGGGGATAGTTATAAAATTCCCTGGGCCTGGTACACATGTTCAACCCTGAAGCTGCCAGAAAATGAATATCCTACTGAGGGATCTAACAAACTAAAAGTAATGATTTGCCACTATCTACAAGTTAACTTATTTTATTCAATGAATAAAATGCCAGGATCTCAAAAACAAGAAATCCACTGAATGCTCTATTCCTTTTACAAGTATAATTAAGTGTTGAAATTAGATCCCTAATGTCCAAAAAAATATGATTTAAGGATACAACTTAGGAATTATCAATAATCCTACTAAATATTAAAATTAAGAAAATCTAACCCCTGACACTGAACCACTAACTTACAATTACAGAAAGTCCTGTCACACATGCTCTGGTTTCTCTTCATAACAAATCTTTTTGCCTTTTATTAAAGATTTCCATGGAGAGTTAACAGTTGTGAATTGGTGACCAAATTTTTTGAGGCCTTCTTAGGCAGGGCTAAATATAAGAAAGAAAACAAAAGTCTTGGCTGGGCACAGTGGCTCATGCCTGTAATCCCAGCACTTTGAGAGGCCATGGTGAAACCCCGTCTTTACTAAAAATACAAAAAATTAGCTGGGTGTGGCGGCACGTGCCTGTAATCCCAACTATTCAGGAGGCCAAGGCAAGAGAATCGCTTGAACCCAGGAGGTAGAGGTTGCAATGAGCCAAGATCATGTCACTGGACTCCAGCCTGGCAACAGAGCAAGATTCCATCTCAAAAAAAAAAAAGTCTTAACGGGGGGGGGGGGGAGTTAATTTAATAGGCTTATACATATGACAGTTTAGCAAGAAAGAGGGCAATCTCATTCTAAAAATTTACTCAATAACAGAACAAATCTGAAACTAAAGTGTGAGACTCCTACTGTTGGTTATCATATAGTCGCCACAGTAATGGCTAAAATTTATACGGCACTCACAGAGCTAACTATCCTTGAAAAAATGCTTCTTTTCTCAAGAGGTTTAAGTGGAAAGGAATATGAAATTTCTTAATCTATGTATGTTCTAAATTACTTTGTTTCAGGAATAATCATTCTGAAACAACTGACTGTTAAATAAAAACCAGCAACCCCCAAAACTGCTGACACATCACTTAGTTTAACTGATCAGTTTGCTACCAACTACAGTGTTTACCTTTACAGTAACACTTGTAGTCCCATAGAAGCTGTTTTGTTCTACATAACTGCACTAGATTTGGATGTACATTCGGAATTTAATTTAAATGATGACCTACATTCAGTGGTGTGTGGGTACCTATAAAACACAGAAAAAGGCCTACTTTCTACTAACTTCTTTTAAGCTCAATCTGAGGCAAGAAAATGATACTCTGTTTTTAACAAGTAACAAATTTATGTTTATAATAAAGAATTACATACAAGGTGATATTTATTATTCCTTAATACAAAGTTCTGTGACATGCTTAGAGACTTACCGATTATGAAAAAATTATAAAGATGAAGAGATACAAATAATGGAGGGGAGAAGTCCAGGTCCTTGCTTATAATTTTAACAGCCAACATGTACAGAGTACTCTAGGTGCTTCACCATTTATTAGTCATTAATCTTACAACAACTCTACAAAGTAGGTAATATTATTATCCTCATTTTATAAAGAGGGAAACTAAGGAGCAGAGAAATAAGGTAACTTGCCCAAGTCATAAAGCTAGCTAGTAAATAATTTACAGATGCAAGTTTAAATCACATAAGAAATTAAGTAGGAACAACACATATACAGCAAATGCAAAAACACGAGAACAGTCAAAGCACTCAATCTCAAAAACGCAGAAAAGCAATATAAATTAAGAAACTAATTTTTTTTTTCTCTCAGTACAATGAAACCAGGTCTACATTCTTGGGGGTGGGCCACTAGGGCAGATAATCTGTGTCTCAAATTATACAAAAATCTCAAAAAAAGTAACATATTTCTTGTGGGCCGGGCACAGTAAGGCCAGGAGTTTAGACCAGATTGGGCAATACAGCAATACCCAGTCTCTACAAGAAAAAAAAAAATTAGCTGAGTATGGTGGAGGCTAAATTGGGAAGATGGCTTGAGCCTGGGAGGAATGTGGGAGCCTGGAAGGTTGAAGCTGCAGTAAGCCATGACTGTGCCATTGCACTCCAGCCTGGGCAACAAGGTGAGAACTTGTCTCAAAAAAAAAAAGAAAAGAAAATTAACACATTTCTTAAATAAATAAAAGTACTCAACTTTTGGGAAGCATATTCTGGAGAAAACGTGTATTAAATGAATGACAGCACTTTGGAAACTAACTTTTCATTCCTAAATATGCTTTAAAGAATACAGCAAATGGCCGGACGCGGGCGGCTCATGCCTGTAATCCTAGCACTTTGGGAGGCTGAGGTGGGTGGATCACCTGAGGTCAGGAGTTCAAGACCAGCCTGGCCATCATGGTGAAACTCCATCTTTAAAAAAAAATAAAAATAAAAATACAGCAAATGGCTAAAAACAATCCTCCATAATGTTATGTTTAGTACTTTTTACTGAGAAATACAAAGTTCTACAATAATCAAAATGAGTCAATCTATCACAGTGGTATATACAGTCACTTAGCCGTATCTCTGAAAAACATTTTCAGATTATGTAGATGTTTTATCTCTCAGATAACCTTCAACATGAAAAACGCATTTTCCTGCTATTTCCACAAAGGGCCAACAATTAAAGTAATTTGTGGTACTGATTAAAGAAGATTAATTTGCCACCTAGAACAACTTAAAGCTATGAAATTCAATTTAGAAACAGAGCTGCAATTACTCTAATCCACCAAAACAATCAAGAGTTACTATCTCTTTCAGAGTACTGAAGCAAGTCTACTTTCATTCTATTTTTACTCCTAAAGTGTGCAATGCTAGTAGGCAAAAGGTCTGTTCCTCAAAACTGAGCTCATTCTGGTCTTGCTTTGGTTTCTTCTGGTCTGTTCTAGTAGGAAGCAGTAGCTACAGTGTGTGAGACGAACATGATACTTGTGCTTACTATGTATATTCCCTTACCTCTAGAAAACTGATATGGCATTGAGCTTCTTGAGTTAACCCTTAATTCACTCACTATAAGGCTATTCTCATCCAGGTCCATAGAAGGAAAGCTCCCACCACGGTTACTGAATCCTCAACTTGTTCCCCACCCCCAAGTTTTACAAGGTTGTTAGGGAAAAAAAAAAAATCTTACTTGCATCCAACTATGGAAGTTCTTCCTACCTATATACCATTACTCCTAGGAGGTACAAGCAAGATCTCTTCTTGATTTCTTGGCTGCCTTTTACTGATGTAATCATAGCATGAAGCTTTGAAATGTGAGATCCTGAGACCGGTCGCTCCTTTCAAAGTGTCTATCATTACTCCTTAGTGAGTCAGCTTCTGGACTGCTGCCAGTGTGCTCTTTGTTGGCTTTATCATGAAACCATATTCCTGTAGAGCTGGAATGGTGACCAAAACACTGCATTTCAAAAGACTCCCTCAAAGTGTGTATCAAAAAAAAGATACAGATACATATCCAAGCAAGCCATTCACTTGTTTCAGTAAGAGAGGGAATGAATAATACAAAGGAGGTTAAGTAGTTATGTTAAAAGATTCTCTTATATGCAAGTATCCAAAAATATCCTGTAAAATTACCTGATAATTTTCTTTGAGTAGATTTTATGCAAATGGGTACTTTAAAAATATTTTATGCCCTTGAGGAAAGAAAACTCAACTTTTCTGTCTCAGGTAAGAACTCTGAGGTAAAAGCTTGAGATACTCGAGGATCCCCCGGAAGGTCCATCAACTATCACTGAAGGGGGAAAATATCTACTCTTTAGTAAGTGCCTTTAGTAATGAGTTTTAGAGAAATCCATCAATAAAAAATTTTATAATTTTTAGGGTTTTTTTTTTGTGACCAAGTCTCGCTCTGTAAGCCAGGCTGGAGGGCAGTGGCACAATCTCAGCTCACTGCACCTCCGCTTCCTGGGTTTAAGCAATTCTCCTGCCTCACTCAGCTCCCCAAGTACTGGGATTACAGGTGCATGCCACCATGCCCGGCTAATTTTTGTGTTTTTAGTAGAGATGAGTTTTCACCATGTTGGCCAGGCTGGTCTCAAACTCCTGGCCTCAAGTGATCCACCCACCTCTGTCTCCCAAAGTGCTGGGATTACAGGTATGAGCCACCATACTGGCCAAATTTTTAATTTTTATAAGGTGAAACAATGTTGAGAATGGGGAAAGGGGGGAGTGGATGTAGGGCAACTCAAACTCCTAGCACTGAATACAATAATGGAGAGTAATAATGCTTTCAGGGTATAAAAAGTGAGACAGGCCAGGCGTGATGACTAACGCCTGTAATCCCAGCACTTCAGGAGGCTGAGGGAGACGGATCACTTGAGGTCAGGAGTTCAAGACCAGCCTGGTCAATGTGGTGAAACCCCATCTCTACCAAAAATACAAAAGTTAGCTGGGCATGGTGGCAGGCACCTGTAATCCCAGCTACTAGGGAGGCTGAGGCAGGAGAATCGCTTGAACCCGGGAGGCAGAGGTTGCAGTGAGCCAAGATTTCATCACTGTACTCCAGCCTGGTCAACAAAGAAAGACTCTGTCTCAAAATAAATAATTAATACATAAAAGTGAGACAAATATATTCATGTATGGTACTGGTCTCTAGAAGACACACAGTTTTTCCTATAAACTTTAAAAATAAATTTGGCACAGTGGTACGCAATCACACCTAGTCCCAGCTACCTTCGAGGCTGAGATGGGAGGACTGCTTGATCCAAGGAGTTAACAGCCAGCCTAGAAAACACAGTGAGAACCCCATCTCAAAAACAAAACAAAAAAATGTCTTCCTGAGCAAATGCTCCGGATGAATCTAGACTTTCAGATGCTCAGAATTTGCTTGACATTTGTCAGTAAAAGGATATGTAATGACTTTGAAAAAAGCTAATATATAACAGCTAACATATAACAGGGTTAACAGGTTTAAGAAACTTGCCATAATTTAAAATATGCTTTTGCAAGTGTTTAGTGAACAAATTTAAAATATGCACCAAAACCCTTAAAATTGTTTTAATATCCAAAAGGGAGAAAGCTGTAAAAGTACAATAAAAGATGCAGTTCAAAAACGCTGAATACATGAAATACATAATTCCACACAGCAGCTATTAAAGACAAGATATTCCCCAATAAGTAAATTAAAACAACTTCATTTAATTTAGAATGCTTGAAAGAACATTACCTTATACCAAGGAGATACCTTATCCAAAGGAAAGGATTCAAGCACCAAATGATATAACCCTGTAACTTATACTTCTGAATTCCCTAGCCCTTAAGACTTACACACATGGTAAAAGGGCTCAACTATGAAATTTTATCAACTATGAAATTTTCATAGTATCAACTACTATGTATCAACTATGATACAAGTATCAACTATGAAATTTCAAGCAGAGGGACCACTGTTTTATTTACACAGTTGTCCTTTGAACAACAGGGGTTTGAACTGCACAGGTCCAGTCATGTGCGGATTTCTTTTAACCATTTTCTTTTATGTGGATGGAAAAAGTATTCTCAAGATGTGAAACCCACATATACAGCAGGCCAAGGGCTGGCTCTTCACATAGGCAGGTTCCACAGGGGCAACTGGGGGACTTAAGTATGCCCAGATTTTGGTATACAGGGGTCCTGAAACCCATCCCCCCAAATATACCAAGGATCTACTGTACTAGGATACATGCTGATTTTCTGTATTACTCTCTGTATAATCACTAAAAATGAAAAATGTAAAGCTTCTTACTCCATTCTGACGTAACAATAGCTCTAAGAACCATAAGAGAGGATAGCACATTGGTATGTTTAAATCTTGTTAGAATGTAAATTTCCACATGCCATGTATGATGATTGATTAAAAAGTTTTCCTTCAACACTAGCCCTACTCAACCCTGTCCTAAAGCTCCAACTGCCTAACATACTTGTAACTTAATTGTCTAACTGCTTCCTTGTTTAGAACCAAGGCACACACACGCATATACCCCTCTCAACATTGTCCAACTTCCTGCTAAAAACAACTCCCCTTGCTACTTATTTTATCATCTTTGAATATTTTGGCTTCTTACATTTACTGTCTTTCAAGTCTTAACACAGATCCTCAGGGCAAAGAGGATGGTAACTGTTGTGTTGTTATCACTGTAATAACAGCAGCAACAACCACAATTAGCAAAAATGGTGTGCAATTGGTTATCTAATATTATAAGCACTTGCTGAATTCTCACAAGAGCCCTAAGAGTAAGTATTATTGTTAGCCCCATTTGAAGCCCAAGACTCAGAGTAGTTAAAGAACTTGCCCAAGATCACAGAGAGGTAAGTGGCAGAACCACAGTTCAAATCCAAGCCTGAGCTCTTATTCACCATAGTAAACTGCAGTAGTGGAAACAGCATCCAACTTGATGTCTGGAGTCAAGTACTATTTCAGCTACTCACTAGCAGTGCAACCTCAGATAAGTCCTGACAGATATGAAACACAATTTACTTACTTGTAAAGTAGGAGTAACAATATAGCCTGCTGTGCCTACTTCACAAGGTAGCAATGAAGATTAAGTGTGCAACTGATAAAGCTAATTAAAATTCTATTTGTATTACCAATCCCACAGCTGCTACCTCCATACTCCCATGGTGTTAATTTTGGCAGCCCTATCCTGGAATTCTAGACTTGGATCACCAACACTGCTGTTATGGTTAAAGGAAAGAGCTATATAGGTCTTGTCCATATCAGGCAGCCACATATAGAAGATCAACTTGTTAACCTGCAATCCCCATTACTGGCAAGACTGGGCAGGTATTTCCAGGCAGGTATTTAAATGTGAAATAGCCAAAAATAATGATAGCCTACAAATGAGATACCTGTTCACCAAATGACCATATTTCAAGTGTAATATCCCTTGGTTTCAAACACAATGTTCAGTTTTCTGAATATTCAACCTCAGAAGAAACTTATATTAATGAGAAAAGCTCTGTAGTTCTAGTACCTCTGTATACCTAGCACCTCAATTATATAATACATTTAAACTGAGGGCTTAAACTAAGATTACAGATTACACAAAAGAAATGACTGGGCAAGGTGGCTCACGCCTTTAATCCCAGCACATTGGGAGACTGAGGCAGGTGGATCTCTTGAGCCCAAGAGTTCAAGACCAGCCTGGGAAACATGACAAAACCCCATCTCCACAAAAAAAATATATATATTAGCCAGGTGAGGTGGCACGTTCCTATAGTGTCCCAGATACCCAGGAGGCTAAGTTGGGAGGATTACCTGAGCCCAGGAGGTTGAGGTTGCAGTGAGCCATGATTTGCACCACTGCACTCCAGTCTGGGTGACAGAGTAAGACCCTGTCTCAAAAAAACAAAAAAAAAAGAAAGAAAGAAAGAAAATCAAAAACACTACTATTCTCTGAAACGTCAAACCACCTTATGGCCTCTGTAGTCCTCAGGGTTAGAATTGGAACCTCAAAAAATTAACTTGTAAAAATTGTCTACAATCTCTTTCTTTTCTTTTGAGATGAAGTCTCACTCTGTCACCCAGGCTGGAGTGCACTGGCACAATCTCAGCTCACTACAGCCTCCACCTCCTGAGTTCAAGTAATTCTCATGCCTCAGCTTCCAAGTAGCTAGGATTACAAGCACATGACATCACACCCAGATTTTTGTGTTTTTAGTAGAGACAGGTTTTCACCATGTTGCCCAGGCTGGCCTCGAACTCCTGACCTCAAGTGATCTGCCCTCCTCGGTCTCCCAAAGTGCTGGGATTACAGGCATGAGCCACCTCAAACCGCCTGCAATCTCTTTTCTAAGGTAAAAAAAAGTCTCATCTATTTCTCTTGGCCTCATATTGCTGCAAAAAGAAAGCTCACTACCACAACAAAGAAGATAATTTATTCAAGTAGCTAATCAACCTAAGTTTTATGTCCTGTTCACATGAAACTCTGGTTATCAATATTAATACCTCCAGCCATCTTGGGAGAGGGGGGAGAGGAGAAAAAAAGGAACTCTGTAATGCTAAAATTTTTTCCTAATATGTTTTACTTATGAAATTTCATAACCAATTACATAACCATTCTATTACTTGGAGAAACAAAAAAGTCAATGATTCACAATTCAAAAGCTACTAAAAACATAAAATATAAAATTATGCACTAAGGAGTTTTATATATAAATTTAGCCATTAAGTATGTGTGCATACTTCTTTAATTTAAAAAAATTCTAATGACTTACAGTTTATACTACAAGACTATACAAACAGATTAGTCTCATTCCAGAGTACACTTTTCTGGGGATGAAGTTTACTAAGCAATTTACAACGTTCTGTGAAAATCACCAGCTTTTCAGGTTCTGTAGTAAAGTTATAAAACTTCTAGGCACCATATTTTTTTAAACCATATAAAAAATACATGGGCACGTGTGTATGTATGTACATATGAATGCTTTTATGGCAGTTTTATTTATAATTACCAAAAACTGGAAACAACCACATGAACTGGGGAATGAATACAGAAACTGTTGTATATCCATACACTGGAATACCACTAAGCAACAAAAAGTAATTACTGACACATGAAAACATGGATGAATCTCAAAATACATTAGGTTATATAACAGACGTCAGTCTCAGTAGGCCACATACTGAGCCAAGCAGGAGGATCCCTTGAGATGAGGAGCTTGAGGCCAGCATAGGCAATAAAACAAGACCTCCCATTTCTATTAAACAAACAAAAATTAGAACAAAAAGGCTAAATACTACGTGATTTCATTTACATGGAATTCCAAAAAAAAAAAAAGACAAAAAAAAAACAGAGAAAATACAGATCAGTGGTTGCCAGAGACTAAAGGTAAAGAAATGGGCTGACTATAGAAAGGGTCATGAGGAAATTTTTTTGAGGAACTACTCTATATCTTAATCTTCACAGTGGTTGCACAACTAGAAGTGTTTCCCAACCTCACAGAACCATACTCAAATATACCTTAACAAAAATAATTTTCAACCATACATGATAGAATATTGCTCTAATATCAAGAACAAATAGATGCTGCTTAAACCACTGATGCCTTGGTCCGATCTGCCTCCAAGTTTGAAAACTCCCTTCCATTAACATTTTGCCTAAAAATTAAACAGTATTTATAAATTAGTCACAAAATCCTTTAAGATTAAAATGCACATATATTTTTAAAGAAAACTACCTAGTGCTTGCATCCAAGTCATTTTTGGAGAAAATAACCTTTGTTAAGAAGGGAATAAAATCCAAGTAATAAATACTGACATCAATCTTTTCCAGAATCATGATGGTCAAAACAAATGAGACTCTTCTCCTAATTTTGGTCCAAAATACCAACATTTTTACTGCAAAAACTCTCTAACAGATTATTATAAAATCTTAACATTTGCCTAAAAGTCTTTAAGTGCTTTCACTTAACTAGGCAGTATAAACAAAAAAGAGCACAAGCTTAAGCCGGACACAATGGCTCACACCTGTAATCTCAGCATTTCTGGAGGCCAAGGTGGGCAAATTACTTGAACCCAGCAGTTTAAGACCAGTCTGGGCAATGTGGCAAAACTCCATCTCTTCAAAATACACAAAAAAATTAGCAGGGTGTGGTGGCACATACCTGCAGTCCCAGCTACCTGGCGGAATGAAGCAGGAGGATGGTTTGAACCTTGGAAGCAGAGGCTGCAGTGAGCCAAGATCATGCCACTCACTCCAGCCTGGGTGAGACCAGAGTGAGACCCTTTCTCAAAAAAAAATTTTTTTTAAAGCACAGGCTCAAGATCTCAACCCACCTAGGCAAGTTATTTAACCTGATTTTGCCTCAATTGTCTCATCAGCAAAACTGGAATAATTTCACCACCCTCTGGGAATAGTCCTAGACTATCAAATGAGTTAATACATATATTTTAATAAATCACAGGGTAATAACTGGCATAGTTAATTAAGCCTCAGTATTAACCTAATATAAATAAATGATATCAATAATCACCAGCTATGTAGTCTTCATATACCACAATTCTGCTCTGTAAGGTAAATGCCCTAAATTCAATGGTCTAAATAAAGAGCTATCTAGTAACACTATTCAATATTCCTATTATTTTACCTGAATTGCACCTACCTAGTTCAGTTTGCAAAAGAGAGGTTAAGTATTATACCTCTTTTTTTTTAAAGAAAAAGAAAGAAAAGAAAAAAGAGAAAGAGAGAAAGAAGGAAGAAAAGAGAATGAAAGAAAGAGAAAAGAAGAAAAGAGGGAGAGAGAACGGGAATCTTGCTCTATTGCCCAGGCTAGAGTGCAGTCTAAAAATGGGTATTAAGTATTATACCTCTTATATAAAAAAATATGAGGTCTAAATAAGTTAAATGACTTGTCCAAAGAAACAGTAATGTGAAGGCAGAGCCAAGATGAGGATCTGATATTCTGAGATTCCTTAAAATGTTGTCCTCTCCAAAACTTTTAGCCCTCCACCAACTCCTTTCCTCCTAACAAAGATACAGGTATAATGCACCCAAAACACACTCCAATTTAATAATTTTAAAATTTCATTAAGCTATATATTTGATTTGTGCACTCTTCTGTATGTTTGTTTTATATCGTAATAGAAAGGCTAAATAGCTTATCACTAAGCGTATTCACATATGAAGTGAAGTAGTGGAAAAGTTACATCAAAAGCTAAAAGGAGACAAACCCAGTAGATTATGTTCTTTAAAATTCTGTGAGAGGCTAAAGTTTTTAACTGAGGTATAACATACATACAGAGAAGTGCACAATTCCTAAGTCTACTACTCAATGAGTCTCATAAGCAGAACACAACCATAAAATCATGACCCAGATCAAGACACAGAACATTACTGGCACAGCTACAATCTCCCTTGTCCTCACCACCAAAGATAACCATTATTCTGATTTCCATTCCCATCTGTTAGTTTTGTCTGTTTTTTAAGCTTTACAGAAATACAGTGCTCGCTTCAGCAGCAAATATACTAAAATTGGAACAACACAAGAAGATTAGCATGGTCCCTGCACAAGGATGACATGCAAATTGGTGAGGCTTTCCATCTTTTTTATTATTACAGTAGTCTGTATTATTTAATATCCAAAAAAAGATCAATATGAAAAATGGGATGAACTAATCAATAATGTGATTGAAGACAATAGCATTATTTGCCTGGGAAACTAAAGACAAAACAACTGGAAAATTATTTAAATTGTTGAAGGAGTCAATTTGCTGCTTATGGAATAAACATATACTGTAATCTCAATGACATATACTATATACTATAGAATTAAAATAACATTTCTGGCTGGGCACAGTGGCTCATGCCTGTAATCCCAGCACTCCGGGAGGCCAAAGTGGGAGTATCACTTGAGCTCAGGAGTTCAAGACCAGCAAGGGCAACATGGTGAAATTTCCAAAGAATAGGGCTAACTCCACATGTAGCATCTACATGTGGACAAGCATGAGTGTTTCCTGGTTAAATAACCTAAGTGTCATCTCCATGAATGTATGTATACAACTCTGTTGGACTGAAGGCTCCTCATCTCAACCCCACTGGAGATAAATGCTATAAATGTAAGTAATTCAAGAAAGTCTCATCCAAATTAACTCACATAGAACAAAAACAAAACAAGAAAAATTTGCCACATCAAGGAAATGTTATAAAGTGTGTAACTATTGTCTTTATCAGTGACTCACTGATAAAGACAATAGTTACACACTTTATAACGTTTCCACAGAAAGGGCCCAATTCTTCTCCACCACAACACCTGACCCCACATTGCACAACCAACACTTCAAAAGTTGAATGAACTGGGCTACGAAGTTTGCCTCATCCACCATATTCAACTGATCCTCGCCAACCGACTACCACTTTTCCAAGCATCTAGAAAAATTTTTGCAGGGAAAATGCTTCCACAACCAGCAGTACACACAAAATGCTTTCCAAGAGTTCATCGAATTCCAAAGCACAGATTTTTACACTACAGGAATAAACAAACTTATTTCTCGTTGGCAAAAATGTGTTGATTGTAATGGTTCCTATTTTGATTAATAAAGATGTGTTTGGGCCTAGTTTAAATAATTTAAAATTTGCAATCCAAAACCACGATTAATTTTGCACCAACCTAACGGTACCTACATTTATTACCTCAACTGCTCCTCAACTTTTTTTTTTTTTTTTTTTGAGATGAAGTCTCCCTCTGTCACCCAGGCTGGAGTGCAGTGGCACAATCTTGGCTCGCTGCAACCTCCGCCTCCTGGGTTCAAGCAATTCTCCTGCATCAGCCTCCTGAGTAGCTGGGATTACAGATGCTCTCCACCAAGCCCAGCTAATTTTTGTATTTTTAGTAGAGACAGGGTTTCACCATGTTGGCCAGGCTGGTCTCAAACCCCTGACCTCATTTGCCCACCTTGGCCTCCCAAAGTGCTGAGATTATAGGCGTGAGCTACCACGTCCGGCCTAATCTTACTTTTCTTTTTTTTTTAAGAGATGGGGTTTCATCATGTTGGCCAGGCTGGTCTCGAACTCCTGACCTTGAGATCTGCCCGCCTCAGCCTCCCAAAGTGCTGGGATTACAGGCGTGAGCCACCGCATCCAGCTATTCTTACTCTTTAACAGAATAAAGTAAAGCCAGATAATAACAAATGTCTTAACCCGGAAATCTAACCTTTTTGAATGATGTTCTCCATTCACAGAAGCATTTAATGCACTGTAAGTGTGCAGTAAACTAACAGCAAAAGCCAACAGGCTCTAATCACTTAAACTCTAGACTATATACGACATAGCTCTTCCTAAAATATCACCAGATGGGTATACAAACTTAGACTGGCTCAACTCCCAGCTGTATATTAACACCAAAACTCCAATGAGTCTATACTGTCATAATAAAAATCATTTGCCTAAATATCTTCCAATCCATATTAGATGTATTAATATAAACTATATCCCATCTGAGTTGCTACAACTCCACTTGATAGTTAAAACACACCACAACACACACACAGATACAGAACTTGGGAGTTTGAGCTGAGTGCTGTGTTTACAGAGTCCATACAAACTGATTTTTCTTAAGGTGTCTTTCATCATTCTCAATCAGCTTATAAACAGAAAAACTGGATGGCTAAGTCCTCTTGTGTTTAATTGTGATCAAATCCCAGAATGTCTTTAGTCATAGTGGAGTTCACAATGATAAAGTTCAAATGAGCTTACCTGCCCCATTCCTCCCATACTACTTCCTACAGCTGCCACTCCTCTTGAGAACTGGAGCCAGTTAACCAGCCACTTTCTCAATAGTGACTGTGACTTAAACCTTCACAAGACATCCAATGAAATATAAAGACTTTAAAAAATCAGTTTTCAGCTGAGCATGGTGGCTCACACCTATAATCCCAGCACTTTGGGAGGTCAAGTGATCACCTGAGGTCAGGGGTTCAAGACCAACCTGGCCAACATGGCAGAAACCCCATCTCTACTAAAAAAAAACACAAAAAAAATTAGCCAGCTGTGGTAGCTTGTGCCTGGAATCCCAGCTACTTGGAAGGCTGAATACGAGAATCACTTGAACCTGGGAGGCAGAGGCTGCAATGAGCTGAGATCGCACCACTGCACTCCGGCCTGGGTCACAGAGTGAGACTCCATCTTAAACAATAAAAAATAAAATAAAATACCAGTTTTTCCTACTTATAAAAGTAATACATGTTCATTTTAGAAAACTGAGAAACTATAAAAGAATAAGAAGCAAAAAAAGCACATTATCCCACCAAGAGAGAAATTAATCACTACTATTATTTCCATTCCTGGCCATCCAGGGTCTCCTCTATATATAAAAGTGTGTATTAATTCATTTACCAAACAGGATTTTAAGTACTGTAGAACAAGGGGGAAGTAGTCTACTAGTTTTTTGGAAGACTAATTTTCTTCAGTGTAAAGAAGTTACACTTACTGCTGAGTAAGTCAACCATATGTACAGGAAACTGAAGAGAATGACAAAGATGAGGGGAATCATACTTGCTCTTTTTCATTCACTCACAGCAAACGATGGAGTCCATGTTTTGGGAACCATTATGTATGCAAAGACCAACTAATAAGTACATTTTCTTTATAAATAGCAGCCCACTAAATAAACAAATACATATGCACAAATATGCATATACATATATACATACAAATATATATACAAATATACCATCTTGCCACAGGAGTTACACAAACAGTGAAAGGAATGACAAGAGTATTTGTTGTCACCATTAAAGTATCTTAAGAGAAAGTAAAGGGATATGTGAAAGGTTGATCTAAAATTGATGACTTCTTCCACAAAAATATTTTCTGTGCACATCAGCTGAAGGAACAATCTATGGAAAAATAAGTGTTGGTTTTATAATGCTATAACTTATTTATATATGTAAATAAATATGCAGGAGTTTAAAGAGTTAGTCTATAAATATTGATAGCTTACTCTGTACCAGGCACTGTATGAAGTGCTAGGGAGTAAGGGAGAGAACAGCCACCAGTCCCTACTTTTGCAGAATCTTCAGTCTATCTCTTTAAATATGATGTCAAACACTAGGCATGTGGCCTCAAGGCTGATTAAATGATGATCTCAAATCCTTGCGATGATCTAAGAAGACATATGTGAAAGTAGCTTATAAATCATGTTACCTAAGGTAAAAAGGGATATGTGGCCTTTTGTGCAAAGCACTGTATGCAGCAATCATCTTCGATATAAATTATCTCATTTCTTTTAAATGGCAAAAAAAAAAATCATTCAAGTCGCTTAATATAATCTCTTTTCACAGTCTCTAAGATTTTAATATTCTCTTTCTCTGTCAATGACCCATATGAAATAACTGAAATTAATTTCCCCCATAATGGGGGAGAAAAGACTCATTTTTTTCTAATACAAAAAGCCTTGTTTCCTAATTTCATAATTTATGGGGGTTGAGAAGCAGGCAGCCACAAATCAAAAGCAACTTATTCAAATTCAAGAAAAAATTATGTTTTAATCTAAGAATCATCATGGAAAGTTTGTTACAGGCTCAGGTTATTCCAAACAGAGTTAGTGACAGGTTAACTGTGTTACTTTGAGAGCAAAGGAGAGCAAGTAGCAATTATTCATCCCTTCACTCAGTCTCTCTAAGATCTAACCTCTTTAAAAACAGAGAGATATATATTACTGCCAAACTGCTTTCCAAAAAACGTAATTTTTTAAAATATGCTCTACACAATATCAATTATTCATATTGAAAAGAAATAGACTACATTGTTTCTTATCCTGTGTTTCACCCTATTCAAATTCAGCCACCTCAACTATGCAAAAAGTATCAAATGTATTTTTGCCCTTATTGCAGATATTGCAAATCTGACTCTCAAGAGCATGGAACTTTTCTTTTTTTTTTTTGAGATGGAGTCTCACTCTGTCAACCAGGCTGGAATGCAGTGGCATGATCTTGGCTCACTGCAACCTCCGTCTCCCGGGTTCAAGCAATTATCCTGCCTCAGCCTCCCAAGTAGCTGGGAATGCAGGTGCGTGCCACCATGCCCAGCCAATTTTTTTGTATTTTTTTTTTTTGTTTTTGAGTTGGGGGTTTCTCCATGTTGGTCAGGCTGGTCTCAAACTCCCCCTGCTACGGCCTCCCAAAGTGCTGGGATTACAGGTGTGAGCCACCACACCTGGCCAATTTTTTGTATTTTAGTTTCACCATGTTAGCCAGGATAGTCTCGATCTCCTGACCTCGTGATCCACCCACCTCAGCCTCCCAAAGTGCATGAGTCACCCTACCCAGCCTAGCATGGGACAGTTTAAAGGCATTCATAATCCAACTAAACTGGGTCATCTGCAAAACTAGTGAAATGCCCAAAAACAAGCATCTATAAATGCCCAATATTAAACCTTAAGAGTCTAAAGCAGTAGCATCCAAAGCAAGTATAACATACCTGCAGGAGACCGGGCACAGTGGCTCACAACTGTAATCCCAGCACTTTGGGAGGCCGATGCAGGCAGATCACTTGAGGCCAGGAGTTCCAGACCAGCCTGGCCAACGTGGCAAAATCCCGTATCTACTAAAAAAATACAAAAATTAGCCAGGTATGGTGGCACACACCTGTAATCCCAACTACCTGAGTGGCTGAGGCACAAGAATCACATGAACCCAGGAGATGGAGGTTGCAGTGAGCCAAGATTGCACCACTGCACTTCAGCTGGGTAACAGAGCAAGACTCTTGTCTCGAAAATATATATACATTATATACACACACACACACACACACACACACATGCACGCACACCTCCAGGAGTACCCAAGATGCCCCAGGATAAAAAAGGAAAATATCTGAACTTCATTTTTAATTATCATCCTTGTTAATTTTTTGTTTGCATTTTATAAAGTCCACAATAATCAGTTACTATGTTTATTCTTTGCAAATTAAATACCTAAGGATTAAGAATTAATGTTCAAAAGGCTGGGTGCAGTGGCTCATGCCTGTAATCCCAGCACTTTGGGAGGCCAAGGCGGGCAGATCACAAGGTCAGGAGTCCGACACCAGCCTGGCCAAGATGGTAAAACCCCGTCTCTACTAAAAATACAAAAAAAATTAGCTGGGCATGGTGGCACGCACCTGTAGTCCCAGCTACTCGGGTGAGGCAGAAGAATCGCCTGAACCCAGGAGGCAGAGGCTGCAGTGAGCCAAGATCGAACCACTGCACTCCAGCCTGGGCAACAAAGTGAGACTCTGTCTCAAAAAAAGACAAAAAAAAAAAAAATTGATGCTCAATTTTTTTCTTTTTCTCTTTATTCAAAGCAACAACATGAAGTGGTATCAATTTTTTTCCTGACTTCATTCTTCCCATCCCATCAGTTTTTTTTGTTGTTGTTGTTTTTAAAGAAACAGTGTCTCACTATGTTGCCCAGGCTGGAGTACAGTGGCTATATTCATAAGCACAATCACAGTGAACCGTAGCCTTGAATTCCTGGCCTCAAAAATCCTCCTGCCTCAGCCAACCAAGTAGCTGGGACCATAGGACCATGTACTGAACCTGCTTAATGCTCAAAATTTTTTAGTGATGGGGTAAGCAACCAAAAAGTTTGAAGACCACTGGTCTACTCCCTTGTCACTGAACTTTCATTTTTATCAGCTCCCTCCCCAGAGTTAAGCTATGGAGGTTAAGTCCTGATGCTGAAAAAGAAACAGAAGAAAAACTGTTTCAAACTATTTTAAACTCCCAACAACAACCTAAAGATGAGAAATGACCAGCAAGAAATATATGGAATTGAATACTACTATGCTGTTGATGGGAATTTCAAATAGACATTCTATCTACAGGGCATCTTGAGTATATCCAAATTTAAAACACATATACCCTCTGATCCAATAAGCCCACTTTTTTTTTTTTCTTTTGAGACTGAGTCTCACTCTGTTACCCAGGCTGGAGTGCAGCGGCTTGATCTCAGCTCACTGCAACCTCCATCTCCCAGGCTCACGTGATTCTCCATATCTCAGTCTTCCAAGTAGCTGGAATTATAGACCCCCACCCACCACATCCAACTAATTTTTATATTTTTAGTAGAGATGGGGTTTCGTCATGTTGGCCAGGCTGGTCTTGAACTCCTGACCTCAGGTGATCCACCCATCTTGGCCTCCCAAAGTGCTGGAATTACAGGCATGAGCCACCATGCCCAGCTAATAAACCTACTTTTAAGAATTTATCCTGGGCCAGGTGCGGTGGCTCATGCCTGTAATCCCAGCACTTTGGGAGGCCAAGGCGGGCGGATCACGAGGTCAAGAGATCGAGACCATCCTGGCCAACATGATGAAACCCTGTCTCTACTAAAAATACAAAAAATTAGCCAGGCGTGGTGGCTCGCGCCTGTAGTCCCAGGTACTTAGGAGCCTGAGGCAGGAGAATCGCTTGAACCTGGGAGGCAGAGGCTGCAGGGAGCCAAGATCATGGCACTGCACTCCAGCCTGGGCAACAGAGCAAGACTCTGTTTCAAAAAAAAAGTTCTGTAGCTTTCATAATCAGATATAATTTCATTTTGAAATTTAAAATGAGATTAATTTAAAATTCCAAATTATTGTCCTATATCACTTCTAAAACTTGTTATAAACACTCTGTCTTCCCGTGTCATTTGTAGAATCAATCTAAATACTTAATTAAATATTTGGTTTATCTCATGTAAAAATGATAGGCATCGAATAAATAACAACCCTATTTCAAGTTAACCATCTTGTCTTTATACCAATTCTTGCCAGTTACGTCATGATTTATCAATATACTTACAATTTCCCTATACTTTTCCAGATTCTAAATCTATGAATAATTCTGAAAACAAAGTAAGTTTCTATTCCTCTTCTGCAACTAAGTTACAAAACTATTAACTACTAAAGAAATTAGATTTAGACCCCAGAGAAGTGAAATCAGAAAAGCTCGCTACCATCTGTCATAACAGAATCATTCTGAATATCTGAGTTACCAGCATCAAAACAATATCTCTGTGGTTACCAAGTACTCCATACTCAACCTTAAGGGAAAAGGATACTTAAGAATATTATTATAGCATAAGTTTATGTGCTTTGTTCATTAAATCAACAATTTAGAACAAAGCTATGAGGTATTTCACCGCTAACAGAATAGCTTTAAGGAAACCCATCTTCGCAATTTTCTTTGTTTTTCATTTGTTTCCTACCTATTTTATAAACATTGCACAAGTACTATGTACCTAAACAACTACAACAAAGTTTTATCACAACCCAAAAGAAAAAATAACCTTTTATGTCAGGCACAGTGGCTCATGTCTATAATCCCAGCACTTTGGGAGGCCAAGGCAGGAGGACTACTTGAGCCCAGGAGTTCAAGACCAGCGTGCGCAATGTAGCAAAAACCTGTTTCTACAAAAAATGAAAACAGTAATTTTTAAAAAGAAAAAATACATTTTACACTGCAACCAAGTATACACACATAAACATATCTTTTAAAAGGAAAAAAAAGTTTCCCAAATCAATATTTACTTTTACTTTATGCAATGCACCGATATATTCTCTTTTTCAAAATACTTTTTTAAGTAAGAACATTGATTTCATTACCCTAAGACACTGCCACCTGCTACTTAAAAACACAGCCTTAAAACTTTACACAGAACGTGCTAAACTCCTTGCTCCTACCACCTTCCACCACTGCTCAAACATAAGAAAATGGGTGAAATCTATCAAGTCTATTCCAAGTACAGATCTTGGCATAAATGTGAGACACTCTAGGTTCCTCTGAAGTTCCTGAAACACTGTGACTATTCCTACTGACAGAGGACACATGTGCTGAAAGGTTTCTCCAGGCAGAGTACAGAAGCAAAATTTCTGCTGCCTTATCAGTGACACTGGTAAATTCTGCACTTGAAAACATGTACCAGGTTTACCACTGCTTCACAAGTCAATTCTTCCAAGAAATAAAATAGGATTCTAATACCAACCCCTCACATTTTTAGAATACTTTTCATATACGCTATTCCATTTGATCCTCCCTGGCACTCTGTTAGAAAAGTTGAGAAGTTGCTCTTCTTCCTTTTACTAATGAGGGAATTGGAGCTCAGAAGGGTTATGTGGCTTGCCAAAAACAACACGGCTAATGAAGAATACAACCCAGGCTTGAACCCAAGATTTACTGTTCTATCCACTTTCATGCTACAATTTTCATTTTTAATATCTGACACAAATGTGAGCTTAAAAGGTATATTGTTTCTAGATACAAAAGATGAAAGCATGATGTATTGATGATATCATAAAATTAAGATTAAAAATAGCAATGACACCGGTACAACGGGTCATGCCTGTAATCCCAGCACTTTGGGAGGCTGAGGCGAGCAGATCACAAAGTAAAGAGCTCGAGACCATCCTGGCTAACATGGTGAACCCCCCTCCACCCATCTCTACTAAAAATACAAAAAATTAGCTGGGCATGGTGGTGCACACCTGTAATCCCAGCTACTTGGGAGGCTGAGGCAAGAGAATCGCTTGAACCTGGGAGGTGGAGGTTGTAGTCAGCTGAGATTGTGCCATTGCACTCCAGCCTGGTAACAGAGCGAGAGTCTGACTCAAAAAAAAAAAAGCAGCAATGACATGTTAGTAATTTTGGTAGCCTCTAAAGTAACTTGGGAGTCCTAGTTCAATCCAATATGAATCTGATATCTTACATGTTAAATCAATGTTTCACTGATGATAAATTTATGTATATATTCACCATAGAAAATTACAGAATTGGGTGGAAAGAAATAACTAGCTATATAAATTACACAAACTCCCCCCAAAGCATTCTCAAGTCTTGTGGCTTCACACTAAATTATGAAGTTCCCAATGTAAAACCCAATTTGATTTCAACACTAAGCGAATTACAACAGCCTAAGCATGTTCTTTCTACATAATGCTTGCAACATACATTCAATTTCTGGAGCACTTTTGTACAATGTCTAAAATCCTCAAGCTAAAAGCAGAACCCAACACAGAATCATGTTTCTTTTAAATGAGAAAGGTTCATCTACCTATATGAGATGAATAATAATATAATTAGAAATCATTAAAAATATGCAGAATGAAGCTAGAGAAACTACTTGAGGTCAAAGACTATAGGCCATTAATTGTATAGATGAGGAAACTGACACCCAGAGAAGTTAAGTGACATTCCCAACAGCAATTAATGACACAGATGGACTCAGCATATATGTCTGTCTGTCAATCCAGAAACTTCCCATTATTCTGTACTACCTCTGCATTTAATGTGCTCTTAGAAAGTCACTAACATCTAAAAAAGACATTACGACTCAAAAACTAGGAGACACAATAATGTTCACGACAGTCTTTAGAAAGCAATTTCTTAAAGGAATCTCAAAAATTCCAAACAACAAGCACTGAAAGCTGGCTTTTTTTTTTTTTTTAATTTCTTATCCAGAGCCCTACTTGATCAAAAACTTGCTGTTTAATCCAATGCAAAACATCAATCAGCTTTTAATAACTAACACTGCTATAAACTACCATAACTGTTTTTTTCCATATCAATACTATTCACTTACTAAAAAAATATCTGAGGGCATAGAATATGCTGATAACTGCACTGGGTACTGGGGACATCAGGGAACAAAACAGACAAGGCCTCTGGCTCTTCTAATGGACAGCTGGGTGCAACTCTCTAAAAATACTACTCTATGATTTGACAGGATATTTACAAAGTCCTTCACTACTCTACACAACTATAACAACATTTTCTTCCACATCTTCCAAATTTGTAACAACCTTCACCATACCTCCTCTAAAACATGAATACTTCCTTTGGTAACTCAGCATTCCACTTTACTAAAGAAGGTGTGAACATGTTAACTAGAACTACAGCAGATTTTTAAACTGACTTTACCACTCCTCATGGCCTGTGGCAAATTTCAAGAACTTTTCACAATCCATAGTAATCCTTCCAGGTTCACAACCCTGGTCTCAGATGACTGCTAACACACCCATCCTACCCTCCACTAGAAATCTGAGTCAGATGGTTTAGAAGCAACCATGATGTTGGGAAGCATCTTCAGTGGACCCCTTTATGAGCTTACTTGCTCCCTCTCCTTCTCTGTTTATTTCCTCTGGATTCTTCAATATATCGCTGGATACAGTATATCTCCAATAATTCAGCATCTAATTTTATCAGGCATGTTTCCTGTGCACAAATTAACTTTTGGCAACAAATCTGTTTCCCCCTACATAAATCCATTATATTTTAAGAGATGCTCAATTTGCATTTCTTTAAGTTTCTCATGCTTCCCCTTCTTCTCCACCTCTTAAATCCTTAAAGATCTATAAACAAAAGCACCCTGAGAAGTCATAATTAATGGGACTTCTTTGGGAATACCCCCCAACCTAAAGCAAAAGTTCACATGCCTTGCTGACCAGAATCACTCAGGGAGCTTTGTAAGGATGTATTCCCAGGCCCTAGCCTCAGAGATCTTAATTCATCAGGTCCTGCATAAGTTCGAGGAATTTAGGTAGCCCATACTATTTCTAATGATCAGCCTTAAACTAGACAACCACTGAAGAACCTGGGCTATGAGCTGAGAAACTTGGGTTCTTTTATGGCTGGCCATTAACTACAAGCAGGGCTGTATCACTGTGCTGGTCACTTGAAGTTCTCTGAGTCACCTGAAAATGAGGGAGTAATTGGAGCCAAAAGAGGTCTTCATAGGCAGCCAATCTAAAATTCTAGAATCCTCCAAATGTAGTTTAATATCACATACTATACTGGGTCTCAAAACAGCACCATTCTGGCTGGGGGCTCACACCTGTTATTTCAACACTTTGGAAGACCAAGGCAGGCGAATCACTTGAGGTCAGGAATTCCAGACCAGCAAGGCCAACATGGTGAAACTCCGGTCTCTACTAAAAATACAAAAATTAGCTGGCCGTGGTGTCCCACACTTGTAATCCCAGCTACTTGGGAGGCTGAAGTGGGAGGATTGCTAGAACCCAGGAGGCGGAGGTTGCAGTGATCAGAGATCGCACTACTGCACTCCAGACTGGGCAGCAGAGCAAGACTCCACCTCAAAAAAAAAAAAAAAAAGGTTCATTCTGTAAGCTCTTTTAGCCTACCCAAGTTACAGGCCCTATAAAGGGAAGACTTTCTGCATGTCATCAATGTCTCCTGTCCTACTAAACAACCCTGAATCTGAAAGGGTAAGGTCCCCACCACCTCTCCATGGACAAATCACAAACATCTGACGTTAAAAAAAAAAAAAACATCATCTCCTGTAACTCAACCCAGGCCTCTCATGGCATTTTCATTCACATATGAGAAAGTTGAACCTCAACAAGGAAAGTATATGGGTTTGGGGTTTTGTTTGGTTTGGTTGTGAAAAATAATGTCACAGACAGGGCGTGGTGGCTCACGCCCGTAATCCCAACACTTTGGGAGGCCAAGGCGGGTGGATCACAAGGTCAGGAGTTCGAGATCAGCCTGGCCAATATGGTGAAACCCCGTCTCTACTAAAAATACAAAAATTAGCCGGGCATGGTGGTGCACACCTGTAGTCCCAGCTACTGGGAAGTTGCGGGAGAAGAATCGCTTGAACCAGGGAGGCGGAGGTTGCAGTGAGCCGAGATCGAGCCACACTGCACTCCAGCCTGGGCGACAGAGCAAGACTCCGTTTAAAAAAAAAAAAGATGTCAGAAAACAAAGTGGATATCAAGATACTGGAACAGTAAGAATTTAGGCCTGGGTCTGGAAAGGACATTTGAATTTGAACATCAATACCTAACAGTAATCCATGTGCAAAACTCACAAGTGAGATTATCAAACTCCACGGGAGTCTATTAATGTGAGCACAAAATCTACCCCTTAATTTTGACATAAGTTTTCCAGCCCAAAATACTACCGACAATATAATCTTATGCCATGCATCAAGCAAAATTTCTACCCGAGAAATAACACTATAAACAATTGCGGAGCAGTCTGACCAGTGTTCCTGAGCTACGCAAACTGACCCCAACCATCCTTCCCACCTAAGTACTACCAGGTCAGGAGGATGTCCTGCTGCAGGATCAGGCGGTCACTCCTCCTTTCCACAAGGCCCAGGCCCGCATCGTGCACCCCGGGGCTCCCATGACCCCCGACCTCCAGTCTCTGGCAACGACGGACCCCCACAGACCCTGTAGGGGGCGAAGTGCGCACACCCACCTCCCGGGAGTCCGTGGGAATAACCCCGGGCGCTCCGGGGGTACGTCCCACACCCGGAGCCACACGGGCCCATCTCCGACAGGTCCGCGAAGGCAGCCCGAGCCCGGGACCCCGCCTCCCCCGCACCTAAGGTCCGGGCCGAGCTCGGCCGCTGAGCTCCCATTTCCACTCCCACTCCCAGCGCCTCCCGCTGGCGGCGGCGATGGCCCGGGACGCCCCTCCCCGGCCCCGCACGCAGTCCCCAGCCCTTCCAGGCCACTGCCTCCTCAGAGGGTGACAGCCGCCTGGCCCGGGCCGAGGCCAAGGCCGGCCCCTCCTCCAGCTCCTCTTCACCTCCCGAGGAGACAGGGGACGGGGGTGGGCTTCTTACCGGGCAGCAGGACATGGCGAGGTCCGCCACGGCACGGCCTCCTCCTCCGCCACCCCTCCAGGCTCCCTGCCAGGGCCGGCGCGGAGCAGCGCCTGAGCCGCTGGGGCGTCTCGTCCGGCAGCTACTCCGCAGCCGCCGCCGCCGCCTTCTCACAACCACAACAACATGGCGGCAGCGGCCACACAGAGCGCGCTCCCGATGCCGAGTCGAGCGACGAGCGGGGACGCGCGCGCACGCTCGGGCGCTGAGCCGGGTGTCCGGGAAAGGAGGCGGGTCTCCCCCTGTTGGACGGGGCGGGGACTGGACAGGTGGTCACGCCCCAGGAGATGGGCGGGGCTGCAGTCCAGACTAATACCCGCGGCTAGGGAGAGGCTCGCAAAAAAGCCCAGCGGAGAAAGAAGGTCTAGACAGATGGGAAATGGGCGGAGGAAAAGAGATGACAAAAAAAAATCTGGAAGAAAACCATAGATGGTCCTACAGGTTTATTTAGGAGGCGTCTTTTCCAAGCTCTGTAACCCTGGGCAAGACATGGCTCACTCTACTTACCGGAAAAATAGAAAAATACTGGCATCTTTCACCTGCAATTGTGATCACGATAAAACCAGTTTAATATAATGCAAGCAAATATAGTGTTTTAGAAGTTGTATTCAGAATACAATTTCTTTTCTTTTCTATTTTTTTTTTTTTTTTTAAGACAGAGTCTGGCTCTGTCACCCAGGCTGGAGTGCAGTGGCACCTGGCTCACTGCAAACCCCATCTCCTGGGCTCAAGCGATCCTTCCACCTCAGCCTCCTGAGTAGCAGGGACTACAGGCACACAACATCATGCCCGAGTAATTTTTGTATTTTTTGTAGAGATGAAGTTTCTGCCATTTTGTCCAGGCTGGTCTGGAACTCCTGGGCTCCAGCAATTCCCCACGTCGGCCTCCCAAAGCGCTGGGATTACAGGCATGAGCCACCGCGCTCGGTCCAGAATACAATTTCAAACTGATTCAACTTCAGCTCCTAATCAGAATCTCAGCGGGAAGAAGTGACTTTTCAAACAAAATAAAAAAAAAAACAAAAAAAAAAAATTGTAACCTACCCACACTAGCCTGCAGAATTCCACAAACCAGGATTGCATTACCTTAGGCCCTAACAGATGCACCTCCTCTGAGTTGCATTTTAACATTCTAGCCTTGACTTTTCTGGAAACTGGAAGATGAAATCTATTCCTACATTTGTTATAAAGTTTTTTCCATCGCACTTTCTGAAATTTATTTTCAACGTTTATTGCCTTTTTACTCCACTAGAATGTAAAAGCTACTTGAAGATAAGGATCTTGTTTGTCTTGTTCATCACTATTTCCCCAGCACCTAGAACTGTGCAGGTAAGTAGCAGGCAGTCGAATTTCTCGATTAACTAACAGCTGGCTGGGCACAGTGGCTCACACCTGTAATCCTAGCACTTTGGGAGGCTGAGGCAGGTGGATCAGCTGAGGTCAGGTGTTAGAGACCAGCCTGGCCAACATGGTGAAACCCCGTCTCTACTAAATATACAAAAATTAGCGGGGCGTGGTGTCAGGGGCCTGTAATTCCAGCTACTCAGGAGGCTGAGGCAGGAGAATTGCTTGAACCCAGGAGGCGGAGGTTGCAGTGAGCTGAGATCGCACCACAGCACTCCAGCTTGGGCAACAGATCAAGACTGTCTCAAAAAACAAAACAAAACAAACAAAAAAACAAACACTTAACATTTACTTATACAACTCATCTAATTGAATCTTCACAACTTTAATAGGTAGACACTGTTATCTCCATGTTACAGATGAAGAAAGTGAAGCACAGAATAAATTGCACATATTAAAACAAAATTCAAACCCAAACCAGCAGACAAAAAAAAAAAAAAAAAATCACTGTGTTCTCACCCACCAGGCTGTACTGCCCAGTGTATGACCCAGTAGCCTGAAATAAAATCTCAAGTAAGAAATTACTTTAGGCCAGGCACAGTGGCTCATGCCTGAAATCCCAGCACTACAGGAGGCTGAGGCGGGCAGATTGCTGGAGCTCAGGAGTTGGAGACTAGCCTAGGCAACATGGCGAAATCCCGTCTCTACAAAAAATACCAAAAAACTGGCCAGGCGTAGTGGTGCACGCCTGTAGTCCCAGCTATTTGGGAGGCTGAGGGAGAGGATGGCTTGAGCTTGGGAGGCAGAGGTTGGAGTGAGCCCTGATTGTGCCACTGCATCTCCAACCTGGGCGTCAGAGCAAGAAAAAGAAAGAACGAAAGAAATTACTTTAGAGTTCAAAGCTTGGAAAACCCTTGCTTTACTGTGAGAAAAAAACGGTGCGCTCTTACTTTCTGATGCAGCTGATTGTGTCTCTCTTTCACTCTGGCTTCCAGGAAGCCCAGCTCAAATGAGAAGCTCAGTGATGAACTCCTCTTGCCCCTTAAGGTCCACTCTTGCCTCAACTTTGCACCTTTATTTATATGTGGCTGTCCTGATTTTCCCTTTCTGTTGTATGACTGCAGGCTTTATGGAATGGAAGAAGAAATAGTAAATACACAAAACTGATGAATGACTTAAAGTTTTTATTTTATTTTTTATATTTTATTTTATTTTGAGACAAGATCTCAGCCGGGCGTGGTGGCTCACGCCTGTAATCCCAGCACTTTGGGAAGCCGAGGTGGGCAGATCACTAGGTCAGGAGTTTGAGACCAGCCTGGCCAGCATGGTGAGACCCCATCACTACTAAAATTACAAAAAATTAGCCGGGCGTGGTGGTGTGCGCCTGTAAGCCCAGCTACTCTAGAGGCTGAGTCAGGAGAATCACTTGAACCCTGGAGGCGGAGGTTGCAGTGAGCGGAGATCCTGCCACTGCACTCCAGCCTGGGAGATAGAATGAGACTCTGCCTCAAAAAAACAAAACAAAACAAATAAACAAACAAAAAAAAAAAAAAAGAGAGAGAGAGAGACAAGATCTCACTCTGTTGCCCAGGCTGGAGTGCAGTGGCTCGATCTCTGCTCACTGCAACCTCTGCCTCCCCGGGCTCAAGCCATCCTCCTACCTTAGCCTCCTGAGAAGCTGGGACTACAGGTGTGCGCCACCACACCTGGCTAATTTTTGTATTTTTCATAGAGATGGAGGGCGGGTCTCACTATGTTGCCCAGGCTGGTCTTGAACTCTTGAGTTCAAACAATCCGTCTGCCTCGGCCTTGCAAAGTGCTGGGATTACAGGTGTGAGCCACAGCGCCCAGCCTTAAACTTTAAAAATTAAGGAAAAATAATAATAAAAGGACTTTCCAACTTGTTTTTCCC
The DNA here is from genome assembly GCA_036589455.1 of Ateles fusciceps. NCBI lineage: Eukaryota > Metazoa > Chordata > Mammalia > Primates > Atelidae > Ateles > Ateles fusciceps. The sequence goes on from JAZHEH010000882.1 coordinate 10,867,162, forward strand.
ATTGTCTCACAAACTAAGGTTTTCTCATCAGCCACCAAGAACCGGTGCAGGGAAATTCCCCTGCTCAGTGAAAAGCCTTAGGATGAACGTCCACAGGTGGGGTGGCCTCTGATTGGACTGAAGCTAGCACCCGACTCCAGGACAGCCCACCCATAGGCTACCTAGCTCCCAATGAGATGGCACAGAGCAAAGAGTTCGGCCAATAGGCAGTCAGCATCCACTCAGCCAATCCCACAGTTCCCCAGGAATTCACAATGGGAGAGCAAAGGAGGTGGCATGTAATTTTGGGCCTCTTTTTAGACAGAATGTCATCATGTTTGCCTTTTAATCTGGTGTAAGTAATCTCCAATTGAATCTTCAACCAGTATTTGGGACATAGGAGAAATTTCTCTATGCCCATTAAATCACACTATTTGCACCTTCTCATTTTCATGATAGCTAAGGTGGATTGGAATGAGTGGCTATTCACAGACCAGATATTAGCACACTATAGCCTCGAACTTCCAGGCTCCAACAATCCTCCTGCCTCGGCTTCCCTACTGGGTCTAGAGGCATTCACCACAGCAACTGGCTGGATTTAACATTTCAATTGTGGCTCGCGCTATGTGAGCACTTTACATGTATATCTAATGTAATTTTGGCCAGCCACAGTGGCTCACACCTGTAATCCCAGCACTTAGGGAGGCCGAGGCAGGCAGATCACCCAAGTTTCAGCAGTTCGAGACCAGCCTGGCCAACATGGTGAAACCCTATCTCTACTAAAAATACAAAAATTAGCTGGGCATGGTGCTGGGTGCCTGTAATCCCAGCTACTCAGGACGAAACTGCTTACTCATGAAAATTGCTTGAACCCAGGAGGCAGAGGTTGCAGTCAGTCAAGATTGTGCTACCGCTCTCCAACCTGGGCAACAGAGTGAGACTCTGTCTCAATAATAAATTAATTAAATTAAATTAAAATTAAAAATAATGTAATCTTTACAACAATGCTATAGGCAGGTATTGTTAGTGTCCTCCATTTTACACATAAAGACGTCGTAAAGGTCAGGATTTAAATCCAGATGATGTGACTCCAGGTGCATGCTTGTCAACTTCATACTATGCCTCATCCCACTGCTGCCCACCTGCTTTCCTTTAAGTCAGACTTTAGTAAATTATTTATAAATAAGAAAGAGAAAACTGCAGCATGGCCTTGAAAACTCACCTCAAGAGGAAGGGCCTAAGGAGACACAATAGAAAGAAAGCTGGTCTGCATCTAAAGACTTAAATTTGAATCTTGCCACCTCCACATACCTGCTTCTGATTTCCCTTTTCTATGCATCAGTTTCCTCATCGCCCTGTACGGTGGTAATCACTAACCCACTTACCTTATAGAAGTGTGTTAGGGTTCTTTGAGGTAATGGGTTTGAGAATGTTTTATATCCCATGAAAAGCCCAACCAGTGGACAGGATCCTTGTGTGCTTTGGCTGAAGACAAAGACCCCCAGCTTTGTGCACTGAGTCAAGGAAAGAGGGGGAACCAACCCAGGCTTCAACTCACTGCCCCATTTCTCATGTGAGGTCCTCTACCTGCCTGACCTTCTCCTCCTCCTCCTGCTGTCCTTTCAGCCTTGCTCCCCCTCCTATCTTCAAAGCTGAAAATGTTCTTCCATCTGCACAGGGACTCTGAAATAGCCTAAAACAAATGGAAAGGCTGATTGGAGGTTGGAGGCTTCCTGAAGTCATGCAGGACCCCTGAAAGGCGAAGGCCCCGAAACCTCCCAAAATGCAGACTTCCTAACACTGGGTAATGATAAATGTCTCTCATTTCAGTGAGCACTTTGTGTGAACTAGCCCATAATCTCTTCAGTGTCTCCTTCATCTCCTAATCCAGTTAGCAGACAGGAGTAACTGTGGTTTTCAGACTTTGAGGAACAATCTGCCATGGGTCAGACAGAAACTAGAGTTGAATCACGTTGCTATGGTTCAATGTCTCCTGGGATTTTCTGAACACCATACTGCAACCCTACTGTAGGGGAGGGTAATTTCAACTCTGATTGAGCCTAGAGCAGTGATTCTAAAGCATAGTCCACAGGTCCCTGGAGGGTCCTGAGACTTTTTCAGGAGTCTAGTTGGGTCAAAACTATTTTCAAAGACCAGGCACTGTGGCTCATGCCTATAATCTCAGCACTTTGGGAATCTGGGGAGGGCGGATCACATGAGGTCAGGAGTTTGAGACCAGCCTAGCTAACATAATGAAACCCTGTCTCTACTAAAAATACAAAAATTAGCCGGGCATGATGGCGGGCACATGTAATCCCAGCTACTCAGGAGGCTGAGGCAGGAGAATTGCTTGAACCCAGGAGGTGGAGGTTGCAGTGAGTCAATATTGTGCTACTACACTCCAGCCTGGGCAACAGAGTGAGACTCCATCTTAAAATAAATAAATAAATACACACATACATACACACTATTTTCATAATAATACTAAGAAATTATTTGCCCTTTTTACTGTGTTGACATTTGCACTAATGGTGCAAAAGCAGTGGTGGTAAAATTGGTGTCACTTTATCACAAATCAAGGCAGTGATATGCTATGTACTAGTAGCCATTGTACTCTTCACCAGCATACACTGGTAGTAAACAAAATGCCAATTTCACTTAAGAAAATCATAGATGAGGCCAGGCATGGTGGCTCATGCCTGTAATCCCAACACTTTGGGAGGCCGAGGTGGACAGATCACCTGAGGTCAGGAGTTCAAGACCACCCCAACATGGTGAAACCCCATCTCTACAAAAAATACAAAAATTAGCTGGGCATGGTGGCTTTTGCCTGTAATCCCAGCTACTTCAGAGGCTAAGCCAGGAGAATCACTTGAACTCAGGAGGCAGAGATTGAAGTGAGCCGAGATTGTGCCACTGTACTCCAGCCTGGGCAACAGAGTGAGACTTCATATTAAAAAAAGAAAAAGAAAATCATTGATGAAGCAGTAGAAAAATATTTATTTTATTATTTCTGTATATTTGAAAACAAGCCTTTTTTTTTTTTTTTTTTTTTTGAGACGGAGTCTCGCTGTGTCACCAGGCTGGCATGCAGTGGCGCAACCTCAGCTCACTGCAGCCTCCACCTCCTGGGTTCAAGCAATTCTCCTGCCTCAGCCTCCCGAGTAGCTGGAATTACAGGCACCTGCCACCATACCAGCTGGTTTTTGTATTTTTAATAGAGATGGGGTTTCACCATGTTGGCCAGGCTGGTCTCGAACTCCTGACCTCATGACCTGCCCGCTTGGCCTCCCAAAGTGCTAGGATTACAGGCATGAGCCACCCATGTCCAGCCTCAATATAAGTATTTTTCCGATTCTGTGTGATGGATTGGAAATTACACATAAAGCACTTTTTTCACTTTTTAAATTGAGGTGAAATTCATATAACATGAAATTAATCATTTTAAGTGGACAATTCGGTTGAATTTTGTGCATTCACAATGTTATCCAACCACTACTTCTGTCCCATTCCAAAACATTTTCTCACTCTAAAATAAAACCCTCTACCTATTAAGCACTTATTTTCCGTACATAAAGCATGTTTACTGTGTACAGAAGTAGGACAGTGGTCTCAAACAAAAACACCATGCAATTGTTTGACTTGCAAGATGAGCTAACCTCTTTTAAAAAGGAAATACCATTTTTACTTGAAAGAATAGTCAATATGCAAACTACAATTACTCAGATTTGGGTTTTTGGCAGACATTTCCTCAAAAATGTATGAAGTAGGTTGTCACATCTAGTAAGACAGCTAATAGTATTTGTTGTCAGTGATAAGATTCAAGCTTATAATTTTGGAAAACTTAAATGTCCCACCATGAGCTTGACAGCTTCCCAATATAGCTTCCCAATTCATCTGCTGAGATGGCTGGTAATATTAGCAAAATGAATATTTGATATCATATAATGAAATGTACCAACATTTGGAAGAGCTATGTAGCCCAGTAAACCAATATTTTCCATATGACCAATGCATGATCTTATTGGGCATGGCAGTGCACATCCACCTTGAACTTAGGAGGCAGAGGTTGCAGTGAGCCAAGATCGTGCCACTGCATTCCAACTTGGGTGACAGAGCAAGACTCCATCTAAAATATATATATATATATATGTAACATATATATGTTACATATATATATATATACACACCCATATATATGGTAGATCAATGAAATTTAGTGTTAGTGGGAAAAATTCATTGATATGAATTTATGCAAATAAACTTTAAAGAAACTATTACCGGTCAACTTTTAGCATAGTATCAAGAAAGAATATCCACAATTAACTGAAATGTATAAGGCTGCATTTTCTTCATGTACTTCAACCAAAACAAATTGCCCCAGACTAAATGCAGAAGCAGATAAGAGAATGCAGAATTCTTCCATTGCCAAACTTTAATGAAAATTACAAACGTGTACTGGGCACAGTGGCTCATGCCTATAATCCTAGCACTTTGGGAGGCCAAAGCAGGTGGATCACCTGAGGTTGGGAGTTCGAGACCAGTCTGACCAACATGGAGAAACCCTGTCTTTACTAAAAATACAAAAATTAGCTGGGTGTGATGGTGCACGCCTGTAATCCCAGCTACTTGGGAGGCTGAGGCAGGAGAATCACCAGAACCTGGGAGGCAGAGGTTGTGGTGAGCTGAGATCACACCATTGCACTCCAGCCTGGGCAACAAGAGTGAAACTTCATAAAGAAAGAAAGAAAGAGAGAAAAAAAAAAGAAAGGAAAATGGCAAACATGTTAAAAAACAATGCCATTCTTCTCATGAAATTTTTTGTTTGAGAAAAATGTAGATTTTTCCATAAAAATATATCATTTATGTTAACATGTCATGGATTTACAATAATATTTTTAAAATAATGTTATTTTTTAACTATTAGCAAACCAAATTCAACAGCATATTAACAAGACCATTCACCATGATGCAGTGGGATATATCTCTGGGATTCAAGGATGGTTCAAAGTATACAAATCAATAAATGTGATACACCACATTAACAGAGTGAAGGCCAAAACCATCCCATCATCTCAATAGATACAGAAAGGGCACTTGACAAAATTCAGCATATTTTCATGATAAAACTCTCAGCAAATTAGTTATAGGAGAAATGTATCTCAATATAATAAAGGCCATATGTGACAAGCCCATAGCTAATATACTCAATGGTACAAAGCTAAAACTTTTTCGCTGAGATCAGGAATAAGATAAGCGCCCCTACTCTCACCACTTCTATTCAATACAGTACAGGAAATCCTAGCCAGAACAATTAGGAAAGAGAAAGAAATAAAAGGCATCCAAATCAGAAGGGAAGATGTTAAATATTCTCTGTTTACAAACGACATGATCTTACATATGGAAAACCCTAAAGACTCCACCAGAAAATCATTAGAACTAATAAACAAATTCAGTTAAGTTTTAGGATGCAAAATCAGCACACAAAGATTAGTAGCATTTCTGTATACTAACAACATAACAACAAATTATCCAAAAAAGAAATCAAGAAAACAATCCCATTCACAAAGGCTACCAAAAATAAAATAAAACACTTAGGAATTAATTTAACCAAGGAGGTAAAAGAGCTGTACACTAAAAACTATAAAACACTGATAAAAGAAACTGAACAAGACAAATAAATGGAAAGATATCCCTTGTTCATGGAATGAGAGAATTGATCTTGTTAAAATATCTGTATTACCCAAAGCAATCTATAGATTCAATGCCAGCCTATCAACATTCCAATGACAGTTTTCACAGAAATTTTTTAAAAACTCTTAAATTCATACGAACCACCAAAGCCTGAATAGCCAAATCAGTCTTGAACAAAAAGAACAAAACCAGAGGTATCACACTACCCGATTTCAAAATAACAAAGCTACAGTAATCAAAATATCATGGTGCTGGCATAAAAACAGACATACAAACCAATGGAACGGAACAGAGAGGCCACAGGTAAATCCAGACATTTACAGCCAATTGATTTTTAACAAAGATGCCAAGAACATAATGGAGAAAAGCCAGTCTCTTCAATAAATGGTGCTGGAAAAAACTATATTCACATGCAGAAGAATGAAATTAGACCTTCATTTCACACCATATACAAAAATCAACTCAAAATGGATTAAAGATTTAAATATAAGACCTGAAATTAAAACTGCTAGAAGAAAACATAAAAGCTTCATAACATAGGTCTGGGAAATGATTTTTTGGATATGACTCCCAAAAGCACAGGCAACAAAAGCAAAAATAGACAAATGGGACTACATCAAACTAAAAGCTTCTGCCCAGTAAAGAAAACAACAGAGTGATGAGATAACCTATTGAATGAGAGAATATATTAGCAAACTATACATCTGACTAGGGGCTAATATATAAAATGTGTAAAGAACTCAATAGTAAGCAAACAAATGGGCGAAGGATCTGAATAGGCATTTCTCAAAAGAAAACATACAAATAGCCAACAGGTGTATGAAAAACTGTTCAAGGTTACTAATCATCAGGGAAATGCAAATTAAACAATGAGAGATCATATGACATTTGTAAAAATGGCTATTATCAAAGAGACAAAGGCAGACACAGTGGCATGCCTGTGGTCCCAGCTGCTTGGGAGGGTGAAGCAGGAGGACTGCTTGAGGCTAAGAGTTTGAGACCAGCCTGGGCAACATGGCAAGTCCCTGTCTCTACAAAAAAATTAAAATATTAGCAGGTGTGGTGGCACATGCCTGCAGTCCCAGCTACTTTGGAGGCTGAGTGAGAGGATTACCTGAGTCCAGGAGATCAAAGCTGCAGTGAGCTATGACTGTGCCACAGCACTCCAGCCTGAGTTACAGAGCAAGACCTTGTCTCCAAAAAAAAAAAAAAACAAATGGCCAGGCACGACTCACGCCTGTAATCCCAGCACTTTGGGAGGTCAAGGTGGGCAGATCACAAGGATAGGAGTTCGAGACCAACCTGGCCAACATGGTGAAACCCCATCTCTACTAAAAATACAACAATTAGCTGGGCATGGTGGCGGGTGCCTGTAATCCCAGCTACTTAGGAGGCTGAGGCAGGAGAATCATTTGAATCTGGGAGGCGGAGGTTGCAATGAGCCAAGATTATGCCATTACACTCCAGCCTGAGCAACAGAGTGAGACTCCATCTCAAAAAAAAAAAAAAAAAAAAAAAAAAAAAAAAGACAGAAAAAGAAAAGTAGGAAGTAAATATTAGTATAAAGGTATGAAGCAAATTATGTCAAAAATTTGTGAGGATGATACCCAAATAACTAGACACTGGGAAATACTCAAACTGTTTGATTGAGCTTTTGATGTCATCATTTCTTGCTATATGGGTGATCTTCATCTGGAAAATGGATTAATGTGGGAGTTAAATGAGTTAACACAGGTACAAAAGTACAATAGCACTCAGTAGATGTGGTGCCATCATCCCCCCCAGGAAGAGGTACCCTGCAGTCCAGTGTCAGGGAGGTTTTGCTGCAATGGGAGATAAAAGGCTTGGATTACTGACCCAGCTGAACCATTGACTCACTGCCTAATCTGACCCTACCTTCAGGGCCTCAGTTTTCTCGTCTAGATAATGATGGGGTAGAATACCATCCTCTCCTTGGAGCCTCCTAGTTATACCAACCATCCTTTGATTAAAGGATCAGCCTCTCCTGGTTTGATTACTGCATCAGGGAGTCACAGAATTGCAACTGGAAACGACTCAAGAGCTCCAAATGTGTCTCCCTGGCATCCCTGCCTCATTTCGTGAATGAAGAACTGAGGGCCAGAGAGGTTAAGCAACTTGCTTAGCCATGTAGGGGACAGTTTGGGGAGAGGAAGTCAGCAGGTTGGCCCCAGTATCCAGTGGGGGAAATGAAAGTGCTTCCTCTTCATTTTGAAAAATGACTTAGGTATTTGGTGGCTTAGACACCACCCACCTTAACAAATACCCCAAAATTCTGCTGGGGATACAAGTCCCACTCAGCTGGAAAAAAATCAATGCCATAGGTTTGGGAACACTGTGATAACCAGATTGATGGATCACTTTGCGTTACAAACTCAATCCACTTTTAACAAGTCAAGGCCCCCTCTAAATTTCCCCCAGGGAGGACAGAGGAGATGAAATTGTCAAGAACAGGTTAGAAATGGATGGGATGGTGGGTGGGGGGTGGCTTCCCTCCTTCTCCTCTTCATTTGACCTCCCCTCTCCTTTCCCTCCCCCTCTCCAATGTAAGACAACACAGTGCCCAGCATGCTGTGCCCAAAGCTTCCCTGCAGCCTGGGCCAACTCACCAGCTACAAATAGAACCAGAACCCACTGAAAATAGCTCCTCCTCCCTTCTGCCCAGAACTTCCAATTGCTCATGAAGACGCCCTGCCCCCACCAAGCGAGCTCCAAGCAGAGAACTGGGGTTGAAGGACACCAAGCTCACCATTGGGGACCATCTCAAGAACAACAGTCCCAATAACAGCCGACTCTTATGAAGTACTAGCTCAGTGCCAGCACCACTGCAAGAGCCTGGCTTTAGCTCCCTGCCACCCAATGAGGAAGGTCCTGGCTATTAACCTCACCATGCAGATGAAACTCTGAGCAGTGAGGAACTTTCCCAGGGCCTCATAGTGGGAGGCAGGAGGTGGAACTGGAGTCAGAACTCACCCAGGAGTCCCTGTGTTTAACCACTGCACTACACTGTCTCTCTCTATGCGAGGTTGCTGTACCAACTAGCTCCAGATCCATGAAGCTGTACGGAACTCAAATCATCCAGACCCTTCTTTGATAGCCAGGGAAACTGAGGCCCAGAGAGAGGAAAGTCTTGCCCAAAGGTACTTAGTAAACGAGTAAATCAAGCACCCAGGTCTCATGGCTCAGAGGCCAATTGTGTTTGCAGAGGTCAAGGCAGACAGAGATTCCCTTGTTTCTTTTACGTGGAAGCCTCATGGGTCTCTCTTTTTTTTAACTCTCAACCTCCTCCCTTTCCCAACAGAGCAGAGAGCTCCCCACCTCCAGACACTGGTCTGGCAACCAGGCCTCCTGAGAGTACCTCTTCCCCCTCTGCTCAGGGTGTTTAATGTACTAGGCGAAGAGAGCAAACAGCAGGGCATAAATCATGGGTGACACAGGCTGGCTTTCTCCTCTGCTGAATGTGAAGCAGACAGGACCCAGCAAGGGAAGAGAATTAGCAGGGATTTGCTGGCTCATTTAAATTCAAGGTCCAAAGGCTCACATTTCTCCTGCCCCTGAGAGTTAGATAAATTTTCTTCTACTCTGGATCCCATTTGTTATAAAGTAATTCTCTGAAACAGTCTTAACCTCTGCAAAGATGACAAGAAAGAATAGAATAAGGTCACAGAAGCTCTGCTGGGGGAGGAATTTAAGAAGTAATTGAGGGCTATGAAAAGAGTCTTGGCCGGGCAGGGTGGCTTACGCCTGTAATCCCAGCACTTTGGGAGGCCGAAGCGGGCAAATCACGAGATCAAGAGATCAAGACCATCCTGGCTAACATAGTGAAACCCCATCTCTACTAAAATACAAAAATTAGCTGGGCGTGGTGGCACGTGCCTGTAGTCCCAGCTACTCGGGAGGCTGCGGCAGGAGAACCGCTTGAACCCAGGAGGTGGAGGTTGCAGTGAGCTGAGATCATGCCACTGCATTCCAACCTGGTGCCTGGCAACAGAGTGAGACTGTCTCAAAAAAAAAAAAAAAAAGAGAAAGAGTGTCACACCTAGTGTCAGAGGATCTCAGTTTCATTCCCAGACCTGCCACATCTCTACAGAAGCTGCCAAGCTGCCCCAGTTTCCCCAATGTGTCTGAGAATCAAGGAGTCCAAAGAGATGCAAATTCTCTCTTAATCCTTTTTTTTTTTTTTTTTTCGAGATGGAGTGTCGGTCTGTTACCCAGGCTGGAGTGCAGTGGTGCGATCTCAGCTTACTGCAACCTCCGCCTCCCGAGGAGCTGGGACTACAGGCGCATGCTGCCATGCCTGGCTAATTTTTTGTATTTTAGTAGAGATGGGGTTTCACTGTGCTGCCCAGGCTGGTCTCGAACTCCCGAGTCCAAGCAATGTACCTGCTTGGCCTCCCAGAGTGCTAGGATTACAGGCGTGAGCCACTGCGCCTGGCCTGGTCAATCTTTCTGTTGCAAATGTTTGTTTAGCACCAGGACAAGCTCTGCCCACGCAACAGTGAACAACACAAAAAGAGTCCCTGCCCTCCTGAGACTTACAGTCTAGTTGGTAAGACAAAGTCAACAGAAGCCCAGGTAACTGCTCTAATGGAGAAGACACAGGATTTATGGCAGCAGTTGCTCAGCGAAACCTACAGACTTGTGAAGGTCCAGGTAACGTTGATACAGAGACTCGAAGGGGAGGAGCTAAGTGGGCAAAAATCAAAGAAAACGTTGACGAAGAACTTGCAAAAACACAGAGGCAGGAGAGAGCTGGCCTGTTCCCCCAACCAACCAATTGGAGCAGGTATGGGTTTATTGGGGCATCTTTCTGTGAGGCAGGCTCACCATTCTAAGGAGATAATCTTTGCTGAAAGTCTATGATTTAATGCTGTGTTGTTAATCACAGAGTGCAGGCTGAATTCCATGATGATGGCATTCTTTTAATATTACGAATTCCTTTATCAGCACCTCTAGGAAATAATCAACCCTGTCCTAACAAGTCTCTGAATGTTAAAAAATCCTTTTTTTTTTTTTTTGAGACCGAGTCTTGTTCTGTCCCCTAGGCTGGAGTGCAATGGCATAATCTCAGCTCACTGCAACCTCTGCCTCCTGGGTTCAAGTGATTTTTGTGCCTCAGCCTTCCAAGTATCTGGGATTATAGGCACAAGCCACCACACCCAGCTAATTTTTGTATTTTTAGTAGAGATGGAGTTTCACCATGTTAGCCAGGCTGATCTCAAACTCCTGATCTCAAGTGATCCACCTGCCTCAGCTCCCGAAGTGCTGGGATTACAGGCATGAGCCACTGGGCCGGGCCTGACAAATCCTTTTATTGTACATATTCCATCTGTCTCCCTGGTTCCCACGTTCGTGACTTTTTAAGGTTGAGTCTTCTGGAATCTGACCCATTGTGTCCTCCCTTATCAGGGCATATGCTGCATAAAAGGGTCCCCAGTGTGATGTGGAGGCCTTAGTCTTTCCAGTAAATTATAGAATTATGTCCAACCAGAGAGAAAAAATAAAGCTCATTCTCTACTTCCACAGCCCAATGGTGTGGAAGGCTGCCAGCGAACACCCCTATGGAGAAATGTGGCTCTAAAGGCAGGAACCAGGGGGATCAGAAATGTTGCTAAAAATGAGTCTCCACTTCCCAGCAACAAGGCTCAGAGAGACTGGGCAACTTGCACAGGGTCCCATGGAAAGTAGGGGCTGGGCTGGCTTTCCAACCCTAGTGATTGGCCAGTGTCTTCAGAATTTCATGAATATTTTTGAGGAAAGGTATTACATAGCTCTCATCAAAATAAACAACAACAACAACAAAAGATTCCCAGCTAAAAATAACGGGGGACACGTGAGCTCAACAAGGTAACAAAACCGTTTTGTTCTTTGCAGCAGAACTTCCCAGAGCCTTGATAGGCTGATGTGCATAATAATCATCTAAGAAGAGCTTATGAAATTTGTAGAGTTTCTAGAACTCATTTGAGCTGAGAACACATTTCTGGGCAATTCTGGGATCTGGGCTCCATGGAACTCACTTTGGGAAACACTGCACTAACTGTTCTATGAACTTGTATTTATATCCTTATATATGAAGGGAACCCAATCTGTATATTTTGGTTGGATGATTTCCTTGTTGGGTGACGTCAAGTCAATAATATTTTCCCCCTTGTTGAGCTTTATTTTTATCCTCTACAACAGGTGACAGCAAGCTTTTTCTGTAAAGAACCACATAATAGGCTGGGCGTGGTGGCTCATACCTATAATCCCAGCATTTTGGGAGTCCGAGGTGTGTAGATCACTTGAGGTCAGGAGTTTAAGACCAGCCTCATCAACATTGCAAAATCCTCTCTCTACTAAAAATACAAAAATTAGCTGGGCATGGCGGTGGGTACCTGTAATCTCAGCTACTCGGGAGGCTGAGGCAGGAGAATGGCTTGAACCCAAGAGGCAGAGGTGGCAGTGAGCCAAAACTGCACCACTGCACTCCAGCCTGGGCAACAGAGTAAGACTCCATCTCAATTAAAAAAAAAAAAGAAGAAGAAGAACCAATAATAATTTGTGTGTGTGTGTGTGAGACAGAGTCTTGCTCTGTCACCAGGCTGGAGTGCAGTGGTGTGATCTCAGCTCACTGCAACCTCTACCTCCCAGGCTTAAGCGATTCTCCTGCCTCAGCCTCAGCTTCCCAAGTAGTTGGGACTACAGGTGTGCACCAACACGCCCAGCTAATTTTTGTATTTTTGGTAGAGATGGGGTTTCACCATGTTGTCCAGGATGGTCTCGATCTCTTGACTTCATGATCCACCCACCTCAGCCTCCCAAAGTGCTGGGATTACAGGCGTGAGCCATCATGCCCAACCATGCTTTTAAGGCTCAGTAGTATTCCATTGTGTCTGTATACCGCATTTGAAAAGATACATTCATCCATTGATGGATACTTCAGTTGCTTCCATGTCTTGGCTATTGTGAGTAGTGCTGTAATGAGCATGCGAGTGTTGACATCTCTTCAGCATACTGACTTCAATTCCTTTGGGTATGTACCCAGCAGTGAGATTGCTGGATCATATGGTAGCTCTATTTTTAGTTTTTTGAGGAACCTCCATACTGGTTTCCATAAGGGCTACACTAATTTACAATAACACCCACTGTGTACAAAGGTCCCTTTTCTCCACATCCTTGCCAACGCTTTATCTTTCATCTTTTTGATAATAACCTCTACAGTGCCACAAAATGTAAAAGTATTCTTGGCTGTCAAGCCATGAAAACAAGAGGGGAAGAGCGGAGGCAGGATTTTGGCCTGAGCTGTAGATGGCCAAGCCATGCTCAATAGTGTTTCATACATGTAAAGTGTGAAGAAATCTACCAGGTATTCTGCATTTTGGACTTTTTGGTCCTTCTAAGCCACCCTGGGAGGTGGGCACCGAAGTCTTCGCCTTTCTAGGGAAAAGTTGATGTCCAGAAAAAGAAAAGGAGAATCTCATTTGCAGAATCACTCAATGGCCAAGAGGAGGCTGAGATGGGGGACCCCAAAATGCCAGACCTGAGGAGAAGCCCACCAAGCTCTGATGCTCAGAAGAGATGCTCAACCCATAGTGTGGACTTGTAGCATCTTTACAATTTCTTTCTTTCTTTTTTTAAAGAGACAGTGTCTCACTCCGTCATCTAGGCTGGAGTGCAGTGGCATGAGCATGACTCACTGCAACCTCAACCTCCTGGGCTCAAATGATCCTTCCACCTTGGCCTCCCAAGTAGCTGGGACTACAGGTCTGCCACCCAAACTGGATAATTTTTTCAGTTTTTGAAGAGATGAATTTTTTTTTTTTTTTTTTTTTTTTTTTTTGAGACAGAGTCTCCCTCTGTCGTCCAGGCTGGGACGCACTGGTGCCTTCTCAGCTCACTGCAACATCCACCTCCCAGGTTCAAGCGATTCTCCTGCCTCAGCCTCCTGAGTAGCTAGGATTACAGGCACCTGCTGCCATGCCCAGCTAATATTTATATTTTTTGTAGAGATGGGATTTCACTGTGTTGGCCAGGCTGGTCTCGAACTCCTGACCTCAAGTGATCCACCTGCCTTGGCCTCTTAAAGTGCTGGAATTACAGGCGTGAGCCACCACGCCCAGCCACACATGCGCTTTATACTTACAGTGGATATTTGCTTTTCAGTGATTGGGAGAGTACTGATGGAGAATATTAGATAAAAACTGCAAACCATTTCTCAGATCTGCACCTGCTATAGCTACTGTGGACCAAGCTTAGTGTCTGCCATTTTGCAGGCTCCCATCTCACTGGTCCACAGATTAATCCTGCAAGGCAAGTAATATGATCTCCAGTGAGTGATGGAGGTGAGGCTCCATGAGGTTCCTCAACTTACTTACCTGCCTAGTGTCGGTCAGGTGATAAGTGATGGAATCCCAGTTCAGTTGCAGGTCTCCTGGCCCCAAAGTCAGTGTCTATTTCAATGCACCCTGCTGATTGGAGCCACTTCCCTGAGACTATGTTTGAATGATCAGGGTACTCACAGTCAATTTCTTATAATTTCATACTTAATTACGTAGAGCATTAGATTGTTTGATAAATGTTTCACGTTAGTCTTCATTCAGTCTCTCTGTGGATTCATTTCTCATATTTTATTCACCTGAGTTCAATATTTGAGTCAAAATTCCTTTGAGTTCTTGGCTCAGAAATAGGCTCACATAAATATGCCTAGTTGATTTTTGACAAAGGTGCAAAAGAATTCAATAGAGGAAAAATTGCGTTTTAAACAAATGATGCCAGAGTAATTGGACATCCATGGGGGAAAAAAAAGAACCTGGGTAATATACTAAAATTAACTCAAAATGGATCAAGGACTTAAATATAAAACACAAAACTATAAACCTTTTAAGAAAAATACACAGGAGAGAATCTTTGGGATCTAGAACTAGGCCAAAAGTTTTTAGACTTGACACCAAAACACAAGCCATAAAAGGAAAAATAAATAAATTGTACCACATCAAAATTTAAAACTGACGCTTTGTGAAAGACCTTGTGAAGAAGATGAAAAGACAAGCTACAGATGGGGAGAAAATGTTTGTAAGCTACATACTTGACAAAGAACTATCGAACTCAACAGTAAGCCAGGCGCAGTGGTACACACCCATAGTCCTAGCTACTCAGGAGGCTGAGGTGAGAGGCTTGCTTGAGCTCAGGAGTTTGAGTTCAGCCTGGGCAATATAACAAGACCCCATCTTTAAAACAATGACAAACCCAACAGTAATGATCAAACAATTCAATTAGAAAATGAGCAAAAGCATGAACAGACATTTCACTGAGAGGATATGCAGGTGGAAAATGGACACAAGAAAAGATGTGCAGGATCATTAGTCATTAGGGAAATGCAAACTCAAACTACAATGAGACATAACTACACAGCTGTCAGGATGGCTAAAATAAAACCAGACCAGGTGGTTCACACCTGTAATCCCAGCACTTTGGGAGGTCAAGGTGGGAGGATCGCTTGAACCCAGAAGTTTGAGACCAGCCTGGACAACATGGAAGAGCCTGTCTTTAACAAAAACAACAACAACAAAATAGCTGGGCATGGTGGAGCGTGCCTGTGGTCCCAGCTACTCTAGAGGCTGAGGCAGGAGATCACCTTAGTCCAAAACGGCGAGGCTGCAGTGAGCTATGATCGTGTCACTGCACTCCAGCCAGGATGACAGAGCAAGACTTTATCTCAAAAACAAAATAAAATAATACAAAACAATGATAATGTCAGGTGCAGTGGCTCACGCCTGTAATCTCAGCACTTTGGGAGGCCGAGGTGGGCAGATCACGAGGTCAGGAGTTCAAGACGAGCCTGGCCAACGTGATGAAACCCCATGTCTACTAAAAATACAAAAATTAGCTGGGCACGTTGGTGCGCACCTATAATCCTAGCTACTCGGGAGGCTGAGGCAGGAGAATTGC
Source organism: Ateles fusciceps (assembly GCA_036589455.1). Classification (NCBI taxonomy): domain Eukaryota; kingdom Metazoa; phylum Chordata; class Mammalia; order Primates; family Atelidae; genus Ateles; species Ateles fusciceps. Next base: position 10,882,780 of record JAZHEH010000882.1, read on the forward strand.
TTGAACCAGGACCCGGGAAGTGGAGGTTGCAGTGAGCCGAGATCATGCCACTGCACTCCAGCCTGGGCTACAGAGCGAGACTCTGTCTCAAAAGCAAAAAAAAGGCTGGGTGCGGTGGCTCACGCCTGTAATCCTAGCACTTTGGGAGGCCGAGGTGGGTGGATCACCTGAGGTCAGGAGTTCAAGACCAGCCTGGCCATCATGGTGAAACCCCATCTTAAAAAAAAAAAAAAAAAAAAGCAAAAAAAAAAAATGATAACACCAAATGCTGGTCAGGATGCAGAGAAATTAAATCGCTCATACATTGCGGGTGGGGAATGCAAAATGGCAAAAACAGTCTGGAAAAAATATGACAGTTTCTTAAAAAATTAAACATATGCTTACCAATACCCAGCAGATGTACTCTTGGGCATTTATCCCAGAGAAATGAAAAACTTAATGTTCACACAAAAATCTGTACATAATGCCTGTAATCCCAGCACTTTGGGAGGCTGAGGTGGGTGGATCATCTGAGATCAGGAGTTTGAGACCAGCCTGGAAAACATGGTGAAACCCCATTTCTACTGAAAATACAAAAATTAGCTGGGCATGGTGGCAGGCACCTGTAATCCCAGCTACTTGGGAGGCTGAGGCAGGAGAATCACTTGAACCTGGGAGGCAGAGGTTGCAGTGACCTGAGATTGCGCCACTGCATCCCAGCCTGGGCAACAGAGTAAGAATTAGTCTTAAAAAAAACAAAAAAAAAATCTATTTAAGAACACTTGAACTAGAAAAAAAAAGTTTAAAAAAAATCTGCACATGATTATTCATAGCAGCTTTATTCATAATAGTCCCAAATTGGAAACCAAATAACCTTCAATGGGTGAATGTGAAACAAACCGTGGTACTCTCCGTATCGTGGAATACTATTCAAAAATAAAAAAGGAAGGAACTACGGATACCTGCAACAACTTTGTTGGATCGCAAGGAAATTGTGTCGAGTGAAAAAAAAAAGTCAATCTCAAAGGGCCACATAGGGTAGGGCCCAGGGGCTCATGCCTGTAGTCCCAGCACTTTGGGAAGCCAAGGTGGGCAAATCAATTGAGCCCAGGAGTTTCAGACCAGCCTGGACAACATAGTGAAACCCTGTCTCTACAAAAAAATTCAAAAAGTAATGGTGGTGTGCACCTCTAGTGCCAACTACTTAGAAGGCTGAGATGACAGGTTCACCTGAACCCAGAGAGACTGAGGCTGCAGTGAGCCATGATCACACTACTGCACTTCACCCTGGGTGACAGAGTGAAACCCTATCTGAAAAAAAAAAAGGCTGAACGTAGCCTTTGGTGTATAGGCTCAAGCCTATAATTTCAGCACTTTGAGAGGCTGAGGTGGGAGGATCACTGGAGCGAAGGAGTTTAAACAAGCCTGGGGCAACAAAGTGAGACCCCATCTCTATTTATAAAATTTTTTAAAAAAGGCTACATACTGTGTAATTCTATTTATATAACATTCTTGAAATGACAAAATTATAGAGATGGAGAATAGATTAGTGGTTGCCAGGAGTTAACGAGGCAGGGAGGAAGGGAGAAGACTGTAGCTATAAAAGGGTTACACGAGGTATCCTTATGATGAAACTGTGGGTGGTAGTCAAACAAATCCACCCACAATACAATTGTACAGAACTAGAGACACACACACACACACACAGACACGCAGGCACGCACAAATGAATGAGTATAAAACTGGTGAAATCCAAATAAGGTGGATGGATTGTATCAATGTCAATTTCCTGATTGTGACATTGTACTATAGTTATACAAGATGTTACCATTGGGGGGAAAATGGGCAAAGGACATAGGGAGTTAGGGGATCTCTCCATATGCTTTCTTACAAGTGCACAGAGGTCTACAGTTATCTCAAAATAAAGGGCTCTGGCTGGGCACGGTGGCTCACATCTGTAATCCCAGTACTTTGGGGAGGCCAAGGCAAACAGATCATTTGAGGCCAAGAGTTTGAGACCAGCCTGGCCAACATAGTAAAACCCCTTCTCTACTAAAAATAAAAAATAGGAGAGAGATCCAAGATGGCCGCTTAGCAGCAGCTCAGGATTGTAGCTCCCACTGAAAGCGCAGAGAGTGAGTGGACGCCACATTTTCAGACGAATTTTTATTGCCCACGGACCAGGAGATACCCGGCGGAGGAGCCCCACGGGTCACCAGTGCGACTCTTTGGCCGGCGCGGCCGTATTGCAGGCGCCCGGCGCGGCGTCAATCCAAAGTATGCGGGACTCAGTGCCCTTTTGGTTGGCGTTTGTAGCTCCGGGAAGGCAGAGTCTCCCATTCAGCTGATTGAAAAGTGGACTGAAGCGGGGAACCAGACCGGGAGATTCCCGGGCAGAAAAGCGCCACGAATCTTAATGCCGCTTTTCAGCCAGTGTAGTGGGTCGCCGCAGGGGAAGGCTGGTCCCCCCTCCACACACACACACACACACAAAACAGCAGTTGGAACTGCTGAGGATTGAGAGTTTCACAGCAAGTACAGCTGAGCCTGGGAAGGTCCAGCTCTGTGGGGGAGGGGGCGTCCGCCAAAGGAAAACTTAAGAAACAGAAAAAAACTTTACCATCAACAAGCTGGACGTCCACTCAGAGACCTAATCTGAAAGTCGGCAATTACACAGACGACAGGTGGATAAATCCACAAAGATGGGAAGAAACCAGCGCAAAAAGGCTGAAAACACCCCGAAATTAGAATGCCTCTCCTCCTACAGAGGATTGCAGTTCCTCCTCACCAAGGGAACAAGGCCTGATGGAGAATGAATGTGAGGAATTGATAGAATCAGGCTTCAGAAGGTGGATAATAAGAAACTTCTGTGTGCGAAAAGAACATGTTCTAACCCAATGCAAAGAAACTAAGAACCTCCAAAAAAGGTTTGACGAAATGCTAACGAGGATAGACAATTTAAAGAGGAATATAAGTGAATTAATGGAGCTGAAAAACACAATACGAGAACTTCGAGAAGTATGCACAAGTTTTAACAGTCGAATTGATCAAGCAGAAGAAAGGATTTCAGAGGTTGAAGACCAACTTAACGAAATAAAACGGGAAGACAAGATTAGAGAAAAAAGGGTAAAAAGGAATGAGCAAAGTCTCCAAGAAATATGGGACTATGTGAAAAGACCTAATCTACGTTTGATAGGTGTACCTGAATGTGAGGAAGAGAATGAATCCAAGCTGGAAAATATTCTTCAGGATATTATCCAGGGAAAACTTTCCCAACCTAGCAAGGCAGGACAATAACTCAACTCCAGGTAATACAAGAACACCACAAAGATATTCCTCAAGAAGAGCAACCCCAAGGCACATAATCATTAGATTCACCAGGGTTGAAATGAAGGAGAAAACACTAAGGGCAGCCAGAGAGAAAGGTCAGGTTACCCACAAGGGGAAGCCTATCAGACTCACAGCAGATCTCTCAGCAGAAACCCTACAAGCCAGAAGAGAGTGGGGGGCCAATATTCAACATCCTTAAAGAAAAGAACTTTCAACCCAGAATTTCATATCCAGCCAAACTAAGTTTCATAAGTGAAGGAAAAATAAAATTTTTTACCAACAAGCAAGTACTCAGAGATTTCATTACCACCAGGCCTGCTTTACAAGAGCTTCTGAAAGAAGTACTATATACAGAAAGGAACAACCAGTATCAGCCATTCCAAAAAACCCATCGGTAAGCTGCATCCAGACCCATCTCACATGCAAGGATATACAGAGACTCAAAACAAAGGGATGGAGGAAGATTTGCCAACCAAATGGAGAGCAAAAAAAAAAAAAAAAAAAGCAGGAGTTGCAATTCTCGTCTCTGATAAAATAGATTTTAAAGTAACAGAAACCAAAAGAGATGAGAAGGACATTATATAATGGTAGAGGGATCAATGTAACGGGAAGAGCTAACGATCCTAAGTCTATGCGTACCCAATACAGGAGCACCCAGATACATAGGGCAACTTCTTGGTGACTTACAAAGAGACTTGGACTCCCCACACAATAATAGTGGGAGACTTTAACACTACATTGTCAATATTGGACAGATCAATGAGACAGAAGGTTAACAAGGATACTCGGGACTTGAACTTAGACCTCGAACAAGTAAACTTAATAAACATTTACAGAATTCTCTCCTCCAAATCCACAAAACATACATTTTCTTCAGTAACACATCACATCTATTCTAAAAGTGACCACACGGGTTGGAAGTAAATCACTCCCCCAGCAATTGCATAGCATTTCATAGGTTTAAATGAAATATTGGTTGGCTGTTTGTTATTTTCCTCCCTTATTTCTTCCTGTCTCCATTGTATAACACAATTATTAGTATAAAAGAGCTTTTCAATATCTATTTTTAAACTGCATTCTAGCCTGGGCAATAGGCAAGATTCCCGTTCTCTCTCCCTCTTTTTCTTCTTCTTTTTCCCTTTCTTTCATTCTCTTTTTTCCTTCTTTCTCTCTTCTCTCTTTTTTCTTTTCTTTCTTTTTCTTTCTTTCAAAAAAAAAAAATAGCTGGGGTGTGACAGTGCACACTAGTAATCCCAGCTACTCGAGTGAGTGGGCACAAAAATCGCTTAAACCTGGGAAGAAGAGGTTGCAGTGAGCACTCCAGCCTGGGCTACAGAGTGAGACTCTGTCTCAAAATAATAATAACAATAATAAAGAAAGTAAAATAAAATAAAATAGGCCGGGAGCGGTGGCTCATGCCTGTAATCCCAGCACTTTGGGAGGCCGAGGCGGGCAGATCACGAGGTCAGGAGATAGAGGCCATTCGGGCTAACATGGTGAAACCCCATCTCTACTAAAAATACAAAAAATTAGCTGAGCATGGTGGCATGTGCCTTAGTCCCAGCTACATGGGAGGCTGAGGCAGGAGAATCGCTTGAACCCAGGAGGCAGAGGTTGCAGAGAGCTGAGATCACGCCACTGCACTCCAGCCTGAGTGACAGAGCAAGGCTGCATCTCAATAAATAAATAATAACAGAACAAAATAAAAATAAAAGAGTTTTGTTTTGGTTTGGTTTAGGTTTTAATTCTTTTGAGTTTTTAGCCCAAGATGGTTCATTTCAGGGGTTAAGGTGCACTGGCCGGCCATTCATTTCTCTACTAAGATCACCTCATAGCTTTTGGTAAAGCCTATGTCTGCCAGGCACAGTGCTAAGTGCTCTTCATAGATTATCTCTTTTAATAGAACCTAGTAAAGTTGGAAACATTTTTATTCTATAACCACTTAACAGATGAGGAAACTGAAGCTCACCAAAGTCAAGTCATACGCTCCAATCCTTACAGCCATTAAAAGCCAGGAATAAAACCAGAGCCTCTGAGTCCAAGCCCACACCCTTAACCTCTACACTACACCTCCTCTCTGATTAGATGCCACATGGCATTGATCTTTGGTACAGACCAGCATTGAACCTAGGACAAAACGCCAGGGCTCTCCTTTGAGTTCTGCTAGGACAGCAGTACAGTGGAAAGAACACTACATCATTCCACCAGATTCCTCTAGACCGTCCCAATTCCCAAGACTAAGTTTAAGTCCCAATGCCAACACTTGGCGGCTTTGTAGCCTTAGAAAATCACTTCTGTTGGAGCTTCAGTCTCTCATCTTTAAACCAGAGCTTGTAATTCCAGCACTGTCGGTGGATCAAATGAAGTATGCATTTTAAAGGGCTTTGGACACTCCAAAGGGGGCAGTTATTATTAATAACAGGTCACTGTGAAGTAAATTCTAAATATAGGTCACTCACTCCTATTTATCTTCTGGTTTGATGGTAAATGCTTTGAAGGCTTGAGCTGAGTTTCAGCCTTTTATTTTATCCTAACCTCTCCTTTATAAAGTACTCCCGCAAAATGGTAGATTTCTAAAAATTCTTGTTAACTGTAATACTGATAGAAATGTGATCAGAACGCAAAAAGAAAAAGCAAAGCATTGATGGTAAAAATGAAGAATTCTGTGCTTTAACTGCTTTTTTCTTGTAAATTGTGAAGAGAACTGAAAACAAGTCTTGGCCAAAACTCAGCTCTCTGAATTTCCTGCCTTAACCCCAGGTAAACTCCTTATTTTCAGTTTTGGAATTGTGGGTTCTATCTTTCCAGGGGCATGGAAGAATGTGAAATTTGCAAAGTACTTTGAGGTACAACGTGTTCTTGCTATTTATACTAACCAGAATCTGTGGCTGTTTTCTGGGTAAGGTCTTTCCATATAAAACCAACCCTTTTTTCACCCTTTTCCCAGTTATAACAACCTTACAAACTCACAAACAAGTTCCTCAGCTATACTGCTAATGCCAGTAACACGGACTTTAAAACTGCCTTTCATCTCCTCTCTTATGCAACATTGCAAACAGTAATTAAAGTTCAACACCCTGGTGAAGGAGGCATCTATTATTCAACCCATTTTCCAAACAGGTAAACCCAGACCTAGAAATTATGCTGGGTGCAGTGGCTCACGTCTATAATCCTAGCACTTTGGGAGGCCAAGGTGGGTGGATCACCTGAGGTCAGGAGTTCAAGACCAGCCTGGCCAACATGGTGAAACCCCATCTTTACTAAAAATACAAAAATTAGCCGGACATGGTCGTGGGTGCCTGTAATCCCAGCTGCCCAGCAGGCAAGGCTGCAATGAGCAGAGATCGTGCCACTGCACTCCAGCCTGGGGTGACAGAGTAAGAAATCAGGGGGCCTGCCCATAGGTCAGCAGGGTTTAGAGCAGAGAGGAGACTAGAATTAAGACTTCAAAACTTCCTAACTCTTAGATTCACCAAGGTGTGGGGCACTAAGAGCCTATGGGCAGAGAAGTGGAGATACCCCTCTCAGAGCAGGGATTCATTGAGATGGGGTGATCTAGAGGGGGCAGAAAGGAGACACAGACCAGATTCAATGATAGTCAAGGAAAAGGAAGGAAGGAGAAAACAAAAGAAGGAAGGAAGAAAGGGAGAAAGAAAAGAAGGAAGGATTTAATAATGGATGGATGACAGGTAAATAGATGAATGGAGGAAGGAAGGAAGGGAGGGGGGAGGGAGGGAGGCAAGGAAGAATGAAGGGCCCGGGGAGGGAGGGGCAAGCCTGAAATCACTTAGAAAAGAAAATTAATGAATTTGAGCCATAAAATTTGATTGAAGGCAAGAAGGATTATGATGGAAACAATGGCATGTTTGAACTGTCTGATTTTTAAATGAAAAATAGGAAGGATAAGATTTTTTAACTTCATATTTTGAAAAAATTATAGACTCACAAGAAGTTGCAAAATAGTACAGAGAGGTTCTGTGTACCTATCATCCAACTTCCCCTAATGGTAACACCTCACATAACTGTAAGTGCATTACCAGAGTTAGGAAATTAATTGGCAACTAACAAGACTACAGACTTACTCAGATTGTACTAGTTTAGGAAGCATAATATATGTTTACAGTTTTATTTTACACATAGAGTACACAAGTCTTAAGTGTACCACCTGATGTAGTTTTATATGCGTAAACACTCATGTAACCAATATCTCTATCAAGATGTAGAATGTTATCAGCCCCCAGTGTTACCAGCTCTCATGTTCCCTATAATCAATAACTGCCTTCCCACATAACCACTATTCTTTTTTTTTTTTTTTTTTTGAGACAGGATCTCACTCTGTCACTCAGGCTGGATGCAGTGGTGCAATGACAGCTCACTGCAGCCTCAACTTCCCGGGCTCAAGTGAAACCTCCCCAACTCAGCCTCCCAAGTAGCTAGAGCAACAGGCATGTGCCACCATGCCCAGCTAACTTTTTGTGCTTTTTGGAGAGACGGGGGTCTCGTACGTTTTCCAGGCTGGCCTCAAACTCTTGGACCCAAGCTGTTCACCTGCCTTGCCCTTCCAAAGTGCTGGGATTATAGGCATGAGCCACATCGCCTGGCTCATTATTCTTTTATTGCTGTAGATTAGTTTGTCTTATCTTGAACACACACACACACACACACACACACACACACACATACATACACACACATATACATATATATATATTTTTTAGAGACAGGGTCTCGCTGTACCACCCAGGCTGGAGTGCAATGGCTCAATCATAGCTCACCGCAACCTCAAACTTCTGGGTTCAAGTGATCCTCCTGCCTCAGCCTCCTGGGTAGCTGGGACTACAGGCACATGCCACTTTGCCTATCTAATTAAAATATTTCTTCATTAGGCCAAGGCGGGTAGATTGCTTGAACTTAGGAGTTTGAGACCAGCCTTGGCAATATGGTGAGACCTGTCTCTATTAAAAATACAAAAAAAAAAAAAAGTAGCTAGTCATAGTTGTGCACATCTTTGTTCTCAGCTACTCGGGCAGCTGAAGCAGGAGGATTGCTTGAGCCCGGGGCTCAGAGGTTGCAGTGAGCCAAGATCATGCAACAGCACACCAGCCTGGGTGACAGAGCTAGACCCTGTCTCAAAAAAATATCTTTTTGTAGAAACCGGGTCTCACTTTGTTGCACAGGCTGGTTTTGAAATACTCACTTCAAGTGAGCATCCCAAAGTGCTGGGAATACAGGTATGAACTACCGTGCCAGCCTACCTGGCTCTTTCACTCAACATTATGTCTAATAGACTCATTCATGATTTGACATGTAGCAGAGGTTTATTGTTTTTCATTGTTGATCAGTATTTTATTATATGAATAGATCATAATTATTTATCCATTCTACTGTGGATAGATGTTGGGGTTGTGTGTATGTTTATCAACCTAAGCACTCATCTCTTTTCTTTCTCTTTCCTTCCTTCCTTCCCTCCCTCCCTCCCTCCCTCCCTCCTTCCCTCCTCCTTCCTTTCTTCCTTTCTTCCTTCCTTCTTCCTACAGGGTCTTGCTTTGTCACCCAGGTGGGAATGCAGTGGTGCAATCATGGCTCACTGCAGCTTCAAACTCCTGGGTTCAAGTGATCCTCCTGCCTCAGCCTCCTGAGTAGCTGAGACCACAAGCATGAGCCACAATGACCAGCTTTGTTTTGTTTTGTTTTGCAGAGGCGGGATTTCACCATGTTGACCAGGCTGGCCTCAAACTCCTGGGCTCAAACGATCCCCCTGCCTAAGCCTCCCAATGTGCTGGGATTACAGGCATGAGTTACCATGCTCAGCCCTAAGCACTCATTTCTGATGGGGAGTATATGTAGGAAAGGAATTGCTGGTCAGAGGGTAGGTAAATGTTCAGTTTTGCAAAATGGTCCTAACAAGTTTTCCAAAGTGGTTATATCAATTTAATTTATCCTCCCACCACCAGTGTATGAGAATTCCATAGGGGTATAAAGTTTTATGTCATTAAACTCTAACCAATGATTGCATGCAAGTCTAACTATGATCTATCTGTTCTTCAGAATTCTCATTTCAAAGTGTTTTCCTGCCAGGCGCAGTGGCTCACACCTGTAATCCCAGCACTTTGGGAGGCTGAGGCAGGAGGATCTCCTGTGGTTGGCAGATCAAGACCAGCCTGACCAACACGGAGAAACCCCGTCTCTACTAAAAAAAATACAAAATTACTCATGCATGGTGGTACATGCCTGTAATCCCAGCTGCTCAAGAGGCTGAGGCAGGAGAATCACTTGAACCCAGGAGGCGAAGGTTGCGGTGAGCCGAGATCACGCCATTGCACTCCAGCCTGGGCAACAAGAGCAAAACTCCATCTCAAAAAAACAAAAACAAACAAAGTGTTTTCCTGTTCAGATGCAAAAGTAGAGAAAGTGTTAAGAAAATCTCGGCTGCGGCGCGGTGGCCCCTGCCTGTAATCCCAGCACTTCGGGAGGCCCAGGTGGACAGATCACAAGGTCAAGAGATCAAGACTATCCTGGCCAACGTGATGAAACCCTGTCTCTACTAAAAATACAAAAATTAGCTGGGCGTGGTGGTGCATGCCTGTAATCCCAGCTACTCGGGGGGCTGAGGCAGGAGAATTGCTTGAACCCGGGAGGCAGAGGTTGCAGTGAGCCAAGATTGCGCCACTGCACTTCAGCCTGGCAACAGAGCGAGACTCTGTCTCAAAAAAAAAAAAAAAACAGAAAGAAAAGAAAAGAAAAGAAAATCTCAAAGGCTTCAGGGCAGGAAGATGACATCACAGGTCAGGAAGTTAAGAAACTAGAATGGTTATTTTCTTGGGAGAGTTCTTGGAGTCACTCACTGCTTTGAGCCTCAGTTTCCTTATATTTAAAAATAAAGCAGATGGATGGGAACATTTCTAACATTCCTTTTAGCTCCAAAGGTCATGATTCCAACATGAAAAATGTTCATGTTGTAATGCTAAGTAAAACGGTAGAGGCCGGGCGCAGTGGCTCACATCTGTAATCCAGCACTTTGGGAGGCTGAGGCGGGTGGATCACTTGAGCTCAGGAGACGAAATCAGCCTGGGCAACATGGTGAAACCCCATCTCTACTAAAAGTACAAAAATTAGCCGGGCGTGGTGGCTGGCACCTGTAATCCCAGCTACTTAGGAGGCTGAGGCAGGAGAATCGCTTGAACCCAGGAGGCAGAGGTTGCAGTGAGCCAAGATCTGGCCACTGCACTCCAGCCTGGCAACAGAGCAAGACTGCCTAAAAAAAAAAAGTAAAAGGATAAAAAGAACACATACTGGGACTTGGGAAAATTTAGTTGCCCAAAGACAAGGGCTGGAGGAAAATAAACAATGCTTATATTGTTAGATTGTTGCATATTTATTTTTTCCATTTTTAATAATACAGTATTTTAAAAATTTGTGCTTATATGATTCTAAAATATTTGTGTATGGAAATATATATTTGATGTATTAACATAACAATATTAATATAACACATCAGCATATGAACTAATTATTCTCCTCTTTTTTTTTAGAGACGGGGTCTTGCTATGTTGCCCAGATTGGAGTGCAATTGCTATTCACAGGTGTGATCATAGTACACTGCAGCCTCAAACTTCTGGCCTCAAGATGTCCTCCCATCTCAGCCTACCAAGTGCCTGGAATTATAGTCGTGTGCCACTGCACCTGGCTTTCACAATTTTTTTTTTTTTTGAGATGAGTCCCAATCTGTCACCCAGGCTGGAGTGCAGTGGCGCCATCTCAGCTCACTGCAACCTCCACCTCCAGGGTTCAAGAGATTCTCCTACCTCCCATGTAGCTAATTCCTCCCAAGTAGGAATTACAGGCACCCACCACCACACTTGGCTAATTTTTTTGTATTTTTAGTAGAGATGGGGTTTTGCCATGTTGGGCAGGCTGGTATTGAACTTCTGACCTCAGGTGATCCGCCCATCTTGGCCTCCCAAAGTGGCGGGATTACAGGTATGAACCACTGTGCCCGGCCTGGCTTTCACTTTTATATATAATATAAAACCTGAGATTTCATTAACTCAGAATATACCCTCAACTCAAATTATTAGACACTTTGAAGCCAGCTAATATTTATTCAACAAATACTGAGCACCTTCCCTGAGGCAGACACAAGGCTTGGCCCTGAGGACATGACTGGTGAACTAAACATAATACTTGAATGTCTAGGAATTTATCACCTGCTGCAAGGGACAAGTACAAGGCAATGTGCTAAGGTTTATTTTAGGCAACTTGGGAACTTACAGGAGGAACCTTACTCAGTTTGAGAAAGTCAAAAAGGCTTCCTGGAGGAGGTGGCACTCAGCTGAGACCTGAAAGATGATTCTAAGTATACCAGGCAAAAGGGGAACAGGAGTAGGAAGAGCATCCCCTGTGGTGGGGACCAGTGGGGGTACAGGCATGGGAGCTAGAGGGCTGAGATGGTCACGGAGCCGCTGCAGGAGAATCACTTGAACCCAGGAGGCGAAGGTTGCAGTGAGCCGAGATCACGCCATTGCACTCTAGCCTGGACAACAAAAGCAAAACTGTCTCAAAAAAAAAACCAAAAATCAAACAAAGTGTTTTCCTTGAGTTGACTCAATAGTGGGTGTTTGTGGGACAAGACAAGATGCAGCTGAAGAGGCTTCAACGCCCCACACAGTTCCTTGAACTGCCAAGGAGAGCCATTGCAAAATATCAATCTGGGGCTCGTCAGTAACCATTCAGTTTGTTCCAAATTCCCCAAATATGCCTGACCATAAACTGAGATATTGACAAATATATATAAACTGGGCTGTTTTCATGCACTGCTGGCACTGCTGATTTTCTGTTACGGAGGTAAAGGATTGTCAAAGGCAAGAAGTATTGGGTCTGCTGGTCTCATCTGCAATCAACAAGGAGCAAGGTTTCAGCCCGGGGAAGTGGCCAAGGGCCCTGTTAGGAGGAGGGCACAGTAGGTGGCTGGGCAGGGGCCAGAGGGCTGGGAAAATGAGGCACTCATCCAAACAGTGTCAGGGATTATCAGTGGGCATTTGTAGAGGACGCCGAGCCCAGGGGAGCAGAGACATATTGTGACATATGTCTATCTGTAGTCAGCAGGGAAGCGGCACTAGAGACAGAGAGACAGCCCATTCTCCAGCTTCCTCTTACTATCTCTGTGAAGGCTGATTTGTGCCTTGTCACTGCCAAGCCACCCCAATCAAACACTCGATGACCGAGTGGTATTGAGAACACATCAGTAGCCTGATACATTGGTCAGAACCACAGGAGCTCAACTGGAGGCATAGCCGCCTTCTCTGTTTGGCTGGTGACATCTTGATAAAGTTCTCAAGGCCTGGAGTCAGCCCTTGACAGCTTCTCTGGGCAACGGTTCATCTTGGAACGCTTCTGCCACCCTCCTGCTCCCCCCAGGCACAGCAGCTGGCAGGCTGCTGCTGCCTGCCAGGAAAGGCCTGGACCTCACTGGGATTCCAGAGTCTTGACTTTCAGTCCCTTCATGCAGCATCTGAGCACAGCTCCTGATCAGCAGGTGGGAGGCCAAATTAAAACCACAAAATATACTTCTTTCTCACATGTCTAAAAAGTATAAAGACATATCCAAATATCAGACTAGCTAAAATCTTTGACTTATCCTAGATTCTCCTAAAAGTAGAGTCTGAGGCTGGGCACGGTGGCTCACGCCTGTAATCCCAGCACTTTGGGAGGCTGAGGTGGGCAGATCACCTGAGGTCAGGAGTTTAAGACCAGCCTGGCCAACATGGTAAAACCCCATCTCTACTAAAAATACAAAAATTGGCAGGGGTGGTGGCACACGCCTGTAGTCCCAGCTACTCAGGAGGCTGAGGCAGGAGAATCGCTTGAACCCATGAGGCGGAGGTTGCAGTGAGCTGAGATCGAACAACTGCATTCCAGCCTGGGCAACAGAGTGACTCCATCTTTTAAAACAAATTACTCAGTCTTACTATCTGTTATAGCAGCACAAAATGGACGAAGACATGAGCTCAGCACCCCTTCCTCCATTTCTGGGAACAGCATCTCTATTTTGGGATTGGGAAACCACTGTCTCACTTCCAGTTCCTATGATTGCATGAGGCTAACCTCTCCTTGTTACCAAGACACCAACTCCAAGGGTTGGTCAAGTCCCAGGTCCAGCCAGTCAACACAGTCTGTTCCTCCCTACCAGCTATAATATTTAGTTCAGGACCGGTCCCTCAATCCTAGGTGCTTAGATCTTCATTTGAGTATTCACACAGCCATGTATTTTGGGAATGCAATTCCATCCCACTGGTAGGACCTGAGAGGCTTAAACTAACTTACAGTTTAAGTACATCCATTCCATTGAATGAAGACACTAATTTTGGAGTGAGCATCTGACCAAATGGCCCAGCCAGCCTGACTCTCAAGACTGGCTTGGAATGCTGGAACACGTGTGTTCTTTCTGCTGCTGAAGGGAAGAAGGAAGCCTATGGTGCCAACTGCTGCTGGAGGGCATCCTAAGACTCCAAGGTGAACCAGTCTCAGTAGAACACTTCACTATATATGGCAGAGCAAAAAGACAAAATCGATCCCTGAGGACACAGGTGAGTTGTTGGATCAGCAAACTTGAAGCTCAACTTACTTCTAGATCTCCAGTTATGTGAACCAATCGCTTCCCTTCACTGTTTAAGTCCATTTATGGTGGTTATTTTGATACCTGCAAGCTGAATGCAAATCTAATTAAGCCTGAACTTACACCTAAAAGAGAACCAGCAGTTCATGTAATAGAAAGGTCCCAGGCTGGACATGGTGGCTCACACCTGTAATCCCAGCACTTTGGGAGGCTGAGGTGGGTGGATCACCTGTGGTCAGGAGTTGGAGACCAGCCTGGCCAACATGGTGAAACCCTGTCTCTACTAAAAATACAAAAATTAGCCAGGTACGGTGACGCATACCTGTAATCCCAGCTACTCGGGAGACTGGGGCAGCAGAATTGCTTGAACCCAGGAGGCAGAGGTTGCAGTGAGCCAAGATCATGCCACTGCACTCAGCCTGGGTAACAGATGGAGACTGTCTCAAAAAAAAAAAGAAAAGTCCCAGGGTAGGAGACACTCCAAGTAAGCTGAGGCTTTACATCCATGATCTCATTTGATTGTCATCTCATGCTGGTAACTACTATTCAGATCCCCATTGAATAGATGAGAAAGGAAAAGATTCAAAGAAATGGTGGTACTTACCCAGTAGTTCTCAAGCAGGAGAAATTTTATGCCCCCCCCCCTCCCCCACCAAGGGACCAGGGACACTTGATAATGTCTAGAGATATTTTGGTTGTGGTACTGACACCTAGTGAGTAGAAGCCAGAAATGGTGTTCAATATCCTACAATGCATGGAACAGTCCCCCCACAACAAGAAATTATCCAGGCCGAAATGTCAATAGAGCCGACGCTGAGAAACCCTGCTTGGTTAATCCAGGGTCACTTGGATAGCAGGCTCAGATTCAAACCCAAGTCACTCCACAGAATGCTGCTTGAACACACTCTTAAATATGCAATACGTCCCTGTGCCAGAGCCAGCCAGGGGTAGCTACACCTCAGGCTCGGGAAAGTGAGAGGTCTGAGAGCCCAGGGGTAATGGAGCCCAAACACTTTAGGGGCACCATAATCTTGTACAAACTTCACCCTCTGTCAAGTGCATTCCAGGGTGAGCCCCTTGTGGATTCCTGCATAATTTCTTGGCCTGTGCTTTGGAGAACCTAGGGAGGTATGTGGCTCCAGGCTCAGGGTCCCAATTCCATTTCTACCTATTTGCCTGGCATTTGCTGTACAAAATTGGAAATTAATAATTCATTTTGCAGATGAATAATTCAGCAGAGAGGACAAAGGGCCACTGGCAGTGGTTGGCATCACAAAATCAGTCTACGTTTTCTTCTAAAGGGAGAGAGGACTGGGCACAGAGGCTCATGCCTGTAATTCCAACACTTTGGGAGGTCAAGGCAGGAGGATCACTTGAGTCCACAAGTTCGAGACTAGCCTGGGCAACAAAGTGAAATCTCATGGCTACAAAAAATACAAAAAATTAGGGCCAGGTGCGATGGCTCATGCCTATAATCCCAGCACTTTGGGAGGCTGACACAGGAGGACCACCCAAGGTCAGGAGTTTAAGACCAGCCTGGCCAACATGGTAGAGACTCTGTCTTTACTAAAAATACAAAAATTAGCCAGGTGTGGTGGTGCACACCTATAATCCCAGCTACTCAGGAGGCTAAGGCAGGAGAATCACTTGAACCAAGGAGGCGGAGGTTGCAGTGAGCCAAGATTGTGCCATTGTACTCCAGCCTGCACAACAGAGTAAGACTCCGTCTCAAAAAAAATAAAAATACAAATACAAAATTAGCCAGGTGTGGTGACACACTCCTGTACTCCCAGCTATTTGGGAGGCTGAGCATTGAGGAGCATTTCAATCTGGAAGGTTGAGGCTGCAGTGAGCTGTGATTATGATACTGCAGTCCAGCCTGGGTGACAGAGCAAGACTCTGTCTCAAAAAAATGAAATGGGCTGGCCGCAGTGGCTCACACCTGTAATCCCAGCACTTTTGAAGGACAAGGTGGGCAAATTGCTTGAGCCCAGGAATTAGAGACCAGCCTTGGCAACATGGCAAAACTTCATCTCCATCTCAATTAAAAACAAATAAATAGCCAGGTGCGGTGACTCATACCTGTAATCCCAGCTATTCAAGAGGCTGAGGCAGAAGAATTGCTTGAACCTAGGAGGCTGAAGTTACAGTGAGCCAACATCTCCAAGTTACTGGAGAGCCAAGATTGCACTCCAGCCTGGGCAACAGAGTGAGACTCTGCCAAAAAAAAAAAAAAAAAAAAAATATATATATATATATATATAAAATAAAATAATAAGAGAGAAGGGGCTGGGTACAGCAACTCACACCTATAATGTAATTCCAACACTTTGAGAGGCCAAGGCAGGAGGATCACTTGAGCCCAGAAGTTCGAGACCAGCCTGGGCAACATAGTAAGATCCCATCTCTAAAAATAAATAAATAAATAAAATATATATGTGTGTGTGTGTATATATATATATGTATATGTATATGTATATGTATATGTATATGTATATAAACCCAGTGCCTATAGTCTTAGCTACTTGGTAGGCGGAGGCAAGAAGATCACATGAGGCCGGGAGTTCAAGGCTTCAGTGAGCCATGGTCACACTACTGCACTCCAGCCAGGGTGATACTAGGAACCTAACTCAAAAAAATAAAATAAAGGGAAAAGGAAAAAGAAACTCTACATCCAGGATGATCTCTGGATGAAAATGACGCCAAACTGGACAATTTAAACAATCCCCCTTTTGGGAATGAGCGTTGGTGAAGATGCTGCCCGAAGGAAATTCTGGATTCTATTTCCCTCCAGCCTCTTGAAGCTTCCAGGCTCTTAAATCTTCACAGTCCATTGCAGCCCAACTTGATTGGCACATACTCCAGGAAGCTTTCCCTGACATCCCTAACCAACTGAAGCTGAAAAAGTGTTTCTCTCTGATTCCGTGTATTAGTCACTTTGCCCTGACGACTGCCTGCCTCATAGCCTCACACTAAGCCAAGTTTCTGTCACTAGAGATTCTTGAGCCTTAAGATGGCTTTTCTAGCTAGAAGGGAAGAAGAGGTTCAGCAGGATGCTGGTGTGAGTTGGTCTTAGCACTTTGAGGCTGCCTCTTTGAGGATCAGATGAAGCCTCTCAGCCTCTCTACTGAAAAATGTTCCCCAAACGCAAGTATGTACAATTCAAGGGGGACACAGATCTTGGGAGCCCCTTCACGGACCTGGGTTTAGAGTTCTCGCCTCATGGGGAGCCTTCTGTTAAGGAGAGGAACTACAATTGTTCAGGGCATGTGCTATAGTTTGAATATGTCCCCTCCAAAATTCAGGTGTTGCCAATGTGACAGTGTTAAAAGGTGGAACCTGTCCAGTGTGATTGAGTCATGAGGGTGCTGCCCTTATGAATAGGATTCGGTGCCCTCATAAATGGATTATTTTTTTCTCTTGTTGCACAGGCTGGAATGCGGTGGCGCCATCTTGACTCACTGCAATCTCCACCTCCCAGGTTCAAGCAATTCTCCTGCTCCAGCCTCTCAAGTAGCTGGGATTACAGGCACCTGCCACCACACCTGGCTAATTTTCTGTATTTTTAGTAGACATGGGGTTTCACCATGTTGGCCAGGCTGATCTTAAACTCCTGACCTCAGGTGATCCGCCCACCTCGGCCTCCAAAAGTGCTGGGATTACAGGCATGAGCCACCATGCCCAGCCTCATAAAAGGATTTGATGGAGGGAGTTCAACCCTCTTGCCCTTCCTCCTTCTGCCATGCAAGGACACAGTGTTCCTTCTCTCTGAAGGATACAGCAACATGGTGCCATCTTGGAAACAGAGAGCAAGGCCTCATCAGACAACCAAACCTGCTAGTGCTTTAATCTTGTACTTCCCAGCCTCCTGAACTATGAGAAATAAATTTCTGTTCTTTGTAAATATCTCAGCTTCAAGTGTTCTGTTATAACAGCACAAACAGACTAAGACAGTATGGAAAACAGCTCAGTCTCTCAGTCTTGCCTCTCCTCAAAATGGCCCTGTCTCAGGGCCAAGGTATTTTAAGGAAGTCAATAATCAGCAAGGAGTATTCGATGCCTGCTCTGTGACCCTGGGTAAGTCATTGCCCATCTCTGGGCCACAGATTTTGTTTTTCTTTTTTTTTTCACCTTTGGAGACGGAGTCTTGCTCTGTTGCCAGGCTGGGTGCAGTGGCGGGATCTCGGCTCACTGCAACCTCTGCCTTCTGAGTTCAAGCGATTCTCATGCCTCAGCCTCCCAAGTAGCTGGGATTACAGGTATGCACCACCACACCCAGCTAATTTTTGTATTTTTAGTGGAGATGGGGTTTCATCATGTTGTCCGTGATGGTCTCGATATCCTGACCTCA
Source organism: Ateles fusciceps (assembly GCA_036589455.1). Lineage (NCBI taxonomy): Eukaryota > Metazoa > Chordata > Mammalia > Primates > Atelidae > Ateles > Ateles fusciceps. Next base: position 10,901,055 of record JAZHEH010000882.1, read on the forward strand.
TGATCTGTCTGCCTCGGCCTCCCAAAGTGCAAGGATTACAGGCGTGAGCCAACACGCCTGGCCTAGGCCACAGTTTTTTACTTGGAATTGGAAGAGTTGGTCTAGATTATCCTGGCACCTTGATTCAATAATTCAGTTAGGAAATATTTACTGCACACTGTAAGATGCCAGGTACCAAGCTAAGCACTGGGGGATAAGATTGGTGAACAAAGCAGATGATGTCTCTAATTTGTCAGGACACATAGTCTAATGAAGGAGTCAATCACTGATTAAATAACCACGTAACAAGCCGCATGCCGTGGCTCACGCCTGTAATCCCAGCATTTTGGGAGGCCAAGGCGGATGGATCATGAGTTCAGGAGATCGAGATCATCCAGGCTAACACAGTGAAACCCCGTCTCTACTAAAAATACAAAAAATTAGCCAGGCGTGGTGGCACACGCCTGTAGTCCCAGCTACTCGGGAAGCTGAGGCAGGAGAATCGCTTGAACCTGAGAAGCAGAGGTTGAAGTGAGCCAAAATCTTGCCACTGCACTCCAGCCTGGGCCACAGAGCGAGACTCCATCTCAAAATAAACAAATAAATAACCACACAATAAATACAGGAAGATAAGTTGTGACCAGTGAAACACAAGGGAAGTGAAGGGAGCTGGCTAGGAATGTATATATCAGGAAAGTGATTATAACCTGGCAAAAGATGAGATGAAGAGGGAGGCTTTACTTTGACAAGGAGAGTAGGCAGTTATTTCAGGCAGAGGAAGCAGCATGGATGCTGCTGGTGCCCTGAGGTGTGAAGGGGCCGTTGCACTCAAGTAATTAGGTCAGCGCAGCTGCATACTGAAATCTACTGGGGACTATGCAAGCCCAGAGAGTAGATACCCAGCGAGAATAGAAAGTAGTGTTCCCCTCTTTCATGATGGTCAAGGCAAATCTTCCAATAACTTCTTTTCAAACTCTCTCAAGGAAAGCTAAAGAGCTGGCAATATTCCACTGGATGAAACCCCAGGTTTAATAGCCAAAACCACAAAGTATCAATCTTTCCCATCACGGGGGTAGCTGAAGACATCTTGAAATTCCTTCCTTTCAGATCCTACATGAAAAGTACAAGATGTGGACAGGCATGATGACTCACGCCTGTAATCTCAACACTTTGGAAGGCTGAGCTGGGAGGATTGCTTGAGTCCAGAAATTTGAAACCAGCTTGGGCAACATTGCAAGATCTCATCTCTATGAAAAAATTTTTTTAATTAGCTAGGCACAGTGGCTTGCGCCTGTAATTCCAGCTATTCAAGAGGCTGAAGCAGGAGGATCACTTGAGCCAGGAAGTCAAGGCTGCAGTGAGCTTTGATCACTGACACTGCACTTCAGCCTGGGCAACAGAGCAAGACCCGGTCTCAAAAAAAAAAAAACAAAAGTACAAGATGCCACCAAATAAAAAATGTTAAATATTGACGTGAAGCAAAATGCTCGCTGCTCCAGCCCCCTCTGCAGTTTACGCTTATTTTTTTTTTTTTTTTTTTTTTTTTTTTGTCTTTTTGTTTTTTCCTTTTTGTGGAGACGGGGTCTCGCTATATTGCCCAGGCAGGTCTCGAACTCCTGGGCTCAAGCTATCCTCCCGCCTCTGCCTCCCTAAGAGCTGGGATTACAGGCGTGAGCCACAGCGCCCGGCCCCCTCTGCAGGTTAAACCATGTCCCAGCCCTTGAGGGATTGTTTCTACCCCTTGGTTCTGTGGCTTTATTGTCCCACCCTGATGATTATAGACAGACCCAAACATGCCAAAGGCCACTTTGATGGGTGGTCTGAGTGCAGAGTCTCCAGGCTGCATGGGGGCAGACAGAGCCACCCATTCATCTCCCTGGGTGGGGATTTAGGCTAGAGCCAGCAAGGAAACTTTGGTTCTGGTGCCCATTCTGCCATGCCTGCGACTGCTGAGCAAATCTGGAAAGGCCCCATTCCCTCTTTGGGCCTCAGTTTCTTTATCCATAAAATGAGACGTTTGAATTACATGTTCTGTAAGAGTTTTCTTCAATTTGGGGATTCTCTGCCTTCTGATTTCTAAAATGTGTTAACTCTGACTTTTTTTTCATCTTTCTGACTGTTGTTCACAGACCAGTGACAGGAGGCAAGACAACCACTATTCATAAATTATAATGAATGGATAATTAGCTGCCTTCAAATTAAAGCTCTCTTCTTGGAAGCCAGGAGACCTGGTTTTTAAGTTGTTTACCATTATCATCACTTAACGCTGTTTTCTCACTAAAACCAAGAGGGGAAGGAGACAATGACAAGCAGATGTTTTGTTATTAGGGGCCCTGGGGGATGATTTGAGACTTTCACTGCAGTATTCATTCTCTAGATTCTTCTGGAGTCAGCAGAAGCTTTGATGAACTCGACAGAGGCTGGGGGATTGAACAGATACGGAATGGAGGCCTATTGAAAGAAAGCCTGGCTTAACAGAAAGCTGCTGGGGACAGCAGTTCCTGGCTGAGGACGGTGTGGATTATGAAATTAATATATTTATGTAATACTTTGCAAAGAGATTTCAACTGCCATTATTTCGTTTTCTCATGAGGACACTTTGCCAATGTTTGAGCTCACACCTATTACTATTATTTATAACAGTATTTTTAGTGGAGATGGGGTTTCACTTCTATTACTTCTCACATGAATCTTTTTCATTCAATGGTCTTGCTGGCTATGGTTGATTTCCTGTTAAAATGGTCACCAAAGATCTTATAAGAGAGAAACAGACTAGTAGTTGCCCGTGGATGGGGGAGAAGAACTAATTTCTCTCCACTTGAATCAGAGCTGGCCTTGTAACTTGCTTTGAATGATACAATGTGGAGGAAGTGATGGTGTGGGCATTCCAGAGCCTAGGGCTTAAAAAATATGGCAGCTTCATTCATCCCTGAGAGGTCTTATAAAGATACATACATGCATACATATATACATAAAAAGCAATATGGCAGCTTCGGCCAGGCATGGTGGCTCATGTGTAATCCCAGCAGTTTGGGAGGCCAAGGCGGGTGGATGACCTGAGGTTGGCAGTTCAAGACCAGCCTGACCCACATGGAGAAACCCTGTCTCTACTAAAAATACAAAATTAGATGGGCGTGGTGTCACATGCCTGTAATCCCAGCTACTTGGGAGGCTGAGGCAGGAGAATCACTTGAACCCAGGAGGTGGAGGTTGCGGTGAGCCGAAATTGCGCCATTGCACTCCACCCTGGACAACAAGAGTAAAACTTTATCTAAAAAAAAAAAAAAAGGAAAGAAAAGAAAAGAAAGAAAGAAATATGGCAGCTTCTTAGCTAGGGATAGTCAGTGGCTCCTGCCTGTAATCCCAACAATTTGGTTGGGCAAGGCAGGCAGATCGCTTGAGCCCCGGAGTTTGAGAGCAGCGTGGGCAACGTGGCAAGAACCCCATATTTATAAAAACTACAAAAATTAGTTGGGCATGGTAGCATGCACCTGTAGTCCCAGCTACTTGGGGGCTGAGGCAGAAGAATTGCTTGAGCCCAGGAGGTCTAGGCTTCAGTGAGTCATGTTTGTGCCACTGCACTCCAGCCTGTGTGACAAAGTGAGATCTTGTCTCAAAAAAAAAACAAAAAAAACAAAAAACAGGCCAGGCACAGTTGCTCAGGCCTGTAATCTCAGCACTTTGGGAGGCTGAGGCGTGGCCAACATGGTACAACCCTGTCTCTACTAAAATACAAAAATTAGCTGGGTGTGGTGGCAAGTGCATGTTGTAGGGCTGTTGGGCCCCACAGGGTCATGGGGTGTCCCTTATGCTGTGCTGAGGTGCAGGATCCAAGAAGTAGAGACAGGACACTGAAGAACTGGTGAAGAGCAGCTAGACTTAGGGGGCCACGAAACCTATGAGCGGAGATCAGCGAGAGCCCCAAATGCCCAGAAACATCTATATTTATTAGGTACAAGCAGGGGGCAGGGTCATAAGTGAGGTCATCGTCTATGGGCTTAGTAATAGGGCAAACATAATCACGTGAGTCACAAACAAGGGAGCCAGGCCACTCTGTCACCTGGGCAGAGAGGTGCGCCGTGTGCAGTAGGTGGTCGTGCCGTGCGCAGTAGTAGAGGGTCGTGTACAGAAAGGGGTCCACCCCCATTAGATCACCGAGGCAAGGAGGTGGGCTGTGTGCAACAGGTGTCGTGCGCAACACTTCTTATCTGGGGGCTGGAGACTTCAAAGGATTTCTAATAGAAGGATACTGTAAGCCAATGCAGTGGGAGCTGACAGACTTGTGCTCTTCTCTTAAGATATTTATGGGAAGATGATTTGAGCTAGCACAGAAGTGAGAAAAGACTGACAGGGTATACAGCCACTGTGACTGGTCACACCAGAGGGGTTCTTCTCCCTTGGTTATTTCCAGGATCTCAGGCCTGAGGCCTACTTTCCATAGGAACTGGATGCAAGGTATTACAACTCCTTTATCAGGAGGAGAGACTCTTGCTCCAAGCCTGTCATACAGTGTATGCCCTTTCAGGCAGGGACGCCACCATCTGGGTCTTTGGTTCTTGTCCTGGTCTGGCTGTTTTCCCATGTACTGCTTCTGTTCTGTGACTGTTCTAGGCATTCCTCCTACTACAAACTACTACATGGTTATATGGAAGGATTCTATAAATCAGCACTAAATGTGTCAGTACAGCTCTGACTACAATATCTATATGATTATATAGAAAGATTATATAGCACTAAGTATGTTATTAAGTATGATTATATAAGCTAGATATATGTAAGCAGTAATTATATTCAGGCACTAATTCTATAAACTAATATACGATTATGTATAAAGGATTATATAAAGGAAATAGCTGAGTAATAACACTATAAACTAAGATATTCTTCAGGCACGAATTGTGCCTGGGGTCTAGACAGTTCTCCTTCCTGGGTGCCCAGTGGGGGGGTGTTACACACACCTGTAATTCCAGCTGCTCTGGATACTGAGGCAGCAGAACTGCTTGAACCCAGGAGGTGGAGGTTTCAGTGAGTTAAGATTGTGCCATTGCACCCCAGACTAGGTGACAGAGTGAGACTCAGTCTCAAAAAAAAAATAAATAAATAAAATAAATATGTTTTCCATTTTTACTCTCTTGAGGTCTAAACCACTGCATAGAAGCTCCAGCTACACCAAGATTTCTCAGTCTCATCACTATTAATACTTTGAGTCAGATAGTTCTTTGTGGTGAGGCTGTCCTGTGCATTGTAGGATGTTTAGCAGCATCCCTGGCCTCTAATTCCTAGTTCCTCCACTTGTGACAACCAGAAATGTCTCCAGACATTGTCATGTGTCCCTGTGGGAGAAAATCACCCCTGTTTGAGAACTACTGGACTAGACTACTGATTGATGAGAGGGACCATGTGGCAAGAGAGCCCTACCCAGCTCACAGCTATTCCAGCTACTTCGACTGAGACGCCAGACATATAAATGAAGCTGTCTGGGATATTCCAGCCTCAAATGAGCACCCAACTCAATGTAACCAAATGATAAACCCAGCTGACACTAAGTAGAGCAGAAGAACCACTCAGCCTAGCCCAGCCAATTCACAGAATCATGAGACATAATACATCTTTATAAGCCACTAAATTTGGGGGCAGTTTATTATGCAGCAGTGGATAACTGCAACAGAGGCCTAGCTTCATTCTCTCTTTTTTTTTTTTTTTTTTTGCAGTCTTGCTCTGTCAGCCAGCCAGTCACCCAGCTGGAATGTAGTGGCACCATCATGGCTCAATGGATCCTCAACCTCCTGGGCTCAAGTGATCCTCCTGACTCAGCTTCCCAACCAGCTGGTACTAGAGGTGTGAGCCACCACACCCGCCTAACTTTTTATATTTTTTTGACGAGACAGGGTCTCTCTATGTTGCCTAGGCTCATCTCAAACTCCTGGACTCAAGTGATTCTCCCATCTTGGCATCCCAAACTGTTGAGATTACAGATGTGTACCATTGTACCAGACCTAGCTCCTTTCTCGCTATCATCTGTCCTGTCCACTCCCATGGCTATTAGAGCTATCTTTTTTTCTCTTCAAAAGACAGCCTACCATTGAATACTAGAGTTATCTTTCTAAAATACCTTCCCGAAATTCCTCAGCTCCATTCAAACACTCCAGGGCCTTCCCCACCATCAGCTCCTTAGCATGGTCCACGAAGCCTTCCATAATCTGGCCTCTCCTTAAAATGCCCTTTAACTCTGAGATTCAAGCTACACATATTTACTTGCAATTACCTGAATGGTCCACCTTCTTTACACCTCTGGGTCTTTGCTCCTTTCTTTGTTATGTTCTACTAACCTGTCAGTGCCTAGATTTCCTGAAAACTCAGATTAAACAGCATCCTCTCCAGAGAGTCCATACATATCCTACCACATAAGATGCTTTTCCAAGCCAGGTATGGTGGCTCATACATGCAATACCAGGTGGGGAGGCTGAGATGGAAGGATCACTTGAGCCCAGGAGTCCCAGGCTGCAGTGAGCAATGATGGTGCCACTGAACTCCAGCCTGGGCAACAGAGTGAGACCTTATCTCAAAAAAAAAAAAAAAGGCCTGGCACAGTGGCTCATGCCTGTAATTCCAGCACCTTTGGGAGGCTGAGGCAGGCGGATCACAAGGTCAGGAGTTCGAGACCAGCCTGGCCAACATGGTGAAACCCTGTCTTTATTAAAAATACAAAAGTTAGCTGGGCGTCATGGTGCATGCCTGTAGTCCCAACAACTCCGGAGGCTGAGGTAGGAGAATCACTTGAACCCAGGAGCTGGAAGTTGCAGTGAGCTGAGATCGTGCCACTACACTTCAGCCTGGGTGACAAGGCAAGACTCCATCTCCAAAGAAAAAAAAAAAAGAAAGGCTTTTTCCCTTAGGACCTCAAAACATCATATATATGCCTATCACAATACTTCTTAAACTATGCTATAATTTATGTTTTATTCCTATTTCTGACAAGACTGTGAAAAACCTTGACAGCTGGAAGTGAGTCATTGCTTTACTGATGATAACTGGCACACAGTAGGTGTTCAATGAATGTTTGCTACTGAGTGACCATAGTAGGTTGAACAAGTACCATTATACAGCTAAGGAAACAGACAAGCTAAGCAACTTGTCCCAATTTGCCTAGTAATTAAGGGATATAAATGGGCTTAACACCTAGATCATTAGACTCCACCACCAATCCATTACCTATCTCTTTACCACGTACCTTTCCTGAACACCCTTGGTCTAGTTAAAGAATACCAGTTGGTGGGTACCCAAGGTATACCTGGTCTATCCACAAGCTAATATCTCCTCATTCCTAATGTAGCAACTTGAAACGCCAGCAACTGTTTCTGGTCATGAGCTTGAACAGTTAGCAATCTCATCCCTCTTGCCCCAGTGGGTTCCAGTCATAATCTTTAGAAAAGGCTGGTCAGCTGAACATGAGGAGGACTGAGCATCTAAAAGTCGTGTTAGGACAGAAGCACAACTCAAAACGGCTTAAGCGAAACCGGCAGGAGAAAAGCGTCAGGGTACCTAAATTTAGATTTGCCCAGATCCAGGGTTCAAATGACGTCATCTCTCTCTTTCATTCTCTCTCTGCTTGCCATTCCTTTTCTTGGCTCTGCTGTCCCCTTGAGTTGGCTTCATTCTCAGTTCTAGGTAGTGGCCTCCAGCCAGTATAGCTTAGTTCATTCTTACTGCTAGCAATCTCATCAGAAAGAGAGCTTCTCTTTCTTTTGATTTCAAATAAAGATGCCAGAATTGGGCATCACTGGATAGATTTGGCAGGCTGGGCAGGATGGCTCCTGCCTGTAATCCTAGCACTGGGAGGCTGAGGCGGGAGGGTCACTTGAGACCAGGAGTTCGAGACTGGCCTGGGCAATATAGACCCTGTCTCTCTCTCTCTCTCTCTCTCTTTTTTTTTTTTTGAGACAGAATCTCGCTCTGTTGCCCAGGCTGGAGTGCAGTGACATGGTCTCAACTCACTATAACCTCTGCCTCCCGGGTTCAAGCCATTCTCCTGCCTCAGCCTCCTGAGTAGCTGGGATTATAGGCGCCCACCACCACTCCCGGCTAAACTTTGTATTTTTAGTAGAGACGGGGTTTCACCATATTGCCCAGGTTGGTCTCGAATGCATGACCTTGTGATATGCCTGCCTTGGCCTCCCAAAGTGCTGCGATTACAGGTGTGAGCCACCGCGCCTGGGTGACTCTGTTTCTTAAAAATAAAAAATAAAAAAATAAAGATTTGAACATCATGTATCTACTCTTGAGCCAATCACTGTGGCTGAAGGTTTAGAATATGCCATTTCTCCAGGCTCGTGTTAGATTGATGTGGCAGCCGGCTTCCAAGATGGCCCTCAGTGATCTTGCCTTTTGATATTCATGCCCTTGTCTAGTCAGACCCCTAGCCCACTGAATCCAGACTGGCCTATGTGACCAGCAGAAATGAGGCTGAAGTGATAGTTTGTGACTTCCAAAGCTAGGCCATAAAGACATTGGTTCTTCTGCTTTGATCTCTTAGACTGTTCCCTTTGAGAGATGCCAGTGGCCATGTTGTGGGGACACTTAACTAGCTCTGTAGAGAGGAACCCAGGCCCCTTGCCAACAGCCAGTGCCAAGCCGGCAGTCATGTAAGTAAATGATTACCTTGGAAGTGATTGATCCTTCAGCTCTAAAAAGCCTTCAGTCCTAGCTGACATCTGATTGCATCTTCCTGAGAGACCCTAAGCCAGAACCACCCAGTCAAGCCGCTTTGGAGCTCCCAACCCACAGACACCATATGGGATAACAAACTACTTTTTAAATTGAGATGGGGGTCTCACTATGTTGCCCAGGCTGGTCTTGAATTCCTGGGCCCAAGCGAATCCTCCTCCTTGGCCTCCCAAAGTGCTGGGATCACAGGCGTGAACCACTGCACCTGGCCTAATAAATTATTATTACTGTTTTAAGCCACTGTATTTTGGGATGATTTGTTGCATAGCACTAGATGACTAATACAATTTTGGACACTAAACTCTGGGTAAGGGGTCAACCTCCCTTCATACATAGTGAAGTGGGAGGGACAGTTCCCTAAGGAGTGATCAAGTTGCTATTGGTAGGAAAACAGGAAATAAACACTGGATGCCAAACAACAGCTAATCTCAACAATGAGTGCTCTGCAAATACATGCTTGCTGGAGGACTGACGTGCAAAAGAAGGGAACACTGATTCATCTGAGGTGACTCAAGTGTCTGGGCCAGGCAAGACTCAGACTTAGATATTCCAATGTCTAGTTTGTAGCACCAACTATTGACAGTTTTCTCCCTAGTTACCCCTAGACTTGGTTGGTTATAAGAACCATGAACGCTCCTCTCTTTGCCAAACCAAATAGTTGCTCTTAAATTAGTTGTTGTTTTTCTTTTAATCTAGAGGAGATTCCAGGCCAAGAAATTACTCTGAACTTGCATGTTTGCAAATGACTTATGCATGACTTGAGGCTTCTCCTGTTAAACTAGCTTTTAAATTTAATTTCAGTTGGACACATTAGCTCAGACAAGTATGTGTCCTTTGTAAACAAACATTCCTCATTAAGCTTTTTAGGCAAAAGAAAAAGATGAAAGAAATGTGAAAGTTAACACTGGCTGATAGGGAGTCACCTTTCTTCCTTCCTTTCGCTAACATTTTTTGAGCACCTACTATGTGCTTGGCATTGTCTATATCATCTCATTTAAGCCTTCTGTTTTGTTTTGTTTTGTTTTGAGACTGAAGTGCAGAGGCACAACCACATCTTACTGCCGCCTCCACTTCCCAGGCTCAAACTATCCTCCTATCCCAGCCTCCAGAGTAGCTGGGACTACAGGCATGTGCCACCAAACCCAGTTAGTTTTTAATTTTTATGTTTTTAGAGACTAAAAGTCTCATTATGTTGCCCAGGTTGGTCTCGAACTCTTGGTCTCAAACAATCCTTCCACCTCAGCCTCCCAAAGTGCTGGGATTACAGGCATAAGCCACCACACCCAGTCTTAACCCTTTTAATGCTGATGAGGTGGGTATTAACTACCTTGTTTAACAGATGAGGAAACAGGTAAGTTTGGAGAAGTTAGGTGACTTATTGGATGTTTTTGTCCTCTTACAGTCATGTTATTTAGTTCCAAAACCTTAGTGATATGAGCATCTTTGTATAATAGGGAGAGACGAAGCCATTGCATATATTTTCTCCAGAACTCCTATTTTAAGTTTTTCCTGGACGAAAGGCTCTGCTGCAAGTGATTTTCTCCCAACCAATCAGAGATACAGATAGCATTTTCCATGTGTCAATGTGTGTGGATGACAGAGAAAAAAACACACACTCAGAGTTTCTGGCACCTTTTTCTGTCCCGTCCATGTCAGTAGAAGATCAGTTTTCCTAAAAATGACAGCAACAAGTCTAGCGTGGTGGCTCACACCTGTAATCCCAGCACTTTGGGAGGCTGAGGTGGGAAGATCATTTGAGCCCAAGAGTTCAAGACCGGCCTGGGTAACATAGACGCCATCTCTCTACAAAAAAAAAAAAAAAAAAAAAGAAAGAAAGAAAAATTAGCCAGGCATGGTGGTGCATGTCTGTAGTCACACCTACTCAGGAGACTGAGGCAGGAGAATTGCTTGAGCCCAGGAGGTAGAAGCTGAAGTGAGCCATGATCATGCTACTGCATTCCAGCCTGGATGACAGAAGGAGACCCTATCTCAAAATAATAATAATAATAATAACAGCAACAAAGGGAAACATTCACTGTTCTGCCACATCTTGTGGCACTTGAGACCTCCTGGAGCTTGGGAAAGCCTCTTGGTAGGGAGGTTATGAGGACAGGCTCTGGGGCTAAACAGGGCTGAATTCAAATCCCCACTCCACCCACTTACCAGCTCTGTGACTCTGGTCTAGTCTTTAAACCTCTCTTTAAAATGGTGTAATAATAGCATCTACCTCTTACCATTCTTACAAAGAGTCAAACAGTACCAGGTGCAGTGGCTCACACCTATAATCCCAGCACTTTGGGAGACCAAGGCAGGCAGATCATCTGAGGTCAGGAGTTCGAGACCAGCCTGGTCAACATGGAGAAACCTCATCTCTACTAAAAATACAAAAATTAGCCAGGTGTGGTGGCGCGTGCCTGTAGTCCCAGCTACTAGGGAGGCTGAGGCTGGAGGATGGCTTGAATCTGGGAGGCGGTGGTTGCAGTGAGCTGAGATAATGCCACTGCATTCCAGCCTGGGTGATAGAGTGAGACAGGCTTCGTCTCAAACAAGAAAAAGAATCAAAGAGATAATATATGTAAAATGCTTATTAATTGTCTTTATCTCTCTGCACCTCTACTTCCTCTCCTGCAGACCTGGGGTTGATATGTGTTCTTTTTTTTTTTTTTTAGGCTAGTCAAGTGAAATAGTGGGAGTGGAGAAGGAACAAAGAAATCTGTAACTGGTTGTGATCAATTAGTTGTAAACACCACTGCACTCGGACCAGCCGATATGTATTCTCTAGGTATCTGTGGCAGGCAGACTCTAGAATCGCCTCCATTGATCCACATCTTTTGGTATTCGTGCCCTTGTGTAATCCCCTGTGGGCAAGTTCTGTGACTTGCTACTAACAAATAGAACATGGCAGAAGCGATGTCACTTGCATGATTAGGTTACAGGAGATTGTAACTTCTCTCTTGCTAGTGGACTCTCCTATTGCCTCCTTTTGTTTGTTCAAGACAGTGTCTTGCTCTGTTGTGCAGGCTGGATTGCAGTGGTGTGATCATGGCTAACTACAGCCTCGAACTCCTGGACTCAAGCAATCCTCCTGCCTCAACCTCCTAAGTAGCTGGGACTACAGGCATACACCACCATACCTGGCTAATTAAAAAAAAATTTTGTAGAGACAAAGTCTCACTATGTTGCCTAGGATGGCCTCAAACTTCTGGACTCAAGCAATCCTCCCACTTCAGCCTCCCAAAGTGTTGGGATTATAAGCATGAGCCACTGTGCCCAGCCCCTATTGCCTTATTTTATTTTATATTTTTTTATTTTTAGAGACTGGGTCTTGCTATGTTGCTCAGGCTCAAACAACCCCTAGGCACAAACAATCCTCCTGCTTCAGTTTCCCATCCTGCTGGAACTATAAACATGTGCCACCGCTCTTGGTTTCCCTATTGACTTCTCGACTTGCATGCTTTGATAAAGCAGGCTGCTACACTGGAGAAGCCTACGTGACAAGCCTTGGGCCAAAATCCAGCTAGGAACTGAGACCCTCAGTCCAACAACACTTAAGGAACAGAATTTAACCAGTAGCCATGGGAATTCAGAAGCAGATATTTTTTGATTTGAGCCTTTAGATGAGACTCCAGCCCTGGCTGATACCTTGATTGCAGCCTTGTGGGTGAACCTGATGTAGAGGAGCCAGCTATGCCATCCTCAGATTCCTGGCCTACAGAAAATGTGAGATAATAAATGTGTTTGTTGGCCGGATGTGGTAGCTCACGCCTGTAATCCCAGAACTTTGGGAGTTCAAGGTGGGCGGATCACGAGATCAAGAGATTGAGACCATCCTGGCCAACATGGTGAAACCCTGTCTCTACTAAAAATACAAAAATTAGCTGGGTGTGGTGGCACGCACCTGTAGTCCCAGCTACTCAGGAGGCTGAGGCATGAGAATTGCTTGAACCCAGGAGGCAGAGGTAGCAGCGAGCCAAGATCACGCCACTGCACTCCAGCCTGGCCATAGAGCAAGACTCCATCTCTAAATAAATAAATAAATACATGTGTTTGTTATAAGTTGCAAGCAGTGTGTTGTTATAAGTTTGTGGTGATATGTTACATAGCAATGCATAACTAACATAATATCCAGCCCCTCTCATCTCATTTCTGGTTTACAGGCCATGTCTCCTATTTCCTCAGCACCCTGCATTCATCACACTGACTCATTGCTTTTGGTTTTCTTGCACTCCCTATTTTGTAAGCTCCTTGAGGACACGCACTGAATGAACTAAGCATTCCTTGTAGCCCCAGTGGAGACAGCAGGGATTAGCAGGAGGGTCCTGGGAAATATTTCACAATCCCAGGGCGGGGTCGTGTTCCCCCATTCAGGGGCTTCCATAACACCCCAATAATGACGGTGGTTGGTTTTGAATTCTTACTGTGTGCCAGGCACTGAGAGGAAGCCAGGGATGTGTGTTCTTAACAAGTTTTCTGTGACGATTCTGATCCATAGCCAGGCTTAGGGACCACTAAATCTACATTACCTGAGACATTCTGTAGAATAATTGCATCCTTTTCTTACAATAGCCATACTTATACCTTTCTTAAAAAAAACAACTGTATTGCATACATACAGAAAAGTGCACCAATCTTAACTGTACAATGTGATGAATTTTCCAAAGTGAACACATCTACATGGCTATCACCGAGATGAAGACAGCGGGTGACCCCAGCCTCGCTGTGGCCCCTCCCAGTCCACAGCCCCAGAAGAAACCACCAATCTTAACACCATCCCCACTCATGAGTTCTGTCTCTTCTAGAATTTCCTGTAAATGAAATCGCAGTCTGTACATGCACATCTGCTTAACATTATGTTCGTGCTTTTTGACTTGTTAAAATTTCTCTTCTGGATTAAATATGTAAAACGATGACTAAGGAGGTCGAGCAGAAGGTGGAAGCCTGGGATTCCGAGACGCCTTCTCAGGTGCCATACTTGGATTTCCCAAGAGGTGTAGTCACATAACCCGCCCTCAGCTGACCTATCCTCTGCTTAATCAGGAAGGGAGGTAAGAGGGGGATGGCGGGCAGGCTACAGACGGCCGAGTGCGGGGCGGAGTCTTAGGAATAGAGGGGTGGACCTGGTCCAGCTTCCGGGCGGTAGTTCGCCCTGGGGGTGGGGCCAGGCCGAGACTTCCTGTCTGCTCCTGCGGAATCGCCTTTTGACCCCGGAAGTGCGGGCTCTCAGGGAGCTGTCACCGTGGTTGGCGGCAGCGGCAGCGGCGCCGGCGGCGGCGGCGGCGGCAGCGGCGGCAGCAGCGGCAGAGAGCCAGTAGTGGAGCCGCCGAGGTGAGTGGCTGATCCCTGCTGGATGCGGAGCACGGGGCCCCGGAGGAGCCGCGGCTGTACCTTGGGAAGCCTTGGCTCTCTCACCCTCTGGCCTCCATTGCGGGGCCGACGCTTATGGTACTGGAGGGGTTCTGAGCTACCCCCTGAGGCTAGGCCGCCAGGGTCAGGAACCCCGGGATCGAAGTTCGGCCCCAGAGTGGCCTTGGACCAGCCACTGTCCCCCTACGTCCTCACACCCGGGGCTTCAGTTTCCTCAGGGTTCATTCATTCGTTTAGCAAATATTTGTGGAGTGCTTCCCATGTGCCAGACACAGATATAGGCATTGGGTATACAAAGAAAGCAAGACAGACAAGGTTTCTGCCCTGATGGAGCTTACAGTCTAGTGGGAGGAGATGGTCAACGACAAGCAAATGCACTAGATCATTAAAGCTATAACAGTAACTGGGAGAGTGGATACTATAGGCAGAGCAATCAGAAGGTCTCTGAGGAGAGTAATATTATATTGAGAGACTAGAGGAATGGTGACAAAGACACTGAGAGAGCAGTAGCCCCGGGAGTGCTCCCAGGCCATACTATAATTGGGTGCTTGCAGGGAGCTCCCCTCCCTTTCCTAGCTTTTGGCTTTTGCTGCCCTGCCCCACAGGGGAATACAGCGGTGGACACAGACTTAGTCATGATTGTTGTTTGTCCTTTTGGAACTTAAAGTTCAGACTGTCTAGTTAAATTCTTCCCCGCCCCCTACCAAGACAGAGTCTTGCTCTGTTGCCCAGGCTGGAGTGCAATGGCTCAATCTCGGCTCACTGCAACCTCTGCTTCCTGTATTCAAGAGATTTTCCTGCCTCAGCCTCCCTAGTAGCTGGGATTGCATGCGCGCCACCACACCTGGTTAAATTTTTGTATTTTTAGTGAAGAGTGGGTTTCACCATGTTGGCCAGGCTGGTCTCCAACTCTTGACCTCATGATCTGCCCGCCTCGGTCTCCCAAAGTACTGGGATTACAGCTGTGAGCCACCTTGCCTGGCCTGCCTAGTTAGTTTTTCTTATCTTTTCTTTTTTCCTAGATGGAGTTTCGCTTTGTCACCCAGGCTGGAGTGCAGTGGCGTGATCTCAGCTTACTGCAACCTCCACCTCCTGGGTTAAAGCGATCCTCCTGTCTCAGCCTCCAGAGTAGCTGGGATTACAGGTATGCACCACCACACCCAGCTAATTTTTTTTTTTTTGTATTTTTAGTAGAGACGGGGCTTCACTGTGTTAGCCAGGATGGTCTCGATCTCCTGACCTCATGATCCACCTGCCTTGGCCTCCCAAAGTGCTGGGATTACAGGAATGAGCCACTGTGCCTGGCCCTGCCTAGTTAATTTCTATAGTCAAAAACTCAAGTCTTCCTTAACATCCCTTCTCCCTCAGGTCAGGTCTCTCTTTTTTTTATTTTTGAGATGGAGTCTTGCTCTGTCGCCCAGGCTGGAGTGCAGTGGTGCAATCTCGGCTCACTGCAACCTCTGCCTCCCGGGTTCAAGCAATTCTGCCTTAGCTTCCCAAGCAGCTGGGACTATAGGCGCACGCCACCATGCCCAGCTAATTTTTTTTTTTTTTTTTGTATTTTTAGTAGAGACAGCGTTTCACCATCTTGGCCAGGCTGGTCTCAAACTCCTGACCTCATGATCCACCCTCCTCGGCCTCCCAAAGTGCTCGGATTACAGGCAGGTCTCTCCTTTAAATGCTGCCACAGTCTCATGAGCCTTACCTACATAGCTACATCATGGTATTGCATTTTATTTGTTTGTATGGCTAATTGGGAAAGTATCTGTCTTTCCCCATTAGGACTGTAACCCTGTGAAGGGCAGGACCAGGTTTGTTATTTGTTCACCTTGGTATTCTGTGGGCATCAGTGCCTGCCACATACTAGGAGCTCAAAAATATTTGAATGGTTGGGCAGTGACTCATGCCTGTAATCCCAGCACTTTGGGAGGCCGAGGTGGGCAGATCACCTGAGGTCAGGAGTTCAGACCAGCATGGCCAACATGGTGAAACCCTCTCTCTACTAAAAATACAAAAATTAGCCAGGTGTCCTGGCGTGTGCTGTAATCCATGCTACTCAGGAGGCTGAGGTAGGAGAATCTCTTGAACCTGGGAGGCGGAGGTTGCAGTGAGCTGAGATCGCTCCTCTGTAGTCCAGCCTGGGTGACAGAACAAGACTCCATCTCAAAAAAAAAAAAAAAAAAGATTGAATGAATGAAATGATTAACATAGTGTTTGCTCTCCTATGGTTCATAAAAGGTCTTCTGCCACCAGGTTATCATCATCTCTTTCTGATTATGTCTCCCCCATACTTAAACAACTCCTCACTACCTTCAGATGAAATACCAAACTCTTCAGTGTAACATTTGAGGCTTTTTTTTTTTTTTTGAGATGGAATCTCGCTTTGTTGCCCAGGCTGGAGTGCAATGGCGTTATCTCAGCTCACTGCAACCTCCGCCTCCCAGGTTCAAGCTATTTTGAGGCTCTTTTTAAACTGGTCCTGTCTTCCCTATCCAGCTTCTCTTCTTTCTTCATTTCTGTCATCCCCTATCTGACCTTGTGTTTTCAGCAACACCAAACATCTCCCTCTTTCTTCAAAGCCACACTTTTTAGACAGGGTGTCACTGTGTCCCCTAGGCTGGAGTTCAGTGACATGATCGTGGCTCACTGCAACCTCAATCTCCTGGGCTCAAGTGATTCTCCTGCCTCAGCTTCCCAATGTGCTGAGATTACAGGAAGGAGCCACCTCACCCGACCCAAAGCCACACATTTTAAGACTCTGAGTCTTTGTTCATGCTTGCTCTCTGCTTGGAATGTTCACCTTCTCCCCCCTGTTCTTCAACATCCAGGTTATAGATCACCTTCTTTGTAACATCCTTCCTTTCTCTACTATGTTCTAGTTTTGGAAATTTCCTGTTACAGCTTTAACACCAAATGATAGTCACTTATCAGTTATACGCCTAGGACCCAGACTGTATTCAGGAATTGTTTGCTGAATAAACCAGGAAGCCCAGAGTGTCTTGCCTCCGGTTGGGACTTGAATAATAACAACTAAACTTTATTGAGTGCTTATTATGTGTCAGGTATGGGGTTGAACACTTCGCACTGATTACTTCTCATAGCAATCCTATGACATTATAGACTATTACAATTTCGATGTTACAGAAGAGGCAATCAAGGGTTAGAGAGGTTAGGGGACTGTCTCAAGGTCTCAAAATGGATAAGAAAAGGTGGAGCCAGGATTTGAACCCAGACTGTAGGACTGTAGCTCTCTCCCTACCACCACACCAGGCTAGCCCTGAATTGCCCTGCCAGGCAATGGTTGTAGAAGTGAGTTTCTTTAAAAAAATTTTTTTTTAAATTTTGGGACAGGGTCTTGCTCTGTCACCTAGGATGGAGTGCAGTGGTGCCATCACGGCTCACTGAAGCCTTGATCTCCTGGGCTCAGGTGATCCTCCCACTTCAGCCTCCTCAGTAGCTGGGACTACAGGTATGTGCCACCACACCTGACTAATTTTTGTATTTTTTGCAGAGATGGGGTCTCACTGTGTTGCTCAGCCTGGTCTCAAACTCCTGGCTTCAAGCAATCTTCCTGCCTTGGCCTCCTAAGTGCTGGGATTATAGGCATGAGCCAATGCACCTGGCTGTGAATTTCTTCTTAAAGCAAGTGCTGTCTCTACCTGTCTAGGCCTGGACTGTGGGGCCTAGAGGTTAAAGGGTGGAGACTTGCCTCCTCCTCATGACTTTTTCTCCACCCTGTGTCTCAACACTGCCATCACTCCCACTGCCAACTTCAGCAGTCGAGCTTGGAAAGAATTGGGCCTATGAGTCATTTAGACTTCTGCACTAGTGTGCAGATCAGTGGTGTTTCCAGCTCGCCTTCCAGCATGGCTAGAGGGTTACAAAAAAAGTACATATATATATATTCTAACATAGTCAGCACAAGAGCCCCAGGTGCTATAGCAAAAGACCTGGGCTTCAGTTTCAGCTTGGCCACTAATGTATTTGCCTTGATCAAATCAGGGCCCCTTTTTGAACATCTGAGCACAGTAATCCTTGTCCTTAATTGGGTTGTTGTGAGAGGCTAGTAAAATAGTAACTTGATTAGAAATACATGCAGCAGAGGATATTATCTATGTTTAGCAAAGATGAAAACTTACCCCAAGCCCTTCATTACTTTGCCTTGTGATTTTTTTTCAGGCCACCTCATGTATGCAGAGACCATGTGTGTCTGATCTTCTGGGATCCTAGAGCTGGAACAGGTGTGGAGGACTAGGCAGACTAGTCCTCTCTCATTACTCCTTCTAGGGTGGGGTTCTTCACAGTCTATATAACAGGCTGGACCCAGGGTTCCTTGGGTACCAGGCTGTTTCCACCTCCTTGCCTTTGCTCTGCTGTTTCCTCTGCCTTGATTACCCTTCTTTCCTGGCCAGTCTCTTTTGTTTTGTTTTGTTTTGTTTTGAGACGGAGTCTTGCTCTGTCGCCCAGTCTGGAGTGTAGTGGCGCGATCTCAGCTCACTGCAACCTCCGCCCCCTGGTTCAAGTGATTCTCCTGCCTCAGCAGGAGGGAGCGATGTTGCTGGGACTACAGGTGCACACCACCATGCCCGGCAAATTTTTGTAATTTTAGTAGAGACGGGGTTTCATCATATTGGTCAGGCTGGTCTCTAACTCCTGACCTCAGGTAATCCACCTGCCACGGCCTCTTAAAGTGCTGGGATTACAGGCATGAGCCACCGCGCCCGGCCTTGGCTAGTCTCTATTATCAAGACTACTCAGGCTCTCCTTTGACTGCCACTCCACCCCCTCAGCCCATCCTACCCCCTAAGTTTAACTAAACTAGACACGGTATAGTCAATGGTTAAGAACCAGCCTGCTTTACCACCTACTAACTGTGAGACCTTGGGCAAGTTTCTTATCTTCTGTAATAGAGCAAACCTTAGAGTTTTTGTGAGCATTAATATGTGTAAAACCAGTTAACATGGGCAAGTAAGTTAATGCTGAGAAAAGCACTTAGAGACCAGGCGCTCACACCTATAATCCCAGTACTTTGGGAAGCCAAGACAGGCAGATTGCTTGAGCTCAGGAGTTCGAGACCGGCCTGGGCAACACGCAAAACCCTGTCTCTGTTAAAAAAAAAAAAAAAAAAAAGAGAGAGAGAGAGAGAGAAAAGAAAAGCACTTAGAGGAGTTCTTCATTAAGCCTGGCCCAGTATCTGAGATATGGCACACCTGGTAGCTCATGGCCCCCATGCTCCTCCACCTGTCTGTGAAGGCTTAAGAGGTGACAGTTTCATCACCCTAGCCTCTGTCTCTCTTCATGTTGTCATTGAGACTGTGCCAGCCTTTTATGGCATGTTTTTTGAGGGGCCTAATTTATTTATATTCCATGATTCATCCAACACATATGACCCTTCTGTGGGTCAGGCCAAGTGATATTGTGAAAATAACACTGGACAGCAGGACAGGAGACATGGGATCTGCCACTCACTGACTGTGAGGTCAGTTTGGGCCTTTGTAGAAGGAGCTTGCACTGTCAGTTTTCTCTGAATTCTCTTTCTCCCTGGCCCTTCTCTTCTTCCATGTCCTTCTTTCCTTCTTCTCATGTCCTTCTATTCTTCTGTGTATTTCTTCCCTGAAGCCTAGAGAGGTTGTAAAATCTTAACATCCTCCACAAGTGAGGAATGATGCCCATGGCTCCAGCCCTCAAAAGGCTTATAATCTGGCTAGAGTTTTAAAAGGAGTGTCCTCATATCCAGTCGTTCTTCATACATTTGGTGAGGCCACCTCTGTACTAATCCTGTGCTAACAGAAAAGGTAGCAAGAGGAGAGCACTGGACTGTCTTCATAGAGCTCATAGGCTACTCAGCTCACAGAGCTGGAGCCATAATAAAGATAATCTAAATATTTTTAGCCAGTACTTCTCAAAGTGGGTGGAAATAGGCTGGGCACAGAGGCTCGCACCTGTGAATGCTTTGGGAGACTGAGGCAGTACTTTGGGAGACTAAGACAGGAGGATCATTTGAGCCCAGTAGTTCAAGACCAGCCTGAGCAATGTCGTTAAGAACCCATCTATCAAAAAATAAAACCTGTCTCTACAAAAAATAAAAAAGTTGGCCATAGTGGTACATGCCTGTAGTCCCAGCTACTCAGAGGCTGAGGTGGGAGGAGTGCTTTAGCTCAACAGTTAGAGGCCACAGTGTGCTATGATCGCACCACTGGACTGGGCAACAGAGTAAGACTCTGTCTCTTAAAAAAAGACCAGGCACAGTGGCTCACACCTGTAATCCCAGCACTTTGGGAGACCAGGGTGGGTGGATCATGAGGTCAGGAGATCGAGACCATCCTGGCCAATGTGGTGAAACGCTGTCTCTACTAAAAATACAAAAAATTAGCCGGGTGTGGTGGCACGCACCTGAAGTCCCAGCTACTTGGGAGGCTGAGGCAGGAGAACACTTGAACCCAGGAGACAGAGGTTGCAGTGAGCCGAGATTGCACCACTGCACTCCAGCCTGGTGACAGATCGAGACTCCGTCTCAGAAAAAAAAGTCAGTGTGAATATATCAGGAGTCATTTGGGGAAGTATTTTCTTCTACAACTGAGAACTGCTTTATGCAAAAAAAGTCAATTTGTCTGGGTTAGTAGGTGTGTGAACCAGGTCCTGGACCACAACAGGAGCCTCCTAAGGCGAGAGGTTGAAGCTTCTCTTCTGACTCTGGGATCAGCCCCAGAGCAGGCCCTGCCCCCAGGAGCCTGTGTATCTGCTCTCTTCTTCCCATCCATATTCCTTTCAGGAGGGTCACGCAGCACAATGCCAGCTCTGCCCCTGGACCAACTCCAGATCACCCACAAGGACCCGAAGACAGGAAAGCTGAGGACTTCACCAGCGCTGGTGAGCCGGTGCCTTAAGGCCATTCAGCCTGATATTGTCAGTCTTGCAATTTCAGAAGCAAAAAGCAAAATTCCTTCTTTATCTGTTCAAGAATGACCTGAGGGCCATGGTCAGTAATTCAGTAGCTGAGACACTACTAGTCCCCTCCAGGCCCAGAGCAGGAATTTCCTTCTGAGCAGCAGCTTGAATTTGAGTAGGATTTTCCATGTCACCACCCTGCACCTTCCCCTCAAAGCATTTGATTTCAAATCAGTCTGATGGTAGTTCTGATTCAGCCTGGGTTGGGCTAGAAATGGATCCAGACCAAAGCTGGGTTTGGGGATTTGACCCTGTGGAGGGTGTTCAGGTTTCAGGTAGCGTCTTCAGAGCTATCTAAGCTGCTATCCGTATTTTGGTGGGAACGCTGATTTCAGAGGTTGGGCTGTCTTTTGTCTCAGTTGGGATAAGAAGTATCACGTACAGACACTCCGGCAGGGCTTGTGAGACTGAAAAATAAGGAGGCTGTGAACATTTCGATTACCAGCTGCAGAGGGGAGATTAGAGCCATGGAGAAGTGCCAGGCTGCTGAAGAAGGAGATAGACGTGGGCCCTGGAGTTCTATACCCACTGTTGTTTTCCCAAGAATATGAACTTACTTGAACAAGGTGGGGAGGAAGTGTTTTCTAGGGGTTTGCGTAAAGTCGTGAGAAACAGGAACTTGGTGTTTTATTTCCTCTCTTCTAGATAGCTTCTTATTACTTCCTAAATACTCTCTAATAATAGTAGCTGACATTTACAGAGTACTTGCCCTGTGCCAGACCATTCTAAACACTTCACCCGGATTATCTCATTTAGTCCACATCACAGCCCTACAAATAGATATTTTGATTGTCCCCATTTTACAGATGAGGAAACTGAGAGTACAGAGTCACAGAATTAGGAAATTAGAGGAGCCAGGATGGGAACCTAGCGAGGCAGACCCTAGGGACACATATCCTTAATCCTTCTGTTATAAAGCCTCTCGTTACCTTTTTATAACCTTTTTATATGTGGAGATATTTATCAGAACATCTAGCAGTGTGCTGTTCGGTACGATAGCTACACAATAGGTAGCCATTCACCACATGTAGCTATTAAGCACTTGTAACATGAATAGTGCTGGAAGTGTGGACTGAGGAACTGGATTTTTAATTTAATTGTAATGCTTTTAAATTAAAATGGCCCCATATGGTGAGTGCCAGCACAGATATAGAGCAGTTCTATTATTGCAGAAAGTTCTGTTGGAAATACTGATGGAGACTGGCTCCTTGGGTGGTCGAGTATGATTTTCCACCTCAGTCTTCCCCCTCCATACCGAATGAACATGAGGGTTTTTAAGACTGTGGGCACGGTGAGAGCAGTGGCCTGGTCCTTGCCCTTTACTCCTGATTTCCAGCATCAGGCACATAGGAGGCTCTCAGAAAACATTTGATACATGAGTCAGGGACTGCAACCAGGCCACGTGCCAGGTTCTGGAGCTATAAAGAGAAAAGACATGGTCTCTGCCCTTGAGGAGCCCACAACCTAGGAGAAAGAAAGACCAGTAGCTTCTCTAGTGTGATCAGGGTTGTGATAGAAGGAAGTCGAGGCTGCTACATGAGTGCAGAGCCTGGGCCGCTGATCCAGACCAGTGGGGTGTGTAGGGACAGGGAGATCTTGGGTCTGGTGGGAGGGCCCATGCAGCCCAGGAAGGCTTCCTGAAGGAAAGGGCTTCTGAACTGGGTACTGAAGGGTGACTTAACACTAGCTGGGCAGAGCAATAGGAGAAAGCTAGACCTGGTAAGATGACCTTAGTATGCAGTCCTGGAGTCTTGAGAGAGCCTGACTCTTACACTAACCACAAGTCACTTGAGGTGGCAGCAGTATAGCAGAGTTAGCAAGTACAGGCTTTGTGTTCATCTCACACATATTTGGATATTTGGCTGTGTGTCTTTGGGCAAGTTATTGAACCTCTCTAAGCCTCAAATCCAAAAATGATAATAATAGGACCAGCTTTGCAGGGTGGTTGTAGGGATTAAATGAGATGTCTGTGAATGAGCACTGTGCCTGAAACATAGTAAGCACTCAATAAATTGTTATTATAATGGTGATGACAGCAGGGACAATGACAACAGCACTGAATGCGGTGTAGGGTGGGAAGAGGGACGAGCTGAGGGAGACAGCTGGCTGATGGAGGAGGGGTCTTGTTGGCAGACTGAAGAGTGTTATTCTGCAGGCCATGGGAAGCTCCTGAAAGATTGTACTAAGATACGTGTCCACCCAAGTAAGATCTATTTGTCCATTTACTCTTGGCTGGGGGCATGATCTCTAGCCAAAGGGTAGTCACCACACCACCTTTTTAGTGTGATTGGTAGAGCTAATGGTGGTTGAGGATCTACTATTTGAATAGCACGTACTTGAAGACTCAAAAGAAATAGTCTTGTGGCTGGGCCCGGTGGCTCACACCTGTAATTCCAGCACTTTGGGAGGCTAAGGTGGGTGGATCACTTGAGCCCAGGAGTTTAAGACCAGCCCGGGCAACATGGTGAAACCCTGTCTTTTTTTTTTTTTTTTAGACGGAGTCTTGCTCTGTTGCTCAGCCTGGGGTACAGTGGCATGATCTTGATTCACTGCAACCTCTGCCTCCTGGGTTCAAGCGATTCTTCTGCCTTAGCCTTCCGAGTAGCTGGGTCTATAGGCACGTGCCACTGGACCTGGCTAATTTTTGTATTTTTGATGAGAGATGGAGTTTCATAGTGTTGGCCAGGCTGGCCTCAAACTCCTGGCCTCAAGTGATTGGCCCGCCTTGGCCTCTGAAAGTGCTGGGATTACAGGCATGAGCCACTGCACCCAGCCAAAATTTTTAAAATTAAAACATAAAATATGCAATAAGACTGGTTTTTCCATCTGTATACATGCATGAAACTATCATCATCATTAATGGACATTTCTATCACCCCTAAAAGTTTTCTTGTGCCTCTCTGCAATCCATCCCTTCTTCCCACCCTTTCCCCATGCAAACCACTGGTCTGAAAGCACTTTTAATGCTGTTCAAGTGGTACAGAGAGGTGAGCACAGAATGCTGGTGCTGAGGGAGAGCTTAAATGAGCTCCTAATCTAGCTGGGGTGGGAGTCAGGGAGGCTTCCTGGAAGAGGTGAGATCGGAGCTGCGGTCAGAAGGATGAGCAGTGAGACCAGGATGGCACATAGATACCATAGGTCACTTAATAAGTCTGCAGTGTAAGCTTTGGCTCAAATACTGCCTCAGTTGCCTCCTTAATCCTATGACCTTGGGAAAGTTCCTGAACCTTACTGTTTGATTCCTCCTCTAAAATGGGATGAATACTATGTCTCTCTCTTTTTTTTTTTTTTTTTTTTTTTTTTTTTTTTTGAGACAGAGTCTTGCTCTGTCGCCAGGTGCCAGGCTGGAGTGCAGTGGCGTAATCTCGGCTCACTGCAACCTCCTCCTCCTGGGTTCAAACAATTCTTCTGCCTCAGCCTCCGCTCGGACTACAGGTGCATGCCACCATGCCCAGCTAATTTTTGTATTTTAGTAGAGACGGGGTTTCACCATGTTGGCCAGGATGGTCTCAATCTATTGACCTAGTGATTCACCCACCTCGGCCTCCCACAGTGCTGGGATTACAGGCATGAGCCACTGCGCCCAGCCAATACTATGTCTCTTTTAAATAGTTTTTGTAGATTAAAAAAGAAATAGGCTGTAGGTTGTGCCTGCTCAGCGATTGGCACAGGGCAGGTCCACAATAAGTGGCAGCTTTCATTTGCATCATTCCAGCATTCGCCAAATGTGTCTCCCCCTGCCCAGTGCAATCTGTGCCCTTTTCTCATGGCCCATGTTTATGCCTCCATAAAAATATTGTTTCTTTCATTTATAGTCCTTATCCTCCAAGGCGCGAATGCTTGGAGCCTTGGAGGAAGGCTGCTTGCTCTGCGAAGTCGTCCCTTATCCTCCAGGTGCTATTAATTCCCTCCTGCTTTTCCAAAGTCCCTCTGCCAGGTTTGAGCTGTCACTTCCTCTGTTTTGCGCTCACTTGGTGATTTAGATGTCCATCTTCCCCCTGTGGGATGGCAGGGAAAGTAGAATCTCAGGGTGTGTGTGTGTTGGGAGAATGAGTAGCCTGGCCTGAGTGAGCGAGAGAGAGAGAGAGTGTGTGTGTGTGTGTGTGTATGTGTATGGTGTATATGTGTGTGTGTGTGTGTGTGTGTATGTGTATGGTGTATGTGTGTGTCAGAAGAATGAGTAGCCTGGCCGGATTGAGAAGTGAGGGAAGTGGTAAAATGTCAACAGATAGAGGAGGGAGGAAGCTTGGAAACCAAGGAGATGTATTTCGGCTCCTGACAGTTGTTTTGAACTTGTTTCAGCCAGCAGAATTTCTTTTTCAACAGATTTGTACCTACAGTTCCACGATTTAAATTTGATTTAAGTGGGAGGGGGTCCTGCAGACCCACATGATAGGTAGCCTCGAAGAATCCTTGTGGTACCCATAGGCTCTACAGTTTGGAAACCTGCCTAAGGCAGTAGGAAGGCATAGATGGTTCTTGAGGCTGACTTCTTATCAGTCTCACTTTTTCTATATCCCATGGATCCACAGACCTGCAAGTAGATGGACTGTGGTTGATAAGAGCTGACACACTGCCTGGCCATCCTCCTATTACCACTTCCCCAGAGAAAGCACCCCTTATATAGTCAGAGGAGAAAACTGAGCTCATCTCCTCTTCTTTATGGTGAACAAAGTAAGATTTGTTTATGGCAAAGTAAGGGCTAGAAGGGAAAACTTGTGATTCTAAGCTGCCACTTACACTTACGTGATTAGAATCTTTTCTGTAAAAAAAAAAAAAAAAATTACTGAAGTTTTTTTTTCTGGTTATAAAAAGGATACAGCATAGTGATACACAGAGTGTGATGCTGTTTGTGTAAGAAAGAAAAGAATAGACCCAAACAAATCGTTTTTATGGGTATAATTTAATGTAAATCCCTGGAAGAGGTCTGCGAGGACACCCACCAGATTGTGAGTGGTTACCTCTGCAGCGGACATGGGAGTGTAGTCCCAGGTGACTCACCTTCTGTGCACTCTTGTAAGTTTTAGAAAGAAAAGATGCTCATGTCAAATTATATAATTAAAAATTAATTTAAAAAGTAATATATGTGGCCGGGCAAGGTGGCTCACGCCTATAATCCTAGCACTTTGGGAGGCCAAGACAGGCAGATGGCTTAAGCCCAGGAGTTTAAGACCATCCTGGGCAACATGGCGAAACCCCATCTCTACTGAAAAATTTTAAAAAGTAGCCGAGCGTGGTGGTGCATACCTGTAGTCCCAGCTACTCGGGAGGCTGAGGTGGGGGATCACCTGAACCCAGGTGGTAGAGGCTGCAGTGAGCCAAGATTATGCCACTACACTTCAGCCTGGGCAATAGGAGTGAGACCCTGTCTCAAAAAAAAAAAGTAATATATGAATATATGTTCCTTTTTTTTTTTTTAATGGGAAAGTCTATTTAAGCCACAATTCTCCCACCTTCCACACCCATTAGAGATAACCACTATTAGCTTTGGGGTGTCATCTCCCCCAACTTCTTTTTTAAAAATTGATACCAGTGTGTGAATATATTTACATTTTTTAAAAACCAAAAACTATGCTCTGGTTTTAATTCAGAACAAATAAATCTTTTGCCTTTTACTAAAAAAGAAAAACTGATTATATTCAATAGAGTTTTGTATCCTGCTTTCTCTTCCCTTAACCTTTCCCCGTGTTGTTAAGTATACTCCAAAAACATGGATTTTAATTACCACCTCATGTTCACTGGATGCAACCATGCCCTCTTTGTTAGATACACTTGGTTCTTTATGCTTAAAAGCTCCTTGGAGGGTCACCGGTTGGAACAGCCAGGTGTTGTCATTGCTGTGGGTTGGCAAATGGGCCCTCGCTGACTAACCTCTGCCACGTTAACACGTGGTTTTTGGATCCGTAGCACCCCGAGCAGAAGGCAGACCGGTATTTTGTGTTATACAAACCGCCCCCTAAAGACAACATTCCCGCCCTAGTGGAGGAGTACCTGGAACGCGCCACCTTCGTAGCCAATGACCTCGACTGGCTCCTGGCCTTGCCTCACGATAAATTCTGGTGCCAGGTAACATTCTATCAAAATTAACCTAAGACAAAGCACATGACATGCCATTGGTTGGTTGCTGTTGTTGTTTTTCTTCCCCCTAGGAGGTGCTTTTTTGTCTACTTCTTACACTGGATCCTTAACAGCAAATTGTGGTTTGGATTACTGTGTCTTGTATCACAATCTTAATGTTTATACACCTTTCAAAGTGTCAATTTTAGAATCTTGTGTTTAGCCCTCAGTTCATTCATACCTCCTTGGTCCCTTGGGGTCAGAGTGTTTGCAATAGGGCAGGGCTGATGGCCATTGAGCCCCTGCACAGTCCACCCACAAACCCCTGGGGCCTCAGGAATAAATCCTCGCTCTCCTCTGTCTCCTGGCTTAGGTGATCTTTGACGAGACCCTACAGAAGTGCCTGGACTCCTACCTGCGCTATGTCCCCCGCAAGTTTGACGAGTGGGTGGCCCCGGCCCCTGAGGTTGTTGACATGCAGAAGCGCCTCCATCGCAGTGCTTTTCTCACCTTCCTCCGCATGTCCACTCACAAGGAATCCAAAGTAAGCCCCTGATCCCGTGACAGCTCGTCACCCGACACCCAACACCTCTGTGCTGGGCTCTCCACCCCTGGGAAGGAAGACTCTGGAAGCATCGAGTTTCCTCTTTGTCTCCCCCTCCACCTTTATTCCCACTGTTGGGGAAGAAATCTGTGCCACCTTCCTTATCCTTTAATTCACTGGGTCGGTCTGTGTTACACCCAGTGTTTCCATCAATGGGAGCCCAGGGCTCTTTGCCAGCTGACGCGTGACTGCCTTGACTTGTGCGTCAGAGGGAAAAAATATTGATTCTGAATTCTTAAAGCAACTTGTATACTCTTTAGAAAATCTTCACTGTTTTTTCCTGACTTTAAAAATAATACTGCTGTCTCTAAACTCAAACATTGCAGAAATATTATATAGACAGTGAATGTCACCCACAAAATCTCCACCCTGCAAAATAACCACTGTTAGGTGCATCTTTCTTTTGTTTTTTTGAGACAGAGTCTCACTCTGTTGCCCAGGCTGGAGTGCAGTGGCACAATCATAGCCCATTGCAGCTTCAACCTCCCAGACTCAAGTGATCCTCCCACCTCAGCCTTCCAAGTAGCTAGGATACAGGCATGCACCATCATGCCCAGCTAATTTATTTGATTTTTAGTAGAGACGAGGTCTCGCTATGTTTCTCAGGCTAGTCTTGGACTCCTGAACTCAAGTTATATTCCCACCTCAGGCTCCCAAAGTGCTGAGATTTCAGGCATGAGCCACCACACCCAACCCTGTTACATGCATATTTCTTCAGGGAATTTCTTCCCTTTGAATGTGTGTGGTGTGTGTATGTGTGTGTATATTTAAAAAATAGGATCTTGCTTTTTTAAAAATGTTTTAATATGGACATTTTCTTTTCCTTTTTCTTTGTTTTTAGAGACAGAGTCTCTGTCACCCAAGCCGGAGTGCAGTGGTGCAGTCATAGCTTCCTGCAGCCTCAAATTCCTGAGCTCAAGGAATCCTCCTGCCTCAGCCTCCCGAGTAGCTGGGACTATAGGCACTGGCCACCACACCTGGCCTATATTGGAAATTTCCAAAGAAATACAAAATTTTCTTTCCTTTTTTTTTTTTTGAGATGGAGTTTCGCTCTTGTTGCCTAGGCTGGAGTGCAGTGGTACAATCTCGGCTCACTGCAACCTCAGCCTCCGGGGTTCAAACATTCTCTACCTCAGCCTCCCTAGTAGCTGGGATTACAGGCATGTGTCACCACGCCCAGCTAATTTTTGTATTTTTAGTAGAAACAGGGTTTCACCTTGTTGGCCAGGCTGGTCTCGAACTCCTGACCTCACATGATCCACACCTGCCTCAGCCTCCCAAAGTGCTGGGATTACTGGCATGAGCCACCACACCCAGCCACAAATACAAAATTTCCATATACAAAGTACAGTGAATCCCATGTACCCTTCAACAATTATCAACATTCTGCCAATCTTGTTTTATCTGTCCCCCTTAGTTCTCTTTCTTTCCGAAATATTTTAAAGCAATCCCAGATATCATACTAATTTATCTGCAAATATTTCAGGATGAATTCCCAACTGACTGTTTTATAGCATGCTTTTGTTCCTTTTTACATTAAAAGGGAGAATGGGGTAGGGTATGCTGGCTCACACCTATAATCCCAGCACTTTGGGAGTCTGAGGTGGGTGGATCATGTTAGGTCAGAAGTTCGAGACCAGCCTGGCCAACACTGCAAAACCCTGTCACTACTAAAAATACAAAAATTAACCAGGAGTGGTGGCACACTCCTGTAATACCAGCTACTTGGGAGACTGAGGCAGGAGAATTGCCTGAACCTGGGAGGCAGAGTTTGCAGTGAGCCAAGATCACACTACTGCACTCCAGCCTGGACAACAGAGTGAGACTCTGTCTCAAAAAAATAAATAAAATAAAAAGAAATTTTTAAAAAGGGGAAGCTGGGCACCGGGGCTCACACCTATAATCCCAGCACTTTGGGAGGCTGAGGTGAGCTCATTGCTTGAGATCAGGAGTTCAGGACCAGCTTGGGCAACACGGGGAAACCCTATCTCTACAAAAAAATACAAAAATTAGCCAGGCGTTGTGGCATATGCCTGTAGTCCCAGCTACTCGAGAGACTGAAGTGGGAGGGTGGCTTGAGTCCGGGAGGTGGAGGTTGCAGTGAGCAGAGATTGCACCACTGCACTTCAGCCTGGGCGACAGAGCCAGACCCTGTCTCAAAAACAAAAAGAAGACATAGCCAGTTCTAAAAGTCATGGGGGTGTTTAGTCTAGAGACACAAAGACATAAATAGATTTAAAAAGGGGGAGAATGGCCATTGCTCCAGGTCTGTGCATAAGGCATCATTGATTAGCCAGTCCCCATTTGATGGACCCAAAGATTGTTTCTCATGAGTTTGCAATTTATAATGTATGAGCGTTCAGAAAATCTCTATCCTTTCTGTCTGCATTTTTCCTTAGGATCACTTCATTTCCCCTTCTGTGTTTGGAGAAATCATCTACAATAACTTCCTCTTTGACATTCCAAAGATCCTGGACCTCTGCGTGCTCTTTGGAAAAGGCAACTCACCACTGCTCCAGAAGATGATAGGTGTGTAGGATGTGGGACTGGGAGGATGCACCTACTTGCCAAACTGAAGGTTGCAAAGGCCAGCACTTTGAGAGTGCCTGGGGATTCAGGGCACTAGGGGTAGGGAGTCTTGGAAAATTACTTAACAGATACATGAGTGTCGCCTCAAAATGAATAGGTAGTGACACTACCTAGGGAGGTGGAAACAAAACTATGCCAGACAGTTCCTCAAGGATCTGGAAACTTTTTTTTTTTTTTTAAGGGGCAAAACCGAGAATCACTTGAACCTGGGAGGCAGAAGTTGCAATGAGCCGAGATTGCGTCACTGCACTCCAGCCTGGGCGACAGTGCAAGACTCCATCTCAAAGAAAAAAAAAGAGAGATAAAGCCTTGCTCTGTCACCCAGGCAGGAGTGCAGTGGTACAGTCATATCTCACTGCAGCCTCACATTCCTGGACTCAAGCTATTTCCCCAACTCAGCCTCCCAGGTAGCTGGGAGTACAGGTGCACACCACCATGCCTGGCGAATTAAAAAAATATTTTTTTAATAGATGGGATCTCACTGTTTTGTTCCAGCTGGTGTTGAACTCCTGGCCTCAAGTAATTCTCCTGCCTTAGCTTCCTGAGTAGCTGAGATTACAGGTGTAAGCCACCGTTCTGGCTTGAGAGTGTATTAATATTATGCATTTGGCCATGCATCAAACATAGCAATGGGGAAGTTTCCTCTGGTGATAAATGTAAGAACAACCTAAGCTAACCTTTACTGAAGCATGTTCTGGGGACCCGGCATTCTGCCAAGAACTCCACATATGCTATGTCGATTGGATCCTCACAGCAGCCCTGTAAGATAAGCGCTGTCATCATCCCCATTTACAAATAAGGAAACTGAGGTTAAAATGTAGGGGACTTGCCTGAGAGGACATGACTAATAAGTGGCCCAGCCAGGACGTGTGTCCATGTAGACCTGACTCAGGCTCTTGCTCTGCCACTTCCTGCTTCAGGGATGATGACACTGCCTCAGAAATGTCATGATTTGCATTGTTGCTGAGAGCAGGGGGGACAGAGTTCATAGAGGGCTCTTTGGGTTGCACAAGGAATGGACATTAGTAGCTGGATCCCATTAGCAGGCAGAGGGCCAGAAGGTTTGATCAGACACACACACACACAAATAAGAAAAAAAAGAAACGGAAGCATGTGGGATGTTACAGAGGGAGCGCCCCAGTGAATTCCGCTTTGAATTGTAGCTCGTGGCGTTGGGCCCAGCACAGAGAGGTGTTCACCCTGGACACCCCTGTCAGCTCTCCTTACCTGGAGACTGTAGGACACAGTCTTCTAAATACCTAGTCACAAAACTGAGCTGTCCCTTTTAACGTTCACTTTCCTTTATTCTTTCCTACCTTCTTTTTTTCTTTCTTAATGGTGAAAGTAATATATGTTAATTTAAGAAATTTTGAAAGGATATAAAGTAGAGAGAAGCAGGAAAGCAATTACTAGATTTCTACAAGAAACAACTATCTGGTTATTTTTTCCTTCTAGTCTTTTCTCTGTATTTTTGTTAAACCATACTTGATCATAGTGTATATGAAATTTTGTGGCTGGGTGTGGTGGCTCACACCTGTAATCCCAACATTTTGGGAGGCTGAGGCAGGTGGATCACGAGGTCAGGAGTTTGTGACCAGTCTGGCCAACATAGTGAAACCTCATCTCTATTAAAAATATGAAAAATTAGCCAGGTGTGGTGGTGTGCACCTGTAATCCCAGCTACTCAGGAGGCTGAGGCAGAAGAATCATGTGAACCCCAGAGGCAGAGGTTTTAGTGAGCCACTGCAGATCATGCCACTACACTCCAGCCCTGGCGGCAGTGCGAGACTCCATCTCAGGAACAAAAAAAAGAAATTTTGCACGCAGCGTTTTCGTTGGAATAATTTCTGGTTTCTCATTCATATTTAATTATTTCCTGATCGTCAGTTAATCTTTTTTTTTTTTCCAGCCTGGGAAACACAGTGACACCCTGTCTCTACAAAAAATTAAAAATTAGCCAGGCGTGGTGGCATGCCCCTGTAGTCTCAGCTATTCTGGAAGCTGATGCAGGAGGACCCCAGGACATTGAGGCTATAGTGAACTATGATCACACCAATGCACTTCAGCCTGGGTGACAAAGTGAGACCCTGTCTCTTAGACCCTGTCTAAGAAAGACTCCTAGTAATTTTACCACATATTGAGAGGATAGAGCAAGCAAGCACCAGAAGGCACAGTTAGAGAAACAATTAATAGGCCAGTTTGCTTAGAGAGTGGAGCATTCCACGAGGGCAGCAGCAGGAGATGGGGGGGAGGGGGGAGTTGGAGCTGGATTGGGAAGGGCTCCGTGCCAGGCTTTAGCACTTGGGGAGCGGTATTGCTTGGTGGCTAAGAAGGCAGGCTCTGAAATTGAACTGCCTAATTCACACCACAGCTCTATTCCTAACTATGTCCCCTTAACCAAGTTAGTTAACTACTCTAAGCCTCAGTTTTTCATCTGCAGAATGGGAAGACTAATAATATACCTACCCATAGGGTGGGTGCAGGGATTAAATTGGGTTGTTGAGGCCCAGACGGTGGCTCACGCCCGTAATTCCAGCACTTTGGGAGGCCAAGGTGGGCAGATCACCTGAAGTCAGGAGTTCAAGACCAGCCTGGCCAATGTGGTAAAACCCTGACTCTACTAAAAATACAAAAAATTAGCTGGGTGTGGTGGTAGGCGCCTGTAATCCCAGCTACTCAGGAGTCTGAGGCAGGAGAATTGCTTGAACCCGGAAGGCAGATGTTGCAGTGAGCCGAGATTGTGCCATTGCTCTCCAGCCTGGGCAACAAGAGCGAAACTTCGCCTCAAAAAAGGAAAAAAAAAAATTGGGTTGTTGAGATAGCATGAGTAGAGTGCTCAGCACCATGCCTGGCATGTCACAGCCATTGGTAAACATGAGCTGTTATTGTGATGAGGCCATGGAGCCTCCAGGAGCTTGGAGCAGGGCAAGGAGCCATCTGGTAACAAGGTTCATCTGGCAGCATGCAGGTTGGGGGAGTTGGAGACAAGAGGCCTTGTAGGAGGTGCATGCATCTGTGGGTTTGAAGGTGAGAGCCTGGCTGGGCTACTGAGGAAGAAAAGGAAATCCAGGAAGCAGATTTAAGCAGGGCTTGGTGAGGTCAGCTGGAACTGGTGTTGGTTGCAGAAAAAAAGGCTCTTTGGGAGGTGGGGGGAGGGAGCTGTGAGTAGAGTCAAGGTTCGACATGGGACCTGTTGGGTATAAGAAGGCTGCAGGGATCCAGAGGGGACTGCGTGTTGATGTGGAAGTGAAAAAGCCTACTCACTTAACTGCCTGGGCTCCTAATCATCCGGATCACTGACTCCTTTGAGAATCAGATGAAAGCTTCTGTCCAGAAAAATGTCCTCCCTCATAGATTGTGAGATGTTTGTAAGAGTTCTCAGACCCTGAGGTTGAGAACCCTAAACTGGCTTATTAAGGAGAGCCCCTTCTTTAGTTCTTAGAGGGGGAGTCAGCACAAAAGAGGTCAAGACCAGGCCCCAGGAGCCCCTTCACTCTGTGTGTGTGTGTGTGTGTGTGTGTGTGTGTGTGTGGCCCTTCACTGTGTGTGTGTGTGGCCCTTCACCCTGTGTGTGTGTGTGTGTGTGTGTGTGTAGGCAGGAAGTGATGCAGTGAAGGGGCCTACAGTTTCTGTCTCTCTCTCACACACACAGCAGCTCTCTCTTTAATTTTTGAGCAGAAGGCACAAGAAGGGGTAGCCTCCGATTTCTATATGGCAGAAACTCAGGCAAAGTGATCACTTGTAAGATGATTGACAAGGCAAAGAAGGCGGGAGAAAGGGAACAGGTTGACTGTTCTGTGAGTAGAAGCTCAGTTCCTTACCTTGCCTTTTTCCGCCCCCCCAAGGGATCCTTCCACCTTAGCCTCCTGAGTATCTACCCCTACCCCCGCCCCGCCCTTTTTTTTTTTTTAACCTTCAGGGCTGGTATTTTGCATCAACAAGTACAATTTTGAAAGCAAGACCTTTCTGTTAGAGTCTTGGTGCTGCTTTGCAAACCAGGAATGACTTGGGCCTTGGCCCAATTGTGGACTGCAGTGATCTACTTGTCAGTATCTCCATTCACCCTGGGTTTCTGAAATGCCTTCATCTGAGAACGGACATTTCAAAGGATGCCATTGCTGTTCCTTACATTTTTATTATTTCTTTAGGAGATCAAAAGTTAGATCATCATTGTCATTAAAATCAGATGAAGGTGAGGAAAGGGACTTAGAAGACCCCAAAGACAGAGTATGAAATCTGATCTATACTGATGCATGTAAAACCTCACTGTCCTCAGACTGCAGCACTGGAAGCGTCATGAGAGGGTGCCTCTCCAGTGCGAGGGGGTTGCTGTGGGGAACATGGTATGGCCCTGGGAATTGTGAGTGGAGATCTCTCCTAATGCCTGGGTCAGGAGGCACTGTTGGAGGAGGTGACAACTGCCTTATGGTGGAGTTAGCTCTAGAAAGGCACTCCAGACAGAAGGCGGGGGCAGGGCTCATCTGAGGTTGAGAATGGTGCAAGGGAGGAGTGCAATGTGGGGAATGGGGGAAAGAGTGTCCTGGGATGTCCGCAGAGGCCAGATCTCGTGGGGGCCTTTTGTGTCATGGTCAGGAGTTTGGACATAACCTTGAGGGTAGGATAGGAGGGTTTTATAGGAAGAAGAGAGTTTGGTGGGGGAGATAGCTCTGTCGTTCCTTACCTGTCAGGAGTAGGAGGTGGGTGCAGAGGGTCCGGGCACACCTCCACAGGTTATGGGATCAGCATGTATAAGGAGGTGGGAGGTGCTGAGCAAGTCTGGGCTGGTAAAACTCAGCTTTCTGGAATCAAGACATGCAGTGGCATCCAGGAAAGTGCCTACAGAAAGTCCAGCCACCTAGTGACTTGCTAACTCACCCCGCCCCATCTGGCTTTTGATCTCATTCATTTTTCAAATCCTCCAGGGTCCAGCAAGGGCTGCAGGGTCATCAATAAGGAAACCAAGGGCAGCCCTGCCCAAAGGCAGAGAACAACTGACATTCAGAACATCCTGACTGTCAGCCAGCCTTAGATGCTGGGATTATAGGGGGATGAGAACCCTGGCCTCTTAAGGGCATTGGCATTTCACATTGTCACGTCCCCAAGCTAGCTGTGATCCTCCCTCTCTGCCTCCCTCCCTCTGTCTCTCACCATTTGGGCAACCGGAGCACTTGGTTTCTGTTCCAGTTACCATATGCTCGAGCCTATGTACTCATAGCAGCAGCACTTGGAGAATAGTAAACACTCGGAGACAAGCTTCATTTTATAGGAACAACTGTAAATATGTGGTAAATCTATCTCCAAGTCCTTCTCAGACCTCTCACCTTGGAGTAGGATGGATTAGTATGGTTAGCATATCTAAAAGTGAAAGGTATGAAATTTCTAGAGAGGTATCTCCCTGGAATCTCCTCACATTGGTGGAGATTGCATCCACGTTTCTTGAGCAAAGGGATCCTAAGTGCTAATTTTCCTGGATGACTAACTCCAACTTTCAGAGCCAAAGCCGTCATAGGAGGCAGGGTGCCCAAGTGTGATCACTCCTTGGGGACATCAGGGTGAGCCAGTTTGACCAGGGGAGGTCTTTTACATAATTCACTAGACAGAAGTGCTTAAAAGGTTAAGTCATACTGAGCAAGCTTCCTCCCCGACCCTGGGGAAGCTTCTAGGCTAGGCCAAAGCTCACTGCCAGCAGGGCCTAGGGCCAGGACTCGGCCTAGGTCCTGGCTGCAGACAGGATTAGGAAAAGGGAGAAAGGTCACAGAACATGCTGACAAGCATTTGTAATGTGTCCTCTTCACTCCCCCTGATCCCCCACCTTTTCTCAATTCCGACCTTTCTCTTCTCTTTTTAGGAAACATCTTTACACAGCAGCCAAATTACTACAATGACTTGGATGAAACCATGCCTACCATCCTTCAGGTACCAGCTCCTAGCCCTGCCCAGGGGAGGTTGAGCTTGGAGGATAGGCCACCTCCCTGACTTTCCTGGAAGAGCTGAGGAAATGTTTATTCTCTGACTCCCCCCTTTCCCCAGACAGTCTCTTTGTCTTACCCCTGACTACACCTCTTTAAAATTTGCCCTTTTCCCTCTTGAACAAGACCGAAGTCTAAGGGTTGCTGGCTGGCGCTCATACAGAAAGAGTTGGCTTGCATGTTGTATTGCTTGCCAACAGCCATATGCTTCTAAGGCTATCCCTCTAAGAGACCAGTGTTTCTCAAAAAAGAGCTTTAAAGTTTTACAAAATTATTTCACAAAATAATGTTCATTGTAGAAAATTTGGAAAATAAACAAAAGAGGAGCATTACTGTTCCCCCATAATCCCACCACTAAGCGATATCCACTGTCCACGGTAAGTTCTGAAATCCTTACATGCTAGCCTCCTTAAAGATGGCACAGTCAGTTCAGTACCTACAATGGACTCTGTTTTCCTCTCACTGTTGATTTGTCTTATTTCAATGTAGTTTCCATAAATAGCCATCTACAGGGGATCTAAAAATTTGTTATGCATTGCTAAAGGTATGTCTTAAATGTTCATTATCATACTTGCCTGGCCTGTACAGTCAGATAATATCTACAGGATTCTGGGGGCTATTTTGTTTTTTTATAAGGCAGGTTCTTGCTCTATCACCGAGGCTAGAGTGCAGTGGCACAATCATAGCCTTGAACTAACTCCTGGGCTCAATTGGTCCTCCCACCTCAGCCTCCCAAGTAGCTGGGATTACAGGTACATACCATCTTGCCCAGCTAATTTAAAAATTTTTGTAGAGATGGGGTCTCACTATGTTGCCCAGGCTAGTCTTGAACTTCTGGCCTCAAGTGATCCTCCATCCTTGGCCTCCCAAAGTTTGGGGATTACAGGAGTGAGCCACCACACCTGGCCCCAGGTTGTCTTTTTAATCCTCTTCACACTCTTACAAGAAGGATGCTCTCATCATCTCCATCTTACATAGTTTTTACTCTAACCCCACTCTTAGAGAAGGTCATTGTCTCAGCTTGTATCCTGGAAACATGGGTAAATGTTCAGAAACTCCAAGGCAGTTTTCAGATCACCCGACCCTGGCTGCAGCCAGGGGTTCCAGCCCTGGTTCAGTATGATGTGGGAGAGCCCATTCTTGTCTTTCACAGGTCTTCAGCAATATCCTCCAGCACTGTGGTTTGCAAGGGGATGGGGCCAGTAGCACACCCCAGAGCTCAAGGAGAGGGGCCGGTTGACCCCCAACGACATGCCTCTCCTGGTAATGTTGCCCTTCAGCCTAGTCTCTTTCCTGCTGGGTCCCTCCAACCAGGGCCTGGCTACCCAGAGGGTGGGAAGATTGCCCTAGTAGAGGACCCAGTGGCCTCTTCCCTGCCCAGGGCCCCTTCCCCCCAGTGCAGTGAGCAGCTATTTATTTCCCATCACACAGGTTTAGAACGTTTTCAGCTGGTTTGCGTTTCTCTCTGAGAGCTTCATTTACAAAGT
Organism: Ateles fusciceps; assembly: GCA_036589455.1. Classification (NCBI taxonomy): domain Eukaryota; kingdom Metazoa; phylum Chordata; class Mammalia; order Primates; family Atelidae; genus Ateles; species Ateles fusciceps. The sequence continues at coordinate 10,938,776 of JAZHEH010000882.1, forward strand.
AGTGGAAAGAACCAGGGAATAAGAATTCAGAGTCCTCATTTATTTCAGTTCGACATGCTCATTTGTATGTTATTCATTGAGCCAGTCATTCATTCAATGGACTTATATTGAGGAATCCCCAGCATGTGCCAGACCCTGTGCTAGGCCTGGAGGTAAAGCAGTAAACAAAAGCAGACTGGCCCCTGTGCTCATGGAATTTAGTCTAACAGGGATGACAAATGGAAGGCAGACATTCAGGGAGCCTCAACATGTGTCACGTGCTGCACTAAGCCCTGGAGATAGAACAGGAACAAGGCAGCTATGAACTGCCTCCTGGAGATTGTGATCTTATTTCAGAAGGGCACGTGGCAGGCACTGTGGGAACAAATCATTTTACCCCTCAGAACCTCAGTTTCTTTATCTGTAAAACAGAGATTCTCAACAGCTTCCCAGCCTACTTTTCAGAGTTGTCATGAGAACCAGGAGAGTGTATAAGAAACTTAGAAAGTGTTTTGTATACCCTCTTCAAGATGTGAAAAACCTACGTACTTAATATTCTTGTCCTGCCTCGGATGTTTCTTCTTTCTATAATGTCTTCAGATTTAAGAATTGGTTTTCCTTTAGCTTAGGAGAAGAAATTGTATTATCTCAGAACTGGAAGTAACCCAGCGATCACTGGGTGTAAGGCCACTGGAGCTACCATAGCAAACTGAGGCTTAGAGAGGTTAGGTGACTCACCCAGCTCGTGCTTCTGAAGATGGACCAGCCAGGCTTTGTCCGGGACCTCCAGTGTTCTCTTCCTCCCATGTAACATCCTGCCTGTTTGGGACTCTGACTATGTCAATGTTGTCTCAGACACTCTGCAGATCTGTATGTGTGGGCAGAGGAGAATAATGCAGTGTATTCTTTTGGCAACAGGAATTAAAGGACATTATTCTCTACCTTTGTGATACCTGCACCACACTTTGGGCCTTTCTGGATATCTTCCCTTTGGCTTGCCAGACCTTCCAGAAGCACGACTTTTGTTACAGGTATGGCGGTAGTTCTGGCTGTTGAAATAGAGGTTCTGGCTTATGTACTCATTTAACAAATACTTACTGGATACTTAGAATGTGCCAGTCCCTCTTCGAGCGTGGGGATGCAGCAGTGAAAACGACAGATAAGCCTCCTACTTGTGTGGAGCCTGCATTTTAGAAGCACTCCCATTTTTGGCCAAGACCAGGATAGGGGAGGGGAAAAAAACCCAACACAACCAAGAATAGAGTAGTTTCAATTCAGTAGAGTAGCCCAGCGGGGAACATACACAAGGAAACAACAGGAGTGCTCCAATGTGGGGCTGGGAGATGACCCTTAAAGGATGTCTTGAAGGAACAGGTATCTTCCAGACAAAGAAAGGTTCCTATAGCAGGAAGGGCATCCTAGGCAGGTGAAGTGAAGCATCCAGAGGCCCAGAGTGTGGTTGGGGAGAGAGCCGGGGGAGTGAATTGTGACATGAGGCAGAGGGTGGGGGACACACAGGATGACAGGAAAACAAGCTAGTAACAGCCCGCTTTGGATAAGTCAGTAGATGTCAGATCATGAGGAGCCTGGGGTGTGCTGGCAGGTCCTGTATGCTGTAGGCAGTGGGGAGCCTCTGGAAGCTTTTATCCAGAAGAGTCATTAGAAAGATCCTGGTGGGATGGAGACAGATGTGGAAGAGAATATGAGCCAGGGAGGCAGACCCACTTCGCCCTCTTAGCACCAAGAGCATCTGTTGCTTATGCAGTAAGAAAGGGGTTGGCATGAGCATTCCCAGGCCAGGGTGAAACGGCTGGCAACCTACATATTGCTTGGCAGTTGTGGGCACGGGCCTCTTCCCAGTGGTCTCTGATTGTCACTCTAGTAAGGCATCTCTCCTCACCATTTGTAGCAGCTTCTGGGAGCTGCCCAACTCCATACATTCAGCTGCCTGTCCATTCTGTCATTTACTAACCCATTCAAAACATTTATCTAGCACTTACATGTGCCAGAGATAGCAGCTGGTGCTGTGACCCCTCCATGGTCGCCTCAGCTTATAAAAATCAGACATTAGGGTTGTTGAGCCTCCCAGAGAATGTTAGGATAATGTGCTGCCCAGCATTTTCCCCCAGAAGAGAGAGGTATGTAGCTGTTCAGTTTTTTTAAAAAAGGTATCTTTTCTCATGATGAAAGCAGCAGGTGCTTGTAGGACATTTGGAAAATCCAGAAAAGTAGGAAATTAGAGATCTTACTATTCTTAGAATTTTGTACCCTCCTTATTTTCGCTTATCATAGGCATTTTCCCATTTTGTTAAAGTGTTTCCCCAAACGTGGCACAGATTGCTTTTGAAAGGCTCTTTGGAGATGGGGGGAGGAGTAAGTTTTGGAAGAGCTGACTTTCCTGCAAGGGACAGCAGAGGCAGGGGAGAGGCTGTACCCATCTCTGCGTGAGGAGGAAGAAAGGGAAACATTTTTGACTAAAGGCAACACTGCCTTTGACCCACAAACAGCCTGGGGCTGACCCAGCCTGTTCCAACGGCGCTGGAGGCCAGGAACACCCTGCTGAGCAAATGCGGCCACCTCAGTTCCGCAGAACTCTGAAAGTGTTTACTGTTGCCCAGTCAGCTCTGCTGATAATCTCTCTCAAAACAACCTTTTTCCTCCTTCCTCTCCCATCTACTTGAGTATAGCTGAGTATATCTCTTTCTGCCCTTTAACTTTATGAATAAATAATACATTCACATGGTTCAAAACTCAAAAAGTATAAAATACACACTGAAAAGTCTCCCTTTCCACTTCCCCCAATTCTATTCTTCACGTACAACTATCATCATTAGGTTTTTTTGTGGAATTTTCCAGAGATATTCAAATATATATGCATATATGAGTAACTGTACACATTATATATCTCGCTCCTTTTAAAAAAGTTAAGGCTGGCATATTATGAGTATTTTACTGCTTGCATTTTACTTTTTTACTTAAGAGTGGTCCCATATCAGTGCATTAAGCACCCTTTCTCTAATGTCTTTGGTATGGCTGGGTAGAATTCCACTGTATGGAATACCAGATCCCATAGATGGTCCTTTAGATTTTTTCAGTTGTTTGCCATTACAAAAATATACTACAGAGGCCAGGTGTGGTGGCTTGCACCTGTAATCCCAGCACCTTGGGAGGCCTAGGTAGGTGGCTCACTTGAGGCCAACAGTTCGAGAGCAACCTTGCGAACATGGTGAAACCCTGTGTCTACTACAGATACAGAAATTAGCTGGGTGTGGTGGCACATGCCTGTAATTCCAGCTACTCGGGAGGCTGAGGTGGGAGAATTGCTTGAACTTAGGAGGCAGAGGTTGCAGTGAGCAGGAATTGCGCCACTGCCCTCCGGCCTGGATAACAGAGCAAAACTCTTTCTCAAAAAACAAAAATTACAAAGAATAACTTTGCACACACATCATTTTGTACCTTGCAAGTATATCTGAGGAATAATTCCTAGAAGTAGACTAGCAGGGACAGATGGTATGTGCATTTTTAATATTCGTAGATCTTGCCAAATCGCCCTCCATAGGGGTTGTTCCAATTTACTCTCCCACCAGCAACTTATCTTGGCAACAGCTGAACCTGTTTAGGCCAAACTGCCCTCTCTGTCGTTTTCTGGACTATGCTGTGGGCCTAGCAGGGCCCGCCTTTTTTGGCATAGTTACTCTTTGTTATGTATAGCATTGCAGTAGGATGCCTTGCCAGAAACCAGCCAATTGACAGACATGTGTTTACAGAGGACTTGCTCCAAATTCAGCACGAACCTAGGCACTTAAGCTGTAGTTCCAGCTTTGGGAAGCTTAAGATGTTTGGGGGAAGAATTATACCACAGAAAAGAGACAGCTGAAGTTTCACTTGCCAGGGCAATGTATTCCAAGTGCAGTGCATCTAGTTCTGGAAAGGAGGAATTCACATGAGTGAGCATGATCAGGAAGTGCACAGGGAGGAGTTGAGCCTGGAATGCTGCACGGAGGAGGAGGAGAATGAGGAGAAAGAAGAGGAGAGCAGCAGCCAGCATTAGCCTGAGAGAAAGCCAGAGGGCTGCGGGAGTGCTGATCTCTGGATGTTGAGTGGCTGTGCAGCTGGGATGGAGAGTTTGAATTTGAGTTGGGAAGGGGTGGTGTGAAATCGCCAAGGTGAAAAGCAAGACTGACTATACTGTGACTGGTATGGATGTACCAGAGAGAATAATTATGGTTTGCTGCCATAGGAGGTAGGGAGCTGCTAGCATTTGTTTCTTTTCTTTTTTTTTTTTTTGTTAGTATAATATTTTATTTGAAAATAATTTCATATAAATTATTTTTAATTTTATAATTTTCTTTTTTTTTTTTTTTTTGAGACAGAGTCTCACTCTGTCACCCAGGCTAGGGGTACAGTGGCTCGATTTCGGCTCACTGCAACCTCCGCCTCCCAGATTCAAGCAATTCTCCTGCCTCTCAGCCTCCCGAGTAGCTGGGATCACAGGTGCCTGTCCCCATGTCCAGCTCATTTTCATATTTTTAGTAGAGACAGGGTTTCACCATGTTAACCACACTGGTCTCAAACTTCTGACCTCAAGTGATCCGCCCACCTTGGCCTCCCAAAGTGCTGGGATTGATTACAGGCATGAGCTACCATGCACAGCCTTAATTTTATAAAAGTTTTAAGCCAGGTACCTGTAATTTCAACTTCTTGGGAGGCTGAGGCAGAAGGATTGCTTAAGTCCAGGAGTTCAAAACCAGCCTGGGCAATATAACTAGACTTCATCTCAAAAAATTGATTAATTAGTTAAAGAAACAGTGTTAACTGTCTTAACCTATAAGCCCATATAGAAAATACGATACATTTTTTCCTTAATTTTTTTAATTATTATTTTTTTATTTTAATATTTTTTTCTCATTTCCAGTGGGGTTGGAAAAAATCATGAGAACATTTAGCCTATTTTGACCAAATACAAATATCGTGTTGGTATTTTCATGTTAACACAATTTTTTTTTTTTTTTTTGAGACAGTCTCACTCTGTTGCCCAGGCTGGAGTGCGGTGGTGCGATCTTGGCTCACTGCAACCTCCACCTCCCTGGCTTCAAACAATTCTCACACCTCAGCCTCCCGAGTAGCTGGAATTACAGGCATGTGCCACCATGCCTACTAAAAAATTTTCATATTTTTAGTAGAGACAGGGTTTCACCATGTTGGCCAGGCTGGTCTGGAACTCCTGACCTCAAGTAATCTACCCACCTCAGCCTCCCAAAGTGCTGGGATTACAGGCATGAGCTACCGCACCCAGACAGAACAACTTTTTTTTTTTTTTGAGACAGGGTTTCACTCTCTCACCCAGGCTGGAATGCAGTGGTGTGATCACTGCTCACTGTAGCCTTGACACCTTGGGCTACTGCCTTGGCCTCCCAAGTCGCTGGGACTGCAGGTGTGTACCACCATGCCTGGCTAATTTTTGTATTTTTTGTAGAGATGGAGTTTCGCCAGCCTGTTTCCCAGGCTGATCTTGAGCTCCTGACTCTAGCAGTCCTCTCTCTCACCCCACAGAGTTCTGGGATTACAGGCATGAGCCCCTTTGCCTGGCTAACTGACAGTTTTTGAACAAGAAAATTACAAGCAAGTAATCTTGTGTCTGCTTCTCAAACTTCAGTGGATCCTGAGTGGCCTTCTGATTCCTCTGTTAGTATGAGCCTATCTGGGCCTTAGTTGCCCATCTGAATGAGGGACATGGCTATAGGTCACTTCCTAGGAGGCTGTTCCTGGGACTAGCCCCAGTGGGTCAGTCTGGGGTTGGCTCAGGGAAGAACCAGGGGGTCCCTGGATAAAATTGTGTGGAAAAAGAAATGGGTCTTCCCACTCCCTGGGGTTTGCTTTGCTGTTCTTACAAAGTGTGGTATTTATGAACTAATCCAGCATTTTCCGTGTGTGTGCCTCCACAGACTAGCTTCCTTCTACGAAGCAGCAATTCCTGAAATGGAGTCTGCAATTAAGAAGAGGAGGCTTGAAGATAGCAAGTGAGGCGGGGACAAAGTGAAGAATGTTCTTGTGGGAGAGGCCTGAGCACGGCCCTGCCTTCCCTAGGCATTAGCATCCCTATCTCTAAGACAAGTGGGAGGAAGCAGGGACTGTGCAGCTCTGGGCTTCTGCATCCCTCCCTAGCCACTTCCTGGCCTCTGCATTTGTTTTTTGTTGTTGTTTGAGACAGGGTCTCGCTGTCTCACCCGAACTGGAGTGCAGTGGTGTAGTCACAGCTCACTGCAGCCTTGACCTCCTGACCTCCATCAGTCCTCCCACCTCAGTCTCCAAGTAGCTGGGATTACAGGCACGTGCCACCACACTTGGCTAATTTTTGTATTTTTTGTAGAGATAGGGTTTTGACGTGTTGGCCAGGCTGGTCTCAAACTGCATTTTTAAAAATCTCTTAACATTTAAAAAAAAATAATAATATTTAGCAGCATTACCTACCTGAAAAGAAGGAAAAGAAAAGAAAATACAACCGCCCCCCAAAAAATAGTAATAATAATAATACATTCTCTGTGAAGAATTGTGTGAGGACCTAACAAGAAAAATTGTAACAACTAGAGTTAGGTGTTACTAAACAGCATGAAGGAGATTTGACCCAAAGTCCTGGTTGTACCAAGGCAATTAAGTCTATTAACCCAGTCCCCTAAAACACCGTCATGGCTGGCCCCTGCGTTGAAGCCCTTCCCTCAGCTGTTACTCCATGCTCTTGGTACTCAGCCTGCTGGTTCCTGACCCACTGTTTAAACTGAGAAGCAGCCCTGGAACCAGCTGGCTTCTCTGGGTGGCTTTTGCCAGCTGCTCTCAGCAGTGAATTGTGAGGCCTTTTCTCTGCTCCAGGGAGGCACCTGCAACTGCTGGGGGAGAAGCTCCCTCCGTGCCTTTTTTTCTTTGCTTTTCCTTTTTTTTTGACAGCATCTTGCTCTGTCACCCAGGCTGGATGCAGTGGCGCCATCATGGCTCACTGCAGCCTCGACCTCCCAGGCAAATGCAATCCCCAGTAGCTGGAACTACAGGCCTGCATCACCACACTTGACTCATTTTTTAATTTTTTTAGAGACAGGATTTTACTTAGTTGCTCAGGCTGGTCTCAAACTCCCGGGGCTCAAATGATCCTCCCACCTCAGCCTCCCAGGGTGCTGGGATTACAGGTGTAAATCACTGCACCCGGCCCCTCAGGCCTTTTTGTCTCCTAAACCTATGTCTTTTTTCTCTCTGGCCTAGGCTTCTAGGTGATCTGTGGCAGAGGCTCTCCCATTCCAGGAGGAAGCTAATGGAGATTTTCCACATCATCCTGAACCAGATCTGCCTCCTTCCCATCCTAGAAAGCAGGTAAGCCCTCAGGAATTGCCTCCTAGTGGAAGAGTCTCCTCCCCCAAGCCCTGCAGGAGCGTTTCCATCATTTCACCTTGGCTTCCTCCCCTGCTCTGGGGTTGGCTGAACAGAGACCAGAAACAGAGAAAAATGCCTCATTCCTCCATCGGGCCCCAGCCTTGAAGAGGCAGGGGTGTATAAAGGACCTGCAGCTCATTTTGCATTGCATGAGCTAATCTTCCCTGATATCCTGTTCTAGCTGTGACAACATTCAGGGCTTCATCGAAGAGTTCCTTCAGATCTTCAGCTCCTTGCTGCAGGAGAAGAGGTGAGTGTGGCTAAGCTGAGACAGGCCCGTGCCCCTCCCACCAGTCCCCAAGAGGCCTTACATGATAGAGCCCCTGGCATAAGCCCACTATGTTTCTAATAAGGTCGGGCAGCAGACACAGGGAGTGGCCTGCAGCAGCACAGTGTTCCTGTGCCCCCAGCCCTGTCCATCCCATCTGCTCTCTGCCCCACAGGTTCCTCCGGGACTATGATGCACTCTTCCCTGTGGCCGAAGACATCAGCTTGCTGCAGCAGGCCTCGTCACTCTTGTATCCTCCTACCATATCCCACTGTAACAGGGCCCAGCTTGACTAGGTCAGAGGTGAAACAGGCTGCTGGAACCCAGAGGAGTGGAGAGAGGTTTAGCCCCGGAAGGTACAGGTCAGCCAGCTGTCCAAGGAAACCTGCCAAGGCCCTAGCCTCGCCTTTGCTAGAGGAGATACTGCTCTGATGCTTGGGGCAGGGGAGATGCAGTCCTGTTTTCCCTGTATATTTTCTGAGTATCTGGGCCTGTGTGACCAAGATGGACTCAGCCTCTCCTCATTATAGGAGGGGGAGGTGGACAAGTAAACAGGCAGTTAGATAGAGTGTCACAGGGGAAGAATTCAGAGGGCAGGAAACCAGAGGAGGCACGTCACCCAGCAGAGCTCTGGGTGGGGGTATCAGTTGGAAGTGATGTCCAAGCAGAAGAACAGCAGAAAGCATGGGAGAGCACCAAACCAGGAGCTGAGGGCAAGGACAAGAATGTTCCCAGAATAGGCTCCTCGGAACCACAGACGTCATGTATGGAGTGCAGGGGGCAGTCATTAAGGAGGGGTCTCCCAGGAGGAGGAATTGGGGTGTGGCAGGTAAGGTGAAGGCCACCAACGTGCACAGCCCTGGGGTGACCATCACTAGGCTCTGCCCTGCAGGGGCTGTGAAGCAGAAGGTGACATGGGCAGTTCTATACTTTGGAAAAGCTCTGTCTGGCATAGGGAAGAGAATAGACTGGCCCAGGACCACTGTGAGACTTGGGCCAGTGGGGAGGCTGTTGCTGGCATCCAAGCATGGATGATGAGGGTTTGGACAAGAAGCAGAGTGAGGGAGACAGAGGCGCTCCCATTCCAGGAAGAAGCTAATGGAGATTTTCCCCTTAGAAGGAGACTCTCAGATTTCTGGCTTAACGGAGCCCAGGGTGGTCAACAAGAAGGAAGGACAGGGAAGATCAGCCTATGAGTCATTTTGGTGGCTGCAGGAGATTGCTCAGTCCTGCTTCAGGGACACCCCCAGCCTTTGCAGAATGCCCTCAGTCAACTGGACAGGAAGCCCAGTGGCAGTGGCCCTACCATGCCCTCCTCTGGCAGTCAGTACAAAAAGGAGCTGCTGGCTCGTCCAAGCCTGCGCCCCAGGACACTCTGATGGCAGCCCTGGCCCTGTCTTTACTCAGAACTGCTTTCTGCTGAGGGGCAGATGCTAGGTTATAAAGCCAGAGTGGCTATACTCTGACATATTTTGCCATGCAGTGCAGGTGCCCATGATGCCCACTTGGATATAGCCCAGAAAGCCCCTGGCAGGAATCATGTGGTCACATGCTGGGGAGGGACTGAGAAATTATGCCGCTTCAGAGCTGGGAACCTAAGACAGACCCCTTAACAAGTCCTCACAGGGACGAGACGCGGACTGCCTACATCCTCCAGGCAGTCGAGAGTGCATGGGAAGGGGGTGGACAGACGGAAAGCCACAGATGCTAAAGACCCATCGGTGACTGAGGAGCCTAATGGGGGAGCTTAATGGGGTCGCGGTGACAGCAGAAGCAGTCAGGCAAGCGTCATCACATCCAGAGAACTCGGAGGAAGAGGAGGTGTGTGTCTGGGTGGTGCTTTTCCCTCTTTGCTTGTCCCTTCTTGGCCCATCTGAGAGGCTAGGGCAGCAGGAAACCTCCCTTCTTTGCTTTTATACTCAGGGAAAAAGGTTTCTTTGGGAATAGGCAGCCTCAAGCAACTGGTCAGCTCTGGGCTACCTTTAGAGGGTCCCAGGCCGGGGCATGCTGGACTGGGTGTGAGGAGAAAGCAAGTTGCTTAAACTATCGAAGCCTCAGCCTCCCTGTATAAAATGAACAGGTGAAACTTTCCATGAACGTCTCCACAAGCCTTTCTCGGAGCTCTCCTCTAAATAGATAAAAGTGGAGCTTTTTTGGTTGCTGCTGGGAATAGCGCCAAAGCCCATGGTTTGGCCTTCTTGGAAGCCTCTCCATGGGGCTCCAGGATTCCACTGAACAAATGAGGATACCTCGGATCTGGTGCCTTCCCTTCAGGCTTTTCCAGGACTGGCCAGATCTGTGGCTGTCTTGATTGGCCACCAAGCCCAGGACTCTCCCCTGCATGTTGGAGGAAACATGATAGAGAGATGAAGACCACACAGACTCAGGCCTGGCAGCTCGGGGGTGTGACCTAGTTCTGACACTTGGCAGCTGTATGGCGTTATGCATGTCACTCATGTCGAACCTTGGTTCCTCATCTGTAAGGTGGGGACAGATGCAATGCCCACCTCTATGAGGTGATGGGATTCCCAGAGCTATCACATGGAATAGGCTGAGCCTGGGTGGCCTTCAGTGTTCCATTAACAAATGCCACCGTCCTTCCTACCAGATCCCAGACCCTGTGATTCCTGCAGGGCCTTGAAGAACAATGGCTTCCTTCACCTTTTCCCCACCCTCTTCTCCATTTTGCTTCTTAGCTGAGTCATGGAGATTTGTATCGTTTTGATCTGTAAATTTCCTTAAATTAAAAGGCTAACACAATTAAGCCACATTGAGCAATATATAAATGCATCCCCTTTACTTAAAAAGGAAATTATAATTAAAGGGGAGCATCTCCACACAGTCCAGCTCTGGTGGTTGCTGTTCACCTCCAATATCAGTCAACTTGTTAGAGTTGAAAAGCACCTTGGATTAGTAGGAAGGATTAGTAGAAACCAGGGCTGTTTATAGAGGGCCTGGTCTCTGCCAGGTACTGTGCTTACTGGGTTTTGTGCATCTTTGAACTATTTGAAACAACCCCATGAGATGAGTGGTATATGCCTTTTTTTTTTTAGGAGACGGAGTCTCTCTCTGTCTGTCACCCAGACTGGAGTGCAGTGGTGCAATCTTGGCCTCACTGCAATGTCCACCTCCCAGGTTCAAGAGATTCTCCTGCCTCAGCCTCCCGAGTAGCTGGAATTACAGTCGCCTGCCACCACACCCGGCTAATTTTTGTATTTTTAGTAGAGACAGGATTTCACCATGTTGGCCAGGCTGGTCTAGAACTCCTGACCTCAGGTGATCTGCCTGCCTCAGCCTCCCAAAATGTTGGGATTATAGGCGTGAGCCACCACGCCTGGCCTAATTTATTTTATTTTATTTTTTATTTTTTGAGACAGGGTCTTGCTCTGTCACCCAGGCTGGAGTGCAGTGGCTTGATCAAGCTCACTGCAGCCTCAACTTCCTGGGATCAAGTGATCCTCCCACCTCAGCCTCCTAAGTGGCTGGGCCACAGGTGCGTACCACCACACCTGGTTAATTTGTAAAATTTTTTGAACAGATGGGGTCTTACTGTGTTGCTCAGGCTAGTCTGTAACTCCTGAGCCCAAGTAATCTTCTTGCCTTAGCCGCCCAAAGTGCTGGGATTATAGGTATGAGCCACTGCACCCGGCCTTAAAATTTTTTAACTTTTTTATTGCTTATTTTCCTGAATATGTAGTAGGTATAGATATTTAGAGGTTACGTGAAATATTTTGATACAGGCATATACTAATCGTAACAATCACGAGCCTCCTTTTTCACAGAGAAGGAAATGGAGGCTCAGAGAGACTTGAGTCACCTGGTGAAGTTCCCACAGGCAGGAGCGGTAGGGCCAGGACTTGAACCAGATCCCTGATGCCTAGTCCAGTGCTGTTTAGGGCCTGAGGCCCTATCACTGGCCCACTTAGCCTTCCCCTTCTTGGCTCTGGCTCTCGCTACAGTGCATGGGAGCAGCTGCAGCTGTGGGCCTTGCCGTGTGTGGGGTGGAGCTGGACTCACTCATCTCCCAAGTGAAGGACCTGCTGCCAGACCTTGGTGAGGGCTTCATCCTGGCCTGCCTGGAGTACTACCACTATGACCCAGAGCAGGTGATCAACAATATCCTGGAGGAGCGGCTGGCTCCCACCCTCACCCAGCTGGACCGCAACCTAGACAGGTGGGAGAGACAGGTGGGAGGAGGCTCCCGGTGCCCAGGCTGCCTCGGGTTGGGACCCCTTCCTCCCCTCATTTATGGCCCAGGACTCAGCTTGTTCTCTCTTCCCCACCATGGTATTTCCTGGCCCTTTAAAGTCCTCTCTGGGGAAACATAAAAACCTTAGGCACCCCATAGTTTTTCACTTGCCCCAGGCAGGGAAGAGAGTATACACATCCCTGCCACACTTTGTGGGAAGAGCCATGGATGTGTCTTCAGGGATGTGACACAGGGTTGCTAAGCCCTTCTGAGCCCCCTATGTTCCTGACCTGCCCCTGTCATTACCACCTTCCCAGTAGATTTGCAAGAGAGGATGGCCAGAGCTTCTCCCTCTCCACCACACCTACCATTTCTGAGTTTAGCCCACTGCTGCCCTGAAGGCCCCATGGGACAGAACCAGTGCCCAAAAGGGTGTTTCTTTCATGAACAAATGATGTTTACAACATGAATGAGTGAAGTTAGCTTTGTGCCTCTGGACAAGTTCCTTAGCCTCCTTAGCCACATTTTACAGATGAGGGCACTGAGACACAATCAGGTTGAGTGATCTCTGACTATTGACCTCATAGGACTATTGTGAGCATTAAATGAGGAATAGCACTTTTAAGAAACAAAAGGAAAACCTGTGTGAATGGCATGCAGGGAATGAGGGGGAGTTTTGTTTGAGGTGTGGCTGCATACCCAGGCTGGGGCCAGATCAGGCAGGGGCTCATATTCCCCTACAAGGTTTTGAGATTGTGTCCTAGGAGTGGCTGTTGCAAGGGGATTGAAATCCGATGGATTTAACACAGCAGGGGGAAGTGGGTTACAGGTAGGCATCAGCTGGCAGGGCCTCCTTAAATTGATCTCTGTGTCCTCCACCCAGAGAAATGAAACCAGACCCGACACCCCTGCTGACATCTCCGCCACAACGTCTTCCAGAATGATGAGTTTGACGTGTTTAGCAGGGACTCGGTAGACCTGAGCCGGGTGCACAAGGGCAAGAGGTGAGTGCAGTGGGCCACAGGGTTCCATACCCCAATTCTGAAAGTGCAGAGAGGACACAAGGGAAACCAAGGGCTCCATCTTGGCAGAACGGGCCATGGAGTTTCAGCACAGGGATCCCTTCACAACCCTGGACCTGTGCACATCCAGTGGGTTCTCTAATGATCAGGCTTCAGGTTCTGACTCTGTGCAGGGAGCCTGTTAGTGAATCCCCCCTTGTTGGTAGCAGAAGGTTAGAAGGGCCAAACTATCCCCCTATTCCCTTCTTCTTACGTCTTTTAATGTGTTAACCATCAAATCACTGGTGGACGTGCTTCTCAGAAACCACTCTTTGACCTGATTTTCCCCAGGCTGTGACAAAATGAGAAAATTAAGGACTTTGAGTGAGCTTTTCAGAAGGTGAACATATTCCATTTTAAGGCCTTTCTATTTATTTTTAGTTTATGTCCTTCCTACTGTTTTGGCATTGAAAAGTCCATTCATGATTTATTCATTTGTTCAACAAATATTTGTCCAATACTTAGAGCATTCTAGGCTCTGAATGAATTAATTAGGTTCTGGGGATGTAGTGGTGAGTGAAACAGACACGGCCCTGCCCACGTGGAGTTTGCATTAACTCATCAAACAAGCAACATTAAACTGTAGATATAACAAATACTACAAGCTGGAGGTGCACAGAATTCTGAGCGTCTGGTAGGGCTTCACCCCAGGCAGGAAGGCTTCTCTAAGAACATGACATGGGACCAAGAGCCGAAGGGTGAGGAGGGATCAGTTCTGCAAAGGAGGGAAGGAGAAGCTTCCCAAGCAGAGTGAGCAACAGGGACAGTGGTCCCGAGGCCACAGTGAGCACAGCAAAGGGTCCCATGAACTGACAAGGTTGGCACATTTTATGTTTTGGAAAGATCAGGGCCGGGCACAGCGGCTCATGCCTGTAATCCCAACACTTTAGGAAGCCAAGGCAGGTGGCTCACTTGAGTCCAGGAATTCAAGACCAGCCTGGACAACATGGCAAAACCCCATATCTACAAAAAATACAAAAATTAGCTGGTGTGCTGGCATACACCTATAGTTCCAGCTACTCTGGAGGCTGAGGTGGGAGATCACTTAAGCCCAGGAGGTCAAGGGTGCAGTGAGCTGTGATTGCGCCAGTGTACTCCAGCCTGGGTGACACAGTGAGACTCTGTCTCAAGAGAAAAAAAAAAGATCACTTACCTTTGGAATGATGACCCATTGGAGGGACAGAGTCGACTGTGATGGTAAAGAGTGCAACATCCAAGTAGAGAACAGCAAAATAAGATGTATTCTAGTCTCCCAAAGTTCTGCATGGAATCCAGAAATCAGGGGACCTCTGGGCAAGTACAGGCTGCTCTTTCACCATCATGTGGATGGAACTGTGAGGTTCAGAGAGGGAGGGGACCAGCTAGCCTCGTTCTTGTGGTAGGAGCCCCAGTGATGGAAATGCCAGCTGCTTCTTCAGTTAGGGCCCTGCGCTGTTACCCCACCCTAGGGCTGTCCATTGCTAAAAGCTTGGCTGGCTGAGGGCTTGGGGGAACCGGCACAGGGCAACTATAAAGCCATTTGGCTGGCTGGACAGGAAGCACTTGCAAACTGCTTAGTCATACACATTGCGACATCCCCCAGATCCCAGACTAGAGATGTTATCCCACATCATTGCGACATCCCCCAGATCCCAGGCCAAAGATGTTATCCTGGATCACTGGCCTCTATTCCAGGCCAGCATGGCCCTCTGTAGCTCCAACAGTGGGCAAGGGGCAGACAAGGGGTCCTTCACGCTAGGAGAAGGCTGGCCCCCTGTTCCAATCCAGAGAGCCTGACTGGTAGGTTCCCCCACAGAGATTAGGCATCTCTGGACATAGCCTTTCACTTTGATCTGTGGTTTTGCCCAGGGCTCATGATATTGTAAGGTCTTATCTCACCCTACCCAGGTCATAAGTCATCTACGAGCATTTGCCAAGGGGCTGGTCCCAGCTTTCAGGGTCAGCAGAGTGGCTGGTATTGAGGTAGCCAGGTTTCCAGAGCGCTGTGCCCTTGCTCCTGGGGCCCTCTGGGCTGCCACGCGGAAAAACTCACTGTGCTGGGTAGCCCAGGGGCCGCAGATTGCAAAGAGGCAAAGCCTCCATTCATGTGTTCATTTTTTGTTTATTCATTCAGCAAATATTTATTAAGCGATTTACTAGCACCAGATCCTATGCTAGACACCAGGGAAACAGGGTGAGCTGGATGCCCAGGACTTGCCCTCAAATAGCACAGAGATCATGAGAAAGACCATTAAACAAGTAAGGACAGAGTGGCAGGTGCTGGGGTGGGGTACACAGGAACTTCAGCAGGGACACATGTCCTAATCATGTTTAGAGGACAGCTGTCAAGCACATGAGAAATTAGGAAGGACACTGCAGATGGTACTGGAGTTAAAATATGTGTGTTGTTGAATCAGATAGACTGCACTCAGTGGATTCAGTAGTAAGGAAATCTGTTCCCTTGCATGACAGGGCACTGTAAGGTAGGGCAGTCTAGGCTTAATTGACCTATCTTCCAGGATGATGTATCTTTCCTGTCTCTTGGGGCCTCACTTGATGGTCAGGCTAGTTCCTTGGAGGCTGCAGCTGTTTCTGCTATGGCTTCCAGACATGACAGTGCCAGGAGATAGTCCAGACCAGGTCATCCTGTGTCTCTCCTAGAGACTAGGAAGTCTCCAATACCCCAGAAGTCTCCAATACCCCTCATATCTCATCAGGAAACTGAGTTACAGGGTCCAGGCCTGGAGCTCCAGTATGAAGTGGAAAGGTGGAAAGACCTGAAGAAAATGTAGGGTCTGTTTGGAGCATGGGTGAGGTGCAGCATGGCTGTGGGGGAGACATCAATACACGTGCTGCAGGAATATCATAGCCAGTGAAGGAGACAGTGGGCAAGAGGCAGGGTCCCCTAATGCCTTTGGAGCGTTCCATAGTGCCCTGGAAGATAACATATATTCTAAAAATGTCTGTGCTGGCTGGGTGGGGTGGCTCACGCCTGTAATCCCTGCACTTTGGGAGGCCAAGGTGAGTAGATCGGCTGAGGTCAGGAGTTTGAAACCAGCCTGGCCACATGGTGAAACCCCGTCTCTACTAAAAATACAAAAAATTAGCTGGGCGTGATATTGGGCATCTGTAATCCCAGCTACTCAGGAGGCTGAGGCAGGAGAAGTGCTTGAACCGAGGAGGCGGAGGTCATGGTGAGCCAAGATTGCTCCATTGCACTCCAGCCTGGGCAACAAGAGCAAAACTCTGTCCCCCACCCCCGCAAAAAAAATTAAAAATTAAAAAAATGTCTGTGCCCTTGGTCTGCCTTTTGGGGAGTCACAGAGCACATAAGGCTCTGAAAAGTCCTGTAGTAAAAGAAACAGGATTCACTTTGTGGAGCCCAGCAAGTGCTGGATCTGCTTCTACACGTCATCTTATTTCTTTCTTGCATCAGCCCCAGGAAGTGGGTGCCGAGAGAAGGAACTGAGACTTAGTGAGGATAAGGGACTTGCCTGTGATCACACAGCCCAGGAAATGGCAAAGCAGACCTGAGTCAGGAGACCTGTGTTTGGCCCTGGGTCTGCTGTTAGTAGCTCTGTGACCTTAAGAGGGTTGCTCTGTCTCTCCAGATCCCCTGATTCTTCACCTGAAAAAGGAGGAGTCTTTTGCTTCTGCAGGCTCTTTAGAAGTTCAAAGGCAGAAGTCACCCTGCTAAGGACCAGTTTGAATTGGGCCTTGAAGGACAGGCTTCAAGAGATGAGCAAGGGAGAGGTGGCAAGCTTTCAGGGGAGCCTGCATATTCCCTGGGCTTGCTTCCATCTTGGAGGCCAAGGAAGCTACCTCCTCCAGAGAGTCTCTGCAGCCAGCGTTGCCTGTGTTTCCAGGCCAAACTGAAGTTCTGGCCTCTGATGGATCTTCTCCCGGCTGGCTTTTCTCCTGATTTTTTCTTTTTCCTTCCTGGCTCTATGTGATGTCATGGGTAGAAGGTTGCACCTCCCTGGACAGGCTGCCCAGGTGCCCAGGCTTCGCTGTCCCTACCTGTGTCTTCTCCCAGGGCACAGATAGGGTGGGTGGAGATTGCCAGGTCTGGCTTTGCCAGGGAGCCACATAATGAGAGGCCACACAGCATGCAAGAACTGCCCCACTGCGCAGAACCAAGGACGGGATGGACCAGAAGCCGAAGGTGTAGCAGAAAGGATGGTGACGCCTCTTGTCGTCCTCTGTCTCCTGGCCCAGCGCAGGTCCTGGGCCTATTAGGCCCCTAGGAAATATGTGTCCAGTGCATGGGTGTGCTCCTACCAGTGGCACCTACTACCTGAACAAGCCTGGGCCCCTTTTACTTCCTCTCTACCTCCCACTTAGCAAAGAAAGCCAGGTATAGGGCCAAGGTCACAGTCACAGGCCCCTTCTCTGGTGGATGTGAAAGATTTCTTTGAACCGAGATTTCTCCCTGGTCTAAATCAAGTGCACCATCCCTCCTGCCATACTCTGAGGCTCCTGGTCCAGTCAAGTAGCCCCCTACCGTGGAGCCTCTGTTACCCCTTCCTACAGATACCCCGCCAGACTTCCTGAACCGAGTTCATTCCTTTTTTTCCAAGGCCTCTGTTCAGCACATTTTGTGTTGACTGGTCTGTCACCCCTACTACACTGAGTTCATGAGGGCAGATGTATATTTTCTTCATTTCTGAATCTCTCCCTAACTCAGCCTCATACCCTGCCTGGCACGGAGCGGGTCCTTAATAAAGACTTGAAGGGGGGCAAACCCTAGCCCGCCACGCTGGAGGCTGCAGTCTTGACCTGCCCTGGGCTGCCAGGCAGAGAGCCCAACAGACTGAGATGGACTCAGATGCCTGCCCCACCCTGCACCAAAAGCCGGTTAATAGAAGATTTTTATGGAAGCTGTGTTTGGCTTTGTGTCTCTTCTTTTTATCTTACTCTTGATACATTCCAGAGACCAGATTTCACAGCTAAGCTGGATTTTCTTGCCTGGCGTCTCATATTGATTTTCCCCAGCAGGGCTAGAAGCTACATTCCACAGGCCAGGGAATGTTTCTGACAAGCCAGGTTTTTTCATGGGTTTGCAAAGCCACAGGTTGAGAGCCCTCATTCCCTCTCGTGGCTGTGCTGCAGCTCACTGTGACCCAGACATCTCCCTTCCCCACCTCCAGTGCACCCGAGTGTCCTCACCTGTGACATGACAGGAGTTGTTAGTCTTCCAAACTATTATTCTTCCAGTGAAATTTTACATGGGAACTTGAGCTGTGAAAAAGACAGAAGGCCACTGTGGTGAGATGGGGGTGATAGGAAGAGTACTGGGCCCCCCCTTTCTTGTACCCCAAAGCTGCCTAGGGCTCCCTTGAGCTCAGTAAGAAAGCCACATGTGGCCTTGTTGCTTCTTAAATTTTTGTTTGTTGGCAAGGAAAGGTCATTTTGGAAAAAACAATAAATGAATAAAAATTTTTAAATGAAAAAAATTTTTGTTTAAGAGATCCAGGCTGGGCACAGTAGCTCACACCTGTAATCCCAGCACTTTGGAAGGCCGAAGTAGAGGATGAGTTGAGGCCAGGAGTTCAAGACCAGCCTGGGCAATATGGTGAGACCCTGTCTCTACAAAAAATTTAAATTTAGGCCGGGCGCAGTGGCTCATGCCTGTAATTCTACCATTTTGGGAAGTTGAGGCAGGCGGATCACTTGAGGCCAGGAGTGCCAGACCAGCCTGGGCAATATGGCAGATAACCCCTCTCCATAAAAAAATACAAAAATTACCTGGGTATGGTGGCATGCGCCTGTACTCCCAGCTATTGAGGAGGCCGAGGCACGAAAATTGCTTCAGCCCAGGAGGCGGAGGTTGCAGTGAGCCCAGATTATACCACTGCATTCTAGCCTGTAGCAAAAACAAAAAAAAAAGATTTAGACAACTTCAGGTGCTTCCAAGCAGTAACCGTCGTCATTTGCTGTGGGGCTTACTAGCCTTCTCTCTGCATTGTCATGCATAGGTGTGTGGTCATAGAAGAGTTAATGTGGTTTGCTTTTTTTCCTTGGGAATAAGTGAGAATTCTTTCCGCGTCAGCGCAAATAGATCACTGTCTTTCTTGACAGCTACCACACAGCGATCTGTAATACAGATGTGGCACAGTTCATTTGGCTCTTTCACTTATGATGGACATTAGTTGCTTTCCATTTTTCACTGTTGCAAACAATGCTGAAAGAAAATCTTTAATCAGACCTCTGTACACACAGCCAGCATCTCTTTAGGGTGGATGCCTTGACAGGGAATATCCTGATCAAAAGGTGAGCACATTTTACTTTTTTTTTTTATGAGACAGAGTCTATCTCTGTCACCCAGGCTGGAGTGTAGTTAGCACGATCTCTGCTCACTGCAACCTCCGCCTCCCGGGTTCAAGCAGTTCTCTGCCTCAGCCTCCTGAGTAGCTGGAATTACAGGTGCCTGCCACCACGCCCAGCCCCAATTTACCTTTTACCGGTGGCTCTAGGCCGGGCGTGGTGGCTCATGCCTGTAATCTCAACACTTTGGGAAGCCAAGGTGGGCAGATCACTTGAGATCAGGAGTTCGAGGCCAGCCTGGCCAACATGGTGAAACCCTGTCTCTAAAAATACGAAAATTTGCCGGGCATGATGGTGCGTGCCTGTAGTCCCAGCTACTCGGGAGGCTGAGGCAGGAGAATCGCTTGAACCTGGGAGGTGGAAGTTGGAGTGAGCCAAGATCGGGCCACTGTACTCCAGCCTGGGCGACAGCAAGACTTCATCTAAAAAAAGACAGTGGCTCTTGGGATGCTCTCTAAAGTGGCTGGAGCCATCCTCATGGGTACCAGCAGCAGTGAGAATTTCACCCTCCCACACCCTCACCAATGCTTGATTTCATTTGTCTCTGTGCCATTCTGAGGGGTGGAGCAGTGAGCCTGTGGTCTCTGGACCCTCCATACCCAAGCCTGATGGTTTTCCTTTCTCTCTCTCTGCTGTTCCCTCTCAGCACCAGGAAGGAGGAGAACACACGGAGTTTGCTGAATGACAAGCGCACAGTGGCGGCGCAGCGGCAGCGCTATGAGCAGTACAGCGTGGTGGTGGAGGAGGTAGGCCACCAAGCTGGGCCTCTGCTGGGCTGGGGAGACCAGGACAGCCCCTGAGTCCCTTCAGCCCATGCTTCTGCCATTGCAGGTGCTACTGCAGCCAGGCGAGAGCCTGCCCTACCACAATGTTTACTATGAGGATGAGTACGATGACACATACGATGGCAACCAGGTGGGCGCCAACGATGCAGATTCAGACGACGAGCTAATCAGCCGCAGGTGAGGCCATAGGGCAGGTGGCATTCCAGAGCAGAGCAGCTCTTAGGCCTATGGGGCTCCCTCACCCTCTTGTTTACATAGATGAGCAAGTCAGTGGCAGAATCAGGGCCCAAACCCAGTCCTCCTGACTCCTAATCCAGTGCTCCTCCACCCCAGCCCACCTTGACTGGGACAGCATTTATTCGGTCTTGTGCAGTAGCTTTGCATTTTTCTTTTTCTCTCTCTCTTTTTTTTGAGATGGAGTCTCACTCTGTCGCCCAGGCTGGACTACAGTGGCGCAATCTCAGCTCACTTGCAACCTCCGCCTCCCAGGTTCAAGCGATTCTGCTGCCTCAGCCTCCTGAGTAGCTGGGACTATAGGTACATGCCACCACACCCAGCTACTTTTTTATTTTTAGTAAAGACAAGGTTTCACCATTTTGGTCAGGCTGGTCTTGAACTCCTGACCTTAGGTGATCCACCCGCCTCAGCCTCCCAAAGTGCTGGGATTACAGGTGTGAGCCACTGCGCCCGGCCTCTTTTTCTCTTTTTTTTGAGACAGGTTTTCACTCTGTCACCCAGGCTGGAGTGCAATCATGGCTCACTGCAGCCTTGACCTCCTGGACTACAAGTGATCCTCCCACCTCAGCCTCCTGAGTAGCTGGGACTACAGGTGTGGTGTGCACCACCACACCTGGCTAGCTTTTATTTTTTGCAGAGTGGGAGTCTCACTATGTTGCCCAGACCAGTCTCAACCTCCTGGGCTCAAGTGATCCCTCCACCTCAAATTCCCGAAGTGTTGGTATTACAGGTGTGAGCCACTGCGCTCAGTCCATTTTTCTTTTTTTTCACTATCTTCAGTAATGGCCATAAGCAACATTTTTCTTCTTAATTGAAGAAAACGTTTCCAGGTGGAATCGTTACACGATTCTCCAATACAGGTCAAAGCAGAACTGTCCTGACTAAAGAGAGGCCTGGAGACCCTCATGGCCCCATCTCATCCTCCCCCTCAACCCCCACCTCAAATTCTGTTAACCTCAGAGAATCCAGGAGCTGGAGCAAAGCTGGCTTGAAACCCCTTTGGTTTTTCCCAGCCTCATGAGCCCTCCCGGTGGCCCCCTCACCCAGCCAGCTTCCCTCCCCTTGTGGCTGTAGCTGTTCTTTGATTTCACTTTCTCTCCACACCCTCAGGCCATTCACCATCCCTCAGGTGCTGAGAACCAAAGTGCCTAGAGAAGGGCAGGAGGAGGAGGATGACGACGAGGAAGAGGAGGCTGACGAGGAAGCTCCCAAGGTACCTCCCTGGCAGGTGGCAGATTAAGGGGGTAGTGTGGTTCTGAAGGGTGAATCAGAAGTGCCCCTCACCCCTCCCTGCATCTGGCCCTGAGGCAGCCCCAGCATCACTGGCAGGGACAGGAGGAGTCCCTTTGAGCCCAGGATGTCTGCTTGGAGAGCTGCTGGCTTAGAACTCACTTCTGCTGCCCACTAGTGAGGGCCCAGGGGACAGATTAAAGGCAGGGCCTCTGAGCTGCCAGCTTCATTATTAGGCCCAGGAGCCGGGGGTCGGGAGAAGGGCAGTTACCGGCACCGTGCCCAGGATGGCGATCCTTAGAATCGGAGAGGAGTTAGAGAGCCCAAGGGCCCTGGGAAGTCACCTGGAACCAGTAGCTTCGAAAATTCTACTTTTAGTAGCTAAACTTTGTATTTGAATGAAGTCTTAACTAGAACCTCAACATACAGAACAGATAACAGTGGTACTGCTCAGGTCATAGGGGCAGCAGCCTGGGATCCCTCATGCCCCACACCAGGGTGACAAATTCAGGTGTTTTCAGGGCCAGGTCCTGACTCCAGATTTGGTCTCCTCTCCCTTCCACAGCCTGACCATTTCGTGCAGGACCCTGCAGTGCTGAGAGAGAAGGCAGAAGCCAGGGCGCATGGCCTTTCTCGCCAAGAAAGGGTGAGCATTCCAGGGGCTGCTTCTGAGGGGGACCCTTCCCACCATCTAGGGGAAGGCAAGGCCAGCCATCCAGGAAACCCACACATACACCCTAAGTGCTCCATGTGTATTAATTTAGTTCTCACGACAACCATGGGAAGTAGCTACCATTATCACTATCCTCATTTGACAGATGAAAAAACTCAGGCCCAGAGACATTAAGTAATCAGCCAAATGTCACACAGCTAGTAGGTGATGGAGCAGAGATGGGGCCAAGATAGCTCAGCTCCAGGGTCCCCCACTCGTAACCATGACTTGATGAACACAGGAGGGGGATTTATCACCCAATGCGTCCAGGGGTAGCTGATACCAGGCAGAGTGTAAATGTGAGAGAGTTCAGACAGACACACATCCTTTCTGGCTGATAGAGGTATAGAAGTGACGGGGCACTTGGGCTGGGTCCCTAAGGGTAAAGAGGGCAGCAGAAGAGTTTGTCATATGAGGGGCGGAAAGGTAAGAAAGCAGACGTGGTCAGAAGAGGGATCTTTGAGGGGAGCTGAGGTCAGTAGCCAGAGACTCCTCATCCAGGCCCCACATCTTCCAGCGAGGAAACATTCAGAAAGTCCAAGGATCCGCCTCCACCTAAGGACAAGCCAGGAGAAGCCCACTCCCCTATCCTGGCCCTACGCTTCATGCCACACTGTCTACTGGATGCAGAAGGCAGGGGAAGGCATTTCATTCTGAAGGCAGTGGGGAGCATAGAAGGTTGTTGGGAGCAGAGCAGCCCTGACTTCTCATCCATCCCAGCCCCCCTGAGTGCAGAGCTCTGGCAAACCCCAGGGGTTGAGATGGTCTGAAAGGGCCCTCGGTTACATCTGTGAGTGCACTTGGTTCTTGGAGGTCACCAGGCAAGGCCCTAGGGTAGAAAACAGGAGTGATATCTCAGCTGCAGTATGTGGCCCCAGACGGAGAAAGGAGGAGACCCGACCAAAGCCCTCCCCATTTTCCGTGGGCTGCGTCAGCCCTCCAGCTTTCGTCCGCTACACGGAGTGATGAGCGCACCTGGAAGCAAGGCCCAGAGAAGAGAAAACACTAGGCTTGGGGCTGGCCAGAGCCCCCTAGCCCTGCCAGGCTCCATTTCTCCTTCCATCTGAAGTTGGGACATGGGTGACCTGGCCCAGTCTGTGTGTCCTCTCCCAGTGAACACCAAGGCAGGCTGTGGGCTTCCCCGCCAGAGCCTCTTCCGCCTGACAGGTTCTTGTTGGGTGGGTTGTTCCTCCCTCAGGTACCGGCATGACAGCTCAACAGCAGTGGCCGGCAGCCCCCGCGGGCATGGGCAGAGCCGCGAGACAACCCAGGAACGCAGGAAGAAGGAAGCCAACAAGGCGACAAGAGCCAACCACAACCGGAGAACCATGGCCGACCGCAAGAGGAGCAAAGGCATGATCCCATCTTGAGGGCTGGTGTAGGGCCAGCGGGGGAGTCCACGGCACCAGACTCTCCAGGCCGCGCCCCCATCACCTGGGCCTCCTTACCAGGTGGCCCCCTGCCAGGGCCCCAAGATCAACTCGACCCCTCAACAGCCTCAGCTTTGCAGCCCCTGAGAAGGCCGCCTCTCATCTACCAGCCAGCCACGAGCGCCTTCCTGCAGAACACACAGTGCCTTATCCCACAGCGGAAGAATCCATGGGGCCGGCAAGCAGGTGCCTTCCACCAGCTCTGCTGGCGGGGAAAGGGATGGGGATGGAGCCCCAAGGCAAGCACCCCAAACCTCGGGCAACAAGATACTACTTCCCCTTTACCCTGGACAGCAGGAAACCTGTATATTCAAAAACAGAAAAAGGCCTGCTAATAAAA
This sequence comes from Ateles fusciceps, assembly GCA_036589455.1. Lineage (NCBI taxonomy): Eukaryota > Metazoa > Chordata > Mammalia > Primates > Atelidae > Ateles > Ateles fusciceps. The sequence goes on from JAZHEH010000882.1 coordinate 10,962,732, forward strand.
TTTTTGATCCTTTCAAACGAAGATATGCTCATGAACCACACTCCCTGTGTCTCATTCTTGAGGGACAGCTTCCAACTGGAGGACAGGAGGGCAGGATGGTCACTGTGCTCTTTCTGTCAACCTCTCCTGCTTGTGGCTCCCATAAACCCCCCTAATGCTGCCCTGCCTTGCTGTGTGGCCCTGAGAATACTACCCCCTTCTCTGAGCCTCCAGTCCTTGCTTATGGAATGAAGGGCTCGTTAGGGTGAGCCTCTGGGATCCTTTCCATTTTCTCATTCAGTTCTGACAGCTCCACCGTAGGAGGTAGGTACCATGTGCAACCCCATAGTACGTACTAAATGAAAGTGAGACACCGAGGGCTGAAGGTGCCTGCCCAGGCCACAGCTAGGAAGTGGCACAATGGAGATTGGACACTTGGTCTGAACCCTGGCCTTTATAGGGCTCTAGACCCCATACGTGGTATCATCTCCCATCTCACAACTGGCCCAAGGACATTGAGCCAGTGGCAGAGGCGGTACCCAAACTCAGCACCTCGTGGCTGTATCTACACTATAATAAATCCTCCCAAATCGAGAGTTCAGACAGAAACCTTAAGAAAGAAGATGTCACTACCAAGCCCTGTCAAAGTGAGTAGGGGCCTGGCTCCTCAAAGTCCCTCCCAGGCATGGCCCTCCAGCTCCTAGTGTGGCAGCAGCTGCCAGGCGCCTCCATTCCCAAGCCACCCCATGTGGCGTCAGTCAATGGCAAGTCAACAGCGGGGCATTGACTGGGCCGACCCGAGCCCAGCCTAGCCTGGAGTCCTGTCCTGTCAGCGGAAGCCAGCCTCCATGCCTAGCTGGACCTTGACAAATCACCCTGGATGCTGGTGCAATTTATTTGCACGTGCTTAGGATGAGAGTCTGAGGCAGAGGCAGACAGGCACTTGACCGATTGGTTTTGTTAGGTCAGCCTGCACAAGTGAAAATCAATAGCAATCCCTCTGCCTTGCCAGCTCTGTTGGTGCATTTGAGATGTAGAACAGATACGGGGGTGGTGTCCTCCCTTGAGCTGCTGAAATTAGCTGAGATCAGGCCCAGGATCAGCCATCCTGACAGGTAGCAGGAAGGCTGTTTCCTCCTGGAGGCATTTGCCAGAGACCTCCCTGAACTCAGGCCCAGTGCTTGTCCCTGGAGCCAGGAAAGGTGGGTTGGAGGTTCCCAGGATCTACTGGCCTTACCTATTCCTGTTTACACAGCCCCTCTCACCTTCACTTAGTCATCCATACCTCCCACCCACCTGGACTGGAGTTCAGGCCTCACGTGAAAATCCTGGTTTAAAGGATTTGAGAAGACAGAGGCAGTTTTTCAAATTTTTAGAATGTAGTGCCAGGTCAAAATTCATCTCCCTTGAGTAACTAACTACTGTTTTCTGGTTTCAGATCTTGAAAGCACTCTTTAGGGGTGCTTTGAAAACAGCTCAGGGGCCATCCAGAATGGTGTTCCTAGGCCTACTGCCTCACCTCTCAGGGCCTCAGTTTTCCTGTCTGTACAGTGATCCTGCTGGACCGGATGAAATCTTTCCACTTGGTGCCAATTAAATCCTCTGAGGAGACCCCAAAGTTTAATTAACATTGGCAGCCACTCCAGCCTGTGAAACATAGGAAGACCCAATCCCTACAGAAACTAAAAAATAAGGTGGATGTGGTGGTACACACCTATAGTCCCAGCTACTTGGGAGGCCAAGGCAGGAGGATCACTTGAGCCCAGGAGTTGGATGCTGCAGTGAGCTATAATCATGCCACTGCACTCCAGCCTGGGCAATGAGTGAGACCTTGTCTCTTTTTTTCTTTTAGACAGGGTCTCACTCTGTTGCCCAGGCTGGAGTGCAGTGGTACAAGTCTTGGCTCACTGCAACCTCTGCGTCCCGGGTTCAGGTGATTCTCCTGCCTCAGCCACGAAGTAACTGGGATTACAGGCTCACACCACTATGCCCAGCTAATTTTTGTATTTTTAGTAGATGGGGTTTCACTCTGTTGGCCAGGCTGGTCTCCAGCTCCTGATCTCAGGTGATCCATCTGCCTCAGCCTCCCAAAGTGCTGGGATTACAGGTGTGAGCCATGGCGCCCAGCCAGAGACCTTGTCTCTTAAGAAAAAAAAAAAATTGGCAGCTGCAGAAGTGTTAGAATCAAAGTAGAGTTAGAATTGCCTGCTGGGTTACTGCATCCCACCACCCCTGCTGCTGCTTCTGCACAGGTATTTTCTAACTGCCTTCTCTAGGCCCTGGCAAAGAACACGATTATCACTGACATTTGCTGGCAAGCTTTGAAGAGCTTGTGTCTCCAAGAGGACTTAAGACTCAAGTGTCTTTGTTCCTAGTCTGTGGGTGGCAATGTCATGGGCATGTGTGTTTGAACAGTGCTTCTGTGCCTCTGTGAGGTGGTGGGGCAGAGCCTGTCCTTGTTTACTAAAAGGGACCCAAGAGCCCCCACAGGGATGGGAGGACAAGTTAGGCTTAAAAGAGCGAAGTGCAGTCTGGAAAAGGAAAGAATTGGTGAGAACTTGCACAGCCCTGCCATGCCAGGAGCTTGGGTAAAATCAACAGGGAGGTAAACAACAAATAAAAGTCAACAGCCAAGAAATGTAGTGGGGTAAGTTGTACCAAAGAAAAAAAGCAAACAAAAGAAAAATGCAGTGGCTGGGCGCGGTGGCTCACGCTTTAATCCCAGCACTTTGAGAGGCCAAGGTGGGTGGATCAGGAGGTCAGGAGTTTGAGACCAGCCTGGCAAACAGGGTAAAACCCCGTCTCTCCTAAAAATACAAAAATTAGCCAGGCATAGTGGTGGGTGCCTGTAATCTCAGCTACTTGGGAGGCTGAGACAGGAGAATTGCTTGAACCTCAGAGGCGGAGGTTGTAGTGAGCAGAGATCACCCTACTGGACTCTAGCCTGGGTGACAAAGCCAGACTCCATCTTAAAAATACTAAAAGAAAAATGCAAGGGGGTGTTGTGTAGCCCTTTAAAATGATATCAACACAGACTTGGTAGTGACATGGGAAACTAAATATTAAAGAATTAAAAAAAATTTTTTTTTAAGTAGAATACATGATTGTGTGACGCACCATGATTGTAAAAAATATTTTTCTTTCATACCAAGCAATTCTAGAAGGGAATGTGCATAAATGAAAATAATAGAGGCTGGGTGCGGTGGCTCACACCTATAATCTCAGCACTTTGGGAGGGCAGGGCAGGTGGTTCATCTGAGGTCAGGACTTTGAGACCAGCCTGGCCAACATAGCGAAACCCCATCTCTACTAAAAACACAAAAATTAGCTGGGCATGGTGGTGCGCGCCTGTAATCACAACTACTTGGGAGGCTGAGGCAAGAGAATCGGTTGAACTCAGGAGGCGAGGTTGCAGTGAGTCGAGATAGTGCCACTGTACTCCACACTGCAGCCTTGGTGACAGTAAAACTCCATCTCAAAAAAAAAAAAAAGGCTGGCGCAGTGGCTTGCATCTTTAATCCCAGCACTTTGGGAGGCCGAGGCCAGCAGATCACAAGTTCAAGAGATTGAGACCATCCTGGCCAACATGGTGAAACCCTGCCTCTAATAAAAAATACAAAAATTAGCTGGGCGTGGTGGCGCGTGCCTGTAGTCCCAGCTACTCAGGAGGCTGAGGTAGGAGAATCACTTGAGCCCAGGAGGCGGAGGGTGCAGTGAGCTGAGGTCGTGTCACTGTACTCTAGCCTGGTGACAGAGCGAGACTCCATCTCAAAAAAATAAAAATAAAAGCAGGCTGGGTCATGGTGGCTCACACCTACAATCCCAGCACTTTGGGAGGCCAGAGTGGGCAGATTGTTTGAGTCCAGGAGTTCGAGACCAGCCTGGGCAACATAGTGAGACCCCCATTTCTACACAAATAAATTAAAAAATAAGCTGGGCATAGTGGCACATGTCTGTAGTCCCAGCTACTTGGGGTGACCAAGGCTGGGGGAGATGCTTGAGCCTACGAGTTTGAGACCAACGTGGGCAACAGAGTGAGACCCCATTCCTACAACAAAGGTTTTTAAAAAATTAACTAGGGGGCTGGGCATGGTGGATCACACCTTTAATCTCAGCACTTTGGGAGGCCGAGACAGGCGGATCATGAGGTCAGGAGTTTGAGACCAGCCTGGCCAACATAGTGAAACCCTGTCTCTACTAAAAATACAAGAATTAGCCAGGCATGGTGGCGAACACCTGTAATCCCAGCTACTCAGGAGGCTGAGGCAGGAGAATCACTTGAATCTAGGAGGTGGAGGTTGCAGTGAGCTGAGACTGTGCCACTGCACTCCAGCCTGGCTTACAGAGCGAGATATCATCTCAAAAAAATTATTAAAATTAATTTTAAAAATAAAAATTAGCCAGGCATGGTACTGCTCAGCTATAGTCCCAGTCCCAACTACTCATGAGGCTGAGGCTAAGCCCGGGAGTTCAGGGCTGCAGTGAGCTATGATCACGCCATTGTACTCAGCTTGGATGACAAAGCAAGGCCCTGACTCTAAAAAAAAAAGGAAAAAAAAAAAGACAGAAGGGAGGGAGTTAAGCCCACAAGGTAGGTCGGCCCACAGCCCAGTCACTGGTTCAAAGCAGAGCTCTCACTGTTTGCAGCTTGTTCTCAGGAATCAGGGAATGGGCGGCCAGCCTGACTGGAAAGGCCAAGGAAGGGGAGGACAAGTGCATCCATTCACCTGTTTACCAAAAATCTAGGTGCCAGGATGTGTGAGAAAGACCCAGATTCTGCCTTCTTGGAATTCACAGTACAAGAGGCATATGGATATTAAATAAGACATTTTGGAAAAATGATTAACAATAATTGTGCTAAGTCCTAATACATGAATGAAGAAATAAATGGGAAGAGAAATAAACAGGCAAAACCAACAGAAAGAGGCTGGGAGCAAAGAGAATTCCCAGAAGCAAAGGGTGGTCGCAGGGTCAGGCAGCCGCTGAGAGAGAGGAGGAGAGAGAGAGATCAACTAAGCAGAGGCAATGGAGTTCATTGGGGCTCTGCTAGGAAGTGGCGGGGAGGCAGCCAGCAGGAAGAAAGGAACAGGAGGATCCTTGGAAGGAAACTGGCATTGACAAGGAAGAGAGGGCTCAGAGGTGGGGAGCGGTGTTTGCACCTACAGCATGTCTATGGGATGACTAGAAGGAGCTGGGGAGGCACCAGGGCTCCAGGGGGACCCACCTAGGGGAAGGCCAGTCCCCAGGGAAAGGAAGGGTGGGCTCCTCATCTTTCAGAGCCCCAAAGCAGCCTGGCATCTGGTCTTCTCTAAATCTCTGAGTGTGGGGGCAGGGGCTTCGAATGTGGCCAGAGCTGTTGCAATTCAGTAGTCAGAACCAGGTTTAAAAATCCATTCTGAGGGCTGGGCGCAGTGGCTCATGCCTGTAATCCCAGCAGTTTGAAAGATGGAGGTGGGGTGGATTGCTTGAGCCCAGGGGTTCAAGACTAGCCTAGGCAACAAGGCGAAACCTCATCTCTACAAAAAATAGAAAAATTAGCTGGTGTGATGGCATGCACCTGTAGCCCTAGCTACTCGGGAGCCTGAGGTGGGAGGATCACTTGAGCCTAGTGGGTGGAGGCTGCAGTGAGCCCTGAGCATGCCACTGCACTCCAACCTGGGCAACAGGGCAAGACCTTATCTCAAAAAAAAAAAAAAAATTTGATTTTGTCTAGAGGTTACCCACTGTGTGTATGGGGTGGGGGTGGGGATCCTCAAAAGGAGGAAGACATTCTTCACTTCACATCACACTGAAAATTCCCTTCCAACGATCAATAATCAGCAGGAGGATTTCACACAGACTGGCAGAGTTCAGAACATCTTAAAGGGCATTTAGTTCAGATTTTCTCAACCTATTTCAACCCCCAACCAACCCCAATCTTAGGCTTTGGCATTCTAGACATCCCCCTCCTCCCCTGGGGGAAGGGAGCTTTATCCTGCTTAAGACTTTGCTGGGGCTGGCGCAGTGGCTCACGCCTGTAATCCCAGCACTTTGGGAGGCCAAGGCAGGCGGATCACTTGAGGTCAGGAGTTGGGAGACCAGCGTGGCCAACACGGTGAAACCACGTCTCTAGTAAAAATACAAATATTAGCAGGGCATGGTGGCACACATCTTTAGTTTCCAGCTACTTGGGAGGCTGAGGCACAAGAATTGCTTGAAACTGGGAGGCGGAGGTTGCAGTGAGCTAAGATCACGCCACTGCACTCCAGCCTGGGCAACAGAGTGAAACTTCGTCTCAAAAAAAAAAAAAAAAAAAAAAATTCTTTGCTGAGCTTCTGTGAATCTCTCCCAGCCATGGAGGTTTCTTCCAGCTTTACTTACTGTGGTCTGCATTACAAAAATGACAGGTACTTAATTCTAGTTTTCCAAATATGAAATTATGATGGTGGTACTGCCTCTTCTAGCTACAGGAGTCCAGTCTCAGCACTTTGACCTGTCCCCTAAGTGCTCTGCCATCCCAAGGAGGTTATCACAGTTTTCGCCTCCTTAAAGTGATTTTACCCAGAAGAGCCAGGTGGAAAAGGGGCCCTGAGTGGGACAAGCACCAGTGATTCCTATAAAGTTAGGAATTTCTCTTTCTTATATTATTTTATTTTATTATTATTTTTAATAATAGAGACAGGGTTTCACCATGTTGCCCAGGCTGGTTTTGAACTCCTGGGTTCAAGCGATCCTCCTACCTTGGCCTCCCAAAGTGCTAGGATTACAGGTGTAAGCCACTGTGTCCAGCCAAGTTAGGTATTTTCTTTGAAGAGTTTACAGGTAGGCCTCCCCTCACCTCCCAGCTCATGGGCTATCTGCATCCTCAATGTTCTTTCACACCAGACTCCAGATTTCAACATACGTGTCCTTTTTACTGTTCACTTCTTCATAAAGGTGGCCTAGGGTAGTGAAAAGAGCACTGGATTAAAATTTAGGAGGCAGCAGGGCGCAGTGGCTCACATCTGTAATTCCAGCACTTTGGGAGGCTGAGCCGAGCAGATCATGAGGTCAGGAGTTCAAGACCAGACTGGCCAACATAGTGAAACCCCATATCTACTAAAAAATACCAAAATTAGCTGGGCATGGTGGCTCGTGCCTGTAATCCCAGCTACCTGGGAGGCTCAGGTAGGAGAATTGCTTTAACTGGGACCAGGGAGGCGGAGGTTGCAGTGAGCCAAGATTGTGCCACTGCACTCCAGCCTGGGTTACAGAGCGAGACTCCATCTCAAAAAAAAAAAACAAACTTAGGAGGCTAGGGTCTGGCCTTAGATCTTAAGGAGCTGTGTGACCTGGGGTCAGTCACTTGGCCTCTCTGGGCTGTGGTTTCTTCCTTCAAGAAATGGGGGAGGCCGGGCACAGTGGCTCACACATATAATCCTAGCACTTTGGGAGGCTGAGGCAGGAGGATCACTGGAGGTCAGGAGTTCCAGACCAGCCTGGCCAACATGGTGAAACCCTGTCTCTACTAAAAATACAAAACTTAGCTAGGCATAGTGGTACGTACCTGTAATCCCAGCTAATCAGGAGGCTGAGGCAGGAGAATTGCTTGAATCCATAAGGCAGAAGGTTGCAGTGATCGGAGATTGCATGACTACACTCCAGCCTAAGTGAGAGAGGGAGACGACTTCTCAAAAAGAAGAAGAATAGAAATGGGGGATAAGCATTGTCCATTGCCCTCTTGTCTGATGGGCACGGATAATTTCGAGGACCAGACAAGATCAGAATGGGGGAGGGCACTGTGAAAGCAGTGTACCCTGTTCAAATGGGAACAATGGAAACTCCAGTGGCGGGCAGGCAGCCCTGTCTATCCTGCATTTGGAGCCATTTCCACCTCTCCCTTCTTTTTTTTTTTTTTAATGAGACGGAGTCTCGCTCTGTCGCCCAAGCTGGAGTGCAGTGGCACTATCTTGGCTCACTGAAACTTCTGCCTCCCGAGTTCAAGCGATTCTCCTGCTTCAGCCTTCCCGAGTAGCTGAAGCTACAGGCACATACCACTACGCCCAGCTAATTTTTGTATTTTTAGTAGAGATGGGGTTTCACCATGTTGGCCAGGCTGGTCTTGAACTCCTGACCTCAGGTGATCCACCGGCCTCAGCCCCCAAAGTGCTGGGATTACAGGCTTGAGCCACCGCACCTGGCCATCTCCCCTTCTTTAACCACCCTGCCAGAAACCCCTTTGCACAAATCACCTGCTATTTCCAGGGGGGCATAGTCCTAAGCATGGAATTCTGGGGTCCTAGGGCCATGAACAGTTATAGAGCTGCCTGTCTCTCTGGGTTTTGGCTGGTAGTTCTTGCCGGCAGGACAGAATCAGGGGTGGCTTGAACTCCAAGGCTTTTGCCTCCATGGGTGAGTTCTGTCATGAAACAGCCTCTCCCCCAGGCCCTTGTCTCTAGGGAAGCCTGGGAACTGCATTATCTGAGAGCCCCTTGGATGGGACTTTGTTTAGAAGAAAGTGAAGCTACTGCCCCCTTCACTCTGATGGGCTCCCCAGGTGCCACATGACAGAGCCAATGGGCAGAGCCCAGCCTTCAGGATCAGAGGCCTTGCCACAGGACAGTGACAGAGGAGGACCAGCTCGATGACCTGTCAAACAGGAGGTGGCCTGTCACACCTGGAAAACCACACTCCCCTGGCTTGAGAGGGGCCTACACAGAAAGGCACTGATCGCTCCAGAGTGTTAATTCAGAGTAAGACGTGATGGCCAGATCAGACCTTTTCCTTGGGGGACCAGGGGTCCTCTAAATGGCTGGTGGCTTAATTTTGCTTTTGCTACTCAGAGCAGCAGCTAGGTTCTGGGGTCAGAACTGAGCTGGGCTCAGACACTCCCTGGCTCTCTGGCTTTGAGCAAGGTGGCCTCACCTTTTGGAGCCACAGTTGTCTTAGCAATAAACTGGAGATGTTGGCAGGGTGGCTGGGATAAGATGTGTACAGTCCCGGCCTGCCATGAGACAGGCTACTGAACTCACAGGGACTTGCCCACAGGGACCGGGCTGGAAGAGGAGTGGTAGGTACCTCCTGCAAATGCTCCAGCTGGCTTTCTGTGCACCCTACCCCCCATTCTCTTGGCATAGCTGTCCTAATTCCTCCTGGGCCATCTCTCAGAAGCCTTCGGGCTCTGGAAGGCCTGGACACATGAACTGGACAAAGAAGAAGACAGGCCTGGTAAGTGTGCAGTGGGTGTGCTGGGAGCCCAGAGGCAGTGTCCCACACAGCCTTGTTGGACTGGAAATTACCCTTGCTGAATCCTTGAAACAAAGCCAGGAAATAGGTTGATTAAAAACCTCCTTTAGAAGTTCAGGCTGGGCACAGTGGCTCACGCCTGTAATCCCAGCACTTTGGGAGGCCAAGGCAGGCAGATCACCTGAGATCAGGAGTTCGAGACCAGCCTGACCAACATGGCGAAACCCCGTCTCTACTAAAAATACAAAAATTAGCCAGGCATGGTGCTGTGCACCTACAGTCCCAGCTACTTGGGAGGCTGAGGCTGGAGAATCGCTTGAACCCAGGAGGCAGAGGTTGCAGTGAGCCGAGATCATGCCGCTGCACTTGAGCCTGGGTGACAGAGCCAGACTCTGTCTCAAAAACAAACAAAAAACGGAAGTTGAGTCACTTGCTTTTGGCTACAAAGTGGCTGAGTCAGAATTCAAACCCAGGTTTGTGGCTTCCAAAGTCTATACTCTCAGCCCCTATAGGCTTTCCTTCCCTATAGCTTGGCACTTGAACTGGAAGCCATAATACTCCACGTGTGGTTAGCTCTGGCATGAAAAAGAGGGCCTATGACCTCCTTTGTTCTAAATACCATGCTTTTGCTGATATAGCCTGTCATTCAAGTCATTCTATTGGCGGACGGGCAGGGGAAAGAGAAGAGTAGGAAGCTGGGCAGGACATATTTCCCCAGTCGCTGCTCTGCCATAGCCTCTCCTGTCTGCCAGTGGAGGGAAAGGATTCCCCTGCAGAGGGCCCAATTGAAGGAGATGTCAGGAAAACTTGGTGAGCTAAGATCAGGCATTGCCTGGAGTTGCAGCCCCAGGGTGGGAAGTGGCCCTCCCTGTTGGGGACCTGCACAGGAAGGAGACGGAAGTCTGCTCAGACAGCAGGGACGGGAGAGAACTGAGAGGACTTTGTTCTCTGTGAAAGGTGTTGGGGAGAGATAAGGTATGCCCGAGGAAGACACAAGGTTACTGGGGCTTAAAATAGTGTTGGAGATGTGGGAAATGAGATTGCCAAGGGGCAAAAGGAGAACCCCCGGAAAGCCATCATGCCTCAGAGGGAGGGAAGGGATGCCGAGAACACAAATTTAAAGCAGCTGGGACAATGAGGGGGCGGCACTTGGCTGATTCAGCTGTACAGTTAGCCCCAAAGCTCTCAGCCTGCATTTTTATGGATGAAATATGCTAATTAGGCACAGGTCCCTGAAGACTGGGGAGCCCAATTCATTTACTCTCCGTAGGAGCATAACAAAATTACCCCTCCTGGCCGGGCGCGGTGGCTCACGCCTGTAATCCCAGCACTTTGGGAGACCGAGGTGGGCAGATCACGAGGTCAGGAGTTCAAGACCAGCCTGGTCAACATGTCAAAACCCTGTCTCTACTACAGATACAAAAAAAAATAGCCAGGTGTGGGGGTGCACACCTGTAATCCCAGCTACTCAGGAGGCTGAGGCAGGAGAATCACTTGAATCCGGGAGGTGAAGGTTGCCGTGAGCCATTGCGCTCCAGCCTGAGCGACAGGGCAAGACCCCATCTCAAAAAAAAAAAAAAAATTACCGCTCCTAGTCCTGTGCTAAGCACATCACAAACACTCTCATATACTTTCCCAACCACGCTGTGACATGTCAGCATCATTATTCCATTTTTTAGATGAGGAAACTGAGGCTTAGAGAGGGGGAAGCAACCTGGCCAAGGAGCCCCAGGCAGAGAGCAGCAGAGCTAGAATTCAAACTCAGGCATGTCCTGCCTTTCTCATCCATGCACAGGCATAAGGTGATAGAGCAAAGGGAAGCCCAAATCTATTTGGTAGATTTGTGAAATGAGATTTGAGGTAGCCTGGGTCTTACACGTCAGGCTAGGGAGTATGAACTTGATCTTGTTGCAGGTAGTGGGGAGCCATTGAAGGTGTTTGAGCAGGGGCATCACTCTGGCCTTACAAGAGTGCAATGGAAAAGAACGGTTCCAGAACAGTCAGGGAAGGTTCTAGGCAAAAGTTTTTGGTTTTGTTTTGCTTTTTTGAGACAGGGTGTCACTCTGCCACCCAGGCTGGAGGGCAGTGGTGTGATCTTAGTTCACTACAACCTCCACCTCCTAGGCTCTATCGATCCTCCCACCTTAGCTTCCTGAGTAGCTGGGACTACAGGTGTGTAACATCACACCCAGCTAAGTTTTGTATTTTTTGTGGAGATGGTGTTCCCCCATGTTTCCCAGGCTGATCTCGAACTCCCGAACTCAAGCAACGTTGCCACCTCAGCCTCCCAAAGTGCTGGGATTACAGTTGTGAGCCACTGTGCCCGGCCTAGGCAGAAGTTTCAAAATGGGGATAGGCCAGGAGCAGCAAGAAGGTGGTCAGCACCAAGCAGCTGCCAGCCAGCACTTTCACTACGCTACATTACTGCCCTGTCCTTGATGCCGGCTCGAGTCTGCCCTTGGCATTCGGTCTGTATATCAGGCCAAGGCCCCAAAGAAAAGAGAAAAATGATTTCTTTTTTTTTTTTTTCCGAGACCGAGTCTAGCTCTGTAGCCCAGGCTGGAGTGCAGTGGCGCGATCTCGGCTCACTGTAACCTCCGCCTCCCAGGTTCAAGCAATTCTCCCACCTCAGCCTCCCGAGTAGCTGGGACTACAGGCGTGCGCCACCACACCTGGCTAATTTTTGTATTTTTAGTAGAGATGGGGTTTCACCGTGTTAGCCAGGATGGTCTTGATCTCCTGACCTCATGTTCCGCCAGCCTCAGCCTCCCAAAGTGCTGGGATTACAGGCGTGAGCCACTGCGCACAGCCGATTTCTTTTTTACATGGCACAGAATAATAAATATAAGCATAGCCAGTGGTCCTGCATTTGGATCTCTGCTCTACTCTCAGTAGCTGTGTTACCCTGGGCAAGACACTTAACCACTCTGAGCCTCATTTTCCACCTCGGAATGAGGATCCAGTGACACAGGGTGCATGTGCGGCACCTGGCCCAACCCTGCCCCTGGGTGAGTGCCCAGAGAAGGCACTATTTTTGTGTGTGATCTTCAGTGTGTGCTGGTTGCCTGCCTGCCCCACACAGTACAGAGTGTTCGTCCTTTGCTATCACTCAAGCAGCCGCCACAACCTCCGTCTTGCGCAAGGAATTTGTATTCTCTCCAACTTTGCACATTGCTCAGGCATTTTAAATTCATTGATTTCTGTCCTTTCCCCGGAAGACTTCAAATTCATTTGTAGGACGGTCCTTGTTCCTTGTTTTTGGAAGGGCTGACTGAGTCACAGGGATGGAATCTATTTCTTTTTAATAACGTACATTGCTTTCCCCCCCTTAGTACAAAAGCAGTAACATGCTCGGTGTGGCTCACACAAATAAACAAAGGAAAACGACTGATAATCCTACCATGTGGAAATAATCGCTGCTAGGATTTTAGTTCTTATCCTTCCAGCATTTTTTTTTTAGAAAAGGAATACATACGATGGTTTTCTACAAATAGGGGATTGTGCCACACATGCTATTATCACCATTTATTCAGGTAATGAGACATTGTGACTATCTATTTCTCATCTGTATCATACTGAATGACTTACTTGTCTTCTATTATACCATGCTTTAGTCAGGCAATTCCCTGTTGTTGGACATTTAGGTTGTTTCTAATTATTCACTGTTAAGCTACAATGAAGAGTCTCCTGGCCAAATATGTGCCCACAATCATGATTATCTTCTAGGATAAATTCTTAGAAACAGAATTGCTGGGTCAAGTTTTTTGATTGATGTTGTTGAATGGGTCTTCCCACCAGCAGGGTTTGAAACAATCATTTCCCGTATCTTGACTCATGCCGGATATTACAATGATAAAAAAAAAAAACTTTATGAATTTAACAAGTAAAAGGATATCTAGTGGTTTTTATTTTGCCAATCTGTTCTTGCAGATTGGCAAAATAAAAGCCCCAAGAAGCAGATGCAGGTATAAAATGGGCCTGAGAAAGATGCAGAGTGGGGAGGGGAGCCTGGTAGGTACCCAGACTCCTTTCAGTATGAAGGATTTACCACCCCAGGTGCTGGAAGTGCTGTTGGTCTCTTGGGGGGATTGGCCAGGCTGAAGAGAACTGCCCTTCCCTGTCTGCCCCCTTCCTGAGCAGCAGCCTCCAGTGAGTTATCAAAAAAGACTATAACTTGGGTGCAGTGGCTCATGCCTATAATCCCAGCACTTTGGGAGGCCAAGGCAGGCGAATCGCTTGAGTCTAGGAGTTCAAGACCAGCCTGGGCAACATAGTTGAAGTCTGCCCTTGGCATTCGGTCTGTATATAAATCCAAGCATATCAGACCAAGGCCCCAAAGAAAAGAGAAAAATTATTATTTTTTTTTTACATGGCACAGAGTAATAAATATGAGCATAGTCAATGGTCCTGCATTTGGATCGCTGCTCTACTCTTACTGTGTTACCCTGGGCAAGACACTTAACCTCTCTGAGAACATTTTTCTTAAAAAAAAAAAAAAAAAAAAAGAAAAGAAAAGAAAGAAAAGAGGCTATAAATGGCCTGGTCACCTAGATCAGGACAGTTCTGAATGGCCATGTTTCAGAATGCATCAGAGTCAGTGGAAGATTTTGTTGAAACTGCATTACAGCCAGGTGTGGTGATTTACACGTGTAATTCCAGTACTTTGGGAGTCCGAGGTGAGCGGATCACAAGGTCAGGAGTTCGAGACCAGCCTGGCCAACACAGCAAAACCCCATCTCTACTAAAAATACAAAAATTAGCCAGATATGGTGGCACACGCCTGTAGTTCCAGCTACTCAGGAGGCTGAGGTGGAAGAATCTCTTGAACCCAGGAGGCAGAGGTTGCCATGAGCCGAGACCACGTCATTGCACTCCAGCCTGGGTGACAGAGACTGCATCTCAAAAAAAAAAAAAAAAAAAAAAGAAAGAGAGAAAAGAAAAGAAAGAAAGAAACTGCATTTACATCTTGGTCTTTTTTTTTTGAGACAGCATCTACATCAAGTGGATTGCCTGGGCAATGTGGTGAAACCCATCTCTACTAAAATACAAAAAATTAGCTGGGCGTGGTGGTACATACCTATGATCCCAGCTACTCAGGAGGCTGAGGCATGAGAATCACTTGAACCTGGGAGGCGGAAGTTGCAGTGAGCCAAGATAGTGCCACTGCACTTCAGCCTGGGAGGCAGAGTGAAATCCTGTCTCAAAAAAAAAAAAAAAAAAAAGAAAAAGAGGCAAAGAGCATGTAATGTTCTTCTCCAAACTGGAGGCACTCTCCATAAAGTATTAGTTTGATTTTCTTCATAGCCCTAACATGAGCTGAAATTCTTTTTTTCTACTTTTTTTAGAGACAGGGTCTCATGTTGCCCAGGCTAGTCTCAAACTCCTGGGCTCAAGCGATCTTCCTGCCTTGGCCTCCCAAAGTGTTGGGTTTACAGGCGTGAGCCATTGCACCCCAGACTAAGAGATATTTTTGAACACAAGAGAGAAGCTAGAGAGATGAAATTAACTCCAACACTCTTAGCCCAGAGGGTGGTTCTGCTTGCTCAGAGATATGTGGGATCAGAGACTTTCTGGAACTCACTTTTCAAGTACCCAAGTATTTAGCTTTTCCTAACACCTGTGCTGGCGACCAGGCGGGAAGCCCTAAGGGCTTTCTGACTCTAAAGACTGTCTCAGCTCTTGCCTCTGAGAAATGCCTCAGGCTAAGCTTGGGAGGGAGGAGAACTTTTTTCTAAACAGCTTCTTCGAGCTGATCGGAGGAGGGTGTTAATCCTAGCTCTCCCCACCTGCATGGCAGACCCTTCCAGGGAGCTCTGGGGGTACCAGCTCTCATTTGGCAGTGCCTTGGGTGGCCAGAAACAAGTCCCTCATCGGCGTCTGAGGAAGGAGTCCTGAGCCACCAAGCAGAAGGGTTCCAGGCCTGGAGCCAGAGCTGGTAGATATCTGTATTCACTGTCTCTCTGGGAAACCCTCTTTTATGTACCCCACATTATAAAAGTAATACACAATTGATGCAGAAAACTTAGAAATCTGAAAAAATATAATGGCAAAGAAAAATAACAGCAGGGTGCAGTGACTCATGCTTGTAATCCTAGCACTTTGGGAGGCCAAGGTGGAAGGACCACTTGAAGCAGGAGTTCAAGACCAGCCTTGGCAACATAGCAAGATCCAATCTCTTAAAAAAAAAATAAGGGCCGGGCGTGGTGGCTCACACCTGTAATCCCAGCACTTTGGGAGGCTGAGGTGGGTGGATCACAAGGTCAGGAGTTCGAAACCTGCCTGACTAACATGGTGAAACCCCATCTCTACTAAAAAGATACAAAAATTAGCTAGGTGTGGTGGTGCACACCTGTAATCCCAGCTACTCGGGAGGCTGAGGCAGGAGAATTGCTTGAACCCAGGAGGTGGAGGCTGCAGTGAGCCAAGATCGCACCACTGCACTCCAGCCTGGGCAACAGAGTGAGACTCCATCTCAAAATAAATAAATAAAATAGGCCAGCCGGGCACGGTGGCTGATGCCTGTAATCCCAGCACTTTGGGAGGCCGAGGCAGGTGGATCACGAGGTCAGGAGTTCGACCAGCCTGGCCAACATAGTAAAACCCCGTCTCTACCAAAAATACAAAGATTAGCCAGGCATGGTGGCGCGTGCCTATAGTCCCAGCTACTTGGGAGGCTGAGATGGGAGAATCACTTGAACCTGGGGGGGGGTGGAGATTGTGGTGAGCTGAGATTACGCCATTGGGCTCCAGCCTGGGCGACTGAGTGAGACTCCATTTCAAAAAAAAAAAAAAATTATCTGGGCATGGTGGCAGGTGCCTATAATCCCAGCTACTTAGGAGGCTGAACAGAAGAATCACTTGAACCCGGGAGGCGTGCAGGTTGCAGTAAGCCAAGATCATGCCACTGCACTCCAGCCTGGGCAACAGAACAAGACTCAGTTTTTTGTTGTTTTTTTTTTTTAAAAAGGCAGGCATGGTAAACATACCTGTAGTTCCAGCTACTTAGGAAGCTGAGGTGGGAGAATGACTTGAGCCCTGGAGTTTGGAGTTTAAGGCTGCAAGGAGCTGTGATTGCACCACTGCACTCCTGCCTGGGCAACAGAGTGAGAACCTGTCTCTAAGAAAAGAAAAATAAACAATAACTCACTCAACAGTTAACCACTGTTAATAGTCTGGTGTGAGACAAAGCAGCACATTTAAGAGACCGTTTCCTCATTTCTGTTTGAACCTCTGACTCTGTGATGAAATGCAGCTCTCAGGAAGAATCCTTGAAGACAGGACAGGATAGAGTACATATCCCCCAACATCTCTTGCTTATTAGATTCCTTGAAAGATAAATGACTCTAGGCTGGGAGCAGTGGCTCACCCCTGTAATCCCAGCACTTTGGGAGGCCAAGGTAGGCAGATTGCTTGAGGTGAGGAGTTTGAGACCAGCCTGGACAACATGATGAAACCCCATCTCTACTAAAAATATAAAATTAGCCAAGTGTGGTGGTGGGTGTCTGTGGTCCCAGCTACTCGGGAGGCTGAGGCAGAACTGCTGGAACCCAGGAGGTGGAGGTTGCAGTGAGCCGAGATCACACTACTGCACTCCAGCCTGGGCAAGAGTAAGACTTGGCACAGTGACTCACGCCTGTAATCTCAGCACTTTAGGAGGCTAAGGCAGGAGGATCACTTGAAGCCAGAAGTTCAAAACCAGCCTGGTCAACATAGCAAGACCCCATCTCTACAAATGAAAATTTTCAAAATTAGCTGGGTGTGCTGACAGGCAACTGTAGTCCCAGCTACTGGAGAGGCTGAGGCAGAAAGATCCTTTGAGCCCAGGAGTTGGAGGCTGCAATGAGCCATGACTGCACCACTGCATTTCGGCCTGGGCAACAGAGTGAGACCCTGTCTCAAAAAGAAGACTTCTTAATAAAACTAACTTTAATTCTTTATGCCTTTTTTGTTTGTTTGTTTCGAGATGGAGTCTCGCTCTGTCACCCAGGCAGGAGTGTAGTGGCGTGATCTAGGCTCACTGCAACCTCTGCCTCCTGGATTCAAGCAGTCCTCCCACCTCAGCCTCCTGAGTAGCTGGGACCACAAGCGCATGCCACCACGCCCCAGCCTGGGCGACAGAGTGAGACCCCTGTCTACAACAAATACGAACAATTAGCCAGGTGTGGTGGCACGTGCTGGTTGGGCTGAGTGTGGGGAATGTGGCCCACCTGGGGTAGGTGATCTATAAGCACACTCTGACCCCGCGGCCGTAAGCTTGTCCTCATGTACTGAAGAATAACAGAATGACTGCAAGAGTGTTACGTGCTTTATTGTTTTGTTTTGTTTTACAGACAGAGCCTCGCTCTGTCACCCAGGGCAGAGTGCAGTGGTGTGATCTCAGCTCATTGCAACCTCTGCCTCCCGGGTTCAAGCGATTCCCCTTCTCAGCGTCCTGAGTAGCTGGGAATACAAGCACGTGCCATAATGCCTGGCTCATTTTAGTAGAGACGGGGTTTTACCATGTTGGCCAGGCTGGTCTGGAACTCCTGATCTCAAGTGATCCACCTGCCTTGGCCTCCCAAAGTGCTGGGATTATAGGCGTGAGCCACTGCGCCCATCCCCTGCTTTAGTGTTTACCAGAATATTGCCCTCAAATCATTGGGAACAGTTTAATATAAGTGGCAATCTTCAACTCCCAGAGTCATTCTCTATGTGATGCTGAAATCATGCATAAAAGTCTGAGACCAGGCATGGTGCCTCATGCCTAGAATCCTAGTGTTTGAAAGGCCAAGGAGGGAGGATCACTGGAGGCCAAGAGTTTAAGACCCTCCTGGGTAATAGCAAGACCACATCTCTACAAAAAATTAGCCGGGCACAATACCACACACCTGTAGTCCCAGCAACTCAGGAGGCCAAGGCAGGAGGAGCCCAGGAGTTTAAGGCTGCAGTGAGCTATGATGGTACCTCAAAAACAAGTGTCTTAGAATAGCCTCTGCTTTGGATCAGGTCTTCTTAAAACTAACTTTAATTCTTTATGTGTTTTTGTTTGTTTTATTTGTTTCACTCTGTTGCCCAGGCTGGAGTACAGTGGCATAATCTCAGCTCACTGCAACCTCCACCTCCCAGGTTAAAGTGATTCTCCTGCCTCAGCCTCCTGATTAGCTGGGATTACAGGTACACACCACCACACCCAGCTAATTTTTGTATTTTTAGTAGAGATGGGTTTCGTCATGTTGCCCAGGCTGGTCTCGAACTCCTGACCTCAAGTGATCCACCTGCCTTGGTCTCCCAAAGTGTTGAGATTACAGGCATGAACCATCTGGCCTTGTTAGGTCTTGATTTGACCCCCAGAGCTGTACTATCTTTGGCAGGTCATAATTTTTCTACGCTTCAACTTCATCTTCACAAAGATATGCCTCAGGTAGGAAAAACTGGGCAATTTCTAGGGTCTCTCCTACCTCTCCATCCGTTTCCTGACCTGAATCTTCCTCCATCAGAGAAGATTCTGGATAATCCAGCTCTGGCTGAATCACATCAGGCTGTAGGTGAAAGAAGGCAGGTGGGTGAGTCATTTACCTTACCAGGCCAGGCAGCTTCCCCAGCTACAAAACAGAGCTACTCTATGCCTGCTCAGGGCTTCCCAATGCTCTCCTCTGCCACTCCCAGCCAGGTGGCCCAGTTTCCAGCCACACCGCAAGGTCTCTCACAGGAGCCAGGCCTCAGCCTCCTAGCTAGCCTCTCTGCTTTCATTCCCACCCCCTTCCAATCTCATTGTCCCACAGTTGCCAAGGTGAGGTTTTTATACAACAGAGCTTATTGCTGGGATTATGGGTGTGAGCCACCATGCCCAGCCAAAAACTTTTTTTAGACACAGGGTCTCACTCACTGGTAGACAGGAGTGCAGTGGTAGAATCACAACTCACTGTAACCTTAACTTCTGGGTTCAAGTGATCCTCCCACCTCAGCTGCCCAAGTAGCTGGGATTACAGACTTGTGTCACCATGCTAATTTTAAAATTTTTTGTAGAGGCAGGGTGTCTCACTATGTTGCTTAGGCTGATCTCAAACCGTTTGCTTCAAGCAATCCTCCCACCTCAGCCTCCTAAAGTGCTGGAATTGTAGGCCTGCAACTCCTTTAATACTCCCCAAAACCCCATGCAGTACGTTTTACTATCACCATTTTAGATAAGGAAACCAGAGTTCAGCAAGGTCAAGTGCCTTGCCATTGCGTATGAGTCTATTTTCACGCTGCTGATAAAGACTGGGTCATTTATAAAGAAAAAGAGGTTTAATGAACTCACAGTACCACGTGGCTGAGGACGTCTCACAATCACGGTGCAAGGCGAAAAGCACATCTTACATGGCAGCAGGCAAGAGAGAATCAGAGCCAAGCAAAAGGGGAACCCCTTATAAAATCATCAGATCTTGTGAGACTTATTCACTACCTTCAAAATTTAAAAAACAGAAAAAAATGAATCAAGGACCAGAGACTTCAAAATTAAAAAAAAAAAAAGAGAGACTTACTCACTACCACAAGAACAGTATGGGGGAGACTGCTCCCATGATTTAATTATCTCCCACCAGGTCCTTCCCCGCAACACATGGGAACTAAGGGAACTACAATTCAAAATGGGATCTGGGTGGGGACACAGCCAAACCGTATTACCTTGGTTCCCATAGCTAGAATCTGTGGAGTCAGAATTCAAACCAAGAACCCTTATGAACTGAACTCATAAGAGTGGAACTGTGGCAGGAGGCTGTGACCCAGAGAGGTATTATGGCAGCTTACCAAAAGATACTCAGTAAAAGGCAGAAAGACTAGACCAAGCTTGTCCAACCTGTGGTCCCCCCAAGCCGCATGCAGCCCAGGATGGCTTTGAATGAGGCCCAAATGCAAATTTGTAAACATGAGATTTATGCACAAACTGTTTTTTTTTTTTTTTAGCTCATCAGCTATTAGTATTATTTTATGTGTGGCCCAAGACAATTCTTCCAGTGTGGCTCAGGGAAGCCAAAAGATTGGATACCCCTGAACTAGACCCCAGGGTGGGGGAGTGGCTAAGACCCCCAAAGCAGGGTCTTTCCCCCCAGCTGAAGCCACAGTACTTCCTCATGACCAAGACGGTGAGTGATTTAAGAATGGAATTACTGGCTTAGAAGCCAAAGTTGACTGTAGTATCTCCAACTCTGGCTCCTGTTTTGAAAATCAGAATTCTTTGGTAATGGAAAACTCAAAATAGGAGAGCCTGCCCTTGGGGTATTTGCAGAGGGCTTTGAAGTGGTCTCAAATTACTGACAAGTAAAGATCAGGTATAGTTAACAAAGCAACCAGTGCAGAAGCAGGTCTCAAGGGCAATTCACATTTATTTCCTGATCATGCTGACTAAACATACTTCAAACACAGCAGAAGGTCAAGAGTCTGTTTTGAAGGTAAAGCCGTTTCTTGCCAACAGTGAACGGTGATCCACGAAGAGTAACTTAAGCATCATCTTCAAGCTGAGGCTCCAGCTCTGGGCAAACAGCTGCTGGGTGGACCCGGTCCTTCTGGCCTGGATGGGGCCTCCAAGGAACTACTTGTCCTCATACTTGTGCTTGATGTGTTTCCACAGCTTCTACATTTTAAAGACAAGAGCCACAAACTTTGACCTTTGCCTCTCACATTTTATAACTACTCCCACTACCGTGGTCTCTAAAACGAGCTTGGGAGAAACACATGCCATGTCCTGATAAAAAAGATACACTTGTAGTGGGCAAGCTGGAAGCAATCCTAGGCTTGATGCACAATTTTCTTTTTCTTTTTTTGAGACAGAGACTTGCTTCTGTCACCCAGGCTGGAGTGCAGTGGCGCAATCTTGGCTCACTGCAACCTCCATTCACTGCAACCTCCACCTCCTGGGTTCAAGAGATTCTCCTGCCTCAGCTTCTCGAGCAGCTGGGAATACAGGTGTGTACTACCCGATTACTTTTTGTATTTTTAGTAGAAACGGGGTTTTGCCATGTTGGGCAGGCTGGTCTCAAATTCCTGACATGAGGTGATCCACCCACTCTGGCCTCCCAAAGTGCTGGGATGACAGGTGTGAGCCACTCACCCAACCTTCATGCACAATTCTTGGCATTTATAAAAAGGATGATGCTTTCAATAACCAGGTGAAGTAAGTGGCAAGGGATGATCTTTAGGAAATTCAGGGTGAGATTGAGGGAAGTGCCCCAAAGCACACAATCATTAAGAAAAACAGTCTGGAAGACATCTCAGTTCAACTCCCAGGTATTACTGAAGAGGTTGTAAGTGCATAGCCCCAAAATATTTCACCATGAGCCATTTAAAACATTTCCTGGGACCTAAATTGGCTGAAATTCTCATTCCCAAAAGCACAAGAGGCTAAGCATAGTGGCTCATGCCTGTAATCCCAGCATTTCAGGAATTCGAGATCAGCCTGGGCAACACGGTGAAACCCCATCTCTGTAAAAAATACAAAAATTAGCTGGGCGTGGTGGTACATGCCTGTGGTCCCAGCTACTTGGGAAGCTGAAGTGGGAGGATCACTTGAACTCAGGAGGTCAAGGCTGCAGTGAGCTGTGATCATGCCACTGCACTCCAACCTGGGCGACAGAGTAAAACCATGTTTCATTGCTACTGTTCAGATAAAGAAAAAAAAAAAAAATGAACAAAAAAAAAAAAAAAAAAAAAACCATGTTTCAAAAAGAAAAAAAAAAAAGGCTGGACGCAGTGGCTCATGCCTGTAATTCCAGCACTTTAGGAGGCTGAGGTGAGCGAATCACAAGGTCAGGAGCTCGAGACCAGCCTGGCCAACATGGTGAATCCTCGTCTCTACCAAAAAAATACAAAAATTAGCCAGGCATGGTGGCGTGCGCCTGTAATCCCAGCTACTCAGAAGGCTGAGGCAGGAGAATTGCTTGAATCTGGGATGTGGAGGTTGCAGTGAGCCGAGATCGCTCCACTGCACTCCAGCCTGGACAACAAGAAGACTCCATTTCAAAAAAAAAAAAAAAAGCACAGGGAAAATGGGTGAGTTATAACAGCATACTTAGATGTCTTTCCAGATCAATGGGAATGGTCAACAGAACCACTTGCAAGAGATGGGACAGTGGCAATGCCATCACCAGTGCGGGCAGTTGCACTGGTCACAAGTGTTATAGCACTAGTGGACAGTGCCTTCCCGGGCTGCAGAGTCAGACAGCCTCAAATTAAAAACACAAGTGAGTGCTGGAACAGGGCTATATGTATAAGGCCTACTCCAATACAGCCATAATTTACCAATATAAAGCATACCCTGCACCTAGCACAGTGTCTGGTACATAAGAGTTAAAAATGTGTTGTGATTCCTACCTCATGCTTCCACTTTCTCCTAAGGAATTTAAGCAATGGTTATTTTTCACTGGTACCACTTACCAGGCATGTGGCTCCCTGCCTACATCTCATGTAATCCTCACAACAGTGCTCAGGTCACTATTCATATTTTCATTTCACAATTAACACTGGACCTCAGAGAAGAAAATTGGCCAACTTAATGCCACAGTTAAGTGACAAGGACCAGTGTTCCCATCCAAAGCTTTCTGATTTCATAGCCCCCCCACCTCATTAATACTAACGCCTACATGGGAGGCCTTGGGGACCGGAAGCGCCATCTGAAACTTCAGCCACGGCGTCTAAGGTGTCTAATGTCCTTTTCACAACCGTTGCCTGCTCAAATCTGCCCTAGAAACCCTGAGAGACAGGGGTCCCATTTCTGGCCCTGACTTGCCCCTGGCTTCCTGGTGGTGTGCACTTAGTAAGTCCTTTGCTCTCACTAGCCTTTAGTTTTCGCTTCTGAAAATGGACAAGTGGGTACGTGGGGTGGAACAAAGCTCTACTTACAACCCCTGTAAAGTGAGATAGAGTAACCTCGCTTAACGTTTTATAATTCACATCAAGCCAAGAGGACAGACGGCAGACTCGAGACAGAAGACACCGACAGTTTACCCCTTACCCCCCTTCCTGGTGAAGGTAGACTGAGTCCCGTCCCACCTCAACTCCCACTGTCAACCCTGAGGCGGGCCCAAGGTCAGGGACGGCCCAGGCACTCACCCCCTCGTTGATGTGGTCGTAGATGGCGTCCGCGCCTTGATCGAAGGCACGCTCAAAGAACAGTACGCCCACGACGATGGTGAGGGCGAAGGTAGAAGTCCTGCGGAACAGCAGGGAGTAGACTTTCCCAGTCAGGGTCTGGCCCGCCATGTTTCTTCACACTCTATCTCGCGCCACTGCGCCTGCGCCGGGGCCGACCTCCTTCCCCAAAGACCCTAGACGTGCAACACTTTATGGGATTTGTAGTTCCTCTGAATCACATTGTTGGTTGTTTTGAAACACAGAGGTACTGCTGTCCTGGGCATGAGAAAAAAAATCTCATGAGATTCATATCAGAACAGCCCAAATAATCTGATAAAATTTGTTACCCAATTTTTCTTCAGAATTCCTGGCTGTTTTAATAGGTTAAACTACAACTCCCAGAAGCCCTCGCGCGCGATCTCCTTCACCCCGCCCTCCGCCTGGTCCCCGCTTAGATTCCCAAAGCTCTCTGGGAAGGGCGAACTCATAGCCAAGGCAGGACTACGAATCCCAGCAAGCGGTGCGCGACGCGAGGACGCAGGAGGAGGAGCCCGGAGCTGTAGCCACCAGGGAGCCAGGTACTTTCTTCGGCGGGACGTGGCGGTAGGGCGAGTCTTATTCTCATTTTCCCGCACGGAAGACTTGAGGTCTTCCTTCTCTGTCCGTGCACCCCGCGGCGGACGCACCATTTCTTGGGATGGGGAGTGTATAGAGGGGCGAGGGGATCTGGGTTACCGAGACCCTGGCTTATCTCTTCATCTTGTCCCCCTCCACCAGCCCCAAGTTCAGGCCAAGAGTTGGAGCCTGTGGCAAAGTCTTGTCCTGGAAGTTGAACCCTCCACCCTAGCTTAAGGGCAGGGACAGATCTGCCCTGCTTCCTGTTCCTCTCACCCCTGGGCTTCGCACCTGGCAACCCTGGCCTGGAAGGCTGGAGACTTGGGACCTGCTTGGGATAGGAAAGAGCAAGGGCTTGGAGTACCCGGGGCATTCAACAGATGTTTTCCCAGCGTCCCTTCTGGTCCCTGCTCTGGGGACCCAGCAGTGAACGAGTCCCTGCTCTCACAGAGCGCTCAATCTACTGAATGGGCGGATGGGCAGGTGCAGGCCATGAAACAAATAGTACTTTCGTTGACTGGAGAGGCAGTGGTGGTGACATTGCACCCTCGGTGGCCTCTCTGAGGGTGACACTTGACTAGAGACTTGAATGAATAGTAGCGTGTTGAACAGGAAAACGTTGGTGCAGAGGCCTTGAGGTGGCTGCAGTCCTGGGATGTTTGAGGGAAAGTAGAGTGGAGTGTGAAGAGGTGAACTCATGTCTGGTCAGCTCATGTCTGGCCTTGTAACCCACGTTAAGGAGTCTTGTTTTCTTTGTTTTTGTTGTTTGAGACAGGGTCTCACTGTATTGCCTAGGCTGATCTCCAACTCCTGGGTTCAAGCGATCTTCCTGCCTTGGCCTCCCATGGTGCTGGGACTACAGGTGTGAGCCACTGTGTCTGGCCAAGGAGTCTTTTTTTTTTTTTTTCTAATTGTACTATGAAGCCACTGAAGGGTTTTTGGAAGAAATGTGACAAGATTTAATTTACACTTTAATGTCATCTTTCTGCTGGTCTCTGGAGAGTGGACTTCGAGGGGGAAGTTATTGTAGTAGATCAGTTGAGGGAAGATGGGTGGTTATTTTTAATTTTTTTTTCCTTTTGAGATGGAGTCTCGCTCTGTCACCCAGGCTGGAGTGCAGTGCCACGATCTTGGCTCACTGCAGCCTCCACCTCCCAGGTTCAAGTGATTCTCCTGCTTCAGCCTGCCAAGTAGCTGGGATTACAGGTGCCCACCACCACACCCAGCTAATTGTTTTTTTTAGTAGAGATGAGGTTTCACCATGTTGGCCAGGCTGGTCTCAAACTCCTGACCTCAGGTGATACGGCCACCTCGGCCTCCCAAAGTGCTGGGATTACAGGCATGAGACACCACACCTGGCCAGATGGGTGGTAATTTAGATTAGGGTGTGGAGCAGAGCAGTGATAGATTTGGCATGTAATTTGGGGGGGTAGGGCAGACAGAGCAAGCTAGCAGACGTGTGTAGGGTGCACAGGAAAGAGGAATCGAGAAAGACATCTAAATTTTTTTTTTTTTTTAAGACAGAGTCTTGGTCTGTTGCCCAGGCTGGAGTGCAGTGGCACAATCGCAGCTCACTGCAACCTCTGCCTCCCAGGTTCAAGCAATTCTCATGCCTCAGCCTACTCACTAGCTGGGATTACAAGTGAGCACCAACATGCCCCACTCATTTTTGCATTTTTAGTAGAGACAGGGTTTCACCATGTTGGCCAGGCTGGTCTTGAACTCCTGGCCTCAAGTTATCCGCCTGCCTCAGCCCCTCAAAGTGCTGGGATTGCAGGTGTGAGCCATTGCATCCAACTGACATCTAAGTTTTGACCTCCACAATTTAAAATCAACAGGAATGATCTTAAGTTCTGTTTTGGGGACATCAATTTGAGCTGGTCCACAGACATCTGGTGGAGGTGTCTAGAGGCAAATGAGGACATGGGACTGGGTTTAGAGGACAGGTGTAAGCCGGAGAGAAAAGAGTCATGAGGATAGGAGTGGCATTCAAAACCAGGGACTGGGCTGGACACAGCAGCTCACACCTATAATCCCAGCATTTTGGGAGGCCAAGGCAGGAGGAACACTTGAGGCCAAGAGTTGGAGACCAGCCTGGGCCACATAGTGAGACCCTGTCTCTACAAAAAACAAACTAAGGGATGGGCGCAGTGGCTCACACCTGTAATCACTGCACTTTGGGAGGTCAAGGCAGGTGGATCTCTTCCCAGGTTCAAGTGAGTCTCCTGCCTCAGCCTCCCGAGTAGCTGGTATTACAAGTGCATACCACTACACCGGCTAATTTTTTTCTATTTTTAGTAGAGACAGGGTTTCACCATGTTGGCCAAGCTGGTCTCAAATTACTGAGCTCAACTGATCGACCACGTTGGCCTCCCAAAGTGCTGGGATTACAGATATGAGCCATCTCCCCCAGCCTTTTATTGATTGATTGATTGATTGAGGCAGTCTCACTGTGTCGCCCAGGAGTGCACTGGCACGATCTCAGCTCACTGCAACCTCCGCCTCCCAGGTTCAAGCAATTCTCCTGTCTCAGCCTCCCGAGTAGCTGGGACTACAGGCACCTGCCACCATGCCTGGCTAATTTTTGTATTTTTAGTAGAGATGGGGTTTCACCATGTTGGCCAGGCTGGTCTGGAACTCCTGACCTCAGGTGATCCATCGTCTCAGCCTCCCACCCAGCCTAATTTAAAAAAACTTTTTTGTATAGAGAGGGTCTTACCACATTGCCCAGGCTGCTCTCTAACTCCTGGCCACAAGTGATTCTCCCACCTTGGCCTCCCAAAGTACTGGATTTTTGTTTTATATTTTATCTTTTTTTTTTTTTTTTTTAAAGACGGGGTTTTACCATGTTGGTCAGGTTGGTCTTGAACTCCCAACCTCAGGTGATCCGCCCGCCTTGGCCTCCAAAGTGCTTGGATTACAGGCGTGAGCCACCACACCCGGCCTTATCTTTTACATTCTCATTAGGAGGTAACCATTTTAAAAACTTAATTTCCTTTAAACTAGCAGTCCCCAACCTTTTTGTCACCAGGGACCAGTTTTGTGGAAGACAGTTTTTCTACAGACAAGGTATGGGAGGGGGATGGTTTCAGGATGATTCAAGCATGTTATATTTATTGTGCACTTTCTTTCTTTCTCTTTTTTTTTGAGACAAAGTCTTGCTCTGTTGCCCAGGCTGGAGTGCAGTGGTGCAATCTCAGCTCACTGCAACCTCTGCCTCAGCCTCCTGAGTAGCTGGAATTACAGGTGCCCACCACCAGGCTGGTGGCACCACCATGCTGGTGGCTGGTCTTGAAGTCCTGACCTCATGATCCACCTGCCTCAGTCTCCTGAAGTGCTGGGATTATAGGCATTAGCCACCGCACCTGTCTATTTCTATTATTACATTGTAATATATAATGAAATAATTATACAACTCACCATAATGTAGAATCAGTGGGAGCCCTGAGCTTGTTGTCCTACAACTCGACAGTCCCATCTGGAGGTGATGGGAGACAGTGACAGATCATCAGGCATTAGATTGTCATAAGGAGTGCACAACCTAGATCCCTTGCATACGCAGTTCACAGTAGGATTCACGCTTCTGTGAGAATCTAATGCTGCCACTGATCTGTCAAGAGACCAAGCTCAGGCAGTAATGCAAGCAATGGGGAGCAGCTGTAAATACAGAGGAATCTTTCCTCACTCACCTGCCACTCACCTCCTGCTCTGCGGTCCCTAGCACCTAACAGGCCATCGACCTCTACCAGTCCATGGCCTGGGGGCTGGAGTCCCCTGCTTTAAACCATGTATTTCAACTTAGAAATTATTATTCAATACATAAATAAGAAAAATGAGGCTGGATGTGGTGGCTCACACCTGTAATCTCAGCACATTGGGAGGTCAAGGTGGGTGGATCACGAGGTCAGGAGTTCAAGACCAGCCTGGCCAAGATAGTGAAACCCTGTCTCTACTAAAAATACAAAAATTAGCCAGGCATGGTGGCACATGCCTGTAATCCCAGCTACTCGGGAGGCTGAGGCAGAAAATTGCTTAAACCCGGAAGGCGGAGGTTGCACTGAGCTGAGATCATGCCACTGCACTCCAGCCTGGGTGACAGAGTGAAACTCCGTCTCAAAAAAAAAAAAAAAAGAAAGAAAGAAAAAGAAAAAAAATGACCTTAACTTTTCCTTTGATTAATATTTGAACTCAAGTTGAAGATTCTGAATTTCTGAAGACACTCAGCCCTATTTACAGCTTAATTTCGTTCCTGCCAACATTTTAAATCTATTTGTAAATTTAATATATTTGATTTTCTTTTTAAGTACTTTATAACATAACAAGCACAATTTTTCCCAGAATAAACAGTTACTACAAAATCTAATCAATTAAACTTATAATGAATTTCAAGTCCTTGTAAATAATTCTTTTTACAGACTTAGTAAACTTTTCTTGTGCCAGTGGCTCTTAGTATAGGGAGCTAAAAAGAACACAAACAAATAAACAGGCTGTATTTCTGACATGAAATAGGAATATATGGGGGGTCCCTTAGTAACCTTTACAGCACCCCAGGTGATTATGATATACAGTTCATATTTTCAATCACTGCTAACCTCTCAATCTAAAATCACAACTCATATAAATTACATATATTTTATCAAGTACTTTCTCTATATTTTAACTTTTGTATTTTAAATTGGAATCACGATACTTATCTGTTAGACACTCAACATATCATATTTTTTTCAATATTACAGATAATTTTTGTGTTTTGTTTTGAAATGATATCTTACTCTTTTACCCAGGCTTGAGTGCAATGGTGCCATCTTGGCTCACTGCAGCCTCCATCTCCCCCAGGCTCAAGCGATCCTCCTACCTGAACCTCTTGAGCAGTAGCTGGGACCACAGGCCAGAGCCCATACCACCATGTCTGGCTAATTTTTTTCTCTTTGAGACCTAGTCTCGATTTTGGTGATTGCAGTGGCATGATCTTGGCTTACTGCAACCTCCGCCTCCTGGGTTCAAGCAGTTCCCTGCCTCAGCCTCCCAAGTAGCTGGGATTACAGACACCTGCCACCATGCCCAGCTAATTTTTGTATTTTTAAAAGAGACAGGGTTTCACTATGTTGGCCAGGCTAGTCTTGCACTCCTGACCTTGTGATCCACCCACCTCGGCCTCTCAAAGTGCTAGGATCACAAACGGGAGTCACCACACCCGGCCTGTCGAGCTAATTTTTAAAAAATTATTTGTAGAGATAAGGTCTCCTTATGGTTTTGAACTCTTGGGTCAAGTGATCCTCCTGCCTCCCAAAGTGCTAGGATTATAGGTGTGAGCCACCATGCCCACCCTACAGACACTTTTTTTTTTTTTTTTTTTGAGACGGAGTCTCACTCTGTTGCCTAGGCTGGAGTGTAGTAGCTTGACCTCGGCTCACTGCAACCTTGACTTACTGCAACCTCGGCTCACTGCAACCTCTGCCTCCTGGGTTCAAGCAGTTCTCTTGCCTTAGCCTCCCAAGTAGCTGGGATTACAGGCATGCACCACCACGCCGGGCTAATTTTTTGTATTTTTATTAGAGACGGGGTCTTACCAGGTTGGCCAGCCTGGTCTTGAACTCCTGACTTTAGGTGATCTGCCTGCCTCAGCCTCCCAAAGTGTTGAAATTACAGTTGTGAGCCACTGCCACCAGCCAGATACTTTTTAATTCCAAGAACATACTGATTATTACTAAACTTAGGATAGGAACATAATACAGTGAGTTTGATTTGCTCTTATGCTTCTATTTGCAATTCTAAACTTTCTAGGAGTGTGACAAGACACTTATCAAGTAAGAAAACAGCTTTATCCACTTTAATGAATTGTGCTTAGCATCAAGTTGGACTACCACTTCAGTGACCTGAGGTTATTCATAATAGGACTGATTTCAAGCTGGGACATGAGTCCAGGGGGCTATGTCTACCCAGAGTAACTGTGCCCAGCAGAGGCTGCATTTGGAACTCGAGGGAAAGTTCATTCCTCCAGGCTTTTGCTTCTTAAGGGATGTTAGACTTGCTAGTTAAAATGCAGATTTCTAGGTCTCCCTCCAGATCTGCTAAATCAGGATTTCTGGGAACTTGACCCAGGAAACTTTTTTTGTTTTTGAGATGGAGTCTTGCTCTCTCACCCAGGCTAGAGGGCAGTGGCACAATCTGGGCTCATCACTGCAACCTCCACCTCCTGGTTTCAAGCAATTCTCATGCCTCAGCCTCCCAAGTAACTGGGATTACAGGTGCATGCTACCACGATGAGGTAATTTTTTTTTTTTTTTGAGACGGAGGAGTCTGTCTGTGACAGGCTGGAGTGCAGTGGCTTAACCTTGGCTCACTGCAACCTCCCCCTCTCAGGTTTAAGCAATTCTCCTACCTCAGCCTCCTAAGTAGCTGGGATTGTAAGTGACTGCCACCATGCCCAGCTAATTTTTGTATTTTTAGGAGAGACGGGGTTTTGCCATGTTGGTCAGGCTGGTCTTGAACTCCTGACCTCAGGTGATCCGCCTGCCTCAGCCTCCCAAAGTGCTGGAATTACAGATGTGAGCCACTGTGCCTAGCCTAATTTTGTATTTT
This sequence comes from Ateles fusciceps, assembly GCA_036589455.1. Classification (NCBI taxonomy): domain Eukaryota; kingdom Metazoa; phylum Chordata; class Mammalia; order Primates; family Atelidae; genus Ateles; species Ateles fusciceps. Next base: position 10,993,197 of record JAZHEH010000882.1, read on the forward strand.
TAGTAGAGACAGGGTTTCACCATGTTGGCCAGGCTGGTCTTCAACTCCTGACCTCAGGTAATCTGCCCACCTTGGCCTCCCAAAGTGCTGGTATGAGTTAGAGGTATGAGCCACCACGCCCGGCCCCCTTTTATTTTTTATTTTTTTGAGATAGCGTCTCACTGTGTCGCCCAAGCTGGCACGATCAGAGCTCACTATAACCTCAAATTCCTGGGCTCCAGTGATTCTCCCATCTTAGCATCTTGAGTAGCAAGGACTACAAGCACATGACACCCCAACTGCCTAATTTAAAAAATTTTTTTTGTAGAGACAGGGGTCTCACTGTGTTGCCCAGGCTGGTCTTGAACTCCTGACCTCAAGTGATCCACCCGCCTTGGCCTCCTGAAGTGCTGGGATTATAGGTGTGAGTCACCGCATTTAGCTGAGATTCATTTTTAATAAGGTTCCCACTTGGAAGCCATGGAAAATTTTGAGCAGGGATGATTTAAGGAGAGTTGATCTGATGCTGCTTATGATACAGCGAACTGAGGGGGCTGTCCAGATATGAGGAGTCCAGAGGTGAGGAGCTGAGATCTGACTTGGGCAGGAGTGGCAGTGGAGATAGAGGATCAGATGATATTTGGAAGCCCACACTGGGGAGAGAAGAAGGGGGAGGCAGAGACAGTTCTGAGTCCAAGTATCTGGTTCAGGAGCCTCATTTAAACTATTTTTACCTTTCCTTTGGAAACTCTGGCCTCCTGGGACCTGTAACTATCTGATAGAAACTGTGTCTCCAGCCTGCAGTCCCTAGAGCCCAGATTCAGGCTCAGCCGACCTTCACTGGGCCTTGGGGTGTGCTAGGCCAAGTCTGGTTGGAATCAGGGTTTGCCTTGTCAGTCTCCATCCGGGGGCTGAGGGCAATGTCTGCGCTGTCTCTTTCACTCACCACCCCTGGCTGGTTCATCCAAGTGAACCAGGTCTCCGGAACCCTCCACGGCAGCCGCCAGAGGGAGAAGGAATAGGATTTATTCCTGCCTTACAAATTTCCCACTTGTTCTTTTTCTCTTTTTAGAGGCTAGTCAAGCAAAGCAGGGGGAGATGAGAAGGAACAGAGAAATCTGTGTCTGTTGTCCAGGCTGGAGTGCAGTGTCATGATCACGGCTCACTGCAGCCTTGAACTCCTGGACTCAGGTAATCCTTCCACCTCAGCCTCCCAAGTAGCTGGGATTACAGGTGTGTGTTACCATACGTAGCTAATTTTTTAATTAAAATTTTTTTTCTTTTTTTTTTTTTTTTGAAACAGTCTCGCTCTGTCGCCCAGGCTGAAGTATAGTGGCGCAATCTTGACTCGCTGCAACCTCTGTCTCCTGGGTTCAAGTGATTTTCCTGCCTCAGCCTCCTGACTAGCTGGGATTATAGGCATGCACCATCACATCCAGCTAATTTTTGTATTTTTAGTAGAGAGGGGTTTCACCAAGTTAGCCTCGAAGTCTTGATCTCAGGTGATCTACCTGCGTCGGCCTCCCAACGTGCTGGGATTGAAGGCATGAGCCACTGTGCCCAGCCAAATTAAAAAAAAAATTTTTATAGAGATGGGTGTGGTCTCACTATGTTGCTCAGCTGCTCTTGAACTCCTGGGCTCAAGTGATCCCCTCACCTCAGCCTCCCAAAATGCTGGGATTACAAGCTCGAGCCACCGTGCCTGGCCTGGACTCGCATTTCTCTGTAGAGTCTGAATCAGGACTTTCGTAGATCCTGGCCCTGCCCCAGACCTGCCGAGTTAGAAATTGCAGTGGGTGGGCCCCTTGCTGCCTTAGACCTGTAGGAATAAGATGATGTGCCTCACCCCAGGGGAAGGCAGAAAGCAAATGTAGGAGACGAGGTCAGGATGAAAAAGGTGTGTGGCTGCCACCCAACACTGGGGTATCTCAAGGATGCCCCCAACCTTCGGGGCTCCAGTCAGGAAAGGCATCTGGATTTCCTTGGTACTTTATTTGGAGCAGGGTCCTGCACCAGCAGTCTGCAGGCCACCCCCCACAGGGCGGTTCTGATGCCATCAACTCCAGATGGCAGGCATATGTGACACTGGGACATTACCGAGCTCCTAGTGGGCGTGCAATAAAGCCATCCTCTGGCTGTGGTTTGCTTTTACCTGGAGTCTGGTGGTGCCATAATTAGAAAATATAACAGGTGAGCTTCAGGGTCACCTGTGGTGAGCACAAGTCCGGGATAATTAGAGTGCGCATCCCTGCCCCTGGCCGAAAGCCGAGCTGTTGGCTTATTTTTGCCTTGTGCCAAAGCCAGCTCTGTCTGTAACTGAGGCACACACAAGGAAAGGAATGCAAAACATTGAGGAAGCACAAATATTTGCCCGGTGACAGTCTCACAGCAGGACAGTGGGGATGGGAAGAGATTGGGCTTGGGTGAGCCAGACCTGAGTGTGTGTGCCAGCTCTGGTGTGCCTTGGCTATGGGGCATTGGGCACATGGCTTCACAGTGTCATGGTGAAGGCTCCACAAGTGGGCACCCTGGCCTACTGGCAGCTCAGGATAATGAGACATTATTGTTATTGGTTATTGATGTAAGTGTCATTATTGTTATGAAACTAACAGTAGTTGTTATGATTATTGTTAGAGTCTTTCCTGGCCATGGCTGTGAAGAAATTAGGACTGAGTATTCTCAGACCTGTTTTCTGGTCTACAAAATAGACACTTGATATTGATATCTACTCAGAGGGTCTCCAGGAGGGTTAAATAAGGGAATGAAAGTGAAATGCCAAGCAAGTGGAAATCAAATCTGAAGCTGTCACTCCTCACCCAGCACCCGCAGCCTCTTTCCTCCCCTCTCACCCCACAGTGTCTGGACTAGTTTTCTTTTTTTCTTTGTTTCTTTTTTTTTTTTTTTTTAAAGAGAAAGTCTTGCTTTGTTGCCCAGGCTGGAGGGCAGTGCTACCTGGGTTCGAGCAAGCAATTCTCTTGACTCAGACTCCCAAGTAGCTGGGATTACACACGCATGCCACCATGCCCAGCTAATTTTGTATTTTTAGTAGAAACAGGGTTTCACCATGTTGGCCAGGCTGTTCTCAAACTCCTGACCTCAAGTGATCCACCCACCTCGGCCTCCTAAAGTGCTGGGATTACAGGTGTGAGCCACCGCTCCTGGCCTCGTTTTCTTTGAGCCTGGAGGACAGCAGTCAGGTCTCATGAGACAAGGGGTGAGGTTTGAGGCAGTGGAATGGGATTAAATGGGGGATTCCAGCAGCTGGGCAGGCTGAGACCCTGGTGGAGACAGAAGTCCCGTGGGGAGGGCTGCTGGTGGCCGTGAGAGACCTGGCTTCAGGGCTTTATGTCCCTCTTTGTACCTAGATTGAGCAGAGGGCTGCGGAGGTGCTGGTGTTGAGCAGAGAGTGGGAGGCCTTGGCTTCTGTGGGCCGCTGGCTCGTTCATCCCCAAGCAGCTGGGGGGTGCAAAAGTATGCTGAACCCTATTCGGGTGCTGGGGGGGCAGCAGTTGGACAAACAGAACTCTCTGCCCTTGTGGGGCCTGTATTCTGGTGGCAAAGGCAGGCACACAGGACAGTAATCAGCAGGTGAGAAGGCATGCTGTGGAAAACAGAGCACGTTGGAAGGGGAGATGGACATACCTGTGACATTGGCTTTGACCGAGGTTTTGGTTTTGTTTTGTTTGAGTCTCACTGTGTCGCCCAGGCTGGTGCAGTACTGTGGCGTGATCTCAGTTCACTGCAACCTGCGCCTCCCAGGTTCAAGTGATTCTCTTGTTTCAGCCTCCTGAGAAGCTGGGACTCCTGACCTCAGGTGATCCACCCGCCTCGGCCTCCCAAAGTGCTGGGATTACAGGCGTGAACCACCGCGCCCGGGCTTGACTGTGGTTTTCAAGCGGGGTTCAGAGTGTGCTCACTTAGAGGGTGAGGGGGTGGGTAGCGTGGATGACAATAGTAACAACAGTAACAGTGTCCATTGTTTGAGCAGGAACTATATGCTACACACCCTTTTTTTCTGTTTGAGACAGGGTTTCTGTCACCCAGGCTGGAGTGTAGTGGCACAATCTCAGCTCGCTGCAGCCTTGACCTCTTTGGGCTCAAGCAGCTTCCCAAGTAGCTGGCACTACAGGTGTGCACCACCATGCCTACCTAATTTTTTTTTTCTTTCTGTAGCAATGGGGTCTCTCCATGTTGTCCAGGCTGGTCTCAAACTCCTGGGCTCCAGTGATCCTCCCACCTCGGCCTCCCAACATGTTGGGATTACAGGCCTGAGCCATTGCACCTGGCTACTGGGCACCTTAATGTACTCCTGCCTCGGTAAATCTCAGCAGCTGTGGGATCCATGTTTTATAGCTAAGGACAGATCCGGGGGAGATGAAATAACTTTCCAGGGGTCACCCAGCTTATAAGCGGCAGAGGTGGAATTCAGATGTGACTCATGTGACCCAGAGGTTGTCCACTAGCCTTGCCCACTGCCTCTTGGCCACGAGGAGCCAGCACTCTCACCTGCTGATGTTCTGGGGATCCAGCAGATGCCTTTGCAGCTGTGGACCTGGTCCCTGGGAGTGGGTGGATGGCACCACCTGTGTTTCTGGCAGGGAGTGGGGCTGGATGGTTCTGTGTTCCGGACAGGACCTCGCTCACACTCTGCTGTGCGTGCTACCCTCAGAGGATGGGGATGAATCACAGCAGAGGGGGCCAGCTTAGTCAGCACCCCATGCTGGTGTCTGGTCACTGTTCAGAGACACTCTGGCTGTCCCTTCCCTCCCCTGTCCCTGACCCCCGACTTGGCTGCCAAGTACGATGGTGCAGGTTTCACCTGGTGCAAGGACACCTGGCTGAGGGGTGAGTTGGAGCTGACTCCAGCCAGCGTTCTGCTTGCCAAGTTGAGTGTCTGGCAGGGCGCTGCATGTGTCCAGACGATTCTGCAAGCCGAACCTTATCCTAACGTGGGCAAAGTCATCAGAGCAGGAGGCATTTGGGTCAGGAGCTCTAGAATTTCACACCTGAGTGAGGTCACCTTGCCGAAGGCTAGCCTCTGCCTGGACACAGGGCCTTGGGCTCATGCCTGTGGGGGACAGGCCTGTGAAATAGGTGGGATGTGCGCCCCTTCACCCCAATTCCATCCCTGGGCAGTAGGGGGCTCTGCATAGCTGTATTTTTTTTTTTTTTTCTCAAAAGGGAGTCTCGCTCTGTCACCCAGGCTGGAGTGCAGTGGCACGATCTTGGCTCACTGCAACCTCCGCCTCCCGAGTAGCTGGGATTACAGGTGCACACCACCATGCCTGGCTAATTTTTGTATTTTAGTAGAGACGGGTTTCACCGTGTTGACCAGGGTGGTCTCAAGCTCCTGACCTCAAGTGATCTACCCAACTTGGCCTCTGAAAGTGGAGGGATTACAGGCGTGAGGCACCACGCCCGGCCATGCACAGCTGTTACTTAGAGTAGGGATCTGGGCCTGCTGTGGGGACTGAGGTTCCAGGCCCACCTCTGCCTCTTGTGCTGAGTACTTTGGGGTGACTCACTTCCCCTCTGCTGACCTCACTTTTTCTCATCTGTAATATGGACCAGCTGACCCCAGAGGTCACTGGGTACTGACGTCCTGTTCTTTGTCTGAGCCTCTGTTTTTCTGGAGGACAATGATGATGACAGCCAAGGTTTCTCGAAGGCATTCTATAGACCAAGCTTTGTGCTAAGCATGTACGTGGAGGATCTGATTCTAGTAGCAACCCCTGAGGTGAAACCTGTTATCATCCCAGTTTTCATAGCAGGACAACAAGGCCAGAAATGAAATAATAGTCCAGGGTCACTGAGTGAGAAAGTTAGGAAGCAGTGGCAACTGGATGTAAGCCCTGACATCTGACTCAGACCCTGTCCCCGGCAGCCTCCCCAGGCACAGAAGTGCGGTGATCGCCCGGTCCTGGGTGCTCAGTGCTGTCCCCAGGCTGGGTATCCCCCCTCAGGGCAAGAGGGTCAGGGGAGGGGCCCGCCCAGGTGGTACCCAGTGGGCATGCTTTCCCATCCCAGAGGAACTGTGCTGCCTGCCGCTGTCCCTGGCCTGACACTGCACATGTGTCTGACAGGTAGATAGAAAGCATTGCTGGCCGGGTGCGGCGGCTCATGACTATAATCCCAGCACTGCGAGAGGCAGAGATGGGAGGATCACTTGAGCTCAGGAGTCTGAAACCAACCTGGGCAACATGGCGAGGCCATTATTTAAATTAAAAAAAAAAAAAAACACATTGCTGTGGGCATCTCATCTTAACACTGGATATTAGAACCAGAGAGCCCTTTAGAGATCACCTGGTCCTGCTGCTTCCCACATGGGGAAACTGAGGCCCAGAGAGAGCAAGTGGCTGAGTAACAGACTGAGCCACGTGGCAGAGCTGGGACTAGAATGTGGAGTCCTGTTGACCCATCCAGGATGGCCAAGCACTTCCCATGTGCTAGATGATGGGTGGGCAGAGGAGGGCATGGGTGAGCAGCCATGGCCCTGAGCTGAGGCTGACAAGTGAATGGAACCATTAGCTGCTTTGCCCCCCATGGAGTGGGGGGGGTGAGAGAATGGGGGAAAACGCAAACCCTCTCACATATACACATACATACAGCCCACCAAAGGGGCTTACCGTTTGGGTCAGAGTGTGGCTGGGCAGGCAGGGCGAGGGGCGTGCGGTTTGATTTCCTGTTGGGTGACATTTGGGAAGCTAGCATTGCAATATGAGCACCGGCTTTCCTGGCAGACCTGAGCCCCAGGTATCCTGAGGCCTGCTCTGCCCTTCCTACGTGTGTGACCTGGGGCCCTTCATGGCACCCCTCTGAGTTTTAGTTTCCTCATTCATGGGTGAGATTATAATCCATACCTCTTGGGGCTTGAAGGGGCTAGCAGGGTCCTAGGGTGTAGTGATTAATAAAGGAAAATTGTCATTAGTATGATTTGTTGGGAGACTTTTTTTTTTTTTTTTTTTGGATGGGGGTCTCACTGTATTGTCCAGGCTGGAGTACATTGGCTCCATCTCAGCTTACTGTAGCCTCTGCCTCCTGGGCTCAAGCCATCCTCCTGCCTCAGCTTCCTGAGTAGCTGGAACTACAGGCATGCACCACCGATGCTCAGCTAATATTTTCATTTTTTGTGGAGAGGAGGTTTCACTCTGTCACCCAGGCTGGTCTTGAACTCCTGGACTCAAGAAATCCACCCACCCGAGCCTCCCAAAATGCTGGCATTAAGGAGAAGACTTTCATTATATGATTAGGAGTGGGGACCTTAGAGGCCTGCTGCCTGGATTCCAAGCCCGGCTGGGCTCCTTCCTAGCAATGTGACCTTGACTAAGTCACTTCATTTCTGGAACCTCAGTGCCCCCATCTAAAAAGACATAACGGCCCCTCCCCCACAGATTGTCTTGGGGATTAAATGAGATGATGCATATAGAGCTTTCAGCTTAGTGCCAGCACATAGTAGGTAGTCAGTAAACCCCTAGCCCTAATAAGAGGTAACATTTATTGAGCCCTTGCTTAATGCCAGACATTCTCAGCATTGTTTTCACCATTTGCATTAGAAACTTCTCTGTACCACTCCCTGAGCAACCCGCCATTGCCTCATGTTGCCACAGTGAAAGTAGAGGCCTAGAGACAGGAAGTGACTTGCCCAAGGTCACAGGCAGCTTCTCAATGCCTGTGTGGTTTTGTCCAACTAAGTGGGCTGCAGAGCCACTGTCCGTTTCAGTCTCCCCGAGAAGCACCCTCCTCCTCCCCTCCCTTCCCCATCACTCTCCAGCACCAGCAGCTGCTCAGAGCTTCAAGCTTTGTGAATGGCTTGGTTTAGCGCTCAGCCGTTAAACGTTCATCTCTTACAATTTCAATCCAATTCCTATAAGTTTATTGGCAAGATGGCGTGTATTAGAGCTGCCAAATTTAATATATCAAGTGTGCGTGTCTGGGACACGGTCTCTGCAGTAATGGGAGAAGAGAGGTTTTGTATGTTTTCATTTTGAATGACTGTCTGTTCCTGATCCCATTATGGCCCCTGACTTAATGGCTGCTGTCCCTGTCTGCTGCAAGAGTGGCTTTCCTCATCAACCTGCTTGGCTGCTGGGACTGTCCCTGTGTCTCTCCCCCAGTCTCCTCCTCCTGAGCTGCGTTCCCCCATCGGTCCACTGTGGTGATCAGGTCCTGGGAGTCTGGGGCTTTGGCTGCTAGCCCAGATAGCTACCTTGTGACCTTGGGGAAATCATTTCTCTTCCTCAGAAACCTGTTCTCTGAAGTGAGGGGTCTGACCACAGGGTCTGGGCTCAGCCTTGGTAGATCCCCATGGTGGCCCCAAGTGGACCCGTTCCTCTTCCTGTCTTATACCAGACTCATAGACCCAGGAGCTGGCCGTGAGAGTCTGAATTGCCACCCACCTTGGGCCGCAGATCTCCTGGATCAGGAGTGGTGGCTGTGGTCACCACAGCTGAGAGGTCTTAAGACCCCAAAATGTTTTCATTTCCCTCTGTGACTGGATGGGGACCTGCCACCTGATAATTTGGTGATCTTCTTGGGAAGCTGTCAGCATTCACTGCCTGAGCCCTCTGGTTTCTCTAAGCCTTGAACTGGCTGTGGAAGAGAGGACACCTGGCAGCCTGACGTTAGGGGGCTGGGTTTGCTTTCTGCTTATCAGCTATGTGGTCTTGGGCAAATCACACCCCTTCTCTGAACTTCATTGTCCCAAAGGGAAAATGGGAATTGATTCATTTAACAAGTACTTCAATGCCTACTGTGTACTGTGTACTATTTTAGGTGCTGGGGCTCCAGCAATAAACAAAACACAAACCTGCCCTCATGGCTTTATATTCTTATTGGGGGGAGAAAGACAATAAACATAACAGGTAACTTATTGCATGAAGGGTGTATTAATTAGTCCACTCTCACATTGCTATAAGGAAATACCAGAGACTGGGTAATTTCCAAAGGAAGGAGGTTTAAGGGACTCACAGTTCCACATGGCTGGGAAGGCCTCAGGAAACTTAGAATCATGGCAGAAGGGGAAGGGGAGGCAGGCACCTTTACAAGGCAGCAGGAGCGAAAAGTGCTGAGCAAAGCAGGAAGAGCCCCTTATAAAACCATCAGATCTTGTGAGAACTCTTCACTATCATGAGGGCAGCATGAGGGAAACCACCCCATGTCAGTTACCTCCACCTGGTCTCTCCCTCGACACATGGGGATTATGGGGATTACAATTCAAGATGAGATTTGGGTGGGGTTACAAAACCTAACCATATCAAAAGGTGATATATGCTATAAGGGAAAATAACGCAGGGGAGTGGAGGAAGCTAAGTGGACCGTTCTGCAGTCTTAAATAAAGCAGCATTGGAGCAAAGATGGAAGGGGTCAAGAGGGGGAAGTGAGGCGGGTGTCTGTGGGAGGGCACACCCCTCCCCGGGGGAGCCTCAGGTGCAAAGGCCAGGAGGTGGCCTTGTGCCTGGCATGTATGGTGCAAATGTGGAGGTCAGAGGTCAGAGGTATGGTAGGGGATGGGTGCAGTGGCTCATACCTGTAATCCCAGCATTTTGGGAGGCCAAGGCGGGAGGACACTTGAGCCCAGGAGACCAGCCTCTGTAACATAGCGAGACCCCATCTCTACCAAAAAAAAAAAATGTTTTTTAAGTTAGGCATGGTGGCATGCACTGTAGTCCCAGCTACTCAAGAGGCTGAGGCGGGAGGATCACTTGAGCCCAGGAGGTTAAAGCTACAGTAAGCTGTGGTCACACTGTTGCACTCCACCCTGGGTGACAGAGCAAGACCCTGTCTCAAGAAAAGAAAACCCTGTGTGGTAGGGGACAAGGGAGGCTGGCCAAAGAGTATAAGGTGACAGTTCTTCAGCCTACTTACATGTTAGAATTACCTGATAGACTTTAAAAAATACCAAACAGCAGCCAGCTACAGTGGCTTATGCCTATCATCCCAGTACTCTGAGAGGCAGAGATAGGAAGATTGCTTGAACCCAGGAGGTCGAGGCTTCAGTGAGCTGCGTTTGCACCACTGTTCTCCAGCCTGGGTGACAGAGCAAGACCCTCTCAAAAAAAACCAAAAACCAAAAAACAGTACCCAGGCGTCATCCACTGAGCTTCTGCTTTAACGGGTCTGAGTTGCAGGCTGGGCATCAATCAGAATTGTTAACAGATCCCTCTGGAATGAGGCCTCTCATGAGCTTAACATTCCTAATGGGCAGGGGCGCATGTGAGTCAAGGCTTGGCTCAGGCCTGGCCCTCGGGAAGGATTCAGTGGGCTGGTGAGGGGTGTGTTTTCTCCAGTGGTCTGATCTGAGCTCTTTGTGCCTTCCCAGGCAGCAAAGCACGCTCTGAGTGGCCATGGGGAAGCGATACTTCTGTGACTACTGTGACCGCTCCTTCCAGGACAACCTCCACAACCGCAAGAAGCACCTGAACGGGCTGCAGCACCTCAAGGCCAAGAAGGTCTGGTACGACATGTTCCGAGGTGGGTGCCGCTGGCTGGGGGCTGCACTCCTGGAGCCCTGCTCTCTGATCTTTCCTATCATCAAAGACTCCCATCAGTCAGTGACAGTCTGGGTCTGGGCTCTTTGAGAATCAAAAGAGAGGGAGACCTGGGCCACTGGGCCCTCAGAGGAGCAGGCTGATAGGTGAGCTCTTTCTCCAGCAACCCTGACTGAGGGCTCTGTGCTCCAGGTACCCGCCAGGCTCTGGGGATGCTGTAGACGGGGAAGAAGAAGGCCCTAGAAAGAGGTGATGTTGGCTAGGCATGGTGGCTCACGCCTATAATCTCAGCACTTTGGGAGACTGAGGCAGGTGGATCACCTGAGGTCAGGAGTTTGAGACCAGCCTGACCAACATGGCGAAACCCTGACTTTACTAAAAATACAAAAATTAGCCAGGCATGCTGGTGGGCACTTGTAGTCCCAACTACTCAGGAAGCTGAGGCAAGAGAATGGTTTGAACCTGGGAGGTAGAGGTTGCAGTAAGCCGAGATCGCACCATTGCACTCCAGCCTGGGTGACAGAGCGAGACTCCATCTCAAAAAAAAAAAAAAAAAAAAGAGGTGATTGTTTGAGCCAACAGCTGAAATAGCAGAAAGCCAGCCACGTGGTGCTGGGTGGAGGGTGTGCAGAGAAGCAGGCAGCCCTGAGTCCAGCACCAGGGCTCTCTGAGCAGGAGGGAAAGCATGTGGCTGGGCAGAGCAGGCCAGGGGAGAATGGTGGGGCTCAAACTGACTCTGGGGCAGGGATCTTCCAGGCCTGTGGAGGCCATTGTAAGTGGAGGGGCAGAAGGGGGTCCCTGTTCCAAGGGCAGAGAGCAGCCTTTGAAGGGTTTTAGCTGCTGTGGTCAGACCTACATTGACAGCGCAGACTGCTTCGTGGGGAGCAGTTGGGTGCAGTCAGTGGCAGTTGAATGGATGGCTGCAGGCACGGGTGAATAATCCAGTTGCAGGAGGAGGGCAGGCTCTTCTGGGAAAGGCCTCTCAGAGCAGAAACAATTGGGGTGAATGAGCTGAGGTCGGAAGTGCCTAGCATGGGGCCTGTTTGCTGGGAGGTGCCCATAGTGGGGGAGTTATGCTGTTTCCCAGCTATCACTGTCTGGGACACACTGAGGAACAGTCAGGAAGGTTCCAGAGCGTGACTAGGCAGAAGCCAGCTTGAGAGGTATGGGCACTTGGCAGTGGGGTGAGGGTGGGCCAGGAGCTCCTGGAATGAGCCAGAGTGGGGCCGATGCCCTGTAGGTCGGTGAGCAGGATTCTGGGACAGGACTTCTGAAGCAGGAACCAAATCCAGCAGCCAAGAAGGAAGGAAAAATGGAGAGAGAGTTCCCTGGTTGGGGCTACGCATGGTGGCTTTTGCCTGTAATCCCAGCACTTTGGGACACTGAGGTGGGAGGATTGTTTGAGCCCAGGAGTTCAAGAGCAGCCTGGGCAACATAGTGAGACCCTATCTCAAAAAAAAAAGGAGAGAGAGAGAGAGAGAAAGTTCCCTGATCCGAAACTGAGAATTCACAAACAGGGAATGAGCATGGATCGAGTGCCTGCTACTTGCAAGGTGCTTTTCCTAGTTCACCATTTGTGTTTCTCAGTAACTCTCTAAGGCAGTGATTCTCAGCCCTGGCTGCAGGTTAGGATCACCTGGAGACCGTTAAGTAAAAACCGCTGATCCCCAGACCCCATCCCCTCCCCAGAGGCAGATTTGGCTGGGATAGGGACTAAGCATGGTGTTTCTTTTCTTTTCTTTTTTTTTAGATGGAATCTTTCTCTGTTGCCCAGGCTGTAGTGCAGTGGCACGATTTCGGCTCACTGCAATCTCTGCTTCCCCTGGTTCAAGCGATTCTCCTGTCTCAGTCTTCTGAGTAGCTGGGACTACAGGCACCCACCACCACGCCCAGCTAATTTTTAGTATTTTTAGTAGAGACAGGTTTTCACTATGTTAGCCAGGATGGTAGGCATGGTGTTTCTAAAGCCTTCCCAGACTCTCCGCATTTCACATGAGGGAACTGAGGCTCAAAGGTCCAGTGAGGGGGTGGCCAGGCCACTCAGCAGGCCAGGTGTGACTGTGGTTGGAAGGCCACAGGAAAATTCATGGGCAGTGGGGTCTCCTAGGTCCCTAGGAGGCCTCTAACTCTGGTGTTAGGCTAAGGCTCCCTGTTCTGCAAATCCAGTGTGGGCTGTGATCTGGAGGGAGCTGGGCCAAGATCACCTTCATGTTTGCTCCTAGTCCCAGATTCTCAGCTGTGAACAGCTGAATCCTGGGGTCCAGGGCTGATTGGCAGAGGTCCTTGTGTCACTTAGAGAAAAGATGAAACAGCAGGTGACAGGAGTCCCCCCAGGGCTCTTGTATTCTCAGCATCCTCTCATCCCCAACACATTCAGTCCTTAGAACAGCTCTGTAATAGGCTGGGCAGGCCAGGCATCCCCACTTACAGGTGATTACTTCAAAATCCAGAGCAGGCAGGATGTGGTGACTCACACCTGTAATCCCAGCACTTTGGGAGGCTGAGGTGGGAGGATCGCTTGAGTCCAGGAGTTCAAGACCAGCCTGGGGAACATGATGAAACCCCGTCTCTACCAAAAAAAAAAAAAAAAAAAACTGGCCAGATACGCTGGCTCACGCCTGTAATCCCAACACTTTTGGGAGGCTGAGGTGGGTGAATCACCTGAGATCAGGAGTTCAAGACCAGCCTGGCCAACCTGGTGAAACCCTGTCTCTGCTAAAAATATAAAGCTTAGCTGAGCGTGGTGGCAGGCGCCTGTAATCCCAGCTACTTGGGAGGCTAAGGCAGGATAATTGCTTGAACCCAGGAGGTGGAGGTTGCAGTGAGCCAAGATCACACCACTGTATTCCAGCCTGGGCAACAGAGCAAGACTCCGTCTCAAAAAATAAAAATAAAAAATAAAAAAATTAGCTGGGCGTGGTGGCCCATGCCTGTGGTCTCAACTACTCAGGAGGCTGAGGTAGGAGATCGCTTGAGGCCAAGAGGTGGAGGCTGCAGTGAGCTGAGATTGCACCACTTGCACTCTAGCCTCGGCAACAGAGCGGGACCCTGTCTCAAAAAAATAAAGGAAATAAAATCCAGAGCAGTGGGTTGCCTTGCCTTGGGTCCCCAGCTACTGGGGGCCTAGCTGGTACATGACCTCTTTCCACTTCCTCAGGAGGCCGCCTGAGGGCTTCTGCTCACCCTGAGCAACCACAGGGACTTTGGGGATGTACCCTGTGACTGAATTCGACTTCAGCTCTGCTCCCAGCTTCGCAGCCTGGGGCACATCCCTTAGCCTTCGGAGGAGCTGATGATCCATCTGCCATGGTCAAGTGCAGGGTGCCAGTCTCCAGGTATCAGTCACTAACACTGTGGCCCTCATTTTGTCATGTGTAAAACAGCTACAGCAACAGTCCCCACCTCCCAGGGCCGCGACAGGGGCTCAGTAACCTCATGATGACTGCATGGCGTGTAAGGGTTTACTAAGTAGGCACGGTTCCTGTGTGTCCTCTAAAGGATTGCCTCCGGCCTTCATCTCGTGGCCTCATTCATTCAGTGTGTCCTCAGCTCCCAGGCAGTCTCTAAAGATTCAAAGGTGGATAAAATAGGGGCCCTCTCCTTAGTGAGCTTGTGCCCAATTACGATGGTGTGTTCTGGGCAAAGCCTCTGTCTTGCCCAGGCCTCCGTTCCCTGTCGGCCTTTCCCAGCTGCAGCCACACTGACCACTGCATATTCTGGGCATATGCTATCCCCTCTGCAGGCGTGCCCTTCCTGCTGTCCTCCCTGCCCCAAGCCAGCCCCCCCCGCCACCTGACCTCAGAACTCAAGTCAGGCAGTAAATCCTCAGAGACGTCCTTCCCGACCCCTGGGATGGGTCAGATCATTTGACTACAAGCTGGATGTTTACCCTGCTTATGTTCATGGGGAATTAATGTGACTGTTAGACCAGAAGGAAGGACCAGCTCCCGACTTGTTCTCCACTTAAATCCTCAGCCTGGCGTGGTGCCTGGCACACAGGACATGCTCAGTGAATGTTTGGCAGATGAATGTCTAAGTGAATGAGCAAAGAAACGTGGGGCACCAGGGGCAGCTGTTAATTCTGGGAGATGAAACAAGAAGGACCAATAGGGTCAAATCATGCAGGGCCTTGGATACCCATTGCAAGAGCATGGGCTTCCGCGTGCGGGGCCTGGGCCAGGGATTCTCAACCCTGAGTGCACTTCAGAGTCACTGAGGAGCTTTAAACAATTCGGATGCCCTCCCTTCCAGTGAATTAAAGCAGAACCTGAGAGGGCTGGGGCTGGGTGTCCACCTACTTTAAAAACCGCCTGGTGATTTTGATGTGTGGCTGGGGTCGGGAACCACTGAACAGACGCCGGCAGCCTGGAAGTCTTCTCCCATGCCAAGCCATCCAGCAGAGCCCCTTGCCTAGGACTCAGGCTCAGCCCTGCTGCCAACCTCAGCTGTCCCAACCTCAGGGGAGTCCAGGGCAATGTCCACATGCCCTCCCCCAGCCCACCTCCTCAGGGAAGGGCAGGCAGTGGTATCTGTAGCACCAGCTGGGTGCACTGAGTCTGACAAACCTGGTGCTGACAGATGAACCCCTCCCCCACTCCGCAGGTCCCCCCTGGCATGAGGTTCTCTGATAACCAACTCCTTATCCCACCAGACCACACGTTTCCCAGCCACCAACTGCCCTTGGCAAATCACTTCCCTATTTGAACCTTCCTTTTCTCCTCTGCAAAAGGGGGGATGTTTGTGCTGTTCAGAGGGTTTGTGAGGAAAAAATGAAGAATTGCCACCATTTGCTGTGTACCCACCCCAGTCTTGGCCACATACCTGGAGAACATGGTGCTAAGGCCACTGCTGGCCCCAGAGGCAGACCTTGTCACTTTCCTAGTGATTCTAGTGTGCCACCAGGGTTGGGAACCATGGGCTGCCTCTGCAAAGCGCTCTGCTTTCATTTTCTTATTACATTTTCTTTTTTTTTCTTTCTTTCTTTCTTTTTTTTTTTTTTTTTTTTGAGACAAGAGTGTTGCTCTGTCGCCCAGACTGGAGTACAGTGGCGTGGTCTCAGCTCATCACAACCTCTGCCTCCTGGGTTCAAGCAATTCTCCTGCCTTAGCCTCCTGAGTAGCTGGGACTACAGGCATGTACCACTACGCCCAGCTAATTTCTTATATTTTTAGTAGAGACAGGGTTTCACCATGTTAGCCAGGATGGTCTTGATCTCCTGACCTTGTGATCCGCCCATCTCAGCCTCCCAAAATGCTGGGATTACACGTGTGAGTCACTGTGCCCGGCCCTATCTTACTACATTTTCACAGCAGCCCTGCCAGGTGGGAATTATCCTCCCATTTGGCATATGGGGGAAACTGAGACTTGGAGATTAAGCGGCTTTCACGTGGTCATGTGTTGCTAGGATCTGATCTCAGGTTTTGTGAACTCTGAAGTCTGTGGTCTTTCCTGGGCCTCTAGAAAAGATGGTGGGTGAATGTCCAGCCCAGGCCTGGCCTCTCCCCCTCCCCCTGGGGTAGATATAAGGGCCTCTAATCAGGGCACTGTCCTCAGGTATCTTACTTTCTTAGAGATTTTGACTGATTGATAGCTTACCTACCAAGAAGCAAATTTAAAACCAAAACTATATGAATAAAGTAAAGATAGGCTGGGCATGATGGCTCACACCTGTAATCCTAGCACTTTGGGAGGCCATCGTGAAGGGTCACTTGAGCCCAGGAGTTTGAGACCAGCCTGGGCAACATGGCAAACCCCATCTCTACAAATATTTAAAAATTAGCCAGGCGTGATGGCGGATGCCTATAGTCCCAGCTACTCGGGAGGCTGAGGGGGAAAGATCACTTGAGTACAGGAAGGTCGAGGCTACAGGGAGCTGAGATCATGCCGCTGCACTCCAGCCTGGGTAATAGAGTGAGACCTTGTCTCAAAAAAAGAAAAGAAAGATAGGAAAAATCAGAGGAAACTAGGGTTAAGGTTAGTAGCAGAGTGATTGCTGATGCTACAGAATGATTGTTGGAAGTCCTGTCCAGGCTGGTGACTGGTCTGGCCCTGAGCGCCCTACAGCTGGTGGAAGGAGGGACGACAGAAGCCAGGAATTGCAGTCTTGCCTGTGGAGCAGTGCCTGGACCCTGGGATTGGCTGGTGGGCTTCCTGGGCACTAGGATTTATTTAAATTTTGTTTAGCATTTTATTTTGAAATAATTATAGATTCACAGGAAGTTGCAAAGATAATACCGAGAAATTCCATAGTGCCAGGATTTTTTAAAAGTATTACACTGGCCCAATGCAGTGGTTCACACCTGTAATCCCAGCACTTTCGGAGGCTGAGACGGGCAGATCACGAGGTCAGGAGTTTGAGACCAGCCTGGCCAATGTAGTGAAACCTCATCTCTACTAAAAATGCAAAAAATTAGCCGGGTGTGGTGGCAGGCACCTGTAATCCCAGCTACTTGGGAGGCTGAGGCAGGAGAATCTCTTGAACTTGGGAGGCGGAGATTGCAGTGAGCCAAGATCATGCCGTTGCACTCCAGCCCCAGTGACAATGTGAGATTTCATCTCAAAAAAAAAAAAGTAATATACCTCCAGGCTGGGCCCAGTGGCTCACACCTGTATTTGGCTTTTGGAGACCAAAATGGGAGGATTGTGTGAGCCCAGGAGTTTGAGACCAGCCTGGGCAACATAATGAGATATCACCTCTACAAAAAGATCAAAAAAATGAACCAGGCATGGTGGTGCACAGCTATAGTGACACCTACTTGGGAGGAGAAGGATTGCTTGAGCCCAGCAGGTAGTGGCTGCTGTGAGCCATGATTGCACCACCACTGCACTCCAGCCTGGGTGACAGAGCGATTCCCTGTCTCTAAAAACCAAAAAATCCAAAGTCCCCAGACTCCCCAGGGGATTCCCCTCATGCAAAGTTGAGACCCTCAGGCCTGAAACCTGGCCCTTGCCTTTGGCTGATCCTGCATGGGGTGGGAGGGATTGAGGTCACCTGAGGCTCAGATCTATCTGCCAAGACTCACACCTGTGGTCATCCCCCTGCTTCCTTCCTCCGTGGATGGGGAACTCTTCTTTCCACACAGCTGTGTCGGGATAAAGAGTCTGTGCGCCTGTGGCTTCCACCTCCCGCCTCCCTTGTGGAGCCTGAGCCATCTGAAGCCCTCCCCTGTCTTCTCTCGCAGATGCAGCTGCCATCTTGCTGGATGAGCAGAACAAGCGGCCCTGCCGGAAGTTTCTACTGACAGGTAAAGTGCTCTGCACAGCTCGGGTCCCTGCAGGGACCTGCAGTGTCCAATCTGGCCCACTTGGACCTCTGCAGAGTATCTCTCCTGACCTGGGCCACCATCCCAAGCCCACTTTGCAGTGGTGGCTCAGCTGACTGGCCAGTCAGGGCCTTCCCAGTTGTGTCTTAGGACTTCCTAGAGACTGGTCCTCAGCTCTTCAGATCCAGAATGTGATTGTTATCAGCTCACCTAGAACAAGCAAGCCCTGGGGGATTACAAGTGAATCCAGGAGACACTCATGGGTGGAGATAGACTTGCTGATTAAGTTAGCCTGGGGAGCCCTGCCTCCTTCCCAACAGGCAGGACTTCAGAGAGGAACAAGGTTGGTGATCTGAGGAGTTCAGGATCAGAACCAAGGATGCTAGGCGTGGATCTGACTGCTCAATACTCAACTAATAGAGACGCATATAGGTCAGAGAGATACAGGGCCAAACATGGTGGCTCACTCTTGTAATCTCAGTACTTTGGGAGGCTGAGGTGGGAGGAATGCTTGAGGCCAGGAGTTTGAGACCAGCCTGGGTAACATAGCGAGACCCCATCTCTACAAAAAAAAATTTTTTTTTAATTAGCTGGACATGGTAGCACACACTGGTAGTCCCAGCTACTCGGGAGGTTGAGGCAGGAGGATCACTTGAGCCTAGGAGTTCAAGGCTGCAGTGAGCTATGATTGCACTACTGCACTTCCGCCTGGGCAACAGAGTGAGGACCTTGTCTCTTTTAAAGAAAGAGAGAGAAAGAGATAAAAAACCTCAGTAGGTCAAGGAACCAAAGACAGATAAAAATAAAGGTAGGAAAAATAAGATAAAGCCAGGAGAATAATTAGTCTCCTCCATGCTTGCCCTTGAAGTCCTATGTATTCTCTAAGGGTTTGGCTCTGAGCTTCCTGGCAGCCATGGCAAAGAGGAAAACTGTGATGATTCACATGGTTTGTTAAGGGAGCTTAACACTGGGGGAGAAGTGCTGCAGCTGAACTAGGGAAACGGGGTGAAAGTCTAAGCTCCCCTAAGATGGGCACCAAGCCTGCAGTTCAGGGGCTTCCCTACAGACTTTGCGTTGATGTGAATATGGTAGGTTACCCTGGTTTGAGACACCTCCAGCCTCCCAGTATCTCGACACACACTTTGGTGTTCTTGGTTGAGATAGGGAAGCCACCCCAGATTTTGGTGCCTCCTTGGCAAAGCTGCCACTGAAGGCTTTCTAAGGAGCGGTCCAGCTGCTCACATGAGCCAGGTAGGCAGGCAGAATACTAGGCTGGGCACAGCACGTGCTGTGGCTCGGAGCAGAGAAAGGAAGCATGGCTCTTTCAGAAACCCACATGTAGTTCATTGAGGCAGGGGCTGGGAGGGCTGGTGACAGAGACAGCCTCTGCAGAGGCTCGCGAGGCCCATTCATGACAGGCTTCAGTTGGAAGTGATCCCCAGCACGGCAGGCAGCTGGAGAAGCATCATGAGCATATGGCGTGATGGGTGAGAGGTTGCGCTGGGTGCTGAGTGGGCAGGGCCAGAGAAATTCCATTTTCTGTCCCGGATCAGGGTTGCTGCTTTTTAGGCCCTGAAGTCCTGCCCCTAAGACTCTGGGACCCCTCATCAGGGTGCCCCTCCTGAGCAGCGAGTAACTGTCTTCCTGTCGCAGGCCAGTGTGACTTTGGCTCCAACTGCAGATTTTCCCACATGTCAGAGCGAGACCTGCAGGAGCTGAGCATCCAGGTGGAGGGTATGTCTCGGGGTACCCTGGGCTAAGCGGGAGTGGGGTGCCAGGGCATGTGGGCTCTGAGACCGCGAAAGCTGGCCTGTGCCTTCCCACCTCCCCCATTGGCAGCCAAGGCCCCCCAGGGGTGACTGGGATCCCTGAGCCCCTGGTTTGGGCCAGGTGTCAGGAACAGCCTCTAAACCGCCTCAGCATGAGTGGAGAAGGCAGGGATGTCTCCCCTGATAGTGGAGCCTGCATGGCTTCTGGCCCAGAGTCTTGAAGGTGCACCTCAGCCCCACCTGGACCCTGTGGCCAGCCCAGCAGCCACTGGCGGATACACCCCATCCCTCCCTCAATCAGGCAGCATACCCAGTCCCCACTTGGCACCAGGCAGACCCCTTATGACAGTCTGGGGACAAGGAGTTAAGGAAAGCACCTTCCCTGCCCTCTAGAGTCTCACAGCCTGGTGATCCAGGGAGGGGCAAGTTCAGCTTCCATGGAAACTGACATCTTGCCTTTGCGAAATTCACTTCAGTTAGAGAGCAAGAAGTTCTGACTGAGATGGTCTTTATCAGTCTTCTCCCACAGCCTCTCATTGAACAGGTAGGGAAACTAAGGCCAGCATCAGGCGGAGGGCCTCACGTGAGCCCCCCAGCAGGTTAGGGGCAGACTCCAGGTCTCTCAGTGCCCCCGACTCCCACTCGCAATGCTTCTCTGTCCAGGAGGCCTCGGGGTAGCCAGTGAGGGTCTGGGGCAGCTTGGCCTTTGCCCTGATCCCCCTGGTGGGCCTCGCTCCCCCTCTGACCAGTTAGACACTGCGGGCTCTGTGCCCTGCCCTGGGGGAGCCAGTGGTGCTGTGGCTGTAGCCCTGGCACCAACACAGGGTTTCCAGGAGCTTTTCTTCCCAGGGTGGAAGCAAGGCCTTGTGGGACCAGCCAGCAAGTCCTGCTCCAGCTCTTCCCTGGACAGGGGCTCTCAGGAGACGGCTGGCCTGTGGTGGGGATGAGCACAGGGCAGTAGGCCTGGAGCTGGAGACGATGCTGAGTGGGGGATAGGGATGGGGGAGAGGCCCAGAGGGGCTGGGAACAAAGTCCTAGCTGGCAGCTCAGACAGTCCTGGCTCTGCCACATCCCCTGTAACGTTGGTACATGGCCTAACCTCTTGGAGGCTATGTCTTGCCCTGTCAAATGTGATGCCTCTAAGAATGAAGCAAGATGACACCTGTGCAGCCCAGGGCCCGGCCCTGAGTAGGCTCCAGAGACCAGGCCCCAGTCCCGAGTGGGCTCCAGAGACCAGGCCCCGGCCCCGAGTGGGCTCCAGAGACCAGGCCCCGGCCCCACGTGAGCGCTGATCACGTGTGTGATTCTTTTCCTCTGGCCCAAGGTCCCATCCCAGATGACCTGGCGACTTGACCCCATCAACGCTCACACCCAGCTTGTATGAATTCCATTCGTTGATTGGTTTTACTTCTTTGAGCAACAGGTTTTGTTGGACATCTTAGGAGAAGAAAAACCAGGGAAACTGAGGCTCATTATCCTGCCCAGGGTCAGAGACCTGGCAGGTGACAGAACTGAGATTTGACTGCCTTCGACTGCCCTTGCTGCCTCCCTGCACCCCAGCTTCAGACCCCTCCTTAGGGCCAGGCTCTCTCTGTTTTTTTTTTTTTTTGGAGACAAATTTTCATTCTTGTTACCCAGGCTGGAGTGCAATGGTGCGATCTTGGCTCACTGCAGCCTCCACCTCCTGGGTTCAGGTGATTTTCCTGCCTCAGTCTCCTGAGTAGCTGGGATTACAGGCACCCACCACCATGCCTGGCTAATTTTTTTTTTTTTTTTTTTTGTATTTTTAGCAGAGACGGGGTTTCGCCATGTTGGCCAGGTTGGCCTCAAACTCCTGGACTCAGGCAATCCCCTCACCTCAGCCTCCCAAAGTGCTGGGATTATAGGCATGAGCCACCATGCCCAGTCGGGGCCAGGCTCGCTATATGCACTGTCCTGTTTCTAGCTCCCCAAGAGCTTGGGGAGGCAGCTGGGTTGTCTCCATTTAGTGGGAAACAGAGTGAGGCCGAGTGCTGGGCCCTCCGCGCACAGGCGGCCTGGAGAAACGGCCCAGGTGTATCCTCCTGAAGGGTTTCCCAGGGCTTGCTCAGGGCCTACCAGTTCCTTCTGCTTTGTGGGAGGGTGGGGTTCTGGCAGGCAGGAGTGTGCCCCTCACTTACCTTTGTCTCCCTGTCCCCACAGAGGAGAGGCGAGCCAGGGAGTGGCTGCTAGATGCGCCCGAGCTCCCCCGAGGGCCATCTGGAGGACTGGCTGGAGAAGAGGGCCAAGCGGCTGAGCTCAGCTCCGAGCAGCAGGTACCTGTCCCCAGGGTCCCCTCCCTCTGTGCCCTCGGGGGCAAGACCCCAGCCCGCCTGCCCCTTCCTGACACTCAGGAATCTCCATGAACTGCCCAGGCCCAGCAGCCAAATAAAGATGCCCCGAATAAAGATGCTCCCACAGAGCCCCTGAGGGGCCATGCTGAGGGCTCTTGGGGCCCCAGGCCCTGGCCAGAGGCTGAGGGGTATTTGAAGAAGCCTATCCCAAAGATTGGTCCCTGTGAGAGTCTGTGCTGGTTGGAGGGGGAGACAGGTGGCCCAGCTGATTTGGCTGCACCTCACCAAGTCCATTGGGCTGTGGTCACCAGCAGAGAAAACAGGCTCATCGGGGGTGTGACTTGCCCAAGGGCACACAGCTAGAAAACCGTACAGCCGGGATTGCATAGGGTATGATGACAAGGTCCTGGTCCCACTGCCTTTTTAAGGAAGGGGGTGTGGGGGGTGGCCCCAGCCCTCGGGATGCTAGGAAGTAGAAGGGGTGCTTCTGGGTCGGGTTCTTGGGGTATGTGCTTCATGCTGTCCCTGGTCCTTCTCTTTGAGGGAAGGGACTCAAGTGATAATTCACGTTAGCAGAACGGGGCACGGGAGAGACGGGGAGACAAAGGCTGCTTGGCATCATGGCCAAAACCAAAGCGCGGGCTCCTGCACTCTTCCTTTAGGGATTAAAGGAGGCCAGGTGGGTGGGGAAGGGGGTAAAACTGTGCCCAGGGGCAGCGCGCGACTTTAACACATTTCCCCAGCCTGGGCTGCCTCACTTTCCCCATCTTGCAACAGAGCGTCAGACCTGACTACTTCTATGGTTTGGCTTCGCAGGACAGTGGCCTGGCTGGGCTGAGGGAACCTGGCCAGACAGTCTGTGGGGTGAGGCCTTCTCTCGGGGCTCTGCCAGGAGGTGAAGGCCAAGCTTCTTGCCTTCTGTGTGTCCCGTGAAAAGAGACTGTGAGGGTGTTTTGTGTTTTTTTTGTTTTGTTTTGTTTTTTGAGACAGCGTCTTGCTCTGTCACCCAGGCTGGAGTGTAGCGGCATGATCTCGGCTCACTGCAACCTCTGTCTCCTGGGTTCAAGCAATTCTCACGCCTCACCCTTCCAAGTAGCTGGGATTACAGGCACATACCACCATGCCCAGCTAGCTTTTGTATTTTTAGTAGACACAGGGTTTCGCTGTGTTGGCCAGGCTAGTCTCGAATTTCTGATCTCAAGTGATCCACCTGCCTCAGCCTCCCAAGGTGCTGGGATTACAGGCGTGAGCCGCCACACCCAGCCAGTAGAGGTGTTTTAAACTTCACTTTGTCTTTTACCTTTATTTTAAATCCGTGCCCAGTTTTTGTCTCCCCCACCTTAAAAGTATATATGGGATAGCCATGACTCAAACGTTAGAGCGTGACATCCTCTCCTCCTGGTCCTGTCTGAAGGGTCCTGTCTGCAGGGGTCCTATTCTGTCTTTGGGCATGTGGGTACGTCCCTTGGGACTGGCTGCTGTCCAGGGATCCATGTCCTATTCCCTAGACTCCCTCAGCCTGAGCGCAAGAGGACTGGGCTGGCTGGAGGCTACCCAGGAAACTTCTGGCCCCTGCGCCACTACTTGAATAGGGCTCCCTATGGGTCCCATCCTCACTCTGCCACCTGCTAACGGGCTAACACCAGCCACTCACCTCCCTGCCCTGATTCCATGGTGTACTCCACTGGGAGCGAGTCACAGAGGCCCAGCTGTCTGTTGGGGCTGTGACAAGGTTTCATGGAGTCCCTGCAGCTGAACTGGAGAGAGTGCCAGTGGGTGGGGTAGAGACAAGTTGCCCCAGAGTCCTTGGCTGGGTTCCAGACAGATGCATCCCCATGCTGACACAAGGTGCTATGAATTTGAGACTTGGGGGACTAGGGGGACAAGATGGGGAAACTGAGGCTGAATGACTGGCTCTGAGTCACAGGTTGAAGTGGTGACCACACGAGAATTGAGTTTGTTTGGTACTTACACTGTGCCCAGTGCTTGGGGGCATTCAGGGAGACTGGCGACCCCATTCTGCAGCTGAGGAATCGTAACCTCGCCAGGAGGTGGGGTCATCCTCATCACATACGCCCTGCTGCCCTTAGCCCTCACTTGAGAGAGAGCTAGGTCCCTGCTCTGTGTCCAGACCCCAGGCTGTCTCTGACACTAAGTTCAGGGCTGGCCCAGGGCTCCGTGCAGCTGTGGTAGTGGCAGTGGCAGCAGCGGCTGCCCAGATGGCAACGGCTGTTTTGGGAATGCGGTCTGTACCTGGGGCCCACCTCGGCTCTAGGGGGTCTGAGCCCTGTGCTCTGGGCCGTTCTCCCTCTGGCCACATAGCCTGGCCCCTTTGAGGGGATCTGCCACCTGCCTTCCTCCTGCCTCCTGAGGGCTTGGGGCCGAATGAATTACTCTCTAGGCAGAGCAGTCCTGTCCAGCCTTCAGAAAAAGGGGCTGTGCGATGGGAGGTGACCACATATTCCTACTTTTGTCATTGCTGTCTTGGGTGTCCATAACCATCTCCCTGCAGGCTGGTCTTGTGAAGCCTAGCAGCCCTTCCCAGGGCAGGTTCTGAGCTCCTCCCCTGCATCCATGCCCCTACCCTGCATGATGGGAGGGATGGATTCCAGCCCCGTCCTCGCCAGGACCTCACTTTTTTTTTTTAATTTTAATTTAAAAAAACCCGTCCACTCTTGACTGCCGGTGACGGCCGGGGTATGGGCCCGATGCTCCAGCGCCATCCATTTTCAGGGCTACTTGATTCGGCAGGTGAGTTGTTACACACTCCTGAGCGGATTCCGACTTCCCTGGCCACTGTCCTGCTAGGACCTCACTTTCTTCCTGGCTCCTTCTCCAGCCCAGAGGCAGTGCTGCAGGAACAGTGTTCTTCCTCCACCCTAGCTCTTCTGGGGCCCAAGGGGCCCCTCCCTGCTCTCCCACCTTCCCTCTGCTCCCTCAGGGGATCCTCCACACAGCAGCCCTGGCCCTGGTACCTCCTCCACCCCTGGCTCCACAGCCCCATTTGCAGGGCCGGGGGGTGAGTTACCCTCCCTGCTGCCTCCGCAGCACCCGTTGGGGGTCAGCCGGTGGGGTTGCCGTCTCACCTCTTGCCTCTGGCCTATTGGTCCCACTAGATGCTCGGCCGCTTCTTAGATGCAGCATCATTTGTGATGTCAGGGCACCTGGTGCGTGCCGTTTTCTTGCCTGAAACTGCCTCTCCGCCTGGCAGAGTCAGACTTGTCCTGGGAGCTCTAGCTGAGACATCGTCCCTCCCAGCCCCCGCTTCTCCCGTATGGCCTGGGCAGACTTGGGGGGCCCAGGACAGGTTGACTACATGAATGAGCATTCAGGCTGTTGGGCGCTCCCCAGGTGTTAGTGCTGCCAGCCTCCTGTGGGGACTGGTCTGGAAGCCTGGGGGACCCCCCTCTTCCTCTCAGGATATCTGTTTCCTCCCCCAGGGCACAGGGCACAGCAGGCTGCCCACCACACCTGGGGCAACCCTGCAGGCTCCAACCCCCGCTGGCTGAGCAGAGCCTCCCCGGTGAACATAGGGGCCCTCCTTGTAAACGTGGGGAAGCGGAGGTTCCATGAAGCCCCAGCTTGGAGCTCGCCTTTCCCCCTCCGCAGACTGACCCTAAAATCTGCCAAGAGCAGCGGCGGCCTTAGACACAGACCAATCCCCTGGCGGGGCCCGGCCTGGCCCTGCTGCCCATTGTTGGCTCTTCAGATTGCAGCTCTCTCCCTCTTAATCTCTCCTTTGCACCCCTCTCAGGGCCGGCGCTGCCATCCTGGCCCATCCTCCCTCCTCACCTCTATTTCCTCTGATTAAGACCGCGGCTGGGGGAAATGTCAGAGAGTGGCTCCGTCCTCACACATAGGACAAACAGGTCACCAGAGAAGCTACAAGCAGAGTGGTGCCAGACACCCACCTCAGTGTCCCCAAGGCTTCGGCTCACGTGTCTGGTGCCCTGGCAATGTGCCAGTGTGTGTGATCAGGCTGGGGTATGCCCGTCTACTGGCAGGGGCCTCAGGGCAGGCAGGGACGTGGGGCTGAGGCTTGGACCCAGAAGGTCCCAGCTTCCTGGGAATCTGCCCCATTTTCTAGAGGAAGGGCCTGAGGCTCACAGGAAGGGGCTCCCCAGGATCACATCCTCCCAGGGGGGATTCCCACTGTCCCTGTGGCCCTGCAGGGAGCCCAGGGTTGGCTGGCAGCTGGGGCACTCCCTTCCGGCAACTGCGGAGGCTCCCCGCCTTCTCTGCGGCTGGCGGAGTTTATGAAATCTCCCCCAGTGCCATAAATCATGTCAAGAGCTGCCTTCTGCGCTTTCTAGCAGGCAGCGAGCCACGAAGCAGGGGATGTCCCTGTCCTCTCACACCTGGGGGTCCTGGAGGCTGCACCCAGGGCTCCCCGCAGTCCTTAACTCTACATGGCAGGTCTGGCCCAGAGAGGGGCAGGCTGGGTGGGTGCAGCAGGGGAAACTCCCAGGGCTCCTGACCCTGGCTCCCCCGCCTCCCCCTCGGAGGTCAGAGGCCTCTCCTAACCCCTCTTGGCAGGCAAGCCCTTCTCTCTCTGCAGAGGGCTGATCACTGGGACCCTGAGCCTGTCAGGAGCTGCTAGGGCCTCACCTTGCCTGAAGGCTGCGTGTTGGGGTATGGGGGTGTGCTGGAGCAGAGGGAGCTGCAGTGGGAGGGCAGTGTCTGCAGCCGATGTGCAGCTTGCATTCCAGGCCCTCAGGCCTCATCCCAAGGGTGTCACTTGGTCACGTGACTGACTCCTTGCACTTCAGTTTCCTCACCTATAAAATGGGGTTCACCTGAGGATTTTTTGGTTTTGTTTTTGAGATGGAGTTTCGCTCTTGTTACCCAGGCTGGAGTGCAATGGCGCAATCTCAGCTCACTGCAATCTCCACCTCCTGGGTTCAAGCGATTTCCTGCTTCAGCCTCCCGAGTAGCTGGGATTACAGACAGGCATGTGCCACCATGCCCAGCTAATTTTGTATTTTTAGTAGAGATGGGGTTTCACCATGTTGGTCAGGCTGGTCTTGAACTCCCAGCCTCAAGTGATCTGCCCGTCTCAGCCTCCCAAAGTGCTGGGATTATAGGCGTGAGCCACCTTGCCAAGCCCACCTGAGGATTCTTTTTTTTTTCTTTTCCTCAGGTTGAACCACCTGAGGATTCTTAAGGTTTCTCTGGTTCATGGTGTGTGGCCCAGAATAGTGCCTAGTCAGTAAGATCTTTCAGCATTGCTGTTGGTCATTCCACAGTCACTGGGTGGCCTCCTGGCACCAGGCCTGGCCCTGGGCATTGGGGTACAGATACACCCTATCCCTACCCCCTGGTCTACGTCCTCTGAGGACTCTAGTCTTGTGCAGGAGACAGATGAGCTCCTGTCTGAATGTCGATGGCGGCTGCATGGCACTCTTTGCTGAGGACGTGCATATGTACTCCACCAGTCCCCACAGGTGGGCACGAAGGTTATTTCCACTGTCTCGCAGTTATTACTGTAACTCAGTGTCTGCCCACAACCCTGCTCTTTCCTTGGGCTCAGTTCCCAGAGGTGAGGTTGCTGGCTCAAAGGGTCTGCATGTTTTCAAGGCTCTGCCTTCCAGAAAGGTCGTGTGTAGGCAGCTGGGGTGATGGGAGTTCAAAGTGCTTTGAAGCCTAAGCGGGGACCTGTGGCCCTAGAGAAGCAGCCTGGGTGGGCCCCAAGTCCAGAAGGATCCAGGTAGAAGAATGGAGGGGCCACTGCTGGGCCTTGGCAGGGTGCCCCAGGCTGGGCACGGAGAATGCTTCTCCTAGGGCAAGGACTTAAATGGACCCTGAGTTCTAGGGGAGGTGGCTCAGGGTGGACATTGAGGAGGAGGAGGAGAGTGAGTAGCATGAGAAATGAGGCTTTTAAAAAAATTTTTAGACAAGATTTTTTTCTGATTTCAAAGGCTTATGTGCTTGTAAAACTTGAGAAGTATAAAGAAGTAAAAAAGTCACCCATCATGGCACCACTCAGATAGAACCACTGTTAACATTTTGCTGTGTCTTCCAGGATTTTTTTATGCATTTATATATTTTATATATTTTTAAACAAAAATAGTATCATGCTATATACATTATTTTATAAGCTGCTTTCTCTCCCTACTCACACAGTATGTCTCTTCTCATCAGTGCATATAAGTCTGCCTTCATTCTTACACAGGCTGCATAGCATTCTCTGCTGTGGACGTGCATATGTATTTAATGAGTCCCCTACAGGTGGATACGAAGCTTATTTCCATTGTCTCTTGGCTGTCCCCATAGCTGTGTCTGCCCACCACACCGCTCTTTCCTTGGTCTCATTTCCTAGAAGTGAGGTCACTGGCTCAAAGGGTCTGCATGTTTTCGAGACTCTGCCTTCCAGAAAAGTCGTGCAGGCAGCTGACCCTCCCCACAGCCAGGGTGGTGAGGCAGGTGGGCTGGGGGTGGCAGGTGGCATAAGTCTGGGCAGTACCCGACTCTAATTCTCCACCCTTCTCTCTCTTTCTAGGGCCGAACCCATCAGAACTACCGTCTTTCAGTACCCTGTGGGCTGGCCACCAGTGCAGGAGCTGCCCCCATCCCTGCGGGCACCCCCCACCGGGGGGGTGGCCCCTGCAGCCCAGAGTCCAATGGGGCTGAGCCCCTTGCCCCCAGCTCACCCCCCACGTGGTCACTTCTCATCAGTCACAGTAGGAAGCCAAGCCCTGTTCCTGCTATGCCCCATGGAGGCTCTGAGACCATCGGCCTGGCCTCACTGAAGCTCAGGACGTGCCCACGCCAAATCCAGCCCTGGTCCTGGGTCTATGCTAGGGAGCCCCCGACTCACTCTCTTCCACCCGGCCCCCTCATTCCTTCTTAAGAAGCTGAGGGAGAAAACTTCTAGATGTTTATAAAGAAAATCTGTCACCACGATGGTCTGGCTGTGCTTCCCAACACCGGGTGCTCTGAGCTCTGTTCTCTAGCCCCTGGCAGAGGTCAGGCAGGGTGGGGGATGAGATGAGATTCTCCCCAGGTGACCCACTCTCACTCTTCTCCCTTGGGACCATCAGAGACTCAGCACGGCCAGGGAGAGGGTATGCCAGGGTGGCAGTGCCCGTTGCCTGGTAAGAAGCGGCTCTAGGCCTGAGGAGCCAAGGAACTCTGCCTGCCATCCCAGCCCTGGAAGAATCCACAGCCCCCATGTCTGTCCATGCTGAGCTGGTGCCCAGGTGTTTGGGATGACACAGCTGGGGCACGGGAGCGGGGTCTCCCGCCTCGAGGGTGTAGAGAAGCGAGAGGACGCAGGAGGGCAGGCCCTGGGCTGGGAGAGTGGCCTGGCGCAGCCTCTTGGCACTGACAGTGCGGGGCTATGCCAGTTTCTTGGCCCAGGAGGTAGTACAGAGCCCTCCCAAGGTTCAGCCCTGGACAAGCCCCCTGGCGGAGGCTGCTGAAAGCCTTCAGGGCCCAGCTCTGCCTCCTTCCTCAGCTGGACTACAGTTCTAGGCTCTAGGCTGGGGTGGTGGACGAGTGGCCTTGGTTGCTGGGCCTCTGGTGGGGAGGGCCAGAAAGTGGGGGGCTGAAGGGCCACCTCAGATACCCGTCTTCCACGAGCTTCTGCCTTTCCTGAAAATACCTGTGGAAGGAGGAGCTGAGGCCGAGTCTCAGGCTCCTGAGCCTCGGGTTCCTCACCTATAAAATGGGCTGGCCCAGCAGGTACATGAAGAAGGGGCTGGGCTGGGGTCTAACATGGGTCAGAGGAAGGGACCCAGGAGACCAGGGGCCTCCTCAGGCCATGCCAGGCAGCAGGGCCCAGGACACCTTGGCTTCTCACCCTCCCCCAGGAGGCTTTTCTGCCCCCACCCTTCCTAGTGCCCAGGCAGGCCTCAGGGACCAGGGCCAGGTTGGCTGTGTGGCCCCAGACAGGCTGCTGTCTCCAGGCACAGCGTGCCCCCTCCTGCCCAACAGACCACAGCAGCAATTGGGTCCCGGGGGTTCCTGTGCAAATTCCTCCTCAATTTCCCAGGAGCCCCTGGACAGTAGGAAGAGTGAGTACTCCATACAGGCCAGGGTAGGGACAGGGTGGGGCCAGGGCCATCCACAGAGCCACCACCAGGCCCTGCACAGCCAGGCCACGGCTCCAGGTGAGGCCCGTGGGGTGGGTGGGGAGGGCTCGCCAGATACCCAGGCCATGAAGTACACACAGGTGGCAGCCCAGGGAGCCGGCCCAGGGACGGGCTGCAGGCGGCAGCGGCGTGGGGCGGGCCGCGGGCACCGCATGCGGTGGGTGGGGCGTCCAGGTGGCGCCTACTTCATGCCACTGCGCAGCACCTGGTTGGCCGCAATGAGCATGACGCTGATGATGAAGGCGATGGCAAAGGCGCAGATGAGACTCTTGCGCACGCACGTTTGGCGGATCTGCTGGTTGGAGCAGGCTGTGGCCACCCGGGGGGCACCAGGGAAACACAAGGGGACATCGAGGCGATGGAGTCAGGCGCCACCTGCCCTTTGGCACATGGGCTCATCCCACGGGTGCCTCGCTGGGACAGAGGCTCAGAACCGGCAAGCCCCCCTCTGCCTGCAGACCCCCCGCGCATCCCCCTGGTCAAGCTGTCCAGCCCACCCGTGGGGTTCCAGGGCCACTCACTCTCCACGTCCACGGGGCACTCCTCAGCTGGGCCCAGGTGGCTCTCCTCCTCCGTCATGATGATATTCTCGATGTCCTTCATGGACAGGTGCTCGCAGAAGGTGTCGTAGAGCAGCCGCTTCAGCTCGTCCACTGTCAGCTTCTGCATGTCGCACTTGCAGAGGGGGAAAGCACAGTGCTCTGACAGCCACCACAGTCCCCACCCAGCACCCTGCAGCTGCGGGGGCCCAATGACCAGCCTCCAAATTCGGGGGCAGGGGGCTGGAAAACACTTGCTCCATTCCCCCAGACAGTCCTTGACCAACACTGGCCTCCCTAGGGAGTCCATGGCCCTCTGGGAGGTGAAATGTCCAGTGGACACAGGCCTGGAGTGGTCATCCCCCCCTTTACAGTGTGGGCCCAGCCATTCACTGGCCCCAGAACAGCACTCCACAGTGTGCACAGCCCTGGGTCCCAACTAGCCAGGGCATACCTTCCAGAAGACAGTGTCAAAGTCGGTGCCATGGAACTTCTCTGGGATCCCTGAAGTGGAGAGTTTGGGTCCCAGGAGAGTCACAAACTCCTCAAAGTCCACTTGACCATCACCTGCAGGAGGCACAGGGCCCATCAGTGGGTCAGGCCCAGGCCCACAGCCCAGGGCCCAGAGGACCTGGGATTGAGTCCTGATAGACCTTGGGCCTACTGGATGACCTCAGGCAGGTGTCCCCCCTTCTCTGAGCCTTGAGTCAGTGTCAGGGGCATCTACCAAGTGCCAGGCTCTGGGCTGATGCTGAAGCCACCCAGTACAATGAGGGTTTATGAGGGGAGGTGCAGGTAGACAGCAGGTGGGCTGAGACCCTCCTATTTCTCCCAGAACCCTCCATTGCTTCAAGCACTGTGTGGCCGTCCTGGGGTGGGTGTAGAGCCCTACACTCTCCACCATACAGACAGGAACTGGAGCTCAGAGTGGGCAACCTGCCCAGGTTGTTACCTGGTGTCTGGATGGAGAATAGGAAACGAAGGGCACAGGGGCTTGGCGTTACCATTTCTTCCTATGAACTTTTCCTTAATAAATGCCAGGTGGCAAACAACCAAAGTGGCGATTTTATCTCAGGTGGTGGGAACTGGAGTATTTATTGCATCCTTTTACTTTTCTGTACTTTAAAACTTCTCAGCTGAGCACGGTGGCTCACACCTGTAATCCCAGCACTTGGGAGGCCGAGGCAGGTGGATCATGAGGTCAGGAGTTCGAAACCAGCCTGACCAACATGGTGAAACCCCATCTCTACTAAAAATACAAAAATTAGCCGGGTGTGGTAGCACATGCTTGTAATCCCAGCTACTCAGAAGGCTGAGGCAGGAGAATTGCTTGAACCCAGGAGGCGGAGGTTGCAGTGAGCAGAAATCATGCCTTGCACTCCAGCCTGGGGGACAAGAGACTTCGTCTCCAAAAAAAAAAGAAACACAACTTATCAACACAGAGTGAGAGGAGCTATCTTTGAGCCCTGCATGCAGCTGGGACTGCCACAACCTCTCTGGCCTCAATTCTCCAGGCTGAGAAATGGGGCCAGACCAGGCTGCAACCTGCCTTGGGCTTTGAGGGTGGGAGTCAGCGGAGTGAGAGGCCCAATTTGGATGCAGCCTCAGTGTCTCAGGGCCCAGCCCCTGCCCCACTCCCGGGGCCCAGGTGCCAGGTGGGGAAACAGGCAGGGGGCTCTCACCGTCCATGTCCAGCCGCTGGATGATGACCTCCAGCTCTACCTCGTTGGGCATGTAGCCCAGTGAGCGCATGGCTGTGCCCAGCTCCTGCTTGGAGATGAAGCCATTGCCATCACGGTCGAACACCTTGAAGGCCTCTCGGATCTCTGAGAAGAGAACAGAGCAGGCTGGGACTTTACCCCAGGATCGCAGACTCTGCAGCCTGAGCATGGCTTTGAGAGCCCAACCCAGAGCGTGCAGATCTGCTGAGAGAAGATCGTCACACGGTGGAGGATGCACAAGGGTGCTGTATTCTGGGACCTCTGGGCAGGCTGAGCAGGGCAGCAAAGGGGGGCTCAGGGCCCCCCAGCAGTGACCCCTCAAGATCCGATTGCGCCAGGCTCTCACGGCTGCTCCTGGTGTGCTCACAACGACCCCGTGTGGTGGGGGACCACGTGAAGGGGAGGACACTGGGGCTCCCTGGCCGAGAGTCTGTGGACGGCTTCCCCGCCCTCCCTGACTCCTTCCATCCCCCTCTCCCCTCTCCCTCGCCATCCCCAGCCCGCTGCACCTCCTCCCCCCAGGCTCAGATCCTTAACACCGGCCAACACTAGCTAATGGCAGCCACGTGAGGCAGCACGCTCCAGACTAACGGGCTGACAGGAGGCACAGACCTCCTCTGGTTCAGGGAAGACAGAGGGGGATGGAGGACCCCGCCCCCCCGAGGTCCAGGCCAGATCAGATGGTGGGGGGGCTGCCCTCCACACTGTACAGAGCAGAAGACGGAGGCCTGATGACCTCGGTGTCTCAGGTGGTGAGCAATGCACTGTGCTGGGAGCTGGGGGACAAGCAACCCAACTTACGACCTTGGGCCAGCCTCAGTTTTACCAACAGTGAAAGGGGCAGAATGATGGTGGGGACTCCCTGGCACACAGTTGACAGGGTTCTCACCTGTCACCTTGGCTGTGCTTCTGTCTCTTCTGTTTGTCTGTTTTTAAGGACTGCAGTCCCTTAATCATCACAGGCCCAGCAGGGCCCTAAAGGGCATTTGCCTTTGGGAGTGGTGGATGGTGGGGTGCGGGGGTGGGCTTGATGCTCTCTCTCCGGTTCCCTGGGGGATCTCGTTGTTCGCTGGCCAGCCTCCTGGCCTTGCCCTAGCTGTTCCCCTGGGAGGGATTTTAGCTTTCAGCAGGCAGAATCTAGCTTCTCATGCGAGAGAGAGTATGTGTATCTGTGTGTTTAGAAGTAGACATACGTGAGGTGCCCCATGCTGCAGACCAGAAATATCCAGAGAGGCTCAGGGGCCGATGCAGAGTCCACATGGGCTCAGGGTTGCTGCTGCTGTGTGGGCTGGCCCAGCCCTTGCCTTAACGGGTCTATAAACCCTGAAACTGCTCATAGGACCTTGTGCTTTGGGGTCATTCCCTAGTCTCAGAGGGACAGGGGAGCCTAGCCCAGCCTGTTGGTGTCACCACAGACGAGTGGCCGCAGCCCGGAGAGGATGACCACGTGTCCCAGGCCACACAGCAACCTCATCAGGCTCATCCCACCGGTGTCCACACCCAATACCTAAGGATCAGACGGGCTCACGCACACACCAGGGTTGCCGGGGTCCCCAGACCTTCTGACTTTGGACTTGCCCTTCCCCTCATCCCCCGCCAGGACCTGGGAATCTTGTCTCCTAACCAGTGGCCCCCAGGTTTCAACCCAGGAAGCAGAGGTTGCAGTGAGCCGAGATTGCACCCTGCACTCCAGCCTAGGGGACAAGAGCGAGACTTCGTTTCCAAAAAAAAAAAAAAAGGGAAGCAGCTGGGAGGGAGCGGGCCAGGAGGTCTTTGCCAGGGCCACAGGGTTCTGCAAACCCTGGACCCTGGAAACTCCAGGCCAATTCCCACCTCGAGTTTTCCTGGGCCACCAGAGAGGTGGTGTGCTCCCCCATCACCAGAGATGTATAAGCCGAGGCCTGACAGCCACGAAGGCTGCTGAGGGGATTCCAGTCCCTGGAGCCTCTGGGTAGAGCTGGAGGTATCTGCACACACACGCTTAGGTTTCTGGCCAGCGCTGTCAGCCTCCTGGCCCCACCACATGCTCTCCCCATCCAACGTGTCATGAACTCCATCCAGGCTAGGGCCCCTCCTGGTCCTGTGGGCACCGGGACTGCTCCAACCTCTAGTCCTTTGAACACGTAGCCCATTTTGCCTGACGTGCTCTTCTCTTTGCTGTGGCAAACCCTGACACAACCCCTGTTCTGAGCTTGAACGGCACCTTCTCCCTGGCGCCCTCTCTGCCCCCCCCCCCCCCCACCAGCTCTGGCCCTCCTCTGGGCCCCCGCACGCCCTCCTCTTGCCCTGTCCTGGCACAGGGCACAATGGACTGTGCACTGCGAGGGCCATGACAGCAGGGAGGGGCTGGCCTGGTTCATGGCTGTATCTGTCCCCTGGAACGGGGCCTGCCTCCGCCTCTTCAAGCATAAACATTTGCTGAATGAATGATGAAATGAATGAATGACTGATCTGGGGAGCCCACCCATCTGGAGCATGCAGAGTTCTCTGGCTCTTCTGAGCAGAAGTTCACATACTGATTGCTGTGAGGCCGCTACTCAGAGCCCACGAACGATCCTGGTTAGGGGACGCCTTTATTTCCACTCCCCCAAGCAGCCAAAAGCAGACGGGGAGGCGAAGGGGGCTGCTTGACCCCTTCTCCAGCCCCCAAGGACGCCATCCCCCACCGGCCTGCAAGCCACTCGTGGAAGAGGGGCACCAAACTGCAGATGGGTGGGGGCCAGGGACTGGTGGGGGGAGGAGGACCAGGGTCAGGCACCTCCTCCTCCTCCGTTTTCTCCTCTGCAGGGTTCTGCTTGGAAGACGCAGCCTGCAGGGTGGGATGGGAAAGTACTGAACTCACAGTAGGGGCCACAGTAGGAGCCACCCCCTCCCCTGCCTGCCATAAGCTGAGCTCCAGGCCATCCTTCCTACGCTTTGGGGGTCTCCCAGAGCCCAGGGCTGCTTTGCTGGAGCCCCTGAGCCCCCTTGCAGGAGGCTCAGAAAACACCCAGTGCCGGAGGGGAGCCAGAGGAGGGCAGATGAATATTGGGATGCACGGGAAGGTGAGGGGCTCAGAGGCAGCCATGCGGGCCCAGCAGCCGTTTCTCAGGCAAGGCTCACCTTCCTAGGCCACTAGGTAAGTCCACACACTGCCACCTCCCTACATGAGTCCCTTCAACACCCCTCCTTAGCACACCCAACATGCCACAAAGTCTCACCTCGGTGCCTCTGCCCATGCTGGGAGCCCCACCCGTCCACAGAGGCTGGATTCAGGCACCACCTTCCTGGCCAGGGAGGCAGCCTGAAGTGGTAGAGACCCAGGGTCAAGTGCCAGCCCTCCTACAACTTCCTGGCGGGGTAACCTTGGGCAGGTATTTGCTCACCTGTACAATGGGGCTGCTGGGATGATTAAGCAAGAAAATCAAGCATGTGTTAGGCCGGGCCTGGCTCAGAGATGGATGCTATAAATCAGAACGTCCCAGATAGCACAGCCGGAAGAAAAGGGAGGACTCAGTGAGCTGGGGACACCAGGCCGCACTTCCTGTTGGCAGTTGCTGGCTTGGGCTTAGATTCTGGCTTTCCTGCTTAGCAGCCAAGTGGCCTGGGCAAGTCACATCCCTCTCTAAGCCTCGGGTGTCTCATCTGTGAAATGGGGGAGTGACTCCTGCGCCACCACCGAAGCCCAGCCTCTACTGGGGGTTCCCTGGGTGGGGCGGGTGTCTCAATTCCCTGCCACTGTTGTGCCATCAGTGCCTCACAGCTGGGTACATTTCCCCAAAAGCCTTGCTCCCTTCCATCCTGTGAGGCCAAGGGAAGCCTGCCGGGCTCCATCTTGGCATGGGGATGCTGGCCCGGGAATGGGCTGGCAGGGCCACCAGGTTTCCAGGCTGACCTGTCCCCACCTGCCACCTCCAGCCTGACAGCCCCCAGTCTCCTTCCCAACCTGTGGAGCTTCATCAGAGTTTAAGTCCCCAGCAGACTCCAAGGGACGTCTGTACTCCATCACAGAGCCAGAGTGCAGAGGGCGGGCTGGAGGTCACTGGAGGGGGTAGTGTCCATCTGAGGCAGCTGCCACTTTCCACAGCACTGGCCCCGTGCCCCACCACTCTGGCCTCCCTGAGATTTTGGCTGTGCAGAGGTGGCTGCTGGGCTCGCAGGGCAGAGAGGCAGGAAAGGGGGCTCCCCAGCCTCCCCCTGCCCTAAAGGCCCACATTTGGCCACTCAACACAGGCTCCACTCACTGCCCTGGGGACCATCTGCCTGGAGGTCTGATGCCTTCCTCCTCTCTTCCACCAGAAAGGGCTAGGTGTTATACACACCTCATTCCCACTCTCGAATGCTCAAGTCTGCTGACGACGCTGGGACCAGCCTCAGTGTCCCTGGAGGACTCTCTTGTGTGTGTATGTCGGAAAGGGTGTGTGTCCCAGCCATGGTGGGCACACGGAGGGGATCTAGGAGAGCCCGTGACTCTCCCTCCCATGGCCTGGGTGGGCCTCAGGCCAGCTTTGCGCAGCCATGTTCCTACCCTGCCACCTGCCCTCCATGCCTCCCTGGGGCCACAGGTCCCCAGATACCTTTTCCCGACCTTCAAGGCCTTTTCCACCCAGCTCTCCTGGCCAGCCTGCCCTTCTGACCCAGCCTCCTGCATACTCCAGGCTCTACCCCTCCAGGGCCTCCCCTGAGGTTGCATCTGGGTCCCTGAGCTCCCCCTGCGCTAGGTACTTTCACACCGTCCTCCATCACCAGCAGCCCTGGGGAGCACAAGGCCAGCCCCCCTTTTTCAGGTGGGGAAACCAAGGCTCAGAGAGATGAACGATTGCCCAAGGTCACTCCATGAGCTGAAGGTGCAGAGACTCAAACCCAGCACCGCCTGGCTGGGAAGCCCTCATCTCAACTCTGCGTTTCCCACCTCCCTGTCTGGTCCTCCTTTCCGCTCAGACTGACCGCCCCCTGGATTTCTGCGGCAGGCACGTACTGTCTGCAGCATTTCATCCTGGGCTGCCCAGCTCCCTCTTCCTGGCACATGTGGCTCCTCTGCTGATGGCGTCCTCCCAGCAAAGGGCCCAAGGTCTCGCCCAGACTGCCCTGGGGCAGGAGCACTCATGGGGCCCTGGAGAGGCGGGGGAGGACAGAGGGGGATCCGTGCCAGGAATGGCCAGCCCTGGCATTCAAGGACTGCTGAAAGGGACCTGGGCCCTGCAGAGGGCTTTCAGGGCACCTGCAGCCAAGAAGGGGGCTGGTCATGGAAAACTTCTTGCCTTCATCTGTAGTTGCCCACTGGCCCAGAGATGCGCTGGGACCACCCAGGCATCTGCCTGCTCCATGGCCCCACCTGCCCATCCCAGGGAGGGCCCTGCCCTTCAGATGCCCCCTGAGTCAGGGCCCCTCAGCTCCCCAGGGCCCAGGAGAAGGGGACAGGAGAGAAGCGGGGAGGGCACTTGGTGTAGCTGGTGACTAATGCCGCTGGGCTCCTGCCAGCACGCCCTGCTGTTGGTTGGGAAGCCTGCGGCCTTGCCCCTACACTGCCCACCCTGTGGCCCCTCGCCCCTGCAGCCAGCCTCTCAGCCTCTCCCCTTCCTCAGGGCGTGCACTCCAGGACTGGGGATCAGGAGAGGAGGGACCCAGCAAGCCCTGGTGCCGGGGTCCTAGTGGGGGTGCCGGTAGCAGGGGGAGGGAGTGAAGTGGAAGCTGCCTGGGGTCTGGGGAACATGGTGACTCCTGCCCAGATGGCCAGGAGGAAGGGATGAACGAGGGAATCTGGAGGGAAAAATCCGCAGGAGGTTTGAGGTGGCCCAGGGCCGGAGGGACAAAGGGTGGGGATGAGAAGGCCTGAGCTCCATCTCCTGCTCTTTCACCCCCCATCATACCCCTCCTCTCCCCAGGCTCTGGAGGAGGCTCTGGCTCTGGGCTTTAGGGGTAAATGGTGAGGTCATGTCAGGGGGGCCCCAAACATCCATCTGTCCTGTCTGCATCCGACCCCAGACCCTGTCTCCACAGCTCTCCCGACACCCGAGGGTTTGCGGGGGCAGTTGGTGAGGAGCCGGTGGCTCATGCCTGTGGTGCAGTGAGCGTGGCAGAGGCTGTCTTCCCTCTCTGGATCTTCCCCTGACCCAGCCTGACTCCCCAAAGATCTGCCCTCACTGGGCCTGGGGTTGAGGGAGGACCTCCCTCCATGGCTTCTCCAGGCTCCCCACCATCCTCCCTGACTGTGCTGGTCTCCGCTGCACCCCCTAGGCCCTAATGAGCCTCCAGGTCTCAGAGACCCCTGGACCCAAGGTACTCCGAGAGGCCCATTCTCTGGGTGAGCTCAGCCCCTTGCTAGACAGCAGACAAGCAGATCCCAGGAGGTGGAGACCCTCAGCAGCCCAGATCCCCCACTCCACTCCATATGGGGGCTCCAGGAGGTCTGGGGGGAGGGGAAATCTGAGCACCTCCCCCAGCCCAGCAGGCAAGGAGTTGGGCAGGCCCCAGGTGTCTCCCTGCTCCCCAGGACACACTGTCCCGGATCCCAGCCTCTGCCCTCTGCTCTGACCTCGCCCACCCAGCGGCCTGCCGTTCCCCTGCATGTCTGAGAGACAAGGGGAACGGAGTCGGGCAGGTTTGGGTCCTGCCCCCCTCTGCCTTTCCCTTCTAGTCTTGGCTATCGCGACTGAGCCGCCCAATCCAGCCACTTGTTGTCGCCACCGCCTCCTGGGTTACCTTCCCGGTGCGCGGGGCTGGGGGTCCCCCACAGGGCTGCAGGGAAGGGGCTACGGCCGCAGGTGGAGACGGGGGGGGGGGGCCCGAAGGGGGCAGGAGCAGGGCAGTCGCCCTCTCCCCTTCTGCTACCCGAGCAGATTGAATTTTTAAAGCGACACGAGCGGAATGTCAACACGAGCAGAGAGCCGCGGGCTGGCGCCGCGGAGAGAATCAGGATGCAGGTGCTCCTGCCGTGCCGGTGCTGGGGGCTCAGCGCGGACCCCTGCCCCAGTCCGCCGCGTTGCCGCACCGTCACCGCTGACTGCGCGGCCCCGTGACTCCGCTGCGGGGCCCGGCAAGTTTCCGCAGCGCTGGGGGCCACGCGGGCAGGGGCTGGGCCGCCCTCCGTCCGGGCGACCCCCACCGCGGCACCCCCCCACCGCGGCGCCCCGGGTGCGGACCTGTCCTGCCGCCGCGCGCAGCTGCTCGCTGGGGCGCCTACCTAACAGCCGGCACCTGCGGACCGCCCGCCGCCCCCGCGCCCCTGGCCCGCGCTTCACCTGGGCGCACAGGTAGGAGGGCCGGCGGGCAGGGGTCCCAGAGGACACTCACCCTCCAGCTCGTCCTCCGGGATGTCCACCGGGCGCTGCTCCGACAGCAGGTTGGGCACGGTGTAAATGCCCCGGTACATCAACGCCGCCGTCACCGGGTGGAACGGCATCTTGGAGGCTCCGCGCCCGCCCGCCCGCCGCAAACTTTGATGCCCGGGCTCATGGGCCGGCGGCGGCCCCGGGGGCGGCTGGAGCGGGCGGGGCGCGCGGCTGCGGAGGGTGGCGGCGGCGGCGGCGGCAAGCCCTGGGGGCGCCCCTCCGGGAACCTAGCTCCCCCGTGCCCCGGGCCGCCGGGCCATGCCGCCCCCTCCCTCGTCCGGCTCCCAGCCGGGGCCACGCAGGGGCGGCGGGGGCGGCGCCGCTCCGGCCTTCCCGAGAGCTCCGGCTGCCGCGCGCGGTGCCGGCCGCGCCCGCTCCTCGGTGCCCCGCGCGCTCCGCGCTGCTCGCCGCCCGCTCGTCCGCTCGCCGGCGCGGCCGCCACCGGCCCGGCGCTTAGGCTCTCGCCGCCTCTCCGCTCGCTCGCTCGCTAGCTCGCTGTGTGCCGCGCTGGCTGCGCTCCCCGCCTCCCCCGCCAGCCGCCCGCCCCCCCTCCGCGCTCCCCACCCCCAGCCCGCCCCTTCCCGCCGCCGGCCCCTGAGCGGCTGCTCCAAACCTGCCTGGGGCTCCTGCTCCCCTCGGCCCCATTCCCCTTTACCACTACGGCTCCCCTCTGATAACTGGCTCCCCCTCACCCTAAGTCTGCAGCCACCAGGACCAGAGAGGGGGTGGGTTGCGGGGGTCCTCCTTCCTGCCCCTTGGCTCACATCTCCGTCATCCCCGCACCAGGAGCGGAGAGCCGAGAACTAAGGACAGGAGAACCAGAGAGATGAGACCGGCCCCAAGCACCTGGGTCCTCAAGAAGAATCACCTTTTCAGTGCCAGAGCCTCCAAGGTGGGGAAACTGAGTCTGAGAGAGGACATTGACCAAGGTCACAGGCCAGGGGCAGCAGGTAGGAGCTGGGTACAGGTCTGGGGTAGGCTTCCTGTGCTGTGGCTGATACCCAGCCGCTGACCTTGCTCCCCCACAATGGGGCCCCAGTCCTGGACCCTTCCCAAGCCCCTACCTTTCAGCTTGCGGAGGGGGGAGCCAAAGTGTCTCATGGCCCCCAGGGCAGTGCAGGACAGAGACATAGCCGGGTGCCTGTGGATCTAGTGTGAGGGCCTGCCAGTTTACATGGCTGCAGGTCAGACCTACTGTGTGTGCAGGGCTTCCCCAGGCCCCCTGGGCACGTGTGAACTTTGGGGTGGAGGCAGGTGTTTGAGGGAGCAGCCTGCTATGTCCTCTGCTATCCATGGGGGCCTGTATGTGCCACTGGGCACGTGCAGATGTGTCTGTGACTCCATATGCAGATGGACAAATATCGGGAGTGTGTGGCCACCTGTGTGTGCCAAGGTTGTACGCTGGCAGGTCAGGGGAGGTGTGCAGGCTGGGAGTGGTGTGGGCATGTGTGTACAGATGTGCATGGGAGGGACTGGCCTTCTGGCCTGGCTGTGGCCCCAGCTCTGGGGGCTCCCCCTCAGTCCCCCTATCGGGACCACCTCCCTGCCTTCTTGATCCAATCAGCTAAAGGTCCCAGCAGGAACGCTGATTGCACAGCCCTGCCCAGCCCTGCCCTTCCCAAGCTGATTACACTTTTCAGCTTGTTTCTGTTTTTGTTACTGATTAATCACAGCCTTGTCTCAGGGTCTGGGGGAGAGGGGGCTGAGTGAGAGATGCTAGCCCCAGCCAGGCGGGGTTGGGCCAGCCTGGGCCAAGCACTTCCTGGGCACTGCTCTGGAGGGACCTCCTAGAAACATCTGTAACCTGCACAGGAGCCAGGAGGGACCCCAACTGTCTGTCTGTCTCCCCAGACCTCTCTGGGCTAGCTGGCTACTCACTAGGACCTGGGGCTGGAGGTGAGAGAGGCCCCAGAAAAGCCCCCACCCCACTCCAAAGCTCTCCTTGCCCACCCCGTCCCATCGTCCGACCCTCCGCCACTAGAGCTGAATGCCTTGAGCGACCCCAGTGTTTTTGATGTAGCAGAGACATGAGGGAGAAAGAACCCAGCACCAAGAGCCAAGCAGATTGGGGCTTCTGCATCCACCATCTCCTCACCGTGGGACTGCAGTCATGACCCTTAACCCGCCGTGGCCTCGGTTCCCCACCTGTGAAGTTAAGGCGGCAATGTCGAATCTCAGGCAGCGGTGAGGATGAAGAGACATAACGTAGGAAAGGTGCCAGGCAGCACTTCCCTGAAACTCTTGGGAGTTTCCTATTAGCATGAACATCCCCCCCCCCCAAGGAATATAAATTAATAATAATTACAGCTTCAAGTATTGATTGAGAGAGAGAGCCGCAGTGGCAGCTCAGTCGTTCCACGTTTACTAAGTGTCCAGGCTGCACCGGCCCAGGTCCATCAATTCTAAATCAGAACCCCTGGTCCAAGGGAGGGTGGGCTAGAGCCTGCTGAGAGGCTGGCAGTTTGCTGTCCAGGTGGAGATAAGTGTGTGTGTGTGTGTGTGTGTGTGTGTGTGTGTGTGTGTGTGTGTGTTTGAGGCGGAGTCTTGCTCTGTTGCCCGGGCTGGAGTGCAGTGACGTGATCTTGGCTCACTGCAACCTCTGCCTCCCAGGTTCAAGCAATTCTCCTGCCTCAGCCTCCCGAGTAACTGGGACTACAGGCACATGCCATCACGCTCAGCTAATTTTTGTATTTTTTGTAGAGACAGGGGCATCATGTTGGCCAGGTGGCTCTCAAACTCCTGACCTCAAGTGATCTGCCTGCCTCGGCCACCCAAAGTGCTGGGATTACAGGAATGAGCCACCATGCCCAGCTCATGGTGACTTTTTTTAAAAAAAAAAACAAGTCAAGGGAATTCCAGAGGTCAGGAGGAGGGTGGGCAAAAGGTCAGAAGTGTGAGAGGGCCTCTCTAGCTCTGAAGGGCAGGTGTGGGTCTGAGTTCCCCAGATCTCCCATGCCTGGCACAGGACTAGGATGGGCTAAGGTGGCTGGGGCTGGATGAACATCTGTCCAATGAATGAAGGAGAGAATTAGTGAATGAACGACTGCCCACTCACCCACCCGCCCTTCGGCATTGCAGCCCCGTCCTCTCCTCTGTGCGTCACAGGGGAGCAGATGGCATGATCACAGGGTGTGAATTATGTCTGTCGCTCCCCCATCTGGGGAAGGTGCTGCTGCCATCACACTGCACTCCCTGGGGTGCCCACCGGGGAGATGCCTGGGCCTCAGGTCCTCCCCCAGAGGGGTTCTCCATGGTCCTCGCTGACTAATCGTTGGCTCAGGGGGCTAGGGAGAAGCGAGCTCGCTGAAACCTGTGATTCTGGGGGGTTCCCCAGGTGGCAAGGAGACAAGGGGAGAGAGGTGGGGAACTGCCATGTGCAGAGGCCAGCCCCTTCCCTCCCTGAGACTGGAGCTTGCTCCTTTCAAGAGCAGCATAGTCCCTGCCCTCCCTGGCCAGAGACCTCTTGTTCGAGGCCAGCATCCTCTTGCTACATTCAGCACCAGGGAGAGTTCCAGGCAGAGCCCGGGGCCCAGCTGTGTAGCGTGAAGCTGTGGAGGGACCCACTAAAGCTGGCCAAGGCTTTCAATGAACCCATTGTCCAGATGAGGAAATCAAAGTGAAGAGGGTGGAAGCATCAAGTTCAAGGTCATGCTGGGACCAGTGATTGCAGCCCTACCAAAGCCAGGGGTCCTGCTGGGGGAGGAGGTACTGGAGGAGGAGAGGTACTGGTGGTAGGGAGCGGGTGTCCAGGGAGGGCAGAGGCTATGGCCTCTGCTCCTTGGCTGAGAAACAATATTGTTCTGAGAACCCGCTGGGGACAGTGTCTGGAGGTGAATAAAGTATTCATTGTCCGGGCAAACTCCTGAAGTCGCCTAATGAATAATGGAATTTATAGACTCGAAGATGCAGACTGGGCTGGGAGGGGGTGCAGGCCAGAACCCAGAGGCCCCAACTGCTCAGATCTCTACTGTTCTCTGGCCACCCCCCTCTGAACGCTCACATGCCCGGCTCCTGAAGGTGACGGGAGTGGACAGGACAACAAGGAACAGAGTCCATGTGAGGGAAACAGAGTGAAGGGGGACAGGCCCTTGAATGTGTTGTTCCTTGGGGGGAAGGACCTTGATGATGGGAAAAGAGCACTGGACTCAGAGTCCAGTGTGGCTGGGATGAAGCCTGACTCTGTTACCAGCTCTATGCCCTGAGTGTAGCCCTTGCCCTGACCTCAGTTTGCTCCCCTGTAAAATGGAGTTGATGCTGCTGCCACCACATAGCCTGCTGCAGGGATCTGCTGACGTGACAGTGCCTGGTACTGCTGTCCGAGGCTGGACCTGCTGAGCCTCCCTCTCAGGCTTAGAGCCCAGCTGCAGAGGGCAAAGCTGTAGAGGGACCCAGGAGAGCTGGCCAAGGCTGTCAATGAACCCACTGTCCAGACCAGGAAATCAAAGTGGAGAGGGTGTAAGCATCAAGTTCAAGGTCATGCCAGGACACTCTCCCCTGGTTGCACTGGGTCCAACTGGAAGGGGAGGGGGAGACATGGTCCCCAGAGGAGAGAAGACCCCAGCTCTCAGGGCAGGGATGATGTCAATAACTGCAAAATTCTGGCTCGCCCTGGCACACATTCAAGTGCATGGCCCTGCATCCCCCAAAGGTTCTGCTCCCATTGGTCTGGGCTGGGAGCAGAACCTTTAAC
Organism: Ateles fusciceps; assembly: GCA_036589455.1. Taxonomy (NCBI): domain Eukaryota; kingdom Metazoa; phylum Chordata; class Mammalia; order Primates; family Atelidae; genus Ateles; species Ateles fusciceps. The sequence goes on from JAZHEH010000882.1 coordinate 11,037,359, forward strand.
GCTCCTCTATGTGCTTCCAGGCTACAGCCAGGGTGAGAACCAGTGCTCCAAAGGGAAAGTCCTGGTGTGGGAAAGTGATTCTGGATAGGTGTGAGAGGAGCCTGGGGATGTACCGCTTAGGAAATCACAGAGATCCTGTCCCTGGTGTCCTCTGGGCCTCCATCTATGCCCAGGGCCTGGCCAGGCTGCTGGCTGGGAGGCTGGCCCAGGGATCAGAACCTTCACAGATGGGAGGGGGACTACAGGTACTGCAGGCCTAGCCCTTGCTCCCTGCCCACTTCCTGAGTGACAGCTGTGGCAGCTGGTGGGAGGTGAGGCGCGAGGCAGCTCGTAATTGCTCTGGGCTCCCAGATCCCTGCCTCAGTCTGTTGCCTCTGATGAGACACTCGACCAACTTGCCTGGGGTGGCTGCTCCCTGAAAAGAGGCCTCAGCTCCTGTCAGCTTGGGCCTTAGCCTAGGGTGATACGTGGACGAAAGTCACCTCTCCTTGGCAGGTTCTGGAGCAGGGTAAGGCTGGGACCCTGTAGTCCCCTAGGGCCCTGTCCCACTCCTCTCTGCATCTCTGTGTGTCACATAAAGGGCTTGTGCATAAGCCGCCTCTTCAACCAGGAGCCACACAGGTGCTGAAACAGACAGACTTCAGAAGTTTGCCAGGTAGATGAATATTTTATTCACCTCCAGACACTGTCCCCAGCAGGTTCTTGGAACAATATTGTTCCTCGGCAAGAAGCAGAGGCCATAGATTCTGCCCTCCCTGAATACCTGCTTCCCACCACAGGCAGCTCCCCCTCCTCCTTCTCTCCCAGCAGGAGTCTGTGATCAACAGTCCCAGGATGACCTTGAACTTGGTCCTTACGCCCTAGACAATCGGTTCATTAAAATATACAGGTGCTGCCAGGTCAGCTCTGTGGCCTTGCCTGGCACAGCCCTGTCCCACCAGGTGGCACAGGCGTGGCTTCATTAAGGGGTTCATCATCAGAGGTCCCAGGGCAAGTCTTGGACCTCTGAGTTTTGGTGCCTCACCTGGGAATAAGGACACCTGTTTCTCAGGTGAGCACAGGATGAGTAAGGGATGAGAGACGCTGAGCCCAGGGCCCAGGACAGCACAAATATTCTGGCCTTGGCATGCCATGGACCAGGAGCCTTTAGCTCAGCCGCCTTGGGCTGAGCGTTCACGCTGTGGCTGCCTCCCCATCTCTGGCTGACTGGACCCTTCCTGCTGCCGTGCCCTGCCCCTGTCCCTCTCTCTTTGTGGAAGCACTTCTAGGGTAAGGAGTGGAGAGCAGGGGACTGAATGTCTGGAAGTCTTTCCCAGGAGGACCAAATAATTAATCTGGCTTCAGTTATCCAGTCAAACCCCGCCCCTTCACTGTGCGTGACCTGCTGTCTTTGCCTGCCACCATGTGGCCTGGGTGCAGCCTCTGTTTGCACACCTCCAGAGACAGGGGAGCTCACCCCTCTGGAGGCAGTGGCTAGAATTCATGGAGTCCCTGGGCTTGGCCTTTGTGCTCAAATATCTTTCCTGTTTTGAGACAAAGCACTGGGGGGCCCCTACAGGGGCACCTGCCCATCAGCTGGGGAGAGGGACAGTACTAACGTGATGCCGCATCAAAGTGGCACCTCTCTCCACAGTGGGGGGGGCAGCCTGTGAGGTTGGCACCCTGAGCCTGTGGCAGAGAGAGGAGCAGGGGGAAGGAGAGCAGGGGCAGTGGGGCCCAGGCTTTCAGATGAGCACAGCCCCGTCCCTTGTCCCGCAGCTCAGCTGCTGAGAGCAGCCCGACGCTGAGAGTCTGGAACATAGAATGGATGAGTTTTGTCCCCAGGGAACATGAGGGAGGCCCAGACTTGAGGCTCTGCCAGGGAGAGGCTGGGCTTGGGGGAGCCCCTGCACCCCCTGCCACCAGCGGATCTACCAACACCGGGGCTCTAATCCTGTGGAGTCCCTGATGTTGGGGACAAGGCCAAGGGTGGTGGAGTGGGGGGATAAGGTAGACCCACAGCCTGGTCTGGCCCCCAACCCAAGGGTCCGAGGATGGGCCTTGAGGCCTGCGGTGCCCCATTTGTGTCGAGTCTAAGTGATGATAAAATCGACAGCAGTTTAATTGGTAATTTTAATCCTGGACAGAGCAGTAACAGCGTTACTAATTGGATCGTTAGAGATTTGTGCTTTATGGCTGTGTAATTAGAGGAGCTGCAGGGGTCCAGGTGAGCTAGGGGGCTGTGCGGGGCCAGGGGCAGGGGAGCAGGGGCAGGGCCCCTTCCCGGGCTACAACGGGGGTCCTTGCTAGGACCTCCTGCTCTCCTGCTGCTCCTGGGGAAGCCAGGTGAGTGGGGGCTTGGCCAGGGGTTTACACACTGCTCCTCCTAGACACGGGGTCCCATCCGGTAGGAGGAAGAGGGTCTTGAGGGCATTTCACACAGGGACTCCAAAGCTCACTGTTCAGGTCCCTAAGAGACCAGGGTGGGGGGCTCCCCCTCCCTGTGTCCTCACATACCTGTCCCCTGGGTTTTCTGGGGCTCACAGGACTCTGCAGCCTGGCCCATGGCCACAGCCTGTACCGGTGCCCCAGCCTGCACAGGCAGAGCAGAGCCCTGTCCCCTGGCGCTGGTGGCTTCCGGGCACTGGGGCTCCACAACCTGTCTTTATTTTAGAATAGGAAGGGCTCTTAGATCCTGTCCTCAATCATTCCTCAGATGAGGAAACTGAGGCCCAGGAGGGGAAGGGGACATCCTGTGTGCGCCACGCTGGTCCTAGATGTGTGTGTGTGACAGCCCTGTGCACTAGTACACGTGTTCATTCTATCCCTGAGGGAGGGGGCACGTGGGCTGACTGTCCGGAGTGTGGAGAGGGGGCTGAGGTGGCCCGGCCTCTGTCGCAAGCTGCAGGGCGGACATTGAGGCGCCTTGCTGGGGGGGGGTGGGCCAGGCGGAGCATCCCTTGGATTGAGTCCATAAAAGGCTAGACCTGTGCCTGCCCTTGGCAAATACCACTGGATGGAGCAAGTGAAAGAAAGAAGGGAGGCGGGGGGGAGAGGAGGAGGACAGGCAGACGGCAGGGGCCTCTGTCACTTGCTTGGACTCTGGTCCTCCAGCCCCTCCCACTGACCCTCCAGCATCTCCCATTGGCCTCCTAAGCTACCACCAATCACCCCTCAAACTCTGCACGGCTTCTCCCAGTCCTCCAGTAGCTCCCATGCTACTCCAGGGGGAAGAGCCGAAGTGAGCAAAGTTGCCCTAGGGCCCACAGTGTCTCCCTCCTCACCTCTCTGCTCTCACCTCCTTCCCCAACTCACCTGCTCTGCTGGCCTCACCTGGAAGGCACACTCTCACTCCAGGGCCCTTGCACTTGCTGTGTGCGCTGCCAGGAAGATGCTCTCCTCCCAAATACACTCGCTTTTCAGGTCCTTCCTTCCTTCCTTCCTTCCTTCCTTCCTGCCTTCCTTCCTTCCTTTCCTTCCTCCCTCCCTCCCTTCCTCCTTCCCTCCCTCCCTCCCTTCCTTTTCCTTCCTCCCTTCCTCCTTCCCTCCCTCCCTCCCTTCCTTCCTTCCTTTCCTTCCTCCCTCCCTTCCTTCCTTCCTTTCCTTCCTCCCTCCCTTCCTTCCTTTCCTTCCTCCCTTCCTCCTTCCCTCCCTCCCTTCCTTCCTTTCTTTCCTTCCTCCCTTTCTCCTTCCCTCCCTCCCTCCCTACCTTCCTTCCTCCCTTTCTTTCCTCCTTCCCTCTCTCCCTCCCTTCCTCTCTTCCTTCCTTCCCTCCTTCCTTCTTTCCTTCCTCCCTTCCTTCTTCCCTCTCTCCCTCCCTCCCTCTCTTTCCTTTCCTTCCTCCCCTCCTCCCTCCCCCCTTCCTTCCTCCCTTCCTTCCTCCCTTCCTTCCCTCCTTCCTTCCCTTCCTTTCCTTCCTCCCTTCCCCTTCCTTCTCTCCCTCCCTCCCTCTCTTCCTTCCTTTCTTTCTCCCTCTTCTTTCTCTTTCTTTCTTCTTTTCTTTTTTCCTTCCTTCCTTTCTTTTCTTTTCTCTTCTTTTTTTCTTTCTTTCTTTCAGAGTCTCACTCTGTCACCCAGGCTGGAGTGTAGTGACACAATCACAGCTCACTGCACCCTCCACCTCCTGCGCCTCAGCCTACTAAGTAGCTGGGACTACATGCACGTGCCACCACACCTGGCTAATTTTAAAAAAATTTTGTAGAGATAGAGTCTCTCTATGTTGCCCAGGCTGGTCTCCACCTCCTGGCTCAAGCGATCCTCCCGCCTTGGCCTCCCTAAGTGCTGGGATTGCAGAGTGAGACCCATCTCGCCTAGTCAAGGTCTTTACTCAAAAGTCACCTTCTCCCTGGATCTTCTCCGAAGACCCTGGCTTAAAAAGAAAAAAAAGACAAACCTCGCCCTCTTCCTGCCTGCTTCCTTATCCTGGCCTGGATTCCCCGCACAGTGACACTGCACACTCCTTCCTTGCCTGGGGCTGGCTTTTGCTCACTGCCTCATCCCTGGTGTTGGGCACACAGTGGCGCTTCAGGAAGAGCTGGAGGCTGCCTGCAGGAGCGGCACTGGAGGCAGCGCCAGGTGGGGCCAGGTGTGCGGGTTTGGGGGCAGGAGTGGTGGCTGAGATGCCCCTGCTGTGAACACTTTTCTTCCGGCTGCCCCATCTCCAACCTGTCCCCCACCCATTCCCCTGGCAGCAGCTCAGTCAGAAGACAGCGCCCCAGCGACCTACATCAGCACATTACATGGTGAGGTGTGGGACTGCGGAGATAAAAATCTCTGTCCTCCTGCCAAATGCCACAGAGCCACGCCACCTCGGACCTTCCTGCCTGACCTCCACTCCCCTTCAGCCAGGTCATCCCTCCTTCAGGCTCCTGCCAGGAGAAGTGGCTACCTCTGGGGGGACGGGGGGTGGGGTTTGGGGTCCCGAGAAGACTGCTGTGCCCAGGCAGGTGTCAGCGCCTGACTTCCCTCCCCGGGGGCACAGAGTGGTCGCACCCGAGCCCAGCAACACCCTGCCCAGCTGCCTGGCCCAGCCTCCTCGGCCTGGCCAGGTGATATATGGCCCACTTACCCTGCCAGGAAGCAACAGCAGATGGACGGGTAGTGCCAGGGTGGGCTCAGAGCCAGGAGTCTCGAGCAGGGGGTGGGGGAGAGGCCTGGCTCTGGAGACAGCCATTCCCGGAACACCACCTCCCTGACTGAGGGCAGGACAGCGAGTGCGGGATGTTTCGGGCATGGCTCCCACGCCCTGGCCCTCGGCATCGGGAGTGCAGTGAGCTAAAGGTGGGGGGCTTTTTGCCCTACATAGTATCTCTCCAGGCCTCAGTTTCCTCATCTGTAAAATGGCGATGAAGCCCCTTTGGAAGGAGGTGGGGGGGGACCAACCGAGAGAATGCACTTGAAGCAGAGCCCCGAACCCAGCACTGCAGGCCTGTCCCTAAATCCCCGCTTCCTCCTCCCGTAACTCCCCACCAGAGTCCTGGCCCCATCTTCTTTCCCCGGCCTTAGGGAGAATCCCACAGCCAGACGTGGACAGGACCTCAGAAAGCCAGTTCAGCCTCCCTTCAACTTTCCAGGAGGGAAAACTGAGGTCTGGAGAGAGGAAGGACCTATCCAAGGTCAGGCAGGAGGGCTGGAGAGGGGCCCCCTCGTGGTAGCTGCTGCAAGATGCCCCCTCCCCACCGTGGACACGTGGTGGCGTGTGGCGGCTGCTTCGGCTGCCCAGCAGGTGGGGAAGGACAGGCAGGACAGCGCTGGGCACAGGGAAGGGGGCTGGGGGTGCTGGTGCAGCTGCCGCGGCCGAGTCAGCATGCGCCAGACACTTCCGTGGGCTCTGTCTGCGTCCAAGGAGACCAGGACACTGGGAGGACGGACGGTGTGTCCTCGCTAGCTGGGCCCAGAGGAGGGATGGGGGAGCAGGAAGGGGGGTCATTCTGGGAACCAGGGCTGCCGTCTGCTCACCTGCCCTGCCCCCAGAGGAATGGGGGACCCCCACGTGGGCTCTCAGTGTCTTCGGGCATGTGACACCAACGTGCATAAACAGGTCTGGGTGGACGTGGGCCTGTCGGCAAAGATGTATGCATCTGTGGCTGGGTGTCTGGGTGCCAGGGTGGATGTGCACACACAGGGGTCTGACACCCTGAGGACCTGGGACCAGGGCAGATGCAGGCAGAGACATACATGTGGCGAGTGTGCGCACATCACAGGCAACTACACGTGCGGTGTATGTTGCACATGTTATAGGTGCTCACTCCACACCCATCAGGCCCTGCACAAGCTCAGCCTCAGTCAAAAAAAACAGGGCTGGCCAGGCGCAATGGCTCATGCCTGTAATCCCAGCATTTTGGGAGGCCGAGGCGGACAGATCACTTGAGGTCAGGAGTTCGAGACCAGCCTGACCAACATGGAGAAACCCCCTCTCTACTAAAAATACAAAATTAGCTGGGCGTGGTGGTAGGCACCTGTAATCCCAGCTATTCAGGAGGCTGAGGCAGCAGAATCGCTTGAACTCGGGAGGTGGAGGTTGCGGTGAGCAGAGATTGTGTCATTGCACTCCAGCCTGGGCAACAAGAGTAAAACTCCATCTAAAAAAAAAAAATAGGAACAAGGATGCAGCCCCCCATTGCTACATGGGGAAACTGAGGGCAGCAGCCTGCCCAAGGCACCCAGCACTCAGGTTCCTGCCTGGTCAATTCAGGAGAACAACCCTGCCCTGGCCTCCTCACAAGGTGGGTTTGGACAAGAAATAGGTCATGCTTTGGACTTGTTCTTCTGAGCAGGCGCAGGACCCGGGCTGTGGAATGGCAGGCATGGCAGGGCCTCTGCTCGGGTCCAATGGCCAGGAGTTTTGCAGAGGGGTGTCCTACCTGGAGAGTCTCTTCTCCAAACCTCAGTTTCCCCACCTGTAGAATGGAGCCCCTACCTCTCCCCGGGCTCCTGCTGGGAAGTGCTGAGCCATGCCATAAAACAGAAGTCTGGGGGACCCAAGGTCACCTCAGGGGCATGGTGATGGTCCTGGCCACACCAAGTCATACCCCGCACAGGCTCCCCTGCCCACCTGCCAGTCTGGGAGGGGGAGATGAGCCTGGGGGGAGGGAAAGGGGACTGAAGGGATTCCAGGCAGGGAGGCAGGCCTTCCGGTTCAGTTAGTGAAGGGATTTGTCATTTTAATGATGTGATATTTCTTGCCTGGCTCCTGTCGGAGATGGCGTGAAGGGGACAGCTGCCTCCCTGAATGAGGAGGTGCTGGTGCTGGTGGGGGTGGTCTCAGGCTGCCCAGTCTCTCCAGGCTGAGCGGGAGGGCAACTGGACGCGGAGGTCCAACGGGCCGAGAGCTCTCACGGAGCACGGCCTCCTGTCCAGCTCTGTCTCTCTGTACCATGTAACCTTTTGGGTGAATCCTTCCCCACCTCTGAGCCTCAGTTTCCTCATCTTTAAAATGGGGCAAATGCGACCACCCCTGGCTTCTGTACTGACTGCCGTTGGTTCCAGGCTTTCACATTCCTCCTCTGTGCTGGCTCTTCCAGTTCCCGCTGCACCAGGGCTCTCTGACCTGCTCCTGCATTTTTCTTTTCTTTTCTTCTCTTTCTTTTTCTTTTCTTTCTTTTTTTTTTTTTTTTGAGAGTTGCCCAGGCTGGAGCGCAATAGCACGATCTCAGCTCACTGCAACCCCCACCTCCTGGGTTCAATCGATTCTCCTGCCTCAGCCGCCTGAGTAGCTGGGATTACAGAAGCCCATCCCACCACCACACCTGGCTAATTTTGGTATTTTTAGTAGAAATGGGGTCTCACCATTATTGGTCAGGCTGGTCTCAAACTCCTTACCTTGTGATTCAACCACCTTGGCCTCCCAAAGTGCTGGGATTACAGGTGTGAGCCACTGCGCCTGGCCATTTCTGTATTTTTAATAGAGATGGAGGTTTCACCATATTGGCGAGACTGCTCTCAAACTCCTGACCTCAACTAATCTGCTTGTCTTGGCCTCCCAAAGTGCTGGGATTACAGGCATGAGCCACCATGCCCCGTCTTCTTTTCTTTTTTTGACACGGGGTCTCACTCTGTTACCCAGCCTGTAGTGCAGTGGGGTGATCATGGCTCACTGTATCCTCAAACTCCTGGGCTCAAGGGATCCTCTTGTCTCAGCTTCCCAAAGTGCTGGGGTTACAGGTGCACACCACCACGCCTCGCCTGCTCCTGAATTTCAGCAGACCCTCAGCATGCCTCCCTCCCTGGCAGCAGCAGGGTCTTTTCAAAGTGCCACCCTGGCCCAGCACCCTCTTCCCCCTGGGGTGAACCCAAACTGGCTTTGCTCCACATCTTAGCCTCCCCTGGCCCTTGCCCCTATCCCAACCCCGCCATCCTGAACTTGTCACTGCTGTGTAGACATGCCTTGCCCTTTCTCACGTCCAGGCCTTTCTAGAAGCTGCTCCCTTTGCCCAGTGAAGACTCCTCACCCTGGTCCCTTGAGTCAGCTTGGAGGCTTCCCCTGGTTTGCACAGTCACCCTCTGTTTGCCCTGTAACTGCCTTTGTCACATGGAGGGTGACGGCTGGTTTCCTAGTCTGTTTGCTCACTGCTGCATTCTAGCACATAGTAGGCCCTGAGTGTATGTGTTTGTTGAATGACTGAATGAGCAGCCTGTTGACCCTGGCGTGCAGCATCCAGAGTGCAGGAGGCGGCCGCAGCGACAGTGGCCCAGTGGGCGGCCCATCCATCAGCCTGGCACTGCGCCTGACCAGATGGAGCTGAGCCCCTGGGGAGGGGGGGGGGAGAGGGGGAAAAGATCCATCACCCAACGGTCAGTCGGCGGTTGTGTGTGTGAGTGTCGCACCTGCCCCCCCACGGGATCCTCATCCATCATGCTGTCCCTGGGATGCTGGCCAGGGGCCAGCCAGCTCCTCAGAGCGGAACCTTTAGAAAGCTGCTGCTCTCTGGTGCACAGGGGAAACTGAGGTCTGGAGAAGGGCTGCAGAGGTTAAAAGTGGGGGCTCAGGGGCCAGCTCAGAGTGGCAGCTCTTGTGCAACTCACTTGTGTGACCCGGGTGAGTCTCTGGGAGACCACGTCCTCATCTCTGAGGACTAGGGATGCAGCAGTGCCCCCAGGGCAGGAAGAGGAGGATGTGCAGAGGTGGGCATGTGCCTGGCATGCAGACATGACTCAGGTCGGGCTGGCTTGGCTTGGGGGTGTGACCCTGCCTGGCCCTGCCTCCTGGGCTGGCAGAGGAGGCAGTGGCTTTAAGCAGTGACTTCAGGCAGGACTGCCTAATTGTCTGGGCCGTTATGCAGAAGGGGACTTTAACGGATGCTCCTTCTGGCCAGAGAGGCGCGGGGGATCGGGTGGCTGAGTGATGACCGGACCCGTGGTGATTACAGCTCAGCTGGCTGGACCAGCTGGCCAGGTGGACATCAGGCACTGGACTCTCTCCCAGCCCCCACACCCATTTGCTGGGAAGTCACCGCCTCCCTCTTCCTCCTTCTCTGCATTTTAATTATAAAAACAAGCCTTTTCCAAGCCATCATTTCACCCGAATTGCACAGCAGCCTGGGGCGTGCGGTGAGCCTCTCAGGCACCGAGATGCTCAAGATGGGTCAACAGACACTCGTTCATTCACTGAGTAGATATGTGATGAGCACCTACTACGTGCCAGGTGCTGTGCTGGGCATGGTGTCGGGGACGAGGGCCACCTGCCCACCCCGGGCACTCTGGAGGTTACAGCTGGCTCGGGTCTGAGTCTTGCCTCTGCAGAGGCTGCCAGATAAACGCTGATGTCATGGAACAGCAGCCTTTCTGGTGGCCGGAGCTTCCTGGTGTTCTGGGTCTCACTCTGCGCCAGGCGCTGTGCAGGCAGTCTAAGTTCATTGTCTTACTCATCCAAGGCAGACATCAGTGACCTCCAGCTGGGGGGACCCCAAGCAAGGCACTTCACCCCTTTGCACTCCAGTTTGCTCAGTTCGAGTCAGCTCAGAGACTTCCTCTCATCAGAGGAAGTGGGTTTGGGGTCACTCCAGGGCAAGAGGGTGCTGGGCCAGGTTGGCACTTTCAAAAGACCCTGTTGCTGCCAGGGAGGGAGGCATGCTGAGGGTCTGCTGAAATTCAGGAGCAGGCGAGGCGTGGTGGTGTGCACCTGTAACCCCAGCACTTTGGGAGGCTGAGATAGGAGGATCCCTTGAGTCCAGGAGTTTGAGGCTGCACTTCCAACTTCCAGCTGAGCCAACTGGAATGCAAAGGGGTGAAAGGACTTGCTTGGGGCCCCCCCAGCTGGAGGAGACAGAGCAGGGTCAGCGCCCCAGAGTTGGGCTCTTTCCTCCTCAGCAGGGAGCACCGAGCCCAGTTCCACATCCCAGGTTCCTCCCCTGCCATGAGGAGGGGGAAGGCCAAGACCAGGACCACCCCTTCCCTAGACAGCCCAGGCCAAGCCCCCTCGGGCTTCCCACTGCTAAGCCCCCTCAGAGGGCCGTGGGCTGCCCCCAGGCAACGTGAGGGGGAGGGTCTTCTGTCCCACCCACTCTGAGTGGGGTCGGGCCGGGGGGGTTCTTTTCTGAGGTTGAGTTGCTGAATGAGCCAGGCACATGAGGAGGATAGGGTTCAAGTCTCAGCTCTGAGAAGTCAGTGGGCCTTCCTGAGCCTCAGTTTCTTCCTCTGTCTCACATGGGGATAATGGTCACTGCATTGGGCTCTCATGGGGGTCCCTGGTGATGCTACCAGGTAAGGCCCTAAGTGAGAGCCACTGCCATTCACCAGGCTCTGGTGTTGTGAAAGGTCTTGGCCCCCTCTGGGGACCGCTGTGAGGATTAGGGAGAGACCCAGTATGCCAGGGCCCACTCAGGTCACTGCTGATATTCTTTTCATCTTCCCTAGGGCCTGGCCAGAGCAGGCATTCAGGAGACATTTGGCCCCAACCCCACGCACACAGGCTCAGTGCTGGGATTGGCACAGGGCCCATCAGCCAAGCAGGTGAGTCCGGGAGGAGCTGGGAGCTGGCGAGGGGCTTCGCTCAGCCTGCACTGCACTACCCAGTGGAGCTGAGCCAGCTCTAATGAAGTGGGCTAGCCCCAGGCCACATTGATTTCACGTCTCTGTAGCCACTTCCTAGCTGGTAAATGTCACTGGAGAGTGCAGCCATGGCACCTGGCATGTGTCCAGTAGTGAGTGGGGGCTGGCAGGCTGCCGGAGGGGTGGGGGATGCCCATGAAGTGCTGATACCAGCCCAGGGTCCCCAGAGCCTCTGGACTCTCCTGCCAATCCCTGAGGAGGGGCTGTGCCCAGTCGGCCGAAGCTGTCACCCACCTGGGAACTTCTGCAACCACCAGCCCCTCTCCCGCTGTCAACATACAACAGACTGACAGCCACTGCTGGCAGGGTTGCCCCTTTCTTCATTGTGGGGGCAGTCTTAGCATGGTCCAGAGATGGGTGCAGCTGCCCAGGGCCCAGGAGTCAAGGCGCAGCTGTGTGAGGACCCCTCCTGGCCGTGGTCCTCCCAATCCTGAGCTGTCTCCTTTGGTAACTGGCTCAGGACAAGCTAAGAGTAAATAGCCATAACCACGCAGTGGCAGGGCTTGTTTAAACTCTCACTGCAGCCAGCACTGGCTCAGGACCGGCCCCTGTGATCTCATTCAACCCCACAGCGACCCTGTGGTGGATTCTGAATACGCTTCATTGCTCGGGAGGGGAACGTGAGGCGGAGAGCAGCGCTGGGGGGGCCCAGACACCCCCATCCCCCAATTCACCCAGGGTCCTCATGGGACCCCTTCTCTGCCACAGCTCCCCGCCCCCATCTTCCCCTCACCTTTCTCCCCTTCCCCATCTCAGGAGGTGGGAGGTGAGGGGAGGGGGTGGTCCAGCGGCTGTTGCTTTTCCTCTGTTCCTCCTGGGGAGCTGGGGAGGGAGAGGGGGCTCTTATCCTCGCACGTCTGGCCTCAGGGGAGGAGCTGGGCCTCCTGAAAGACTTGAGGCAGGGGCAGTCAGTCTCTAGGGGGAGGGGTCCCGGGGAAACATTCACTCTTCACTGTCCCCTCCCCTGCCTTAAATCTTGTCTCCTCCTAGAACCTTGATCTCCAGGTCTGAGACCTGAAAACCAAGGTTTGCCCAACCCACTCCTATCCTAGACTCAGCATTTCCCAGGCACTCTAGAGCATCCGAAATTGCATCTGTGGACAGGACGGAGGGTGGCTAATACCAGTCCTGTCACCAGAGGATCAGGAGCAGCAGGCTTGGGGCAGACACACGGCAGCCACTGAGTCAGGCCCCTGTAATGCTGTGACTTCCAGGGAGAGACCTCGTGGCGCCTGAGCCCAGTGGAGGCCATCCTTGAGTATCCACAGCTCCCGGCTCCCCTGGTGTCCCCCCTCCCCCGTCCCTTCCCTGCCTGAGGAGCTCCTGAGGGTGGGGTGTGTCTCTGAGCCCTGCCCTTCGGGGTTCTCCACGCTATGCCCAGCATGCACTGGTCACAGCAGGGAGGGGACTCTGGACTGGGCTGGGATCTGCCCCAGCTGGGAGCTGCCCTCCCATCCTGGTGTTGCCAGGGGCCTTTCCTACGTGGTGTGGGGAGCCCTGGCTTCCCCAGCCGCTCTCCCACTTCCATGGGAAAAGAGGAGGGAGGAGAGAAAAGCCGTATTAATAGAAGAATAGGATACTGCACTAACCCCACAGCATGCGCGGCTCAGAATAGCAATGCGCTTTCTGAAGGCAAACAGAACTCCCCCAGGTGTTAATGCAAATTCACTCCAGTTAAGATGAAAGAGGGTTGTTTCCCCCTTTGCTGGTTAATATGAAGAACTTAATAGATTCAGCCTCAGGAACTTAGGAACTCGGGCTGGGAGCGGAAGGCTGGGGGGTGAGTGGGGGGAAGGATGTAGGCGTGGGCAAAGAAGGGAGGTCCCAAGGGTTTCGGGGCAGAACAACTGTCACAGCAGGCCTGGCCAACGCTGCAGCTCCTGCCACCACCCTCTGCCACCCGGGCTGACAGGCGCTGGGTCTGGCTGCTCAGGAAGAGGCAGCAGGAAAGCCCAGAGTGGCCGTACCAACCCCTGCCCTGGCACCTGCTGCCTTTCACTTGAGCTCGGGGGCTGGCAGCTCAGTGGCCCCTCCTGAATTTGTGCTAGAGGAGCGTGGGGCTAAGAGAAAGGAGGGGTGCTATTGGAGCTCTAACACAGGCCCCAGGCTGGGGTCCCTGCAGGGCACGTGGTTCCACTCCAGCTCCCAGCCACGGCTGCACCCGCAGCCACTCCTGCGGGATCCTGGGCCAGTCACTCCCGTTTTGGCTCCCTGGAAGGTGAAGCTGGTTTGATAGGGCTTTGGGGGACCTCAGGGGACTAGCCCATGGAGTTGGAAGCTAAGGGAGTCTCGAGTTCCACTGGTCCAAACCTGACCTTCTATAGCCAAGGCCTGGAAGCCTAGAGAGTGGAAGGAACTTACCCAAGGCCACCGACAGGTGGAGAGACGCAGGGGATCAGAACCCACAGCCAGCTGGCCTGAAGTGCAGGCTGGACCCCTGAACTGCCCTCTGCTGGGACAGACAGTGCCCTGTCCTCCCTGAATGGAACTCCTCTCCAGCCCGGGGCTCCAGGCTGAGCTGCTCACCCCAGACCACTTGACTTTCTCAGATATATTGCCTGGGAATTATCCTCTGCTGAAAAATCCCCAGGGTCCGAGCAGGGCCGCTGCTGGGGAGGGTGGAGACACCTGTGCAGCTCGCTGAGGCAGGGGTGTGTCAGGGGTCCTGGGGAGGTGCTGCCCAGCTCGGCTGGGGATAAAGGGAGACTTCAGGGAGATCCCGGGGAGGGCGGGCCTGAGGCCAGGCTGTCCCGGTCATGGGTCCATTCCACTCATCCAAATTTAACTCCTGGTTAAATTTACAGCAGGTGCCTGCCTGGGACACCTTAGCAGCCTTCTTTGCTTTGTTTATCGATTTAATTCCTTCAGATCAAAGGCTGCCCCTTCCTCCCTGAACAGGCAGACGGGGGAATGACATTATTTATATTGGAAATGGGCAAGGCTCCACGGGGACTTCTTCCTTATGCCTGATAAGAGAAAATTAGGTCACTAGCATGCCTCCCTGGCGTCCGCAGTTGGGTTTCTACAGCCCAGGTACTCACAGGCTCAGGGAAGAGCCCGTGAGCAGAGTGTGGCCCACCTGGTTCTTTCCCACCCTCAGCCTCAAGTCAATTATTGACCTGAGCAGCGGGTATTAATGGGACAAAATAGAACATCCTTCCCAGACAGCTCCAGCCCAGAGTTATCTATCATTTCCTGGGCTTTGCAGCTGGCACTGGGCAAACACGGGCAGGGACAAACAGGCCAGCTGCAGGCTCATTAAGCTCGGGGTGCAGGTGGAGGGGACGGAGGCCACGGGGGAGCCGTGGGTGGGGACGATCCCTCTGAACTGTGACATCCCCTGGGTCACTATGGCTCTTTTCTCTCCTTCCTCCTACCCTCTGCCCCCCAAAGAAGTATTCAGACAAAGAGCCACCATGTATTGAGGGGTGACGCACACCTAGACAAGGTGCTTAGAGCTTTCTTAGAGCTAATCCCCACAAAACTCTACAAAATTCCCATTTTACAGATGAAGAAACTGCAGTGGCCAATTAGCTGGGCAATTTACTTAGGCTCACGTGGCTGGTCAGTGGCTGAGCAGGAACCCAGGTTTGTCTGTGTTCAGAGGCAGGGAGGGCTCTGAGCTTCTCAGCTGTGCCCTTTCCAGCTCCCCCCTGCAACCAGTGGTAGAGATTTCACATTTCTTCAGGCCAGCTGCGTCTATTACTTGTAAGTAACGGTAATACTGCAACAGGTCCACACTCCTTTTCTTAAAAACCTGAGTACATTTTGTTCCTGTTCTTCACGTTATCCTGGCAACATCCCCCCGGGGTACCCAGAGGCATCACTGTCAACTGTCCTCCCAGGGGGTGGAAGCTCTGGCCCTTGGGGGGAAGGGGAGAGCAGGTGCCCTCCACCTCTGCCCGGTGAGCCCAGCTTAGGGGAGGGGCGAGGTGCCTCTGGCTGCTCCGACTGCGGAGCCCTTCACGAGATGTCTTCATTTCAGTTCAGAGGCAACATGCCAGGTGCTATTCTGGAGCCAACACCTCGGTAAGAAACGGGCATCAGTGGAAACCAGGAGAGGACATGGCGGGGGTTCCTTTCCGAGTCAGCTGGAGTCCTTGCTGGGCAGATGAACGGCCCTGTAATTTTCCCCAGGTGCTCCTGCTTTGGCGCAGAGGTCCACAGCTGTCCCTCTGGAAGCGAGCTGCGGCCTTCCTACTGGAGCTGGGGCTGCGGCTGCAGGATCCTGCCGTAATGCAGTAATGACAGGCTGCCAGGGAGACCCGCACAGCCTGGCAGGGGAGGGGGGAGAGGAGCCCTTGGCCCCTCTATTGGAGATGAGGCTGCCTGGGCTGTCTGAAAGGGAGACGGAGAACATTCGGGTGCCTGACTTTCTCTTCCCCAGACGGCTAAGAAATTGGATTAGATACAGTCACAGCAGTCTTCTCGCCAATACCTTCCCCCCGGAGTTTTGCTGCCAACTCTTCATTATATGTGGGTGGCTCCTTATCCTCTCTGCCACATGAAGGCTTCTGGGGTAGGCAGCCCTGGGGGAACAGCTGCCAGCACTCCCCACTCAGGCAAGGACCAACAGCAAAGAATGAAGTGCCGGCAGGGAGGACAGAATGAGCCATTTGGGGCTCCGATGGGACAGGCGGCAAATGCCACAGTGAAGCACTGAGGTCTGGCCTCCAGCTTTGCATTTACAGCAGGGTCACCACAGACTAGAAAAAACAGCAAGGAATTCAATGGATCTCCTCAATACCAAAATATCATTAGAACCAGTCACTGCAATTCTGTTATTAGTAATTCTAACTCTACTTAATGGGGAGCTCAGATCTCAGTGAGGTCACATTTACTATTTTGGTGGGGGGCATCAGGGTGTCTTTTATAGAAAGGTTATAAAAATATTGCCTGGACGGCTTAAAATTACCAGTATTTTCGAAGTGCTTTCTTTGGCTCAAACTACATAGGAAATCAAACTGCTCCCAATCACTAAAAATAAAATCTACATTTGAGAAATGAGTTTATATTACTCATCTAATAAAAAGTCTAATTAGTTACCTTTTTTTTTTAATACGGCCTCACTGTCACAAGTTTTTCTTTTTTTTATTTTTTTGAGACAGTCTCACTCCGTCACCCAGGCTGGAGTGCAGTGGCATGATCTCGGCTCACCACAGCCTCACACTCCCAGGTTCAAGTGATCCTCCCACCTCAGCCTCCCAAAAAGCTGGGCCTACAGATGCAGCCACCACACGTGGCTAAGTTTTAATTTTTTTGTAGAGATGGGGTCGTTCTATGTGGCCCAGGTTAACCAATTCTATATATTCAAAGCTAACAACAAATTGTTAAAAACTTTTCATATTCTCTAGTCTATCCCCTTTAAACATCTTTCTTCAAAAAACCAAAACAGTGAACTCCAACATTGTGGAAAGATCTTGTGTATTTTGATAAGCTGTTTTCCTCACTGGCTTGTGCAATGGAAACCTGAAGTACGTCCTGACAAGTATGTGGAACAGGTCCCTCAGAAGTCCTGGCAGCCACATCGTGCCATCTGAATCTCCGACTGGGGCCGCAGTGCTTGGGGGACAGAGTTATCCTATAGAAGTTTTGGTCTTCATAAAGGACTTTTGTTGATTAAGAAAATAGAAACAAAACCAAAACCAGAAACTCTGCAGTCGTGATTTCCAACGTGAAGTGCAAATGTTGTGCAGCCTGACAGCAACTGTGTCCCATGTTCTCTGCAGACAGCGCCTGGGCCCCAGGGGCTCTGCCTGCACCCCCAGAGCCTGGAATGCTGAAAGTAAAAATGTCTGAAGGATTGCCCAGTCCAGCTCCTCAGTTTTCTGGTCTGAAATCATGGATGGGCAGGTACCACAGAGAGGAAATGGAGGTGCTGGGATGCCATGCAGGGCCCTCGCCAAGTTCCCCCAGAAGAGGGAGGGAGTTCCCTGGAGAAGGTATCATTAGGGGCACTGTGGAAGGAGGTGATTTTTGTTTTTTTTTTGAGACGGAGTTTCGCTCTTGTTGCCCAGACTAGAGTGCAATGGCACGATCTCGGCTCACTGCAACCTCTGCCTCCTGGGTTCAAGTGATTCTCCTGCCTCAGCCTCCTGAGTAGCTGAGACTACAGGCATGAGCCACCACACCTAGCTAAAGTTGTGTATTTTCAGTAGAGACGGGGTTTCACCATATTGGCCAGGCTGGTCTCAAACCCCTGACCTTGTGATCCGCCCACCTCGGCCTCCCAAAGTGCTGGGATTACAGGCGGGAGCCACCATGCCTGGCCAAAAGGTGGTGATTCATTTGCCACCAAAGACAAGGGGTCATAGTTGAGGGCTCAGGCAGTCAGGTACAGCAGAGGGCTCATTTCTCCACAGAACCATGAGACGGCCTCCCCACCCAGCCGCTTGCTTGACCCCTCAATGGCCCGAGCAACAGGCAAACTGAGGAAGCCCAAGGCAAATATTTTCCAGCTTAGAATTTTTATTAAAACAATCATTTAAATTACAATCGTTCCCCAGAATAGAAAATAGCCTTCCATCGTCTGGCCCTGATAGGAGGCAGGACTCGGGCCCTACAGGAAGAAGTGACGTTTGACATCTTTGAAAATGGATGGCGCTTCCCTGAAAGCCCTGGAGGGCGGGTTTTGCCCCAGGGCCACTGGGCCAGGCTGGCTCCCTGCCAAGGCTGCTCCCTCCAGGGGGTGGTGAGGCCTCGCCCTGTCAGTGAGGAACACTTAGTCACTGATTCTGGTTGTCAGCCTCTGGGCTTTTGAAAAAGAGAGGGAGAGAGAGAAACCTGTCCCCAAAATTACAAGACGCAGCCACTCATTAAGTGTTATGTGATGCTACAGGGTCTGTCCAGCAGGGCCTGGCAGGTACATGAATAACGGGGTGGACAACACAGGTCGGGGACTGCTGTGGCGGACATGGGGCCCCAATCAGGATGAATGAAGTGGTCTGTGCTGCACATCTGTGCACGGCTACCGGCCAACAGGGGAGCCTTGCAGTGTCATGAGCTGGGCAGTGACCTCACGAAGGGTCTGCCAGGGGGCTTCTGCCTGAGAGCCGGCAGAAGGGCTCGTGATGAAATCACCATGGCCAGGACGCCACTCTATGGGCTTCTGAGACTTCCTTACTTGACAAGCTCCCAGGCCCTAAAATGTTCACTTAATAAGGACGCAGTCAACCCAGCCACAGGCACCAGTCTCTGAAAATCAGGCATCTCTTTCCTTCTTTCTACTGCTACTGGGGCTTGAGATCCACCTGGAGCCCATCCTCCTCTCCACCTTCTCAGTCTGTGGGGAGGCACCTCGGATTCCTGCCTCAAGGAGGGGGAAGTGCTTCTGGCTGAGCGAGGTCCTGCAGTCCTGAGCCTGCTCCCTGGAGCCCCAGGTGCGTCTGCCACAGCTCAAACACCAGCCAGCTCCCTCGAGGCTGCGTGGCACTTCCCAGACTTCAGAAGTACACACAGCAGTTAAAGAAGGAAACAAGGCCCCACAACGTTTTTATAAATCACCATTATGCTCTGGCCCGCAGTCATTGTTAAAGAATAAATTTACAGGTCGGGGAGGAAAGTAATTCCTGGTGGAAATCCAGGGATGGGCTTTAAGACAGAGGAGAGGCTGGGCATGGTGGCTCACACCTGTAATCCCATCACTTTGGGAGGCCAAGTGGGCGGACCACCTGAGGTCAGGAGTTTGAGACCAGTCTGGCCAACATGGCGAAACCCTGTCTCTACTAAAAATACAAAAAATAGCTGGGCGTGGTGGCGCACACCTGCAGTCTCAGCTACTTGGGAGGCTGAGGCAGGAGACTTTGTACCCGGGAGGCAGAGGTTGCAGTGAGCTGAGATTGCGTCACTGCACTCCAGCCTGGGCGTTAGAGCAAGACTCCATCTTAAGAAAAAAAAAAAGAAGACTCAGGAGACAGAGCCACAGCTCAAGAGTCAGACCTCACTTTACAAACGCCTGAAGCTTCTGCTTCTGGCTGGGACAGACTAGGAAGACACAGGGCCACAGCATCCACACTTAGGCTCCAGGTCTGGAGTCCCACCCTGCAGAGCCTCAGCAGCTGGGTGGCACCCAGGGCTGGTTTCCTGGTTTCTTGGCCCTAGCAGGTGCCAAGCAGCCTGACCCCATTAGGTCAGCCTGATAGTGGGAAGACGGCAGGATCTCTGTGAGCTTCTGTTTCTCAAAGCCAGATGGAATTGCCAGAGACCGACTCTGCTCTCCCAAAATCTCTAGGCCCCCATAGCGCCTCCAGTTACTGAGTCTTTTATCTGATTTAGACGAATCACCTGCTTTGCATAATAGCCCAACTGGAAGGATCTCAAGGGCCCTGGCTGGTCACAGCAGCATCAGCCATGGAGAAAGAAAGGGCAAGAAGGGGCTGGGTGCGGTGGTGGTGGTGCATGCCTGTAATCCCAGGTGTGAGTTCGAGACCAGCCTGGCTAACATGGCAAAACCCTGTCTCTATTAAAAATACAAAAAATTAGAGCTGGGCGAGGTGGCTCACCCCTGTAATCCCAGCACTTTGGGAGGCTGAGGCAGGTGGATCACGACATCAGGAGATCGAGATCATTCTGGCTAAGATGGTGAAACCCCATCTCTACTAAAAATACAAAAAATTAGCTAGGCGTGGTGGCGGGTGCCTGTAATCCCAGCTACTAGGGAGGCTGAGGCACGAGAATCCCTTGAACCCGGGGGGCGGAGGTTGCAGTGAGCTAGCTGAGATCAGGCCACTACACTCCAGCCTGGGCGACAGAGCAAGACTCCGTCTCAAAAAAAAAAAAAAAAAAAAAAAAATTAGCCCACTCCTGTAGTTCCAGCTACTCCGGAGGCTGACGCAGGAGAATCACGCGAACCCAGGCGGCGGAGGTTGCAGAAAGCCGAGATTGTGCCAGTACTCCAGCCTGGGCAACAGAGAGAGACTCCATCTCAAACAAAAACAAAAACAAAAACAAAAAAAACAAGGAGTGCATTGAGTGAGCCTGGGGGTGGTTCTGTGACCTGCTGCTGCCTGGTATGGAGGTGGGTCCTGTGTCAGCCTGGGTGAGCGCCACCTGTGGGTGGATACCTGCAACAAGCCTGTGCTGGGAGGTGCACAAAGGGCCCTGGCTGGCCCCTGGGGAACAGAAAATTCAGGGCCCGAAAGGGGACAAGGGCAACAGCAAAGTGAGGGCTGGGTATAACAGTGGGTTGGGAAGTGGTCTGTGTCCACTGGCACATGGCCAGGAAGGAAGGTGAAGTAGATGGGCCGTGCAGAGCGGGCGGGTGGAGCTCGGAGTCTGGACCAGTGAGAAGCCGCACCTGTAGGGCCACAGGGCTTCCAGATCCCCGGTTATAGCCGGGTTACGGGTGCTAACTACAGCATGATCAGGCAGTGCCCCAGCCCCTCACAGGTAGGACTGCCTATGGCTGCCGGGCAATGGGGAAGACATGAGTGGCTCCCCACCTGCCTCTCGGACCCTGGTCTAGGGTGGCCGGAGGGGGGACACTGAATGCCCCGTACCGTCAGTTCCCGCATGGCACTGCTTGCCTCCCAGCGCCTCGACTAGCAGTCAGCCTGCATCACAGCTTCTGCCTAAAGTCTCTCCCAGCCACAGCTGCCTTGCCTATTCCCCCCACCAGCTGCCAGCCAGAGCGCCGCCTCGGGGTGCCTGGCGGGGACCCAACACTTGCTCGTCACGAGCTCTGGGTGGGCTCCCTAACGATGAGAAGCCGGCAGTCGTGCTGGGCCTGGGCTCCGCCAGGCTGGGCTACTTCGTTGCATGCCAGGTCCTCACCTGTGGGGGAATGAATGTTCTGGAACCCTGGGTGGAGTGGGGGTGATGGCACTGGCTTCTCAGGCCTTCAGTATCCCACTCCCTACAACAGCTTCCCAGGATGGATGGTGGAGATCAGCTCTGGAGTGCAAGACACACACACCCCAGGGAGCCTCGGACAATGGGAGTCAGGAATCCCACATTAGACAAAGGAAGACAAATACTTCTTAAAACAAAGACTCAAGTCAGAGAACTAGAACACCATGAGAGAAATCTCTACAGGGTTGTAGTTCAAGGCAATTGCACATAAGAGGGGCTGGGCTCTTCACTCAGCTGGGGAAGGTTCTGGAGCTCCCACGGAAACCCCCAGCCAGCTCCCTACGGATGGCTCCCTCGGTGTCTGGTCCATCGGGCAGTGCCAGGAGCAGAAGTGGCAGGTCCTAGGGTGGCTGGATCACCTGCTAGAGCTCTTCAAAGAAGGCCACTCGGGACTTGGCGCTCTGCAAGGTGAGCTGTAAGAAAGCAGAGAAGAGGTTGAGAGGGCACGAGACCTCAGCTCTGTCACACAGGGTCCTGTCCTGCCACCTGGACTCACCTCAAAGGTGGTTAGGAGTGAAAGGGAAGGCTGTTCAAACAGATGCTCAAGAAGTTGGCGGTCGGTCCCAAAAAAGTAGCCAGATTTGCCCATGAATTCAAATTAGGAGGTGACAAATGAGGAAGTGCAAGGGGAGGGCTGGTGGGCAGAGGCACGCCAGCAGGAAAAAGCCATCAGCACTGCCCCTTGACAGAGGACCGGAGATCCCTGGCTATTTGAATAGATTCTCACATTCCTGTCTACCAAGGTCCCTGAGCCACCTCTGTGATATGCTGTCTGTGGTGGCACCAGCAAGGGCTGCTCATCCCCCTCTGGGCTTGGCAGGGCAAGCATCTTAGTCCTCATGCCCTGGCAACGTGGCTGGAGCAAGGTGACGTGGCCTCGTGCAAGGCAGGCCTGTGGCAGATGAGGAAGAGTTCACCTCTTCTACTCCTGGTTCCCCAGGTGGTCCCGAAGCAAACTTGCCCATGGCCCAGCAGCTGAGAAGGGGTTTCTCTCCACGAGCTGGGAGGCAACGGCTTTCTCAGTGGTGCTGGTGCAGGCAGGGAGGGCTGGTGCACATGGGCAGTGCTCTGCCCAGCAATGTAAAGAAGGACAGAGTCGGGGAGATGTGGAAGGGGATGGGGCAGATCAGGGACTGAGCTCTTGGCTTGAAGTTTGCGACCTCCTAAGCCCCTGACTCTGGGCCACTTCCCAGCATCTCCCTGGACAGAAGCATCTGGAGCCAGCACTCTCCCTATTCCCTGCTGTCTCCTGACTCCTGAAGTCAATGCCTTGGATGTGACCATGTTCCATTTCCAGCTCCGGGACTTCCCGCAGGAGCTCGGGGGTGGAGGGCAGGGAGTCCGCACTGTTCGTCTTCATATCCCCCAAAATACCTGGCTTAGTGCTATGTGCCGATCAGGAGCTCAAACAGTATTTGTTAAGTGACAGGTACTTTGGCTACGATGATAACTAAACAGTGAGGTGTGCGGGGAAAGGCAAGAGCTCCCCATGGGGCTGAGAAGGTCCGGGAGCTCACTCTTCAGCTCACCGCCGACAGCCTTGACCTCTCTGAGCCTCTTTCCTCTGGAGGTTGCCATGGGGCAGGCAAGATGGTCTGGCCCATTCTCTTGACCCCTCGAGTCTGCATGTGAAAAGTCCTCAATCCTATCGGTGGCTCCATAAAGGGGAGGGATACTCCAGACCGACCACTTCACCATCAGAAGACAGGCAGCATTAGTGTGCTCAGAATGAGACAGCTTGAGAGCGACTCTGTAAATCCTGCCAAATCTTTTGGCCTTGAAGTTCCCAACTAACAAGCGGAATGTTGGGAGGCAGCTGAGCTGCTTTCTTCAGCGGAATTCATTTCAGAGCCCTCTGGAAAGCCCGGTTCTGATGGGAACGGAGAGCACTTTTTTGCCTAAGTGGAACTCCCTGTAGAAGGGAGCTGCGTCAGGACTGGCTTCTCCCTAAATGTAATTGGAGAAGGGCCAGGAGTTATGTGCCCTGTGATGACGGGAACCGGGATGGTCACTAAGGAAGGAAGGAGGAAGAGATTTAGCTGCCAGAGAACTACCGCGGCAAAAATGGGAGAGGGTTTAAATGCAAGGATGTAAGCCCAGTGTCTCCACTCAGGTTTCTGAGATTAACAGCCACTTTCAGTCAGACATAGGCACAGTCAGCTGCCTGGTACAAGGCCCAGCTGGACCACTGACCAGCTGTGTGGCCCCAGGCAGGTCACTTGCTCCCCCTCTGGCCTCAGTTCCTCACTGTGAAGCGGGAGTGATGGTAGCCCTTTCCTTGTGGGGTGGTGTGTGATGCGCTCAGCACTGCGCCTGGCGCATGGTGGAACTCGGCAGCTGTTATTGCTAATAGCAGCGTCACGTTTTCTCCCTCCCCCAGCCCTGGCTCCTCTCCTTCCAGGGGGGAACAGGGTGCTCGTTAGGAAGGGGTGCAGGCAACAGCAGGGTCGCATACGGTGCTGGCCACCACGCCTACCAGGCGGGCCAAGTGATGCCCCCATGAGGCCTCTGGCCACTTACCCAGGCAGGGAGCCCAGGCCGCGGGGGCCTTGAGAGGCTCCTGGCCATTTGTGCAATGTTGGCTCCAAGAATTCCTGGATCCTCCACCGGAGGAGCATGGTGGCTGTCCCCTCGAGGTGCCAGGGGAGGGTTCTGGCAGCGCCAGCAGCACCAGATTCCAGTGACTCGAGCATGCGCTGATTAGGATGCAGAGTGCTCTCGGGTGGGTGGGCTGCTCCTGAGCCCCACCCCAGCTGCACTGCAGCACCTCAGCCCCACCTCTTATCTTGCAAGAGCAGGAACTTCGCCTCAGCCACAAGGAAAGGTAGAGAGGGGAAATCAGTCTGCCCACACAGAAGTAGGAAGGCACCACAGCCAGTGGGCAGGAGGAGAGAGAGCCATAGTCTTCCGGAAGGCATTGAGGTGGTCAGAGGGAAGGCAGATTCACCAGACCGAGGCGGCTGAGACCTGGCTGTGCTGGTCAGCAAGGGCTGCTGCCCAAGGGCCCTGGTAGCCTTCTGCCACCACTGCTTGGCCCACAGACAGATCTGGCTGCTGCCACCCCACCTTTTACCCTCCCTGTGCAATTCCTGTGGGTTCCAATCCCCACAGGAACCCTGGAGTCAGAAGTGACTGCACAATGCTCCTCCCCTGCTGCTGGAGTGGCCCTCCCAGCCATGCCCATGGCTCTGCTTCCACCTCTGCGTATCCTTTATCTCAGACCCCAGCAGGTGCGGAAGGCAGGCAGTGAGACAAGGAGAGTCCTTGGGCTTCTTTCCTGCAGGTAGAAGCTCAGGGGAGCCATTCGCCCTTGGGCAGTTTTTCTACAGAGAGCTTGGGAAGCCTCCCCGTGGGGCACACCAACAGCTCTGCTACCTGCACGCCATGCCTGGGCACTGCCTCACCCCTCCAGTGGGCAGGCTCCTCACCTGTGGATCTTTCACCATCTGCTGCTTCTAGAAAGCTCACTGGCTGCCACATTTGCAGTACAGCCACAGGCAGGAAGTATTCCCAAAGGAAAAAGCAAAAGCTCAGAAGAAATGGCAAAAAGCTAGCCCTTCATAAAATCAACTCTGCCTCCGGGTCTTCTTTTTAAACACATGAAAACCGGCTAACAAGTTTCCTGGTTCCCCTGCCATGCTCTCATACCCTAAGGTGTGCAGGCCCGCCAGTGTTAGGTACATCCTCCAGCTCAGCGACCAGCCCGGCTCCCTCCACACCGTCCAGCATCACCTGTGTGCTAGAGCCAGAAGGTGCTGTAGACAGAGTCCCATGAAGGCCCTCACCTTGTCCTACGTTGCACTGTGAGTTGAGAGCACTAAAGCCACTCTGGTGAGTCCCATCCCCCTTCAAATTCAAAACAAAAATGCCCATGCTCCCTTTGGCAATCCAGGAACAGTTCTCCCCCTCCCCAGCCTTGCCTGCCTGGAGAGTGGAGTCCCCCAGAGGGTGGGGAATTCCTCTCATGCACAATGTGTATCTTGAAGGTTATCCAGGAAGAGGAGGTCTCCAAATTTCAGCAAGTGATGAAGGAGCACCTCAGGGTGTACAAGCAGGGTCTCGAGGACAATGTCTGCACCAGTCTGGGACCTGCCAAGTCTGGTCAACTGCCTTTGAATCCTTCTGAAGATGAGTGAGCCGAGCTCTGGTGAGCGTGACCAGGGACATCTGCCACGCGCTCTCCTTCAAAACTCTCACTGAATCTAGACGAGGTCCAACCATGGGAGTCCTGCAGCCAGGCCCAGCTCCTTGGGAAGGCTATAAACCCAAGGGCCCTGCTCAGAGTCTCCAACCCAAAGCGCTCCTGCCAGTTCCCTGAAGATGCCTACAAGAACACGAAGCCTCCGCACCAGGCACGGGCTGACCCGCTGCTCTCCTCCAGCTGTCTCTTCACATCTGATTAGAATCAGCCGCGTGAATAACAGGCGGAATTAAGTTCTCTCTCAACTGAACCGGCTGCTCAAGTCTGTCACTAATCCAATTCCATTCTGAGAAGATGAACTTCCTTTTCTTCCTCTGGGGCAGATCTGTGAGGCTTTGTTGCCATCTTACTGTTCATCTTCACATCTGATCCACTTGTTGGGGCCTGGCTCTTCCTTCTTGCCCAACATCGAGACTCAGCCCTGGCAGAGTTCCTTTCTCCCTGCCCACCTCTCCATATAACTGCCAGCTGTTTGTGACAGCCAGCAGGCTGCGACAGGGCAGGGGAGAACTTAGGAGAGAGTTCCACTCTGGCAGAGCTGCGCCTCCTTACACTCCCCGAATTGTGTGTGGTGTGACAAAAACAGACACATCTACCTGATCTAAACAAGTTCAGATTCAGGAGACACATCTGTCTACTTAAAAAGACAGAGGCAGCTGGTTAAAAGAAACTGGTACCCAGCCGGCACTCTCCAACCCAGGCATGCCATCTGCAGCCTCAACTGTTCCTGCTCGCTGCTACCTGAGGATTTTGGGTGGGCCATTAAGGTACTCCTGAGAAATGGTCCCAGGGTCTGGAGAAAGCAAGCCTGGAAGGCACCTGTGACAAACATTTCCCTGCTGCCCTGCCAGCAGAGGAAGGCTTCCAGCTACAAAGCCTCTACCAGCATCGTTCCTGAGAGTGCCCCCTGCTGGAAAACCACAGCATGAGGCACACTGCCAACTCTCCTTCCAGCTCTCCTCTAAAAGCCCTTTTGGGGGATAGTTTCCCAAAGTGATGGGAGGGTAACTAAATGTATTCCGGCACAAAGCCTGCAGCAGCAAGGCTGCTTGATTAAGAATGAATTACACTTTCATCAGCACAGAGGGAAAATTGATTCACAAGGCTGCATTGTGATCATCTTGTTCCTAAAGCAAGGGGAGGTGGGGGGAGACACAGAGCCACTTTGGCTATCAGTGGTGAGAGAAAGGAAGCTGTACAATTAAGCTGGGGAACAAAACTAATCAGAGCGCCAGGATTCCTTCAGCTCGTCTCTGGGGGCCTAGCCTCAATCCACTCATCCCAAGGGAGGAGAAAAGAAGGCGGCAGAGGACCATCTCATTCATTTTAAACAATAAGACTCACAGCGCTGAACCCATTTTAGATACTAACCTAATAACTCCAGGCACTGGGTCTCTGCTTGTCCCATAAAAATGCAGTGGAATTGAAATGCGAGCCCTAAAATCATGTTATACTTCCTCTCTGCTACTACATACTGAAAACGAAGGAGCGGGGGGAGGGTGTAGACACAAAAGGACGCGCAGATCCTCTGGCACGCGGATCCACAGGGAGAAAGCAGACTCGGAGCAGAAAGGTGACAGCCGAATCCAGTAGCAGCAAATTTCAAAAGGATCTTTGGTTTGGGGTGTGGGAAACCTTCCTCCGTCGAAATGAGCCAAGAGGAAGGGCCAGTGAAGGGGGATGGCTGTGTGAGGTGGTCAGATCAAGCTTTTCTGCAGTCTCGCTAGGGACAGCTTGCACCCAAATGCCATCTGGTGATGTGCACAGTGGGAGCACTATCCACACACTTATCCTACACAGAGGTGGAATGAAAGGCCAAGTCCACCCTAAAGAACAAATCCAATTTGGTATTAGCTACTTTATCTGCTCTCAAGAGAAATCTGCCATGGAAAACCCAAGGAGCCCTTTTTGTGTATTAATCCCTGGGGGACCCAAAGCGGCAGAAGCCGCCTGGAAACCTGCCTGCCTGTTTCGCAGGCTGCCCTGTGGCCCCGTCGGGGCCCTCACTCCTCCATTCATTCGCCTGACAAATGGCCTAATGGGCCTGATTCACCTCACTGGGCAGGTGGTGGCTAAATGGTATCTACTGAGTGGTCTGAGCAAGTGCCTTAGGAAAAAGGTCCAGATAGATCGATGTCATTTTAAAATTGCTAACATCAAAAGAGAAATCACAGCAAGGATCACGAGAACAGAACCTCGGCCCACAGAATGAGTTTGCATCCCGGCTCCTCCCTCCCACTGCTGCAGCAGCAAATCCGGTGCTGAAGGAGAGCTGCACTGAAACATATCTTCAGTGCCGAGGGGCCAAATGGGATGTTTTACTGCATCAAATAAGGTCTGGTAATATCCTCAGGCACTCCTAAATGGTCGTCACATACCCTTGGCAGGCCAGGCAGGCTCTTCGACACCTCCCAAACAACGACTGCTTGACCGGGTAAAGTCTCTTAACCAAAAACAGGATTGGCTTGTAGACTTTTGGAAAAGAGGCCGATACATTCTTCTATCTAGAGCTACCAGAAACAAGAAAACTAAGCTCTCAACAGTGACAAGACCCCAGGAACTCAGTGTGTGTGCGTGGTGGGAGTGGCCTTCAGGGTTGAGCCCAAGGCGTCATATCCGGGAGGAGCGCTACTCGCAGTTCCTAATGCCTTCCCTGTGCGTCCACAGAGCCAGTGGATGGAGAGTCAGAGTTCGGGTAGCCACGGCAATGTCTTCCACGAGTGCTATGCCCACATCTGGTGGTGCCACTGCTCCCTGTACATCCTTGCTCCCGCCCCACTCCCCACTCCTCTTTCTTTCCTTCCCCATCTTACCCCTGCCTTGTTCCAGCAACAAGAAAGGGAAGGTTCGGGGCTGGGGAGCCAGTGTGCTACCTTTTATGTCAAGGCTGAGGATGCTCTACCATACGATGCCCAGTTCCATTCGGCCCACTGGGGTTATAAGGAGGGTTGGGCATATTAACTACCTATTAAATTTAAGTAATTTAGCAGCCATCTTCCAGGCTGGCAATGCAGACCAGAAGTCGCCAGGAGGCTCTGACCACTTGTTTTAATTGTGGGAGACACCTTCCCGCCTATGCAATCTCTCTCTGTGATTCATCACTTCCCCGAGTGTTTTTTTTAACTGTTCTACTTCACTTCACCAGCTCTGCATCTCCAAGGGGAGCCCGCACAAATTGAAGATGACACTGAACTTCTATGTCTTCCTGATCCAAGAGAAGCTGCTGGCGCTTGAGACAAACGCAAGGCTCCTCTTCTTCCTGTTCCTCCATCAGTGGAAACCACAGCTGGACCTTGACGGTTCAAACCATTTACTAATGAAATAAGCTTTCTAAGCTCCACCACCCCCATGATTTCTGATCCATCAGTTTCCTTGGAAATCCTGTGCTCCCTGGGAGACCACAGGCACACAAATGATGACTCTGCTGGCACTCAGACCAGTGCAGGATTGGGAGACTGAAACCCCTCTCAAGAGATGAAAGCAAGACCCTGAATGTATATATTCCAGGACTGCATTTTCACCTCCAAGGTGTGGTGGCACAGTTATGCCACACCAAGCCACTGCTCCCATCATCAGCACTGTGGCTCTGAAAGCATGAAAGTCAGGCTCAAGGCACCCTGTGTCCCCCAACCCCAGCCTGACTGCCAGATTCACTCCCCTCACTCGGAAGGCTCAGATGCCAGAACACGTGTCATTCCCTCTGAGAATGAAACAAATCCAGGTTCCCCAGGGCGGCTTTTGATCGCTAGCACTGCTCTGACTCAGATGCAAATGCCAAACTAGTTGTACTAATCATCAATTGGGAAAAATGGAAATATAGGAAGTTAAGATTAGCAAGAGGAGAAAAAAATGTCCTTGCAAACCCAAGTCATATATTACAAGGAACTAGTGAAGTTAATTATAGCTTTTTGAAAGTTTTTACTTCTAGCCACGTAGCAATTAATATAATGAATGAATATGCCCAGCACAAGCTGTGTACCTAGATGTGGCAGTGTGGCCCATAACACCGTCCTTCGCCCTTTGCTGCGGAACCACAAGCAGATTTTCCCTTTTCAGAGTTTTAAGCCCTTACTGAGCTCTGTGCGCTGAGTGTTTCATGCACAATCCCTCGTTTATTCCTCACAACAGTCCTGGGGGGCAAAGACTGTTTTTATTCACCTTTTGCAGGTGAGGACACTGTGCCTCAAGAGAGTAAGAATTATAGAGAAAGAAAGTGGCCGAGAAGTGGGAATCTCAGTCAATCAGAGTGGATGGCCACTCAGCCTTCCTGAGGGAATGCAGTAACCCCTCGTAACCTAAGGGCAAATCCCTTGAATTAGCTTCATGCTACACGGCCCCCATGGGTACTGCTGAAACCACACAGCATACTCTGAGACCTCTCAGTGAGGCAGAAGAGTACTGAAAGTGAGGACAAATACGATGGCCAGGCAAGATGGCTCATGTCTGCAATCCCAGCATTTTGGGAGGCTGTGGCGGGAAGACCACTTGAGCTCAGGAGTTCAAGACCAGCCTGAACAACATGGGGAAACTCATATTTACAAAAATAAAAATAATCAGTCATGCATGGTGGCATGTGCCTGTAGTCTCAGCTACTTGGGAGGCTAAGTTGGGAGGATCGCATGAGCCCAGAAGGTCGAGGCTGTCACCCACCTGGGTGACAGACTGAGACCCTGTCTCAAAAAAACAAAACAAAACAAAAAACCATATTAATAACAAAACAGGCCAGGCACAGTGGCTCACTTTTGTAATCCCAGCACTCTGGGAGGCAGAGGCAGGAGGATCAATTGAGCTCAGGAGTTTGAGACCAGCCTGGGCAACATGGCAAAACCCTATCTCTACACAAAATACAAAAATCAGTTGAGTATGGTGGCTGGTGCCTGTAGTCCCAGCTACTTGCGAGGCTGAGGCAGGAGGATCACTTGAGCCTGGGAAGTGGAGGTTGCAGTGAGCTGAGATCACACCAGCCTGGGTGACAGAGAGAGACACTGTCTCAAAACAAAACAAAACAAAACAAACACCAATGCAGGCTGGTTTGAACCCAGATTAGCGAGCTTTTGGGACACTGGAAACTGTTCCATTCACTACCAGCCTTTGCATCACTCATCCCCAGGCGTTCTAGATGGAGTTCTGCCCTTGATATCTAGATATCCCCACATCCAAGCCGAAAGCAGCACTTCTCTTCAGCTAGGCTTGTGGCAGCCAGACTACAGCATGCACCTCCCCAGAGCCACCTTGGTGCCGGCATGTGGCTGGTCATCAGTCCCGGTCACTGACCACAGGGAATGCCAAAGTCTAGAAAATGGAACGTGCAATGAACTTCACGTGCAGCAGAATTTAATCGTGCAGCGTTATTTAATCTAGCGATGCTAGAGAACACCTGTCATTTAAATACCAAGTCCATGCTTTTACTAACCCTTGATTAACCAGTGTCTGATTAACTGCCTGGCAGCCTGCTTTAAAAACAAGTTCACATCAAGACATTGAAATAAGTGAATAAATAAAGCATCCATGTGTGTCCTCAGACCCATGCAAATTTAACTAAAAATGAAACTACTTCTGTCTGTAGTAAAAGCTCAGTGAGAAATGACAGTCAAAATCAGGACCTGAAGAATTTAAGCATTCTGCATCATTATAGAAAGAAACAAGAGGAAATCACATTGGGGTTGAGCAGCATCTGCCCACGGAGGGAACACCTGGCAGCACTGGCTGGAATACAGTGGGGTTTTCTGCTTGCCCCCGTGGTTCACAAAGTTCAGTAAACCAAGGTGGGTCCACCTGGCTGCTCTGGCTGCCATAAGCTGGCCTGCCTGTGACAATGCTGACCATAACTGCCCTGCTTAAAGCAGGCACTGTTCTGTGTCAGGGTATCAATGCCAACGTGGGCATGAAAGCTGAATAAACAGGAGCCCACTACATAGAAAGTGTCACATATGAAACAGGGTTCATGCCATGGATTCTTGGAACCACTGACAGCTCGAGTGTACCTTATAATAAGGTCTATCAGGGACTTTAACAGCTGACCTCTCTTGATGGCATAACGACCACAAGTACGATCTATCTTATGCCAGATCTCTTTTTGG
This sequence comes from Ateles fusciceps, assembly GCA_036589455.1. Classification (NCBI taxonomy): domain Eukaryota; kingdom Metazoa; phylum Chordata; class Mammalia; order Primates; family Atelidae; genus Ateles; species Ateles fusciceps. Next base: position 11,068,517 of record JAZHEH010000882.1, read on the forward strand.
TAGGAAGCTTCCAATGAGCTTATTCTATTCTACAGGCAGAAACTGCAGGGAAGACTCCAGAGAACACATCCCAGGCTGCTGGCGGGTGGTGCGGGGCTTGTTGGCATGGGTACTACTGGGGATTAGGTGAGAAGAAGAGGCAGGATGTCATTTTATTATTGGGCAAAATAAATTCTCTCCACTGCATAGGCATGCTGAAAGAATAATGAACTGTTGCAGAAGAAAAGCAGCAAACATTCAGTTAATTCACTCAGCAACCAGTGACCGCTCCTCTCAGGGGTGCCGTGACTGCACTGTTCCAATGTGAGTTCACTCTGACCACATCACCGCTCAGCCCGTGGAGAGGAAGCTGAAGCAGAGGCGGCTGAGCACAGATGAACAGACAGGCCACTCCCCCACGGACTCAAACATCAGAACCCTGTGCTCTGGGTTTGCTTTATTTGAAAAGAAAAGGGATGTGTATAGAAAGGAGAAGCTCTAAAGGAAAATGGGCCAGCACAGGCAACCCCTTCACCCCACGACCAGAAGCTGCCAGGTGTGACCATGGGTCTTGAGAGGTTGTCACTGCATGACAGGTCTTGATCTCGAGTTAAAGACACCAGTCTCAAAAGTGCCCAGATTGACCCCATTTCCATGCTAGGGTTATTTATCTAAGGAGTACGCCACCAAGACAAAGGACTTTTAGACACACCTGACTGGACCAGAAGCCATAACCTTCCCCAGCCCAAGAATGACACAAGATGGAAAGAATGGCTGGTCCTACAGCCCCATGACATGCTCTTCAGAACGAGGCAGTCTTCTGGGGCCCTGGAGGCTGGTCTGGCTCCACAGGGCGGGGGCCTGCCTTAGACTCAAAGCATGCTGCAGCCAGTACCCAGGCACCATCTGCCCTCGCGAGGGCTCAGCGTGGCCCGAGGACAGAGACAGGCAAGCTCATGCACGGGTTAGTATCATAGAGGGCAGTACCATCACCACATAGAGAGTACCTGGGAACAACCTACTTTGAGGGCTCAAATGCAGATAGGTCTTCTGCCTTGGGCTTGAGGCTAAACCAGCAAAATAAAATGAAGAAAAACAAAAACATACCCTGTGATATCAACAATGCCACAAGTGACATTTGCAAAATGCTTGGATAGGCCTGAAATTGTGATGAGTGCTTTTGTTCATTTTAATGGCTTGGAACGGGGTCTCTTCAGCTTTTAGTACTGCAGGTTTCTGTGGCTGAGGCCCCTGCTCATTATAGCAGCGGTGGAAAGGGTGAAACTGCTCCTGGGACCCAGATGACAAGGCTGGAGGTAAGGGGTGAGGTGGGGTATCTGAGGCAGCTCATTTAAGGGCTGATTGACTCATTGGCCCAGTTATCATTTTACCTCTTTCCGTAAGGGCTGAGGCCTCCCTTGAACTCTCCTTTACTGTTTAATAATTTTGTTTTGGAAGGGAAGCCCAGTAAATTACAGAAGCCAGAGGAAAGAACAATGTGGAATGTGGACATGCCTTTCCTTCTAGGCTGCACTATTTAAAGGAATCCTCTACCCGGTGACAGTTGTGACTGGGGTCGAGAGGTAGAAGTCAGGGCTCCCTACTGCAGCCAACAACAGTGGCAGGTAGAAACAGATTCCCCTGGAGTTTTCAGATACAGCCTAACCACTAAACACAGAGACCTCCCGAAGAACAACTGCTTGACCGGGTAGTCTCTTAACCAAAAACAGGATTGGCTTGTAGACTTTTGGAAAAGAGGTGGATACATTCTTCTATCTAGAGCTACCAGAAACAAGCAAGAAAACTAAGCTCTCAACAGTGACAAGACCCCAGGAACTTAAAGGGAAGCCCTTTAGGTAAAACTGGAAGCCCATTTTAAAGACTGAGGTAAAGAGTAAAAAGTAACTATATCAGTATTACCTACTCAGTGGGTAGTCCTCTTTTTTTTTTTTTTGAGATGGAGCCTCGCTCTGTTGCCTAGGCTGGAGTACAGTGGTGCGATCTTGGCTCACTGTAACCTCCGCCTCCTGGGTTCAAGTGCTTCTTCTGCCTCAGCCTCCCTAGTAGCTGGGACTACAGGCACACACCACCACGCCCGGCTAATTTTTGTAATTTTAGTAGAGACAGGGTTTCACCATATTGGTCAGGCTGGTCTCGAACTCTTGACCTCAGGTGATCCACCCACCTTGGCCTCCCAAAGTGCTGGGATTACAGGTGTGAGCCACAGTCTTATCTTAACAACACCTATTTTACAGGTGTTAACCTGATCCAGGGCTATCAGTTAAAAGCAGAGCATTATTTTGCAAGAGAGGACTCTTCTGCTTGGCCCAAATGAGAGAGGTATGCTCTTGGGCTGATAATTAATATGGAATTTAGCTTCTGAATCTCAACAATGCTGAAAGCTCAAAATACAAATAGAGAAAGATATGAAACCATTTGCAACGTGATGAAGTCTTCTCTTTTAAAACAAAGAGGTCCTCTCCTAGACACTTCCTTTTAAGTAGGAAAACAAGTTAAAAATTCAGTTTGGTTTTATAGTCCTTGCCACTTAAAGACACAGCAAGACACAACAAGAGGGAAAGTCCATTCTCAATACCCTCCATTTCATTCTGCTTTCTCATTAAGCAAAGCAGCTCCCTGGGCATAACAACCCTTGGCTTAAAAGGGCATTATGCTTTACTGCTAAATGATGGCTCAAAACCCACCCTGTAACAGGGGTTCATTACATCAGAGCTTTTAACACAAGCTCGACTTCCATCAAGCCAATGGGTTCGTAGTCATTGGCAGATTAAAATTCCCTTTCTGGCATGAGTCAAAAAATTTCCTCAACTAAGTACGTACAAAAGATGCCAACAGTCTAGTGACTTGGCTACTGAGGAAACCAGATGCCGACCTCACATTTCATTATGACTGTCCTGATCAGCAAAATACAAGAAAGAGACCTTGGGTACCTTTTTAATGGTATTGTGCTTGCTGCTGCCGCCCCTGTCGGAGTTCTCGTTGTGCAGAATATCCAGGGCCGTCTCCCTCTCTTTCAGTTTCAAAGCCTCGATTTCTGTCTTGAGTTCATTGAGCTGCTCCTGCAGATGCTTGCTCTTTTCCATGTATTCCACTCTGCCAGCAAGAGGGTATCGTGCATCAGGGTTTGGGCAGACAGTGAGACACGGCTCAGATGCTCTGTGGCCCACAAGCTGCTTGGCATGGGACCTAGGGTCTGAGGCCTGGGGTTCACGTCTCTATTTGGCCACTCACAGGCCGTGGGAGCTTGGGCTGGTCACTGCTATGAATGTTTCCTCATTATTAAAATTGGGATAATGATCACAGGGCCGTGGTCAGGATTAAATTTTCAAAAGAGTAGGAGGCCAGGCACAGCGGCTTCCCTGTAATCCCAGCACTTTGGGTGGCTGAGGCAGGAGGATTGCTTGAGCCCAGGAGTTGGAGACCAGCCTGGGAAACATGAGATCCTGTCTCTATTTAAAAAAAAGAAAAGAGAAAAAGGAAAAAGATAAGAGAAAAAAGTAAAGAAAAAGAGTAGGAAAGCCCTCAGTAAATTCTCATCGGGGGCTCTACAAATACCAGCTGTCACCGATAGCTTTTCATTCTGTACCAAAAACAAAAACAAAAACAAAAGCATGCAACAAATTTCCTGGCAACCTAGAACAATCTCCTTGTCTCGACCCTTCTTGGAGCAGTAATTCAATACCCCCCCCCCCTTTTTTTAATAGGATCTTGCTATGCTGCCCTGGCTGGTCTTGAACTCCTGGCCTGAAAGTGCTGGGATTACAGGCACAAGCCACAGCGCCCAGCCTCACATGATTTCTTTTGATAGGCCACATCCATACTCCCACATGTTCTGAGACTTCATCTGAAGATGACAGAAACTCAGTCAGAAGCTCACGGAATGCAAGGAAAAAAAGATCCCCACCCTCACCTGAGAACAGATACACTAAGTGACAGCATCTATGATGGTGAAGATCTAGAAACCAGCCACAAATTATCCAACTACAAGGGCATGGCCAGAAAAACCATGCAACACAAATATCAAGAAACAGTCTGTAGGGATTGCCATGGTTAGTAGAGAGACTCTGTCAACACGTGCAAGGGTAAGAAGTGCTATGGGCTGAATGTTTGTGTCTCCTCAAAACTCCTATGTTGAAACCTAATCGCCAATGTGAAGGTGTTAGGAGGTGGGACCTCTGGGAGGTCATCAGGGTAGAGCCTCACAAATGGAATTAGCGCCCTTATAAAAGAGGCTCCAGAGAGACCCCTCGTCCTTTCCACTGCGTGAGCACAGAGTGACAAGGCGCCGACTATGAACCAGGCAGACTCCACCTCTGCCCATGCCTTGATCTTGGCCTTCCCAGTCTCCTGAACTGTAAGAGATCAATTTCTTTCTTTTTTTTTCTTTTGAGACAGGGTGTCTCTCTGTTGCCCCAGCTGGAGTGCAGTAGTGAGATCTGAGCTCACTGCAACCTCTGCCTCCCAGGCTCAAGCGATCCTCCCACCTCAGCCTTGTGAGTATCTGGGACCACAGGCATGTGACACCGCACCCAACTAATCTGTGTATTTTTAGTAGAAATGGGGTTTTGCCATGTTGCCCAGGCTGGTATTGAACTCCTGGCTCAAGATATCTGCCCGCCTTGGCCTCCCAAAGTGCTGGAATTATAGGCATGAGCCACTGTGCCTGGCTAAGAAATAAATTTCTGTTGTCTATAAGCTACCCAGCCTCTGGTATTTTGTTACAGTAGCCAAAACAAACTAAGATAGTAACAAAATACAAACTAAAAAATAGCAGACACAGAATAGCTTCACCACATTCCCAATCCCAATCACATAAATATATATGTCCGGATAATGGTAAAAGGAACACAGACAGCAGATATGACAGCTAGAGGCTCTGGTTCACTGGCTACTTAGCTATATCCTAAGTGTGAGAGCCCAAAGAGAAACAGCCTGGGTTGTGGTTGCTCATGCTGGGCTCCATGGAGACACTTTCCCCAAAGGGTTTTCCTGAGGACGCTACCCATGGGGAAAGCACATAGGCTGCAGAGTCAGGTGGGTGAGGGGTTTTAACCCGGGGGGCTCCTCTGCATCAGCTGTGTGATGCTGGGGGAGTTCATTAAACTCTCTAAATCTGAGTTCTCACTTAGAAAATGGGGACATGAAAACCTACCTTTGACGTCAGTTTGATGTTTGTTAACTAGTAGGAATTAAATAGACAAAAGCCAAAACCCCTGACACACAGGCACTCGATGCATGCTGGCTACTGTGGTTGTCCTCCGGCAGGCGGCGGCAGTTAACCGCTAGTTCTGGGAACTAGGGGCCCTCGCTTAGACTGCCTCTGCAGTGGGGGATCCTTTTCATCTCTGACCCACTTCTACTCACCATAAAGGGAAGACAGAGGCTGGGTAGAGGGCAGCTCAGCAAAAGCTGCCATGATCAGGCCATGCTGGGGCCCTACGCAGCACCACCCACTGCAGCAAAGTGGGCCCCACCTGGCTGTCAGCCTTCTTCAGCCTAGAGCCTGAGTCTGTTCTCACCGTTGTTCGTTCTAGATGTGGGAACCACCATAGATCCCAATCGCTGGAGAACGCAACTAGGAGACACCACAGTCTAGTACAACAGCAGCTGAACCGACCCAGAGATGCTAACAACCCAGTCCTACACTTTAGATGAGGTTTGGAGCCACCATAAAAGCCAGGTTACCAGTCAAGTGTTATTGTTATCCTGGAAGAATGAATGCTGATCTGTTGTCTCTTAATTTCTGATTAAGGAAATTCTTCCTCCAGGGAGTAAGAACAGAGGAAACCTTTGCAGGAGCTAATGGCAGGCTGCTGCAGCAACCCCTCACCTCTGCCCCAGCCTCCCAAGGCCCCAGTCACTCACTCTAGTTCACGGCTGCTCACAGCAGGGCACAGGGGGCTACATACTTTTCTTTCTCTATCTCCATGGAAAGCCGCTTCATGTCAGTATCCTTGAAGTCGAAAGACAGGCTGTCACCAATGAGGTTGAAGCTTGGTATATCAGGAGGCAACGGTGCTGGAATTGGGTTCATGGGCTATTAATGAGAAATCTCAGATTAGGAGCTTTGGGTCATACAAGAAAGAAGGGCACTACTGTGTTGACAACCAATCCTCCAGCAGCCACAGAGGCGATGGGCACAACTCAGGTCCCACCTCCCAGTGCCACCACGAGCCCCCATCCCTCCACTTCAGTTCCTCCACATTTGCCATTACCAGGTGGACAATACCAAAGAACACAAATCCAGGAAAATCATCCCTCATCCTTCAAATTTTTAACCATTCTTCATGTTCAGTTGAATCAAACACAAACTCCCACTTGCTTTTTCGTTTAGGAAACTCCTGGGCCCTTTGCGAGGGGCTGGAGATGCTGAAAACAAGACATCGTCCCTGGCTCTGAGCAGCTGAAAGTCTTGTTCAGGAAATAGGTGTGTTCACAGATCATCACTGTTAAAGAAGGTAAACACTGTAGCCAGGGAGCGAACAGAGCTTGAAGAGATGCTGCTTTTGCTAGGATCCAAGACAGTGCCAGAAGGTTTGCCGGTGGGAGGCACGGCAGCGGGTGGGGCAGTGCCCAGTGAGGGTGCCAGGAGTTTGCCATGTGGTGTGGAGAGGTGGGGTGGGAGATGGGCACCACCACAAAGGGCTCCACCTGCCCACCAAGGGGTTTGGGCTTGGACAATGGAACCAGAGTAGGGCTTGAAGCAGGAGTGATGAAATCAGATTTTTTTTTACTTTCATCCCAGAACAAAGGGTCTTCTAAAGAGGGCCCCAATCTAGCTCCCTGGCTTCTCCCAAGATTTGCCCTACTAAGTCACAGACAGTACTTTTTATGATCCCCTGGACTACTGCCTTCCCATTTCGATACCCTTGCCTATCCCATTTCTCCTCCCTATACTTCATCTCTCTTTCAAGGCTCTTCTCAAATACTGCAGTCTCTCACCAAAGCCTTTCTAGCTCCTCCTAGCCAGTGAGCAGCCCTTTTCTTTGCTGTCCCTTAATGCTGTGTTTATGGTTCTCTAATGGCTCTTTTTACAGCGATTCCACCCTGTAAAAAATTTCTTTTTGGCTGTATCTTTCTACTATTTGCAAGTTTCCTGCAAACAATCTGCCTCTTTTTCATCCTTGGATCCCTTACGGAGTCTAGGACAGTGTCTGGGAAAGAGCAGAGGCTTGGAACATTCATTTGAGACACTTTCAAGGCCTGAGGCAGACCGTCTGCAAGGGTGGCAAGAGAAGGCTCCTGGGGTGCCAGGGACATCCTGTTTTCTGATCTGGGTGCTGGGTACATGGGTATGTTCCGTTTGTGAAAATTCTTCAAGCTGTATAGTTGTAATTTCAGCACTTCTCTATATGTACGTTATACATCACAAAAATTTCCAGAAAAAACGAGTTCTAGTTGCTGCACCACTAGTGAGGGCATGAACCGGTACAACTTCTTTGGAGAGTACCAAATGGAAAATTTGACCCCACAGTTCTATCATGAGAATTTATTCTACCAATATATCCACGTGTGTGTGTGTCAAGATTTGTGTTCAGGGATGTTCAGTGCTATTTTGTTCAAAATTGCAAAAGAAAACAGACTAAATACTCATCCGTGAGGGACTAGTTAAATGAATTACAATCCATCCATACAATAAAACATGATTAAAAAGCTGGTATGGATCATCTCCTCCAGGATTGACTGCTAAGAGGAAAGAGTGGATACAGCAGTGTAAAAAGTTTGCTCCAGTGTATATTTTAAAAACAACACACATAGACTGGGTGCAGTGGCTCACACCTATAATCCCAGCACTTTGGGAAGCTGAGGCGAGCAGATCACTTGAGCATAGGAGTTTGAGACCAGCCTGGGCCACATGTCAAAACCCTGTCCCTACCAAATACACACACACAAAATTAGCTGGGCATGGTGGCGCACACCTATGGTCCCAGCTTCTCAAGAGACAGAGGCGGGAGGATCGCTTGAGCCTAGGAGGTGGAGGTTGCACTGAGCTGAGATTGTGCCACTGCACTCCAGTCTGGGCGACCGAGTGAAACTCTCTAAATAAATAAATAAATAAATAAATAAAATAGTAATAATAAATAAAAACAACACACACATCTCAGGTGTTCAGCCAAGCTGAGGGCTCAGATGACTCCAGTCCCAGCTACCATCTGACTGTGACCACCAGAGAGATCCCCAGCAAGGATCTCTGTCTGGCCCAGTCAACCCAATAAGCCACCAGAGGTACTAATAAAGGGTTGTTTTGGGCCACATGGTTGGCTTGGGTGGGTTGTTACATAGTAACAGAGAACCAGGATATATGACAACGGCAAACTGCTTACATTTCCCCCTCCTTGAACCCTGGGCAGCTTGTGCCTCTGGTGCCGTGTGCACCTGTGTCATGTTTGTGCCTGTGCCGTACATACATGAATGTATGTATGGGTGTGTGTGTGTTTGTCCGTGCCATGTGCATGACTGTGCCGTGTGTGAGTCTGGGCCATATGTGCATCTGTGCCTTCACCCTGAATACCCTATGTTCTCTTCTCCACCTGGCTACTTCCTGCTCCTACTTCAAGCTTCAGTGCAGACACCATACTGAGCCTCTCCTGCCCCTTCAGGCTGGGCTGTGTCCTCCTCCTCTAGGCACCTGTGCACCCTGAGAACACCTGTCAGGATAGAGACTTCCAACTACGTGGCACTACGTGGACGCAGAACAAATATGCAAAAAAAAAGTGCCGAACTGAATGCACAGAAGAAAGGAAGGAAAGAGGCTTCTATTCATTTTGTGACCCTATTTAATAGGAAGTCTGCCTCTCTGTCCTGAAACTGAGATTGGCTGCTCGTTCTTGCACAGCAATAATTCACTCTGGGATGTACAGCCAATTCCTTCCCAAAACTATAATTATGATATATGGTATATACTGATAGTCGAAGATTACATTCAGCTCAGCATTAAGAGGCAAGAGAGCAAATTCTCTTGAGGACGATTTGGGACTATAGTACTTCAAACATGAAAAAGATTCCAGAGCTGGAAAAGGCCCTGTTGCCTATTATCTAAGCAACCAAAGAGATAACTAACTAGTCCAGAGCCAAATGGCAGACCAGGGTGTTTTACCCAGTTCCTAACTGCAGGCTCTCTGCACCTCTCACCCTGCCATGCATTTACCTGAATGGTCAGCCTGAAGGCACTGCCAGATGAACCGAAGCGCCGAAGGGCCGGGAGGAAAGAACATATCACCAGGGCTAAGGCAGCCCCAGCTGGCAACCCCCCCCATGCTCACCGGGTACGTGGGCTTGGTGGCGATCTCCAGGAGCTTTTGCTTGGCTCTTCGCTCTGCCTCACGCGCTTCCTGCAGGTCCTGCTTCAGCTGATCGGCCTCTTTGGCCCTGCAAGGAAGGGAGGAGATGTCAGCTTCACAGAACAGGGCAGGTGGAGGGGAAAAGACCCCACCCAACCTGTGCAGAGGAGAGACCTTGGTTAACCCTGAGGACGGTACCTGAAGAGGTGAAAAAGGACAGTGGAACAGGGACATTTACATGAAAACTTCCGAAGCAAGGACAACATTCCTGAAGATTTTCGTTTGAGCTGGTAAATCTAAACTGGAAGAGCTGGAAAACTGGTGGGGAATGAGAGAAACCAGACCGTCTGCAGCCAGGAGAGGGAGGAGCTGGAGGAGGCACCAGCAGTTTTCTCTGCTTTATTTTTGGGTGAAAGTAAGCTGGGCAAAGGAAAAGCCTGGAGGATCAAAGTTCTTATATCGGATCGCAAAGGGCAGAATATGCAAGAACTGCGTCTTCACAACTTCCGGGTAAAACACCTGCGGGCCTCATGCCCACTTTCTCCAGCAGGAAGATGAGCCCTGTCACTGAGGGCACTGCACCTTGGTGAAGATCCTCATCCTGTAGGGCTTGGGGTGGACACGGCATGTGAGGCTTGGCACAGGGACCTGGCCCAACCTGCATCACAGGTTGTGTGTGTGCAGTCCCTAGTCCAAAGACAAATGGCAGACCAGGGTGTTCTATCCAGTCCCTAACTGCAGGCTTTCTGCAATTCTCATCCTGCCATGCGCAGCGAGTGTGACCTGCATACAGCAAGGGGGTTGAAGCAGGGCAGGCAAAAAGAAACCATATTCCCAGAACGACATGCAAAGAGTGGTAAGGAAAACTGTAGTGAATGCACCTTGGTAACTAAAAGCCAAATTCAAGTGCTCTAAATCAACAGCCAAAAGCTGTGGGGAATGTGTCAGTGTTTATCTGAAGGTTGCAGGCCTAGAATAGTCTTTCGAAAGTACAGACAACAGTTCCATCTTTCAACCTGGCCATGAGTGGGACATCCCAGTCACAGAGACTATCCTAGCCCTCCTCCCCCATGTGCCAAGGAAGGCTGGGGGATGCAGGCACTAGCTTCCCTTTAAAGGTAAGCAGCTGCTGTTCTGCAGCTCCACTGAATGAAAGCAGAAAAGAACCATGTTTTCGTTGTCTTTTTTAAATGAACAAAGAGCCTTCTCACATCTCTTCAGCTGAAAGCAGTCTGTGGATATGCTCAGGGGTTTTCCTGCATACACAGCCATCAGAGGGTCAGGGGCTTATCACAGAGGTACAAGCACGACCAGAGAGGTGCACCTGGCAGGAGAACTGAGTTCCTGTGCCCATCCGGTAGCGCCAGCCCCAAACTGGATGAAGCACCAGTTGCCATAAGCAAAGAAGTTGCCTCCCTCCAGTCCAGAAGATGGGGAAGCAGCTTGAGGACGGCTGCTATGGAGCTCTGCCTCAGGGCGGGCTGGACTGCGGCCCTTCACCAGCCTCCTCGCCAGTCTGGTGCTCAGCGTCCCCTCACCTCCTCTCTGACTCCTCAGCCATCTTCAGCGCCAACACCTCGGCCTCCAGCACCTTCTGCTCCATCAGGCGCTTCTCCTCCTCCGTGCGAATGGCTGTGGCCTTGATGCGCTGCATTTCCTGCTCGGCCTCTGCGGCCTTCTGGGCCAGAAGTTTTGCCTCCTCCTCGGTGATCTGGGCCTTTTCAGCCAACAGGTCAGCCGTCTCCTTCGGACCGCATCTGGAAGGCACGGGGCTCTTAGCTGAAATGGGATCATGTGCTATTCTCCCCCCCCCAGATCTGCCTTAAACACTGAGATAGGACAAACCAGAGTCTCGGACTCCTGGGGCCCTGCTGCTGAGTTCCCCCCATTACCCTCTGACAAGAGGTGACAAGCCACATTCCCCAGCTTTTCAGAAGGGCCCTTCAGGCTGCGCCCATGGGGAACAAAAAGAGCACCTCCTCTGAGTACCCACTTCAGCTCAGGCTTATGTGTCACGCAGAGAAAAACAACTTAAACTCTGTTCTTTCCCTTTAAATCAGTGGTTCGAACCAGAGGAGCTTTTTGCTCCCTGCAAGAGACATGCAGCAGGCCAGGCGTGGTGGCTCATGCCTGTAATCCTAGCACTTTGGGAGGCCAAGGCGGGCAGAGGTCAGGAGTTCAAGACCAGGCTGGCTAACATGGTAACACCCCGTTACCTAAAAACACAAAAAATTAGCTGGCTGTGGTGGCACGTGCCTGTGATCCCAGCTACTCGGGAGGCTGAGGCAGGAGAATCAGCTGAACCCGGAGAGTAGAGGTTGCAGTGAGCTGAGATCGTACCATTACACTCCAGTCTGGGCAACAAGAGCAAAATATCATCTCAAAAAAAAAAAAAAAAAAAAAAAGAGAATGTGGCAATGTCTGAAGATGCTTTGATTGTTACAAATGGAGGGTGAGGTGCTGCTACTGGCATCTAGTGCCCACAACAAAGGATGGTCGGCCCCAAATGTCAGTAGTGCCCAGGCCGAGAAGCCCTGCTATAAAGGCAACCTCGTGGTGAAAGTGGAATTTGGCTGCACATGAGCTCAACTTAAATCTGCTTCTGCCAACACAGGTGGAAAGAAAAGGCACTGACTTTTTAAAAGCTGAAATAAAGTATATCAAAGCAAATGCTGGTAACTCATGGTCCTCAGGAGACTGAGCTCCAGAAAAGCCAAGGAAGTCCCCAGGTAGCCTCCTGGAACCCAGTCCCTCAGAAATCACCAGTGCTTCATTGGCCATTGTTGCTTCTTCTTTCAGCTGCAGCAGCCTCCTCTCCAACTCATCCCTCGTGCGTTCAGCCTCCTCCCTCATCTGCTTCTCTCGAGCGAGGCGCTGCCGCTCCATCTGCGGGGGTGAAGAAAAACAGTCATCAAATCACAGGGCTCAAGACCTAGGTGCCACAAGGGCCCAAAGATGCCCCATCTCCAGAGTCTCCCCTTTTGGGACCTTTTTCTTCCCTTTCCTTTAGGTAGCCAGGGTCATTCTTATTGCCCCATAATCCCATCCTTCTAAACCAGTTGCAGAGTGGAAAGTTGTGCCCCTTGAAAAAAATTCTAATGGTGAATGAACAAACGAACAAACAAGAAAAAAACAAGCCAAGTCTCGACCTGGGTAGAAAGAGGCATTCTTATACACGGTGCACCGAAACGGCTACCTTGCCAATGATGCGTTGTGTTGGGAAACCTCAGGCGGCTCTGGCCAGTGGCTGATGGAACGCAATGCAGGATCTCCTCTCTGAGACAGAGCCCCAGAAATAAGCAGCTTTCTCATCTGGGCAGGCAAGCCAGCTAACCATTCTAATCCACGTGGACCCCTCTCACATCTCTAATTTCATCAACAATAGTTCCACTCTTGCCTCTGACCCACAGAGAAGATGGAATCATTCTGCGTGATGCATTAATAGTTCACACATTGCATTTCACAGAGGGGAGCTGCAACAGCCACGGCACAGACTTGCACAGCCTCACGCAGAGACAACTCCTGAGCCAGGCCTATGACAGGAGGAAGCCAGGTGGGGAACACAGCCCCCTGTCCTTAAGGCAACAGTACAAAGCCACCACCACCTCCCTTGCCTTCTGGATCACTGCATTAATTGGACCACATGCTGAGCTTAATAAGGGGAACAAGCACAAGACAGCGCCATTCCTCTGTGATCTCAGGGTACTAACTGAGTTCAAAAAGCAGAATCCAGAAGTGACCACTGCACTATTTTCTGCCTTAAATAATTAAAGCACATTTAATTACTTCTTGCTTCAGTCTTATCCCACACTCTGGTCATACAAGCTTTCTAAAACTGCTGCTTTTTCTAAATCCTAAGCCAAAAAAAATTTCATTTTACACACACACACACACACACACACACACACACACAATGGAGCTTGAAAGGATAATGCAAAGAGAAGCAACAAAACAGTAGAAGTTCTCCAGTTTTCTGCTTGCAAGTCAATGAAAAGCGTGGCCAATTTCTTCTCTAATTTCCTTCATATTACAATTTCCATAAGGTGGATTACTACATCTCTATAATTCAAAAGAAGGAAAGAAGGAAGAGAAGGAGAGAGGAAGGGAGGAAAGGAGGGAGGGAGGGAGGGAGGGAGGAAGGAAGGAAGGAAGGAAGGAAGGAAGGAAGGAAGGAAGGAAGGAAGGGAGGGCGGGCCCAGGCAAGGCAGGCCCAGCGGCTCATGCCTATAATCCTAGCACTTTGTGGGGGCTGAGGCGGGAGGAATGCTTGAGCCCAGGAGTTTGAGATCAGCCTGGATAACATAGCAAGACCTGATCTCTACAAAACAATTAAAATTAACTAGGTGGGGTAGCATGCACTTGTAGTCCCAGCCACTTGAGGGGCCAAGACAGAAGGATTGCTCGAGCCCAGGAGTTTGAGGTTACAGTAAGCTACGATGGCACCACTGCACTCCAGCCTGGATGACAAAATGAGACCCTGTCTCTTCTATATTAAAAAAAAAAAAAAAAAAAGGCCAGGTAATCTCCTTCAGTTCCTGGCACTGTACTTTCCCTGAGACCTCTACCCCAATATAAAGGACCTCCTATTCACAAAAGCAGTTTACTGCTTATAAAGACTGTAAGGTGTAATATATGGACCTTCATCTGAGATGGAGAAGGTGTATCATTAGTTTCACCTGATGGATGAGACAACTGAGGTCTGGAAGGTAAGTCATTGACTTAGTCACATTCTAAATTTTAGATCTGGCTCCAAGGTCTGATCTGCTGTTGCCCAGATGCCAGGTTTGTGGCTCTGCTGTGCTGTAGGCAGCGCCGGTCAGCAGTTTCTGCTATTCTCCGCCAGGGCCTGCAGGCTACAGACTCCTTGATGCTTTCAGATTTCTAACTTCTAAGCTTTGCTCTGCGAAGAAAAAGGTCAAGGAGAGCTCTCCTCCTCCTCCTCCTCCTCCTCTTCTTCTTTTTTTTTTTTTGGTATTTTGCTTTTGTTTCTGTTTTGAAACATGGTCTTGCTTGGTCACCCAGGCTGGAATGTAGTGGTGCAATCATAGCTCACTGCAGCCTCAAACTCCTAGGCAAGTGATCCTCCTGCCTTGACCTCCCAAAGTGCTGGAGTTATAGGGATGAGCCACTGCCAAGAGCTCTTCATGAAACTGCTACTATGACCCCATGCTGGCTCAGTAGCATTTCTTTGTCCAACAAAACCCAACCCATCACCCCCAAAGCCCCCCAAAGAACACATCTGTGGCCTGCCATCTCAGAAAGCAAAGAGATGGAGAGCTGGAAGCACACTGGGCATTTTACTCTAAATCCTAGGGCTGGGAGCCAGCCTCTCCAATGTATATCCAAATCAGAAAACTGCACACAGACTAATTATTACACCTCGGAGCTTGCAAGTCCTGAGGGCAGTCAACTGCAGCTGCTGCTACTCTAGTAGTTTATCCAAAAACACAATTGATATTCTCAGCAGTAAGGCCCAAATTAGTTGTGTGGATTTCCATGAGTAGAGAAGATTTATGAGTAGAAAACAACGATGCAGATCATCCAGTGTGCTGATAGGTGCTCCTGGCACCTCCTGGGGCAGGTGACGTGCCATGAGGCCTCACCTGCAGCGGGGAAGTGCGGCCAGAGTCAAATTAGCATTCCAGCAGCAAGCACTGAAAGGCCACCCTGCTTCTATCACCATCTAATTAGAAAAGGAGAAGGCTGTGCAAGGAGGCAGACAGGCAAAAAAAAGAAAGCAAGCTAGCTAGCCAGACGGATAGATGCAAGCTAGCTAGCCAGACGGATAGATGCATGCACGCTTGGCTAACTCGTTCCAAACCGGTGTTAATCACACCTAACTTCTCTAAGCGCAGAAATTACTAGGGCTGTTTCTTTTAGATATGATATTAGGGTTTACTCCTCATTTCCACAGCTGACATCCCACCAGGTAGACATCAGCAAATGAAGATCCAACAAGATAAAACAAGAAAAAAAAAAAAACAAAAGATAAAACAAGAGCAGGCATATCCATGGCGAAAAGACTCTTGCCAGCCCGCAACCACTCCTCCCCTCCCAAGCCATGACTGACCACACAGTGACATCATCAGTGAAAACAAGGTCTTGCTCACCTGCTTTCTAGCCTTCTCCTCCCTGGCCTGGGCTTTCATCTGCTGAACTTCCAAAGAATTAGCTTTCCTTCTCCTCATAAATAGATCATGGTTCCCAATACATAGCTGGAGAATCTGTGGCCACAGAAGTAGACAAAAAGGTTAATATCCACAAATTTACTTCACTGCCTACCAGCCCCCAGTGTGATAGCAGTTTGGGCTCTTGCAGGTAGCCATTAACGTGAAGATGAACGCATGGAGTGAAACACTAAAGCCCTACTGGCAGCCTCTAGTGCTCTTAGCTCTGGAGACATGCAAAATGAAGGTGCCTCAGATATGCCAGGAAGTAAAAATCACAAATGAAGACAGGACTGGAGGACACTTCACCATGTCTTCTGGGTGCACCTTACTCTCCTACGTCAAAGATGTGGTTCTCCAGACCAGGGAGGATAGGAAAGCTCCTTCAGTAAGCTGGGCTGAGACAACAGGTTATGCATGTGGAAAAAAAATAAGTTGGATCCCTCCCTCACACCTTACACAAAAATCAACTCCAGAAGGATTAAAGACTTAAATACAAAGATCAAGCCTTTGAAATTTTAGAAAACAATATAGAAGAATATCTTTATGATCATAGGATAAAGAAGATGCCAAGTAAGACACAAAAAAAAGTGATTAAGGAAAAAATCTACATATTTGTCTACATTAAAATTAAAAATTTGTATTGTCAAGATGTAAAAAAGAAAAACAGAGCCACAAACTGGAAGATATAGCCAATATTATGTAAACAGGCTAGGTGTAGTGGCTCACACCTGTAATCCCAGCACTTTTGGAGGCCAAGGTGGGAAGATTCTTGAGCCCAGGAGTTCAAGACCGGCCTGGGTGACATAGTGAGACCCCATCTCTACAAAAAAATCAAACAATTTGGCCAGACATGGTGGCATACGTCTGTAACCCAGCACTTTGGGAAGTGGAGGCAGGTAGATTGCTTGAGCCCAGCAGTTCAAGATAAAACTGGACAACATGGCAAAACCTCCTCTCTATAAAAAATACAAAATATTAGCTGGGCATGGTAGAGTGCGTCTATAGTCCCAGCTACTCGGGAGGCTAAGGTGGGAGGATCACCTGAGCCTGGGGAGGTCTAGGCTGCAGTGAGCCATGATTGTGTCACTGCATTTCAGCCTGGGCAACAGAGTGAGACCGTCTCAAAAAAAAAAAAAAAAAAAAAAAAGTTAATATGATAATGAGATATCATTTTATATGTACAAGATTGGCAAAAATTTTAAAAGGCTGATAATACAAGTATTAAGGATAGCAAAAAGGAAGTCTCACCCACTACTGTTGGGTCTATAAAAATCGATTCACCTTCTTTAGAAAATAATGCATCACAATTTTGAAATTTGAACATATACTGAGCCCCTATTCTTCTATTCCTGTGTATATACTCTAAACTCTATTTTTTATCTTGAAAAAATTTTATTTGTTTTCATTTTTTTAGAGACAGGGTCTTGCTATGTTGGCCAGGTTGGTCTTGAACTCCTGGCCTCAAACAATCCTCCCACTTTGACCTCCTCAAGTGCTGGGATTACAGGCGTGAGCCACCCCACCTAGCCCAATATACTCAACACTCCAAAGAAACTATTGCCTATGTGCATGCACCAGGAGGCAGATACAAAAGTTTTCTTAACAGCCTGTTAAAACAGTATAGAAGTAAAAAGCATTTAATTATCCATTGAAAGAAGAATGAGAAAAAATTTATATCTATAACAGAGTGCTACAGAGATGAGAATAAATAATCTTTAAGCATCAACAAAGATATATCTCCAAAGAAAAGGAAAAGGGAAGTGACAGAAGAATATATATAGTTGACAGCACTTAAATTTCATAAACACGTAACACTGAATAGTATTTTTCTTTGCCATATATGAAATAAAATTCTGTTGAAAAGCAAGGGGATAATGAATACTCAACTCACAACAGTGATCACCCTTGGGGAGAGGGAAGGGACAGACCAGTAGGGTGTTAACATGAAGGGTCGACAGTATTGGGACTGTGCTATTTCTTAAAGCAGGGTCATATACACAGCTATTCACTTTTGTTATTCTTTATAACTTATATAAGTTATGCTCATCCTTCTATATGTATGAAATACTGCAATAAAAATCCTTGTAAACTTTCCTCATAATTTGGTTTTAACTCTTTAAGCTAAAAGAGAAAGTGTGCACCAAGTGAGATAGCATTCTACACTTCACAAGATGTCACTCTGATATTTTTTTTTTTGAGAAGGAGTCTCGCTCTCACCCAGGCTGGAGTGCAATGGCGAGATCTCAGCTCACTGCAACCTCCGCCTCCCGGGTTCAAGCAATTCTCCTGCCTCAGCCTCCCAAGTAGCTGGGACTACAGGCTCACACCACCACACCCAGCTAATTTTTGTATTTTTAGTAGAGATGGGGTTTCACCATGTTGGCCAGGCTGGTCTCGATCTCTTGACCTTGTCATCCACCCAACTCGGCCTCCCGAAGTGCTGGGATTATAGGCATGAGCCACCGTGCCCGATCTACTCTGATATTCTTTAAAAAGAAGTATTTAATTCTCAGAAAAGCTACCATTATCAGTAATGAAAACCAGGATCTCAACTTACCAGCTTATTAACACGAAGCTTTGAGGAGTTAAACTTGAAGACATCAATTTTCTTATCCAGTGGTTTAATAGTAAACTGGAAGAAGGAAGCAGAACACAGTTTCAGTCTGACAGCCTGAAATGTTACCACCAATTGGAAATTCCACAAATGCAGCAGCCACGCTGGCCACAGAGCAGCATGAAGTTACGCCCTGTCCTGGATTCCCAGCGTGCAGGCACTAAGTTATGCCTTGTCCTGGCTTCCCAGTATCCTCAGGGAATTAGGAGCACCAAGTCTGGGGCTGTGGAAGGTGCACTCTCTAGACCATCTTAGGCATGAGTGTGAGGAAGAGATTCTTGACAATCTAAAATAAGCATCGTTAATGGGCCCACCCCTGAGCCCAACACTGGAGGGCTACTACAGCCTAGGGCATGGCCCTGCCTTCATGAAACTCATCATCCAGTTGGAGCTAGGCCAACAACAGCCAATTACTCAAGAAATCACATCATATATTAGTGCTTCGTTGGGTGGTGCAAATCATAAATGTCTGGGAAGGTTCAGAGTAGATCCACCATAAGCAGGAGAGAGTGAAGCTGATCTCAGAAGAAGAATCCAACAGGATAGCTAAAAGGCAGGCTGAAGGGGCACTGTGTACAGGGCAGCACCAGTAATAAGGCAGAGATGGAGAGATGAGCTGTGTGTGTGTGTGTTTGTGTTATTAGCTTTTTGGTGACTAAGATGATATAACAGGCTTAGCCTGGGAGGGGATAAGAGGTGGGCGTAGGGGCTGGCAGTGAGAATAAAAGTCAGAGGTGGCCAGGTATGGTGGCTCACACTTGTAATCCAAACACTTTGGGAGGCTGAGGCGGGAAGATCACTTGAGGCCAGGAGTCAGAGGCTGCAGTGAGCTGTAATTGCACAACTGCACCCCAGGCTGAGCAACAACTGAAACCCCTATCTCAAAAAAAAAGGTGTTTAGATTTGATGTGACAGAATGCCCAGACTCACCACAGGTTTCTGAACATGGGAATACTTTGATAAAAGCTGTTAATAGGAAGAATCAAATGGGGAAAAAATGGACTATCGTAGAAGGGAAAACAGTTCCTGATCCTGAAATCAAAGTGGAGAGAAAGATGAATGATAAGGATAGGGTGGTGGCCTGGTAGCAGAGCCCAGGGTCAGACTACTAGCAGGAAAGCCTGTAAGGAACAAATAGCTGCTGCTCTCAACCACTCCCGATAAGACCAAACAGATCCTAGATTTCCGCAGACTCTGCACCACGCCAGGGTATACACAAAGAATCAATGGATCACTTAAAATAAACTAACATTTCTGTTTCGACAGCCCGGCTGTCATGCATAACTACCAAGACTACTTCTTTTATGTCAAGTCAGCTTGGGGTCTGCTTACTGCATGAGTTATTGACATGATGGAACATGATGGCGCCTGTCCCCTGGAGAGAGCATATTAGAGTTTACTGTGTCAGGTCATACATTAGAGTTTACTGTGTCAGGGAGACTTTAATCCTTGGGTTCTTTGAAGAACGGATGTTTAGGGAGCCTTCAGCACACAAATGTGTGGATGTGCAATAAACAGACTTTATGAAATTAGGAGATGAAAAACTACCATACGGTGCACACATACTGCTTTATGTCATGTGGAACTTTCACTTTAAATACTTTAAAAAAGAAATACCTAAATGCTTATCTCCTGGGCTACTTACAAAAACTTCAAAGTCAGAATGTTTTGAATTAAGTGGCTCGGTCTGTCTTATCAAGCATGGCTGAGTAGATCCCAACCACATACTGGAAGCCAAGGGCCTGGTTGGTGTTTGCTTCCTTGAGTTGCCATGAAGAAAGAGAAAACAGGAAATACGCTCAGGGTCAGGGCTCTGCAGGCAGCAACACAAGCCGTTCCCGTACTTCATTCCTTACTCTGTGTTCTGGCTGTGCAGGTACCAGGAGGTCACTGAGTGGAGCCTCCTCTGACTGGTGCCCCTGTGCTTTCAGGGCTCAGCCTCTGGGTCTCCCTAAAAGGCGGGGGTTGTGGCATCAGCAACTCCAACTCTTACCCTCTGCTATTTCACTCAGACACAGGTCACTTGATCCTTCTATGTCTCTGCTTCCTGATGTGACACAGAGATAATGAAAACACAGCCCCTGCCTTTATAGCAGTGTTCTTATAGAGATTAAATTCAGAGGGTTGGGGTGAAAGTGCTTGTATGTGGAAGACTATATCATCATCATCACGTCTCTTCCACGGCATTTATTTATTATAGCAGGTGAGTAGTTACTTGACTTCCTTGAAGGCTGAGACTAGATTTTCTACCTCTTTGTTTTCCCCATGAAATCTAACACAAAGCAGATGCCCAATAATTCCTTTAAAATTAATGAAGAATTGCCGAGCATGGTGGCTCACACATGTAATTCCAGCACTTTGGGAGGCTGAGGTGGGAGAATTGCTTGAGCCCAGAAGTTCAAGACCAGCCTGGGCAATGTGGCAAAACCCCATCTCTACAAAAAATTAGCCAGGTGTGGTGGCACACACCTGTAGTCTCAGCTACCTGGGAGGCTGAGGTGGGAGGATCACCTGAGCCCAGGGAGGTCAAGGCTGCAGTGAGCCATGATCGTGTGCCACTGCATTCCAGCCTGGGAGACAGAATGAGACTCTGTCTCAAAAGATAGTAATAATAAAATAAAATTAATGAAGAATGAATGAATGGATGGGAGAATGAATGAATGGATGGGTGAATGAATGGATGGATAGATGAGTGAACATAAGATTATGCCTGTGGGACCTTTTTGAGAAAAGTCACCACCCTGTATGAAAATATTTGAACTCCAAGACCATTCATCTGAGTTATTCAAGCTTAATTATTTTTGAATTCTTGTAAGCATATTAACCTATCCTTATTTATATAATTACTGAGATACACACACAAAACACATACATGTCCATATGTGTGTATGTGTGTATATATATTTCTCTACCACATGTATTCTGGATACAGAAAGAAAGCTCAATAAAGACCACACTTAAAATACAAAGAGAATTTAAGCCAGGTGCTGTGGCGCACACCTGTAGCAGCTACTCGGGAGGCTGAGGTAGAAGGATGGCTTGAGCCCAGGAGTTCAAATTCAGTCTGGGCATATGTAATGAAACCCTGTCTCTAAAAAAGAAAACAAAAATACAAAGAATTTATCAACAGAAATAGAAAGCCAAGTAATGAGAAAATGTGACTGTTTTTGTTTACTATTCTTTGGGCTTTCTCCCTGGCAGGTTGAGCTTCCCAGTTTCCTGTTAGTCATAGTGGGGTTACTGATGCCAGTACTGTTCTGTAAATATTTCAAACATCAACAACCACACCCCCAAAGCCTGGGAATTAAAGGATTCTATAAATAACAAGAAGATGCCCTGGCTGGGGAGGCTCCAGCGAGGGGGGGCAGACAGGGAAAGCTCTTTTGCTGAACCCCAGGGCCACTACTGGCATCTGCAGTACAGACACGTCCTACCTCCTTGTCACTGTATGAGATGTTTCGGATTTCATTCCACGGGAAGGAGATCTTAGGGGTCAGCCTGTTTTCGGGGTCATAGATGTGAAGCCCCAGGGCATCCACTCCAAGCAGCAGCTCTGTGCCCTTTTTATTCTGTGGATCCAATAAGAACAGCCACTGTAAGCTCCAGCTGAGGCTCAGAATTTTATTCAACCTTCCAAAGAATCTGGCACACACCGTCACATGTGACAAGTTTCAGCAGGTCCCAACAGAAGTCACAGCTGTTTTATAAACCAAGAAGCTTTCAGCTTTCTGAACCGGGGCAGGCAGAAGCAAAACTGTATCATCCTTGTGACTTCTGAGTCCCCCAGAACGATCACTGAGGGCTTCTGTCACTGGCTCGACGGCTAAAGGAAGAGTAACATAACTGTTGTTGCCTCTACTTAAATAACCAGGCTATCATATGTGTAGAATTAAAGCCCATAGGTTTAATGATTTCTTATGTTTAAAGAAACTGTTGCTGGACTATTAGAAAGAAAATGTTAAGTGCCTGGGACTGGATGGTCTCATTTTATGATCAAATGTAGTCTTCATGTAATAAAACAAGTCTGGTAAAATGTTAACTGTAGAATCTAGGTTGTGCATATACATAAGTATTCACTGAAAAATTCTTTTGATTTTCCTGTAAGTTTGAAATTTTTAATAATTGCATGTTGAAAAATATATATCAAAAGGAATTCTATAGAAATTATTCATCAACAAAGCTGTCTAAAAGCCATACCTATGCTCTGCCCCTGACAGTGGTCCTGGCCAGCAGTCAGAGCAGCCAGCGGCGGGTGCCCTGGGCTCCCACAGCACTGACCCTGCTACACACTTGGTGGCCGAATCCTCACATGCAGGTCCACCCCCCCAGTGCTGTGGTCCAGCCCTCATTTGGAGGTGGAAGGAAACTCACACAAGGATACTACAGCTCCTGACCCCTTGCTGATAACAGAAATTGAACCAAGACTCAAGGGCAGAAAAATAGATCTGTAAACCGAGAAGGTACTGGGACTGTGAGGAGAAGTACCAACCTAATGGCAGACATCAGATGGAGGAGTGAGTACTCCAGCATAAATCTTTTTACTCCTAACACCCTGAAGTCAGGTGCTATCACCAAACCATGAGAGATTCTTCTGCTTGTCAGCAAAGCTAAGAAAGCTACTGCATTAATAGAAGTGAGGCTTTGTACTTTAAAATCTGCAGTACATTTTGGAAAATAAGATGTTTCATTATGTTTCTGACTATTTGGTTTACATTTTTTAAAAAAGATTCAGCCTTCTGTCTACCATTATGACTCCAACACTTCTAGAGATTAAACAGACAGAGCTGTAGACTCAAGTGGCCCCTTTTAAACTGTTTTAAGCACACATCTTCCTTTAATGGTGAGATTTCAGGAAATTTAACATAAAAGATACTAAAATAGCCAGTAGCTTTGTCTATTGCTCAATATAGGAAACACACATACAAAACAGAATCCATTAGTCTGACTGACGTAGAAATATTCCCTAATAAGAAACTTTCTCAGCCAGGCACAGTGGTGTACCCCAGCTACTTGGAAGGATCCCTTGAGCCTAGCAGGCCTGGGTGATATGGCAAAACTCCACCTCTAAAAAACAAAAAAGATGTTTAAAAAACCAAAAAAGCGGCTGGTCCAAAGGTAGTGAGTTATCTCAATTGATTGTTCACAGTCAGTTACAGATCGAACTCCTTGTTCTACTCCTTCCCCCTTCTCACTACTGCACTTGACTAGTCTTTATTTAAAAAACAAAACAAAACAAAACAAAAAAGTGGGCTGGGCATGGTGGCTCATGCCTGTAATCCCAGCACTTTGGGAGGCTGAGGAGGGCAGATCACCAGGTCAGGAGGTTGAGACCAGCCTGGCTAACATGGTGAAACCTCATCTCTACTAAAAATAGAAAAGATTGGCCAGGCGTGGTGGCAGGCGCCTATGGTCCCAGCTACTCAGGAGGCTGAGGCAGGAGAATTGCTTGAACCTGGGAGGTGGGGGTTGCAGTGAGCCAAGATCACACCACTGCACTCCAGCCTGGGCAACAGAGCGAGACTCTGTCTCAAAAAAAAAAAAAAAAAGAAAAGAAATGTGTTACATTAGTTTGATGTTAAAGAAACCAAGCAATTAGCAAATACAAACTGACAGAACTTTAGAAAAGACCTTCCTGCACTATTATGGAGCATCTTTTAGGCACTTTAAGTGTGCCTTATTTTCTTATGCAGAGTAATCCATACAAATCTGTATTTATAAAATACAAATTAAGTAGAAAGCTATCCTAGAATATTTAAAATGTGTTTCAGTTTACCTGAATTTAATATAACAACTGTAGGAACCCAGTAAGGGAAAGCAAAGCATGACTATGGTAATAAAGGTGAACCTGCCTGATTGTTTTAACATCTACTCATTCGCAGTTTGGAGTCCGTGGTGAAATGCTTTGGCAAATCGCATGTACCCCTTTGGAAGAAGCTGCCTTATTCACTGCATCCAGCAACTGATTCACAGGAGAAAGACATTCTAAAGGCCCAGATCTGGGCTGCACACAAATGCCTCTCCCTGCAGAATCAGTGAGTTCCCAGCAGACAGCAGACTATTAATGGTCTGAATAGAAAACCAATTAGCCTCACAGTGAGAATTCCAAACAAATCAGTAATCTATAAAGGCAGATCTACTCTCCTAGTGCCTGGGGCAGGGCTGGGGATGGGGTGTATGGGGGCGGGGGAGAAGTACTTACAGGTGCTCCCTGTGGACCAAGATCTCACAGAGCCAGAAATAATCAAATCTTACACTCAGACCATTCAAACAGGTTTCTGCTGAGAGCAGAACCAGGTCCAAGTCCCCCCAAGGCTCAAGTGACACTTAATTACCTATGATCTAATTGAAGTCCAAAAATAGAAAGTTAGGCACTAAGACCTCTCTCTCCTTCCTCTATTTTTCTCTACCTACCATGGAAGCTTTAAAGATTCTATCAGCTTGGAATGAAGAAGTAACCCATTTTAGCAGTCTGACCCTCATTTAGTCTCTGTTTACTACAAAAGGAGCTCAAAGAGGTTTCAACACACCCGGATTGCAAAGTAGTTCACACCATACATCTCCAGGTCCTGAGCTATCTTCAGATATTCCATTTCAGCTTCATCTCTGTGGGGAGAATGGAAGACACTGTCACTGGAGCTAAGTGAGATGGGTGGAGAGCGGGCAGGCACCAAGGCAAGCATTCTGACCCTGACATTCCTCTAGAGCCATGTTGCTGGCAGAAGACAAGAGCCTCAGCAGATACCAGCAAAGCTCTGCCCAGCTCCAAGTTTATTAAACACACTGTGATCAAGCAGAATTTCCCATCCCCCTCAAAAGAGAGTCAGAGAACAGACTCATCACGGTGTTTCTTAGCCTTAATTTCCCACTTTCCCCTTGGTAAACCCTAAACTCGTCTCAAGTAATTCAAGAAGAGTGTGTGGTATGTTATCTTCTACCCTCAAACAGATTTGGGTGTTCACATTTTATTTAAGCTCTTGCTTTATCTTTGTGTACTTTCTTTATCTAGAAGATTTTGGAAATGAAACCACTCTCTCTGCAAGCTTCCTGACTATTGTTAGAGGTTAGCGCAAGAGCTATCTGGGTTGTAAAACCCAAGTCAGATCACCTTCATTTAAGTTATAAGTCAAATTTAAAGTAAGCTCTTGAAGTAGCAATGACTTGCAGAAAACTCCCAAACAGGTATCATACTGAAATATTTTAACTCAAGTCTTCCTATAACCTTGTCCTCTTCCTTCTCTCTCCAATCTCCAAACGCTCTCAAGCGAATTTTAAAAATCCAACCTGAGAGAACACCAAATGTTGGCGAACAGGTAGAGAAATCAGAAATCACACACATTGCTCATGTAAATTGGTACAATTACGCCGGGTGCAGTGGCTCATGCCTGTAATCCCAGCACTTTGGGAGGCCAAGACGGGCAGATCACTTGAGATCAGAAGTTCAAGACCAGCCTGACCAACATGGTAACACCCCATTTCTACTAACAACACAAAAAATTAGCCGGGTGTGGTGGCACACGCCTGTGATCCCAGCTAATCAGGAGGCTGAGGCAGGAGAATCGCTTGAACCCGGGAGGCAGAGGTTGCAGTGAGCCAAGATCTCGCCACTGCACTCCAGCCTGGGCAGCAGAGCAAGACTCCATCTCAAAAAAAAAAAAAAAAAATTGGTACAATTACTTTGGGAAATTGTTTGACATTATTGTAACAGCAAAAACCAGGAGACAACTGACAACCTAACTGTCCATCATTAGTAGAATGAATAAATAACGTGTAGTATAATAATACAGTGGAAGTTTACACAGCAATGAAAATGAAAAAACTATTGCCACATGCCATAAAACCAAATCTAACAATATAATGTTGAGTAAAAGAAGTGAGACACAAAAAACAGAATACAGAGTTTAAAATGGGCAACACCAATCTGGTATTAAAAATCAGTAGACTGGTGGCCTTTGGGGGAGGAAGAAAGGGGAACTGGGGATGGGAGGGAGCACAGGTTATTTCTTCCTCTGGTATTACATGGTGTTTTCACCTTAGGATAACTGATCAAGTTGTATACTTATAATTTGTCTACTTTTCCATATTCATGTTGCACTTAAGTTAAAAAAAAAAAGCATGTGTTAGGAAACTGATTTGAAGAAGAGAAAAAAAATTTAAAGGCTAATGAAAACGTGATCAATTCCTAAACTAAGCAGGGGAATGCCAATTCTAACATGAGATACAACTTTTCACTTTTTAGATTACAAAAATTAGATTGATAAATACAAATGTGAAGGACAGAATGGGGTTGGGGGTGGACACTCTCATAACACTTGTCGACAGGCATGTATAAACAGGTACAGCCTTTTTGGAGAACAATTTGGTGGTACCTATCAAAATGCAAAATGCTCACATGCTCTGACCCAGCAACTCTCGTTTTAAAGAATATATCCTCAGAACTACTCATATAATTGTATAACTCCCAAACAGGTATCATATTGAAATAAAAGATTGTGCACTGCAGAAATTTTTGTAAAAGTGAAAAACCTACAAGACCAGCCTGGGCAACATGGTGAAATCCCATCTCTACTAAAAATAGAAAAATTAGCTGGGCGTGGTGGCATGTGCCTGTAGTGCCAGCTGGGGTGGGGGCAGGAGCTAAGGCAGGAGGTTTGCTTGAACCCAGGAGGTCAAGGCTGCAGTGAGCTGAGATAGCGTCACTGTATTCCAGCCTGGACAACAGAGCAAGACTGTCTCCAAAAAAAAAAAAAAATCTTAAAATTAAACTGAGTTACCAATGAGTGCAGGTCTATACATCCTGACAGGCAGTACACAGGCCTACTTTATATCATACATACTGGAAAAAGGACACACACAAAACTGAAGACCAGCGCTACTCCCAGCTCTTTTTCTTTATAGACTTCGGTACTGCATTTCGTTCAACAAGCATGTCCTAATTTTGCAGTTCTTTAGGAAAAAGAAAGCCCATAAAGGAATGTAAACCAACAATGAATGGGCCTCACCTGGCTCGGCCTCGGTGCTCTGCATACCAGGCAGTAATTCTCTCTTCCCACATTTCCGGAGTCATCTGATACAGATTTATTACCTACCAAAAAATCCAGCAAAATAAAAAACCTACACGCAATGTAAGTTTGGGTATTGTTTGCCACTTTTATAATTGTGCATCATTTCTACAAAACAGTAAAGCTATTTTTAAAAAGCTACACCCAGGGAGATAGTCACACACAGAGAAGGTGTGTAAATAAGGCACCATTCTATTAGAGGAGCAACTCAGAAAGCTGCAAGATAGCTCAGACCTAGGTGGATCCCTTGTGTGGCAGTGCCTCTGTTCCCTGCCTGGGTGGTACATCCCAGAGACCACCTCTGGCAGCAGAACTCAGTCAGAAGCAATGCTCACTCGTCTCAGGCCTTTGCATGCTCAGAAGCCATCAAGGGAAAGGTAAAGGCAGTAAGAGGTGAGGACAGGGCCTTTATTACCCAGTGACAGATGAGTGGGGCTATAAAATCAGCAGGAGCAAAAGGGAGGGCGGGCCTGCTTGTTTGGCTAATGAATAAGATGGACAACGCTGAGGATTAAAAACCACAATGCCCACCCCTACCTCAACTCCTTATCCACCCCTTGCCACTGCAAACAGCTCAATTCCCCTAGCTAAATATACTCTGCTTCAGTCTCCTCCTTGGGAATCAGTGATGCTCAATCGCATTTAAAGAAATAACCATGCTAGAAAAAACATTTTACAGGCCATGCTAGTCCTGGTGACACCAAACTGACTCCAGAAACCTTTGCTTTTTAATATTCTTAACAGAGATCCCACACTCTTCACTGGATTTTACAAAATATTTATCAAAATTTTCTTTCCATGTACTTCCAATATTTCTTCAAGTCCTTCGGTTAGCTTTCTTTTAGACCGCATATCTGCTATGTCTTCCCAAAAAGGGAATTTAATCTCTTACCCTTTTTGGAAGCAATTCCTCTTGGGCCAAAAATCCCCGCTTGTGAACAGTGGGGTCGTAGTCACCATACTGGAAAGAGAAGAAAGGGACAGCAGGTGATTGAGGTTCTAAAGATAACTGCCATTTCTGAAGAGCTGGACTCAATCTCATTCCCTCCCAGCTCCAGGGAGCAATTCAATTCTGATGACAAGATTTCAACCTTGCTAGTTTGTTATACCTGAATGAAAATACAAAGCTGATTATATCTATGAACAGAGTTGCATGATCCTGTAAGAGATGGATGGGTGACGTGCTAATAAGAATGTGACATCTGTATGGAAATGTGGGCATGTTTTCTAACCCTCAAAGAAAGCAGTCACTTCCAAAACATTAGCTTTAGAATTGAAACACCAAATCACAACTGTGAAAGTTGTGATTAGCAACACATGATAAGAGTCTTACCTATAAATTCTTCTAAGTGACTGGTAATTGGAGCCCATTCTAGGGGGATCCAGGAATAATGCAGGAAGTATTTTTAATACCTTTCACTCAAGTCTCCGAAAAATACTTTGGAAAAATCTGATGTCAACACTGCCATTCCTATTGTACAGACAAAGAAGTGAGTAAAAGGTTAATTGATCTTCCTAAAGCTACAGAGAAGTCACTAATGGGATTGGAAATAGGCCCTGCATTTTAATTTATCCCTCTGGGGATGATGACTTGGAAATTTATTCTCTGACTTAAAAAAAAAAACTTCTTTCTTTCCTAGAAAACTCAAGTCTGATCAGGAAATAATCAAAAGTTAAAAAATGTTTAAAAAGAAACTAACCGTGAAACATACAGGAGAATATAAGACCAAAGCCTATCTCTTATCAATCAGCATACAGTGGCTCTTCATTTTACCAAAAATAACAAAGCTCAGCACTTCAGTATAATCTTCTATAAACATTTATTCTTTTAGCCACCAACAATGGAAAAACAAAGGTCAGACGAAAGGCTGCTGGTTCTATATACCACCAAATCTCATTCTTTCATTCTGTTCTCTCATTCTCTTTTCTTTTTTATTTTTCTTATGTTTTTTATAGACGGGGTTTCACCATGTTGGTCAGGCTGGTCTTGAACTCCTGACCTCAGGTGATCCGCCTGCCTTGGCCTCCCAAAGTGCTTGGATTACAGGCGTAAGCCACCACGCCCGGCCTGTTCTCTCATTCTCAGAGTCTCGAGTTAAAATTTCTGGCATGTTCTCCAAACGAAGTAGACTACCAAACACAGAAATGAAAGAAGATATTCGTCATCAACTTTATGTGTCATTTCCCATATCACCTTAACTGTAAAAGCCCCATGAATTAATATTTCTTTTGAATCTCATAATTATCTTTCAAAACAGCAGACCTGTATTGCATTGTTTTTTAGAATCTTAAGGGAATTCGTCAAATTTAAACATTTTAACTATGGCACAGTTTTTGTAACACCAGTTTAGGCATTTCTTCATTAAAAAAAAATAGGCTGGGCACTGTGGCTCATGCCTGTAATCCTAGGACTTTGGGAGGCCAAGATGGGAGGATCACTTAACCCCAAGGGTGGAAGGCTGCCGTGGCTGTGATTGTGCCACTACACTCCAGCCGGAGTGACAGTGGAAGATCCCATCTATATAAACAAAAAATAACTTTAGAAATTAAAAATGAAAGGCCTTGGTATTTCTCTGCTTCTGGGAGGCTCATAGATGTGATGTAATAAGTCATAACTGCACTATGCTTTAACAGTACTCCCTGCAAGGCAGCTGTAGAGTGAGGGTAGGAGCCCGGCTCTGGAGGCAGGCTGCCTAAGGTTTTATCTCACATCTTTCACTTGGTAGCTACATGAACTTGGAAAGTTTTGTGTCTCAGTTTTCTTATCTGTAAAACAGAAATAATAATAGTATTTACCTTGCTGGACTCTTATAGGGATTGAATTAATAAGACCAGCAAAGTTTTTTTGTTTTGTTTTGTTTTTTATTTTTTATAAAGACAGGGTTTCACCATGTTGGTCAGGCTGGTCTTGAACTCCCGACCTCAGATGATCCGCCCACCTTGGCCTCCAAAGTGCCTGGATTACAGGCGTGAGCCACCACGCCCAGCCAACCAGCAAAGTTTTTAAAACTGCTTGGCTAGATGAGGTGGCTCACACCTGTAATCCCAGTACTTTGGGAGGCCAAGGTGGGCGGATCACCTGAGGTTGGGAGTTCAAGACCAGCCTGATCAACACAGAGAAACCCCGTCTCTACTAAAAATACAAAATTAACCGGGTGTGGAGACGCATGCCTATAATCCCAGTTACTCGGGATGCTGAAGCAGGAGAATCATTTGAACTCGGGAGGCAGAGGTTGCGGTGAGCCAAGATCTCACCATTGCACTCTAGCTTGACCAACAAAACTGAAACTTCGTCTCAAAAAAAAAAAAAAAAAAAAAAAAATCTATGCTTGAGGCTGGACACAGTGGCTCACACTTATAATCCCAGCACTTGGGAGACCAAGGCAGGTGGATTACTTAAGTTCAGGAGTTCGAGACCAGCCTGACCAACATGGTGAAACCCTGTCTCTACAAAAAGTACAAAATTAGCCGGGCATGGTGGCACATGCCTGTAATCCCAGCTACCTGGTAGGCTGAGGCAGGAGAATCGCTTGAAGCCAGGAGGCGGAGTTTGTAGTGAGCCAAGATTGCACCACTACACTCCAGTGTGAGCAACAAGAGGGAAACTCCATCTCAAAAAAATAACAATAATAAAATAAAATAAAGTATGCTTGACATATACAACCTGATGTCCAGAAGATCTCAGGTCTCTCCAAACCTGCTTCTTATCTGTCAAATGAGAGCACTGGCCTTAAAGGATCTTGAAGGGAGGTGGGGCATCTGGAATACCCCTCTGAGGCCTTGAGTAAGGCATCCTCTCTCTAAACCTCAACTTCCTCATCTGTAGAGTGAGGGTCATAATAGCATCTGCCTTATTACGGATGATGAGGATGAAGTAAAACAATACAGGTTTTAGCACAGCACATGGCTCATGGTGAAAGTCAGGTATCATTATTGTCGTCCTCTGCATTACTTATGACAACACTGATCTCTGTTTACCTCCTGGATTTTTGAAAGGGTAGGATGCTAAAGGAAGCTCTGTTAGTTGCATATGCAAATCCCTCAACAGTGCTGACAAAGGTCTAATGCAAAAGCAGGCAGATATGCAAAGTTAAAGTTGTAAATTCAGGTTCCAAAGGCATGCAATATTAACAATCCCCATTATTATACCAAGCTCTCAGCTAGTCCACTGATCAAATGTATCACATCTGAGCGATGCAGAGGTGGCAAAGACCCTGCTGAAAGAACTTCTCCACTGGACTAACTCTGCTTGCAACATTAAAGCCACCTTGATGTATGTGTCTGCTCTTAAATGTCTTTTTAAACAACAAGGGAAGAAAAAAATCCTGAAGTTGTAGCTAGTGAATACAAAACAAAGTCATACCACTCCAGAGATGGAGATGGCCACTCCTCATCCTTTTACGTAGCAGATGCATTCTGATAATGTAACCAGGGTGATTAACTGGGAAGCTAAGAAAACTTGGATTTCAGGTCTCTGCACCTTCATAGGCCTGTACCTAATTTGGTACTCTTGCATAAAAGCCACTCCCCTAAATTATTAAAATCCAGGCCCAGAAAATCTGGACCTACTCCTGACGTAAGCTAACTGAATTTAAATTCAAGGAGTTCACCATTTAAAAGACTTGTGGAGTCAATACTTAGGTTAAACAGAGTCTGGTTATGTGTATATGAAATAATTTCCTCTGTCTGTAACTATGAGAAATGAGATAAAATGCTCTGAGTAGCAGTTCACAAAAACATAAAGGTTAGTGCAAGGCCGGTTGCCTAGTCGGGAGCTCGGACACGCCCATCCCTCCCAGCGCCAGGGAATTACGTCACCACTCTGCACCTAACACCTAGCCCCCGCTAAAAAACCCCCTACCAAAAATTTCAAAAAAGCCACGCCAAACCCTGCCCAATAACTCTTTGTCCCGTTTAGGTCATTCTTCCCCAAAATGGCCCACTCACCAAAAATCCCGCCTACCTACCAGTAATAATTGCCTTCACTCCCCTTCCTGGGTCCCAATATCCAGTCAAGTGCCTTATGCTTTGTCTCCCCTATATCCAATCAAATGCCTTCACTCCCGTCCCAATATCCAGTCAAGTGCCTTATGCTTTGTCTCCCCTATATCCAATCAAATGCCTTCACTCCCGTTCCTGGATCCCAATATCCAGTCAAGTGCCTTATGCTTTGTCTCCCCTATATCCAATTAAATGCCTTCACTCCTTATAAAACCCCTTGCCCTAAAAGGTTAAGTGCGACTTCTCTGGCCCTTACCTAGACCATAGAACCTCGCCCGGGAGCTAAATAAATTGAATTTTCATTTTCTTATACTGGCCTCAGTTTCCTCATTTCAACTCAACAATATACCTTACAGTTAGTTTACTACATATATAGAAAAAGACAGGCCCCCTACCTATAATACCCATACACCAGTCAATAAATTCTTAAACCTATAAGTGAAAATCCATAATAATACCAGAACAAAACATAATAGAGTATGGATATAATAATGGCTGGTAAAGGCATTCTAATAGTCACTCAAAACATATAAAGAAAAAGATTGACAAGTCCGATATGTAAAAATGGACAAAAGGTTGATAACCCATAATACATGGAGCTCTTACACTTTGATCAGAAAAAGATAAACAGGTTGAGTGCAGTGGCTCACGCCTAATCCCAGCACTTGGGGAGGCCAAGGTGGGTGGATCACCTGAGGTCAGGAATTCGAGACCAGCCTGGCCAACATGGTGAAACTCTGTCTCCACTAAAAATACAAAAAATCAGCCAGGCATGGTGGTGCATGCCTGTAGTCCCAGCTACTCTGGAAACTGAGGCAGGAGGATCGCTTGGACCTGGAAGGCAGAGGTTGCAGTGAGCTGAGATCGTGCCACTGTACCCCAACCTGGGAGACAGATACTCCATCTCAAAAAAAAAAAAAGATAAACAATACAGTAGAAAAATGGGCAAGTCATAAACAGTTGATTCACAGAGCAAAGAAATACAAATGACCAGTAAGTTTATGAAAATACATTCAGTCCCAATAGCAATAAAGCAAATGCAAATTTTGAAAAATCTTTTTCTATCAATTAGCAAAAAAAAAAAATTTTTTTTTTTTTGAGATGGAGTCTCGCTCTGTCACCAGGCTGGAGTGAAGTGGTGCAATCTCAGCTCACTGCAACCTCCGCTTCCCCGGTTCAAGTGATTCTCCTGCCTAAGCCTCTCGAGTAGCTGAGACTACAGGTGCGTGCGCCACCACGCCCAGCTAATTTTTGTATTTTTAGTAGAGATGGGGATTCACCATGCTGTCCAGGATGGTCTTGATCTCCTGACTTCATGATCCACCTGCCTCGGCCTCCCAAAGTACTGGGATTATAGGCCTGAGCCACCGCATCCCGGCCCTTAATTAGCAAAAATTTTAAAAGCTGATAGTATCTACTGTTGGCAAGGATGTGGAAATACGTATTCTCACACACTGTTGTTGAAAGTTAAATTATAACATCACTTTTGGAGGGTGATTTGACCATATCTATTTAAATATTTTATTGAGATAAAATTTATACACATAAAATTTATCACATTAAGTATACAATTCAGTGGTTTTTAGTATATTCAGAATGTTGTACAACCATCACCACTATCTAATTCCAGAACATTTCCATCACCCCAAAAAGAAATCCTGTACCCACTAGCCATCACTCCTAATTTCTTTTTTAACCTTTGTAAGTTATGATTTTATTTTTTTAATTTTTAATTTTTGTGGGTACATAGCAGGTATATATGTATTTGTGGGATACATGGGATGTTTTGATCCAGGCATGCAATGTGAAATAAGCACATCATGGAGAATGGGGTAGCCATCCCTTCAAGCATTTATCCTTTGTGTTACAAACAATCCAATCATGTCCTAGTAGTTATTCCTTCTTCCTTTTCCTGGTAAACACTAAATCTACTTTCTGTCTCTATGGATTTGTCTATTCTGGACATTTCATATACAGGTAAGTGGAAACATAAAATATGCGGCCTTTTGTGTCTGGCTTTTTTTTTGCTTCACATTACTTACATTTTAAATGTTCTTATTCTTTAACCCAGTTATGCCATGTCTTGGTATCTATTATAGAGAGTTATTATTCATATATGCCCAAAGATGCATATTTAAGGATGTTCACTGCATTTGTTTCACCAATAGAAAAACAATAGAAAGAAAAACAAACCTAAATATCTACCAATAAAGATATATTTAAATAATCCAGTCCCTCTTTTCTATGAAATACTGTTCAGCAGTTAAATGAAAATGAGGTGGGGCCAGGTACAGGTGCAGTGATTCATGCCTGTAATCCCTGCACTATGGGAGGCTGAGGCTGGCAGAGAGCTTGCGCCCAGGTGTTTGAAAACTACCTGGGCAACAAGGGGAAACACTGTCTCTACAGAAAACACTGTCTCTACAAAAAACACAAAAATTAGCAGGGCATGCACTGAGGCTGAGGTGGGAGGATCGTTTGAGCCTGGGAGGCAGAGGTTGCAGTGAGTGGAGATTGCGCCACCTGGGCAACAGAGAGACTGTTGTCTCAAAAATAAAAAATAAAAAAAGAAGTGGGTCTATCTGTTGTGACAGTTTTAAGTGAAAAGGATGTGTGTGCAGGGGTTCCTCTGGAGCAGCCACCTAGAACAGCCGGCAATGTGTTTCCTCACTTCCACCCGCTCCTTCCACACGTGAGGCTCTACAGACATTATGCCAGTTTCATAATCCCTTTGGAAGGTAAATGAGCACCAGCAATGCAGTTATCCAATCTAGTAATCCCTGCCAATCTTATGGGATTGAAATGTTGCCTTATTGTTGCTTTTTCTTTTTCTTGATTACCTGTGAGATGAAGCATCTTTTGTATTGCTAACCATTCTTGTTTTCTCTTCTATAAAGTGCCTGTTCGTATCCCATTCATACCATTTGCCTTTCTCTTATTAACTTCAAATTTTTTTATATTTGGTTCACCTCTTTTGTCAATTCTATGCAATTCTACTTCTAGACACCTAACTTTTTTTAATTATTTTATTTATTTGTTTATTTTGAGATGGAGTCTCACTCTCACTCTGTTTCCCAGGCTGGAGTGCAGTGGTGCAATCTCTGCTGTCTGCAACCTCTGCCTCTTGGGTTCAAGTGATTCTCCTGCCTCAGCCTCCCAAGTAGCTGGGACTATAGGCGCCCGCCACCACACCTGGGTATTTTTTGTTTTCATTTATTTATTTATTTTTGTAGACACCTACCCTAAGGGAAAAAAGCTTTTGCACACGTACATAAGGAATCACAAAAGGATCTCCAGTTGAGCACTGTTTATATAACAGGGAAAAAG
The DNA here is from genome assembly GCA_036589455.1 of Ateles fusciceps. Classification (NCBI taxonomy): domain Eukaryota; kingdom Metazoa; phylum Chordata; class Mammalia; order Primates; family Atelidae; genus Ateles; species Ateles fusciceps. The sequence goes on from JAZHEH010000882.1 coordinate 11,103,969, forward strand.
TGGAAACAAACTACCTCTTCCTCAGAAGGGGAACAGATATCAGTGGTCACCATATAGCAGTTAAAATCAATGAGCTACATCTATACACACAACATGGATACATCTCAAAGCAGATGCTGAGTGTAAGGAAAAATATCAATCTGTAAAAGGATATGAAAAAAAGGGATATGCAGCGCATAGCACCATTTAATCAACTTTAACCTCCTGGATATTTTTAAATCAGTCAGTCCCCATCCAACTAACCACCTGATGTGTGAACCTAATATTCTCTCACCAGGACAACTATCACAGCCTTCTAATGGGTCTCCCTGTTTCCAAAGTTGTCTTATTCCAATGTGTCCATCACACAGCCACTACAGGCTCTATCTAAAATATAAACACTTCACTGCATCACCCACAGGATAAAGTTAAGATCTTTTATGATCTGATTTCCTGCATACCTCTCCAGCCTCAACTCTTGCCACTCTCTATCTATACTTTGCACATACTCAATTTTCTAACTCAATTGTATTTTGGCACTCTCTCCCTGATTTGCATTAAAGAGTACGAAGAAACACTAAGCCTTCCCTCCCACAATTCCTTTCTCTTTTCTGATCACTAGGAGTCTTTCTCTCCCTAAGTTATTTTTAATTAAGGACACATTTCCAACACCAAATGGTCAATATACAATCCAACAGGTGACTTAAACATTGCAAGATGTTTTAGTGTGTCATGTGACTGTACCAAAAAAACCTTGCCTATACTTTTTTTTTTTTTTTTGAGACAGAGTCTTGCTCTGTTGCCCAGGCTGGAATGCAATGGTGCAATCTCAGCTCACTGTAGCCTCCTCCTCCTGGGTTCAAGCAATTCTCCCGTCTCAGCCTCCCAAGTAGCTGGGACTACCGGTGCACACCACCACACCTGGATAATTGTTGTGTTTTTAGTAGAGTTGGGGTTTCACCATCTTGGTCAGGCTGGTCTTGAACTCCTGACCTGAGGTGATCTATCCACCTTGGCCTCCCAAAGTGCTGGGATTACAGGTGTGAGCCACTGTGCCCAGCCCCTGCCTAAACTTTTGATTCAAACATAACTCAAATATGGTTCTTGTTAACTGAACCATGTGATTAGTATTTGTATTTATACTTTGAGGGTAATTGTTTCTTTATGCTTTGGAATTAACTGTGTCTACATCATTCCAACAGCTGAAATACTGTAATGAATACATTTGTGCATAATTATATTCCATGTGTTAATGAGCTCAATTTGCTTTCCCCCTCCACACTTCTAAGTTCCTTTCTGTTTCAGAAAGGTTGTAGAAGAAAACAAGTTGAATATAATGGAAGGAACCAGTATGACTTACTGAAAAACTTAGACAAACATGATCATATAAAGGAAATTAGCCTTTAGTGAAAGGCAGTGCTTGCTACCCAAAGACTTCCCTCATGCTAGACAGTGAAAGGCAAGGGCAATGTGCTAACTTAGGCAGCCTGGACACCAGGGTTCCCATCCCAGCTCTACCCATTCTGTTTGGCCTGAAATCCTCTCCATCGAGAAGTAGGCTACAAATTTCACAAAAATAGACTTAACTAAAAGTACTGTGAGTTTGGACAAATCACAAACCCTTTCTGAGCCTTAAATTCCTCATCTGCAAAACAGGCATAATGCTCTCAAGCCGTAGCTTCCGGAAAGATTACACTGAGTTTCATACAAAATATTCATTTGTATTGCTTTGCTAAACTATAAAACACTATGGGCATGTAAGATCTTATTAGTAATTAATCAGATATCCTTTTAATATTAACCAGCAGTCCTAGAAACTGGAAGCATGTCAGAGTAAGCCTTAGTTTCCCAAATGAAGACTTTAAGCCATAGATTACCTTTATTTGTAAGATCCTTAAAATTTACACCGGAAAAAAGTTAGAACATCCTCCTCCATGTGAGCCGCATATGTTGTCTGTGAATCACTTTCATCTCCAAATTAGTAGGATCCAAATTAGCAGGGCTTTCCTACAGTGAAATCTGTTTAAGCAAACATCTGCTGGTTCCCTGAAAAGTGATTTTTTTTCTACAGGTGGCCTTTGAATTTGTGGCCCAAAATCCATGGAAAGAAAATGTAGCCTTTGAGATGGATGCCTTCAAAGAGAGGTAGTGTCCTTGAGAGCCTGGGTCTCCCCTCGCCGGGGGAGAAAGTGTGCAAAAAGAAATCAGGAAGTGCTTGGATTTAATCAAAGTGCCAATGACCGCTTCATCACTGTCGGGGCGATACTGATTGAAAGGACATATTTTTCCTGTTACTAAAATTCTTGATCAAAGCATAAAAGGAAGCATATGTTTTAGTTGAATGAAGGCCCATTTTCTGCTTTCTCAATTACTTTTCAGGGAAGTAGAATATTGGACACACAAAATGCAATCCCAAAGCCATGAATTCTGCCCTTCTGCCCTTAGCTTTACCCAAGATTTTGGGAATGACCTTGGGCAAATCACTGAGAGCAGATACTTGCTTTAGTGCCTGCAACTATGAGACCGTCAACAACTCCCACTCTTCCTCCCACCCCAGGCCTAGTGAATACTCAAGCAAATGTTACATGAGCCATCAAATGATTAAATTGACTCTGGCACTTCTATTGGCCTGACCAGCATGTATAGCCCTTTTCACCCTGCAAATGACACAGTTCCTTCCTAGCTTTGATCTGAAATTGCATTAAGCTACCCCAAAAATTGAGCTGAGAGTATTTTATTAATTTTCCTAACCTTATAGGCAAATGGCTTCATGAACACCTATAATTCAAAAGAAAAATAAGTAAAAGATTACGTTTTAAAATCACACAAGTAAGGCCAGGCATGGTGGCTCACACCTGTAATACCAGCACTTTGGGAGGCTGAGGTGGAAGGATCACTTAAGCTCAGGAGTTCGAGACGAGCCTGGGCAACATAGTGAGACCTTGACTCTATAAAAGTAGAAATAAAAAATAAATAAAATCACAGAAGTAATCAAAGTGTCCCAATTCTGCGGACAACATCTTGTGTTCTGGTAAAAAGCAGGGAGCAGGGGAACCAAGATAAGGTGATATACGACTGAAGTAAGAAATCTGAGGGACATGAAACATCCTGGCTGACCCTCTCATTGGTCTTGCTAAAAAAAAAAAAAAAAGGTCTCTAGTGATTTAACACAAGTAAACGATTTTGAGCTAACCAGACAGCTCAACTGGGCTCGGTAGGCTGCAGCACTGCAGTACTCAGTCACATGGACACCTAGCATATTAAGCAGGGGCAGATGAAGCAGGGCATTCTCTGAGGGTATAGTGTAGTGTCCACACACAGGGTAGCTGGTTCTGAAATGAGTTTGGATGAGGACCTGGGCCTTTCTGACCAAAAGGCCATGTCTGGCTAAAACTGGAGACTATAAATTCATTTTTCCTGGCTAATAAAAAGGTTGTACCACCTGGGTGAGTTTATGGTTTAAAAAAAAAGAAAAAAGGTTTGTCCAGTAAATGTCATAAACCACATATGCATAATGAGATTACACAGAAAATTCATCTGTCTGAATAAATTTTCTTAGAATGAATTCTAATTAATTAGAATGATACTTATAATTTGTGCACAGGACACACACACACACACACACACACACACACACACACACACACACACAATTATATAAACACTGGAACAGCGACAGTGGTTCTCCCAAGTCCACAAGTACCATAACATCTCGCTTTCTGGGGCAAGTCTCTCTGAAGTACAGAAAACCCAAAGAAAGAGAAGATAGGAGTGATCCTATGACCCCAATTAACCCCCAGGAAGAATACATTTCTCTTCTTTGAGCCTACCTTGGCCTGGACGGCGTAAGAAGCCAGGAGCACAGAAGCCTCGGGAGGGCAGTAGATCTTTTCATCTAAAATCTGCTTCTTTACCTGAAAGGAGCAACAAGGGAGATGTGATCCTGTGTGTGTGGAAGTGAGGTATGTAGGCTGGTCACAACAGACAGCTGCAGGGCGTTCTAATGAGGGCTTCCAGAGCAGCCTGTTCATGATTTTCTGACAAAGAGTACAATTTTTTTTTTTTTTTACTGATGCGGACAGGTGGAGAGTTCAGTCACAGTAGTTACTGGTACGATGGCTACGCATAAAAACCCCTTATCCCTTCTCTTCATGACCAAAGCTGAAGAGTAAAAACAGTCTCTGTAGTTACAACAGAGGTTGACATCTGGGCTATGACAGCCATGAACCCAAGAAGTGTCAAGAGTAGCTCTGGGGGTGACTGCAGCCTCAGCCCCTTTGAATACACACGGCCCCAGAGGAAAGGGATTTACTTTTAAGTATTAACACAAAACAAAAGTCGCCAAGGCTACTGAGTTATGACTGCAGAAAAAAACCATCACTTTCAATGTGCTGCTCTAAGGGAAAAGGAAGCAATAAAATTTGATTGATTCAACTTTTAAGTACACGTGAGATCCAGGAAATATAATTCTTAAGCCATAATGTTGAATTAACATATTTCATTGCACTTAATTTTCTTAGAATGGTGCAACTTGGGATGTTCCAGACATAGAAGCAAGAGAACTGCATGATGTGGGGAGCACTGAAATAAACACAACAGGAAAGCCAGCTCTCCTCTCACAGATGTCAACAGTCACTAAATTCATAAAAGCGGTAAATTTTGTCTTGCTCAGTCATAAAAATGCCTTAACATTTCAGTATATGGGAAAATCAAGCCAAAGTCACACAAGAGACAGGCAGTGCTTCCAAGAAAGCCATTTCTGTAACATTAGGACGTTCTGGGACCTAGGAATCTTTATGTGCTTTCATTCAAACACAAAAATTCTTCTCAGGTTTTAAAAGTGATTTTACATTCTTTAAAGAGAAAACAAAACCTGAGATGTTTCTGAATCAGTGCAACTTTCTAATCCCTTGGTTTCATTTCCAAAGAGAAGGGGGAAAGAGTAACAAACACTATAGAAAAACTGAAAAAGCATCCCCCCGACTTTTGTTTTTTGAGACAGAGTTGTGCTCTTGTTGCCCAGGCTGGGGTGCAATGGCGCAATCTTGGCTCACCACAACCTCCACCATCCGGGTTCAAGCAATTCTCCTGCCTCAGCTTCCCGAGTAGCTGGGATTATAGGCATGCGCCACCATGCCCGGCTAATTTTTGTATTTTTAGTAGAGATGGGGTTTCTCCATGTTGGTCAGGCTGGTCTCGAACTCTCAACCTCAGGTGATCCGCCCACCTCAGCCTCCCAAAGTGCTGGGATTACAGGCATGAGCCACCACACCCAGCCTAGAGAGTCCCTTTGACCTGAAAATGTCAGAAATAAATTTGTCACCTTTTTTACACACACATACATACACACACACACGTACCAGATCTTTTTAAAAAAGAAATTATTTAGGGGGTTTTATTAAATTTAACTTAATATTTGCTGAACACAATATACTGAAGCTGAAATTAATTACAGGAGGGCTATGTGACAGACTACACATCTATCTCTTGGAAATCTACTGCCATCTTTTACATTACTGAAACCTTTGAGCATGCAAATAGCCCCAGTGCCAATCACTGCAACTGGCCATGGAACTGGGGAGCCACTCTGACCCTCAGTAAGAACGTAAGTGAAACTGATAAGATTTTCATCCGCAGACCAATTCTCCTTCCTGTGCCTGTGGATGGTCAACCTGTAATTATGAATTTCCTAATTTCTTCAGTTTGGTTGGACAATTACTTACGGAATGCCTACTGTGTACTTAATGATCCTTGCCTTTAAGGGGCTTACAATCTAATGAGGAAGTAAGGGAGAAACAGGACAATTAGAGACACAGTGTAGCATGAAGCATGATGTCTGAAGTACCACATACAGGGAACAAACCAAGTGTCACTGGAGCACTGAAGTCCTCTCTTAATGAAAGCCGATTTTAAACTTTTGGAAGAACTACTGCTTTATAAGACTCTCTCTTCAGCCTTCCTTTGAAACTATCAAGTACTTTTAAGTTAGCTAGAAGAAAACAGGATCCATTTTCAAGGAGGTTTTAAGTTAGGTAGCTACTTGTATCTATTCTTCACCATCACACCTTTGCAATTTCATCTGACACCAATTTTCATCACTCAAGTATAGTTCTGTTCTGAAGATGTTTTTTTTTTCCATTACAGAACCAAAGGGGCTGACTTTCCAGAGGTAGAATATTTTTGCAATACAAAAGTGTCTGTGGTCAACTCCGAGGCCAACTCTGCAACCACTCCTGGGCACGTTCTCAGAATTGTAGGGTAGCGTGGACTGATGTACCTGCAAGAAGAATAAATGCTGTGTGATCTCCTGAACCAGCTCCTCTTCGGCATTCTCAGGATAAAATTTGGCCAGGAAGTGAAAGGTGACTGGTTCTTCCTTTGAAACATCATGATCCAGCACCTGCAGAATTGCAGAGCAAAAGACACACTATATTGGCACTTCTTCCTCCTGCGCTACCCTCAGAGAAGCTTTTTCAAGGCGCGCATTAAATTTTTTTCCCACTAAATTTATCACATTTCCCAAAAGTTGTGATGCTGCAGTTTGAAGCATTCACAAAGTCATCTATAACAAGAGGTAATATTCACTTCCCATGGTGTTTCTGAACCAAACTAATCAACAGCCCCAAGAAGTGAGTAGAGCTAGGATTAAGGCATAAATGTTCTCAGGGACACAGAAATAGTTAAAAACTAGAAATTTATCACTCTATCTTGGGCACTGTCCTTTATGTTAGGCAGAAGGTGTCTTAATTATCTGAAATAGTAGAAGCTTCATTTATTCTTTTTTCTTGCTGCCTACTGTCAACATTTAGGTCCATGTTAGAATACAGCTTGAAGGGCTGGGCACAGTGGCTCACACATGTAATCTCAGCACTCTCGGAGGCTAAGGCGGGTGGATCACCTGAGGTTAGCAGTTCAAAACCAGCCTGGACAACATGGTGAAACACCATTTCTACTAAAAATACAAAAAAGTAGCTGCGTGTGATGGTGGATGCTTATAATTCCAGCTACTTGGGAGGCTGAGGCAGGAGAATCTCTTGAACCTGGGAGGTGGAGGTTGCAGTGAGCCGAGATCATGCCATTGCACTTCAGCCTGAGCAACAAGAGTAAAACTCCGTCTCAAAATAAAAAAGAATATAACTTAAAAATTATGAACTAGATTGTTATGAAATCATCTAAACATTGGCCAGGTATGGCTCACGCCTGTAATCCCAGCACTTTGGGAGGCCAGGGTGGGCAGATCACGAGGTCAGGAGTTCAAGACTAGCCTGGCCAATGTGGTGAAACCCCAACTCTACTAAAAATACAAAAATTAGCCGGATATGGTGGTGCGTGCCTGTAATCCCAGCTACTCAGGAGGCTGAGGCAAGAGAATCTCTTGAACCTGGGAGGTGGAGGCTGCAGTGAGCCAAGATTGCACCATTGTATTCCAGCCTGGGCAACAAGAGCAAAACTCCATGTCAAAAAAAAAAAAAAAGAAGAAGAAGACAGCTTAGAGATGATGAACTAGATTGTTACGAAATCATCCAAACATTAAGTAAGCAATAGAAGTAAAATGTGTCCATCACGGCAACCCTTTGTTTCAAGGAACCTCCAGAGATGCCCCACAAAATACTTGGAGTACAGTCTATAAACCACTGCCTGTAATCTTTGAATAATTCCTTCCACCCCTGTAAAGCTTGAACCATCTGCTCTCCACAGTGAATTTCAAGACATAAACATGCCATGTGACAGGCTACAAGGTTCCATTAACATGTGTCATAATGTATTTCCTTTGAGCAGCGATTCCATGGCTCCTGATGCCCCCAGTCTAATATCCATTTGGCCAACACTCAGCTATGATTAAAACTCACTTTGCTAAGAATCATGAAAAAGATACAGAAAGTTTTGCTGTCTTTGGCACATAACTCTCCATGCTTCTGTCCAGATTCTAGATGGCAATGCCAAGGAAATTCAAAATCTGGTCTATGACACCCTCACTGACAACGGCACTCAGTGGCACTTAGATGCTCATGATCATTGGGAACTACCGCTGAACTTACAACCAGCAGGGATTCCAATGTAAAGATTTAGATTACCGTGTACTTATGTGAACACAATTTGAACACTTAAGCTTTGAGTCGAACTGGTAAAAAAAAAAAAAAAAAAAAAGGGAGGCTTTCATTGTTTATCATGCTCAGGTAGGCAATTGCTGGGGCCACCATTTGGGGTAAGAATCAGATATTGACTTACTTTGAGGTTCAGGTGTCTTTTAGGAGTAACTGACAAAAGCACACAGTCCTGCTCCCCCACCTGCCCTTCATGGCTAGGTAGGCAGGTCAGTAAGCAAGTGTATCTTTGTGTGAACATATGAACCCAAGCAGAGGGGAAGTTCCCTTAGGCAATTTCCATTTCCAAGCCACATTAAAATTGCCAGGAGCCCAGCTTTCTTTACCATGCCTCAGAAGCTCTAGAGAATACTGAGGACAAAATGGACATTTTTTCACCCTGGGGACCAGGGACTCTCTATTCCTTAGATAATATTAATGATTAATTCACGTTACGCTGGTGTTTCTCAAAAAGACTTTTAAAAATTCCCTAAAGAACACAAGCCCCAATACTCTCTCAAATACATAAATTGGTTATTTTTAAGTATAAGAAGATAACAGTAGTTTTTATTCATAAACTTAAAGGCATAAATCCAGAAGCAATCAGGCTGGTAACAGTGGGTGAAGAAGCCAGGGCCAGCATCAGTCTAATCCTGGTAACTTCTGCTTGCCCAGGAGAGCCTGTGAGGAGTAGGAAACCGTTAGCATCTCCAGGTCCTGCTTTCTGCATGACTTAATTCAGGAATGTGCCCCCTTCTCTACTATACAGCTACAGCGCCCCAGTGATGAGCTAGGCGCCTGCTCAGGGAAAAACTGGAAAGCACACGTCAGCCCCACCAGTTTCATCAAGTTCCAGCCCAACCTTTTTGTCCATTTTGAGCCAGGCCACTGTGTCCTTGATTGTGTACTGCAGTCCAAAGAACCAGGTTTCTCGAAGCCCCAGAGTCCGGCACACCAAATCAAATAGGTCCTTCCCTTTCCACTTCATCTGCAATAACAAACCAATGGGGAAGGACACTGTGAGCAAAAATCATAATCCATTTACACAAAAACCTTTTCTCTGTACTCTCCACTCTCAGATTCCAAAACGTGGGGATGACACTAAGACAGCTGATGAGGACTGAATTCCTAAATAATTTTAAAGCTTCCCTCACAAACTCATGAGTAGGAAAATACCAATTACAGCTTAATGGCTTAATCACTGCAAAGCATACACAGTGTCTCCCTTGGACAGTTCCTTACGGATCTTAACATCCCCAAAGCTGCTAATTTAGGAAAGCTGGTAAATAAGCATCCTCATTTAGGAGAGTCTAGCCTCTTAAGTTAACCCAGGGGAGATGGCTAGCTTCAAGGGACATTCATTTCCTTGAAATTTTGTTGCTGATTTTTTTTTTAATCATGACTTTGCCCTTTGATAAAAGGCTAGTGTTCCTTTAAATTAAGACTGGTTTTACCACAATTTTTTTTCTTTGAGACAGAGTCTCACTCTGTCATCCAGGCTGGAGTGCAGTGGCACGGTCTTGGTTCACTGCAATCTCTGCTTCCTGGGTTCAAGTGATTCTCCTGCCTCAGCCTCCCGAGTAGCTGGGACTACAGGCATGTACCACCACACTCGGTTAATTTTTGTATTTTTTAGTAGAAACAGGAGTTCACCATATTGGACAAACTGGTATTGAACTCCTGACCTTGTGATCTGCCCGCCTCAGCCTCACAAAGTGCTGGGATTACAAGCGTGAGCCACTGTACCCAGCCCACAATTTTTTTTAAATATAAAGAAGCTGTAATGAAAGTCACAAATCATGGAGAAAAAGAACCATGAGAGACCAGACAGCCCAATCACAGGTCTCTCCTATCAAGGATGCCTAACTGAGGCCAAAGGGGAAGCTACTCACTCAGTCACCCAGAGCAATTTCAAACTCCTGGTATCTAAACCCAGGTGATGAATAGATACCAATATACTGTAATGTGTTTATCTTATAGCCTCACTTTCAAAAGAACCTGAAAGCAATGGCTTCTAAACTCTTTTCTCAGCTATTCCATCTGCTATCTGGAAAAGCAAGTTCAATGTCTCAATGAGGGAAGAGAATGGCTGGTAGCTTAGTAAATGTTGCCACCTAGTGGCTTTCAAGTCAAACCACCCACGATGTTCCCTCCTGCTTGCCCCCTCCTTGCCCCAATCCCCTAAGTATCAGGTGGACATTCAAATACACACTCAAGTGCATTAGGATCATATGAGACGCATCATAGAAATGGTGGTCATGAATGAGTAATCTTCGATTCAAATACAAGGTCGTCAGACATGGGAAAAATGAGACCACACAACTGTAGAAGCATCCACCCTTTCCTGCCCTCATTACAAATCTCCACTCAAAGTCTTGGCACACTGAAAATGTACAATGAAAAGGAATGAAAGCCAGGCACAGTATCTCATGCCTGTAATCCCAGCACTTTGGGAGGCCGAGGCAGGCAGATCACCTGAGGTCAGGAGTTCGAGAGGAGCCTGACCAACATGGAGAAACCCCGTCTACTAAAAATACAAAATTAGCCAGGCATGGTGGTGCATGCCTGTAATCCCTGCTACTCGGGAGGCTGAAGCAGGAGAATTGCTTGAACACAGGAGGCAGAGGTTGCGGTGAGCTGAGATCGCGCCATTGCACTCCAACCCGGGCAACAAGAGCAAAACTCCGTCTCAAAAAAATAAAAAATAAAAGGAACGAAACAAATTCTTAAGGGGTTGGCATGGTGGCTCATGCCTGTAAATCCTAGCATTTTGAGAGGCCGAGGCAGGCAGATCACAAGGTCAGCAGATCAAGACCATCCTAGCTAATACATGGTGAAAACTCCATCTCTACTAAAAATACAAAAACTTAGCCAGTTATGGTGGCACAGGCCTGAAGTCCCAGCTACTCGGGAGGCTGAGGCAGGGGAATCACTTGAACCCAGGAGGTGGAGACTGCAGTGAGTCGAGATCATGCCACTGCACTCCGGCCTGGCAACAGAGCAAGACTCCATCTCAAAAAAAAAAAAATTTTTTTTTTAGGGTTTAGAGATTTGCTATAAAAGCAAGAAGGGAAAAATAAGTTAGACCTCTGAGATCTGACTGGTTTTTGCTAAAACCTGATTCCACAGGGGAGTTTTCAAGTAGGCTTTTTATTTTTAACACATATGAATGAACAGTGGGTTCTCTACAAGGTACTCAACAGGAAAGCCCATCCCTTCTCTGTGTTTGCAGTCACAGTCAAGCCAAGCAGCGACCTAGACGGAAGATTATCAGGACGCAGCAGACTAGTAGCTGAGATGCATGCTGGCTTTTACATTTTAGCAGGGCTGTTTCTCCCATCTGTCCTTCAGCCTCTGCCCTGTCTCCTCTCTGACTATAGTGGGGCCACCAGAACACTAGAAAGATTGAGGTCTTTAGAGATTATTTTGGAGAAGAATAAAAGAAAATGAGTTTTATTTTTCAAAGATGATCTCCTTCCTCCTTTTTAAAGCTGAATAATGGGCACATCCATTTCCCATTTCCCAGTCTGACAACAGAACAAAGCGTTTTTCAATTCACCACAAGTTTTAATTCCTACAGGCAGACTTCACTGAAGAAATGTTATTTTGGAAAACTAGAAGCTTCATGATGCTGATTATCCTCTTGTCTCTATTTTAAGGCTGCTCCAGTATATAAATTGTAAATGACTACCTTGCTACAAGATAATGTAACACTAAAGAACAGGCATTAACTTGGAAAAGTTAAACACCCAAGGGCTGAGAAGATCAAGGTAACGATTCCCAATCTGCCATAACTCATGGTCATGGCCGGGCCAGGCTTTGCAAGAAGGGGCTGTCTGCAAGTGGCATGTGCAGTGCACAGAAACAAAAGCTGCCAAGGGAATGATGAGTGAATTTCCTGACTTGGGAGTTTAAATTCTCTAGCATAAAACTGTATTAATGCAGTTTTCCTGTATTCCCTTCTACTGTTTTTAAAATGCAAAACTATCTTTGTTGAAGGCAGAAAGACGATGTAGTTGTCCCCCTTGGCACCTGCAATACAGTGAGGAGAAATGCATAAACTCTGACACCAATTCAGAATGTTCTACTTAGATTTTTAACTTTGACATGAAGAATCGTAGACTGTCAAGAGCTGGAAATGAGCATGAGTAATTACCTAATGTAGACTCGTCCTCTTTTGTGCAAATAAGGAAACTAAGTCACAGGATTCTTTGGCAGCTGCCAAAGCACAAACTGGCCTTTTTCATGGTGATCTAACAAAGGCACACCGCAGACCCTAGAGTGCCTCTTTTCCTGTTCTGTGGGGTCCCTTTGTTCTTGCTGTCCAGCACTCCCTAGACACCTGTTCCAGTAAGTAACCAGTGTTTGAAACAAAATCCATTCTCAGAAGAGTCAGATATTGCTCATTTACAGCTCAATGTGAATTAAAGTCTCTGTTAGCTCCTACTTATTCTTTCAACAAGTATTATAGGGCACATCCTACACGCCAACCAACGTTAGACAGTGATGCTACAAAATGGTGGAAGCAGTGTTTTGCAGGAGAAACAGGCAAGACCTAGGTTAGAGAACGCTTTAAAGAGCTAGTGAGAGTTAGACGTAGGAGACAAGGAAATAAGTCTTTTTTAAAAGTCATGCTTTTTACAGGAAACTGCAAGTCATCTGGAAGAGCTGAAACAGACAGGAGGTGGCATGGTGGGAATGGGGTTCCATGTGGGACCAGGTGGCTCAACTTCAGGCAAAAGCCACAGAGTCTTTGAAGACCCTTGAGCAGAGGAGTCATAGGCTCCAATCTGCATTCTGGATGTGCTGTGACAACAGGGTGGAGTAGGAGTTGAAGGAAAGGATCAAGAAGGCCAGAAAGTAGGCGGAAGGCAGTGGAAGGGAGAGAAGGCAGCCTGAGAAAAAGAAAAGAGGCAGAGTCACAGAACAGAAGCAGAGGAGATAGAATCAAGAGGGACACCTGTGTGTCTGGCTTGAGTACCAGGTGGTTCCACTAAAGGAGCAATGGAATGGAGGAGAAGCGGCGAATCTGGCAGGGATGGACGAGCAATTAAGTCTTAGATGAGATGAGTGAAGGTGCCTCAGGAAACCAAATAAACGCATGCAAACATATTTGATTTAAAGCCCTAATTCCACTTACGAAACAAAATGTTGTCTTTAAGCAATTAAGAGGTTTTTCTGTTGGATTAAACCTAACCTCAACATGTTGTTACCTACATCGGGTTCCACTGCTCAACATGCCCTTCCCCAAATACATGAGGTTTGCTCGCTCTTCCTAATTTGGGTTTCTACTTCCTTAAAAACAAGTGTCATGGTCACAGTTGCTCTGGGTGGTTCTCAGGACGCCCTGGGGAAAGAGGTCTTGGGGTGTGGACGGGGCTTCCAGGTGCCGGCCAACTCGCTGGAATATGACCAAGCTCATCTTCAGCGTCATCACTCATCCACTACACAAAGCTGATGCTGCGAAGTGACTCACTGTCCTCTGAACCTCTTCCGAGGCTGTAGGTGCCTCAGCACAAGGGTAGTATTAGTCTCTTTCTGTTCCCCACACTGACCAGGCAAGTGTATACATACAAGACATGGCAAGCAATGGCTGTCCAAAGCACGGACTTGACTACTTCAAAAACTCAAAACTCAAACACTTAAAGCCAGTTAACTCCCACTCACCCACTTCTTCCACACATAGTTAGTGAACACACACATTGTGTCCAAGCACAGCCCAAGGTGAAAGGGACAAATGGGGAATAAGAGACAAGTCTCTACTCTCAGAGGTGTAGGATATGAACAAGCTGAGAGTAGATAATTACCTCCTTCACCGCACACATAAAAACCCCAGCACTACAACACTTGTGAGAGCCACAACAGGGACACCCAGGGGCTGTAGGAACCTCCTATCTTGAACAGGTAGGGAGAGGACATCTAAACTGGCTCACAGTAGAAAAGAGGAACCAAGTGAAGACTGGGCTTGGGGAAGGAGGAGCCAGCGGGAAGTATGTTCCAGGCAAAGGGAATAGCATATGCACAGGTCTAGAGGCAAAAAAGAGGTCAGCCGTCCTTACGGGAAATGGGAGTAGGACAGTTCAGTCTGGCTGGAGGATACTGTTGTATTTCTAAAAAGGACCAAAACTACAATCTAAAATCAAGAACAAAAAATAATAATAAAATAAAAAATAAACAAAATCAATTCTTCGTTAACTATCTCTGCCTCTCTCATCTGAACCAAAAAACACAGAAAGTTATCTGGTGACCATTTTCTCCATTCTCCCAAGCATGGAACACACTAGTACCATTCTAGAAACAGGAAAGAAGTTAAATTGTTACCTAAGATGGACACCTCAGGACACGAGGGCTTAATCTTTCCAGGAACTAGTCTAAAAGGAATACAGATAAGTGATGGTTATCTACTATTGGTAGGAATCTCTGCATTGTCGCTGTGTGACCTTGGGCATGTGACAGAACTTCCTTGTGCTTTGCAACGGAAATAATAAACAGAACGGAAATAATAAACAGAACGCATCTTGGCAGATTGATCCAAGGATTAACTGCATTGATACATTTTAAAACCCTATGATAGTGCTTGGCCCATAGCAAATAAATACTCAGTAAGGAGCAGTTATTGTTCATTGAAACTCTGCCTCCTCTCCTTAGATTCTCAAGTGGCACTGTTTAAGACCTCCCGGCCCTGCTTCACACCAAGGATGATGGATGCCAGATCACCAAGGGCACCATCAATTCTCATCAAGCTACCCATACTATCACTCATTTGACAAACCTTTATTGAGCGTCCACTACGTCCTGGTCACTGTGCTCAGGACAGGAGATAAACGATGGATTGAGGACAAGACACTGTCCCTGTTCATGTCTGACAGGGAAGACAGGTAAATGGATCACAAAAATGCAACCCAGTAAGTGCTATCAGAACAGGGTGCTGTGGCAACACAACTCAGGCCTGAGTCTCGGGGAGTAAGGTCTTTACTGAGGAGATGCTGTCTGAGCTATGTCTTGAAAGCCAGGGGGTAGTTCCCCTGTGGTGAAGGGGTTGACAAGAGCGAGGTCACGCCAGCCGGAGGGGAACAGCAAGTCTGCCGCTTGGGTCCAACTGTTGCAAAGTGAAGGAATGTTCTCTGCACTTTTCTAGTATCTGACAAACAGCATAATTATCCTATCTGCAGTACTGAATGTTCAATGCAGTACTGAACATGCAGCTTCAGCCGATGTGTGTCACAATTCTGACTCTCAACGCTGATGAGGAACCGGGTTGTTTAGTCACTGATTTGGAGCAGTGATGCACCCTGCAGCAATACCTGCGGGGGCTCCAAGAACCGAGGACTAGTGGGATAAGTCTCATGTTTATTTTCTTGTTAAAAAATGTCCTTTTTGGATACCTAATGGCACATAAGCCTTTCAGGCCCTGCACTCATGCCACTTGAGGGCCTTTTTGTTAGGGTTTATCATTTTTCCTCAACAGGTTGCTAAAAGAATAGCTCCTGGTTCTGATTAAATGCTCATTTAAACCCATCACTTTCTACCCAACCAAAGTATTCAAACTGCTCTGGATCCACCACGGTTCCCTGCCTCATCTCAGCCTAGTGAAGAAGAGGGAAACTAAGGGGCAGATGCTCATTTTGCAGAAGGAAAGAGAGAGGTGAAGGGAGTGAAAAGGGTGATGGGGGAAGAAGAAAGGCAGAAAGGAGCACAAATGTGGACTCCAATGCCTGGAAGCTCCCCCCTCCCAGGCCTCCTCCTCAAGGTGCCCTTCAGGCGTAGAGGCTAACGGGAGGGAGTCTGGAAGTATGATGCTTCTCGCCTTTGTGGCTGTGGTCACCCATTACTTTAACAGGCTGCAGTGCTATTTCATAGATATATACTCGTGCCTGTATCATAGATAGATATGTATGAACTTTATAAATGGGACTAAGTGCTGTCAGCTTGTTATTTTTTTGTAGGAGCTGAATTTATGAGCTTCACCCAGAGTGAAGTGCTTGTAATTTATCAACCTAGAATGTTGTAAGTAAATAGCACTAAGCACTTACGCTCCACAGCAGGAACGTAGCTGGAATGCGGTACTTTTCTGCTATAGGAAGCAACCAGCACCAATAGCAGGACTGATTGCTGTCTATTAACCAGGAAAGCATCAGGAGTAACATCTACTGAACAGCCATCTTGCAACTGGCCAGGTTGAGACTCAACCCTAAAACTGCCATTTGTTTCTCGTTTTGACAGCTGCATTTCTCCCACTGCTTTCTTTGGGGCATATAGCCATCAGCAATTGAATCCTGGTATCTGCTGATACAACAGTGCAGGGTAAGAAACCAGACCCATGACGGGACAAGGCCCCAGTTTGAAAAGGACAACTTTCTTGAAGAAAGGGAACTGAATTTGGCTACTACATATGAAATGCCTAAGTATTAAAATCTACAGAGAAATTTTGGCTAAGAGAAGACTCAAATGTGGAAAAAGCTAAGAGAGAAGCAATATTACGGTTCATAGAGATCTGTTGGGCTAAATTATCAGCTACACAAAGAATGCTGTTTGACTGGCTGTCTCCTCCACAGAAAATGAAAGAGAACTGAGGAACTCAGCATTCACTTATCAGTTTCTTCTAATTAGCTCACAAGCTGCCCTAGCATTTGCCATAAAACTTGTCAAAAGGTTAGCTCCCAAACAGATAAAGCAACAAAACGAATGGCATCTCCCCCAGCCTTAGGACATGTGCCCCATGTCTGCCATTATTTCAGAAATGGAAAACCAAGGATGATGAGATCTCCCCCTCTCAATTGTTTATCCATAACTGATTTCTGCAGCCATAGCTGGCCTAAGAGAACAGGTTTACAGAAGACTTGAGAATTGAAGATGCTAATGTAACCGATCCAAACCTAAATACAACTTTTGTCTGTTTTGAAAAATAGATACCAAATACCTCAATTTACAAGAAAAACACAGTGGAAAAAGTTATAAAAGTAATTTTGCTGTGCAGTAAGTGAATAATAAATTCCATTAAAATCTATTTTGGGGCTGGGCGCGGTGGCTCATGGCTGTAATCCCAGCTACTCAGGAGGCTTAGGCAGGAGAATCGCTTAAACCCAGGAGGCAGAGGTTGTGATAAGCTGAGATTGCATCACTGCACTCCAGTCTGGGCAACAAAAGCGAAACTCCATCTCAAAAAAAAATCTAATCTATTCTGATTAAGTGAAGAAGACAAAAAAGTGCAGTAATGTAAGTCTAACATTGATACTCTCAATTCAGGGTATGGTATCACACACAACAAAACCAGTTCTTATGTCTCATGATTAAACCGCAAAACCATCATGCCATTTTTTTTTCACAACTAAAGGATACACCACATCTCAGTCATTATTGTCAACATGAGGGGAAAGAGATCCTCCAAATAAAAATAGATCATAGGTCAACACCTGGGAAAAGAAGGGGGAAAAAATAGATCATAGCAAAAAGAGAAAGGGAGGGAGGGAGGGAGGGAGAGAGAGGGAGGCGGGGGAGAGAGAGAAAGAGAGACTTGTTTCCTCCACTCTACCAACCCTGAACCCTACCTCCTTCATTTAAATCTGGGCAAGATCTCACAGACTTGAAGGCCACAAACATGGTGGCTCATGCCTGTAATCCCAGCACTTTGGGAGGCCAAGACAGGCGGATCACAAGGTCAGAAGATCGAGACCATCCTGGCTAACATGATGAAACGCCGTCTCTACTAAAAATACAAAAAAATTAGCCGGGCGTGGTGGCACGTGCCTGTAGTCCCAGCTACTCAGGAGGCTGAGACAGGAGAATTGCTTGAACCCAGGAGGCGGAGGTTGTAGTGAGCCAAGATCGTGCCACTGAACTCCAGCCTGGGTGACAGAGCAAGATTCTATTTCAAAAAAAAAAAAAAAAGATACCACAAACTTGAAACCTCCTCTTCACAAAAAATCCCAACTCTAATCTCTTGCCCTGTCAGTTTCTGCCATAATCAACCACAGCAAGTAATTTTCTTCTCCCAGTCCTCCAATCATCTGTTATTATGCTAAATCTATTTAAATTATTGCCTTCAATTCTTCATCAATTGCTTCCTCCCTCCTTCAACCAACTACCCTATCTTATTACAACCCAGCCTATGTCCTCCCACGTCAGCAAACTTACATGCTTCCATTTATTTGTAACCAGACCTTTCTAAGATCCATTCCTTTGTCTCCCTGCTGTCCACGCCCCCAATACCACAGACATGAATCAGTCTGTGTTTATATGTATTGAGAAATTAGGTACTTGTCTTTCCCTAAGTTCCCTGTCTTTCCTCCAATTCTACAGATCACAAACTCCTTGAAGGAAAGGGTACACACACACACACGCACACACACACACACACAAAATAACTCTCCCAGAACCCAGGCAACTGCTGCATAATCTGTGGATGCTCCATAAATGCTTGATGCTTGTGGTTGGCTGATGATGCTGACGATGATGATAACTAGATGAGGCTTCTGAGTAGAACAGTCTTCTAAGTAATGATTGCAATGAAGCAAGAATTTATGACACTCCTTATTAAAATCATAATTGTACAATTAGGCCTTAAGGTATATATTTTCCCCCTTTGGTGACACATACTGATTTCCACTCTCTAAAAATGCCTTGGTAAGGAAATCTAAATCTCAAAGAACCAAGAAAATTTTCCACAGAACAAAGACTAGTAAGAAACAAATCACAGCACCTTGGGAAGCCACAAAATAGAGCTTTTAAACTCTGATAAGTCTTTCAAAACCAAATGAATTACAGTTTTCCAAGGGGAAAAAGGCCTTATGCTTGCCGTTTCTGGCATCTTTCCTGCTTAAGTGCAGAGCAGTTGTGGGAGCAGCAGGAACCCAGCAGGGAGGTCTGTATCCTAGATTCTCTGCCTCAACCACACACGTCTATGACTTGGATGTGCCGTGCAGCTCAACTGGGCCTCAGTTTCTTCACTGGTAAATCTCTTAGGAGCCATGCAATCACCACATTTTACTATGCAGTAAGCAAAGAAGATTCACTTCAAAGTTGACTGACAGATGACAAAGCAAAAAGAAATAATACAACCATGGTGCTATGAAAGCAATACAGTCCCCCCCCAAAAGCAAAGACGACAATCTCTATATTTGGAATTTAGCTCACAACATGAGAGCAATCATAGCTCTGTCAAACAGCTATAAAACACCCCAAACCCACTGTGCTGGGTAAGTCACTTAACCTCTTTGGGTTTCGGCTTCCGCAATCAAGTGGTCTTTCATGGTTAACACCACTCTCTTAGTCTATGAGCTTGACATGACTTTGTATAAACCATGTAGCACATTTTGACTGCAACGGTAATTTTCTTTCAAGCTTTTAACATCTCATTCTGTATTTTAAAACCATTTTCAGGGATATAAATGACTTCACCTTTAGTTTATGTGTGGTTTCACATTCTTTTCCCTCATTCAAGGTCTGCTATCATATTCCTTACTCAGAATAATCGTGAGTTGACTGTATAATAACGAACCCTCGCCAGACGTGGTGGCTCACGCCTGTAATCCCAGCACTCTGGGAGGCTGAGGCGGGTGGATTACCTGAGGTCAGGAGTTCAAGACCAGCTGGCCAACATGGTAAAATCCCATCTCTACTAAAAATACAAAAATTAGCCAGGTCTGGTGGCAGGTGCCTGTAATCCCAACTACTTGGGAGGCTGAGGCAGAGAATTGCTTGGACCCAGGAGGCAGAGGTTGCAGTGAGGTGAGATTGCGCCACTGCACTCCAGCCTGGGCAACAGAGAGAGACTCCGCCTCAAAAAAGAAAGAGAACTCTCTGATGTAATAAAATTGGGAATGATAAGCTGCTGAAAAATAGCAGTTTTTATCACATAGCATGTTGCTGCTATTCAGTAATTGGCAAGGATTACAAATGTGTGATATATTGAGAATAATAATTTTGCAGAGTGCTACAAATAGGAAATAATAGTAAATTCAGCGCAGATAAGGCCCAAGGCTAAATTTCAAATGCGTAAACATCAGGGTATCAACCAACTAATTACTCCTCCCTGGACAATGTAACAATTGTGGTCAGTATGTAATAGTGTATTCCTTCCAAAAAGCTCCCAGCACAACAGAGCTAGAGCATAATCCCTTCACGTGAACCCACTTCTCTAGAACCCAGACCCTTGCCTGGAAAGAAATTTTGAATATTGTTTCTAGCTTGACCTTTTGATTAAGTTTCATGGTCATCAATGACAATAAAACTGACTTTAATAACATTAGAAGGTATAGGCATGAGTGGGTAGGACGGGTAAAAAATGTCTGCAGATGGATGAGAACTGCAGGGGGCTGAAGACTAACATATTTATGAGACTGATTTAATCTCAAAATCAATATGATTAAGAAGTAGGAAGATGCACTGTTGGTGAATTTAAAACCCAGCATTAGTCGAGATACGTTTAGTAATTACTCTGGGCCTCAGTTTTAAGTTTTATCTGAAAGTCAACCCATCAAAACTATTGAAACAAGAAGACAAAAACTGGCAAGGTGGAGGGGAAAGCTATAAGCAATATAACTCACTCACTAAAAGAAAATTTATATAAATTTTCCAAAGATAGGTCCAAATTTGGCAAAGAAGCAAAAAAGAGAACAGTAGCAAAAGCGCTGAAGAGGAACAAGACTGTGTCTTTAGAAATGATGCAGTTGGACACCACCTAGTGGCCAGAGAGATTCCTGCACTAGGACAAGCACCTTGAGTCAAGACGAGCGAGTAAAGACTGCATTAAAATTTTTTTCCCTGAAGTCAGCACTACTTTGGTAATAAATTCTGACGCGCTAAAAATGTCCTAAAGCATGTGGATTTAGAATCTAGATTAGACAAAGCACAGACAGGACAGAACACATCATCCTCTAACAAGAATTGAGAAGTCTCGTCACCAGCTGGCTAGAAAGATAGCAGCTCTAAGAAAACTCAATTCTGGGTTTTTAAAACCTCAAATGCTTTAATTTATGAAATTAAAAATAAACAAGCCCCAAAAATATTCTTGGACAGGAATGCAAAACTAGCATGAATAATTGGAGAAGTCATCAAAAACAAAGAAAAATTTCAAAACAACACATTAGGGACAAAAGAATGCAGAATATAATTAACTATGGCAGAAATCCGAAAAGAATCCTGCTGTCACAGTGGACATCAAACTAAATAGAGAGCTATTACATAGCATGATACAAAAAAGAAGATCCGAGTGGGACAGTGGCTCATACCTGTAATCCCAGCACTTTGGGAGGCAGAGGTGGGCAGATCACGAGGTCAAGAAATAGAGACCATCCTGGCCAACATGGTGAAACCCTGTCTCTACTAAAAATGCAAAAATTAGCTGGGCGCAGTGGCGTGTGCCTGTAGTTCCAGCTACTCGGGAGGCTGAGGCAGGAGAATCACTTGAACTCAGGAGGCAGAGGTTGCAGTGAGCTGAGCTCTCACCACTACACTCCAGCCTGGGTATAGAGCAAGACTCCATCTCAAAAAAAGAAAAAAAAAAAAAAGAAGATTCTTCAACAAGAATATGGCATAAGGTAAGTTCATTTATTTGGACTAATTATAGAACTTAGAGGGTCTACAATTATTAAGGCATGGATAATCTGAATAAGTTTCAAAGAAAATAAAGGCAATGATTAAGGAGAAAATTCATATTTTCTAGTATGAGACACTTCCTGTTCCCACACTCCCAGTCCATGACAACATAGGTAGGTAATATTTATCAAATACTTACTATGGGTCAGGCCCTGGACCAAGTGCCTATAAAGGTCCACCTCATTCATGTCTCAAAACAACCCTGGCGAGGTACAGTGGCTCACACCTGAAATCCCAGCACTTTGGGAGGCTGAGGCAGGAGGATCACTTGAGGTTAGAAGTTCAAGGCCAGCCTAGCCAACATGGCGAAACCCCGTCTCTACTAAAAATACAGAAATTAGCCAGGTGTGGTGGTGCGCTTCGGTAATCCCAGCTACTCAGGAGGCTGAGGCACGAGAATCGCTTGAACCTGGGAGGTGAAGTTTGCAGTGAGCTGAGATCACACCACTGCACTCCAGCCTGGGCAACAGAGGGAGGCTCCAGCTCAAAAAAAAAAAAAAAAAAAAAAAAAAAAAAACACAAAAACCCTATTAAAAAGATACTATTATTCTCCTCATTTTATATATGCAGCAACTGAGGTTTAAAAAATTAAGTTCAAGGTCACTTGGGAAGCAGGTAGCAGCCGCAGGGCTTTTCCCAGGCCAACTGACCCCTTCTATCAGGGCTGTAGTTCTTATTCCTTAACAATATTCTTCCCATCCTCTAGATTTTCTCACACCTATCACTCGGGTCTTGAAATGACTTCCTACCAAAGAAGGAAACATGAAAGGGAGAGGAGCACAGTGAGCCTCTTCTGCCCAGATCACCTAAAATAAGATGCTAAAGCTGAGGGCCTCCCCTCATTTTTCAGAATAACTAAGGCCTAGGGGAAGTAAGTGATATGCCCGAGGTCACACAATGGCGCTCTACCGAGAAGCCTGGTGTTCAGACATCAGTTTATGGATCTCGTTGGTTTTACACAAGTAACACCTTGATTGCATGCAGGAACCAGGACTGACTTCATTCATGTCTCAAAACAACCCTGGCCAGTCATGGACTGACCTCCTGAGCTCAACTCTGGTCAGGCTTGACCCAAATTCCCTTCTTCCTGGCTGACCTCGGAGACTGAGGACTGGCTCCGGACCTCAGGACCTCCTGAATCTTAGGCCTAGTAGGTCTTCTGCTCATTCTTGGTCACAGAACCCCCTGATCCCTGGATTCACTAGATGCTTAGCATCTGCATAGTTTTGTCCCAGCCCCCACCCAGCCAGTCCCACTGCTGTTCGGGTTTCAATGTGATACCTTGCCCAAAGCATTTGCCTTCAATTGTTTCCTATTTCCAACCACTCTCTCCCCACCCCAAACCCCAGACATTCCAAATCATTCTGCATGCAAACCACTTTAAATCACACTCCTAGTAAAAACTTCAAAGCTCTTCATCACATCTGATGAATACAAGCTCTTTAACCTGGGCTTCTTCAGCCTCCAGTATCTAGCCTGAACCCACCAATTCACACACATCTCTAGCTGGGAATGGTGGCTCATGCCTGTAATCCCAGAACTTTGGGAGGCTGAGGCAGAAGGATCCCTTGAGCCCAGGAGTTCCAGACCAGCCTAGGCCGGATCCCATTTCTACAAAAAAATACAAAATTAGCCGGGTATGGTGGCACATGCCTGTAGTGCCAGCTGCTGGGGGAGGTTAGGCAGGAGAATTTATTTATTCAGCCCAACAGGTCAAGTCTGTAGTGAGCTGTGATAGCACCACTGCACTCCAGTCTGAGTGAGAAACAATCTCAAAAAAAAAACAAAAAACCCAAACATCACCCCCACTCCCTGCTCAAACCACAGGATTCCCACCCACTGCCTTTGCTCAAGCCACATCTCCATGGTTCACCCCACAGCACAGTGATTTCTCTTTCCCTCTCAACTAGCATACCCTCATTCAATACATATACATATTTCTTTGTGTTATCTTTTCATGTGTTTTCCTGTTTCTCTAGACCGTGAGCACCTTGGAAAGCCAAACCTTCCCTCTTACTATCTTTTCTGTAAGTTCCGATGCTTTAAATACAGGCTCTTCCAAAACGGCACTGTCAGTAAGAGGGGAAGTGGATTTTTTTTTTTTTTAAGATGGACTCTGGTTCTGTCACTCAGGCTGGAGTGCAATGGCGCGATCTCGGCTCACCGCAACCTCCACCTCCCAGGTTCAAGTGATTCTCCTGCTTCAGCCTCCAAAGTAGCTGGGATTACAGGCATGCGCCACCACGCCTGGCTAATTTTGTATTTTCAGTAGAGACAGGGTTTCTCCATGTTGATCAGTCTGGTCTCAAACTCCTGACCTCAGGTGATCCTCCCGCCTCAGTTTCCCAAAGTGCTGGGATTACAGGCGTGAGCCATCACACCCGGCCAGGAAGTGGATTTTAAAAGTTAAAGAAACAATGCGGTCTTAACAGAAAACTAACTTTTCAAAATCCATACATGAAAGAGTCTCAGAATAAAGATGTTACCAATTGCTATCTAGGTGGACATAACAAATATTATGAGAAGACACGAGGCTGAATACAGGCAGGAGTATTCTATGTTTAATATGCAACTAGACTGCTTAATTGTTACAAGATAAGTCTCATTTTAAGCCAAAGGTAAGGAATTCTCATTATATCATGGGCAAGTGAAAATGATTCACTTATAGAAAATGTTCACTTGATTCAAAATGACAAACTAGACATTGAGGCAATGTAGCAGGGATCGTTAGTCATGTCATTCACCCGGCAAAAATGAAAGTCACTGGCAAGTTTACATAGTGTTTTCAAGATAGTATCAAACGCAGTAAAATAATGCCGTAGACAAATGGTTGTTAAGTTGAGGAAGGCCTTCAAAAGATCTCTTCTTTCCATTTTCTTTTTCCTGTTTACCAAATATCTAAGCTCTCTCCAGGTTTCTAACCTTTTCTCTCCTACTTCTCTTTTACACTTCCTGTTTGGGTAGCGTAGGATAGTGGAAAGAGGGCTGACCTGAAAGACAGATGACCTGGCTTCAAATCTCAGTCCCATCACTTAGAAGCTGTGTAGTGACCTTTGGCACAAAGTGGAGGAAAGCCTTGAGCAGAGCCTGGAAGGAGAATGAGTAGTTCTGCCAGGCAACAAGTGAGAATGGCATTCCAGGCAAAGAGGACAGCCTATGCAAAGGTGTGGCAGTGTGAAGGAGGGACCAGGACAACAGGCCCAGAGCAAGAGGGTGTGTGAGGAAGTGGAGGAGAGGCTGAGAAAGGGAGCAAACTGACAAGAGGCACTAAACTTGTTTCCTTTTTATTTTTTAAAATGTATTTTATTTATTTATTTTTTGAGACAAGGTCTCACTCTGTCACCCAGGCTGGAGTGCAGTAGTGCAATCAGGCAGCTCACAGCAGCACTGAACTCCCAGGTTCAGGTGATCCTCCCACCTCAGCCTCCCGAGACACTAGGACCACAGCTGCACACCACCAAACCCCGCTAATTTTGTATTTTTTGTAGAGACAGGGTTTCACAGTGTTGCCCAGGCTGTTATTTCCTTTTAGCTAACAACCCTTATATAGTTGCACTTATCTTGTGCTAGGTACTATTTTAAGTACTTTACCAGTAGTAATTATTCGATTTTAATTCTTGTAACACTATTCAGGAAGAATTATTATAATCACCATTTTACAGACAGGGAACAGAGGCATGTGAGGGGATTAAGGAACTTGTCTAAGGTTGCAAAGCTGGTTAGAGGCAGAGCCAGGAATCAAACTCTGAGGCCTATGCTTTTGTCTCTAGGCTATGCTGCCTCAGCGGCCCCAATATGGAAACTGAACCTTGAGCTAAGACTTGCTCAACTTACATGAGAACCTCAATGTGAGGTTCAAATAAGCAACTGCAGCCCTTACTGGTCATTATTAAGTTAAAGGGTGTGCCTGTCTATTCTCCCTATTCTCTCATTACCTACCTGTCCCTGTCCTATTCTGCCTCTTTCAGAATAGATAACAGCTTTACTGAGCTTTTAAGCATGCTATGGGTCCTGCCTGAGCTTCCATTTCCCCCCTTAAAGATGAAGCCAATTACAAAACCTAGGTCCAAAGCAGCCCTTGATCACTGCTAGGAGATATTCTCTGCCTGGTCCATGTGGGGACCCAGTAAATCACAGAGCTGGGCATGGTGGTTCACACCTATAATCCTAGCACTTTGGGAGGCTGAGGCTGGAGGATCCCTTGAGCCCAGGACTTTGAGACCAGCCCGGGCAACCAATGTAGGGAGACCCTGTCTCGCCCGCGTCACCCAGGCTGGGGTGCAGTGGCTCAATCTCAGGCAATCTCCACCTCCCAGGTTCAAGCAATTATCCTGCCTCAGCCTCCCAAGTAGCTGGGATTACAGGCACATGCCACTGCGGCCAGATTTTTCTATTTTTAGTAGAGACAGGTTTTCGCCATGTTAGCCAGCCTGGTCTTGAGTTCCTGACCTCAGGGATCCACCCGCCTCAGCCTCGCAAAGTGCTGGGATTACAGGAATGAGCCACCACACCCGGCCAACCGTCTCTATTTTAAAAAATAAATAAATAAAAGAGACAGAGTCTCACTCTGTCACCCAGGCTTCATGCAGTGACAGGAACATAGCTCACTGCAGCCTCAAACTCCTGAGCTCAAGTGATCCTCCTGTCTCAGCCTCCCAAGTAGCCAGGACTATAGGTGCGCCCAACCATGCCTAATTATTTTATAATATCTTTTTTTTTTTTTGAGACAGAGTTTCACTCTTGTCGCCCAGGCTGGAGCGCAGTGGCACAAGCTCGGCTCACTGCAACCTCCGCCTCCTGGATTCAAGCAATTCTCCTGCCTCAGCCTCCCAAGTAGCTGGGACTACAGGCACCTATCACCATGCTTGGCTAATCTTTATATTTTTAGTAGAGACAGGGTTTCACCTTGTTGCCCAGACTGGTCTCGAACTCCTGGCCTCAAGTAATCTGGCTGCCTTGGCTACATCTGACCTCAATAAAGTGCTGGGATTATAGGCGTAAGCCACTGTGCTTGGCCTATTTTGTAATATCTCTTGAATGAATAAATGAGTCTCTGTTATATCAAATGAGGTAGTATTCATTTAAAGCATTTAGCGTGGTACCTAGCACAAAGTAACTGATAGTCCCTAGCACTTCATCCCACACAAAGACAAATGGGGTCCAGTGGAGCACTAGCCAGCATCTGTTCTACTTCTTCTTCACACGCCTTAATTAGCTCGCATGCATTCGTCATTCACCCCTGCCTGTCCATGTCCTAGACCTGAGCAGTGGCACCCATACCATCCACAGGCACTGCTTAAAACCCATGGGAGAGGCCGGGTGTGGTGGCTCATGCCTGTAATTCCAGCACTTTGGGAGGCTGAGGCGGACGGATCACGAGCTCAGGAGTTCAAGACCAGCCTGACTAACATGACGAAATCCTGTCTCTACTAAAAATGCAAAAATTAGCTGGGCATGGTGGCGCACACCTGTAATCCCAGCTACTCAGGAGGCTGAGGCAGGAGAATCGCTGGAACCCAGGAGGCGGGGATTGCAGTGAGCCGAGATCATGCCACTGCACTCCAGCCTGGGTGACAGAGACAGACTTTGTCTTAAAAAAAAAAAAAAAAAAAAGGAAAAGAAAAAGAAAGAAAGAAAAAAACCATGGGAGAGCAAAGTGGTAAAAAAGGTAGATAAGAGGCCTGGCATGGTGGCTCACACCTATAATCCCAGCACTTTGGGAGGCCGAGGCAGGCAGATCACCTGAGGTCAGGAGTTTGAGACCAGCCTGATCAACAGGACAAACCTGTCTCTACTAAAAATACAAAATTAGCCGGGCGTAGTGGCACATGCCTGTAATCCCAGCTACTCAGGAGGCTAAGGCAGGAGAATAACTTGAACCCCGGAGATGGAGGTTTGCGATGAGCTGAGATTACGCCATTGCACTCCAGCCTGGGCAACAAAGCGAGACTCTGTCTCAAAAAAAAAAAAAAAAAGTAGATAATAGTCTTTCTTCTGAAACAGGAATAGATATTTCTTGGTGCACTAATATAGAGTACCCAAATATTACCCTGCACAACTACACTACCCTCCAGAGTTTACATCCTTGAAGGTGATGGTTTGCCTGGTCCTAGGAGTCTAGGATTTAAGATTTTACTGAAAATGCCAGAATTGTTCTGTCTTCCCCTTTTGAAAGTTCCTTCCATTATGGAAAACTTGTGTCCACTTGTATGCTGGAATGATCTGTAATGTTGGTATTTAATCTAATCATAATCCCACTTGGGTATGTGAAAACATTTAGAATGCCAAACAACAGGAGAAGGAGGCTTTGTTTTCAATATAAGATAGTATTAGGATCTCACAACTTCCTATTTGGCTTTTCTTACTGATAGATTGAATTATTAGAGTAAAATTCCAGCCTAGATAAGAAATAACATAACCGTCTAGCCTCCTGGCAAATTACACTCAGCACCCACTTTCTCAAAATGACAAATAACAAATCTTTCAAGTGGAAAAATCTTCCAAAGCATGCAGCCAATTGTGCAATGCAGCAAGTAGTGCAGGAAAGAGATTTTTCCCCCTCTCTGCAGTAAAAAGAAAAAAAAGTCTGAACTCATTAGCATAAGGTAACGTGACTCATATGTTAACTGCCACTGGTTCTGAAATTGAGTCCTTCTTGAAAAGCCACCTACATTTGACCTCAATAAAGTCAAGAATTCTATAAGTACTCTCTCTCTCTTTTTTCTTCAAAATGCATCTGCCACCTCCTTGCATCAGCACCTTGCTCAGTTAATGGACAACATAAAAAACAGGAAGGAGAGTAAAATTAATCACTTATCTGAGCCTTATCATCATAAATCAGACTATGATTACTTTCAACAGAATATGTGAACATGGTTTACAAACAGGTTTTTCCACTGGAATTCTGAGGTTCAGTGAGGTATAATGGCTTGATAAATCACAACAGGGTAGTGCCCATGGTAACCAGAGCCTCCTACATTAGGCCAATTATAGTCCCTTCCACGTCTTCCTTTCTGCCAGGGACTATGCATTCCATGAATCCTCATTAGAACTCTGCAAGGTCAGCATTAGTAGTCCCATTTTACCAATGAGAAAATAAAGACCAGAGAGCTATGTATCTTGTCCAAGGTAGAAGTAATTTACCTAGAATTCAAGCCCAGGTCTGTCTTCTTTCAAAGCCCATGTACTTTCTACTAGTGCTCTGCTACTCAAAGTGTGGTCCTTGGAGTAGGAGGCATCAACACCTGTCAGTTTGTTTTTAATACAGAATTCTCAGTTCTATCCCAGAACTGCTGAACCAGAACCTACATTTTCCCAAGATTCCCCAGGTCATTTATGTAAACATTAAGGTTTGGCAAGCTTTGCACTATACCATCCTGCCTCTCTGAATGTCACTACTTTTATCCTTTTCTATAGATCAGTGGTTCTCAATGTGGTCACGGAGGTTGCGTAGGGACAAAGAGGAGATTAGGAGGGTGTCCTCCCTATCCCAGAGACACTTGACAATTTCTGAAGACATTTTTGGTTGTCACAACAACTGGGGTGGGGTGGGGTGGGGGAATGCTACTGACATCTAGTAGGTAGAGGCCAGAGATGCTGCTGAACATCGTAGAATACACAAGACAGCTCCCCCACAACAAAGAATTATCCAGCCAAAATGTCAATAGTGCCAAGGTTGAAAAACCTTGCTCTAGCTGGTAATATTATCCATCATCTTTGGGTCTGAGATCTGCTTAAGGAAGAAAAAAAGAAGAGCTTTTCCTGGCAAAATTATGGCTAAAGAAATGTCATTAAAAATCCCTTTCCTGGCTGGACACGGTGGTTCACACCTGTAATCCCAGCATTTTGGCAGGCTCAGGAGGGCAGATCACCTGAGGTCAGGCGTTCAAGAACAGCCTGGCTAACAAGGCAAAACCTCATCTCTACTAAAAATACAAAAATTAGTCAGGCGCGGTGGCATGTACCTGTAATCCCAGCTATTTGGGAGGCTGAGGCAGGAGAATCACTTGAACCCAGGAGGTGGAGGTTGCAGTGAGCCAAGATTGCCCCACTGCACTCCAGCCTGGGCACCAGAGTGAGACTCTGTCTCAAAAAAAAAAAACAAAAAAACCCCCAAATCCCCCCTTTCCTTATAGTCTAGTCTCTTATACCCTCTCACAACATCTAACATCTATCAAATAGTAACTTAGGTCAGAGATCAGCAAATTATGGCCCACGGGACAAATCCAACCCATCACCTATTTCTGTGTGGCCTAAGAGCTAAGAATGATTTTTACTTTTTTTTTTTTTTTTTTAAGATGGAGTTTCTCTCTTGTTGTCCAGGCTGGAGTGCAGTGGGGTGATCTCGGCTCACCGAAATCTCTGCTTCCTGGGTTCAAGCGGTTCTCCTGCCTTGGCCTCCTGAGTAGCTGGGATTACAGGCATAAGCCACCATGCCCAGCTAATTTTATTTTATGTATTTATTTTTTGAGACAGAATCTCGCTTCTTCTTGCCCAGACTGGAGTGCAGTGGCGCAATCTTGGCTCACTGCAACCTCCGCATCCCGGGTTCAAGCAATTCTCGGCCTCAGCCTCCCAAGTAGTTGGGATTACAGGCGCCCACCACCATGCCCGTATTTTAGTAGAGACAAGGTTTCACCATCTTGGCCAGGCTGATCTTGAACTCTTGACCTCATGATCCACTTGCCTCGGCCTCCCAAAGTGCTGGGATTATAGGCATGAGCCACCGCGCCCAGCCAGATTTTTACATTTTTTAACGGTTTTTAAAAAAAATATCTTCTGAAAATTATGTTAAATTCAAAAATAAAAAAAACAAGAAAAAGAAAAAACGAAAATTATGTTAAATTCAAATTTCTGTGTCCATAAAGTTTTCTTGGAACACAGTGAATGCCCACTGTTTACATTTGCCTAAGGTTTTTTTTAAAAAGCAGCTTTATTGATATATAATTCATATACCCTAAAATTCACCCAAAGTGCACAATTCAGTAGTTTTTAGTATATTCAGTGTTGCACAACCATCACCAGTTTTAGAATATTTTCATCACTTCATAAATAAAACCTTGTATCTTTCAGCTATCACCCCCTATACCCATCCGCTTTGTCTGTTTTTGTTTTATACCCCCCCATCCACTTTTGCCAGCCCTGAGCAACCACTAATCTACTCTGTCTCTGTAGATGTGCCTGTTCTAGACTTGCATATGAATAGAATTATATGTGTTCTTTTGTGGCTGGCTTCTTTCACTTAGCATAACGTTTTCAAGCTCCACCCATGGTATTTCATTCTATTTTATTTCCAAATAATTCCGTAGTATGGATAGACCACATTTTGTTTTATCTATTCATCAGCTGATGTATATGAACTATTTCTACTTTCTGGCTACTATGAATAATAAACACTATAGACATTCACATATAAGTTTTTCTTATAAACCTATGTTTTCATTTCTCTTGGGAAGACATGTCTAAGTTGAATTGCTGGGTCATATGGTAACTCTGTGTTTAATTAAGTTTAAGGAACTACCACAACGTTTTTCTTTTTATCTTTCTTGAGACTGGGTCTCTCTGTCGCTCAGGCACAATCATAGCTAACTGAAACCTCAAAATTCGGGGCTCAAGCAACCCTGACACCTTGGCCTCTCAAGTAGCTGTGACTATAGAGGCACACTACTGCACCCAGCTAATTTCTTTCTTTTTTTGAAACAGGGTCTCACTTTGACTACAAGGCTGGAGGTGCAGTGGTGCAATCATACCTCACTATAGCCTCTCCCAGGCTCAAGCGATCCTCCCACCTCAGCCTCCCAAGTAATTGGGACTACAGGTTCAAGTCACCGCGCCTGGCTAATTTTTAAATTTTTTGTAGAGAAAGAGTCTCACTTTGTTGCCCAGGCTGATCTTCAAGTGATCCTCCCTCCTTGGTCTCCCAAAGTGGTGGGATTACAAGTATGACCCACCATGCATGGCCAACTACTCTGTTTTTCAAACTGGCTGCACCATTTTACGTTCTTACCAACACTGTAAGAAGGTTCTAATTTCATCCCCCATTCTTTTTTTTTTTTTTTTTTTAACAGTCTTCCTCTGTCACCCAGGCTGGAATACAGTGGTATGATCTCAGTTCACTGCAACCTCCACTTCCTGGGTTTAAGTAATTCTCATGTCTCAGCCTCCAGAGTAGCTGGGGCTACAAGTGCACGCCACCACACCCGGCTAATTGTTTTCTTTTTAGTAGAGACAGGGTTTTGCTATGTTGGCCAGGCTAGTCTTAAACTCCTGGCCTCAAGTGATCCACCTGCCTCACCCTCCTAAAGTGCTAGGATTACAGGCATAAGCCACCATGCTGGCCTAAGTTTTATATTTTTAATACAAACAGGGTTTAACCACGTTGGCCAGGCTGGTCTTGAAATCCTGGCCTCAAGTGATCCATCCACCTTGGCATCCTAAAGCACTTTACAGAGGTGAGCCACCACACCTGGCCCTTTGATCCATTTTGAATTAACTTTTTTTTTTGGGGGGGGGAGACTCCCCCTGTCACCCAGGCTGGAATGCAATGGTGTGCTCTGGCGCACTGCAACCTCCACCTCCCAGGTTCAAGTGATTCTCCTGCCTCAGCCTCCTGAGTAGCTGGGATTGCAGACACTCACCACCACACCAGGCTAATTTTTGTATTTTTAGTAGAGACAGGGTTTCACCATGTTGGCCAGGCTGGTCTTGAACTCCTGACCTCGTGATCTACCCATCTCAGCCTCTCAAAGTGCTGCGATTACAGGCATGAGCCACCGCACCTGACCATCAGTTAATTTTTGTATATGGTATGAGGTAAGGATTTAATTTCATGATTTTTTTTGCTTGTGGCTATCCAGTTGTCTCAGCTCCCTTTGTTGAAAGGACTATTCCTTTTCACAGTGTGTGGCATGTGGCAAGAAAAGACAAGACAAGACCTCTCCCCCACTGAATGGGACCCTTGTCAAGAATTAGTTGAGCCGAATGTGGTGGCTCACGACCATAATCCCAGCACTTTGGGAGGCCGAGGCAGGTGCATCACCTGAGATCGGGAGTCTAGACCAGCCTGACCAACAGGCGTAGTGGCGAATGCCTGTAACCCTAGCTACTCAGGAGGCTGAGGCAAGTGAATCGCTTGAACCCAGGAGGCGGAGGTTGTGGTGATCCGAGATCGAGCCATTGCACTCCAACCTGGGCAACAACAGTGAAACTCCATCTCAAAAAAAACATAAAAATCAGTTAACCATGAACTTTCAACTCTATTCCACTGGGTTTATTTCTGGACTCTCAATTCTATTCCACTGATCTGTACATCTGTCCTTATACCAGTATCACATTGTCTTTTTTTTTTTTTGAGATGGAGTCTCGCTCTGTCTCCCAGGCTGCAGTGCAGTGGCGTGATCTCGACTCACTGCAACCTCCACCTCCAGGGTACAAGTGATTCTTGTGCCTCAGCCCTCCGAAGTAGCTGGGACTACAAGTGTGTGCCACCACGCCCAGCTAATTTTTGTATTTTTAGTAGAGACGAAATTTCGCCATGTTGCCCACGCTAGTCTCGAACTTCTGACCTCAAGTGATCTGCCTGCCTTGGCCTCCCAAAGTGTTGGGATTACAGGCATGAGCCACTGTGCCTGGCGATGTTGTCTTGATTATAGTTGTTTGATAGTATGTCTTAAAATCACAAAGTATGAGTCTTCCTGCTTTGTTCTTTTTTAAGATTTAGCTATTGTGGGTCCCTTGCAATTCCATATGAATTTCCAAATTGACTTGCCAATTTCTACCATGAAATGAGCTGGGATTCTGACAGGGATTATGTCGAACGTGTAGATCAATTTCCAGAATACTGCCAACTTGACAATTACGCCTTGTGATCCATGAATGAGAGCTATTTTCTATTGATTTCAATCTTCTTTCTTTCAGAAATGTTTTATAGGTTGGGGATGGTGGTTCACACCTGTAATCCCAGCACTTTCAAGGGCCAAAATGGGAGAATTGCTTGAGTTCAGGTTCAAGACCAGCCTGGGTTACACAGGAAGACTCTGTCTCTACAAGAAATTAAAATAAAGTTTAAAAATTAGCTAGGAATGATGGCCAGTGCCTGTAGTCCGAGCTGCTTGGGAAGCTGACATAGGAGGATCACTTGAGCCTGGAAGGTCTAGGCTGCACTGAGCTATGATTGTACCACTGCACTTGTTCTCACTTCAGGGCAAGCCCAAGGAAAAAAAATCAATTAAATAATTTAAAAGACAGACTAGGGCCAGATGTGGTGGCTAATGCCTGTAATCCCAGCACTCTGGGAGGCCAAGGTGGGTAGATCACCTGAGGTTAGGAGTTCGAGACCTGGCCAAAATGGTGAAACCCCATCTCTACTAAAAACACACTAATTAGCTGGGTGTGGTGGCAGGCACCTATAATCCCAGCTACTCAGGGAGGCTGAGGCAGGAGAATTGCTTGAACCCAGGAGGCAGAGGTTGCAGTTAGCCAAAATTGCACCATTGCACTCCAGCCTGGGCAACAACATTTCATGAACTGGTCTTTTTATGGTTTCATGGATCAAAAGAATGTTTCTGAGCAGCTTCTGACCACACATTTTTTAACAGGTTGACCACAGATCTAGGGTCTTCACTCATAATAGCACTGTCAGACACAATCATGTTAGCTCCTCTGCACACTAATAATGGCCAGTGTCAGGATCTACTCCACCAGCGACCTCAATATCCAAAGACGGGAACTGGGTCCTCAACCAATGAATCTTTGGCATCATATCTTCCATGAATTTATGCCCTCCAAGCCCTGGTTCCACTGTCATAACCAAGGCCATATCTAGTTGATTAGTTCATGGTGCCAAGGACTCAACTGAGGTTCCTGGTTTGATGGTAAGAGCAACCTTCATCCCATTTTCCCAAATGTCTTTAATCAAAGCCCCTGGGTTCTCAGTAGCCTCGACATGAAAGGTATACTGATTGGCTCCTGCTATAGCCATTGGCTTTACCCACTGTTCTGGCTTGGACACCAGCATGTGCATGCCTGTCCGTTATATCCAGGTGCAGATAATCGGCCCCAGAGTCTAGCATCTGGAGGCACTTGGCTCCTACATTGGCCAGGTCACTGTTGAGGGTAGACAGGCCAATCTTGCAGCCCAATGCCATATTACTGGTTCCCAAGAGCAAGTTACCCCACCAGTCCCCTCAATTACTAATTTAGTATCTTCACTTGTTATTGGTCTATTCAGATGGTGTCGCTTCTTGGGTCAATTTTAGTGCATTATGTCTTTCTAGGAGTTTGTCCATTTCATTGAAGTTATCTAATTACTTGGCATTCAATTGCCATTTCACTCTTTTTTGGTATATGTTTCACATCTTTTTTTTTTTTGGTGGAGGGGAACGGAGTCTCGCTCTGTCACCCAGGTTGGAGTGCAGTGGTGCAATCTCAGCTCACTGCAACATCTGCCTCCTGGGTTCAAGTGATTCTCCTGCCTCAGCCTCCTGAGTAGCTGGTATTACAGGCACGTGCCACCACACCAGGCTAATTTTTGTATTTTTAGTAGAGATGGGGTTTCGCCATGTTGGCCAGGCTGGTCTCGAACTCCTGACCTCAGGTGATCCGCCCACCTTGGCCTCCCAAATTGCAGGGATTAGAGGCAGAGCCACCCAGCCCGGCCTATTTCACATCTTTTTGATTTCTCTATTCCTCCTTTACTGCTTTCTCCTAATTTAAGTAAATGATTTTTTCTAATTTAAGTGAATATTTTCTGAAAAACCAGTGAAATAATTATTAAAGAAATTTAAATGTTTCTGATGAAACACTTAAATTTTCAGGCTTTTGTTTTTTAAGTGGTTGCTCTGGGATTTATTATATAATCTCAATGTATCGGAATCAGCTTCAGATTGGCCAGGCAAGGTGGTTCACACCTGTAATCTCCTCACTTTGGGAGGTTGAGGTGGGCAGATCACCTAAGTTCAGGAGTTCAAGACCAGCCTGGCGAACATGATGAAACCCTGTCTCTACTAAAATATACAAAAATTAGGCCAGGCTCAGTGGCTCACACCTGTAATCCGAGCACTTTGGGAGGCTGAGGTAGGCAGATCATGAGGTAAGGAGTTCAAGACCAGCCTGACCAACATAGTGAAACCCCATCTCTACTAAAAATACAAAATTTAGCCAGGCACGGTGGCACACTCCTGTAGTTCCAGCTCCTTGGGAGGCTGAGGCAGGAGAATTGCTTGAACCTGGGAGGCAGAGGCTGCAGTGAGCCGATATTGTGCCACTGCACTCGAGCCTGGGAGACAGAGCAAGACTCCGTCTCAAAAAAAAAAAAAAAAAAATACAGTGCTTGCTTCGGCAGCACATATACTAAAATTGGAACGATACAGAGAAGATTAGCATGGCCCCTGCACAAGGATGGCACGCAAATTCGTGAAGCGTTTTTTTAATTAAAAAAAAAAAAATACAAAAACTAGCTGGGCGTGGTGGTGCACGCCTGTAATCCCAGCTACTCAGAATGCTGAGACAGAACTGCTTGAACCCAAGGAGGCAGAGGTTGCAGTGAACTGACATCATGCCACTGCACTCCAGCCTGGGCGACAGAGCAAGACTCGTCTCAAAAAAAAAAAAAAAAAAAAGAATGAGCTTCCAGTTTATATTATCTTAATTCCAGTGATACATAGTTACATAGGAGTTATGCCTACATAACTCCATTCCTTTCCCCCTTTTTCATGGCCTTATTGTTATACATACACCTATTACAGATCCATCTATTAAACTTACATATCCAATAAAACATTGTTATAGTTATTATTTTACGATCTGTAGCCATTTCCTCAGCCCATAGAGCTTTGCTCCCACCCAGCTCCGTTGTGCTGTTATTGGCAAATGTATTACACATACTTTATATTTTTTATAAGCCTAACAACATTATTATTATTATTATTATTTTGAGACGATCTCACCCTGTCACCCAGGTTGGAGTGCAGTGGGGTGATCTCGGCTCACAGCAATCTCCACCTCCCAGGTTCAAGTGATTCTCCTGCCTCAGCCTCCTCAGTAGCCGGGATTACAAATTTTTGTATTTTTTTTTTTTAAGAGACAGGGATTTCACCATGTTGGTCAGGATGGTCTCGAACTCCTGACCTCAGGTGATCCACCCACTTGGCCTCCCAAAGTGCTGGGAATACAGGCGTGAGCCACCGTGCCCAGCCAATTTTTTCACTATGTTGGTCAACTGGTCTCGAATTCCTGACCTTGTGATCTGCCCGCCTCAGCCTCCCAAAGTGTTGGGATTACAGGCGTGAGCCACTGCGTCCTACAATTGTTTCTTTTTTTTATTTTTTCCTGTAAGTTTTATTTATTTATTTATTTTAGAGACTGGGTCTCGCTATGTTGCCCAGGCTGGAGTGCAGTGGCTATTCACAAGCACGATCTGACTACTAATCAACACTGGAGTTTTGACTTGCTCTGTTTCGACCTAGGCTGGTTCACCCCTCCTTAGGCAACCTGGTGGTCCCCCACTTCCGGGAGGTCACCATACTTATGCCGAACTTAGTGCGGACACCCGATAGGCATAGCGCACTACAACCCAGAATTCCTGGGCTCAAGCGATCCTCCCACCTCAGCCTCCCGAGTAGCTGGGACTACAGGCACGCGCCACTGTGCTGGGCAATTTTATACAATTGTTTCTTAAATCAGTTAAGAGAAGGAGAAAAATATGCATTCATACTTTTTTTTTTTTTTTAGACGGAGTCTCGCTCTGTCGCCCAGGCTGGAGTGCAGTGGCGTAGTCTCTTCTCACTGGAACCTCCTCCCAGGTTCCAGCGATTCTCCCGAGTAGCTGGGACTACAGGCGCGCGCTACCACGCTCAGCTAATTTTTTGTATATTTTAGTAGAGACTGGGTTTCACAGTGTTAGCCAGGATGGTCTGGATCTCCTGACGTCGTGATCTGCCCGTCTGGCCTCCCGGGACGCTGGGATTACAGGCGCATGCCACCTAACCCGGCTAATTTCTGTATTTCTAGTGGAGACGGGGTTTGCCTTATTGGTCAAACCGATCTCGAATTCCTGACCTTGTGATCTGCCCGCCTCAGCTTCCCAAAGTGCTGGGATTACAGGCGTGAGCCACCGCGCCCAGCCCCGGAACATTATATACATACTATTTTATACAACTGTTTCTTTTTTTTTTTTTTTAATATTTATTTATTTATTTATTTAATTTTAGAGACGGGGTTTCGCTATGTTGCCCAGGCTGGAGTGCAGTGGATATTCAAAGGCAGGATCCAACTACTGATCAACACCACAGTTTTGACCTGCTCCGTTTCCTACCTGGGCCGGTTCACCCCTCCTTAGGCAACTTGGTGGTCCCTCGCTCCCGGAAGGTCACCATATTGATGCCGAACTTGGTGCGGACACCCGATAGGCATAGCGCACTACAATCCAGAATTCCTGGGCTCAAGCGATCCTCCCACCTCAGCCTCCCTAGTAGCTGGGACTATAGGCGCACGCTACCACGCCCAGTTAATTTTTTGTACATTTTGGTAGATACTGGGTTTCACAGTGTTAGCCAGGATGGTCTGGATCTCCTGACTTCGTGATCCGCCCGTGTGGCCTCTTTGGGATGCTGGGATTACAGGTGCATGCCACCTAACCCGGTTAATTTCTGTATTTTTAGTAGAGACGGGGTTCCACTATGTTGGTCAAACTGGTTTCAAATTCCTGACCTTGTGATCCGCCTGCCTCAGCCTCCCAAAGTGCTGGGATTACAGGCGTGAGCCACCACGCCCGGCCCCGGAACATTACATACATACTATTTTATACAATTATTTCTTTTTTTTTTTAATTCATTTATTTTAGAGACGGGGTCCTGCTATGTTGCCCAGGCTGGAGTGCAGTGGCCCCAGAACATTATATACAATTTTATACAATTGTTTCTTTTTCTTTTTTTAATATTTATTTATTTATTTATTTAAGAGACCAGGTCTTGCTACGTTGCCCAGGCTGGAGTGCAGTGGCTATTCACAGGAACGATCTGACTACTGATCAACACCGGAGTTTTGACTTGCTCTGTTTCCGACCTGGGCCGGTTCACCCCTCCTTAGGAAACCTGGTGGTACCCCTCTCCCGGGAGGTCACCATATTGATGCCGAACTTAGTGCGGACACCCGATAGGCATAGCGCACTACAACCCAGAATTCCTGGGCTCAAGCAATCCTCCCACCTCAGTCTTCCGAGTAGCTGGGACTACAGGCACGCACCACCGCGCCTGGCAATTTTATACAAT
The DNA here is from genome assembly GCA_036589455.1 of Ateles fusciceps. Lineage (NCBI taxonomy): Eukaryota > Metazoa > Chordata > Mammalia > Primates > Atelidae > Ateles > Ateles fusciceps. The sequence continues at coordinate 11,142,895 of JAZHEH010000882.1, forward strand.
TGTTTCTTAAATCAGTTAAGAGAAGGAGAAAAATATGCATTCATACTGTCTTTTTTTTTTTTTTTTTTGAGACGGAGTCTCGCTCTGTCATCCAGGCTGGAGTACAGTGGCGTGGTCTTGTCTCAATGGAACCTCCGCCTCCCAGGTTCAAGCGATTCTCCTGAGTAGCTGGGACTACAGGCGCACGCTACCACGCCCAGCTAATTTTTTATATTTTTTGGTAGGGATGGGGTTTCACGGTGTTAATGAGGATGGTCTGGATCTCCTGACCTCGTAATCTGCCTTCCTGGTCTCCCAAAGTGCTGGGATTATAGGCGCATGCCACCTTGCCCGGCTAATTTTTGTATTTTTAGTAGAGATGGGGTTTCACCATGTTGGTCAAACTAGGCTCGAATTCCTGACCTATATAATTAGGTGCGAGCCACCGTGCCCGCCCTATCAATCTATTTTCAAATTCACTAATTCTTTCTTCACTCAGTTCAAATCAGTTCAAATCTATTATTGAGTCCCTCTAGTGAATTTTTTTTTTTTTTTTTAGACAGAGTCTTGTTATGTCGCCAGGCTGGAATGCAGTGGCGCAATCTCGGCTCACTGCAACCTCCGCCTCCCTGGTTCAAGCGATTCTCCGCCTCAGCCTCCTGAGTAGCTGAGACTACAGGCGCGTGCCACCACACCCGGCTAATTTTTATATTTTGAGTAGAGACGGGGTTTCACCATATTGGCCAGGATGGTCTCAATCTCTTGACCTTGTCATCTGCCGGCCTCGGCCTCCCGAAGTGCTGGGATTACAGGCGTGAGCCACCGCGCCCGGCCCTCTACTGAATTTTTAAATTTGTTATTGTACTTTCAACTCCAGAATTTTCATTTGATTCATTTTTTATAATTCCTATATCTTTATTTGATATTCTTTAATTGATTCAACAATATCATACCTTCCTTTACTTCTTTGTCATCATACTTTTCTTTAATACTGTGAATATATACATATATAATGGCTAGTTTGAAATATTTTTTGATTAAATCTGGCCCCTTGTCTCACAGGCAATTTCTGTTGCCAGCTTTTTCCCAGTGTATGTGTCATATTTTCCTGTTTCTTTGTATGTCTCACAATTTTTTGTTGGAAACTGGACATTTTAGGTAACATACTATAGCAAGTCTGGGTACCCCTCTCCAGGGCTAATTGTTATTTATTTGCTTAGTGCCTGGCTGGATTATTTGAGTGAACTCTATTTCCCCTGAAGAGTGTTAAGGCCTACGATATTGCTCCTCAGGGAGGTGCAACTTTGGGTGTGCCCATACTCACCCTGGGATGACAGTGGTTTTGGTAGGGTTCTCTTCTTTCTCTCCTTGACCACACCCAGCTCTGAAGTTCCACTAATTGTGGCTTACTGTTTATTATTTTCAACAATGCACTGAAGCACAACTTGCTCTTGCTCTACAAACTTATACAATCAAATTGTGGCTGTTTGGAAGAAAGCGTTTTTTTCTACCTCTGCCACATACTTTACTTTTCAAATTGTTTTTTACTGATTCATAATAGTTGTATACATGTTGGGGGTACCATGGTATTTTAATGCATGAATATGCAATGTATAATGATAGAACCAGGGCAGGTTGGACATCGGTCACCTTAGAAGTCTGTGGTCAGTGTTTTGTTTTGTTTTGTGACAGGACAGAGTTTCACTGTCACCCAGGCTGGAGTACAGTGGCATGATCTCAGCTCACTGCAACTTCCACCTCCCGGGTTCACGTGCCTGCCTCAGCCTCCCGAGTAGCTAGGATTACAGGCACGCACCACCATGCCCAACTAATTTTTGTATTTCTAGTTGAGATGGGGTTTCATCATGTTGGCCAGGCTGGTCTCGAACTCCTGACCTCAAATGATCTGGCCACCTAGGCTTCCCAAAGTGCTGGAATTACAGGCGTGAGCCACCACACCTGGCCTGTGGTCAATATTTGATCCTCTGATCCTGGAAGGGCTTCTCCCAGCTGTCTTATTCCCCAGTTCTTCCCAGCAAACCAGGACCCTGCAGTCTAGGCTGTATCTCCAAGACCACAGATCTCCCAGTTGCCTCTTAGCAAAACCCTCCCATCTCCAAATTGCCCTTAGGCATGAATTTCTCCACACTGTGTTGCAAATGAAGTCACTTCCATTGGAAAGAGATTAGGAGCTATCTGTTTTAAGGCCTGCTTCTCTCCTCAGGCAAAATCTGGGAGTGAGAGGACTGTAGAAAGCTTCTCTCTGAGAGATACCCTCACTCTAGGAACTGAGCACTTGGTGGAAGGAGGCAGGGGACCGAAATAACCTGAGGTCTCCGCCGGGCGCGGTGGCTCATGCCTGTAATCGCAGTACTTTGGGAGGCCGAGGTGGACGGATCACCTGAGGTCAGGAGTTCGAGACTAACCTGGCCAACATGGTGAAACCCTGTCTCTACTAAAAATACAAAAATTAGCCAGGGATGGTGGCACACGCCTATAATCCCAACTACTCGGGAGGCCAAGGCAGGAGAATTCCTTGAACCCAGGAGGTAGAGATTGCAGTGGGCCAAGATCATGCCATTGCACTCCAGCCTAGCCAACAGAGCGAGATTCCGTCTCAAAAAAATAAAAAATAAATAAATAACCTGAGGTCTTAGCTTGCCAGAACTAGGGCATGAGCAATTGGGGCCCCAGTAATTTCAGTATGCCATGCCCAAGGTACAGTCCTTTTCCACAAGTAGGGACTAGGTGGAAGAAGGGAGCTCCAACTTTCAATTGCACTTACTCAGGTTTTAACCTCAGCAACAAGTAGCTCTGGGTAGGATGAGAAATGCTGATATCCTGCTTTTCCTGGGAAGAAAGCATCTGATTGGGAGTTGGGGGAGAGGTGCCCTGTGTTAGTTTGCAGTAGTCTGGAGTAGAAGCTCTACTCACTAAGCTAGGAGTGGGTGAGGAGGGAATGATCTTAGTTCAAATACTATAGCCTCTTATCCTTCTTACTGAATTTGTAGATTTCTTAAATAGGTGTTTCTTCATTTGTTGTTTGCCCTCAGGATCATTGCCAGAGGGTTTAAATAGTTGATTTTAAAAAAGAATTTTTGGGTCAGGCCTGGTGGCTCCCGTCTGTAATCCCACCACTTTGGGAGGCCAAGGTGAGCAGATGGCTTTAGCTCAGGAGTTCAAGATCAGCTTGGGCAACATGGCAAAACCCTGTCTCTACAAAAAAACACAAAAATTAGCTAGATGAGGCTGGGTACATTGGCTCACGCCCATAATCCCATCACTTTAGGAGGCCCTGTTGGGCAGATCACGAGGTCAGGAGTTCGAGACCAGCTTGGCCAACATAGCGAAACCCCAACTCTACTAAAAACACAAAAATTAGCCCAGCGTGGTGGCACACACCTGTAATCCCAGCTACTTGGGAGGCTGAGGCAGGAGAATCACTTGAACCTGGGAGGTGGAGGTTGAGGTTGAGATTGCACCATTGCACTCCAGACTGGATGACAGAGCAAGACTCCCTCTCAAAAAAAAAAAAAAAAAAAAAAAAATTAACCAGGTGTAGTGGCACAAGAGGCTGAGGCAGGAGGACTGATTGAGTCAGGGAGGTCAGCTGAGGTTGCAGTGAGCTGTGATCACGATACTATTTGAAAGCCTGGGTGACAGTGAGACTCTGTCTCAAAACAAAATAAAATAAAATAGATTTTTCACCCGTTTCCAGAGGAATGGGTTCCTTAAGCTGTCATGCTAGAAGCTGATCTTATCTAAGGCTGCTTTTGTGTAACAACTGTAGAGTTGAAGAGTTGAATAGCTCCAACAGAGATTCTCTAGCCTACAAAGTTAAAAACATTTGCTATGTGGTCCTGCACAGAAAAAGCATGCCAACCCTTGCTTACTGCTGCCAATGCTGTTGGTCCACAAACCACACTTTTAGTAGCAAGAACTTAAATTACTTGAGAAGCAGTACTGTACTGGCTGTGAGCTTGGTTCAAAACCCCACGCCAATTACTGGATAAATGTGTTGATCTGAGGATTAAATGTGCAAATGTCTGGCACTTTGAAAATACGGAACAATTGATAACTGTTATCATGTTAGAAACTATGTGGAAAGTAAGTATATTATCTTGTTCCTCAAAGGGTTTCTTTCCAGAATATGTAAGCTTTGGAAAAGGGAAACAAGTATAGGCTTTCCAATAAACAAGAGGCAACTTTTAATACCTGGCAACATAACAATATTACATAATGAAGTAATAAACTTTCAAGCGTCTAAGCATAAGCCTAACTTAAACCTCACACTGAAATCCAGAATTTGCTATCACAGAAGCATCCAGCTTCTTCCAATAACAATGAATGAAAATAACCTTCAGGAAATGCTAAAACCCAAAAGCCCTATGAAAAAAAGCAGCAATCATCTTTAACACGAGGTTTTGGGCCTAGTTGGCCCCTTCCGGTTCTGCCCGTCTCCAGCTACACCCATAAGATGATATAAACAGAACCTCTCGAGCTTCCACCTCGACTGTCACCGCGGCAGTCGGGACTGCCGGCCGGTTACCTCGCAATTGAACTCCATCTCGGCGTCCATGGTGACGATCCGCACGGTGAACGTCTTGGGTTGCTTCCTCTTGAGAGAGCTGAAGCTCATGCGGGAAGCGATGGCCCCGGCCATGGCGCGGGGCTCAAGCCCGGGACCCTCGCGCCCCAGGGCCAGCACTGTGAGCCTTTTAGCCCCCCTGGAGTTGTTGCACAGGCCTCAGGGCCACCATGGTGGCCGGCTGGCCGGCCCGGGAACGGTCTGGACTGCGTGGGTCCCCAGCGGCCAGCATGGGCCGCGAGGACCCTGCCCGGGCGGAAGGGAGAGTGGGGGGCGGGCCCTGACGGCGGCAGGGAGGGCAAGGGAGCCGAGATGTCCGTGCAGGCGCGACCTGGCACTCCGGGATTGGGGCCGAAGATGCCGGGAACGCCTCGGGACTGGAACCCTAGACCGCAGCGGCCCAGACTCCGCGCGCCTCTCAGTGGCCGACTGGGGTTGCGGGGCCGCGCGGCAGTCGGGCGCGTACGCGCGCGCGCGTGGCTGTCACTGTCGTCACTCCGCGCGCCCGCGGGGAAGAGTACCCTCCCCACCGCCCGGGGCCTGCTCCCGGCCCCGCCCTCAGGTCTCCCAGACCACTACGCGCAGCGCAACCAAACTGGAGGCTGCTGCCTGGACGCTGCGATTGGCTGAGAAGGCCAAGGTAGGCAGGACTTTCCCGCTCCGTCCCGCCTCCTTCGGGGTGACTCCACCAATGGAAAGTTTCAGTCTAACTGCAAAAGCAGGCCTGGGCTAGGCGTTGAGTGGCTACAGTGGCAGTCACTCGGAACGCTTTTGTGCCTACTCTAGCAAGACTGGTTGAGGCAGCGGACCTCCGCGCGCCTTTCCTGAGAAACCTCGTAGAGGCTGGATCCGGGGCCCCGGAATTGGGTCCTTCCTTGGCCCAGGGAGGGGACTGTCTTTCGGTTCAAGCAGGCTTCGATTGTGGCGCCCCAGGGGGATCGCGTTTCGAACACCCGTATTCTTGTTTGGCAGTTAATCAACATATACCGGTCTCTACGCTTCTCAAACTTTCAAGACACTTGTGGAGGCCTGTAGGTTGCTGGCACTTTTCCGCCAGATCCCTCTGCTTCCCTTTAGAATAATGATGATTATTATTATTTTGAGACGGAGTTTCGCTCTTGTCGTCCAGGCTGGAGTGCAGTGGCGCGATCTTGGCTCATCGCAACCTTCTCCCAGGTTCGAGCGATTCTCCTGCCTCAGCCTCCCAAGTAGCTGGGATTAGATGGCATGCGCCACCATGCCTGGGTAATTTTGTTGTTGTTGTTTTTTTTTTTTTTTTTTATAGAGATGGGGTTTCACCATGTTGGCCAAGCTGGTCTCGAACTCCTGGCCTCAAGTGATCCACCCACCTCGGCCTCCCAAAGTGCTGGGATTACAGGCGTGAACCACTGCGCCCGGCCATTTTGTATTTTTTTTTTTTTTTTTTTTTGAGACAGAGTCTCACTCCGTCACCAGGCGCCAGGCTGGAGTGCAGTGGCACGACCTCGGCTCACTGCAACCTCCGCCGCCCGGGTTCAAGCAATTCTCCTGCCTCAGCCTCCCGAGTAGCTGGGACTACAGGCGCGTGCCACCACGCCCAGCTAATTTTTTTGTATTTTTTAGTAGAGACGGGGTTTCACCATGTTGACCAGGATGGTCTCGATCTCTTGACCTCATGATCCGCCCGCCTCGGCCTCCCAGAGTGCTGGGATTACAGGCGTTAGCCACTATGCCCGGCCTGGAATTATTATTATTAATGGTTGTACCTACCTCGGGAGGTTGTTGAACTTCAGCACATTGAATAAACATAAGGCTTTAGAATGGAGCTTGGCATCCTATGAAATTGCAATATTTGGGTGGAAAATGAAAGCATTCTTCATTTTATACTCTACGATTCCCATTTTGAACCATATTCATGTATTTATTTAGTGTCATCAAGGGTTATAACGGGAGAATTACACCTTTCTGTACTTAGATAACTAGCAAATTCTATTTTAAAATAGCTCTTAGTAGTCAAATAGAGACAATTTACTGTGGTTTTTTGTTTGTTTTGAGACAGAGTTTCACTCTTGTTGCGCTGGCTGGAGTGCAATGGTGTGGTCTCAACTCACTGCAACCTCCGCGTCCTGGATTCAAGCGATTCTCCTGCCTCAGCCTCCCAAGTAGCTGGGATTACAGGCGCCCGCCACCGCACCCAGCTAATTTTTGTATTTTGGGTAGAGACAAGGTTTCATCACGTTGGTCAGGCTGGTCTCGAACTCCTGACCTCAGGTGATCTGCATGCCATGGCCTCCCAAAATGGTGGGGTTACAGGCGTGAGCCACTGTGCCTGGTCTACTGTATTTTAACTGAACAATAAGCACTTCATAAATGTTAGCTGGCGTTAGTGTCAACTCCCCCCCCCAACTCCACAGGTGAAGATACTGAGAGATGTGATAGAGCCACTCGCTGGTTATAACACAGAGAGTGAAAGGCAATGTTAGGACTCAAACCGAGGTCTGTCCCACCCAAAGCCTGCTGTTTAGCACTGTGCTGCCCTGCTTCCAAATTCTGCCTACTACAGCCTCAGGAAATATGAATTACAGTTCTAGAGCACTCAGCAGACATTGTTACTGTAACGGTATATTAATGGTATAAATCTACCTTTTTCTGCACAGACCCCTGCAGTGCCAGGAAGCACTGGCCAGGTCTCGAATGGTTTGCTGGCACACCCAGTGAGGCTGCTGTGAGAACTTTTACGTCCTGCCTTCTGCTAGCAAATTCTCCCCACCAAAACGGTTGCTTCAGTTCTTCCCTGCAGGTGGGAGAGCTGTGTTGGGTTTTCTGGGATCCCCCACAAGGACAACAAATCAGGCATTAACCCAGGGCCAAGGCTGCTAACAGAAAATAAGTGACACTGGGAACGAATGAGGGAGTAGCAACGAAGGTGGATCAGATAGCAGGGACTAAAAAGTGACACTCATGATCGGTAACAGCTCATTTTTATGGACTTACCAGGTGCTAGGCACTTGGCTAATTTGGCCCAAAATGCCAAATTTAATGTTCCTGGGAGGACATCCAGCTAGGTATTTGGGTTTGACTCTCAGAAGGGAGGTCAGGAAGGGCCAAGAATAAAAACAGATGTGATAGAATATTATGCTGGTATTAAAAGTGCCATTCACTGGCCGGGCACAGTGGCTTACACCTGTAATCACAGTGCTTTGGGAAACCAAGGCATGTGGAGTCTCGGTCTGTTGTCCAGGCTGGAGTGCAGTGGCTCGATCTGGGCTCACTGCAACCTCCACCTCCCAGGTTCAAGCACTTCTCCTGCCTCAGCCTCCTGAGTAGCTGGGATTACAGGCGTGTGCCACCACACCCGGATAATTTTTGTATTTTTAGTAGAGACGGGGTTTCACCGTGTTGTCCAGGCTGGTCTCAAACTCCTGACCTCAGGTGATCTGCCCACTTCAGCCTCCCAAAGTGCTGGGATCACAGGAGTGAGCCACCACGCCTGGCCAACCTCCCTAATTCGAATGTCGTATTTTACAAGAAGGATGCCTACTGTAAATTTCACATGATTCAAAACTTTGTGTTCCAAGAATACGAGTAGGAGATGAAATGCACTCACATAGCTCATAAATCTGCACAACCATCTGACCACATTTTTGCTTTTGAACCTGCTTTGTATCTTTGCAGCATTATCTGTACCTTCAGGCAGTCTTCTAAATTAACAGCACCACCTGTCATGGAGGTGGTTCGGTCTTCTTCACGGTGTCTCATCATGTCCAATATCCACTCCAAAGGTGTTGATTTGAGGACGTGCTTTTCAGCACTAGCCTCTCTCCTTCAGGAATGCTTGAATGATGTTATAGCCTTTTTAAGTGGTTTATAATAACAGTGCCTGGCCAAATAGCAACACAAAAAGCAATTGCTAGTGTCCCAAGCACGTCAACAACCGTGTGATTTGCTCAGTAATGACAGGATGTGGGTATTTGCTTCCTTGCTAAAGTGGCGCCACCTTGTGGCAATAGCATAAACACAGTTTATAATCCACTCCACCAGCTTTGAAATTTTTCCATACTTAAGGAGTTAATTTTTTTCCCTAGCATTTGTATTATTTATAATCTATATGCAGAGTGGCACTTTGTCAATTTTTTTTTTGAGACAGAGTCTCCCTCTGTTGCCCAGGCCGTAGTGCAGTGGCACGATCTCGGCTCACTGCAACCTCCACCTCCCGGATTCAAGTGATTCTCCTGCCTCAGCCTCCTGAGTAGCTGGGATGACAGGTGTGAGCCACCACACCTGGCTAATTCTTGTATTTTTAGTAGAGACGGGGTTTCACCATGTTGGCCAGGCTGGTCTCGAACTCCTGACCTCATGATCCGCCCGTCTCAGCCTCCCAAAGATTATAGGCATTAGCCACTGTGCCTGGCTTGTTAATGTTTTTGTGTGGTACTGCGTCAAAGGCACATCATTCATATCTGCATATGATGCATAGTCCAGAAAGGCTGGGACTTGGCTCTGTGGCTTTGCCCCAGGTGAGACATAAAAGCTTCCTTGCTGGGCACAGTAGCTCACTCCTGTAATCTCAGCATTTTGGGAGGCCAAAAGCAGGCGGATCACCTGAGGACAGGAGTTCAAAGCCAGCCTGGCTAACATGGTGAAACCCCGTTTCTACTAAAATCACAAAAAATTAGCCAGGCATGGTGGCATGCACCTGTAATCCCAGCTACTAGGGAGGCTGAGGCAGGAGAATTGCTTGAACACACGAGGTGGAGGTTGCAGTGAGCTGATATTGCACCATTGCACTCCAGCTTGGGCAACATTGCACTCCAGCTTGGGCAACAAGAGCAAAACTTCGTCTCAAAAAAAAAAAAAAAAAAAAAAAAAGCTTTCTTGTCCCTTTCCCCTCCTGTTTGGGGTCCCATAGGAGCTGAAGAATACAGTTCTCAGAGAGCCGTTGGGTCTGAGCATAAAAGCCCATCAATAAGGAGCAGGTGACACTGCCGCAGCTGGATAATTTGTCTCTTTACTCGTCTGTAGCCCATTTGGTGATGATCTATTTGTCCCTGGGAATGGATGATGGCAGTTTTGTCGATATTTTACGCTTATGAACCTGCCTGTTCCTCTCCGCCCGGCTCTGCCCATCTGTCTTTGTCTGTGGCTCCTCTCATTTCGTTTGCAGATTGGACAACAGACCTTGGCAAAGAGTTATAAAGGTAGATTCCGTGAGGGCAACTTTGGCAAGGGAGGAGGGCAAGAGAGGAGGGGTCAGCTCCCCTGCAGGAGGCGCGGGTAGGAGACATGTTCAGGAGAAAGAGATGTCACAGACATAGTGGTGGGCAGAAAGGAACTTCAGAGAGAGAGAGAGATCCTAGGACAGAGGACAGTGGGAGGCCTTCTTGTAGAAGACAGCTAGAAGAACTGAGTCCAACCCTAATAAAGTTGGGCCTAGTAAAAAGCTAATTGTGCTAGCCAGCTTCCAGGATGGCTCACGTGACTCTCGCATGTTGATATTTATAGCCATTGGTTAGACATGCAGCCCTGCTCCCGTGTTGATATTTACATTCTGAGCGTGGATGGCGTGTGCCTGCAGTCCTAGCTACTCAGGAGGCTGAATCAGAAGGACTGCTTGAGCCCAGAAGTTGGAGACTTCAGTGAGCTATGATTGTGCCACTGCACTCCAGCCTGACTCCTGCTAAGGAGGGCTGCATGTCCAACCAATGGGATGTACAAAATCGACAGAGTGTGACTTCCAAGGCCAGATCACTAAAGTCCTTGAAGGTTTCACCTTAGTCTTTCCAGGATCACTCGCTCTGGGGGCAGGCAGCAGCCATATGGTGAAGACACTCAAGCAGCCCTCTGGAGAAGCCCGTGTGGCAAGGAACTGAGGTCTCCTGCCAGCCACCAGCACTAATTTGCCAGGTATGTGAATGGCTAACCTTAGAAGGGGATTCTCCAGCCTTGGTCAAGTCTTCAGATGACCATAACCCAAGTCAGTATGTTGATTACAGCCTTATGAGACCCCTTGAGCCAGAACCACCCCACCTAACCACCCACTCCAGAATTCCTGACCCTCAGCAACTATGTGAGATCGTAAATGCTGATTGTTTCAAGCTGCTAAGATTTGGGGTAATTTATTCCACACTAATTGGAATTTGTCTAAATCCTATTTGTGGAATTTTTTTTCAAGTTGGAGTCTTGCTCTGTCACCTAGGCTGGAGTGCAGTGGTGCAATCTTAGCTCACTGCAACCTCCGCCTTCCGAGTTCAAGCGATTTTCCTGCCTCAGCCTCCCAAGCAGCTGGGATTACAGACACCCACTACCATGCCCGGCTAATTTTTGTATTTTTAGTAGAGTTGGCGTTTCACCATGTTGGCCAGGCTGGTCTCGAACTCCTGACCTCAGGTGATCTGCCTGCCTCGGCCTCCCAAAATGGTGGGATTACAGGCGTGAGCCACCACACCAGGCCAATATTTTTTTTTTTTTTTTGAGACAAGGTCTCACTCTGTCGCCTAGGCTGGAGTACAGTGGCATGATCATGGCTCACTGAAGCCTTGCCTTCTTGGGCTTAGGCAATCCTCTGTTCTTAGCCTCCCCAGTAGCTGGGACTATTATTTTAAATATTTTAAAATTATTTTTGTAGAGATGGGGTCTCTCTACATTACCGAGGCTGGTCTTGAACTCAAGTGATCCTCCTGCCTCAGCTTCCCAAAGTGCTGGGATTATGGGTGTGAGCTACTGTGCCCAGCCACTTTTTTATTGGTGGATTTTTTTTTTTTTTTGAGACAGTCTGGCTCTGTCACCCAAGGGAGTGCAGTAGCCCAATGTTGGCTTACTGCAACCTCCACCTCTTGGGCTCAAGCCATCCTCCCACCTCAGCCTCCTGAATAGCTGGGACTATAGGCACACACTACCATGCTCAGTTCATTTTCTAATTTTTAGTAGAGATGGGCATCTCACTATGTAGCCCAAGTTGGTCTTGAAATCCTGGCCTCAAGTAATCCTCCTACCTGGGCCTCCCAGTGTGCTGGGATTGTAGGTGTGAGCCACCGAGGTTGGACCCCATCCTTGTTTGTTTCCTTCCCTTCCTTCCTTCCTTCCCTCCTTCCCTCCTTCTTCCCTCCCTCCCTTCCTCCCTCCCTCCCTCCCTTCCTCCCTTCCTCCCTTTCTTTCCTTTCTCTGTCGCCCAAGCTGGAGTGCAATGGCATGATCTCGGCTCACTGCAACTCCGCCTCCCAGGTTCAAGCAATTCTCCTGCCTTAGCCTCCAGAGTGGTTGGGACCACAGGCACCCATCACCACGCCTGGCTAATTTTTGTATTTTTGGTAGACATGAGTTTCACCATATTGGCCAGGCTGGTCTCAAACTCCTGACCTCAGGTCATCCACCCACCTCAGCCTCCCAAAGTGCTGAGATTACAGGCATGAGCTACTGCACCCAGCCCCCCTGCTCCCTTTCAAGCAGAGTAAATAGATTTAGTTAAGCAAGGAAAAGATTATGGGACGGAGTGGGTACATGTCCTGGGGGAGAGAACTAGGGCCATAATTGGGGTGACCAAACCTTCTGGTTTCTCCAGGACTGAGGGGTTTTCTGGGATGGAGGACTTTCAGTGCCAAAACTGAGAAAGTCCAGGATGAACTGGGATATGTGGTCGCCCTAGCTGGGGTGGGAATAGGGGCCTTGAGTTTGCCCTTCTAGTTAGCTGCTGCACTGCAGTTCATATGGGATGGGGAGGGAGGCCCGTCTCCCATCTCTCCCAGTCAAGGGTTGAAGCATGCTCCCAGCACCACCTTTTTCACCCTCCTGCCCTGTTTGGATGGAGAGAGATGGAAATCCCTTCCTGGAAATGCTAAGACCCACAGGAGAAGGCTGCAGGCCAGTTCTCCCCCATTCTCACCTCAGAGGGAGGGTGAGGCAGCCAGGAATGCCCAGGATTTGGTGAGAGCCTCCCACCCTAAACCAGCAAGGCCAGCTCCTCCCTGTCCATGGGTCTGGTTTGCTGTGGCCTGACTGCCAAATGCCCTCTACCATATGGCCAATGTGCTGCTACTCGGCCTCTGTTGAAACAACTCAATGACATGTCACCAGGGCAGCCCATTCCATGGTTAGAAAATTATTCCAGCTGGGCACGGTGGCTCAGGCCTATAATCCCAGCACTTTGGGAGGCTGAGGCGGGTGGATCATTTGAGGTCAGGAGTTTAAGACCAGCCTGGCCAATATGGCAAAACCCCGTCTCTACTAAAAATACAAAAATTCGCTGGGCGTGGTAACACAAGCCTGTAATCCCAGCTACTCAGGAGGCTGAGGTAGGAGAATCCCTTGAGCTAGGAGGTGGAGGTTGCGGTGAGCTGAGATCACGCCACTGCATTCCAGCCTGGGTGACAGAGTGAGACCCTATCTCAAAAAAAAAGAAAATTATTCCTTGTACGGATGAGAGTCTGCCACCACACAATCTCCACCCTTTCATTATATTCAACCGTGCTTTCTTCCAGGAAGAGCCCTCACTGCCCCCACCTTTTTTTTCTTTTTTTTTTTTGAGACAGAGTCTTGCTGTTGCCCAGGCTGGAGTGCAATGGTGCAATCTCCACTCACTGCAACCTCTGCCTCCTGGGTTCATGCAGTTCTCATACCTCAGCCTTTCAAGTAGCTGGGACCACAGATGTGTGCCACCATGCCTGGCTAATTTTTTGTATTTTTAGTAGAGATGGGGTTTTGCCATGTTGGCCACACTGGTCTCAAACTCTTGGCCTCAAGTGACCCAACTGTCTCGCCCTCTCAAAGTGCTGGGATTACAGATGTGAGCCACTGAGCCCTGCCTCTGGCAGCCCCTTTACATACTGTGCACACACATTGCTTCCTCTGAGGTTCCCCTGGTCCTTCCCTCTCTCCTGGCAGACTCCTACTCATCCTTTGAAGCTCAGGTCCAAAGTCAGGCTGGCAGAGGTGGTCACTTCCACCACTCCACAGTGAGTGTGTCACACTGGGTTCCTAAGGGAAGAGCTACTCCCACCACGTGACACCATTTGCTGGGCCTTCATCAACCCACCTGGGTTTTTCCTGAGTGGCTTTGACTGGAGACTCTGCTAAGATCATGCTGACTTTGATTTTTTTTTTTTTTTTTTTTTGAGACAGGCTCTCTGTCACCCAGGCTGGAGTGCAATGGCGTGATCTCGGCTGACTGAAACCTCTGCCTCAAGCGATTCTCCTGCCTCAGTCTCCAGAGTAGCTAAAATTATAGCTGAGCACCACCACACTTGGCTAATTTTTGTATTTTTATTTATATTTATTTATTTATTTTTGAAGATGGGGTTTCACCATGATGGCCAGGCTGGTCTTGAACTCCTGACCTCAGGTGATCCACCCACCTCGGCCTCCCAAAGTGCTAGGATTACAGGTGTGAGCCACCGCGCCTGGCCTGTATTTTTATTTTGTATTTTATTTTTATATTTTATTTTTCTTGAGAGAGTTTCGCTCTTGTTGCCCAGGCTGGAGTGCAATGGGGTGATTTTGGCTTACTGCAACCTCCACCTCCTGGGTTCAAGAGATTCTCCTGCCTCAGCCTCCCAAGTAACAGGGATTACAGGTGCCCGCCACCATGCCCGGCTAATTTTTTGAATTTTTAGTAGACACAGAGTTTCACATGTTGGCCAGGCTGGTCTTGAACTCCTGACCTCAAATGATCCACCCTCCCTGGCCTCCCAAAGTGCTGGGATTGCAGGCGTGAGCCACGTGCACGGCTGCAAATTTACAGTTTAACTTTGAAACAAAGATAACAACCTTCTCCCAAAATAAACCCCCTTCTTGCCTGGGGACCAGACTGCCTTTCTACGACTAACAAATTAGCCACAAGATTAGAAATTGTGATTTAGGAGTCATGCAGGTAGAGGCCACGGATTCTAAACTTCCCCAGTTACTCCTAGGGATAACATTACTACTGTAAAACCTAAGATTGGTGCTCAAGATATTTTTCCCATCCTGTACTCAGTGGATCTGCTGGCGATACACAGATCAATAAAGAGGCTCATCTGGTCTTGTGGCCCCCACCCCGAGATCCACTCAGCATAAGAGGACAGCTTCAACCCCTATGATTGCATCTCCAACCTGCCCAGTCAGTACTCTCCACTCTCAGGCCCCCTACCCAGCAAATTATCCTTAATAAAACCTAGTCTCTGAATTTTCAGGGAGACCGATTTGAGTAATAATACAACTCTGGTCTCCCATTCAGCCGGCTCGGCATGAATTAAACTCTCTATTGCAATTCCCGACTCGATAAGTACACTCTGCCTGGGCAGTGGGCAAGATGAAGCCATGGGGTGGTTACACTGACCCTCTACTGCACATCCCCGAGAGCCCTGTTAAGAACCCTTGGTATCGGCGGGCGCTGTGGTTCACGCCTGTAATCCCAGCTCTTAGGGAGGCAGAGGCGGGAGGGTAGTTTGAGCCCAGGAGTTAGAGACCTGCCTGGACAATATTGTGAGACCCCGTTCGCCACAAAAAACAAAAAGACAAAAAAAAAAAGTACTCTTGGTATTATTGTTCCACGCTTCCATTTTACCGAGGTGGATCCTGAGGCCCAGAGTTGGCAAAGGGCTTGCCAAGGTCGCAGAGCGCGCAGAGGATTAGAACTCAGACTTCCAGCACCTGCGGAGTTGGAGACGCCCACGGGCCACGCCCACCTGACCGGTTGAGTGGAGGGGGCTGGCGAGCCGGAGGGGCGGGGTTTATTAGCGTTCCGCCTCCGCCACCCGGGTTTGGGGGTGGGGCCTTCCTGCAACCTTCGCGGCTCCAACATGGCTCCGCGGCTGTGCAGCATCTCTGTGGCGGCGCGGCGGCTGCTGGGGGGCCCGGGGCCCCGCGCTGGGGACGTTGCGGCTGCAGCTGCGGCGCGGTGAGAGCCCGGCCAGGAAGGGACAGACGCACGCGGCGAGGGTGCAGGGGCGGGGGCCAGGGTCTGGGCCGGGGGGTAGGGGCTGAGAGTCCTCGCTTGGAATCTGGGGGTTAGAGGCGGGGCCAGGATCAAGGCCTGGGGGGGGGGGTCTGAGCAAAGAATGGGGGAGGTGAGAAAGGGATGGGTAGGGTCTTTCTTCTGGTTGGGACCAGGTTGTGATGGGGGACCTGATAAAAGATGATGATAAGGGCAGGTACTGGGCCCTGAAGAGTGGGAGAGGGCAGAGGACAGGAGGGGGTGAGTGTCCCATTTCCAGGCGTAGCCTGTAATTTAACACCCACCGGGGGCTTCTGGTAGAGTCCGCTCCTCCCTCAGGAAGCTCTGTGGGAAAGAGATGATGGCAGGGGAGCAGTGGGGGATCCCAGGGGCCATGGCTGCACAGACCCTTTGCTCCCCCACCTCAAACTGTACAGGTGGGGAAACGGACTCCTGAGAGGGAATGGGAGTTTTCCAAGGTCACCCTCCCTGCTGTGCTGTGGCAGCACCGGATCTGGGACCCAGTCTGCCAATGCGTCTTGCACTTTGTACCCAACTGGTAGCCTCCTGGGAGGGGGGAGGCTGGCTGGGCCGTGTGCTCTCAGTGTGGGCTTTTGTTTGGGCCCTGCTCTGGGCTGAGCTAGGGCTTGGCCTCCCTGACTGGCCCTGGGCAGCCCCTCGCCCCCTCGCTCCTTGGTTCCCAGAGCCCTGTACTTCCCCCATCTCTCCATGTATCACCCTGCACAGTGATATATGACTTGGTGCTTGTCTGTCTCTCTCACTAGACCATGATCTCATTTTTCTCTGTTTCCCCAGCTTTCCACCCTCAGAGGGCTCAGGACTGTGTATGGTCAAGGAATGAGGCCAGGTCGGGTGCGGTGGCTCACGCCTGTAATCCCAGCACTTTGGGAGGTCTAGGTGGGCGGATCACGAGGTCAGGAGATGGCGACATCCTGGCCAACGTGGTGAAACCCCCGTTTCTACTAAAAATACGACAAAAAAATTTAGCTGTGCTAGTGGCTTGCACCTGTAGTCCCAGCAGCTGGGGAGGCTGAGGCAGGAGAATCGCTTGTACCAGGGAGGTGGAGGTTGCAGTGAGCCGAGATGGAGCCAGTGCACTCCAGCCTGGCGACAGAGTGAACTCCATCTCAAAAAAAAAAAAAAAAAAAGTGAGGCCACCTGTCACCCCACCCCCAACCTGTGAAAAGGAAGCAAGCATCCCTCTTGCCCTGCAGCCCAGGAATGAAGCTGCAAAGTTCTGTTAGAGCCTGCCTGAGATGTTACAGCACAGGACAGTGGGGCTTTTGGACAGCTGGGAAAGAGGAGTGGCATGGGCCCCTCCCCACCCAGACTGCCCAGTAATTAGGGAGTAAGCTGACATCGTGGGAAGAGCCTAGAGTTTGCCTGGCACTAGCAAATATCAGACTTTCTAGGTGAGGTGACTTCAGGCCTCTTTAAGCCTTGGGTTCCTCACCT
Source organism: Ateles fusciceps (assembly GCA_036589455.1). Taxonomy (NCBI): domain Eukaryota; kingdom Metazoa; phylum Chordata; class Mammalia; order Primates; family Atelidae; genus Ateles; species Ateles fusciceps. The sequence continues at coordinate 11,159,823 of JAZHEH010000882.1, forward strand.
GTAAAATGGGAGTAATCAGACAGGATGCATCTCTTAGGGTTGTTGAGGATTAAAGATGCCGTGGTTGGCTGGGTGTGGTGGCTCACAGCTGTAAGCACTTTGGGAGGTCTTGTACTCACGTCAGGAGTTCGAGACCAGCCTGGCCAACATGGTAAAACCCTGTCTCTACTAAAAATACAAAAAAGTATCTGGACTTGGTGGCTTGCGCCTGTAATCCCAGCTACTAGGGAGGCTGAGGCAGGAGAATCGATTGAACCCAGGAGGTGGAGGTTGCAGTGAGCCCAGATCACGCCACTGCACTCGAGTGTGGGTGACAGTGAGACTCCGTCTGAAAAAACAAAGATGCCGTGGTTGTGAAGTGCCTAGCACTTGATGAACATGCAGCAAGTGTTGCTCCTTGCCCCTAGCCGGTGTTTCAAGCAATTTCTGTGTGAGACCCACATAATGTTGAGACTCAAAGGACCCTGGGAAGATCATCTTTTATGACCCCCTTATTTTCCAGATGAATACATCAAGGTTGGGAAAGGGACAGAATGGATTGGTAGTAAAATCATTTATGTGGAAAACACCCAGAGGCCATAAAAGGAGCATGGGTCTCAGAGGCAGCCTGCTGCCTCTCACTTACTCAGTAATCCTGGAGGAGTTGCTGAACCTCTGTCAGCCTCAGTTTCCTTTTCTGTAAAGTGGGGATGGTGATCCCTGCTTGTTTTCGGCAGGATTGCTGTGAAGACACTTGGATTAATATTTATCAAGTCCTTCAAGGACTATCTTAGTTACTTATGCCTTAATTCCACATTGGATATCTGAGAACACTCCCTCCTGCTGTCCCCTCAGGCTGCCCCGTATCTTTCTGGAGTCACTAGTAGGGCCAGCAGCAGCCCTTCTGGCCTGTGAAGTGTGAGGGCAATGAGGCTGTTGAGGTGCGGACAGAGCATGGGCTTTGAAATCAGATGGACCTGAACCAGGCACCGTGGCTCATGTCTATAATCTTAGCACTTTGGTAGGCCAAGGTGGGAGGATCGCTTGAGCCCAGGAGTTTGAGACCAGCCTGGGCAACATGGTAAGATCCTGTCTCTATAAAAAATACAAAAATTGGCTGGGTGCGATCACTCATGCCTGTAATCCCAGTACTTTGGGAGGCCAAGGCGGGTGAATCACCTGAGGTCAGGAGTTTGAGACCAGCCTGGCCAACATAGTGAAATCCCATCTTGACTAAAAATACAAAAATTAGCCAGGCATGGTAGCACATGCCTGTAATCCCAGCTACTTGGGAGGCTGAGGCAGGAGAATCACTTGAACCAGGGAGGCGGAGGTTGCAGTGAGCCAAGATCACGCCACTGCACTCCAGCCTGGGTGACAGAGAGAGACTCTGTCTCAAAAAAAAAAAAAAAAAAAATTAGCTGAGCGAGCGTGGTGGCGTAGGCCTGTAATCCCAGCTGCTTGGGAGGCTGAGGCAGGAGAATTGCTTGAACCTGGGAGGCAGGCGTTGCAGTGAGCTGAGATCGTGCCATTGCACTCCAGCCTGGGTAACAGAGTGAGACTCAATCTCAAAAAACAGCAATAACAACAAAAATTAGCCAGGCATGATGGTGCGCACTTGTGTTCTCAGCTACTCAGGAGGCTGAAGTAGGAGCATCATTTGAGTCTGGGAGATAGAGGCTGCAGTGAGCCATGATTATGTCACTGTACTCCAGCCTGGATGACAGAGTGAGATCCTGTCTCAAAAAAGAAAAAAATGGAAGAGAAAAAAGAACGGTGAAGCTGAGCTAGGATCAGAACCTGGGTTTGTCCAGAGCTTGTGCTTTTAAGCACTAGTTCTGCTGTTGGTATTAAGGAAGGAAAGGACCGCCAATCCCTGAGTCAAGTCACTCTGGGTCAAGGTCTACCCTTTCTTTCCTTTCATACTTCCCAGCTTTCATCATTCTCATGCAAGAATGTCTTAGCTCCACCTTCATTCATTTCTCAGACTTGGAGTGCGCACTCACCATGTGCCCGGCACTGCTCCAAGCATAAGGGATATAGCAGGGATATAACAACAGATAAGGTTTCTGCCCTTCTAGGGCTGCTTCTAGTGTGGAGACTGACAATAAACAAAGCACATGGCCGGGCGCAATGGCTCATGCCTGTAATCCCAACACTTTGGAAAGCCGAGGCAGGTGGATCACCTGAGGTCGGAGTTCAAGACCAGCCTGACCAATAGGGTGGAACCCTGTCTCTACTAAAAATACAAAATTAGCCAGGCATGGCATTGCATGCCTGTAATCCCAGCTACTCAGGAGGCTGAGGCAGGAGAATCGCTTGGACCCAGGAGGTAGAGGTTGCAGTGAGCTGAGATCGCACCAGCCTGGGCAGCAAGAGCAAAACTCCATCTCAAAAACAAAACAAAAACAAAAACAAACAAAGCACATAATAAGCCAAAAGATATAGTGTTTTTTTTTTGTTTGTTTGTTTGTTTTAATTTTTAGTAGAGATGAGGTCTTGCTGTTTCCCAGGCTGGTCTCAAACTCCTGGGTTCAGCCTGGTGCAGTGGCTCACGCCTGTAATCCCATCACTTTGGGAGGCTGAGGCAGGCAGATCACTTGAGGTCAGGAGTACCAGCCTGACCAACATGGCGAAACCACATCTCTACTAAAACACAAAAATTTTCCGGGTGTGGTGGTGTGCACCTGTAGTCCCAGTTACTCTGGAGGCTCAGGCAGGAGAATTGCTTGAACCCAGGAGGTGGAAGTTGCAGTGAGCTGAGATCGCACCACTGCACTCCAGCTGGGGTTACAGAGCAAAACTTCGTCTCAAAAAACAAACAAACAAACAAAAAAACGCTCCTGGGTTCAAGCAATCCTCCTTCCTCAGCTTCCCAAAGTGTTGGGATTACAGGCATGAGCCACCATGCTCCTCCTAGTATACTGTTTTAAAAGGAGCTCTGGAACAAGTTAGAGAGCAGGGTAAGAGGGCTTAGGGAGGTCAAGAGTAGGAAAACATTGTAATTTCACTGAGAAAGTGAAATATGTATTCTGGAAAATGTGCCCTTGGGGATGCTGGCTTGGAATTCAGACCCTTCTCTGAGATCTTTGACAAGTCCCTTCTTAGATTTTACCTGTAGAAAAGAGCTTTAGGGGAGGGGCTCCGCCACCCTGCTTGTTTGACAGATGGGGAAACTGAGGCCCATGGGCAGGAAGGATTAGTGGGAGGAAACGGGAGCCCATCAGAGCTCTTGAAGTTTCTAGTGTTCCAGCCCCCAAACTCTCTTTAGGGCTGGCCACTTGACTGGTATTTATCTTGGTCAGTGCTGACGTTAGTAAGTTACTCGGTCTAGTTCTTTTTAGAGCAAAGGTCTTGGCTGACAAATAGTAGGAGCTGCCCGCCTTCTTGCCCCCCTCTCCCTCCAGGGGAGGCAGCCCCTCTACATTAAAACAAAAGGTCAGATCTCTCAGTGCCCAACCCGAGGTGGGGGTTGGCTTTCAAGGAAAGAGTGCTGGGTTGGTTCTTAACTCTGGCCTCTGACTTTCTGTTCGGCCTTGGGCAAGTCCTTTACACTCTCTGAGCTTCTTTTTATTTTATCCTCTCAAGGATGGGAATACTAATAGTGCCAATACTGTAAGATCATTGCATAGTCAGTGAGATCATGCAGCTGAAAAGTGTATCACAGATCCCTGGCTTAGAGCCTCCTTTATTCTGGTCCAAAAACTTCACAGACCACACTACCCATCTAATGATAATTGTCTTTTTGGGCCGGGCATGGTGGCTCATGCCTGTTGTCCCAGCCCTCTGGGAGGCCGAGACAAGCAGATCACCTGAGGTCGGGAGTTCACAACCAGCCTGACCAACATGGAGAAACCCCGTCTCTTCTAAAAATACAAAATTAGCCAGGCATGATGGCGCATGCCTGTAATCCCAGCTACTCGGGAGGCTGAGGCAGGAGAATTGCTTGAACCTGGGAGGCAGATGTTGCGGTGAGCCAAGATGGCTCCATTGCACTCTAACCTGGGCAACTAGAGTGAAACTCCATCTCAAAACAAAAAAAAGGTAATTGTCTTTTTGCTAATGAAGCAAATGCATGTACAATGACCGAGAGAGTCCATGAATTCAGAAATGCTTAACACACTTTTTAAAATCTTTACAAAAAATTATAACGAATAAAAAAGCCATCTCTTATTCCTTTTTCCCAGGTTAAGCAGTATTAACAGTTTGGGACAAGTCATTTCTCTTTTGTTTTTTTCTTTCTTTCTTTTTTTTTTGGCGGGTTGGGGGGGGGGGGTGGAAACAGTCTCACTCTGTCACCCAGGCTGGCGTGCATTGGTTTGATCTTGGTTCACTGCAGTCTCCACCTCCTGGATTCAAGCAATTCCGCCTCAGCCACCTGAGTAGCTGGGACTACAGGCACACATCACCACTCCTGGCTAATTTTTTGTATTTCTTTCTTTTTTTTTTTTTTTTTTTAAGTAGAAGTGGGGTTTTGCCATGTTGCCCAGGCTAGACTTGAACTCCTGAGCTCAGGCAATCCACCTGCCTTGGCCTCTCCAAAGTGGTAGGATTACAAGCATGAAACATCATGCCCGGCCCTTTTTTTTGAGATAGAGTCTGGCTCTGTTGCCCAGGCTGGAGTGCAGTGGCCCCATTTTGGCTTCCTGCAGCCTCTGCCTCCTGGGTTCAAGCGATCTTCCCACCTCAGTGTCCTGAGTAGCTGGGACTACAGGCATACTCAACCACACCCAACTAATTTCTTTTTTTTGTTTTTTGTTTTTTGAGACAGAGTTTTGCTCTTGTTGCCCGGCTGGAGTGCAATGGCTCGATCTAGGCTCAATGCAACCTCCACCTCCTGGATTCAAGCGATTCTCCTACCTCAACCTTCCCTATAGCGGGGATTACAGGTGCCTGCTACCACACCCAGCTAATTTTTGTATTTTTAGTAGAGATGGGGTTTTACCATGTTGGCCAGGCTGGTCTTGAACTTCTGACCTCAGGTGATCCACCCACCTCAGTCTCCCAAAGTGCAGGATTACAGGTATGAGCCCTTACACCCAGCCTAATTTTTTTATTTATTGCAGAGACGGGACTTTGGACTCCAGAGCTTAAGCAGTCCGCCCACCTCAGCCTCCCAAAGTGCTGGGATTACAGGCGTGAGCCACCATGCTCAACCCATTTCTCGTTTTTATGCTTATACAAACATATCACCACTTTAAGATTGTTTTAAAAAAACATTTTGTTTTTTCAGACATGGTCTCATTCTGTCTCCCAGGCTGGAGTGCAGTGGCGGTCATGGCTCATGGTAGTCTTGATTTCCTGGGCTTCATGCAATCCTACTAAGTCTCTCAAGTGGCTGGCACTACAGGCATATGTCACCACACCCAGCTAATTATTGTATTATTATTTTATTTGAGACAGAATCTCGCTCTGTTGCCCAAGCTGGAGTACAGTGGCAAGAGCTTGGCTGACTGCAGCTTCAACCTCCGGGATCTAAGTGATCCTACCACCTCAGCCTCCCAAGTAACTGGGACTACAGGCACATAATGCCATGTCCAGCTAATTTTATTTTTTGTAGAGACAAGGTCTCACAAGGCTGTCTAGGCTTGTCTCGAACTCCTGGACTCAAGTGATCCTCCTGCCTCAGCCTCCAAAAGTGCTGGGATTACAGGCATAAGCCAGTCATGTTTATTTTATTTTTTGTAGAGATGGAGACTCGTTTTGTTGCCCAGGCTGGTTTCAAACTCCTGGGCTCTAGTGATCCTCTGATATCAGCCTCCCAAAGCGCTGGGATTACAGGTGTTTAGCCACCATGCCCAGCCGATTTTTAAATTTTATCAATCCCAATGGCTGCTCCATACTTTGGGAAAAGGTGATATTTTTATTTGCAAGACATTTGTTCTTTTTTTTTTTTTTTTCTGAGACGGATTCTCCCTGTGCTGCCCAGGCTGGAGTGCAGTGGCATGATCTCGGCTTACTGTAACCTCCACCTCCCAGGTTCAAGTGATTATCCTGCTTCAGCCTCTGGAGTAGCTGGGATTACAGGTGCCCACTACCATGTCTGTCTAATTTTTGTATCTTTAGTAGAGACGAGGTTTCACAATGTTGGCCAGGCTGGTGTCGAACTCCTCACCTCAGATGATCTACCCTCCTCAGCCTCCCAAAGTGCTGGGATTACAGGGGTGAACCACCGTGCCCAGCCTAAGACATTTGTTCTAGCCACATAAAAGTCTTAAAAAGGGATAGGGCTGGCTAGGCAATAAACAAAAAAGAAAAAAGGGATAGGGCTTGCTGCCACTCAGGGACCCCTCTTGCCAGGCTCCCTGGCTAGGAATTGTCTCCATCGGGAGACTTCCTTTCAGACCTGGCTGTAAGCTTCACCAAGGCTGTGGAGCAAGAAGATTGGTGGCCTCAAAATAAGCACCCCCTGCCCCCTGCTGGGACTCTTAGACCTTGGGTATGTGTTTAGGATGGGGGTACAGTTCTGGTCCAGTTAACTCTGGCAGCAGACTCCCCGCTGCCCTTAACCACAGTGCTCATGGGCAAAACACATAATCGAATTCATTGATTATTCATTCATTCATTCGTTCTCACAGTATCCTGTTGAGATAGGCAGAACAGGTGTTGGCTGGATGAGTGAATGCATCTTGCTTTGCAATGGCTTTTACCCCCTCTATCTGCCACTATCTGCCACACCGGCCCTGGGGACTGGCCAGCTCACCTCCTCCTCTGTAGAGAGGAGAGTCTGCCCAGGTTGCCGGAAGCAGAGTTAAGGCTGGCTCACCTGGGCTCTTCCAGAGACCTCTGCTATAATTGTGTCCCAAGGCCCATTTCTTCTAGTGGACTATGAGCTCCTCAAGGACAAAGCTTATTTGTATTTGGCTTTCCACTTTCCGGATCATGGTGGGGACATGGGCCAAGTGCACTGTGAGTGCTGGGGAGGATGGTGAGAGCAGTCTTCTTCTTGTTAGAGGGGACAGAACTTGCAAAAAATGCACAGAGTAACCACCTGGTGTGTTTAGGGAAGAGCACACCTGAAGAGTGAGGTGTACAGGTAAGGGACCGGAGCGGAAGCTGACAAGTTAGGTTGAGTCAAGGGCTTTGGGCATGATGCAGGCTGAATTTGGGGTTGATCATCTTGGCAAGCGGCTGCAATTGTGTTACCCAAGTACAGGACCTCTTGGAAGGGGGATGAAGTGGAGGCAGGGGAGGCTAGAGAGAGAAGTTGGAAGTGGGGCTGCCTCTCCTGGCCTCCTGAGGCTCTGCACAACTCCGAGAAGCCAACTGGGCAGCTGGAATCTGTGGAAAGGAGCTGGCTCCAGTAGCATTTCACACTTTGGAGCTGCCACAGGACTTCATGGCCCTATTCCCAGAAATGTGGGTCACTGGTCTAGGGGAGCAGGACATCCAAGCAGATGGAATTTGCTGGGGCTCCCCCCACCTCCACATGTCCCCCTCAACTCCTCTGTCCTGCAGTTTCTATTCCAAGGACAATGAAGGCAGCTGGTTCCGCTCCCTCTTTGTTCACAAGGTGGATCCCCCGGAAGGATGCCCACTCCACCCTGCTGTCCAAGAAGGAAACCAGCAACCTCTACAAGATCCAGTGTGAGTGGCTGCTGAGCTGACCAACCTCTGCCCTTTCAGGGGCTCTGGAGGCCTGTGAGGCTCCAGCATGGAGATGGAAGGGTCTGGAACTTCCTCAGCTGTCCTGGGACCCCTGGCCTTGGTGGGCTCCCTCACCCCAAGTTCTTCCTTGTGTACACACCGTGCCTCACTTCTTGCTCTCTGTCCTCTGTTGCAGTTCACAATGTAAAGCCGGAATACCTGGATGCCTACAACAGCCTAACGTGAGCATCCTGCATCCACACATCCCAGCCTCTGCTTGGGTGGGGAACACACTCTCAGCAAATCCGCAGAACATCCTCCACTCCGTTCTTTTTGCAGAAATCCAGGAGATGTAGATTTCTTTTATTTCTTCCTTTTTTTTTTTTTTTTGAGACGGAGTTTCGCTCTTGTTACCCAGGCTGGAGTGCAATGGGGCGATCCTGGCCCACTGCAATCTCTGCCTTCCAGGTACAAATGATTCTCCTGTCTCAGCGTAGCTCAGATTACAGGTATGTGCCGTCACACCTGGCTAATTTTTTTTCTATTTCGTAGAGACAGGGTTTCACCATGTTAGTCAGGTTGTTCGCAAACTCATGACCTCAGGTGATCCACTCGCCTCAGGCTCCCAAAGTGCTGGGATTACAGGCGTGTGCCACTGCACCCTGCTCCTTTTTCTTTTTTTTAAAGAGATGCAGTCTCCAAGAGGCGGAGATTGCAGTGAGCCGAGATTGCGCCATTGCACTGCAGCCTGGGCAACAAGAGCAAAACTCCATCTTAAAAACAATGACAAAGAGAGATGGGGGTCACACTTAGCTGCCCACACTGGTCTCAAACTACTGGGCTCAAGCAATCCTCCTGCCTCAGCCTCCCAGTGTTGGGATTACAGGTGTGAGCCACTGTGCCCAGCCACGATGTAAATTTCAGAGTCAGAAGTCCTGAAGACCTCTTTCTAGCTTCTGCATTTTAGAGATGGAGAGTCTGAGGCCCAGCCTCAGGGTCTGCAGTTTGAACTGAGTTTGAACCCTTATCTCAGAGGCCCTGGTGGCTATGTGAATCCTGCCCCTTCTCTGTGCCCCTCCCACAGGGAGGCTGTGTTGCCCAAGCTGCACCTGGATGAGGACTACCCCTGCTCACTCGTGGGCAACTGGAACACATGGTATGGGGGAGCAGGACCAGGCAGGTAAGGTGGTCACCTGGTTAGTGTCAGCCCAGGCCTGTAGCACCTTTCACACTAGGCCATCCTCCACTCCCTCTTCACAACAGCACCTGGTGGGGCTCTTCCTAAAATCTCATCACCTCACTCCCCTTCACAAACACCTGTCCTGGCTCCCCTGTGCCCTCAGGGAGACCCATGAAGCCTTTGAGTCCTTCCCAGCCCCGCCTCCAGCCTCATGGCACCACATCCTTCTTGCTCAGTGCTGTGCTACCCAGGACTCAATTCCTCAGGTTGACAGTTTCACTCTTTAGTTCCAGACTACTGCTCATGCTCTTTCTTCTGCCTTAAGGATAATTTCTTCCTTGCCTGCTTTACCTGGATCACCCGTCTTTTATTATTTTTGAGACAGAGTTTTGCTCTCTTGCCCAGGCTGGAGTGCAGTGGTGCAATCTTGGCTCACCGCAACCTCTGCCTCTTGGGTTCAAGTGATTTTCCTGCCTCAGCCTCATGAGTAGCTGGGATTACAGGTTCCCACCAACATGCCCAGCTAATTTTTATATTTTTTAATAGATATGGGGTTTCACCATGTTGGAAAGGCTGGTCTTGAACTCCTGACCTCAGGTGATCTGCCTGCCTTGGCCTCCCAAAGTGCTATTAGAGGCATGAGCCACCGCACCCGGCCTTTTTTTTTTTCCTTTTTCTTGTAAAACAGGGTCTCGCTCCGTCTCCCAGGCTGGCGTGTAGTGGTGTGATCTCAGCTCACTGCAACCTCCATCTCCTGGGTTCAGGTGCTTCTCCTGCCTCACCCTACCAGGTAGCTGGGATTATAGGCGTGTGCCACCATGCCCAGCTAATTTTGTATTTTTAGGAGAGATGGGGTTTCACCATGTTGTCAGGCTGGTCTCGAACTCCTGACCTCAGGTAATCTGCCCGCCTCAGCCTCCCAAAGTGCTGGGGTTACAGGTGTGAGCCACCACCCTTGGCTTATTGTTTTTTTAAATTTTTCTATTTGGGACAGGGTCTTGTTCTGTCACCCAGTTTGGAGTGTAGTGGTATGATCATAGCTCACTGCAACCTTGAACTCCTGGGCTCAGGAGATCCTCTTACCTCCGCTTCTCGAGTAGCTGGGACCATAGGCATGCATCACCATGCCTGAGCCAGTTGTTTTGTTTTGTTTTGTAGAGATGAGGTCTTGGTATGTTGCCCAGGCTGGTCTCAAACTCCTGGGCTCAAGTGTTCCTCCTGCCTTGGCCTCCCAGAGTGTTGGGATTGCAGACCTGAGCCACTGTGCCTGGCTGATCTTGAGGTTTTTTGTTTGTTTGTTTGTTTGAGATGGAGTGTTGCTCTGTCCCCCAGGCTGGAGTGCAGTGGCGCTATCTCAGTTTACCGCAAGCTCTGCATCCTAGGTTCAAGTGATTCTCTTGCCTCAGCCTCCTGAGTAGCTGGGATTACAGACACGCGCCACCACACCTGGCTAATTTTTGTATTTTTAGTAGAGACAGGGTTTTGCCATATTGGTCAGGCTGGCCTCAAACTCCAGACCTCAGGTAATCCGCCCACCTCAGCCACCCAAAGTGCTGGATTACAGGTGTGAGCCACCGCACCCAGCCTTTTAATATTTTTTGAAACTGAGTTTGGTCTTGTTGCCAAGGCTAGAGTGCAATGGTGCAATCTCTCCTCACTGCAATCTCCACCTCTCGGGTTCAAGCAATTCTCCTGCCTCAGCCTCCTGAGTAGCTGGGATTACTGGTATATGCCATGATGCCTGGCTAATTTTGTATTTTTGGTAGTGATGGGGGTTTAGCCATGTTGATCAGGCTGGTTTTGAACTTCTGACCTCAGGTGATCCACCCACCTTGGCCTCCCAAAGTTGATTATTTATTTATTTATTTATTTATGAATGAATGAATGAATGATGGAGTTTCACTCTGCTGCCCAGGCTGGAGTGCAGTGGCGAAATCTTGACTCACTGCAACCTCCACCTGCCGGGTTCAAGCGATTCTCCTGCCTCCGCCTCCTGAGTAGCTGGGATTTCAGGTGTGTACCACCATACCCGGCTGATTTTTGTATTTTTAGTAGAGATAGGGTTTCACCATGTTGGCCAGGCTGGTCTCAAACTCCTAACCTCAAGTGATCTGCCTGCCTCGGCCTCCCAGAATGGTTACAGGCCTAGCCAATAATACGATTTTTAGAAATTCTAACAGTACAAAGAGTTTTCCAGGCAAAGTAAGCTTCCCTCCTGCATGAGGCCCCACAGGCCTCCATTCTATGTCCCAGGAGCATCTACTATCAATCTCTTAAAGTCGCCATTAAGAGGTGATGCGTAAATCAGCATCTCTGGATGTGTCCTTGCCCCCTGAACACATGAGGCAGCATATCACATATACTCTTCTGTTCCTTGGTTCCTTTTTTTTAATGCACTGTCTTGGAATGTTCCATATCAGCCCATCAGATTTCCCCTGTCCTTTGTCCAGCTGCCCCTTCAAGGCCTGGTGGTCTTCCTTATGCATGTTCCCAGGGCACAGGACACATCTGATTCTGTTGTTGCTATTTAAGGAAGGTGGGGTAGGTAGGAGCATTATTCCCATTTTCAAGATGAGAACATTGAGGCCTAGAGCAGTCTAAGGCCACTGGGCCGAGCTAGAGCTCAACTCCAGGTCTCCTAGACCTGTGTCTGGGGTCATCCCCTCCACAGCATGGTCCTCCACCAAGGAAGAGGAAACTCAGAGAGTCTTGCTGGTACAGGGGAACCAGGTCAACTGCCTCCCCCCACCACGTATACACTCAGCCAAACTTGGGGAGGTCATCTGCTGGGGGTCCCAGCAGCCTGCTGACCTATACCTCTCACCCCCAACAGTGCACCTGTGGCGATTTTCAGGTGGCTACCCAGCCCTCATGGACTGCATGAACAAGCTCAAAAACAATAAGGTATGTTAGTGTCCTCTCAGCACACCTCTCTGGATGTTGGATGCAGCCCAGCCCTGTGCTGGGGACTCCTCTGCCACCCCATGAGGCACACTGTCAGGATGGAGGGCACTTCCTGGTAGCTGTGTCTTTACCACCATGCCCGCAGGAGTACCTGGAGTTCCGAACGGAGCGGAGCCAGATGCTGCTGTCCAGGAGAAACCAGTTGCTCCTCGAGTTCAGCTTCTGGAATGAGCCACAGCCCAGAGTGGGTCCCAACATCTATGAGCTGAGGACATATAAGCTCAAGGTGCCTCCCTCCGACGGACCCCTACTGCTCCCCAACTTCCCTGCTGCAGTGCTGCTTTGCAGCTGCCCCAACACCTAGATTGGGGCTTCTGGCTTTTCCTTTCCTGTGGGCTCAGAGCAGAGTTGTGTATACATATGTGCAAACATGCATATACCAGGTGTGCATCAGGGCCTGTGAGTGAGGCCACACAGCCACTGGAGCTGGGGAGGTGGGGGAGACAGGGCAGTTTCCCCTCCTTGCTTGACTGTGATGTTATGAATACAAGGTGGTGGCTCATTCCCATCATCCCTTTGGTTCTCTTTCAGCCAGGAACCATGATCGAGTGGGGGGAACAACTGGTAAGTGGCAGCACCAGGACTGGGGTTGGGGGATAACCTGCTTACCTGCCCCACCAAGGCCCCTGGTGGGCCACCTTTTTCAGGGCCATATCACAGGGAACTCAGTACCCTCTGTCCCACAAGGATTTGGGAGAAGGCTCCAACCAGGAGGTGAGGATCTCCTAGAAGATTGTGAGCCCTCCGTTGGTAGAACACCCAGCCATCAGCCCTTTCCTGTAGCATCCCGGAGAACCATGGGTTCTACCTAGGCCTCTCCTGTGAGGTGTGGCCAAGGAATCAGCCTCAGTACTCTTTGCACCAGCCCTGGCTTCTGCCTTATATTATTCTGCCTTCTCCAGGGCTCGGGCCATCAAGTACCGGCAGGAGAACCAGGAGGCAGTGGGTGGCTTCTTCTCACAGATTGGAGAGCTCTATGTGGTGCACCACCTCTGGGGTAGGTTGAAGACCTTCCAGGAGCCTTTTGTGAGTTCTCTTTCCCCGTTGTCACTCTCTGTAGCCAATGGGGATGCATTAGTGTACTCATAGAACTTAATGTTGTAGCATGAGACACTATCTTAGATGTAATGTCACAAAAAGATCAATTTTAGATTATTACTAATCATATTTGGAGAAAATAGGGAGGCCAGGTGTGGTGGCTCATGCCTGTAATCCTAGCACTTTGGGGAGCTGAGGTGGGTGGATCACCTGAGGTCAGGAGTTCAAGACCAGCCTGGCCAACATGGTGAAACCCCGTCTCTACTAAAAGTACAAAAATTAGTTGGGTATGGTGATGCATGTCTGTAGTCCCAGCTACTCAGGAGGCTGAGGCAGGAGAATTGCTTGAACCCAGAAAGTGGAGGCTGCAGTGAGCTGAGATCGCACCACTGCACTCCACCCTGGGTGACAGAGTGAAACTCTGTCTCAAAAAAAAAAAAGTAAGCAGGGAGAGATGATGGCAAAAAACACAGGGATCTACATTTGTCTAGGTAAACAAAGAAGGCCTCTCTGAGGGAGTAAAATGTAAGCTAAGACCCAAAGGATGAGAAGGAGCCAGCTGTGAATTGCTAGGCGAAAGCATTCCAAGTAGATGGAGCAGCACATTGAAAGGCCCTGTGGTGGGGTAAGGCCTTTGGGGTTTTGAGGTGTGGCAAGGAGGCTGGTAGGGAGTGAGTAACGCAGAATGTGGGGAGATGGAACAGGAGACGGAATGAGTTGGGATTTATTATAAATGCAACGAGAGACTATTCATTTCTTTTTTTTTTTTTTTTTTTTTTTTTTAAGACGGGGTTTCACCATGTTGGTCAGGCTGGTCTTGAACTCCCGACCTCAGGTGATCCACCCGCCTTGGCCTCCAAAGTGCTTGGATTACAGGCGTGAGCCACCGCGCCCGGCCGAGACTATTCATTTCATTGCTGTAGTATGATTTCTCTGGCTGCTCTCTGCTTTGTTAAGAGTGCTTGGTAGGGGAGCAAGGGAGAAAGCAGGGCTTCGGGAGGCTATTACTCTACTTCAGGCAAGAGGGGGATGGGCAGTGGGTTGCTGAGAAGTCCACAGATTCGTTAGTCTAGAGGTGGAATCAATGGGACATGTGGGGTGAATTGTCTGTGTGGGGCAAGAGAAGGAAAAGGGCATTCCAGAAGAGCTCCTGGGCTTGTGCTTCAGCCGCTGTGTATTGTTTACTGAGTCTGGGAGGTTTAGGGAAGGAGCAAGTCATTGGGGTCAGGAGCCTAATCTTGGCCCTTGGAAGTGTTACTTTTTTTCTTTTTTGAGATGGAGTCTCACTCTGTCACTTAGGCTGGAGTGTAGTGGTGCAATCTTGGCTCACTGCAACCTCCACCTCCTGGGTTCAAGTGATTCTCGTGCCTCATGCTCCTGAATAGCTGGGATTACAGGTGTGCACTACTATGCCCAACTAATTTTTGTATTTTTGGTAGAGACAGAGTTTCACCATGTTGGCCAGACTGGCCTCGAACTCCTGGCCTCAAGCAGTCCACCCGCCTCAACCTCCCAAAGTGCTGGGATTATGGGCATGAGCCTCCATGCCCAGCCAGAAGTGTTACATTTAAAATGCTGACAAACCAAAGTAGAGATGTCAAGTAGGCAGTAGATGGATATAGGAGTCTGGAGCCCTTGGGAGTGCTTGTGAGTAGAAATATAAATGTAGGTGATATTAACATAGGTACTGATTGGATGGATTGTTAAAGCAGACAGTGTTTGCTAGCAGTCCGAGGGAGGCATCTAGGGAACAGGAGACAGCAGGGCAGGGTTTGGGGGGGGGCAGTGCGAAGAGGGCCCTATGCTGGGTAAGGGATCCGATCCTCTGTGCCTGAGTAATGAGCCTGTGCCTTTCTCACAGCCTATAAAGACCTGCAGTCTCGGGAGGAGACTCGAAATGCTGCCTGGAGGAAGAGAGGCTGGGATGAAAATGTCTACTATACAGGTAAGTGAAGCTTTTGGAGGTCTTCTGCTGAGAGCCCTGTCTGAAGATGGAATCCCCTCTGCAAGGAGAGCCAGCCTTTCTTGATTAACTCCAGTAATGGAGAACTCACTTTTAAGACAATGAGTTAGTGGGTTTCTATCCCTGTGGCACACTCCATAGGATACCAGCGGGCCTAGGTGAGTACTCTGGGGGCTGATAACATAGCCAGGGCCATGCCTCTGCCTAGATGTGGATTAGCGAGCGCCCATTGTGACCTTGGGCGCGGTTCTTCACCTCGCCGAAACTGTTCCCTCATCTGTAAGATGGTGATGGTGATAGTGCCTCCCTCAGAGGGCTGTAAGGGAAGATTCTACAAAATATTTTGTTTTATGATTTCATATTTTACTTATTTATATTTATTTTTAAATGTTACTTGAGACAGAGTATCGCTCTGTCGTCAGGCTGGAGTGCAGTGGTGCGATCTTGGCTCACTGCAACCTCTGCTTCCTGTGTTCAAACAATTCTCTTGCCTCAGCCTCCCGAGTATCTGGGACTACAGGTGTGCGCCACCACACCCAGCTAATTTTTGTATTTTTAGTAGAGATGAGGTTTCACCATGTTGGCCAGGGTGGTCTCAATCCCTTGACCTTGTGATCTGCCTGCCTCAGCCTCTCAAAGTGCTGGGATTACAGGTGTGCGCCACCGCACCCAGCCCTATTTTGTTTATTTTTGAGACAGAGTATTGCTCTGTCGCCCAGGCTGGAGTACAGTGGCGCGATCTTGGCTCACTGCAAGCCCTGCTTCCCAGGTTCAAGCGATTCTCCTGCCTCAGCCTCCCTAGTATCTGGGATTACAGGCATGTGCCACCATGCCTGGCTAATTTTAGTATTTTTAACAGAGACGGGGTTTCACCATATTGGCTAGGCTGGTCTCAAATTCCTGACTTCAGGTGATCTGCTGGCCTTGGCCTCCCAAAGTGCTGGGATTATAGGCGTGAGCCACTGCGCTTGGCCCACGGACTCATTTATAAAAAGTGCTTTCTCCAGGGTCTGTCACAAAGGAGGCATGCAGGACATGATTTTATTTTATTTTAATACTTTAAGTTCTGGGGAGGAAATGTTTTTGAATAAGGTTTTTGTTTTTGTACACATGCAGTCTTTCTATGTCGCCCAGGCTGGCCTCGAACTCCTGGGCTCAAGCAGTCCTCCCACCTCAGCTTTCCAAAGTGCTGGGATTATAGGCATGAGCCACTGTGCCCAGCTTTGAACAAGTTTTTTGCTCAAGGTGTTCGCCACTTTGCTAGGAACCCTGAAACCACCTAGAGTCAGTGGGTGTTAATTGAGCCCTCACTGTGTGCTGGGAACTGTGGTGAGTAGGTGGTTGAGGGGCACATAAATGAACAAGAGCCTGTTCTGGCCACTGAGAAGCTTACAGGGATCACTTACCAAGTGGTATGAGGGAGAATGTGTCTGCTGAAGGAGATAGCAGGAGCCTTGCTATTCAGTGTGGTCCCAGCCGGGTGTAGTGGCTCACAACTGTAATCTCAGCACTTTGGGAGGCCGAGGCAAGAGGATCACTTGAGGCCAGTAGTTTAAGACCAGCCTGGGCAACATAGGAGACCTCATCTCTACACAAAATTTTTTTAAAAATTAGGCCAGGTGCAGTGACCCACGCCTATAATCCCAGCACTTTGGGAGGACAAACGGGAGGATCACAAGGTCAGGAGATCAAGACCATCCTGGCCAACATGGTGAAACCCTGTCTCTACTAAAATACAAAAAATTAACTGGGCGTGGTTGCGGGCACCTGTAGTCCCTGCTACTTGGGAGACTGAGGCAGAAGAATCACTTGAACCCAGGAGGCGGAGGTTGCAATGAGCCGAGCTCACGCCACTGCACTCCAGCCTGGGCAACAGACTGAGACTCCATCTCAGAAAAAAAAAAAAATTAGCAGGGTGTGGTGGTGTCCACTTGTAGTCCCAGCTACTTGGAAGGCTGAGGTAGGAGGATTGCTTGAGCCCAGGAGTTTGAGGCTACAGTGAGCCATGATTGTGCCATTGCACTCCAGCCTGGACAACAGTGAGACCTGTCTCAAAAAAAAATAAAAATAAAAAACAGGCCAAGCACAGTGGCTTACACCTGTAATCCCAGCACTATATGAGGTCAAGATGCGTGGATCAGTTGAGCCCAGGAGTTTGAGACGAGTCTGGACAATATGGTGAAACCCTGTCTCTACTGAAAATACAAAACTTAGCCAGGCATGGTAACGTGAACCTGTAATCCCAGCTCCTCGGGAGGCTGAGACACAAGAATCACTGAACCCAGGAGGTGGAGTTTGCAGTGAGCCAAGATCTTGCCACTGCACTCCAGCCTGGGAGACAGAGTGAGATCCTGTCTCACAAAAAATAAATAAAATACGAAACAAAATCAAGTGTGGTCCCAACAGACAGTATTAGCATTCCCTGGGAGCTTGTTAAACATGACAAATCTCCATCAGGCTCGGGGGCCCATGCCTGTAATCCCAGCACTTTTGGAGGCTGAGACGGACATATTACCTGAGGTCGGGAGTTGGAGACCAGCCAACCAACATGGAGAAACCCCATCTCTACTAAAAATACAAAATTAGCCGGTGTGGTGGTGCATCCCTGTAATCCCAGCTACCTGGGAGGCTGAGGCAGGAGAATTGCTTGAACCTGGGAGTTGGAGGTTGCGGTGAGCCGAGAGCGCGCCATTGCACTCCAGCCTGGGCAACAAGAGTGAAACTTGGTCTCAAAAAAAAAAAAAAAAAAAAGATAAATCTCAAGCTTCCTGCAACCTGCCGAATCAGAATCTGCACATTAACAGAACTGCCAAGTGATTTGTATGCACATCAAAGTTTGAAAGGCTCTGAGCAAAAGGAAAGAGTCTAACGTCCTGAATGACCTTGAGCTGACCCTTTCTAGGCTGCAGCCTCCCCATCTGGAAAGTGAGGCAGTTGGATTAAATCAGTGTTTTTCAAGCCTCAGCCTCTTGAGGACCCTGCTCACAGCTTTTGCCCTAGCAGTATATTATCATTATAATTATTTTCTTGCTTTGTTTTATTTTTTTTTAGAGATGGAGTTTCACCATATTGGCCAGGCTGGTCTCGACCTCCTGACCTCAGGTGATCTGTCCTCCTCAGCCTCCCAAAGTGCTGAGATTACAGGTGTGTGCCACTGCACCTGGCCTCTTTGCTTTTTGAGACGGAGTTTTGCTCTTGTTGCCCAGGCTGGAGTGCAATGGCTCAATCTCGGCTCACCACAACTTCTGCCTCCTGGGTTAAAGCGATACTCCTGCCTCAGTCTCCCAAGTAGCTGGGATTATAGGCATGCGCCACCATGCCCAGCTAATTTTGTATTTTTAGTAGAGAACATGGTTTCTCCATGTTAGTCAGGCTGGTCTCGAACTCCTGACCTCAGGTGATCTGCCCTCCTCGGTCTCCCAAAGTGGTAGGATTACAGGTGTGAGCCACCATGCCCAGCTGCTATTTTTCTTTAAATCGCCCTACTTTGTTTTGAACCTAGCTTTGTCCTCAGCAATAATATCTATGAAATCACTTTTCACTCTGCTAATTATTATTTTCAAACACAAGGAAAATAAACATATAACTATTAACATTCAAGAAAATGTTATTCTTATTACCACTGAAGTCCTATCTTATCCTATAATTTGAGGGATCTGGTGGTCTTCATGGGCCCTTTTAGGAGGGCAATGGGACATTCCTTTCACAGCATCTGGGTCCTCCTCCTCCCCACTCAAAGGCCAACATGTGTGGGTGGGGCCAGGCAAGGTTGTTGGCTTGCTTGAGGCCCCTGTGTGACCTCTGCCTTTCTCTCTCTGCAGTTCCCCTGGTGCGACACATGGAGTCTCGGATCATGATCCCCTTGAAGATTTCACCTCTCCAGTGATGCTGCCTACACCTCCACCTCCTTCCCCTTCTCCCTCAGGGCAACCCCGACAGACAGTGGCGCTTCTGGTTCTGCTGTGTTGGTTTTGTCTTGGCTCTGGGAGGACTCTGAGGGGCAGTGCTCAGCTCAGACAAGGGGCAACTGAAGGATGACAAGTTCTGAGGATTTACAGCTCTGCCCAGGCACTTTTCACCTTCCCTGACTGCCTCCTTCCCACTGCTAGAAGTAGTTTCTAATTTCCCTGAATGAAGGATAGCGATCTTTTAGGCCTTCTTATATATTCTCCTAAGATTCCTCATCTCAAGGCTACTAGTCCCCAATTACCACCCATGGAAATCTTCCATTTAGCTTGCACAAAAGGTAGCATGTCCAGTGGCTACAGGTGGGGTGGGGAAGACAGGAGGCCAGGCCAGGCCCGGCCCTCAGGAATTCCCTGGTCTCCACTGGGCCACCCACTTGCTGGACAGTCTGAGCCAAGTCCCTCCTGCTGGAGAAAAGCCTGGAACTGCCAAAAAAAAACCAACAACAACAAAAAACACCTCGTCAGCACAGTCAGAAGGAGGTCCAGACATTCCACCCAGACAGGCTGGAGAAAGGGATGGGAGCCAGGAAGGATTTAGCGGCAGGAGACAGACACATAACAGGAACTCAGAAGGTAGAACTTAGAATTCAGAACTTGGGCTTCAGCTGCAGAATTTGGAATCTGGAATAGAGAATTGGGAAGATAGAACAGAGATGACAGAAGACCACTTGAAGAGAGGTTCCTAATACTAGATGGAGAGTGGCTTGGCTGTTTTTCCCTACAGATTGGGGTTGAGAACTTAAAAGTGTAGTTCCACTCCTTCTATGCAGAAAGTCTCTCCTGCCCTCCCTCCTTCCTGCAGGCAAATGTACAGGCCAGCACGTTTCCTCACCCTATCTTACCTCTCCCCTACTTCATATTCTGTCAGCCCAACCTTCATTCTGCAGGGCCACCTGGTGTGTGGAGGGGGGGTCAGTGACTCTGGGGGTCTCCTCAGTGACCCCCATACCTCATCATGAACCCTTGGGTAGCTTGATTCTGCTTCCCATCCAGGAAAACTTGTGCTGGAGTTGCTGATGGAACCAATTAAATATTTACTATAAACCACAGTGTCCTTTCTTCATCTGCAAGGAAATTTAGCAGGTGCCTAAGGCAGGGCACAGTAGAGCTGGTGGGCTTAGTCCCACATGGTAGATCTACCTTCCTGGAGGGTATTATGTTCTTGAGCTATTCTCAAGAATCAGTAGTGGCTGGGCATGGTGGCTCAGGCCTGTAATCCCAGCACTTTGGGAGCCCCAGGCAGGCAAATCACTTGAGGTCAGGCCTGGGCAACATGGTGAAACCCCGTCTCTACTAAAAATACAAAAATTAGCTGGGCATGGTGGTGCACGCCTGTAATCCCAGCTACTTGGGAGTCTGAGGCAGGATAATCGTTTAAACTCTGGAGTCCAAGGTTGCAGTAAGCCAACCCCACTGCACTTCAGCCTGGGAAACAGAGTGAAACTCTGTCTCAAAAAAAACCAACGGTATTTTCCTCCTTGCTCCAGGGAAGGAGAGGGAACTGGCCCTATTAAACCAGGGATTTGGGCCACGTGTTAGTAGCTCCAGAAAAGTAGGATTTACATGAAAAAATCCTGGACTCTATTATAGAGTTCATACCAGGGGGTAGGAAATACTTCAAGCTTTCAAATACTGCATTAGAGTTGGGACTCTGTTCTGGGCAAGTCGGGCATAAAATGGGAGAAACTAGTGACGCGCTCCTCAAAAAACCAAGTGTAAAATGAAGTTAATGCCCTTCCTTACTTGTTGCCTTCACTAATGTGGCATATGGTGGTCAAAATAGTAATTAAGAAGCAAGTAAGAATCAAGGTTTTGGAGACAAATCCTCTAGGGCCCAAATCTTCCCGGCTGCTACCAGGTTCTTTCGTGTTATGTTGGACATAACATTCATTCAACTACTTGGTGGAGCACCCACTAGTTGCTGGGCACGGCCTTACGCCCTGGGGACAGGGAACGAGGCAAGTGTCTTTGTCTTTACAGCCTCAGTTTCCCAATTTTAGAAGGCAATGTGGGGTTGTTGGCCTGATGAGACCCGTCGCCAACTAGCTCGCCTGTCACCCCGCCGCAAGCCTCACGACGCCCCCACCTCACCCGTGGGCCTCCATACTCCACTTCCGGCCTCCACGCCTCGCTTCCGGTCGGCCGCCCCTTCCTTACTTCCGCTTCTCTATGGTGCGCGGGGTCGCCTTTGCTCCGCCTCCGGAAGTGGCTTGTTCCCCAGTCCCCGGTTCGCGGAGCTGTGAGGTGAGTAGCGGACTCGGGCAGCGGGGGCTGGAAGATGGGGCGGGGCCGGGCGCTCCGGGCCTGAGGTGCTGATCACCTGAAGGGCGCCACTGGGTTGAGGTCTGAGCCAGCTTCTCCTCCCTCACTACTCGGTCCCCGGCCGCTGGGCGCTGCGCTGTTACCTCATCCGGAAAATGTTCGCTGCAGCATCTTCAGGCCTCACGTTGGAGCCTCTTTTTTTTTGATGGTGATAATGTAGCCTGACGGGGGTAGTGGGGGTGGTGATGGTAACAAGTCACACATATTGTGCTCTTCTGTGTGCCAGGCACTCTGCTGCCTTGCCAAAGTCAGAATTTTCCACACTTAAGCCTTTCAGGTCCCGTCTTTGTGTAACTTAACACCTGTACTACCTTTTACTAAAAATTTTTAATCCAGTCCAATTTATTTATTTTTGAGAAGCAGTTTCTCTCTGGTTGCCCAGGCTGGAGTGCAATGGCACGATTTCGGCTCACCTCAACCTCTGCCTCCCAGGTTCAAGCGATTCTCCTGCCTCAGCCTCCGAGTAGCTGGGACTACAGGCATGCGCCACCACGCCCGGCTAATTTTATATTTTTAGTAGAGACGGGGCTTCACCGTGTTGGTCAGGCTGGTCTTGAACTCCGGACCTCAGGTGATCCTCCTGCTTCGGCTTCCCAAAGTGCTGGGATTACAGGAGTGAATCACCGCACCCGGCCCCAAATGGTTTTTTGAAACGGGTTCTCTGTTACCAAGACTGAGTGCAGAGGCGCCATCATAGCTCGCTGCAACCTGGAACTTGTGGGCTCAAGCCATCCTCTCACCACAGCCTCCAGAGTGGCTTGGGACCACAGGTGTGCGCCACCACACTAGGCTAATTTTTAAGTTTTTTGTAAAGATAGGGTCTCACTCTGTTGCCCACTCTGCTCTTGAACTCCCGGGCTCAAGTGATTCTCTCACCTCTGCCTCTGCTTGCCTTGGTTTCCCAAAGTGTTGGGATTACAGGTGTGAGTTATGTGCTGGGCCCCAGGCACTTTTTGTTATTGTTGTTGAGACTGAATCTCGCTTTGTCACCCCAGCTGGAGTGAAGTGGTGTGATCTGGGCTCATTGCAACCTCCTTTTTTTTTTGAGACAGAGTCCAGCTCTGTTGCCCAGGCTGGAGTGCAGTGGCTTGAATCGGCTCACTGCAACCTCTGCCTCCCAGGTTCAAGCGATTCCCAGGTTCAAGCTATTCTCTGCCTCAGCCTCCCAAGTAGCTGGGATTGCAGGCATCTGCCACCATGCTCAGCTAATTTTTGTATTTTTAGTTGAGACAGCATTTCACCATCTCTTGACCAGGCTGGTCTTGAACTCCTGACCTCATGATCCACCTGCCTCAGCCTCCCAAAGTGCTACGCTTACAGATGTCAGCCTCCATGCCCGGCCTGTTTTTTGTTTGTTTTTTGTTTTGTTGTTGTTTTGAGATGTAGTTTTGCTCTTGTTGCCAGGCTGGAGTGCAATGGCGTGATCTCAGCTCACTGGAACCTCTGTGTCCTGGGTTCAAGGGATTTTCCTGCTTCAGCCTCCCAAGTAGCTGGGATTGCAGGCACCTGCTACCACACCCAGCTAATTTTGTATTTTTAGTAGAGACGAGGGTTCTCCTTGTTGGTCAGGCTGGTCTCAAACTCCTGACCTCAGGTGATCCACCTGCTTGGCCTCCCTAAGTGCTAGGGATTACAGGTGTGAGCCGCTATGCCCAGCCTGTTCATAGATGTTAAATTCAAATTAGGGAGCAGATATTCTCCTCGAAGCAAGCAGAAGTTTCAAAAAAGAATTGAAAAGGGATTAACTTTCTCCTTAGGTGTTCAGCATTATTTAAGATCACCTATGCATCATCTGAAGCCACAATCCCAGGTCATCTTCTTCACCTTCCCCAGTGGAATGCCTCCTGTGTTAAAGCCCACAACAACCCCTGTGGTAGGGACTGTTATTCTCATTTGATTTGTGAGGAATCAGACCCAGAGAAAAGTGAAGTGACTTGTCCTGGGACTCATAGCCATAAAAGAGTAGAATGGAGGTTCTAGTTCAGGGCTCTCCGACTTTTTTTTTTTTTTTTTTTTTGAGATGAGTCTCGCTCTGTCGCCCACCCTGGAGTGCAATGGCACTATCTTGGCTCACTGCAGCCTCCGCCTCCCGGGTTCAAGCGATTCTCCCCTCTCAGCCTCCTGAGTAGCTGGGTTTACAGGCACCCACCATCATGCCTGGCTAATTTTTGTATTTTTTGTAGAGACGGGGTTTCATCATGTTGGCCAGGCTGGTCTTGAACTCCTGACCTTAGGTGATTCGTCCACCTCAGCCTCCCAAAGCGCTGGGATTACAGGCATGAGCTATCATGTCCAGCCTTGGGGCTCTCTGACTTTTACCATGACAGACTATTGGCTTCCTCAAGTCAGTGAGGTCAAAGCTGCAGTGAGTGATGATTGTGCCACTGCACTCCAGCTTGGGTGACAGAGCAGGATGGATTAGGGTAAAGGGGACAGTGCTGCCCACCTCAGGAGGCTGTGGTTAGGCAACAGGGGAGGATGCTTTGTGACCCAAGAAATGTAGGTTCTATTCTTTAAATTCTAGGATCAACCTGGGAGTCAATGGCATTACTAGATGAGATGCTGGCAGGACTAGGAGGCATAACAGTGTAGTTAAGAGCACCAATATGGCCGGGCGCGGTGGCTCACGCCTGCAATCCAAGCACTTTGGAGGCCAAGGCGGGCCGATCACCTGAGGTCGGGAGTTCAAGACCTGCCTGACCAACATGGTGAAACCCCGTCTTATAAAAAAAAAAAAAAAAAGAAAGAGCACGAATATGGCATTGATTGGCTAGACCCAGATTTTAGCATACTAGCCATGTGACGTTGGACAAGTAATTCCCCTTGTGAGCCTCAGTTTTGTCATCTGTAAAGTGGTGGTAGTTCTTATCTGAAAAGTTTGTTATAAGAAGCAAATGAGAACATATCCTTAAAGTCCTTAGGGATCAACGCCCAGCAAATAGTGAGCACTTTAAAACCACAGGGAGTGGTTTTAAATGCTAGACCAAGGAGTTTGGACACTAATTTATGGAGCACTCTGCCAGGCTCATGGGGAAGAGGGTAGAGCTCACAATCTAGGTGGGAAGACAGGTAAATGATTTGTAGAGACAAATTCCCTGATAGTATACCCAAAGAGGCCAAAAGAGTGCTTTGGGGAGACCTGACAGGCTTCCTAGAGCAATTGAGCATTGCTTAGTCTTGAAGGAAATAGGAAGGAAAAGGAAGATCTTTGCCAGCAGGGGGAAAGGACGTGGAGTGTTTGGGGAACTGGGAATGCAGAGTGCAGTTGCAGCCAGGAGCAAAGGCGGGGGACAGTGGGAAGGTCAGTTGGAATAGGAATGCAAGAAATGCAGTTGGGGGAGGTGGGTTGGGGACAAACCATTAAGGGTCTTTATAACAGGTCAGGGAATGCGGCTATCATTCAGTACATTATGAAGAGCCAGCAAAG
The DNA here is from genome assembly GCA_036589455.1 of Ateles fusciceps. Classification (NCBI taxonomy): domain Eukaryota; kingdom Metazoa; phylum Chordata; class Mammalia; order Primates; family Atelidae; genus Ateles; species Ateles fusciceps. The sequence continues at coordinate 11,184,251 of JAZHEH010000882.1, forward strand.
GTTTTGAAACAGGAGAGGCATTAATTAGGTTGGTCTTTTTTTTATTTTCTCGAGATGGAGTCTTGTTCTGTCGCCCAGGCTGAAGAGCAGTGCTGTGATCTCGGCTCACTGTTACCTCTGCCTCGTGGTTCAAGGCATTCCCCTGCCTCAGCCCTCCTACTAGCTGGGACTATAGACATGCGCCACCACGCCCGGCTGATTTTTGTATTTTTAGTAGAGACGGGGTTTCACGACGTTGGCCAGGCTGGTCTCAAACCCCTGACCTCAGGTGATCCACCGCCTCGGCCTTCCAAAGTGCTGGGATTACAGGCGTGAACCACTGTGCCCTGCTGGTCTTTTTTAAGAAAGATAATTTAGACAGTATTGTTGGGCAACACTGTTATTAGTTGCCTGGAGTAGTCCTGGAGAGGAATGTGGAGGATTTGGCCTAGGATGTTGAGATGGGGAGACACATGGTGTCTGGATAGCTGGGTGAACACTTGAATGCTGGTCTCCTCTGTGGTGAGTATGGAGCAGGATATGGGTAGAGGCAGGGAAGGGAGAGGTCGAAGATGATGATTCTGAGATCAGTGGGGTGGGTGCTGATGCCTTTTTTAAAAAGGAGGTAGAGTTGATTTTGGACGGGGTGAGGGATGAGTCCCTATTTTGTATTACAGAGGGTTAAACTGAGGCTTTGAGGGGTTACATGACTTTTCTTGAGTTGCAAAATCTGTAAGGGCCAGAACTGCTAGTTCCACTTCAGTATTATGACTCCAGAAGAATCTCAAAAGCTTTCTCCTCCTAACAGGTCTCTGCTGTTTCCTGTTGACATCAAGGAACAACCATGTCATCAGAATCAAGCAAAAAACGGAAGCCCAAAGTGATCCGAAGTGATGGAGCCCCAGCTGAAGGAAAGCGGAATCGATCTGACACCGAGCAGGTGAGATCAGTTAGGGTTGGCCTGCTGCTGAGAAATTACATCTCATGGCCAATCATTTGGCTGCGGGTTTGCAGTAGCTCGGGGTTACATCTACCAGGGGCAACTTTTTGGTGGTTTCCACTTGATCAGGTGACTGGGGTTCTCATTTCTCCACAAAACGTGAGTGTCCACATCTGGTTTAACTACAGCATCTCCAAAACCAACAAGCCTGTATTAGACATGGTTAGTACCTGCACAGAAAATGTTTTCCAGTATGATGTGTGTCTCCAGCTTTCCAGATGGTCAGAAGAAGGCAGTCCATCTGTAGCATGGCACTGGAGCTTCAGATATGTTGAATCCCTGGGTGTGCTGCTGAGACAATACCAGAACCACATGCCCACACAACCTCTTGTGGCCTGAAAGCTCATGTAGTTGGCAGGTTCTTTTCTTCCTTTTCTCTGTTTCTCTATCCTTGAATCTGTTAACTTCATTTATGACTTAGCTATTTAAAAAAAAATTTTTTTTTTTGGCCGGGTGTGGTGGCTCACGCCTGTAATCCCAGCACTTTGGGAGGCCAAGGTAGACAGATCACCCAAGGTCAGGAATTCGAGACCTGGCCAACATGGCACCCTGTCTTTACTAAAATTACAAAAAGTTAGCTGGACGTGGTGGCGGATGCCTGTAATCCCAGCTACTTGGGAGGCTGAGGCAGGGAGAATCACTTGAATCCAGAGGTGGAGGTTGCAGTGAGCTGAGACTACGCCACTGAACTCCAGCCTGGGGGACAGAGTGAGACTCCATCTCAGAAAAAAATAAATAAAAGCATTTCATTTTAAAAGGAAAACAGAGCATAAAAGTTTGGAAAATTTGCAGCCTGTTGATGCATTAGAAAAGAAAATCATGGCTGGCCATGGTGGCTCATGCCTGTAATCCCAGAACTTGGGAGGCTGAGGCTATTGGATCACCTAAGGTCAGGAGTTTGAGACCAGCCTGGCCAACATGGTGAAACCCCATCTCTATTAAAAATACTGAAATTAGCTGGGCCTAGTGTCCGGTACCTGTAATTCCCAATTACCCAGGAACCTGAGGCAGGAGAATTGCTTGAACCTGGGAGTGGAAATTGCAGTGAGCTGAGATCACACCACTGCACTCCAGCCTGGGCAACAAGAGTGAGCCTCCACCTCAAAGAAAAACCATTTTTTTTGAGAAGTTCAGGTTGGCTGCAGAAATTTGGATCAGTAGCAGGGAGCCTAATGTTAATCCCCAAGACCATGGGGAAAATGACTTCAGGCCATGTTAGAGACCTTCACAGCAGCCCCTGCCATCATAGGCTCGGAGACCCAGGAGGAAAAAGTGGTTGTGTGGGCTGGACTCAGGGTCCCTGTGCTGTGTGCAGCCTAGGGACTTGATGCCCTGTGTACCAGTCACTATGAGGCATGGCTGAAAAGGGCCAATGTAGAGCTCGGGCTGTGGCTTCAGAGGGTGGAAGCCCCAAGCCTTGGCAGCTTCCATGTGGTGTTGAACCTGTGAGTGCATAGAAGTCAAGAATTGAGATTTGGGAACCTCCGCCTAGATTTCAGAAGCTGTATGGAAATGCCTGGATGCTGCCTAGATTTTGGAAGATGTGTAGAAATGCCTGGATGTATGGAAAAGTTCACTCCTGCTGCAAACTTTTGCCCTCATGGAGGGAAATGTGGGATTGGAGCCCCCCACACAGAGTCCCTATTGAGGCACTGCATAGTGGAGCTGTGAAAAGAGAGCCATTGTCCTCCATACCCCGGAATGGTAGATCCACCAATGGCTTGCACCGTGTACCTGGAAAAGCCACAGATATGCAACACCAGCCTGTGAAAGCAGCCAGGAGGGAAACTGCACCCTTCTCATGTTTCTCTTGCTGCCGCCATGTAAGAAGTGCCTTTCTGGAGGTTGCAGTGAGCTGAGATCGCACCACTGCACTCCAGCTTGGGCGACAGAGTGAGACTCTGTCTCCAAAAAAAAAAAAAGTGCGTTTCACCTCCCACCGTGATTCTGAGGCCTCCCCAGCCATGTGAAACTGTAAGTCCAATTAAACCTCTTTTTGTTCCCAGTTTCAGGTGTGTGTTTGTCAGCAGTGCAAAAATGGACTAATACAGATGGGAAGTTGCACTTAACAACATGGATGATATGAGCTCATTTTGTTTACAAATAAAATGTTTATTTACCCACAGTCTTCACAGTGGTGTTGTTTCGGGCTGAGGTGAAATTATAGGCAATTTTTCCATTTTCTTTTTGATACTCCTCTGTGTATTCTGAATCTTTGACACCAGGCATGCATTACTCTGCAATCAGAAAGAGCAAAAGAGGTTTCTATTTTGAAGAGAAGAAAAATATTTGATTTAAGGACCAGATCTTTTAGAGACCTGACTGGGGCTTCATTGTTACTGTTTTAATCTAACAAGAGATGTCAGCCAACTGTCCCTGATCCCAACAGGAAGACTTTTATCACATGCACACAGAGCCTTTATCCTTGCCTCTACAGGAAGGTAAATACTACAGTGAGGAGGCCGAGGTGGATCTGCGGGACCCTGGCAGAGACTATGAGTTATACAAGTACACCTGCCAGGAGCTACAGAGGCTGATGGCTGAGATCCAAGACCTGAAGAGTAGGAGTGGCAAGGATGTGGTAAGGAGTGGGACCAGGTGGCCATGAACCTGGTGGGTCTGCTTAGATGAGGCTCTTCTTGTACCTACCAGAGCCCTTCCTCATCTTGGTCTTCTGTCCTAGCCATGATCAGGTGGTTGGAGCCTCAGGGCTCCCAAAACCTACTAATTTATTGGACCTTCTCATCACCACTCAGTCACTAATTGCAGTAATGAAAGTACAGCATAATTAATTTTTTTCCCTAACTAATTTGATCATTTATCCAATTAATGTTTATGAAGTGCCAGGCATTTTGCTAGATGTTGAGAAATGATGGTACTTATAATTTCCTTGATACAAAGATTGATATGTACGAGTAAATTGTAGAGACCAAAAATGAAATTACCATTAATATTAAATGAATGAGTTTTTAGAGGCAGAGAAATTAATGTGACTAAAAACTCAATAAGTTTTTTAAAATCCTTTTTTTTTTTTTCAGGAATCTCACGTATTTGCTTATGCTGGCAAGTTTTGTTATGATTATTGCATTCAATCTGTTGTACCCAAACTTTATGGCTATAATTCCGTTATTTTCCATTTAAATTATCCTGTAATGTTATTTATAGAGGTCACATTTTATGGCAAGATGTTACTATTGCTGGGATCTCTGTGTAGGATCTGTAAAGACAGATTGTGCATTGACTGCCCTTACTCCATCTTCAATTCCTGTTACTCTAGTCCAAGGAGAAATTGCTTTTTTTTGCCTAAGATTCTTAAGTGTTTTCTTTATACAGTCATCCCTCTATTTTCCTCATGACTTTTCTCATGGTTCAGAGCTCCTTCCGGTGCCTGTTTTTGGCTCCAGATGAGGATGGGTCAGCGGCAGCAGACTGAAGGAAGCTGACCCAGCCCCTGTTGTCAGTGGGCTTTACTATTGTCTTTGCCCACAGGCAATTGAAATCGAAGAACGGAGGATCCAGAGCTGTGTGCATTTCATGACTTTGAAAAAGCTTAACCGATTAGCCCACATCAGGTTGAAGAAAGGAAGAGATCAGACCCATGAGGTAAAAAGTTGAAATAGCCTTCCTTTCCTCTACTCCCCATCTGCTCCTCCGGCTCCGCCTTTTTTTTTTTTTTTAAGACAGTCTCATTCTTCGCCCAGGCTGGAGTGCAATGGCATGATCTCTGCTCACCTCCTGGGTTCAAGCGATTCTCCTGCCTCATCCTCCCGAGTAGTTGGGATTACAGGTGCCAGCCACCACCATGCCTGGCTAATTTTTTTTTTTTCTTTCTTTTTTTTTTTTTTGAGACAGAGTTTCACTCTTGCTGCCCAGGCTGGTATGCAATGGCCAATCTCAGCTTACCACAACCTCTGCCTCCTGGGTTCAAGCAGTTCTCCTGCCTCAGCCTCCCAAGTAGCTGGGATTACAGGCATGTACCACCACACCCAGCTAATTTTGTATTTTTTTTAGTAGAGACACTGTTTCTCCATGTTGATCAGGCTGGTCTCGAACTCCCGACCTCAGGTGATCCACCTGCCTCAGCCTCTCAAAATGCTGGAATTATAGGCGTGAACCACCACACCCGGCCAATTTTTGTATTTTTAAGTAGAGACAGGGTTTCATCATGTTGGCCAGGCTGGTCTCAAACTCCTGAGCTTAGGTGATCTGCCCACCTTGGCTTCCCAAAGTGCTGGGATTACAGAAATGAGCCACCACACCCGGCCCCATCCCCTTCTTCATCCCCTTTACACCTCTTGGTTTATTGACCCTCTCCTCTGCCCCATCCTGACGCCCTGCTCACCTCTGATCTTATCCTCCTTTCAGGCTAAGCAGAAAGTAGATGCCTATCACCTGCAGCTCCAGAACCTGTTATATGAGGTGATGCACCTACAGAAGGAGATCACCAAATGTTTGGAGTTTAAGTGAGTTTGGGAGGACAGGGCTTTGATACATGTGGTCTCTCAGTAACTGCTTTTTCCCATATAGCTCACTGTAAGTCTATCTCTTTGTTTTTTTTTTTTTTTTTTTTAGATGGAGTCTTTGCTCTGTCACCCAGGCTGGAGTGCAGTGGCTCAGTCTCAGCTCACTGCAACCTCCGCCTCCCAGGTTCAAGTGATTCTCCTGCCTCAGCCTCCCGAGTAGCTGGGATTACAGGCGCCCGCCACCACGCCCGGCTAATTTTTGTGTTTTTAGTAGAGATGGGGTTTCGCCGTGTTAGCCAGGCTGGTCTCGAACTCCTGATCTCAGGTGATCCTCCTGCCTTAGCCTCCCAAAGAGCTGGGATCATAGGCGTGAGCCACCGTGCACAGCCTAAGTCTGTCTCTTTAAAAATAAATCTGATGAACTTGGAAAACTGTAGGATCTGGGAGAAGGGCAAATTCAAGGGTGAATGTGGGAGAATTGCAAGCAGGGGTTTCAGACTGCATAAAGAACCTCAGAAGCCTCTCTGACCCTTTTGAGTTTTGAGCTCTCCACTTGATAAAAAGCAGGTCCCTCTCCCTATCAGGGGTCTTTACCAGTTTGATTCCTGGACACATTGTATGGGAACAGCTCACTTCCAATCACATCCTTTTAACCTTTTGGCCCAGTTTTCCTTTCTGTGGTCCCAGCAATTCATTTCTGCAAATGGATTTTATTCTTTGGAACCTGAATTTCTTGTTGCTTAGCTGCCTTTGGGTGTAGAAACTACAGTTTGTCGGTGTCCTTCCTCAAAACCAAACTGAGAGATGAGAAGTAGGAAGGAGTAAACGGGAAGAGAAGGGACAGTGTTCTCGCTTCATCAGACCTGTTTATGCAAACTGAAAGCAGCTTTTATCTGTAACAAACTTGACATGTGTAGGGGCCCATTAAACATTGAGTCCAGAATATTTTTAATAATCATGATGCTGATTATTTTGTTTGTTTATTTTGGTTTTTTTTTTTTTTTTTAAACAGGGTCTCACTCCTGTTACCCAGGCTGGTGCAGTGGCACAATCCTGGCTCACTACAGCCTTGACTTCCTGGGCTCAGATGATCCTCCCACTTCAGCCTTCTGGGTGGCTGGACAACCGGTATGAACCACCACGCCTGGCTAATTTTTGTTGTTGTTGTTGTTGTTGTTTTTGTTTTGTTTTGTTTTAAAGATGGGGTTTCACCATGATGGCCAGGCTGGTCTTGAACTCCTGACCTCAGGTGATCCACCCACCTCAGCCTTCCAAAGTGCTAGGATTACAGGCGTGAGCCACCGCACCTGGCCTAATGAATGTACTTTTTTTTTTTTGAGACGGAGTCTCACTCTGTCGCCCAGTCTGGAGTACAGTGATGTGATCTCCACTCACTGCAACCTCCACCTCCTGGGTTCAGATGATTCTCCTGCCTCAGCCTCCCAAGTAGCTGGGATTATAGGTGCTTGCCACCACACCCGGCTTTTTTTGTATTTTTAGTAGAGATGGGGTTTCACCATGCTGGTCAGGCTGGTCTCGAACTCCTGACCTTGTGATCCACCCACCTCGGCCTCCCAAAGCTCTGGGATTACAGGCGTGAGCCACCGTGCCCAGTCTTTTTTTTTTTTTTTTTTTTTTTTTTTGAGATGGAGTCTTACTCTGTCGCCCAAGCTGGAGTGCAGTGGTGTGGTCTTGGCTCACTGCAACCTCTGCCTCCCAGGTTCAAGTGATTCTCTGCCTCAGCCTCCTGAGTAGCTGGGATCACAGGCGTGCACCACCACAGCTAATTTTTGTATTTTTAGTAGCGACGGGGTTTCACCATCTTGGCCAAGCTGGTCTTGAACTCCTGACTTCGTGATCTACCTGCCTTGGCCTCCCAAAGTACTAGGATTATAGATGTGAGCCGCTGTGCCTGGCCTCTGGCTAATTTTTTGCATTTTTAGTAGTGATGGGATTTTGCCATGTTGGGCCAGTCTCAAACTCCTGGGTGCAAATAATCCACCTGCCTCCGCCTCCCAAAGTGCTAAGATTACAGGTGTGAGTGAGCCACCACGCCTGGCCTGATGCTGATTTTTTTTTTCTTTCTTTCTTTTTTTTTTGGAAGACAGAGTCTGGCTGGTTCTGCCCAGGCTGGAGTGCGGTGGGGTGATCTTGGCTCATTGCAACCTCTGCCTCCCAGGTTCAAACAGTTCTCCTACCTCTTCCTGAGTAGCTGGAATTACAGGCGTGAACCACCATGTCCGGCTAATTTTTGTATTTTTAGTAAAGACAGGGTTTCACCATGTTGGCCAGGCTGGTATCGAACTCCTGACCTCAGATGATCCACCTGCTTCGGCCTCCCAAAGTGCTGGGACTACAGGCATGAGCCACCGTGCCCAGCCCTAATGCTGATTTTTGAGAGGCATCTTTTTTATCTGCTCCACAAAATCGTCACATAATAATGGTTAAATACAAATAGAGGCGAAATCTGCATCAGGTCTGTACTTGAGTTAATAATACCTACCATTGTCAATTCCTGGTTTTTACAATGTACAATGTGGTTAGATAAGACATTATCACTGGGGGAACTTGGGTGAAGGGTACATGGAGGAAATAAATTCTCAGTATTATTTTTGAAACTTCTTGGAGTCTTAAACTATTTGAAAATTAAAAAGATATCAAAAACAAAATAATGTGATGCACTGGTCTGTAATCATCGCGCAAGTGGAAACTGACAAACCCAGAATAGAGTGGAACTTGCACCTCTGGGGAGGCAGGCAGCCACATGGAAGGAGCATAGACCTTGGAGTTAGACAGCCTGGGTTCAAATCCCAGCTTGGCCACTCACTAGCTATGGACCTTGGGCAAGCTGCTTACTGATAGAAGCCTCCATCTCAGTGGAAAAATGGAGATTAAAACTCCCTACCTCTTAGAGTTGTTGTGAGGTAAGGATGACATATAGTGGGTGCTTGTTAATAAATGATAGCTGCTGCTATTATTACCATCATCTGACCATGACCTAGCACTCAACTATGTTAATGCAGCAAAGAGGGTTGGATTTTTGTCTTTTTTTTTTTTTTGAGACAGTCTCACCCTATTGCCCAGGCTGGAGTGCAGTGTTGCAATCTTGGCTCACTGCAGCCTCTGCCTCCTGGGTTCAAGTAATTCTCCTGACTCCGCCTCCCGACTAGCTGGAATGACAGGTATGCGCCACCATGCCCAGCTAATTTTTGTATTTTTAGTAGAGACGGGGTTTCACCATGTTGGTCAGGCTGGGCTTGAACTGCTGACCTCAGGTGATCCACTTGCCTTGGCCTCCCCAAGAGCTGGGATTGCAGGCATGAGCCACCATGCTCGGCAGGATTTCTTTTCATTTATACATATAAATCACTGCATACAACAATGTAAGCCTCTAGATCTTTTCCATCCATTTCCCCCATGCTGAATCTTCTCCATCCTGTGCTTATGCAGCTTATGTTTTGAACTTAAGTGCAGACCCTTATATTTATTCCTGCTAAATGACGTGTCTTGGTTTCAACCTGACAGCCTAGAGCCAGGCTGTAATGTTTTTCTTTGACTTTTTAGCTATTAGCTCTCCTGCTTAGCTTGGAGACATTTGTAAATTTGATAAGAGTCCCTTCCCGGTCTTTAGCTAATTTATGGGTAAAAAGGTTGGACAGTATGGATAAGGATCCTATGGCATGTCACCAGCTACCTTTCTTCACACTGAAACATCTACTAGTGAGCATTTGCGGAGAAGTCTGGATTCCAAGATCCTAAGTAGTTGTAGACTAGGGCTAAGCAACATATGTGGGGGGTAATTGTGGGCCTGCTTAAACTATAGTTTGGTTTCCTGAGAAGAGTAGTTTGATGTCATGTTTTTGCCTGTAGGTCAAAGCATGAAGAAATTGATCTGGTCAGTTTAGAGGAGTTTTATAAGGAGGCTCCACCAGATATCAGCAAGGCTGAAGTCACCATGGGAGACCCTCACCAGCAAACACTGGCACGTCTGGACTGGGAGCTGGAGCAGCGTAAAAGGTAGCATTTTCTCCTTCCTGACCTTTTAACCACAAAGTGTCAGTGCTTTGTTGTGAGCCAGGATAAGGCAGCAAAGCACTGTGGAATTCTCAGGATAGTCTCTAAAACCAAATCCCATTTTATGATTAATTCACACTGGATAGTTAAAACTTCACCAGCCTCATCGTCGATGAGTTGGGTTTGTAATTGTACTTGAGCCTTTTTTTTTGAGATGGAGTTGCGCTCTGTTGCCAGGCTGGAGGGCAATGGCATGATCTTGGCTCACTGCAACCTCCACCTCCTGAGTTCAAGTGATTTTCCTGCCTCAGCCTCCTGAGTAGCTGGGACTACAGGCACATGCCACCACACCTGGCTAATCTTTGTATTTTTAGTAGAGACGGGGTTTCGCCATGTTGGCCAGTATGATCTTGATCTCCTGACCTCGTGATCTACCCGACTCGGCCTCCCAAAGTGCTGGGATTACAGGTGTCAGCCACCATACCTGGCCGGCTTTTTTTTTTTTTGAGATAGAGTCCCACTCTGTCACCCAGGCTGGAGTGCAGTGGCGTGATCTCAGTTTGCTGCAATCTCCGCCTCCCAGGTTCAAGTAATTCTCAGTCCCCAGCCTCCCGAGTAGCTGGGTGGTAGGTGTGCACCACCATGCCCAGCTAATTTTTGTATTTTTTATAGAAATGGGTTGGCTACACATTGGCTAGGGTGATCTCAAACTCCTAACTTCAAGTGATCTGCCCGCTTTAGCCTCCTAAAATGCTGGATGTCAAGTATGAGCTACTGTGCCTGGCCCTTTTTTTTTTTTTTTTAAAGAGATGGCACTTCACTCTGTTGCTCAGGCTGGAGTGCTGTAGCATGATCACGACTCACTGTAGCCTTGACCTCCTGGGCTCAAGCAGTCCTCCTGCCTCAGCCTCCCAAGTAGCCAGGACTATAGGGGCCTACCATCATGCCTGGCTAATATTTTTATTTTTGTAGAGCCAGGTTCTCACTCTGTTACCCAGGCTGGTCTTGAACTCCTGGCTTCAAGTGATCCTCCCACCTTGGCCTCCCCAAATGCTGGGATTATAGGTGTGAGTTACCATGCCTGGTCTCCCCCTTGAAATTGTAATGCCTAAGACCTTATCTTTTGTACCATAAATCTACTTTTGTATTTTGCCTTTTCCCTTACCTATAAGTGTATACCTGTGGCATAAAGCTTTGTAAACATTATTTCAGGAGGTTGTGCAACCGTCTAATGTATATTCTAGTTTATAGAAAATTTATAAAATTATTTCTTCATTGGACTTTTAGGTTTTTTCCATTTTTTGCTGTCATAAGTGATGCTTCAAGTCACACTTTAGGTATAAACTTTTCTATACTAATAAAGAGTTTTATTTATTTATTTGAGATGGCGTTTTACTCTTATGGCCCAGGCTGGAATGCAATGGCGTGATCTCGGCTTACTGCAACCTCCGCCTCCTGGGTTCAAATGATTCTCCTGCCTCAGCCTCCTGAGTAGCTGGGACTACAGGCGTGTGCCACCATGCTCAGCTAATTTTTGTATTTTTAGTAGAGATGGGGTTTCACCATGTTGGCCAGGATGATCTCTATCTCTTGACCTCGTGATCCACCTGCCTGGGCCTCCCAAAGTGCTGGAATTACAGGCATGAGCCATTGCACCCGCCCAATTTTTGTATTTTTAATAGAGATGGGGATTCCTGGCAGGGCTCGGTGGCTCACACCTGTAATCCTAGCACTTTGGGAGGCCGAGGTGGGTGGATCACCTGAGGTCAGGAGTTCAAGACCAGCCTGGCCATCATGGTGAAACCCCATCTTAAAAAAAAAAAAGAGATGGGGATTCCACCATGTTGGCCAGACTGGTCTCAAACTCTGGATCTCAGGTGATTCACCCGCCTCGGCCTCCCAAAGTGCCGGGATTATAGGCGTGAGCCACCACACCTAACCAGTACTAAGTCATTCTAAAAATATAGTGTTTTTTTTTTCCATAATGAACTTTTCATGGTTGCATTCTTTCCATTCATGGTAATTTTTTCCCCTTTCATATTTGTACAGGAATAGTAGGGCTTTTGATTGGCATATCTGTTCTGTTTTTTGATGGTAAAGTAGCAGCCTTTTTTTTTATGGAATGCATTCTCTGCGTTTGGTTCATATTATGAATTTAATAAGCACTGAGTCTGGTTTTTTTTTTTTTTTTTTAATTTTTTTGAGATGGAGTCTCACTCTGTCACTCAGGCTAGAGGGCAGTGGCGCTATCTGAGCTCACCACAACCTCCATCTACTGGGTTCAAGTGATTCTCCTGCCTCAGTCTCCTGAGTAGCTGGGATTATAGGCATGTGTCGCTGTGCCTGGCTAATTTTTGTATTTTTTTAGGAGAGACGGGGTTTCACCATGTTGACCAGGCTCATCTTGAACTCTTGACTTCAAGTGATCTGCCTGCCTGGGCCTCCCAAAGTCTTGGGATTACAGGCGTGAGCCACCAGGCCTGGCCGAGTCTGGTTCTTACAAAATTTGTGTCAGTGTCTTAGCAGATGGGGTCGGCCTATCACTCCGCTGTCCAGTCCACTAATTGTTCTAGGCACAGACTCAGCTGTGAGTGCTGCATTTTTGTGGCACTGGCCCAGAATCTATTCCCACCCTTTCCCAACCAGGCCAGTCCATGGGCCTCATTTGGGTTATTTAGCTGCTAAGTCTAACCTCTCAAGCAAGAAATGGAGCAGAAGATGGCATGGGTATTCCCTAGTGGTTATAGAGCAGACAGAGCCTCTGGAGAGTGAGAGACATGGATTCAAAGCCCAACGCAGTGTTGGTTGTTAGCTGGATGCCCTTGGGCCAGTTATCTTCTTGCCTGAGCCTTGGTTTCCTCCTTTGGGGATAAGAAAAGTCCCCATCTTCCAGAGTCTTTATAAGGATTAAATGTAATTATGCTTGTAAAGAGCTCACAAAATTACCTGGCACACATTGAGTGCTGGATAAACATTGGCAGTTAATCATGGCTGCTACCATTAGGTGCAGTCTCACAGTGAATAGGCATGTTGGGGTATCTCTGGGGGACATTGGGTGGCAATGCTCTGTCCTCCCTCAACAGGCTGGCAGAGAAGTACCGTGAATGCCTATCCAACAAGGAGAAGATCCTCAAGGAAATAGAGGTGAAGAAGGAATACCTGAGCAGCCTCCAGCCTCGCCTCAACAGCATCATGCAGGTGGGGGCCTGCTGGCCTTTTGCTTTGCCGTCATTGACCAGAGGCTGCCAGAAGCCATGTCACCCTTTGGGCATCGCCAGTTCTATTACCATAAATTAGAGTATGGTATAAGGATGGCCTTGTCTGCATCCTTAACCAGTTGGTATGATAGGCTTGTGTCTGGGAGGAGGAAGTGCTGGCCATATGGGCTCAGGAATATATGTATATATTGTCCTGGCTGTTCTCATCCAGAGCCTCCTCTGGGTAACATACTTTATCAGACTGTGGAAGTTCAGTTTACCCCCTGCATGCCTCCCACCAGCCATACAAAATCCAGGCATCTACACTTGCTTCCTGTGGATGTCTGGATGCCCCTGGAGTAAGTTGTTATCTGGACAATATTTGAGTCTTCCAGGCCATTAACATTCATATGTCTCCACTTATTTTGGACTTGACTTTTCTCAGGTTTTTGTGTAGAGGCTTATATACCTTTCATTTATTTATTTTATTATTATTATTTTTTTAAACAGAGTCTTGCTCTGTTGCCCAGGCTGGAGTGCAGTGGCATAATCTTGGATCACTGCAACCTCCATCTCCCAGGTTCAAGCAATTCTCCTGCCTCAGCCTCCCAAGTAGCTGGGATTACAGGCGCGTGCCACCACACCCAGCTAATTTTTGTATTTTAATAGAAATGGGGTTTCACCATGTTGGTTAAGCTGGTCTTGAACTCCTGACCTCAGGTGATCCACCTGCCTGAGCCTCTCAAAGTGTTGGGATTACAGGTGTGAGCCACCGTGCCTGGCCTGTTTATTCTTATTTGATGTTTTCTTGATAGTATTGAATTGCATCTTTTTATAATTTCTTTTTTTTTAATTGATTTTTATTTTTTATGGAAATGGGATCTCGCTAAGTTACCCAGGCTGCTCTTGAACTCCTGGCCTCAAGTGATCCTCCTGCCTCAGCCTTCCAAAGTGCTGGGACTACAGGCATGAGCCAGGGGTGCCCTGGCAGTAAGTAAAATAAAATAATTTTATTTTCTTTTTGTTTGTTGCTAGGATAAAGAAATATAATTTTTTTATGTTGAGCTTTTATCTACCTATGAGTTCTATTAATTTATCATGTATCACTTTTATAAATAATGATTTACAGCCACTAAGTAACCACTTGTTCCTGTGCAGACTGGCTGAAAAAGGAAGAACAAAAATCTATCTCTTCTTGTGTGCAGGCTTCCCTTCCGGTGCAGGAGTACCTGTTTATGCCATTCGACCAGGCTCACAAGCAGTATGAGACAGCCAGGCACCTGCCGCCTCCCCTGTATGTCCTCTTTGTTCAGGCCACTGCGTATGGGCAGGCCTGTGGTGAGTATGAGGGCTGGGTGAGAACGAGGGGCTGTGGGAGCAGCAGCTGTGGCTGAGTGAATCAGTTGGAAGCAGTACCTGCTCAGGAAATTTCTCAGTCTTGCCCAGAAGCCCTCAGGTGACAGACGCTTTCTTCCCTTTGCACTGCCCGGGATGGCTGCTCTGACCAGCTGGCCTAAGGCTAGATTAACCTGATGGGCATTTCAGAATGGGTAGCTTTGAGTCATTCATGAGCCTGGCTGGACGGCTGTGGGGTACAGAGCCCAGGCAACCTGTCTGGGCTCTCAGGTGCTCACCCCATCAAGGCACGCTTGGCAGGTAGATCAGTGCCTCTTGCTCTGCTGCAGGGTGGGGGTGCCTGGTGAATACAGGTCTCAGCCAGCTGTTCAGGCTTTCATGATGCCTTCAATCAGGCTGCATGTCTTTGTGGTAAATTACCAAGTTAGATGATATGTCCTCATTAGGCTTGAGGGCAGCTTGTGACTCTGCTAGAGTTTTGAGAAAATTTTGGAGATGCTGCCTTTTTCCTAATGCAGCTTTCATCCAGCATCCAAATTTTCTCCCCCACCCCACCCTGCTGCATCAGACAGACATATACTGCACCAGTGCTTGCTTCTCCTCCCACCTTGGGCACCAACACATTACTGTCTCTCTTCTTGTGTCTTCCTCATCCTTCTGGTCCTCCCCTCCCCTTTGTTCTCCCTCCTGTTTCCATCATCAGCTCATATGAAATCCTCCTCCCAGCCCCCTAGACAGGGTGAGTAATTTTCTTTTCTTTTATGTTTAAAATTGGCTTGTTCCATTCCGATGTTCCTATAGAATGCTAAGATTAAATGGCTGAAAAAAGTAGTCTGGTATTTGCCAGTGGTTGATGAGGACAACTAGTTGTTTGGGGTGAAGGGTGGTGATTCACATAGGGTTGCCATAGATAAGGCAGTGGTCAGCCACTTGGGGGAAGTTTGCCATCCCTCCTTAGTGTGGCTGGCAAACCATTTTAGGATCTTGGGACTATCTGTATCCTTAGGAGTGGAGTTGGAGGGTAGTGGCCTGTCTGACCTCACAGCATTAGACCTTCAGAGTTCCAGAAAGGGGGCCCCAGGACATCACTCAGTGAGATGTCAAACCTGGTATATGCAACAGGCTGTTAGCTCGTGCTGGAGAGGCCAAGCTTAAGCAGAACAGACCTGGTCTTGAATCCTGGTTATCAGCCTTGTGGCTATGGTATCCAGTTATCTGAGCCTTAAGTTTCTCATCTGTAAATGGCTGTGATAATGGTACTACTGCTGTAGGGTTGTTGTGAGGATTAAATTTTTTCTTTTTTTTTTGCCGGGCACAGTGGCTCACGCCTGTAATCCCAGCACTTTGGGAGGCTGAGGTGGGCCGATCATGAGGTTAGGAGATTGAGACCATCCTGGCTGTCTGTACTAAAAATACAAAAAAATTAGCTGGGTGTGGTGGCATGCACCTGTAGTCCCAGCCACTCAGGAGGCTGAGGCAGGAGAATTGCTTGAACCTGGAAGATAGAAGTTGCAGTGAGCTGAGATTGCGCCACTGTACTCCAGCCTGGGTAACAGAGCAAGACTCTGTCTCAAGAAAAATCTTATTTTTGGCCAGGCGAGGTGGCTCACACCTGTAATCCCAGCATTTTGGGAGGCTGAGGCAGGTGGATCATGAGGTCAGGCGTTTGAGACCAGCCTGGCCAATGTGGCGAAACCCTGTCTCTACTAAAAATACTTTTAAAAAATTATCCTGGCATGGTCGTGGGTGCCTGTCATCCCAGCTACTCAGAGGCTGAGGCAGGGATAATTGCTTGAACCTGGGAGGCAGAGGTTGCAGTGAGCTGAAGTCACACCACTGCACTCCAGCCTAGGCTACAGAACAAGACTCTGTCTAAAAAAAAAGAAAAAGGTATGTTGACGGGGATATGAATATGAGTTTTCATATCATAATCTTTAGAAATATATATGTATATATATATATATATATATATATATATTTTTTTTTTTTTTTTTTTCCTGACATGGAGTCTTGCTCTGTCGCCCAGGCTGGAGTGCAGTGGCACAATCTCAGCTCATTGCAACCTCTGCCTCCCGGATTCAAGTGATTCTCCCTGCCTCAGCCTCCCATTTGGCTGGGATTACAGGCGCCCACCACCATGCCAGGCTAATTTTTGTATATTTAGTAGAGATGGAGTATCACCATGTTGGCCAGGCTGGTCTCAAACTCCTGACCTCAGATAATCCATCCACCTTGCCTCCCAAAGTGCTGGGATAACAGGTGTGAGCCACCACGCCTGGCCTAAACATTAATTTTTAATAATTTTATAATTAAAATTATAAGCAATGGCCAGGCATGGTGGCTCACGCCTGTAATCCAAGCCCTTTGGAGGCCAAGGCGGGCGGATCACCTGAGGTCGGGAGTTCAAGACCAGCCTGACCAACATGGTGAAACCCCGTCTAAAAAAATAAATAAATAAAAATAAATAAATAAATAAATTATAAGCATCAGCTCATTCAGTCCACACCACTAATAGGGCAGCTACTATTTTTCTTTCTTTTTTTTTTTTTTGAGGCAGAGTTTCACTCTTGTTGCCCAGGCTGGAGTGCAGTGACAGGATTTCGGCCCACTGCAACCTCTACCTCCCATGTTCAAGCGATTCTCCTGCCTCAGCCTCCCGAGTAGCTGGGATTACAGGCGCACGCCACCACACCCAGCTAATTTTTTGTATTTTTAGTAGAAACGGGTTTCACCATATTTGCCAGGCTGGTCTCAAACTCCTTACCTTGCGATCCGCCCGACTCGGCCTCCCAAAGTGCTGGGATTACAGGTGTGCAGCACCACGCCCAGCCATTTTTCTTTTTTTTTTTTTTTGAGACGGAGTATCACTCTGTTGCCCAGGCTACAGTGCAGTGGCGTGATCTCAGTTCACTGTAACCTCCACCTCCTGGATTCAGGTGATTCTCCTGTCTCAGTCTCCTGAGTAGCTGGGATTACAGGCACGTGCCACCACACCTGGCTAATTATTTGTATTTTTAGTAGAGATGGGGTTTCGCCATTTTGGCCAGGCTGGTCTGGAACTCCTGACCTCAAGTGACCCACCACCCTCGGCCTCCCAAAGTGCTGGGATTACAGGTGTGAGCCACCGCGCCTGGCAGTTACTGTTTTTCAAGTTCCCATTTCATACATACAGAAACTCAGGCTCAGACAGTGACATACCTTTCCAGGTCATGTGTTTGGGAATTGGTTAGGCAGGGACTCAGGTCTGGGACTGGACTGCAAGATTCAAGTTCCTATTCACTGTCCTACTGCCTCCCAGTTTAGTGAGACAATGACAGCCATGTGCTTGGTATAGTGTAGAATAGAGAATAAGCACTTAGGTGGGAGCCATTGTTTCTGGGATGTGGACAGGCATGGATTTCTGGGTGGGAACCTCTAAGACAATTGGCAGAGGACTTCCATGTGACTTTAGGCCCTCAGTTTGAATTTCTGTGCTTTGGTGTGCACCAAAAGAGAGACATTCACTGCTAGTCTCAAGTGATACTGGTTTAAGAATTTGTACTTAAGTTATTTGTTCTTGGTAAATGACGGAAAAAAAGACTTCATTGTCCCACCTTGTTTCTCTTCATCTGGAGCAAGGACTTTTGCCCTTCCATCCTTAGCAAGGAGCTGGGGCGGAAGTGGGAGAAATGCAGCCCAGAGCTGGCCTGCTTGTGCCGCTTAGCGCCTTTCCTCAGCAGCCTTCCTACCCGACTTCTTCTTGCCCCCAGATAAGACGTTATCTGTGGCAATTGAAGGCAGTGTGGACGAAGCCAAGGCTCTGTTCAAGCCTCCAGAGGACTCCCAAGGTAATGTGGTGGTTGGGATGCCTCCCCCAGGGACACCAAGGCACCATCCAAGGGCAGTCCTGGTCTTTGGAGGACTAGCTAGACTGGTTCTGTGTAGCAGGAAGCTTGACTTGAATGTCTTAGCATCCTGGGGTAGGCAGGAAAGAGAGCTCACTTCCTGGAGTCACAAGGTACAGCCTGTGGGTTTCGGCCCTGCCACTCACTAGCTGACTGATCCCAGGAAGGTATTTAACATTTCAGAGCCTCAGCTTATTCATCTGTGAAAACCATTATTATATATTTAAATATATGTATAAAAATATATTTATTATATATTATATATATATAACCATTATTTATGTTACTATTATTACCACCACTACCACCACCATCACAAGGAGGGGGCTTGTATTCCATTTAAATGACATCAAAAAGCCCTTTGAAAAAAACGGGTTGTAGGTCATTCTTCTTTTTTCTTTTTTCATCACCTTGTTTTCTATACTGAATAAGAAGCAGCAAGTTAATTTATTATTTATTATAGAGAAATTCATTTACAAAAGACAGAGTCAGGGCCCCATGGGTTGGAGTGCTTCAGGGAGCATTTGGAGCCTTCTCACCTCTAGTTGCTCTCTCTCTGGCTGCAGATGACGAGAGTGACTCGGATGCTGAGGAGGAGCAGACTACGGTGAGAACCATTTCCTCTTGTGGGGGCATCGAGCAGCTGCATGCACTGGGGCATGCTTGTTTGCAGGTGCCATCCTCCCTAGAAGCGGAAGAAAGAGGTTTGTAAGAAAGGGCTGCTGGGAGGGGAGTCTGGCAACCCAGCTAGCTGAAGCAGCAGGTTCCAGGCAGTAGGGCTGAGGCCCTGGCTGTCAGGAGAGGGAAGGGGAGATTCGTATGCTCATCAGCTTGGCATGTCCCTTTGTCCAGAAACGCCGGAGACCCACGCTGGGGGTTCAGTTGGATGACAAACGCAAGGAGATGCTGAAGAGGCACCCACTGTCCGTCATGCTTGACCTAAAGTGCAAAGGTCTGGCTGCACTCACCTTGTTTAGGGGGATCTGTAGCACCTAAGAGTTCACCCAGCTGCAAGTGCGGAGGGTTCCGGGAGCCAGACGCCTATCGGCCCAACAAAGGATTCCCATTTCCTATTGCTTTGTATGGAATTTGTTTGTTTTTGTTGTTAAGTCATAACCATAACAACACAGCAACAAAACTCCAGTCGCATAAGGGGGAAGTTTGAGAAAACTACACCTCTTTCTGAATCTGACAAGTCAAATGTCTATAACATGTTGCAAAAGTATACAGGTTTTGAGTAATAAGACCAACATGTTTGATTTAATAAATATAAGTAGAACTTTGTATTCTCCAGAGTATATGTTTTGAGGTTGGTTTGTATGAAGAAGTAACACATAATAAAATGTTCTAAGCAGTATAAGAGCTGACAGTAAAATTTAAGTTTCTCTCTCGCCCCAGGTTCCTGGATACCAGTCCTACATCTCATCTCCAAGGGCAATCATTATAGATTTCTTATGTATTTTGTAGAAAGATTCTTTGCAGCTAGAAGCTTTTATACAAATGTGTATTTATCCGCTTCCCACTTTTATTTTTCACACAAATGGAAATAGGCTGTACACACTGGTTGTCTCTTTGCTGGTTGTTTTTAGAGATAGGTTCTCACTCTTGTCACCCAGGCTGGAATGCAGTGGCATGCTCATGGCTCACTCCAACCTCAACCTCCTGGTCTCAAACAGTCTTCCCACCTCAGCCTTCCAAGTAGCTGGAGCTACAGGCATATGCCATCATGCCAGTTAATTTTTGTATTTTTTGTAGAGATGGGGTTTTGTCATGTTGCCCAGGCTGGTCTTGAACTCCTGGAGGCTCAAACGATCCTCCTGCCTCAGCCTCCTAAGTAGCTGGGACTAGAAGCATATACCACCGTGCCTGGCTTTGAGATAATTTTAGATTCATAGAAGACTTGCTAAGGTAATGAGTTCCCATATACTCTTCATTCGGCTTCCCTTAAAGTTGTGTCTTAGTTAAAGATGGTATGATTGGCTGGACGTGGTGGCTCACGCCTGTAATCCAAGCACTTTGGGAGGCCAAGGCGGGTGGATCACCTGAGGTTGGGAGTTCAAGACCAGCCTGACCAACGTGGTGAAACCCCGTCTTTAAAAAAAAAAAAAAGATGGTATGATTAACAGTGATCCACACCACTCTTAATTTAATTGGTCCAATACTGTTAACTAAATGACAGAATTTTTTCAGTTCCTTCCTTTTTCAATTAATGTCCTTTTTCTGTTCCAAGATCCAAGCCAGGGTCTCACATTGTATTTAGTTGCCATGCTTCTTAGTCTCTCCAGGCAGTGACAGTTCCTCGGTCTTTCCTTTTGTTTCATGACTTTGAATAGACTGAGATTATGGATTTTGGGGGGAGAAGAGCATAGATGAGGTCATCGCTATCATGTCATATCAGGGGTACATGATATCACTGTCTTATTTCTGGTGACACTGACCTTGATCGCTTGGTTCCCTTTCCATCTTGTCTTTGTTAGGAGAGTCACTAAGTTCAGTCCACATGCAAGGACAGGTAAATTAAGCCCTAACTCTTGGAGGGGAGAGTAGCAAAGAATTTCTAGATGCTCTCTTTGCCTTTCGATCATTATATTACCATTGTGATGTTGTTTTTATAGTAAATGATTGTAAAAGCCTCTGAATTTTTTTATGATCCTGTTTCTTTTCGTTTATTATAATTTCAACTTTGTTATTTTCGACTCTAGGGGTACATGTGCCGGTTTGTTACACTATATTGCATGGTGCTGAGGTTTGGGGTCCGAATGATCAGTCACCTAGGGAGTGGGCATAATACCCAGTAGTTAGTTTTTCAACGCTTGACTCCCCCTCCCTTGTTACCGCCTATGATTCTATGATTCTGTTGACTCTGCTCTGAGTGTTTGACTCATAAATTCTCTTGTCTTCCTCTCCTCCAGATGACAGTGTGCTTCACCTGACTTTCTTCTACCTCATGAACCTCAACATCATGACAGTAAAAGCCAAAGTGACAACTGCCACGGAGCTGATCACCCCCATCAGTGCAGGGTATTGGGCAGGCGCTGTGGCGAGTGATGTGTGGGATGGGGAGGTGATGAGAGCCTTGTTGCAGGGCTGCTCTCGGTTCCTCCCTCTGGCTCTAGAGAGGTCCACGACTGTGTTGACTTGTCTTGTATCCAGATGGACTAGAAGTCTTGGCACATTTGGGTATTTAGAAAGCACTCTGACTTTAATTTGTGAAGTCCTCTAATTACCCAGCAGATGATAAAAGCGAGAACAGCATATTTGCAAATTGAGTAGGTGGGGCAGAGCACCAGCTTTTTGTTACCAGTGGAAAGTGTGAGAATATAAAATGAGATTTGGCAGACATTTTCAGGTTGGCAAATTGAGGCCACTCTTTTCCCTTTCCCTTTCTATCCCCCAGGTGCTGGAATTTTTGCTCCCCAGCTCAGCTCAACCCCATGTCCTTATCTGGGTGGTGGGAGGATTGTGGTGGTTTCCTGTGAGTTTTGAGAAGAGTGAACAGAGGCATAATAATGACAGCCATCATTGCATCTCCAGGAAGGCCCTGACCACAGTGCCCTTTTTTTTAATTTCTATTTTTGTTGATTCACGGTCTCACTGTGTTGTCCAGACTGGAGGACTGTTCCATGATCATAGCTCACTGTGGCCTCAAACTTCTGGGCTGTAGTGATCCTCCCACCTCAGCCTCCTGAGTAACTAGGACTATAGGTGCACGCCACCATGCCTGGCTCACTTTCTATTTTTATTTTATAGAAATAGGGTCTTGCTATGTTGCCCAGGGTGGTCTTGAACTCCTGGCCTCAAGAGATCCTCCTGTCTCTGCCTCTCAAAGTGCTGGGATTACCAGCATGAGTCACCATACCTGGCCCATTCATGGCATTCCTCTGCAGCCGTGGGTGGGAAGAAGGGTTGAGGGGACTGCGGGTGAAATAGCTTTCATTCACAGGAGCACTGCCCTGACCTATTCCCACTGTCAGCTGTAGAGAGACCACTGAGGCTCAGGGAGGTACAGCTCTGGTACCTGGAGTGGGGCTCTTCTACCCCCTTCCAGTTCTCCATGATGATGATGTCTCCTGGGTTTTAGACTCTGCACTTGGAATCTACATCCCCTTTAGGCCACAGCAGTTTTGGCTGCTGTACCTGAGAGTGTCGCTGGACTACCCAGGATGCTCTGGATGAAATTGAACTTATTCCCATCTGACCCAGCAGAGGGAGCCCAGAGCTTGCTTCTGAACATCCAGTTATACTGTACAGGGCTCTCAGTTCAATGAGGAGCTCTGGGGCCCCCACATCATGGTAGAGCTCATCATGAGCATTCTGCTTGTTCATTTCTCAGGTGCCCTACATGCTAGTAACAGGACTACAGCCTGGCTTTATTGCATGTTCAACTCCAGCTCTTAACTAACCTGGCCTCAGAATCTGTTTCTTCACTGTGTGGTTGTTTATTGTAATATCCCCTCCCATGGTGCTTGTGAAGAATAAGGTCAAGTGCTTAGCGTAGATGAAGCTCTTGGTAAAGGACAGCTGATTTATAATCATTGACTCTTGTAACTTTCATAATAGCTCTACAGGGTAAATTAACTGAGGCTCTGGACAGTTAAGGGGTTGCCTCAAGGTCACAAGTAGAGAACAGAGAATTATAATTCAAAGTCAGCGAGGCCTGTGTACCGCTGTTGTCATTGTCAGATGGGCCCTAACCCCTAAACAAGGAGGAGGCATAAAGGAGATGCCTCTGTGAAACTGGGATTAGGTCTTCAAGGCCTTCAGGTGTTGTCTAGCTCATCTTCCTATTTTGCAAATAGAGAAACTGAGGTCCAGAGAGCACACAACCAATTATCAAAGCACTGGACCTAAATTCCCGGCCCAGAAGCCTTTGCTCAAATACAGGCTGCCTGTATTTCAATACACACACCAACCTGGTGTACAGTTATATTGATTTATCTGTTAAAACATAAGGACATAGTCTCATACTAATTCCTGAAGATGATGTACTATCATTCTAATTTTCCTGATTTTTTTCATGCTTTTTTGCAGGGGGAGGGAGGTTTCAGATAAACAATTTTTTTAAAAAAATAGTATTGTGTTTTGAATCTGGATCACTATAAGGCCCATACATTGCTAATGAGCAAAGCTTCTCTGGGGTATCTTCTCATCTGAATGTCCTGTCATCGTTTTTGTTTTCTCCTAAGACTCAATGTCTTGGGCTTTCCACCGTCTTTTTATTTGTTGGAGAAAATAGGTCGTTTGCTCTGTGGTTCCACCTAGTGTGGATTTTGAGGACTGTCCCTGTGCTACCATTAATGTGTTCGTCTTTCTCCCTGTATTTTCTTGTGAACAGGGGAGTTGACTTAGAGACTTGATCAGATTACATTTTGAAATTTTTTACAGTAGTGGGGTGGGTAGAGGGCAGAACTATATCATAGTTGTTGAATACTTCCATCAAGGGGCACAGGCTGTCTCTATTTTTGTGACGTTACTGTCATTGGTGACTGTTGCCTAGATCCCTTAATTCATTACAGAATTCTAAAAAATTCTCCCTGACAGAGTTAATGTTTTAAGTTTATTTTATTTTATTTGTTTATTTTGAGACAGAGTCTCTCTCTGTCACCCAGGCTGGAGTATGGTGGTGCAATCTCAGCTCACTGCAACTTCCACCCTCCAGGTTCAAGTGATTCTTCTCCCTCAGCCTCTCGAGTAGCTGGGATTACAGGCACATGCCACCACACCCCCGGCTAATGTTTGTATTTTTAGTGGAGACAGGGTTTTGCCATGTTGGCCAGGCTGGTCTCAGAGTTGATGTTTTTAATACCAACACTTTAATCAGAATTAAAGCAGCATTCCTGAATTTTCCTCAAGAAGGCTCAAGAAAGTATTTTTCAGAATGATCTTGATTTGGCCATTTTAATTAGTGAGTTGTTCATTAATCCGTTAAACAATTTTTTTGTGGGGGACACAGTCTTGCTTTGTCGCCCAGGCTGGAGTGCAGTGGCACAGTCTTGGCTCACTGCAACCTTCGCCTTACGGGTTTAAGCAGTTCTCTTGCCTCAGCTTCCCAAATAGCTGAGATTACAGGCATGCGCCACCACACCTGGCTAATTTTTTTTTTTTTTGTATTTTTAGTAGAGATGGGGTTTCAACATATTGGCCATTCTGGTCACAAACTCCCAACCTTGTGATCCCTCCACTTCAGCCTCCCAAAGTGCTGGGATTACAAGTGTGAGCCATGGTGCCCGGCCCTTTAAACTGTTTTGTTTTGTTTTGTTTTGTTTTGTTTTTTGAGACGAGTCTCACGCTGTCGCTTGGGCTGGAGTGCAATGGCGCAATCTTGGCTCACTCCAAACTCTGCCTCCTGGGTTCAAGCGATTCTCCTGCCTCAGCCTCCTGAGTAGCTGGGATTACAGGTGCCCACCACCACGCCTGGCTAATTTCTTGCATTTTTTTTTTTTCAATAGAGACGGGGTTTCACTATTTTTGGCCAGGCTGAACTCCTGACCTCATGATCTGCCTGCCTCGGCCTCCCAAAGTACTGAGATTACAGGAGTGAGTTACTGCACCCGGCCCCATTAAACTATTTTTAATAACTTTTCATTTTTACTAAGGTTTTTTTTTCTTTTGAGACAGTCTCAACTACTCATTGCAGCTTCCACCTCCCTAGTTCAAGTGATTCTCCTGCCTTAGCCTCCCGAGTAGCTAGGATTACAGGCACACGCCACCACGTCCAGCTAATTTTTGTATTTTTAGTAGAGATGGGATTTCACCATGTTGGCTAGGCTGGTCTCGAACTCCTGACCTCAGGTGATCCACTCGTTTCAGCCTTCCAAAGTGATGGGATTACAGGAATGAGTTACTGGGCCCAGCCATTACTAAGGTTTTTTAATCCCTTATTTTCCATCAAAATGTTATTACAAAGGTTTGACTGGTTGAGAAGTTTTTTTGTTCTGGTGTTATATTTTTATGACTATAGATAGCCCTTCCTTTTATATTCATCGTTTTTGCCAAGTTCGGTTGTCTTGAGCCACATGTTGCAGATTTAAATTTTGCCAAGAAGGTTTGATTCCTTCATTAGGTTTTGTCAATTAATAACCTTCATCATGGGCAGAGAGAATTAATGTTTTAATTTAGTTTAAAACATTAATTTAGTTCTGTTTTATTTTAGTTACTAATAGGTTGATTCAATCTATTAGTAATAATCCCTAAAATCTGACTAAAAGACTGAAACGTTGTATTTGTTTTCTAGTCAGTTCTCCATACGAGGTGGTGAACGGGGGCAGAGACCTTGGAAAACAGGGATACTCAGTGAGATAGAGTAGGGAAGAACTGGAAGTGTCCAATGTCTTGGTGTAGAGTTCTTGAAGGCGTTCTGGGGCCAAAACACAGGATCAGTACATGCTGCCCAAGTTGCTCCTGATGTTATCCCTGGAAAGATAAAAGAGAATCCCCATTGGTTCAGGGAAAGAGTGGGTCTTGTCATCCTTTGTGATAAAAGTACTACATTACCCTCCCACATTATCTCTTCTTCGCTTGTCACGTTTAATGACAAACTGTGCCCTAACCATCCCTGGTGGGTGACAGTAGCGTCACTATTTCTGTCCACTTGTAGTACTGGGTCACCTTGTCTCCAGTGCATGTGATTATATCTTTTTCTGGGAACGTACAGGGGCCTTTTTCTGTGATTAGCATAAGATTTGGTCAAAGTGAGATAGACACAGCACCAAAGCTATATACTTGATCTCTCTGTAGCAGAAAGGAATCTGTTCTGCTTTTATGAAAATTGTAATTATTTTCACTGCTGGTGTCATGGGACTTTGCTCTCCTGTGGTAAGGCCTTGGGCACCGTATAAATCTTGAAGGGATGAGTTTTTTAAAAAATAATGATTAAGAGTACTAGTCTGTTTGATCATACAATATAAACCCACCTCTAGCACTTACTAGCAATGTGATCTTGAACAAGCCCTATCTTTTAAAGCCTTGAGTTTTTCCTCTGTAAAATAGAAATGATCATCCTCCCACATAGGGTTTTAAGGATGCAATGGCCTCAAGCCTATGAAAGGTCTGGCCCACAGGAAACGTTGAATAAATTATGGCATTGGTCATCAGTGAGGCATGGCATTACTATCCCCAAATGCCCAAGCCTAAGTTGAAGAAAGATGTTGGCTACATTCTCACTGCGGACTCTTTTTCCCTTTTCTAGTGACTTGCTGTCTCCTGACTCAGTCCTGAGTTGCTTGTATCCTGGAGATCATGGAAAGAAAACTCCGAATCCAGCCAATCAGTATCAGTTTGATAAAGTTGGGGTGAGTCAGCAGTTTCCTCCTCTGGCAGCCTCTCTACTTCTGAGTTTCTCTGGTGGCTCAGCTAAATACTGGAGACCTGTTAGGGCCAGAGGTAACCCAGAGGATAGCAAGGACCACAGGGTAGAAGGGAATGCTTGTTTTTCTTGCTTACAAGGTGAAGGGAGAACATGGAAAAGAGTGGAAGGATCAAAACTCAGAAATATGCTGGGTGTGGTGGCTCATGCCTGGAATCCCAGCACTTTGGAAGGCCAAGGCAGGTGGATTGCTTGAGCTCAGGAGTTCGAGACCAGCCTGGGCAATATGGCAAAACCCTGGGCAATATGGCAAGACCCTTGTGTCTACAAGAAATACAAAAATTAGCCAGGTGTGGTGGCACATACCTGTAGTCCCAGCTGCTGGGGAGGCTGAGGTAGGAAAACCGCATGAGCCCAGGAGGTCAAGGCTGCCCTGCACTCCATCCTGGGTGACAAAGCCAGACCCTGTCTCAAAACAAAAACAAAAATGAAAACAAAGGCTAACGCCCTTCGGCCTTAGCCCATCTGCACCCAGATGAAAAAAAAGAAAACAAAAATCTACTCTGGAAACATAAGAATATATGATACAATAAAAATGTTTGACATTTTAGTTATCTGAGGATTAATAATTTTTAAAATATTTTCTAAATTGGTAGACCAGTAAAGCACACTGCCTTGTATTTGATACTTGCCTGTAAGTTAAAGGCTGCAAGAGGAAAAGGAAAAAGAGGAAAGTGAATGTGAGAGAGGTGAAATTCACAGTAGGGAACTGACAAAGCTGAAGGGCTTTGCCAGCAGCCTGGCTGTGAACATGGCCGAATCTGCAGGACTGGCCTGTTTGTGGGGCATGGGAGGATGGGAAGAAGGCTATATCCTGGGACCACAACAGAAGTGACTTATAGCATCATTTTATTTATCTTCTTTTCTGCAGCATCCTGACTTTGAGCGACTATGTACTCGAGTTAGGTCACCCCTATTTGTGGGTACAGAAGCTAGGTGGCCTCCACTTCCCCAAAGAGCAGCCCCAGGTCTGTAAACTGATCTCATCTACTTGGCTGAGGAGTTTACCTCATCTCTTCCTGTATAGATTCTAGAAAGGTCTGTCATAGCCTTTGGAGTTTTGAACTGGCAGAATGTGTCCCCTCAGGGCTATGACCTGCCTTCCATCCACTCAGGACACTAAAATGTCTGAGATTTACAAGAGTTCAGGTACCTTTTGCCTTTTATCTGAGCCTAGTAGCCTTCTAGACCCAGGTTACTTGAGTCCTTGCTCTGGGACTCATGGCTGCAGGCTCTGTTGCCCTTGTTCTTGTGTGCAAGTGCCAAATATGAGGCATGAGCAGACATCCAGGGGGCTTGGCCCCTTAGAGAACCTGCCTTTCCTCAGGAGTTGGACACAGCTTCTCGAGAACCCAACATCTTGTGTCGTTTCTGCCGGGACTCAGCATCTGGCCTGTTATAGCAGATAAACCCTGCCCTGTCTACCCATCTTGGGGCATGGATAATCCAGGCTGTTGCAGGCAGGTGGGTCCCAGGAGAGAGATGGTGCCCAGAGGAAGGGATGGGGGAGCACTCACTCGAGTGTGTTTCTCATTGTCACTCACAGCAAACGGTGATTGCTGACCACTCGCTGAGCGCCAGCCACATGGAGACCACCATGAAACTTCTGAAGACCAGGGTGCAGTCCCGCCTGGCCCTCCACAAACAATTTGCATCCCTAGGTAAGCTGATGATGGGGCGGTGGTTTAAGAGTCACTCAGACAACAACTTAGCCTTTCATCAAAACTTTTGAATCCTGACAACAAATAAAAGAGACCTGGATTCCTGGCTTTATGGAGTGGGGATCTTGGCAGGGCCACTGAGGAGAGCTCCAGGCCTGTCCAAGCAGAGGACTAAGCTCCCCTCAGAGCCATGAATGCTTTCCTGGCCCTCACAGAGGCCCAGAGCCATTGGGTGGCACAAATTTGTGGATTGGTCAGGGGCAGCTCATCCTAGGTTAGTGCATTGCAGACTTTGATGTGCATTCAACACGTATTTAATGAGATCCCCGATTCATGCCAGCCACTGAGCATAGTGCTGGGGGAAAGAACCGAGCACAGTGAGCTCCTGCCCCTCCCTCCATGGCCCATAGTCAGCTTATTTGAATATAGCTGGCCAGGGAGCTACTCGCATATCCCTCCCCCAAGGCCTGCTGACCTGGTGTTCCCCAGGGTGAGGCTGAGCCTATGTTTTCTTCTAAGCTCCCAAGTGATAATGATGAGCCACTGACTGAAGTGTTGGGATGTGGGGGCTTCTTTTAGTTTATTCACTCAGTAAATGCTTGTCAAATGCTTACCATGTTCAAGGTACTTATGGTGGCAGGGGCATGGGATCAAGATTTTTCTCGTCTAAAAGAGTCTGGGTCAGGTGTGGTGGCTCTTGTCTGTAATCCCAGCATTTTGGGAGGCCAAGGCAGATGAATCATTTGAGGTCAGGAGTTCGAGACCAGCCTGGCCAGCATGATGAAACCCCATCTCTATTAAAAATACAAAAATTAGGCCGGTCGTGGTGGCTCACACCTGAAATCCCAGCACTTTGGGAGGCCGAGGCGGGTGGATCATGAGGTCAAGAGATCGGGACCATCCTGGCCAACATGGTGAAACCCCGTCTCTACTAAAAATACAAAAATTAGCCGGGATGGTGGTGTGCGCCTGTAGTCCCAGCTGCTCGGGAGGCTGAGGCAGGAGAATTGCTTGAACCTGAGAGGCGGGGGTTGCAGTGAGCCGAGAGCGCCACTGCACTCCAGCCTGGCGCCTGGCGACAGAGTGAGACTCAGTCTCAAAAAAAAAAAAATACAAAAATTAGTGGGCATGGTGGCATGCACCTGTATTCCCAGCTACTCAGGAGGCTGAAGCAGGAGAATCACTTGAACGTGGGAGGTGAAGGTTGCAGTGAGCCACGATCACACCATTGTACTCCAGCCTGGGCAAGAGAGTGAGACTCCATCTCAAAAAAAATAAGAGTCTATCAGGAAAGGCATTGTGTTTCTAGGACACATCTGGAGACCACCCCCCATCAGTTCTTAGACTCCACATGGCTGTTGATCTCTCCAATGCTTGTCCATCGGGCCTTGCCCCATCAGCATTGCTGAGTTTGTTTGTCCCAAGGTTGGAAGCTTGTCATTTTGGACAGAGTTTACTGTGCTGGTGTATTTGCTGATTGAAATGCCAGCAGGAATTTACCCTGGAGCAGTTCTCTGGCTCTTCTCCCTTAGAGGAGCTAACACGGAACACTTCAGTTGTTTCCTCCATCAAGGTCAGCTATGAAAACACAGGCCTCAGCTATTTGATTTAATTAACAGTTACTGCTGCAGAGGTACGGTCCCTGGTTCTGGCTGCAGGGGTTTTTCTTTGGCAGGTTATCATTTGCATTAAAGAGAAAGCACTGTAAATGCTGGCACTGGATCTGGCCACAAGCACACAGCACTGGGTGAAGGTCAGGTTGACGCGCCTCATTCCTGACACGTGTTGACCTGGGTACTTCTTGAGTGCTGGATGTACCAGGATACCTGGCCAGGCCATCTGAGCCCCTCAGAGAGCCCCAGGAGGATGCTAGTTACCCATCTGTGTCACCTGATTTCTACCTGTGACAACACCTGTCTTACTCTCTTTTAGAACATGGCATTGTGCCAGTTACCAGTGATTGCCAGTACCTCTTCCCTGCCAAGGTTGTCTCTCGCCTGGTGAAGTGGGTGACAGTTGCCCATGAGGATTACATGGTAGGTGGAGTGACAAGTTACCCTTACTGTCCTGAGGACCGCAGGACCATGTCACCTTTCAGCTCCGCCACCCCACTGGAAGGGCAGGGGATTTGATTAGAGGAGCCAGAAGTTCACTTCCTGTCTGTGGCACCTCTTCTAGGAGCTGCATTTCACCAAAGACATTGTGGATGCAGGGCTGGCTGGGGACACCAATCTCTACTACATGGCACTCATCGAAAGGGGCACAGGTAATTGCTCTGCTGATTACAGGGGTTCTAGGCAAAGGGAGCTGCCAAGAATCAGACACTCTCGGGGGATTGCCCAAAGAAAGTAGAAGATCCTAGAGTCCTGCTGCAAGGACTTCACAGATAATAATGATGATGAGAACCTGTTTAGCAAGGACTTATTCTGCAACACAGTCACACACATGCTCTGTCTCATGGAACCCTCCTAGGGGTAGTACTGTCATTTCCATTTTACATGGGAAGAGATTCGGGCTTAACTGCAAGCCCAGTCTGAGCACTGAGCCTGAGCTCTTTGCCCTTTCCTTCGCCGCTCTCCATTACCAGACATCTCCTCCCTCTTCATAGCAGAATCTGAGGGTGTCACCCTCAGATTGTAAAGGTCAGGGTTACAGGGCCTCCCTCCCTCTTTGCAGTCCCTGTACTCACTTTAGAGGCATCGAAAACTCTGATTTTTCAGCCTTTTCTGGCATCTGACTCTGCCAAGGCTCCCTGCCGAAGTCCTCAGATGCTATGTTTGGGCCATTGTGCTGTTGTCCCACCCAAGGCTCAGCAAGCCTGGCACTGCCTGCGGGATCTGACACTCCCAAGACTTGGTGCTGAGCTGAGGAAGTTGTCTATAGTTCTAAGACAGTTCCAGAACTGTAAGGAAAGGTTGAACTCTTTGGTATCAGACTTTCTGTCCTCACTACCCCGCTTTCTTCTCTTTCTATTTTTCATGTCTTTTTGGGTGGGGGAAGCACTTTTTAATAAATGTTCTGACTGTTAGGGAAGAATTGTGTTAACCTCTCCTCTGTCATATGAATAACTAGTGGTCAGAGAGTTAAACTCTTTCCCCCACCCAGAAATAACTAAAAAGGAATGACATACTTGTCCCACTTGAGAAGATAAATGTCATCCTGTTGAAAAAGGCAAAGGCTTTGGCTGGGTGTGGTGGCTTACGCCTGTAATCCCAGCACTTTGGGAGGTCAAGGCAGGTGGATCACCTGAGGTCAGGAGTTTGAGACCAGCCTGGCCAACGTGGTGAAACCAAACCCCATCTCTACTAAAAATACAAAAAATTGGCTGTGCGTGGTGGCAGGCGCGTGTAATCCCAGCTACTCGGGAGGCTGAGGCAGGAGAATTGCTTGAACCCAGGAGGTGGAGGCTACTGCGAGCCAAGATCGTGCCATTGCACTCCTGCCTGGTGGACAAGAGCGAGACTTCATCTCAAAAAAAAGAAAAAGAAAGAAAAGAAAAGGCAAAGGCTTTCACCAGAAAAGAGAAAAATGAATGTGTTCAAAAACACAAATATTTTGTTTAATGATTATGAACGCAGCTTTGATATCAGCCAGTTGTGGTTAAACTCAGCACTGCTACTTTCCAACTATTTGATGGTAGGGAAGCTTCTGTCACAGCCCATTTCTTTCTTTCTTTTTTTTTATATTTTTAGTAGAGACGGGGTTTCACCATATTGATCAGCTGGTCTTGAACTCCTGACCTCAGATGATCCACCCGCCTCAGCCTCCCAGAGTGCTGGGATTACAGGCGTGAGCCACCGCACCTGGCCCATAGCCCATTTCTTTATGTAAAATGAGGGTGATGATAATAGTACCTAACTCATAGAATTAGGATGAAATAAAATGTGTCTAAAGGGTTAGCACAGTGAAAACAGTAAGGACTCTCTACATGTTGGCTAGTAGAAAGAATTTTATATAACAAAATATGTAAAAATCAAATGAAGAAGATAAAATATATTTGATGTAACAGTTGATACACAATATTGTTGAAAAATTAGATAGTAAGCTTTCACATGGAGAAATCCTTAACCTGCTGGTAAATAAAGAAATGACAATTAAACTTCTATCAAAGTAGCAAATAGAACTCATGG
This sequence comes from Ateles fusciceps, assembly GCA_036589455.1. Taxonomy (NCBI): domain Eukaryota; kingdom Metazoa; phylum Chordata; class Mammalia; order Primates; family Atelidae; genus Ateles; species Ateles fusciceps. Next base: position 11,216,300 of record JAZHEH010000882.1, read on the forward strand.
AAAAAGCCAAGGTGGACCAGACTCTGGGGAGTCCACAGCTTTGTGGCACAATAAATACATCAAAGTCTTTGGAGATACCAATTATAGGACCTCACATTCTGCAAGCTGGCAATTCACTTAGGACATTCTAGAACAGTTGGTACCAGAATACGCTCTGCAGCATTCAAATTAATAGAAGACATCTGAGCTGGCCTCAGGGGTCCAGTGGGGGAGGCTGCCATGGCTGGCAAGCTGGGTCTTAGAACTGAGTTTTCCTCCTCTCTTCCCAGCCAAACTGCAGGCTGCTGTGGTATTGAACCCTGGCTACTCCTCCATTCCACCTATTTTTCAGCTCTGTTTGAACTGGAAAGGGGAGAAACTAACAGCAACGATGACAACATTCGGGTAAGGCCCAGCTGGGGATGATGGGAGGAGCAGGCAGAGCTCCCAGGGGAGGTGGCCGTGGCAAAACCCACTGCAGCTGAGGGTTTGGGTACTGCCTTAATTCCCAGAACAGCGGAGTCTGCCAGGATTTGCAGAATTTGCTGGAGCTTGTGTTGTGTAATAGAGGAAAGAGTCTGGACCTACTTGCCTACCTTGGGGTCCACAGGTTTCCCCATTTATAGAGTAAGGAGAAATACCTACCTTGAAAGGTTATTGGCTTGAGCTTCTATAAAAAATGTGAATAAGACCACTTGCCTACCTTGGAGTCCACAGGTTTCCTCATTTATAGAGTAAGGAGAAATACCTACCATGAAAGGTTATTGGCTTGAGCTCCTATAAAAAATGTGAATAAGCTCTGAATCATTTATTTCCTCTTCTCTAATGGTTCCCAAAGGACCCATTTCTTAGAAGCACTGGAATGACATGAATGACATCATTGCAGCTGTTAATGATTGCAGCTGTTACGTAGCAGCCTATGGCTCCTACTAAATCAAATGTGCCATGGAACGTGTTTTTTTTTGCTTTTTCTTTTCTTTCTTATAATGCAACAGTGTTGAGAGAGGAACACATTTTTAACCAGCATCTTCTGACTTAGGTCTTATTTTGAGACTCCTCTACCTCTTGTTTTCCTGGCTGTGGGCATACAAGGCAGGGAAAGTTATGGGTCAGAATCATAAAGACCTCGTTGTCTTGATGAGGGGACCTCAGGACAAGCCAGTGTAGCTTCATCTGATGGCCCAGCTCCTGCAGAGGCATCAGTGCTCAGGCCCATCCAGGGATGGAAGCCTAGTCACTCTGGTCACCCACACGCAGAAAGGTAGTGCTGAGATACTGGCTTTCCCACCGCACAGGCCATGGAGAGTGAAGTCAATGTCTGCTACAAGGAGCTGTGTGGCCCTTGGCCCAGCCACCAGCTGTTGACCAACCAGCTGCAGCGGCTGTGTGTGCTGCTGGATGTTTACCTGGAGACCGAGAGCCATGACGACAGTGTGGAGGGGCCCAGGAATTTCCCCAGGAGAAGATGTGTCTGCGGCTCTTCAGGTGAGGGGAGGGCGGGGGGGCTCTAGTGACTTCTCATGGTAATTTGGGCCCGATACCAGAGCCAGATTTTCTGGGGAGAGCTTGCTTCTTCCTTCCTGAAACTTCCCCTGCAAGCCCCACCCTGGTCCACCTGTTTTACGGAACAGCTCCTGAAGGTGGGCCACCCAACCAAATAAACAGCACCAGGTATGAGCCGAAAGGATTTGGCTGAACTTTTACTTTCTATACTTTCTGTGGAAAACGATAGAGTTTGTTTGCTTTTTACTGTCCAAATAAGTTGTTTTTTTTTTTTTTTTTGAGACAGAGTCTTGATCTGTTGCCAGGTGCCAGGCTGGAGTGCAGTGGCGCAATCTCAGCTGACTGCAACCTCCACCTCCCGGGTTCAAGCAGTTCTCCTGCCTCAGCCTCCCTAGTAGCTGGGACTATGGGGGTGCACCACCACGCCCAGCTAATTTTTTTTTTGCATTTTAGTAGATATGGGGTTTCACCATGTTGGCCAGGATGGTCTCGATCTCTTGACCTTGTGATCCACCCGCCTTGGACTCCCAAAGTGCTGGGATTACAGGCGTGAGCCACCACGCCCTGCCCCCCAAATAAGTTTTTTAAACTGTGCATCCTTGCCTGTCCCCAGGGAGTCTGCAGTGGCCTTTCTAGGATACTGCCCTGTCAGTGAGAGTCGCAGCTTTAGGCAGTCAGGCAGCACAGAAGGAACCAGTTTAGAAGTAAGACAGATGTGAGTGCAGATCTCTGTTTTGCTGCTGACCTTGGAAGAGTCACTTCTGCTTAGCTCTGAGCCACCACTTTTTTTTTTTTCTTTTTCTTTTCTTCTCACTCTTTTGCCCAGACTGGAGTGCAGCAGCATAATCATAGCCTACTGCAGCTTTGCAGTCTTGACCTCTGGGGCTCAAACAATCCTCCCACCTCAGCTTCCCTAGTAGCTGGGACCACAGGCACACAGCAGCACACCCAACTAATTTTTAAATTTTTTTGTAGAAATGGAGTTTCATTAGCCAGGCTGGTCTTAAACTCCTAGGCTCAAGTGATCAGCTTGCCTCAGCCTCGAAAGTGCTCTCAATTACAGGCGTGAGCCATTGCGCCTGACCCCCATTTTCTAAAGGCTGAAGTGGTGGAAGTAATACCTTCTAGCTCATGATGAATCAGAAGTAATTCATGTAAAGCTTTCTGGCACAGGACTGGGACTCAGAAAATGCCAGCAGTTCCTGACAGCTTGGTACTTAGAGCGTCTGGGCTCATGACACTTCCAGCTACTTTCTCTTTCGTTTTGGGTCCTTTATTTTCCTTGCATACCCTAAATCATGTTCTTTTAAGAGTCAGTTTGAAAACTGCAGATTTTACTGCTCAGGCATCCCTTCCTTTCTGCGCAAGGTTGGGGAGGAGCAGTGTTTGGGAAGGAAGAAGGGTGTTAATCTGTTTCTAAACAGGACATTCCCCCGTGTTCCCTGTCAGTCTAAACAGGGCCTTACCTCTCCCTCACCTTGTCCTCAGACAGCTAGTTCCAGCCCTGGAAGCAGTCCCAGCATCCTCCCACCTCATCTGATACCTCCACTGGCCTGGTTCATTGTGTTGTCTTGTAATAAGCAGTTCCAGCTCCTAGTGGCTGCTGGGAGCCAGAGCTGGTGGCCAGATGCTGGCACCTTCTAGGACTTGCTCTCCTCAGAGGGTCTGTGTAAGACCCTCAGCAATTTCTCCCAACTGCCCAGCCCACTCTAGCACATTTCCAGGGTGGGAATTCTCACATGGCCAGTGTTTATTTCCTCTTCCTAATGGTTCCTAAAGGACCTATTTCTTTTTTTTCTTTTTTCCTTTTTTTTTTTTTTGAGACGGAGTCTCACTCTGTCACCCAGGCTAGAGTGCAGTAGTGCGATCTCAGCTCACTGCAACCTCCGCCTCCCGGCCATAGGACCCAATTCTCAAAGGGCTTTGTTTTGTCTCCAGGCTGAGCTCCTCTGTCAGCATTCTGGGAAGATGCTCCTTTGGTTTCTCAGATCCAGTTAACTCTATGGCCAGTAGATGTGAGAGGTGAGGCTCTCTGGCCAGGATGCAGAGTGCTGGCATGGGCAGCAAGAGACCTGAGGCCAGGCATTCCACCAGCCTGGCCAGCATGGCGAAACCCAAACTAAACCTAAACCTAAACTCTGCTAAAAATGCAAAAATTACCCAGGTGTGGTGGTGACTGCCTGTAATCCCAGCTACTCGGGAGACTGAGGCACGAAAATCGCTTGAACCCGGGAGGCAGGGGTTGCAGTGAGCCGAGATCATGCCACTGCACTCTAGCTTGGACAACACAGTGAGACTCCTCAAAAAAAAGGGAACAATCCTAAACAGTGAGGGTGCCCAAAGCTATGTCCTTGAAGTGCCACTGTCAGTGAGGGCCTTTTCCAGTTTGTGTTCACTGATTTGCAATCACATAAAGACATTTTTACAAAAATAGCATCGCACCTTATATGTTGTTCTGCAGTATGCTTTTCTCACAACATTCCGTGTCATGTAACTCTGCCTCTTTTTTTTCCCATGTGTGAATGAACCATACTTTATTTTATCAGCCTGGAAGGTGTGGTATTAACTATTCCCTTCTCCTGTTTCTCTAGGGGTCCCAGCAGGATGAAACCGTTTAAATACAACCATCCTCAGGGATTCTTCAGCCATCGCTGACCTCCCACCCAGCCCGTTGTGTCCTCTGAGGCCTCACCCTGAGTTCTGGGCTTCTGTTTGCTGTTCTGGCCCACATGTGACTCTTGATATTCTCCAAGGACACCATCCAATTAAAAAGCGTCACCTGACCAGTGGCCTTTGTCTGCAGTTCCTTGCAGGGTGGCTTTGCAGTCTGGAAGGGCAGGTGGGAGCTGTGGCACAGTGTGAAAACGTATTTGTAAAGAGACTTTTTCTCAGTAGCCAAGAAAGCAGAGTACAAAAAGATTCCAATTCTCCAGAGAGATGCTGGTCTCTTGTCTACGCACACCCTGTTTCTGCTTTGAGGGGGAGGTCCTCATGATCTTGGTATTTACTATCCCAGGTTCCTGCTGTTAAGAGGTATTAGAGGCCAGGCACAGTGGCTCGTGCCTATAATCCCAGCCCTTTGGGAGGCCGAGGCGGGTAGATCACCTGAGGTCAGGAGTTCGAGACCAGCCTGACCAACATGGAGAAACCCCGTCTCTACTAAATATACAAAATTAGCCGGGCGTGGTGGTACATGCCTGTAATCCCAGCTAGTTGGGAGGCTGAGGCAGGAGAATCACTTGAACCTGGGAGGTGGAGGTTGCTGTGAGCCAAGATCATGCCATTGCACTCCAGCCTGGGCAACAAAAACAAAACTCCGTCTCAAAAAAAAAAAGAGGTGTTAGGAGAAGCCAAAGTCAGCAGAGCACAAGGAGCAAAAGCTCTTCCCTCCCCCACCTGCTCTTCCCACTAGTCCTGTCAGGGTTGCCGATGAACAAATTCTCTGATCATTGGATGTTACAAATGTCTGACAGTGCAGTGTAAACAGAAGACAAATTCAGTTGATCCTTGAACAACTCAGGGGTTACAGGCACCAACACGCCTGCCCTGCACAGTTGAAAATCTGTGTATAACTTTTGACTCCCCAAAAACTTACCTACTAATAGCCTGCTGTTGACCAGTAGTATGCTATTAGTAGTTACTTACTGCTAATATAGTACTTACTTTCAGTATATATTTTGTATCTTATACACTGTATTTTTATAATACAGTAAACTAGAGAAAATAAAATGTTATTAGGAAAGTCATAAGGGGCATAGGGCGCAGTGGCTCACACCTTTAATCCCAGCACTTTGGGAGGCTGAGGCAAGTGGATCACTTGAGGGCAGGAATTTGAGACCAGCCTGATGAACGTGGTGAAACCCCGTCTCTACTAAAAATATGAAAAGTAGCCAAGCATGGTGGTGCATGCCTGTAGTCCCAGCTACTTGGGAGACTGAGGCAGGAGAATTACTTGAACCTGTGAGGCAGACCTTACAGTAAGCCAAGATCATGCTACTGCACTCCAGCTTGGGCGATAGAGACTCTCTCTTAAAAATAAATAAGAAAGCCTTAAGGAAGAAAATATATATCTTCTATTCATTAAGTAGTGAGAGTGGATCACCATAAAGGTCTTCATCCTGTATCAGGATTGAATAGTCTAAGGAAGAGGAGGGGTTGGTTTTGCTGTCTCAAGGATGGCAGAGGCAGAAAAGGTGGAGGAGGTGGATGGGGAGGCAGGCACCACTGTTACTTTTATTGAAAGAAATCTCTGCAGTGGCTCGTGACTGTAATCACAGTACTCTGGGAGGCTAAGGCGGGAGGATCCCTTGAGGCCAGGAGTTTAGGACCAGCCTGAGCAACGTAGTAAGACCCTGTATCTACAAAAATTTAAAAATTAGCCAGGTGCAGTGCCATTAACTTGTAGTCCCAGTCACTCAGAAGGCTGAGGTGGGAGGATCACTTGAGTCCAGGAGTTAAAGGTCATAGTGAGCTATTGATTGTGCCTGTACTGTACTCCTGCCTGAGAAACAATTCGAGACCCTATCTCTTAAAAAATAAAACGGCTTGGCACGGTGGCTCGCGCCTGTAATCCCAGCACTGTGGGAGGCCGAGGCAGGCAGATCACGAGGTCAGGAGTTCGAGACCAGCCTGGCCAAAATAGTGAAACCCCATCGCTACTAAAAATACAAAAAATTAGCAGGCGTGGGGTGGGTACCTATAATCCCAGCTACTTGGGAGGCTGAGGCAGGAGACTCGCTTGAACCTGGGAGGTGGAGGTTGCAGTGAGCCGAGATCATGCCATTTTATTCCAGCCTGGGCAACAGTGTGAGACTAAATAATTAATTAATTAAAAAAAGAAATCTGCATATAATAGACCCACACAGTCCAAACTGTTGTTCAAAGATTAACTGTATGTCACAGAGAGTAATTCTGAGTCTTACAGGATTTCTGGGAGTTGGTGAGAGTGGTGTTGGAGAATCAATCACATACAGACATACAGGACAGTGAAACAATGGTAGAGTGAGACCACGTAACATTTGAGGAGAATATTTTTTATTGAGACAGGGTCTTGCTCTGTTGCGTAGGCTGGAGTGCAGTGGCATGAACACAGCTCACTGCAGCCTCAACCTCCTGGGTTCAAGTGATCCTCCTGCCTCAGCCTCCCAAGTAGCTGGGACCACAGGCGTGTGCTACCATGCCTGGCTAATTTTTAAATTTTTTGTAGAGGCAGAATTCCACTATCTTGCCCAGGCTGGTCTCAAACTCCTGGGCTCAAATGATCCACCTCGGCCTCCCAAAGTGCTAGGATTATAGGCATGAGCCATGACGCTCAGCCTGAAGAGAATCTTTATGGTAATGACAAAAGTGCCTCAAAATATAGTGGTTTGATTCTCAAAGGAATAAGAAAAGTTTTGGGAAAATAGGTAACAGCCTTTAAAATGTTTGTAAAATTACCTCCTTTGTAGTACTCCTGCAAAAGTCGAAGTAAAGGATGTAGAGTATTCTTGGACAGTTTTGTCAAAAAGTCTATCTTACCCCACCATCAGTACTTCATTCTTCATTCATTTTAAGAAATAAGATGGGCCGAGCGTGGTTTCTTACACCATTCCAGCACTTTGGGAGGCCAAGGTGGGCGGATCTCCTGAGGTCAGGAGTTCTAGACCAGCGTGGCCAACATGGTGAAACCCTGTCTCTACTAAAAATCCAAAAATTAGCTGGGCATGGTGGCACACGCCTGTAATTCCAGCTACTCAGGAGGCTGAGGCAGGAGACTTGCTTGAACCCCCAAGGTGGAGGTTGCAGTGAGCTGAGATCATGCCACTGTACTCTAGCCTGGACAACAGAGCAAGACTCCATCTCAGGGGAAAAAAAAGATGTAGACATTTAAAAATACTTGAGAATTACTTCGTAGTTGTAGACTGGAGTTTGCTAACTCCAAGAGGAAATGCATGTCAGGTCTCCATATGCGAGCCTGGAGCCTGAAAGTCTGAAGTCCTGCTTGCCTTGGCTGATGTCCCTAATCACCCGGTGAGCTTCCCCAGACAAGCCCTTCACCCAACCCTGCCATCTTAACTGTTCTTATGATAATGTAAATACCTCTCACCCAACCCTGCCATTGTAACTGAACTTGTGGTCATGTATACTCCCTTGCCCCTACCCCCCACCACTGTAACTGAACTTATTCTAACACCCCCGCCCCCAAAAAACCCCAAACCTATAAAACCAACTCCTATCCCACTGCCCTTTGCTAATGCCCTTTTTGGCCTTAGCCCACCTGCACCCAGGTGAATAAACAGCCATGTTGCTCACACAAAGCCTGTTTGGAAGGTCTCTTCGTTCCAAGCTCGTGTTTTTTCAACAATGCATTTTATTTTTTGTGATTGCCCTGATGAAACTTTTTATCCCTCCACAACACGCTGTTAAGCTTGGTCCCCATCATAAACATATTCCCCCTAAGTGGGCTTTTACTGATTTTCCTTGGATAATGCAGACCTCCAGTGTAGAAGCTGTTCCTCCAGGCCTCTCTGCTGATCACTGAGTACCCAAGGGATAAAGATTTTCAGAGGAAGAGCTGAGTTAATAGATTCCTACCTGTAGCAGGGCCCTTCATTTTACGGATGGAAACCTCAGCCTTGCTGGGCACGGTGGCTCGTGCCTATAATCCCAGCCATTCAGAAGGCTGAGGCAGGAGGATTGCTTGAGCCCAGGAGTTCCAAGACCAGCCTGGGTAATGTAGTGAGTCCCCATCCAAAAAAGGGGAATAAAGAAAAACCTGAGCCCAGTGAGGTGAAGAGAATGGTACCTTTGGTGGCTGTTAAATGACCGCCACTACTCTTAGTCCATTTCAGTCCTTTGAATTCCAAAAGCAGATACTCTCTAGCTCAGAGGTCCTCAAACATCAGCCTGTGTGGGAGTCACCCATCCCGGCACCCAAGCCCCATTCCAGATATTCTGACTCAGTTGACCTGACATGCACCAAGGAAGTATATATATATATATATTTTTTAGTCTCGCTCTGTCACCCAGGCTGGAGTACAGTAGTGCAATCTCGGCTCACTGCAACCTCTACCTCCTGGATTCAAGTGATTCTCCTGCCTCAGCCTTCCAAGCAGCTGGTATTACAACTGTGTGCCACCACGCCTGGCTAATTTTGTATTTTTAGTAGAGATGGGGTTTCACTGTGTTGGCCAGGCCAGTCTTGAACTGACCTCAGGTGATCCACCCACCTTGGCCTCCCAAAGTGCTGAGATTACAGGTGTGAGCCGCTCCCAGGTGTAGACTGCCCTGGTCTCTTTATGGAAGGCACTGTACTTTCTTCCCTTCCCTTTCCTCATTTTTCTTGATGACTCCACAGGGCCAGATTCTCTGGGCAGCTCTCTCTCTTCTCCTGTCTTCTGCACCTTGGGTAGCAGCATGAGCTTGGTGCTTCTTTCTCTCCACATAGTGAAATCTTGTCTTTTCCCTGACCTACTTGCCTGGGACTTTGTCCCAGCCGGCATCCCCCTGGTCTGTCCACCTTCAGGCCTTGTGTCTCACCGCCTGTGCTGAATAAGATTGAAATAGAGCCTAAAAATATTTTCTTTAATGGCTCCTGCATTGCAGCCTTCCCTTCTCTGTTCTTGGCTGGAAGGCAGCCAAACTGACTCAGCACAAAAGCTAATCTCCAGAAGCCGGGACAAGATTTCAAAGAGGGCTTGTCAGGGCTGGGAGGAGGCTTTGCTTCTTAGACAGGGGATATCAGAGCCTGTCACCCTCCAGAAGAGATTTTAAACAAAAGAATCCCTTGGCTTTAAGGAGAAGGATTTTAAAATACATGAGAAGCCCAGGTCAATCCCTCCCCCTGTGAGCTACTTAGCCATTCATGCTAACAGTGGACAGACTGGGGGAAAGGGCCTGGCTTGGGAAGACCTAGAAGCTTCCTCCTCAGCTGGAATTGTTCACAGACTTTTGGCAGATTACACTCTGGGACATACCCCAGACCGCAGCCCATCTGTCACCCTCTTGTACCTGGGACTCAGCCTGTGTTCCTTGCCATTTTTTTTTTTCCTTTACAATTTTTTTAAAACTTTTTTTTTTTTCTTTTGTAGAGACTAGTTCTCACTATGTTGCCCAGGCTAGTCTTGCACTCCTGGCCTCAAGCAATCTTCCCACCTGAGCATCCCAAAGTGCTAGGATTACAGGCATGAACCCACCATGTCAGGCCTGTTCCTTGCCTTTTTAAAGCTGCCATCCACATTCCTGATTTATTGGTATCTTCTAGTCTCTTCCTTATTTTCTTCCCAGCTTATCCCTTACTATGTTCTCTGCAAATAACTCCACAGACCCTTTTCATAAACTGAAGGGTGTTCTTGCTGGTCACTCTGCAAAGCTAAGCAAAACTCTATCCCTGGGAAGGAGCAGGTCTGCCAGACTTCCAGAGGAACTTGGTCCCTGTTGGTGTAGCCGACTCTGTCCTTCCTATGGTGTTCAGCAGTGTCTCTGATGAGAATAGGCATTAAGTATCTATTTTGGGCCAGGCCCTGTGCTAATCACACTTTCACATTCACTGTCCTATTTAAATGCAACTTAGTGTGTAAGTCTTTTGCCTCCTAAATTTATCCTTAGGTATTTTATTCTTTTTGATACTATTATAAATAGATTTATTTTCTTAATTTCTTTGATTGTTCATTGTTGGTGAATAGACACACAGTTGTTCTCTGTGTGTTGATCTTATACCCTCCGGCTTTAGGTAATTCATATATTAGCTCTAGTAATTAAAAAAAAAAAAACTTTTGTAAGGCCGGGCGTGGTGGCTGATGCCTGTAATTTCAGCACTTTGGGTGGCCGAGGTGGGTGGATCACCTGGGGTCAGGAGTTTGAGATCAGCCTGACCAACATGGAGAAACCCCATCTTTTTTTTTTAAGATGGGGTTTCACCATGATGGCCAGGCTGGTCTCAAACTCCTGACCTGAGGTGATCCACCCACCTCGGCGTCCCAAAGTGCTGGGATTACAGGCGTGAGCCACCGCGCCCAGCGAGAAACCCCATCTTTAAAAAAAAAAAACTTTTGTGCCAGTCTAGGCAACACAGTGAAACCCTGTCTGTACAAAAATAAAATTTAAAAATTAGCCAGGTGTGGTGGTGCATAACTGTAGTCCCAGCTACTCAGGAGGCTAGGGCAAGAGGATCACATGAACCCAGAAGTTAGAGGCTACAGTGAACTATGATCACACAACTGCACTCCAGCTGGGGGACAAAGTGAGACCTTGTCTCAAAATAAATAAATAAAAGGGTTTTTTGTGGATTCTTTGGGGATTTTCTATATGTGTGATAATGTAATCTGTAAATAGAGATAGTTTATTTCTTCCTTTCCGATTTGGATGCCTTTTCATTTTCTTGCCTGATTTCTCTGGCTAGGACTGCTGGTAGTGAAAGTGGGCATCTCTGTCTTCTTCCTGATCTTAGGGGAAAAGTTTTCAGTCGTTCACCGTTGGTTTTTGGGTTTTTTTTTAGAGACGGCGTCTTGCTCTGTCACCCAGGCTGGAGTGCAGTGGTGTGATCAAAGCTCACTGCAGCCTTGAACTCCAGGGCTCAAGCGATTCTCCCACCTCAGCCTCCCATGTACCTGGAACTACAGGTGCCAGCCATTGTGCCCAGCTCCCCTTCATTTTTTAAGGTAGTGTATTACATTGATTGATTTTCTTTTTTCCTTTTTCTTTTTTTTTTGAGCTAGAGTCTCACTCTGTTGCCCAACCTATGGTGTAATCTTGGCTCACTGCAACCTCTTCCTCCTGGGTTCAAGCGATTCTCCTGCTTCAGCCTATGAGTAACTGGGACTACAAGCACTCGCCACCATGCCTGGCTAATTTTTTCTTTTTCTTTTTCTTTTCTTTCTTTTTTTTTTTAGTAGAGACGGGTTTTTACCAGTTGGCCAGGCTGGTCTCAACCTCCTAACCTCAAGTGAACCGCCCACTGGGATTACAGGCATGAGCCGCTGCGCCCAGCATCAAGACTAAGCTTTTTTTTTTTTTTTTGAGGCAGATTCTCACTCTGTTGCCCAAGCTGGAGTGCAATGGCATGATCTCAGCTCACTGCAACCTCCGCCTCCCAGGTTCAAACAATTCTGCTTCAGCCTCCGGAGTAGCTGGGAGTACAGGCACATGCCAACACGCCCAGCTGATTTTTGTAATTTCAGTAGAGACGAGTTTTCACCATGTTTGCCAGGATGGTCTCTTTCTCTTGACCCCGTGATCCACCCGCCTCGGCTTCCCAAAGTGCTGGGATTACGCACATGAGCCACCACGCCCGGCCAAGACTAAGCTTTTGATATATCTTTTGATATATCTTGTTAGATTGTCTTCCTGGAAGATTTTCATTCCAAGCATTAGTTCCAGAAAGTTCAGGTTTCTCTGCATAGCTGCTAACACTGGGTATTATTCCTTTGGATCTTCTGCTACGTGCACTCCATCCACTGTGGACATTTATCATTACCAATGTCCAGCATCCACTCCTTTTTCTCCTGCTAAAAGGAATTCTATTTTTCTTTGGGAAACTCCCCTCTCAAACTCTCAATTTCAGGCTGAGGGGTCTGACATACTCCCTAGCTCCAGGGATGAGCAGGTGAACCCTGTCAAGCTCATCAGTGTCTCATGCATTGGCTCGAGGAGGATCACATGACCCTACCAGCCAATGAGAACCAAACCCTGAACTCTTCCTGGAATATTGAACTAGCATTCTTTTTCTCCCCCTGAGTTTGCTAACTTAGTAGGATGTAAGCCCAAAGCTTCTGGAGAACACATGGACATGTTCTGCCTGACAGTAAAGCCTATGCAAAAGGAAGCAGCTGAGAGATGGAGAAACGAGTGACAACTTCCTAGGGAACATCATTTGAGAGTTCCTCTCGATCCAGCCATTCCTGAAGCAATTCAACCTTTTTTTTTTTTTTTTTTTTTTTTTTTTTTTTGAGACAGAGTCTTGCTTTGTCCCCCAGGCTAGAGTGCAGTGGCACAATCTCGGCTCACTGCAACCTTCACCTCCCAGGTTCAAGTGATTCTTCTGCCTCAGCCTTCCAAGTAGCTGGAATTACAGGCGTGCACCACCACACCCAGCTAATTTTTGTGTTTTAAGTAGAGACAGGGGCTTCACCATGTTGGCCAGGCTGGTCTTGAACCCCTGACCTCAGGTGATCCTCCCACCTCGGCCTCCCAAAATAGTGGGATTACAAGCGTGAGCCACTGTGCCCAGCTGTGATTCAACCTTCTTGAACTCCTTGGTTATGTGAGCTAATGTATTTATCATCAGCAGCAGCATAGGTAAGTATTTTGCTCAAACTAGTTTGATTCTGTTTTGATCACTTGCAACAGAAATAATGCTGATGACATGGGGTGCAGTGGTTTATACCTGTAATCCCAGCACTTTGGGAGGCTGAGGTGAGTGGATTGCTTGAGCTCAGGAGTTCGAGACCAGCCTGGGAAACATGGCAAAGCTCTTTCTCTACTGAAAATACAAAAATTAGCCATGCATGGTGGTACGCATCTGTGGTATCAGCTACTCGGGAGGCTAAGACAGGAGAATTGCTTGAGCCTGAGAGGGTAGGTTGCAGTGAGCCAAGATGGCACCACTGCACTCCAGCCTGGGCAACAGAGCAAGACTGTATCTCAAAAAATAAATATGCCAGGCACGGTGGCTCACGCCTGTAATCCCAGCACTTTGGGAGGATGAGGTGGGCTGATCACAAGGTTAGGAGTTCAAAACCAGCCTGACAAACATGGTGAAACCCTGTCTCTACCAATAATACAAAAATTAGCTTGGCATGGTGGTGTGTGCCTGTAATCCCAGCTACTCAGGAGACTGAGGCAGGAGAATCACTTGAACCCACGAGGCAGAGGTTGCAGTAAGCCGAGATCGTGCCACTGCACTCCAGCCTGGGCTACAGATCGAGACTCCATCTCAAAAAAAAAAAAAAAAAAAAAAAGAAGAAAGAAAAATAAATATATAATTAAGTAAATGTAGGTTTTCTAAGTAAGGGTCACCCAGGGAAACTTTATTTTATTTGAAACAGGGTCTCCATCTGTTGCCCAGGGTGGAGTGCAGTGGCTTCATCAGAATTTGCTGCAGCTTCAAACTCTCAGACTCAAGCTATTCTCCCATCTCAGTCTCTGGGACTACAGGCACAGGCCACCATGGCCAGCTAATTTTTATTTATTTTAGTAGAGATGAGGTCTCACTATGTTGGCCAAGCTGGTCTTGAACTCCTGAGTTCTTGACCCAGCTTTTTCTTCTCGCTCTCTCTGGAAGCTCTTAGGAGTCTCTCTACCCTTGGGTTCTGAAATGTCAGGTCCAATTTATGTGGTTCAGATGTGCTGACTCCATCCCTGGATCTAGAGTTGGGCATGTGACCCAGCAGGTCCAATCAGTGTGTTCCATCCTCCCTGGCCACAGCAATTAATTTAGGATGGGCGGGCACATGACCCAATCTGCCACTGAGACTTACTTCTCACACTTTGATTTGGACTGGTAGGAACAGAATTTGTTTTGTACCTGGAAGAATATAAGCCTATCATAGCTGAGGATCTCCATGAAGAGAAGGCCTTTCTGAAAGAGAAGTTTAGTTATATCTATTTCTGTGTAACAAATTACCCAAAAACTTGGTGACTTCAAACAACAAACATTTATTATTATCCGGGCATGCTTAGCTGGGTGACTCTTCCTTAAAGCCTCTCACAAGGCTGTAATCAGGGTGTCAGATGGCATTGCAGTCTCATCTGATGGCTCAGCTGGGAAGAATCTGCTTCCATTCTCACTCATGTGGTTATTAGTAGAATTCAGTTTCTTGTTGAATTTAGGACCTCAGTTCCTTACTGGCTATTGGCCAAAGGGCTCCTTCAGTTCCTTACCATGTGGGTCTCTCCTTAGGGCAAGTCACAACATGGTAGTTGGCTTCCATCAGAGTGAGAGCAAGCAAAACAGAAGCCAGAATCTTCCTGTAAACTACTCAGGGAAATGACATTCCATCATTTTGCCGTGTGCTAGTCATTAGAACAAATACTAGGTCAGGCCTACATTGAAGGGGGAGGGGATTACAAAAGAGCATGAATAACAGGAGGTGGGAATTGTTGGGAACCATTTTATTATATTAATTTTTAATTTATTTCTTAGAGACAGGGTTTTACTCTGTCACCCAGGCTGAAGTACAATGGTAGCAATCATAGCTCACTGTAACCTTGAACTCCTGCGCTCAAGCAATCATCCTGCCTCAGCCTCCTAAGTAGACTACAGGCATGCACCACCATGCCAAATAGTTTTTGTTGTTGTTTAATTTTTTGCAGACAGGGTCTATGTTGCCCAGGCTGGATTCAAACTCCTGGCCTCACGCAATCCTCCTGCCTCAGCTTCCCAAAGTGCTGGGATTACAGGCACCTGGCCATTGGAGCCATCTTAGAGGAAGCCTATCACAGAAGCCAATATTCAGGTAAACAGACCTGAAAGCCAAGACGTGACCAAGTCTGGTGACTTCACTTCAGCCCTTGAATGTTGCTTTTAGGTTTTGTCACTTGCAATATTCTGAAATGTGCTAGAATGATTGCCCAAACATTAGGGGGAACAATTCATCCCCATCTGCCCAGGACTTTCCTGGTTTTAACACTGAAAGTCCTATATCTTGGGAAACTCCTATATCCCAGGTAAACTGGGACAGTTGACACCTGACACAGTAGTCATTTGATGACCAAAATTAAACCAATGAAGCACCAAAGCAGCTTGCTCAGGATTCTGTGGCATGGTACTATAGAAAACATGGACTCTGGAGTTAAGCTTTGGGTTCAAATTCTGGCACTATCACTAACTAGCTATGTGGCTCTGGGCAACTCACCTCACCTGTTTTCTCACCGATCAAATAGGCATCAGAATCTCTACATTGAAAAATGCCCATGTGGACTGGAGGGAATTTAAGTATTGTAAGTATTTTTTTAATTTTTTTTATTAAAGGCTAGTCGAGTGAAGCAGTGGGAGTGGAGAAGGAACAAAGAAATCTGGAACTGGTTGTGATCAATTAGTTGTAAACACGACTGTACTCAGACCAGCCCATTATAAGTATTTTGAGGTTCTCAACTAACTGTAACTTTTTTCAGACAAGACACATGGGAATTTCCTGGGTCTTAGATCCCAGTTTGATATTCAGATGATGTAGCTATGTGCCAGGGCCTGTGGAAGTCTATCTGATTTCCGTAGGGCAGAGCTGCTAGAAAATTAATGCTTAGGTTTTCATAGAGTCCTTGGGCATGTTTGATAATGAAGAGCCAATCAATCAAAGCCATTTCTCTCTCTCTCTGTGTTTTTTGGAGAAAAGGTCTCACTCTTTCACCCAAGCTGGAGTGCAGCGTGTGATCATAACTTATTGCAGCCTTGAACTCCTGGGTTAAAACAATCCTCCCACCTCAGCCCTTAGTAGCTGGGACCACAAGTGTGTGCCCCATACCCAGCTGATTTTCTCCTTCTCTTTTTTCTTCTATCGCCCAGGCTGGAGTGCAGTGGTGCAATCTCGGCTCACTGCAACCTCTGCCTCCCAGGTTCAAGCAATTCTCATCCCTCAACCTCCCAAGTAGGTGGGATTACAGGCGCCTGCTACCATGCCCGGCTAATTTTTTATTTGAAATGGAGTCTCACTCTGTTGCCAAGGCTGGAGTGCAGTGGCACAATCTGGCTCACTGCAACCTCCGCCCTGCTCAGGTTCAAGCAATTCTCCTGACTCAGCCTCATGAGTAGCTGGAATTACAGGCACCTGCCACTGTGCCCAGCTAACTTGTATTTTTAGTAGAGACGGGGTTTCACTGTGTTGGCCAGGCTGATCTCGAACTCCTGACCTCGTTATCCACCCATCTCGGCCTCCCAAAGTGCTGGGATGATAGGAGTGAGTCACTGCGCCTGGCCTGTTTGTTTTTTTTTTGGGGGGGGGACAAGAGTCTTGCTCTGTCAGTCAGGCTGGAGTACAGTGGCACAATCTTGGTTCACTGCAACCTCTGCCCTTCTGGGTTCAAGTGATTCTCCTGCCTCAGACTCCCAAGTAGCTAGGATTACAGAAGTACACCACCACTAAAAAAAAAAAAACAGCTAATTTTTGTTTTTTAGTAGAAATGGGGTTTTGCCATGTTGGCCAGGCTGGTCTTAAACTCCTGACCTCAAGTGATCCACCCGCCTCAGCTTCCCAAAGTGCTGGGATTACAGGCGTGAGCCACTGTGCCCAGCCAATTTTTGTGTTTTCAGTAGAGACAGGGTTTCATCATGTTGGCCAGGCTGGTCTCAAACTCCTAACCTCAAGTGATCCGCCTGTCTCAGGCTCCCAAAGTGCTGGGATTACAGGCGAAAGCTACCATGCCCGACCCCAGCTAATATTTAAAAAACTTTTTTTGAGATGGGGTCTCACTATGTTGCCTAGGCTGCCTGGGCTCAAGTGATCCTCCCACTTTGGCCTCCCAAAGTGTTGGCCTCACTGGCATGAGCCATCATATCCTGCTGGAGTGTGTACTTTTATAATGTTCCCAAGTGACGCTGATGAAGGCAGTCCATAGACCACACTGAGAAACCAGACACCAGCCCACCTGTCTACAGATCATAAAAATAAAGCCCCTAGCACACTGCCTGCCACATGGTTTGTGCCCAGGAAATAGCACCAGAGAGACCATGCAAGTCACTCTAGACCCACAAGAGAACTGATGCTCGCTCAGTCCCATGCAGTCTTGGGTGTCACATACAGACCTCCCCTGCTCTGCCCCTAGCCTTCCCAGGGGAAGAGAATAACAGTGGCAACGTTTTCATTTTATAAGCACTTGGTTTTATTGCACAGAAGCAATTGAAAGTGGACTCCAGTGGAAAGTGCGCCCTGGCATAATTCAGTGGCCAGTGGCCAGTGCCCAGCTCCACCTGGGTTGCTCTTCCAGAATAGAGAGCTCTGGGCAAGGGCTTGACCACTCCTTTGGAAAACAGAAGGCATTTGGGAATAGGTTAAGACATCTCAAGCATAATGTGTTCTAACTGCTCATTCATTATTGCGGTCATCTGTCAGTTGCACATAGAGGCAATAAATGCACTTATTTGGAAAGGGGGGGCAGTTTTTATAGTCAAGTGTTTAAGTGTGGCATTCGGCATATATCACATTCAGCTACATAAGCTATCATAACATAATTGTCCATCACCTGGGGAGGGTGTGGGAGCAGGGGGCTGGGAGTGCCCTCTCTTGCTAACATACTGCTAACAGAAATTCCTGTTTGAAGAAGGAGGCCCCGTCATCTAAGCAGTTTCTTCTTACATAGAGAGAGAAAAAGTGAAAATTGTGTTACTCTGATCCTTGAGCTCTGGGACCCTTCTGAGTTTCTTTGGCTGCTCTGGACGTTTCTTCCTCCCTGCCTTACTTCCCCTTGGCGGCTTTGTCTTCTGTGGCCTTCTCTGGAGGCCTGCTGTCTTTTGGTCTGTGCTGGAGGATTTTTCAGCCTTTTCCGCCTTCGGCTTGCTGGGCTCCTTTGAGAGGGTCTTGTCATCCTCCTTGGCTTTGGCCTCTGTCTTGGGTTTCTCGTCAGGCTTCTTGGCCTCGGTGGCCTTCTCCTCCTTGGTGTCTTTTTCTCCGGTGCTGCCGCGGCCGCCTCCTTCTCTGCTGGTTTGCTAGGTTCCTTGGCCTTGGCATCATCTGGTTCCTTCTTGGCCACCTCTGTCTTCTCTTTGGGTTTAGCGTCTTCCTTCACCACCGCCTTGGCAGGAGCCTCCTTCTCTGGGGTGGCTGCCTTTTTCTTATCTTCGGCCTCTTCCTTTTTGTCTTCGACTTTGGATTCTTTGGGCTTTTTGATGGCAGGTTCCTTCTTCTCCACCTCAGGCTTTGGAGCCTCCTTCTTGGGTGCCTCCTCTTCTTGCTGTCCTTCTCCGTTTTTGGTGTGGTGGAGCTTTCTCTCCTTCTGCCTTCTTTGGGGGGCTCTTTGACTTTCACCTCCTGGGGCTTCTCCTCCTTCACGGGGGACTTCACCTCTTCCTTCTTTGGGATCTCCTTCTCAGGGGCCTTGGCATCCTCCTTCAGGGGAGACTTCACCTTCTCTGGGGACTTGACCTCCTCCTTGACGGGGCTTTTGGCCTTTTCGGGAGATTTGTCTGCAGGGGACTTTGCTTCCTCCTTTGCTGGGGTCTTGGTTTCTGGAGACTTCACATCAAGAGTCTTGGCCTTCTCGGGGGGACTTTGCTTCTTCCTTCACTGGGGACTTGGCCTTCTGGGGGGGACTTTGCTTCTTCCTTCACTGGGGACTTGGCCTTCTCGGGGGACTTTGCGTCTTCCTTCACTGGGGGACTTGGCCTTCTGGGGGGGACTTTGCTTCTTCCTTCACTGGGGACTTGGCCTTCTGGGGGGACTTTGCTTCTTCCTTCACTGGGGGACTTGGCCTTCTCGGGGGACTTTGCTTCTGCCTTCACTGGGGACTTGGCCTTCTCGGGGGACTTTGCTTCTTCCTTCACTGGGGGACTTGGCCTTCTCGGGGGACTTTGCTTCTGCCTTCACTGGGGACTTGGGCTTCTTGGGGGACTTTGCTTCTTCCTTCACTGGGGACTTGGCCTTCTCGGGAGACTTGACGTCAGCTGGAGATTTTGCTTCTTCCTTCTCTGGTGACTTGGCCTTCTCAGGGGACTTTTCTTCCTCCTTCACTGGGGACTTAGCCTTTTCAGGGGACTTGACCTCGGCTGGAGATTTTGCTTCTTCCTTCACTGGGGACTTGGCCTCAGCTGGTGACTTTGCCTCTTCCTTTGCTGGGGACTTGGCCTTCTCGGGGGACTTGACCTCAGCTGGAGATTTTGCTTCCTCTTTCTCTGGGGATTTGGCCTCAGCTGGTGACTTTGCCTCTTCCTTTGCTGGGGACTTGGCCTTCTCTGGAGACTTGGCCTCTACTGGAGACTTTGCCTCTTCCTTTGCTGGGGACTTGGCCTTCTCTGGGGACTTGGCCTTCTCTGGAGACTTGGCCTCTACTGGTGACTTTGCCTCTTCCTTTGCTGGGGACTTGGCCTTCTCGGGGGACTTGACCTCAGCTGGGGATTTTGCTTCCTCCTTCGCTGGGGACTTGGCTTCCTTGTCTGGGGGATGCGGCCTCTTCTGCTGGGGGGAGACTTTGCTGCTGCTTCTCCCTGTTCTGCCTCCTCCTCTTCCGCCCCTTCTTCCTCCTTGCCCTCCTCCTCTTTGGCCTCTTTCTCCTCTTCTTCAGTCACTTCTTCAGTCACTTGGGTCTCCTCCGTCTGTTCCTCCACAATCACAGTTTCTTTCTCAGACTTCTCTACCACTTTGATCTTCTCTTCGCTTTTGACCTTTATGTGAGTGGACACGGAGGGAATTTTGGGGGAGTCCTTCTGGAAGTGAGAAAGGAATTGGGCCAAAGCCAATCCGACACTCTTCACCTTCCAGGAGTTTTCTGCAGGATGCATAATGGAACACATTACTATAAACTCAGGACAGATTTACTGCTTGGGTTCTTCCTAGTTTATCCTGAAGGTCATTGACATCAAATGATATGGATTTTGGTGGAACAGGAATATGAACAGTGGGCATTATGAGATTGGAGAAGATCACTTGGCAAATCATCCCAGTGACCACCCAGACTGTGTACCCCAGTGGGACTGGTCTTTTTTTTTTGAAATAGGGTCTCACTCTGTTGCCCAGGCTGGAGCAACTGGTCTTCAATGCAACTAAGCTTTTGAAATAAAACAACTTTTGAAGTAAAACAACTTCTGCCCCCTAAAAATATGGCCAAGAGAAAGCTCCTAAATAAATTTCACAAAAGTTAAATGTATTATCCCTCAAACTGAAATGTTATTCAGGAGACCCCTGGGAGCCTGAGCAAACAATCCCCCTTTTATAAATTTGGGTTTAAGAGGTCTTAGAATGCTCCCACATTTGAATCACGAGGGTCTCCTGTCACCCCATACTATCATCTTTTGAGTTTAAGGAATAGGGTAGAGGCCAGTTTCCCCTCTTAGCTTTGCTCCTCACTAGATGGGTGACCTTGGCCAAGACATACAAACTCTTTGAGCCTCAATTTCCTCATCGGAAAAAGAGAGTCATTAGCGTCCCTAGGCCAGAGGGTTGTTTCAGTGAGACAATGAATGGAAAAGACTTGGCAGAGTACCTGTCTCAGAGAAGTGTGGGGGTTACCACCTCAGACCAGTTCTTCCCAGATGACCGGGGATCTTATCAAAATGCAGATTCTGATTCAGCAGGTCTGGGGAGGAGCCTGAGAGTCTGTCTTTGTTGTTGTTGTTGAGACAGGGTTTCACTCTGTTACCCAGGCTGGAGTGCAGTGGTATAATCATAGCTCACTGCAGCCTCGAACTCCTGGGCTCAGGTGATCCTCCCACCTCCCATGTCAGCCTCCCAAATAGTTGGGACTAAAGGCATGCACCATTAAGCTCATCTTTTTTTTTTTTTTTTTGTAGAGATGGGATTTTGCCATGCATCCCAGCCTGGTCTCAAACTCCTGAACTCAAACAATCTGTCTTCCTTGGTCCTGTCTTCCAAAGTGCTGGGATTACAGGTATGAGCCACTACACCCAACCGAGAGACTATCTTTCTAATAAGCTCTTGAATGATGCCGATTTCGCTGTTCATGTGCCATGCTTTGAGCTGCAAGATTACAGATGAGGGCCAAGAGGTAGGAAGCCATGATTCACCAGTCAGCAATTGGGACAGGTCCTTGGGTGATCAGTCCTGCTCCTCAGCCCTGCTCCCCCAGGTCTTATTCCTGAGACTGGCTTTCTCAAGGCTGCCATTGACTAAGGGCTCCCTCTCTGGCAGCCCAGTGGTACCTGTGCTTCCTGGATTAGCTTGGGAACGGGATTAGCTCTTCTTCCTGACAACCCTATGACATGGGTGCTCTTATTACCATCTCCACTTTATTTCCCCAAGAAATGAATGCTTGCTGTATTCCCAACACTTTGGGAAGCCAAGGCAGGTGGATCACTTGAGGTCAGGAGTTCAAGACTAGCCTGGCCAACATGGTGAAACCGTGTCTCTACTAAAAATACAAAAATTAGGCTGGGCACAGTTACTCACGCCTATAATCCCAGCACTTTGGGAGGCTGAGGTGGGCAGATCACGAGGTCAAGAGATCGAAACCATCCTGGCCAACATGGTGAAACCCCATCTCTACTAAAATACAAAAAAAAAAAAATTAGCTGGGCGTGGTTATGCACGCCTGTAGTCCCAGCTACTCAGGAGGCTGAGGCAAGGGAATCGCTTGAACCCGAGAGGCAGAGGTTGCAGTGAGCTGAGATCACGCCACTGCACTCCAGCCTGGCAACAGAACAAGACTCCATCTTAAAAATAAATAAATTGGTTCAAGGGTAAATTTTATATTATGTCTATTTTGCTGCAATTTTAAAAGACTTTTGTCCCTAAGACAGGTAGGCTGCCTAAACAGGGGTTTGAAACCCAAGGCTTAGCATCTGGTAGGAACACAAGGTTTCTCCACCATGTGACAGCCCCTGTGCACCTCACCTGTAAGCGGCTATCTCTATATCCAGAGCCATCTTGACATTGAGCAGGTCCTGGTATTCTCGCAGCTGGGCTGCCATCTCCCACTTGGTGTTCCTCAGCTCGGCGTCCAGCTGCTGAATGGCTTCCTGGGGAGGAGAGGTGATACATATCACATGCCAGCCAGAGCCTCGCCCTCAGTACCAGGAAAGCTGTGGCGGGCTGTGCAACCCCAGAGCAGGCCTGTCCAGCCAGGCTCACTGGGGCCAACCCCTACTGTGTCAGAGCTATAAGGTCCTCAATAAATGAAACAATCTGGAGCAAAAATCCTGCTGAATAATGACCTTAGTCTGGGGAAGGTCTGGAATGAAATTCATCAGCCGTCAAGTGGTTATTGCTGGTTTGGTTGGCAGGATAATGGGAGAACTTTTGGAGATCTTCAACTTAGAAAATGCTCAGTGAGGCTGGGAGTGGTGGCTCATGCCTGTATTCCCAACACTTTGGGAAGGTGAGGCGGGCGGATCACTTGAGTTCAAGAGTTTGAGACTAGCCTGGCCAACATGGTGAAACCCTGTCTCTACTAAAAATACAAAAATTAGCTGAGTGTGGTGGCGCACGCCTGTAATCCCAGCTACTTGGGAGGCTGAGGCAGAAGAATTGCTTGAACTCAGGAGGTGGAGGTTACAGTGAGCTGAGATCGCACCACTGTACTCCAGCCTGGGCAACATGGCAAGACTCTGGTGGTTCACACCTGTAATCTCAGCATTTTGGGAGTCCAAGGCAGGAGGATGGCTTCAGCCCAGGAGTTTGAGGCCAGCCTGGGGAACACAGTGAGACCTCATCTCTAGAAAAAAATTAAATAATTAGCTGGGCATGGTAATGTACACCTGTAGTCCCAGCTACTCAGGAGGCTGAGGCAGGAGGATCACTTGAGCCCAGGAGTTCAAGGCTGCAGTGAGCTATGATCTCGCCGCTGCACTCTGGCCTGGGCTACAGGGCAAGACTGTGTCTCGAAAAAAGAAGAAAAAAAAAAAGCACCGTGGGAACAGGGCCTTGTCTGCTTTTGCTCCTGTCTTTCCCCAGTGAGCCACAGTGTCTGTGACATAGTCAGGGTCTGGTAAGCACTGATGACTGAGACGACATTCAGAAACACATTCAAACTTGAAACTTGGTCCTGGGATTTGGGGAGACTTGAAATTTCTCCCCCCAACCCCAGGCCCACTGTAGCCACTGTTTAATGTAAATTATTATGGCTAATTTTATCGTCTCCTCTTTTTCTCGATTTTCTAATTTTTCTTTTTTTTTTTTTTTTTTAAAGATGGGTTTCACCATGTTGGTCAGGCTGGTCTTGAACTCCTGACCTCAGGTGATCCGCCCGCCTTGGCCTCCAAAGTGCTTGGATTACAGGCATGAGCCACCACGCCCAGCCGATTTTCTAATTTTTCTATAATCACTATATATTATATATTACTTGCATGCTAAGTTCTTAGAAAGTGGTACTTTCTCTCACCAGTTGTCTTTATTTTTATTTTTTACTTTTTGAGACAGACTCTTTCTCTGTTGCACAGGCTGGAGTGCAGTGGCACCATCTCGGCTCACTGCAACCCCTGACTCCTGGGCACAAGAGATTCTCATGCCTCAGCCTCCTGAGTAGCTGGGACTACAGGTGCATGCCACCACACCCAGCTAATTTTATTTGTATTTTTGTGTTTTTTATTTATTTTTGAGACGGAGTCTCACCTGTCACCCAGGCTGGAGTGCAGTGGCATGATCTCAGCTCACTGCAACCTCCACCTCTGGGTTCAAGTGATTCTCCTCCTTAGCCTCCCTAGTAGCTGGGATTACAGGTGTGAGCCATCATGCTCAGCTAATTTTTGTATTTTTAGTAAAGACAGGGTTTCATCATATTGGCCAGGCTGTTCTCAAACTCCCAACCTGAAGTGATCCGCACGCCTTGGCCTCCCAAAGTGCTGGGATTACAGGCATGAGCCACCATGCCTGGCCACCAGTTATCTTTAAAAGGAGGAGTCTGCCAAGGCCTTCCCCCTGGCCACCCAAAGACACTGGTTGCTGTTTACCAAATGTCCATTGTGACCAAGACCAAGCTAGCGAGTGGCAGAGCTGGGATTCAAATCTAGAAAGAATCGAATGTCGAAGACCATGCCAAGCTCATTCACAAGTGCACTAATCTCATTTAAAGTCTATCTCTTTAGGCCAGGCACAGTGGCTCACCAGTAATCCCAGCACTTTAGGAGGCCAAGGCGGGAGGACTGCCTGAGCCTAGGAGTTTGAGACCAGACTAGCCAACGTGGTGAAACCCCATCTGTACTAAAAATACAAAAATCAGCCATATGTGGTGGCGCACGCCTGCAGTCCCAGCTACTTGGGAGGCTGAGGCACAAGAATCTCTTGAGCCCAGGAGGTAGAGGTTGCAGTGAGCTGAGATCATGCCACTGCACTCCAGACTGGGCAAAGAGTGAGACTCCATCTCAAAATAAATATATAAATAAATAAAAGTTTATCTCTTTAATCTTTCTAGCTTTGCAAAGCAGGCTTCTTCTTCTTCTTTCATTGCTGGAAAGGAATTTGGATTCAGAGAATTAGATAACTTTCCTAGGCTCATGCAGCTGGAAAGTGCTGGTATGACTCCAGGGGCCACAGTCTTAACCACTACAACCCTACTCAGTGAGGGGCAGTCACTTGTCCAGGGTTACCCAATCAGGTAAGGCAGTCTCACTGTCTGCCTTGCCCCTGCCCACCTGGTAGGAGGCAATGTCGGCCTGATGACGGTCCTCCAGCTCAGAGCGCTGCCTCTCCAGGGAGTCCTTGGTGCTCTTCAGTGCCTCCAGTTCTGTGGTCCTGGCCTGCAGCTGACGCCGGTACTCAGTTATCTCCTCCTGCGCTGAGCGCATGGCGTCTGTGTTCACCTTGGCTGCCTCTGACAGTCGGTCCAGCCTCACTGGGGGGAGGAGGGAGCAGGGCATAGGGTTAGACACACCTGGATTTGGGTTCTAACGTCTAGACTTTGAAGGTGACACACATGGATTAACCTACTGGGTGCCAGGTACCATCCTGGATGCTTGACTCACTCTGTCCTGTGAGATAAAGGCAAGTGACTACTCCCCCAAGGCCACCCAGCCAGTGAGTGGCAGAGCTGGGACTCAAATCCCCAAAGATCAGGCTCTGTCTCCCCCAATGTGGAATCCAAAAACCGGGCAGGGTAGAGGAAACCCAGGTCCTAATGCCTGGTCTAGCTTCCTAGCAAGGGCCTGGCAGTGTTGAGGGTTCAGATGTGATACGTGGCCCATGGGGCTTAACACTGAGTTGGAGGCTGGAGGCTTGTGGCTGAACAAGTTAATGAGCTTGTAACCTTTAGGAGGCAGGAGGGTACCGTGAGCAATCAGGTCACCTTGTAGCCATGGTCCCTTCCTTACACGTTTCTGTGAAGAGTCCAAGGTCACTGCAGAGCCCGAGGCCTGGGTGCTAACCCTTCTGTCCCTTTCTCCACCTAGCTGCGCATTGCCCTTGAGCAATGGTAGCCACACCCTGGCCCCTGCCAACAACCAGTTCCTGGTTCCCAGGAAACCTTCCAGGGGCAGTGGAGGTCTGGAGACTGGCCTCTAGCTCCTGAAAGTGAGCATCCTAAATCCCCAGATAAGTGGTACTGAGGCCATAAGTCTTGGTGGGGGAGGGGAGGAAGGAAGGAAGCCAGCTGAGTAGGCCAGTAAAATCCTGGGATGCGGCCAGACGCGGTGGCTCACGTCCATAATTCCAGCACTTTGGGAGGCTGAGGCAGGCGGATCATCTGAGGTAGGGAGTTCGAGACCAGCCTGACCGACATGGAGAAACACTGTCTCTACTAAAAATATGAAAAGAAAAATATCCTGGGACGCCTGCCCCTATGACTGGCAAACCCAAAAGAGGTTCGCGCAGGGAGGAGCCTTGCTGCAGGGATGGAGGAGGGGATGGTAAGGTTCTGCTCTGCAGAGGAGTGGAAAAGGAACAGAAAAAGCTAAGCATCCAAACCCCAGCTTGCCTGGCTTTCCCTGCTCGTGCTGGCAAAGACTTAGAAACCGTCAAGGTGGTTAAGGATTCTCAACTATTGTAGATCAGAGACCCATTTGAAAATCATTGAAGCCTCTGTCCTCTCTCCCAAAAACAATGCAAAGTTTTATAAACAGTTTCCTGAGAGATCAAGGAACTCCCCGGATTAAGCAGCCCAGTTGGTATACCCCAGTCTTTCAACTCAACAAGAAATGAAAATCAGAGAGGGCAAGTGTTGATCAAGGTTACCCAGCAGCCGCCGGGCACAGCCTCAGAGCAGTGCAATCTAGCTGACTCAGGGCTGCAAGGAGTTGGGGGAGGGGCAGACTTGGGAGGCTTCCAGCTTCCCTAAAGGAGAAAGGGGACATTAAAACATGAAAGGGCCCACCTGCCACTTCAGCCACAGGCAATTGCTTGTGGTAATGGTTCCCCCTAGGAAGAAAGGATGCAAAAAGGCTCTGCTTCACCCCACGTGGAAGATTAAAGTAGGGAGGTTAAGCACTGAGCAGGTAGAAGGGAGGAGCCTGGTAGGGATGAGAGGAATAGGGTTCCCTGCAGGGTGCAGGAGAGGGGACGGCAGCGTTGGCGGGGAAGGCTTGCTACTTATAAGGACTAGAGTCTCCGGCGCTTGCAGACCGGAATCCTGTACCACTTTGGAGCTATAGAGGGAACTTGCTTTGTTCTTGACGGCGGAGGGACCTCAGAGTGGGCTCGCCCAAGCTTGGGGTAGAGAGCAGTGGGGGGCCCAGAGTTAAAGTACAGCCATAAAGAACCTGGAAAAGGGCAACCGAAGGACAACCCAGAGTTGGGGCATCCCACAAGAGACCCAGAGTAAAACCGTGATTTAACTAGGGGTATGAACTTCGCAGAGAGAAGTTAAGCAGCGCGCGACTCTACACGCAGTCCTGCAGCGTCCCCTCGGGTTACACCGCCCGGACGCTCGCTACGGGGTCAGCGGGGGTGCCCCGTCCCACCCCTCCCCCCGCGCCTGCGCACCTCGGAACCACTCCTCGGACTGCAGCGTGCTCTGCACCGCGTGGCCTTCAAGCTGCGCGCGGATCTCGCGCAGCGCCGACGTCACGTCGCACTTGAGGGCGTCGCGCGCCTCGGCCTGTACCTGCGTCTGCGCGGGGCCGCAGGCCTGGATCTGGCCGAGCAGCTCGCCCACCTCCTCCTGGTGGTGGCGCCGCAGGTAGCCACACTCCTCCTGCAGCGCCTGCGCCTTCTTCTGCAGTTCCACGCGCGCCGCCTCTGCCTCCTGCGCGAAGCGCGCCAGCGCGCGGGCCGCCGCCTCGGCCTCCTCGCGCTGCCGGGCCTCGTCGTCGAGGCGCTGGCGCACATGCGCGATGTCCTCGAGCAGGTGCTCCTGCTCCAGGCGCAGCTGACCGCGCGCCGCACCCAGGCGCACCACCGCGCCGCGCATCTCGCGGACCTCGCGCTCGTACAGCTCGCCCATTGCGGCGCGGCCTGCCTGCTGCTGCCGCAGCGCCGCCGCCTCGCCCTCCAGGCTGCGGTTGTGCGCCTCCAGCTGCCGCACCTTGTCGATGTAGCCCGCGAAGCGGTCGTTCAGCGCCTGCAGCTGCTCCTTCTCACTGCGCGCCGCGGCCGCCGCCACCACGCAGCCCTCCGGCCCGTTGCTCAGCGTGTCCAGCGAGTCGGTGCTCGAGGCGGCGCCTGCGCCGCGGAAGCGGCTGGGCGAGGCGGACACGGAGCTCACAGACGTCCGCGTCCACGAGTGGAAACCGCTGGAGGAGCCGGCGGCCGAGCGCGTCCCGCCTGCGCCGCCCTTTCGGGCCAGCGCGTAGTGGAGGCTGCCGCCGCCATGCAGCGGCGCGAATGGGGCGCCCAGCAGCGCATCCGCGCCGCCGAAGCTCA
Source organism: Ateles fusciceps (assembly GCA_036589455.1). Classification (NCBI taxonomy): domain Eukaryota; kingdom Metazoa; phylum Chordata; class Mammalia; order Primates; family Atelidae; genus Ateles; species Ateles fusciceps. The sequence goes on from JAZHEH010000882.1 coordinate 11,244,148, forward strand.
TCATGGCCAGAGCAGGTACGCGGGGCCGGGGCGGGACGGGAGGCACTGCGGCAGCACCGGGGCGCCGGCCCTTTTATAGTCGCCGCGGCCGGGTCCAACCCCTTGGCAGTGAGGGGGTGGGGAGGAGGGCCCCGCCCTCTCCGCCTCCTCCCTGCGGGCCCCCGGCCGACCGGCTCCGCCGCAGTGAGAGGGGCGGGGCAGGGGACAGAAGAGGGAAAGGGAATCGACGCTGCGTCAGAGGAGACCCCCGAGGTCGGGGCAGCGGGCAAAGGACTCCCGGAGTGGGCCAGTGAGGACCCCCGGGTGCGCGTCCGAAGATCCTGAGAGTGTGTTCGGAATAAGAAAGGGGACCTGGAACAGTGAGAGGACAAGGAGACCTGATGGAATAGGGGCAGGGTGCCCTCGGGATGGAGCAATGGAAGATTGCAGTCGTTAGGATGAGGGGGATCCCTGTATAAGAAAAAACACGAGACTTTCCGAATAGTTAGAGAGGCCCTCAGGATAGGGGGTGCAGCCAGCCCCGGAATAGAAGAGGGAGCAAGGCAGTCCCGAATGGGGACATGGACGCTCCATAGAACGGAGACAGGAGACCCCTGACCCGGGGAGGTACAATGTTCTCCTAACTGAGCGGAGCCACTTGGAGAGCGCTCAGAAAACTCGACGGCCAGGCCCGGAATAGAGGAAGGGGGGCCTGGAGTTGGGGGAGAATAGCAAGGCCACCCTGAATTGGGGTATGAGAGACACTGCAGAGGATGGAGAGAGGGAATGCGGGATGGGTGTGGTTGAGGGGGCAAATTGTTCTTTAAAAAGTCTACAGTGGCCCCTCAAGAGAGGAGACGGGAGTTTCTGCCGCCAGCCCCAGTAAAGGGGACGGACCCTCAGCAAAGCGGGCAGAGGGTCCCCCTCAATAGGCAGAAGGAACCTGGGCTGAGTTTGAGGGGGCAGAGAACCTGGAGTGGGGGATGCTGTAGGGGGGCTTGGGCATGAAGCTGAGAGAGCCCATGTGTGGGGTGCGGGGGGGAAATGATGGGTGTGCTGGAAGTCAGCTGAGCCAGGTTCTGCACACTGGGGTCAGCTAGGCAGTTTGCTGGCTGAATGACCTTGGACAAGCTGTGTCCTTCCACCATTGCTTTTCCATCTGTGAAACGAAGGGGTCTTGCCCCAGAGGCAAGCTACAACTCCTGACCCCCGACTGCCCCAGGAAGTTCCACTTTGAGGGGTCTCTGGGGGGAATTGGGGACGGGGACCCACATCTTGCCGTTCTCCCACCACTAGGAAGTCCCCCTTCCTCCCTCCCCCCTCCCCATCTTCTCAGCCTCAACTTGTCCTCTCTTCTCCCACCCCCATAACAGACAAGCAAGCAGCTGAGTCGGCATCCCTGCTCACTTCGAGAAAAGTGGTGGGATGCTTTCTGGGTACCCAAGTCCCCTCATCCCAATAGGATGTTAGGTAGAGAAAGGGGTCCCCGGGATTAAGGGGGCCCTGCTACGGCCTTGATATTTGGTTCTTTACTGGTTTTGGCTCGTGTTTTATGCCTTGAGAGTGGCGGGTGGCCGCTGCGGCTGGCGCTTCAGCACCGGGGACAGGGGCTGCTCTCTGGTGCCGGGAGTTTAACCTCCGCTTTTACCTTACTGGTGTGGAGGGAGGCACACTGTGCTTTGGGGACCTGAGAGGGGGAGGTGAGTGATTCAGCAGGGTCACACAGTGAGCTAGGGACCCCTCCCTGGACTTCCCGTAGGGGTCCAGTTCCCTGTTTTCTGTGATGTTCTCCCACACACATTTGGGCTCTCCTCTTTCTGCTTAGGGACCCTTGCAAAAGGACCCCTGGGTATATTGGGAGCCTTGAGACCCCCTTGAGAGTTTGTAGACTCCTGCTCCCACTCCAAACCTCCCTCAGGCAGTATCTCAACCCCCACTACATCCCCCACTTTACGCAGTTTTCCTGCTCCAGGATCCCCAGGACAGAACAGACAGATCCCCCAGGAAAGAGCTCTGCCAGTTCCTTTCTCTTTACCCTCTGCCTCCTTCCCAGCCCCCTGGTTCTAAGCATACCCTCAGAGCTGGGGAAGTGATGGCGCTGTCCCTTTAACCACGTTTTACTGGAAGGAGAGTGCGCTGGGGGAGGAGGGGAAGAGGGGGGGGGAGTTTCTGGTTTTGCATGGAGAAGCAGAACATGATGAAGCATTTTCCCCCATCTCAAGATCCAGTCATGCTCCAGTTTGCAGGGGGCAAGAGGCTGGTCGCAGGTGGTGCTGGGAGGATGGAGGTGAGTGGCTGGTCTGAGGTGCCTAAGGAAGGCTTGCCGGGGGGGTGTTGGGCAGGACTCCCTTGCTTTCACATGGCTCCCCATTTATTTGTCATTCTAGTTGGAATTTTGCCATTGGAGCCTTGTTCCTCTGGGTCTTTTCGGTCTGCAGAATGCTGATACATTCTCTAGATGTGAGAAGGCTCACAAGCAGCTGGCAGCAAGGAGGAATGGGGTTTGGGGTTAAAAGGGGGCTCCAAGATGGATTCTGTTGAGGCCAGGGGGCCACAATCATCAGATTGAAGCTGCCTATGCAGTCCAAGAAGCGCCAAGCATGACTCTTGTGGCTGGAAAAACATTGCATGAGGGCTGGAGCCCTTGAGGTCGGTTCCCCCAAAGGACCCTTCAGGCTCACCTGCAGGAAGCCATCCCTGGCCGCCGGCACCCCCCACGTTTAGTTAACTGTCCCCTCATGGTTGTTCCCGTGGTTTGCAGTGCTAATCTCTAATGCTGCTCTTACCACTGTGTGTTGTGTGAATGAATCAGTGAATGAATAAGTTCCGTCTGTTCTCCAGCCAAACTGGTGGTCTAGAGGGGCTCTGAATGATTCTGCCCTGAGTCCTTGGGGTTGGAATCACTTTCACCTTCCTCCCTGTGATTCTTACCATTTGAAGTGAGGAGAACAAGATATTCGTCTGTCTATCCATCCATGTGTTCATCCACCCACCCATCAAATGCTTCTTAAGCACTTGTTACATGGTAGCACACACTAAAAGCTGAAGGTACAGAGCCTCATAAACCTTCACCATTGTCTCTTTGGGACAGGGATTCTCAAGTTCCTCACAAATCGCAGCACAGCACTTCCCAGGGTGCCTTCAGGATGATGATAGGTATTTCTTCAAAAAGGAGAGGAAAAGAGTGAGTTTCATGGCCAAAGGAATTAAACACAGTTCTTGGAGTATATCTTCCCAGAGCCTGGACTGGGCAGTGAGCATTGTGTATCCCCCCAGAGGCAAGCAGAGTGTAGTTTCCCAGGCTTACTGCCCTTGGGCCTTTCTTGTCCCCAGTGTCTCCAGGACAAGGGTCCAGCGACTGACACTGAGGGACCCACTGAGATTTGGATCTCAGCCCCTGCTGTCTCTGGGCTTTTGTGGACCCCAAGGCTGGTGCTCTTCAGGAACATACTTGCAGGGAGAAGGATAAAGCAGTAAGTGCTTATACAGCCACCAGCCTCTCTGTTACTCACTGTTCACTAGGCAGGGATCATTGTCCCTGTTTTATAGGCAAGTAGACTGAAGCCTGAATGAGCAAGTGGGTTGCCAAGTTGACTCAGTGACACAGCAGAGCGCAGTGTCTCAACTCATCCAGGCCTGAGCTGGCGCAGGACACACAGGGTGGAAACTTGTTTCTCTTGCACAGTAGAGGCCCAGATGGTCTGAGGGAAGAGGATTGAGAGGCCATCAGAGAGAGGATGGGCAGCTTCCTGGGGCTGGGGTTGGGGTCTGGCCTCTGACAGATCACCCAGCTGCGAGTGCCTGTGGCCATGACCCAGCATCAGCATAGCTTGTGTGTGAGGGCCCACTGACTCTGTCACCTCTGTGGGAACTGCATGTGACCACTGTTTGGGATGCAGATGCTAAACTCCTTGTTCTCGTTTCCTGATTGTTTTTTCTCCATAGGACTTTACTGACACACTACTGTGTGTCTTATTTTCTCCACTAAAATAAAACTTTGTCAGGACAGGGATTCTTGTTTGTTTTATTCACTGCTGACTTCTGCAGTGCTTGGAATATTGGCTGGCATACAGTGGGTGCTTAGCAAGTAGTTTCAGGATGACTGCAAGCCTGTCTGAGAGGCCGGTGATGAGCCAGACACTTTAGCACCAGGCATCTGGACAGCTCCGGGCCCTAGGGAGGCTGCCCGAAGGGTGACTGGAGGAGGAGGTCTTGAAAGTGGCCCCCATCCTGGGGGCTGGAGCCTCCCAGCCCGAGCTGTGTAGTCCCCTTTGCTGAGGCTCAAACCTTGCCGGCTCTGTTTCCGGCAGACTCATCCCACTCCTGTACTGCCTGTTCATTTTTATGTTCAGCAATTCCCTTTAGGAAGCGCTGAGCCTTTCTCCTGCTTCCTTTCCTCGTGAGTGTCCATCATGCCCCACATTCTGTCTCTCCTCTTGCCCCTCCTCTCTCCACTGCATTCCCTGCCCCTCCTCTTTCCTTCTGCCTCTATTATATCCCTCTGTCTTTCCCCCCCCAATTTCTCTATCTTCTTTTTTCTTTCTCATTTCCTTTTTCTTCCTCTCCCTCCTTTTTTCTCCTCTCCCTCTGTAGAGATGCCCTCTTTTTGCCGCGTTTGAATCTGATTTATAGTAAAAGGTCATCAGCCTCCCTACACCTACTCCCTTTAGGACACAGACAGAAAAAACTAAACTGCGTGCGGTTTTGCTTAAGCCTCCCCCTCCTAGCTTCCACCCACAGTCTTAACCCCCAGGGATCAGCCACCACCAACGCAGGCCTGCATCAGGTCTGCCTGCCCGCCTGCCTGTCTGCTGTCCTGGGACTGCACCAGGTGGGAGGATGGAGTCACAGGGCCGCCCTGTCTCCCCCTGCTCTAGTTCCTGCTGTGGGCGACTATGGATGAATGATGCTTTTGGGCTGTGGTTTCCAAGACTGAGAGTGAGATGGTTCATTGGACTTTCATCTAGTAACTAGTGGGGCTTGCCAAGTTACAAGTGCCCCAGGACTGTCATTATTCTTGTTACCTAGAGCAAGAGGCTAAGGAGCAGTGGGAATGAAGGCTGCAACCTAAGGAAAGAGGGAGATGCCTGGCCTCACTTATGTTTGCAATTCTATGAAATAGATGCCATTACGATCCAAATGTCATAATTTGAGAAATGAAGGCTCAGAGAGGCTGGTCATGGTAGCTTATCCCTGTAATCCTAGCACTTTGGAAGGCCAAGGTGGAAGGATCACTGGAGCCCAGAAGCTTGAGACCAACCTGGGCAACATTGTAAGACTCTGTCTCAATTAATAGTATTAATAATAAATAAATAAGTTTTTTTAAAATGAAGCCTCAGAGAGGTTGAATAACTTGCCCCAGGTTATATAGCTGGTAAGTGGTGGAGCTGGGATTTGAACCCCGGGTCTCATGGGCTCTGCAGCAGGCGTACTGAGCTACAAGACTGTACATCTCGCATTCAAGGCAGGCCTAACTGGACCCAGCACTCTCCTGATTCCATCACAGCTGGCCAGGGGCTTTGGCCAGGGCTTTGCTCTAGGGGTTCCTTCTGGTACCTTAGTAGAAGCAAGGGGGATTGAAAATTGGCTCAATCAAAATTTGTTTCTTTTTCCCCCAGGTGTTTTTTTTTTTTTTTTTTTTTTTTTTTGAGACAGAGTCTTACTCAGTTGCCAGGTTGGAGTATGTGGGGCAATCTCGGCTCAGTGCAACCTCTGCCTCCCAGGTTCTAGCAATTCTCCTGCCTCAACCTCCAGAGTAGCTGGGACTACAGGCACGTGCCACCACGCCCAACTAATTTTTGCATTTTTAGTAGAGATGGAATTTCACCATGTTGGCCAGTATGGTCTCGATCTCTTGACCTGATGATCTGCCCTCCTTGGCCTCCCAAAGTGCTGGGATTACAGGCATGAGCCCGCACACCAAGACCCTCCACGTTTTTATATTGTCTCTGGGTTGTCTTGAGGGAAGGAGAGTTCCCAAGCAGTATAGTCAGGAAGTTAACACGATGACCAACTCAGCTTTCTGGATGATCCTGACTTTGGAGATGGATAAGTAGAAAGAAGTTATGGGACAGTGATTGATGTTCATGGTGTAAGTCTTCTTTTTTTTCAGACAGAGTCTTGCTCTATTGCCCAGGCTGGAGTGCAGTGATGCAATCTCAGCCCACTGCAACCTCCGCCTCCCAAGTTCAAGTGATTCTCGTGCCTCAGCCTCATGTGGAGCTGAAATTACAGGCAGGCACCACATGCCTGACTAATTTTTGTATTTTTAGTAGGGACAGGGTTTCACTGTGTTGGCCAGCCTGGTCTTGAACTCCTGACCTCAAGTGATCCATCCGCCTTGGCCTCCTAAAGTGCTGGGATTACTGACATGAACCACTGGACCTGGCCTCACGGTGTACATCTTGAATAATCGAGAAAACAGCTCTGTCATCCTTTACATGGTGGCATCTGCCTGCTGTGTTCAGCACACATATGTGGTGTCTGCAAGAGCTTTGTCACCTGTGCAAAGTCATTGTCCTCTACAGAGTAGAACATCAACACTGAGAAAGAACCTGACCTGCCAAGACCACACAGGGAGGTAGTGGAGGGGCTGTGGTTCACATCTAGGCTTTGTCCAGGATCCCCGCACCTTCCAGTATCCGCATGGGCTCTCAGGAAAAAAATTTAAAAAAAGGTTTCAGTGCTGTTTCATCTCTTTATTCTGGGAGAGAAGGAGGAGGTCTATAGTACATTGTAGAGAAAGATTTCATGCCAAAGAGTTTAAATTGGGATGTTGGGACTTGAGGGGAGAATTAACAGTTGGATAAAAGTTCATTCCTGATGGCCAGTGTTGGCATTACTGGGCCCTAGTGGAGTCCCCCCAGGCTGGGCACGGTGGCTCATGCCTGTAATCCCAGCACTTTGGGAGGTCAAGGTGGGAGGACTGCTTGAGCCCAGGAGCTTGAGACCAGCATGGGCAACAGAGTGAGGCCCTGTTTCTACAAAACATTTAAAAAAATTAGCTGGATGTGGTTGTGTGCATCTGTAGATCCAGCTACTCGGGAGGCTGAGCTGGGAGGATGATTGAGCCTAGGAGTTCCAGGCTTCTGTGAACTATGATTGTGCCACTTCACTCCAGTCTAGGTGACAAAGTGAGACTCTGTCTCTTAAAAAAAAAGGAAAAAAGAAGCCCCTGCAAGTGGGCACAGCCCCAGGCTTGGTGCACATGAAGCTTGCCTTGCTCAGGGGCAGCTGCACCTGGTTCTCTCTGCAGTCAGCTGTGTGGGGGACATGGAGGACTCGGGGGCAGCCTGCCTGCCAAAGACAGCAGATGCCAGCATGGGAGAGACATGCCAAGAAAGCTTCTGAAACCTCTGCCTCAGCCCTGAGCCAGGCGCTCGCTGTGCATGGAAAACTGCAGGAGGCCAGAGTGGACCTGAACCAGGGAACTGGCCACACACACCAGGGAAAGCTCTGCTGGGCACGTGAACTACCTTCTGGTATCTGGGGAGGAAGAGGAAGCAGAGCTTGAGGTCTTTGCTGTCTGCTAGGGGGAGTTACTGGAGAAAATGTACTTTTTATTAAACGTTTTGCTTCTGTGGTGGTCACCACTGAATTTCATTGCAAAATTCCTGGGCTTGTCCAGATCATCCAAGTCAGAATCTCGTGACAGAGGAGCCTGGGTTGTGCATTCTGAGCCAGTGTCCCTAGAGCAGGAGAAATGACCCTGGATCTGGCCTCAGCCAGCCTTCCAGGTTCATTGTTCGAGCTCCTGCTAAGTCTTTCACAAAGACTTTTACAAACATGATCTCATTTAGGCTCCACAACTCTAAGAAGCTTTGGCGAGCAAGCTGAGGCCTAAAGAGGTGAAATCATTTGCCAAGCACAGAACCAGGATTCAAAACATTGCAGTCTGGGTCTAGAATGCCACCCTGTCCCACCTTGGGACTGGGCCTCTCCTGGGAGTACCTTCCTCCCTCATCCTCCGTGTCCTTTTCTCTGTGGTGCTGTGTGCCCTGCCCATGTCTAAGGGCATGTCCTGGGATCCAGGGGATGACATGTACTAGAGTCCCTGATGCCCATGCCTTTTGCCCCCTCCTAGACCATGAGCTGTGGGGGACAGAGAGTGACTCTTGCACCGAGGGGCTCAGGATGTGTACAGTGGGTGAACAAATTGGGGGACATTTGAGGCCCAGACAGAAGGTCACAGAATGTTCCCTGGTGGCAGCTTAGAAGGGGGCCAGGCTGGACAGAGGGGGCTTGCATGTCCCTCCCTACCTGAACCTCTTCTGCTGTCCGGGCCCACCTCCATGAAATTACTCATTCTGCCACATTCTATTGCACCGTGGCTTCCTGTCCACAGACCTTTCTCCACCCCAATATTCACTCCCCTACTCTTCAGGTCACTCCTCTTAATCCTTGAGACATTCCAGGTTACCTGCTCCCTCAGGAGTTTGTGCTAACCCCAAGGTTGTGGTAACTGCTTCCTTTAGGCTCCCACAGTTGCTCATTCTAATCCCAACACAGTATTGAAGGGCTATTTGTCCCCTAACTGGACTGTTATGAGCTTTATAAGGGTAAGAGCCATCTCTTGTTTAATGTTGTATTCCTAGGGCCCAGTACCAGAGTATTAGTAAAGCTTGCTGAATGAATAAATGCCATTCAGCAGTGACTTCCCGTAGGAGCTACTCCGTGTTATTCATGTCATTGTAATCCACCTTGGGCTGCATGTCACAAGCTAGCATTGAAGAAAGCTGGGCTCAGAAGGCCTTAGAGACCATCAGCTGTACCGATGAGGAAACTGAGGCCCATGAGGTCAGTGGCAGGTCTGGCTCTCACTGCCTCGCCTCTGGTTCTGCGACTGGAGCTCCGTGGGGGGCAGGCACCAAGACTTGGACGTTATTTTCTGGCTTGGAAGGGTGCTTTGCCTGTGATCACAGTCATTGCCCTGTACTTGGTGCTTTTAAGGTTCTAGGCCCTTTGTATGTTTTTCCACGTTTGCGTGTCCACAGGGAAGGAAGGTGCAATTATCCCCATTTACAGATGAATAAATGGGGGGTAGGGAGGTTAGGTAATTTGACTGTTTTTCAGTGTCTTCTAGTTCCTTTCACAAACTTATCTGGGTCCCATTGTAGCCTCACGAGATTTGTCATCAAACCCACTTTCAGCAGTGCAGTGGCTGACATCTCTAATCCCAGCACTTTGGGAGGCCAAGGCGCGAGGATCGCTTCAGCCCAAGAGTTCGAGATCAGCCCAGGCAACACAGAGAGACCTCATTTCTACAGAAAATTTAAAAGTTAGCCGGGTGTGGTGGCGCGCCTGTGGTCCGAGCTACTCTGGAAACTGGGGTGGGAGGATCGTTTAAACCCGGGGAGGCGGAGGTTGCAGTGAGCTGAGATCACGCCACTGCCCTCCAGCAGTGAGACCCTGTCACAAACAAACAAACAAACGTTTTCCAGAGGGGGAAACCGAGGCTCTGGGACTACAGAACCCGTTTCTCTGCCTCAGCATACTAGGCTGGCTCTGCGCTTGATAGAATCGCGCCAGCACAGCGCCCCCTGCAGGCGGCAGCAGGCACGCTGCGTCACAGCCAGCCCCACCCTTCCTCAGAGGCGACGCCCGAATGCTTCATCCGGCCTTCAAAGATTGATGAGCGCTCCTCCAAAGGCCCTGGCTCAGAGAAGCGGAGTGCGTTGCCTTCAGCCCTGCCTCGGTCGCCGCTGCGGCATTTCATCAGTGGCATCCTCAGGGGCAGCGGGAAGGTAGCCCTGGCTCTGGCTGCTGTGGCTTCCCTCATCGTAACGGCCTGGGGGCAGCAGTGCTCAAAGAATTCAGAGGGCGGGACTCAGGTAGGGGCGTGGCTGGCGCTCTTCCTAGGAGTGGGGTCCTGGGAAAGCGGATCGTCCCAGAAGGACCCAGCCACAAAAGAGGACATCAAGTTCTGGCGCCGGTGTGTCTGTAGGCAGCGACCTTCTCCTCCCCAGACCTTAGTCCTGGTGCCTGTGTGTCTGTGGGCAGCAACCTCTTCCTCCACCCCAGACCTCAGTTTCTGCACGTGTAAAATGGGGGCTCTTCCAAGACGCCTATATGAATGCAAAAATCGGGATTCCGTCCAGCATGCTCCGAGTTCTCGACCCTACGCAGGCATCTGAGAAATCAGAGCTGGGTCAGGCGAGCCAGTGTGGATGCACCGGGAGCTCCTTCCCCTGTTGCGTCAGCACCCTGGAAACTGGAGAGCAGCCCTGGAGGTTAGGGACCAGCCACTTCCTGGTGGGCTGGACTCCCTGCAGTCTGGGATGGTGACAGACATGAGACATGGCTGTGGCAACAGTAGTAGCGAACTATTATTGATCGTTCACAATGTGCCTGGCTTTGTGTGAAGGCCAATCACAGGCATTATTTCCCCCTCCCACAGCCCTGTCTGGTAGGTACTGTTATTCCATCCCCAATTTACTGATGAGGCATTTGAGGCCCAGAGTTGCTGGGTAGTAACCAGTCCAAAGTCACCCTGCTGCCAAATGGCTGAAGCAGTAGTCCCCCAGTCTTACCCACTATACTGTAAAGAGAAAGGTTTGACCTGGAAGGCAGAGTGGCAGAGGGGGAAATAGCAAGGGTCTAACAGTAGCAATAATAGATACGATGCATTGAGCACCCGCTAAGTGCTGGGTGCTAGCCCAAGGCATTTCCTGTATCATTTATCCTCCTGACAGTGAACCCTATGCTGTAGATTTTATTTCCATTTCAAAGGTGAAGCTCAGAGAAGTCACTTTATATGCTCTAGGGCACACATAGTGAAAAGCTAACTTCGGATTTATTGATGGTCCATTCTGCCTGCCTGTATGTCACTCTTAGGAATATTCTACTCTTCTCTGAGTCAAGGTTTCTCCTACTGGGAAATGAGAGGATTGGACTGGGAGACCTTTAATGTTCTTTCCCGAGCTGATGTTCTTTGATTTTAGGGAGTTTTGACATGAATGTCTGGAGATCTGGCTTTGAGGACTACATTTGTTCCTAATTAACTATAATTTAGGGACACTTGGCCAAGTTCCCCGCATCTTTGGGTTTCATTTTCCCCATTAGTAAAAGGTAGAGAATAGTGGCTCATAACTGTAATCCCAGAACTTTGGGAGGCTGAGGAGGGAGGATTGCTTGAAGCCAGGACTTCGAGTCCATCCTGGGCAACAAAGCAAGACCCTGTCTCTACAACAAAAAATTTTTAAAGTTCGGCCAGGCGTGGTGGCTCATACCTGTAACCCCAGCACTTTGGGAGTCTGAGGCAGGTGGATCACGAGGTCAGGAGTTTGAGACCAGCCTGGCCAATATGGTGAAACCTTGTCTCTACTAAAAATACAAAAATTTCCCAGGTGTGGTGCCGTGTGCCTGTAGTCCCTTCTATTTGGTAGGCTGAGGCAGGAGAATTGCTTGAACCTGGGAGGCGGAGTTGCAGTAAGCCGAGATTGTGCCACTGCACTCCAGCCTGGGCAACACAGCAAGACTCCATCTCAAAAAAAAAAAAAAAAATTAAAGTTCAAATTAGCCAGTTGCAGGGGCTCACACTTGTAGTCCCAGATACTCGGGGAGCTGAGGTGGGAGAATCACTTGAGCCCAGGAGTTTGAGGCTACAGTGAGCTATAATCATGCCACTGCACTCCAGTCTGGGCAACAGAGCAAGGTCTCATCTCTAAAAAGAAAATGGGCTGGGCACAGTGGCTCACACCTGTAATCCCAACTCTTTAGGAGGCCGAGGGGGAGCATCACTTGATCCCAGGAGTTTGAGACCAGACTGGGCAACATGGCAAAACCCTGTCTCTACAAAAAATTCAAAAAAACTGGCTAGGTGTGGTGGCATGCACCTGTGGTCCCAGCCATCTGGGAGGCTGAGGCAGAAGGATCACCTGAGCTCAGGAGGTTGGGACTGCAGTGAGCCATGATCACGCCACAGCCTTGGCAACAGAGTGGCACCCTGTCTCAAAAAAAAAAAAAAAAAAAAAATCAAATTATAGAGACTAGACATTCCCAATCACCAGAGTGCCTTCTGGCTTGAATATTTTATGACTGCAGATGAAGAGACAACCCAAGGTTCAGCAAACTGCATCCTCTGAGAAATTCTGATGAACATAAATCTGCCACCTTACCCAGAACATCCCTAGCACAAGTTTCCAAGAATAGACCCCCTGCATGGGTGAAGAGGAACAGCTGCCTTTGAACAATCAGCAGTAACTGCTTGGGGGGCTTACTCCCCTAATAGTTCACAAGTCATGTCTGAGGTCAGACGGACCCACAGCTGAACACCAGCACTTCCACTTCTCGACAAGGCATCTCAGGCAAGTGACCTTGCCTTTCTGTATCTCAGTTTCCCCTGTATAAGATGGGATTCTGGCTGGGTGTGGTAGCTTACACCTGTAATCCCAGCACTTTGGGAGGCTGAGGCGGGCAGATCACCTGAGGTCAGGAGTTAGAGACCAGCCTGGCCAACATGGTAAGACCCCGTGCCTACTAAAAATACAAAAGTTAGTCGGGTGTGGTGGCAGGTGCCTGTTATCCCAACTACTCAGGAGGCTGAGGCAGGAGATTCTCTTGAGCCTGGGAGGCAGAGGTTATAGTGAGCTGAGATCACGCCACTGCACTCCAGCCTGGGCAACAGAGCAAGACTCCCTCTCAAAACAAAAACAAACAAACAAAAGGTGCTAATGGTCCCAGCTTAATCTGGGATTTGGTAAAAAAACATGGAAAAAAAAAACCTAACATCAGTTTTTGGCCTAGAAAATTCACAGTAAACACGAGTGTCACTAACTGTGTCTGCAGCACCAGCCCAGGCACTGGGGGGAGTTCCTAAGCCTTGGAACCCGCCCATCCTCTATGCCCTGAGATGGGTTTAGGGGAGGAGAGGCAGGGTCCTGCTGAGTCAGCAGAGGATCAAGAGTTAGGACTCAGGCAGCCCCCACCCCCTGAGGCTGCCGGCACCAGCTGCTGGCCTGAAGTGGCATTAACGGGCATTCTAGCATGTCCCTAGCTGGCAGCAGCTCCTGGGGAGGGGGCAGTGGCTGCTGAGAACAGGGGGAGGTAGAGGAATGGTGTCGGGATTGCTGCAGTGTGTGCCGGCGACGATGGCTCAGTGCATCCTCATGGTTTGAGATGAGTTAACTGAAGTGTGTGCCGTGCTTTAGGCTTTTATGAAGTGCACTTGTATCAGTTGTGTCCTCAGGGCAGGGCTGAATGGCATGGTGCAGGATTCTCAACCTTCAATACAGGGACTTGACTCTTGGGGACCTGTACAAGGGATCAGGAACCCCTAAAACTGTGCAGGATTGTGTGGGTGATTCTCCAGAGGCATAAAACCCCAAAATGTCAAAAGAGGTCTTGATTTAGGAGTCAGAAGGCTCCTCTGCTCATTAGACCCCGTACCTGTTTCTCCCTTCCTTCCACCTTTTTTTTGTTTGTTTTTGTTTTGTTTTGTTTTGTTTTTGTTTTTTGGACAGTCTTGCTCTGTTGCCCAGGCTGGAGTGCAGTGGCATGATCTCGGCTCACTGCAAACCTCTGCCTCATAAGTTCAAGCAATTCTCTGCCTCAGCCTCTTGAGTAGCTGAGATTACAGGCACGCGCTACCATGCCTGGCTAATTTTTATATTTTTAGTAGAGATGGGGTTTCACCATCTTGGCCAGGCTGGTCTTGAACTCCTGATCTCGTGATCCACCCACCTCGGCCTCCCAAAGTGCTGGGATTACAGGCCTGAGCCACTGCGCCCGGCCCCTTCCACCCTTCTTTTCTTTCTCTTTCTTTCTTTCTTTCTTTCTTTCTTTCTTTCTTTCTTCTTTCTTTCTCCTTCCTTCCTTCCTTCCTCTTTCTCTTTTCTTTTTCTTTCTTTTCTTTTCTGTTTTAGAGATAGAGACTTGCTGTGTCGCCCAGGCTGGAGTGCAGTGGTGCAGTCTCAGCTCACTGCATCCTGGCCCTCCTGGGCTCAAGCAGTTCACCTACTTCATCCTCAGGCTCCCAAGTAGCTGTGACTACAGGTGCACACCACTATGCCTGGCTAATTTTGTTATTTTTGTTTATGTTTTATAGAGACACCCCATCTCACCATGTTGCCTGGCTAGTCTCGAACTCCTGGGCTCAATCAGTTTTCCCACCTTGGCCTCTCAAAGTGCTGAGATAACAGGTGTGAGCCACCGCACCTGGCCCTTCTCTCATTCTGTCTCATCCATTCAACCAACATTTCCTCAGATGTATTTCAGGCCCCACCCTGCACTGGGAATACAGCCATGAAGAAGACAGGCTCCCAGCTCCTCTTGTGAGGAACACCAGGCAAGTTTGGGGCTAATTTTGTAAGAACTGATAGAGGGGCAAGTCCAGGGGCTGTGAGAGCTTCAAACTGGGGCTCCTGACCCAGCATGTGGCAGAGGGCAAGTTGGGAGTCAGCAGGGGGAGTCCTGGCTCAGTGCCTGTGGCCTTGGGTGGGCTACTAGCCTTGCCAAGCCTCCGTTTACCCCCCCATTCCCTGATGGGACCACTTCACAGGATGAGGTGAAGGTGGAGGAGATGAGGGCCTGGTGGACCCCTCCTCAAAGCAGGTGTGGCTGTGTGTTGGCTCCCCTGGAGCCAGGACTCTACCCGGCACCCAGGCTCACAGCACAGTGCTCCAGGACTCTACCTGGCACCCAGGCTCACAGCACAGTGCTCCCTCTACTTCCTTGGAGCCACGGCATTTCCCTTTTGAAACAGGCAGTGGGGGAAAAACGCTGGTGAGGAAGTCAGAGATCTGGTCCTGGGCCCCAGGGCTCTGCCTGGCCACAGTTACCAAGGGCCTCAGTTTCCCACCCACACACGCAGGAGGCCAGGCTGCCCCATCTTCTGTGGGCAAATGCATATGAGCGGTGGGGGTACCAAGACAGGTGACAACCGGGGGAGAGCTTCCCAAAGGAGGTGGCGTAGCTGCAGCCTGAAGGATTGAGAGTGGGGGGTGGGGAAGGAACTGGATCGGTTCCCTGGTCGTGGAGTGTTCCTGGTAGAACTTCTGGAGGTGATGGAGGAATGTGGGGGTGGGGCCCTGGGCTCAGGGAGGAGAGGAAGAGGGTGGGGGGAGAGCTGCCCCTTTGCTCCAAGGCTCTCTTAACTGGTGACAAAGAGCAGGCCCTTGGGGTCAGGAAGCCTTTATTAGGGCCCCCAGGTAAGGTTTTCACCTGTCTAAGGCTCATTACTTCCATTTGGGAAATGGGGTGATAATTATACCCCTTTCAAAAGGTTGTTGGCTATTATATGACTTTATTTACATGAAATATCCAGAATAGGCACATCTGTAGAGACAGAAAATAGACTAGTGGGTACCTAAAGCTGGGAGGATAAGGGACTGCAGGAGTGATAGCTGAAGAGTATAAGGTTTCTTTATGGGGTGATGAAAATATTATTATTTTTTGAGACAGAGTGTCACTCTGCCGTCCCGGCTGGAGTGCGACGGCGTGATCTCAGCTCACTGCAGCCTCCGCCTCCCGGGTTCAAGAGATTCTCTTGCCTCACCCTCCCAAGTAGCTGGGACTACAGGCATGTGCCACCATGTCCGTCTAATTTTGTATTTTTAGTAGAGAAGGGGTTTTGCCATGTTGGCCAGGCTGGTCTCGAACTCCTGACCTTAAGTGATCCACCCGCCTCATCTTCCCAAAGTGCTAGGATTACAGGCGTGAGCCACTGAACCTGGCCTGGGGGTGATAAATATGTTCTAAAATTGATTGTGATGGTTGCACAACTCCATGAAAATGGCATTGTATGCTTTGTATGCAACGCGAGTTGAGTTGTTTATCTCTCAATAAAGCTGTTACTAAAAAACCAAGAAGTTCAGACGAGATACTCCATGCTCCCTAAATGTTAACTGTCACAGGTGTTATTTATTCCTGGCAGCTCTTCCAGCCCTCCTCCAGAGAAGGGTGATAGGTTCCAGGAGAAGGGGAGGGGGCCTGGGTCACTACTAGCTGTCTGGAGTCCCCAAGCAAGCTACATAACCTCCCTGAGCCTCAGTTTTCTCATCTGTGAAATGGGGGAAGGGTGGATTTTCCAGGCCTTGGCCACCTCTTTGGACACTGTGATGCTCAGATCAGACCATGGGCCTTGGCTAGATACAGTTACAAGGTCAGGTGTAGAGAAGGGTGGTGGGGAGGATTGGACGTTCCCTCCGTCTGCACCCAGAGGGGCTGACTTCACACATCGGCTCATGGTTGTGTACTGAGTGTGGTTTGTGTGCAAGGCACCATGCAGGGAATGGAGGAGAGACCGCAAGAGCCTGTGCCCCAGCCCGCCTGGAGCTTAGAGCCCCAGAGAAGGGACACGCAAGTGTTTGTCAGGGCTGACTGGAGCACCCCCTGGCCGTCATTTCATCACTCTGGGCCTCAGTTACCTCATCTGTAAAATGGGAAATAAATGGTGCCTCCCTCGTAGGGTCGTGCTGAGGCTTACAGTGGCTGGCATAGCGTCTATACTGAATACACAGGAACCACTGTTGTCCCTATTGCTGTCATTAATATGATCATCAGCCATCAGGTGCCTTTTGTCCCCTCCCCTCGGCTAACCTGTCACACGGTGAATTATGTCAGGACTAGCTCTCCCGTCCCTGTCTCTGTCCCAGAACATCAACTCCTGGGGTAGAGCCTGGGTGCTCCCTTTGAGACCCAGCCCAAGTGCCCAAAGAAGCTCTTGGATCCTCAGTGAGGCCCCGGGCCCCTTTCCCTGCCCCTGTTTCTTCGGGCCCAGCTGC
Source organism: Ateles fusciceps (assembly GCA_036589455.1). Classification (NCBI taxonomy): domain Eukaryota; kingdom Metazoa; phylum Chordata; class Mammalia; order Primates; family Atelidae; genus Ateles; species Ateles fusciceps. Next base: position 11,260,848 of record JAZHEH010000882.1, read on the forward strand.
AGAAGGCATGACCTTCTAGCCAGGTGGAGACTGAAGCCTCCCTCCTGTCCTGTCCTCTCCTTCCACCCAGCTGCAGGGTAAGATCACCAGCCCACCCCCAGCCAGCCTTTCTGGACGTTCTGCTCTCACTGTGGCTAGAGCCAGGTAAGGCCGACTCAGCATCTCCTCCCGCCTTCCTCCCTCTGCAGAGCTGCAGCAGGGCTGCGGACCCGGCCTGGGCCTCCACGGCCTCTGCAGCATCCCTGTCACTGTGGTGGGCGGAGGCCCAGATGGGGGGGCAGGCATCCCCTGCTGGATGCTAGTCCCTGCTCCTGACCAGCAGCCGCAGTGCCTGATTTATGGCTCCCTCCGGGCTCTCCAGCAAAATTGCCTGCAAACCACTCCTGGCGCATTCTTTTTTGGGTCCTGGTTTGCAGACAGTCAGGTTGTCTCAGGCTACAGCCTGCAGCCTCACCCCACCACACCCCCAGTCCCCAACCACCGGGCACCTGGGACCTCAGAGCAGGTTATGCCTTGAGAAGAAGGATGGGCTGGGTGGCTTAAGGTGGCTTATGGAACCTCTGTGGGCCTCAGGTTTCCTGTTTGCACACTGAATGATCTTGAAGGTATCCTCACTGATGTCCGTGCTTATACGTTTCCCTTACATTACCCCATCACCTCCCAAGTCTTTTGCCTTGGAACTGAGTCTTTTTTTGTTTTGTTTTGAGACAGAGTCTCACTCTGTCGCCTAGGCTAGAGTGCAGTGGTGCAATCTTGGCTGACTACAACCTCCACCTCCCAGGTTCAAGAGATTCTCTTGCCTCAGCCTCCCAAGTAGCTGGGATTACAGGCATGCATTAGCATGCCCGGCTAATTTTTGTATTTTTAGTAGAGTTGGGGGTTTCGCCATGTTGGCCAGGCTGGTCTTGAACTCCTCACCTCAAGTGATCCATCCACCTCAGCCTCCCAAAGTGCTGGGATTACAGACATGAACCACTGTGTCTGGCCTAGAACTGGGTCTTCTGTGTGTCTAAAGGGAGACCCCAGCAACCAGGCCAGGTGAACAACAAAGAACTAGGCCTGGGTGGGTGATGGGTAATGAAGATGCCTGTCTTTGGAGGCCCACGGCCTTGGTCAGGACCGCGGGCTTCCTCCAGGCCAGTCCCTTGCCTCCCTGAGCCGCATCCATAAAGTAGGGGAGAGCTGGACCTGAGCTGTTGCAGGCAGATCCTTGTGCTTGGCACAGCTAGAGCAGGTGACAATAAATATGGGTCTCTTTTCCCTTCAAGGCCTGGCTCGGATCCTCAAGCCTGGTTCCCAGCGGCTATCAAGTCCAGGCCCCTGCAGACAGTGGGAGCATGTGCTGTGGGTAGGCATTTTGTGGCCAGCGTGGGTGCGGGGGGTGGCAGTCATCACTGTGCCTCCAGGTCATCTGCCTGATCCATGAGCAGGAAGTGGGGGAGCCCACAATGTGCCCCAACACTGGGTGTCTGCAGGAAGGGTGTGGGAACTGTCGAGGCCTTGGTGGCCTGTTCGCTCGTGTGTTTGTCCACTCAGACAATATTTAGCCAGCATCTTTTTTTTTTTTTTTTTTTTCAGATGGAGTTTCACTCTTGTCACCCAGGCTGGATCTCAGCTCACTGTAACCTCTACCTCCTGGGTTCAAGCGATTCTCCTGCCTTTGCTTCCCAAGTAGCTTGGACTACAGGTGCACGCCACCATGCCTGGCAAATTTTGTATTTTTAGTAGAGACGTGGCTTCACCATGTTGGCCAGACGGGTCTTGAACTCCTGACCTTAGGTGAACCACCTGCCTCAGCCTCCCAAAGTGCTGGAATTACAGGTGTGAGCCACTGTACCTGGCCTATCTTCTTTTTCTTCTTCTCCTTCTCCTCCTTCTTCTTTTTTTTTGAGACAGAGTCTTGCACTGTCGCCCAGGCTGGAGTGCAGTGGCACATTCTTGGCTCACTGCAACCTCTGTCTCCTGGATTCAAGTGATTCTCTTGCCTCAGTCTCCCGAGTAGCTGGGATTACAGGTGTGTGCCACCACGCCCAGCTAATTTTTTGTATTTTTTTCTAGTAGAGATGGCGTTTTGCCATGTTGCCCAGACTGGTCTCCAATTCCTGAGCTCAAGCAATCCGCCCACCTCGGCTTCTCAAAGTGCTGGGATTACAGGCGTGAGCCACTGCGCCCTGCCTAGCCAGCATCTTCCTGATGATCGCCCTGCACCTGGGTCTGCAGAGGACAGTTCTAAGCACCTTACATGCATTAACTTGCTTTTATCCTCACGACAACCCTACGGGGTAAGCACTGGTCACAGCATTTTTGCTCAAGGTCACACAGCTGGTAAGTGGTAGGATCAGGGTCTGAAGCTGGGCCATCCTGTCAAGTCCATGGCAAATGCCTTTCCTCCGTTTCGCACTGCCCTCAGCGCCAGCCTCCTGCCTGCTCCATCTGGAAGCACCATTGCATCTCCCCTCTAGCCTTCACTCTTGCTGCTCACTGTGCCCCCCCTTTCCTGACTCCCTTTCTCTTCTGACTGAACAACGAACTGATAGCCTTCAAGACTAGCTGTATGGCTGGGCGCAGTGGCTCACACCTGTAATCCCAGCATTTTAGGAGTCCGACGTGGGTGGATCACTTGAGGTCAGGAGTTCAAGACCAGCACAGGCAATATGGTTGAAACCCCATCTCTACAAAAAATACAAAAATTAGCTGGGTATGGTGTCAAGTGTCTGTAGTCCCAGTTGCTCAAGAGGGTGAGGCAGGAGGATCACTTGAACCTAGGAGGTCAGGATGCAGTGAACCGAGATTGCACCACTGTACTCCAGCCTGTGCAACAACAGTGAAACCTTGTCTCGAAAAATACAAAACACTCAGCTGTGGCATCACCTCCTCCAGGAAGTCTTCCTTGATGACCTTCCTATCTCAGTCTGGGTTAGGCTCCTCCACTGGCCTTTCTTGGTTTCTCCTGTCTAGCACTCATATGTCTTTTTTTTTTTTTTTTGAGATGGAGTCTCACACTGTTGCCTGGGCTAGAGTGCAGTGGTGTGATCTCAGCTCACTGCAACCTCTGCCTCCCGGGTTCAAGCGATTCTCCCACCTCAGCCTCCCGAGTAGCTGGGATTATAGGTTCAAGCGATTCTCCCACCTCACCCGGCTAATTTTTGTATTTTTAGTAGAAATGGGGTTTCACCATCTTGGCCAGGCTGGTCTTGAACTCCTGACCTCATGCCTCCCAAAGCACTGGGATTACAGGCTTGAGCCACCGTGCCCGGCCTCGTCCCTCTTGTTGCAAGCATCTGTTCATGTTTTTACATCCTTTACCAAACTGTGAGCCCCTTATCCTAATCTTGGCACCCACTGTGCCTGGCACCATTTGTGGTACAGAGGAGATCACTGGGGAATTTTGAACGGCCAAATCTTTATTTTATTTTATTTTTTTTTTTGAGATAGAATCTTGCTTGTTGCCCAGGCTGCAGTGGAATAATCTTGGCTCACTGCAACCTCTGCCTCCTGGGTTCAAGCAATATCCCTGCCTCAGTCTCCTGAGTAGCTCAGATTATAGATGTGTCCCAACATGCCCAGCTAATTTTCTATATTTTTAGTAGAGACAGAGTTTCACCATGTTGGCCAGGCTGGTCTTGAACTCCTGGCCTCAAGTGATCTGTCTGCCTTAGCTTCCCAAAGTGCTGGGATTAGAGGCATGAGCCACCATGCCTGGCCAAATGACTAAATCTTGATCGTTCATAACCTTGTGAATAGTGGGCAAGTTCTAGTATGTGTGTTTCACCGAGGAGGAAACTGAGGCCCAGAGAAGTGGCATGATCTTCCCAACTTACAGAAGGAGTGGCGACGGAGCTGGGATTTGTTGGAATGCCTCCATTTCAGAACAAGATCCTAGAAGGGTTTACCAAACCAGGACTTAAATTTTTTGAATTCTTTATTAATGGTTCAAAAGTCCGAAGGCACAAAGGGTAGACAGCGAAAAGTCTCCCTTCTCTTCTGTCCCCCAGCCACCCAAGTCTTCCTAGGGAAGCAGCTGGGGTGATCTGATCCTCAGGTGTCCTTCTGAGCAGGGTGTGTTCCCAGACAAACCTAGCATATGTTATTCAGAGCCAGGTTTAAACCTAAGCCTGTGAGATGCCCCACCTCACCTGGGGCTGCTCAGGGCTTAGGACAGGGCCCAGCATGCCCTGGCAGAGATACGGGGCCACCAGAGGCCTCCATCGCCCTATCCTGGGTCCCCTCCCACTACTGCAGTACCTCCCCAGCGGAGCTGCCTGCCTGGCTCTGCTCCCCCAGGCTGCAGCAGAGGCTGGGCTCAGGCCCACAGTCCAGCCAGGCCACAATGGTGAAGGGCTGCTTTGGGCTGAGGGGGCCTCCCTTCAGCCCAGTCCAACATTCGCTTTATTATTCCTCACAGAAGGGGCCCGGTGTGGGGAAACAGCCCCAGCAAAGGCATGGGCTGGAGTGAGGGGATGCTGGGCAGGCGGGAAACCCGGGGGCACATCAGGGCAGGGCAGGGCAGGGATGCTGGCTCCACCCTTCCTGCTGGGAACCGACTGGGCAGAAGAGCTCCCTGAGCAGCCTCTTTCTCTGAAGATTAAGAGACAGTACCTGAAATTGCTTGGGGAATGCAGTAAGCGCTCCGGAAGTGGTGACTGGAGTGTTACAGTTACGGAGGCTCCGGGTTTTCCCACCACCCTAGACTTCCATGTGACTCCTGAAAAGCAGAGACACAAGACTCTTGGAGCCTGTGCTCAGGACTCAAACCCAGTTCCTTCCCCTGTGTGCATAAATATTAGGGGGGGATTGTTGTTGTTACTCTTTTTTTGTTTTTTGAGATGGAGTTCTGGTCCTGTGGCCCAGGCTGGAGTGCAGTGGCGCTATCTCAGCTCACCACAACCTCTGCCTCCCGGGTTCAAGCAATTCTCCTGCCTCAGCCTCCTGAGTAGCTGGGATTACAGGCATGTGCCACAACACCTGGCTAATTTTTTGTATTTTTAGTAGAGACGGGGTTTCACTGTGTTAGCCAGGATGGTCTCAATCTCCCAACCTCAGGTAATCCGCCCACCTTGGCCTCCCAAAGAGCTGGGATTACAGACATGAGCCACCACGCCCAGCCCTGTTGTTACTCTTACTGGTGTCCAGTCTTGTGATGTCCAATAGGAAACCAGGACTCCCACCTCTACCCCATTCCCCAGGGTAGCTTTGGTGGAGGGCAGGGCAGCAGTGAATATGTGCACAGGTTTGGAGGGTGGGGAGGCTCCCAGGGGGCTGAGTGGGGCACAGACAGATCACAGGGCTGGGAACCAAACCTTTGGGGTTCACCTCTTACATAGGAGCCCTGGGCTTGCCTGAGCCCAGTTCCCTTCTCTAGGAAATTAGGGTGATCACCCGTCTTCCCATTGACCTCATGGGATTTGGGATGCTCAGGGGAGGGAACGCACGAGAGAGCCTTTGCCTTGAACTCCTGGCCTCAAGTGATCCTCCTGCTTCAGCCTCAAACTGTGGGGGATTACTGGGATTACAGGCATGAACCACTGCACCTGGCTGGGGGTCTTTGCCGTCTGCAAAGCAGAGGTCTCAAGCAGGCATCCACAGGCTGATGTGCCGTGCCCTGTGAAACCTCAAAGGACATCGAAAGGTCGATTTGGAAATAGTAGTAATGACTGTGCAATATTTTGAATATAATTAATGCCACTGACCTGTGCACTTACAAATGGTAAAATTGGTCAATTTTATGTCATAGATTTTTTTTCTTGCTCGTCATTGCATCATTGGCTATGTTATAGATATTTTACTCAATCTCCCCCTTTTTTTTTTTTTTGAGATAGGGCCTCACTGTATAGCTCAGGCTGGAGTGCAGTGGCTCAATCTCAGCTCGCAGCAACCTCTGCCTCCTGGGCTGAAGTGATTCTCCTGCCTCAGCCTCCCAAGTAGCTGGGATCACAGGCATTAGCCACTACACCAGGCTAATTTTTGTATTTTTAGTAGGGACAGGGTTTCTCTATGTTGGTCAGGCTGGTCTCGAACTCCTGACCTCAGGTGATCCACCCTCCTTGGCCTCCCAAAATGCTGGTATTACCTTACACAGCCATTTTAAATGTGAAAAAAAAAAAAAGGATTTGAATTGGTTGCCCTATCAGTCAGAAAAACAGAACCCACTTTAAGGGGTCCAATGGAGGAAATTCTAAAAAGCCAAACAGGAGGCTGGACAGAGGTAGGTTACCCAAACCTATGGCCTGGGACCACAGAGGTCTGTCTGGAGGGAACTGGAAATATGAAGAAGACCCAGCCACTGCCCAAAGGCTGGAAAAACCCAGCCTTTCCCAGGCCTCTTCCCACCTGCCAGTCTCCATTGAGTGCCTCCCCTTGGCTGGACCTAATCAAGAGCCGGTTTGCAAAGGAGCTTGAGAAATTGTAGTTTGCAGGGGTCAGTTCTCCCACCTTTCCAGATGGCGAGCAGAGGAGGGACAGCAAGTGGATGTAAAATGATGCAGCAGGCAGGGCGTGGTGGCTCATACCTGAAATCCCAGCACTGTGGGAGGCCAAGGCGGGAGGATCACTTGAGGCCAGGAGTTTGAGACCAGCCTGGGCAATATAACAAGACCCTCATCTCTAAAAAAAAATTTTTTTTTAATCAGCCAGGCATGGTGGCACATACCTGTAATCCCAGCTACTAGGAGGCTGAGGTGAAGAATGGCTTGAGCCCAGAATTTGAAGTTTTAGTGAGCTATGATCATACCACTGCAATAGAGCAAGACCCTGTCTCTAAAAAAAGAAAAACATCATATGGCAAATGAGGGTTATAGTTGTCAACATGAAATGACTGGGCCCCATTTAGCATAAAAATCTGGATTTATAGATTCTCCTGAAACACCGAAGGCTCCGCTCCCTTGAGTCCACCGTCTCAGCCTAGTTCTGCTGTGTGCATTGACCTTGGGGAGCCCTGCTGAGGAATCCTGAGAAGCCTACAGGGTGAGGGGCATGAGGGGGACCCCATAGCCTTCAGGGTGGGATCAGAGGAGGAGAAGCCATGAGACTCCTCAGCCAGGTGGGCTGAGCAGGCAGGGCTAGGGGATCCAGAGGGTCAAAGTCAGTTTCTGGAGAGAGCACATTGGGGATCTGGAACTGAGGGGGACTTTCCTACTGTAGCTTTTAGAGACTGTCTGGTCTTATACAACTGTGAGGGTTATGTTTGTTTGTTTTAGTTTTCTTTCTGACACTGTCAGGCCCTGTGTTCTAAATTTCCAGGAAAACCCAACGTGTGACCTAACGGCAGACTAACCTGGAGGAAGAGGTGGGGCAGCCTGGAGTTTTCCTCTGGACATCCTGAGAGGGATACTGAAGCACTCAGGAGGGGGTCTCAGACACATGCAGCTTGAGAAGAGCTGCGCTTAGACCACAGGCCTCTTGGCTCCTGGGAAACTGAGAGCATCGGCTCTGGAGTTCATCAGACAGGGGCAAGTCCCATCCGCAGCTCAGTGACCTCAGACGAGCCCCTTCACCTCGCAGAACCGGGTTCTTCTTATTGGAAGGGGATGCCAATACCACCCTCTCAGAGTTGTAGGAAGGGGAAGAGGGGTCTCCTCTCGTCAGGTGCCGACACAGTGCCTGGGAGCTGAGGTTGTCATGGTTACCAAGAGGCCAGTGTCGGGGCTGCTGTGATGAGCTGGGCTGCCCTCCCATTCACAAGAAGGGGAGAACTCCCCAGATTCCCTACTCTGCTATTCTTGCTCCCTCCCAAGCAACACCCAAGCAGGAATTTGTCCTCTGCAGGAATGTGCAGGGAGAAAGTCTCCCTTTTTGATGAGACAGCGATGAGGTGATGTCTGGTTTTTTATATCCCCATCGCTGAACTGGTGCCAGAGTGAAGAGTCCAGGCTGAATTCCATTAGCCGTATTTGTCCTCTGGGCTCCTAGCCCTGCGGGACCTTCTAAGGGTCCATCTTGAGACCCTCCAGTTGGGAAGAAGTTGGCTGGGGCAAATGAATGCAGTTCCAAGACCAATCACTTCACTGGGGACTCACGCAGGGTCCTCTGAGAGCCTGACTCACTCGAGTCTTTTCTTTAAAAAATAAAAAACCAATTTGATCTTTTTTTTTTTCTTTTACCAAAGTAAAAATCCCTTTGAAGTTTAGGAACTACACCTAACCCATGTTGAAGGCTAATCAGAGGCCTAGATAGGTTAATACCTTTCCCAGAGGAACCCAGTAGTGAATGTAAATGTCTGATTGATCAGCTGTGGATTGGACTTCAGAAGCTGGAGTCCTCATTACTATTCTGGGATGATGGTCAACTCCATTTGCTCAACAGAAGGATCAATGGCCTGGAGAATTTGAGATAGTTGGCGATAATATTATAGGATTATATTTTAAATGGGAAAGACACTTCTAAAAGTAACACATGTTAAATATATTAAGGCCGGGTACAGTGGCTCATGCCTGTAATCCCAGGACTTTGGGAAGCTGAGGTGGGAGGATCACGTGAGCCTAGAAGTTCTAGAGCAGCCTGGGCAAGACAGTGAGACCCCATCTCTTTTCTTCTTCTTTTTGTTTACTCTGCAGATGAACTACTTGATTAGAGATGACCCCATCTCTAAAAAAAAGAAAAAAGTAGCTGGTGTGTCATTGTGCACCTGTAGTCTCAGCTACTTGGGAGGCTGAGGTGGGAGGATTGCTTGAGCCCAGGGGGTTGAAGCTGCAGTGAACTGTGATCATGCCACTGTGCCTAGGTGACAACGTGAGACCTTGTCTCAAAAAACAAAAAATTCACATACAAAAATGCCTGAGGTATACAGGGAAAGCTCTTGAAATCCCACTGTCTAGGAGATAAGCACTAGAGCCACTTACATAGATTTTTCCAGATTTGTCTATGCATTTATAAGTATATGTTAAAATTTATGTTTTTAAAAGATTAACACTATACATTCTGTTTTGCAGCTTGCTTTTTGCAAATAACAGTGGCTCCTGAAATGTGGAAATTCCTTACCTGGCACATCCATGATAAACCTGGTGGGAGAAGTGGCTGGTAAAGTTTTATGCAAAATTGTGTGTTGTGTGTAAATGAGCATTTTTTAGAAATAGTGACTGCGATTCTCATCAGAATCTTAGGAAAGATTCAGACCCAAGACCCATGACTTTCAGATGGGGGAAGGGACTCTGGCGAGGTGAATGGGGAGCCCCGTCCTCAGGGTGGCCCTGAAGGATGAGGACAAGAATGCTGCAGTCGCCTGGCCCTGGGCACCCTGCCCTGGCCTTGGGGGAGGAGCTGCGTCCTGCAGAGCCAGAAGGAGGACAAGGGAGTCAGCCTGCCCAAGGCTGAGCCTTGGCAGTCCCTGCCAGTAGAAGACTTAGAGCTGCCGGGAGCTTGGGAAGGTTACAGAGAAAAGCCTCTTGCAGCACTTGGGGAGGATGCTGCCTGCTGCACCTGCCGTGGGCCTGACTCTCCAGGCTCAGGGAAGCCTCTGAGGGGCAGGCGTGGGGCAGGGGGCAGGGGGCAGGGGGCGCTCTCCGGGCCACGACCCCGGCACATCTAGCACACAGACCTTGGGGAGGGTGCTGAACACAGGACTTGGCTGCATTTTGTTACTGTCGCTTTGAGTATTAGCAGTGCAGTCGGGTAGGCTTTATGGATCTCAGACTGCCCAGGACTTTCTCGCTGCTCTGAGAGGATCTAAGATTACCAAGAACAACGGCTACCACCAGAAAGTGGGTTTCTCATGTAAGCCCTGTGCCAAGCACTGTATGTGTACACACCAGATTTTAGTTTGCTGTGGGGGAGGTCCTGTTATTCTCGCCCCTTTACAGCAGCCTCCAGGAAGCCAAGAGACCTGTCCAAGGCCCATGGGATCAGCAGGTATTGATTTTTTTCTTTTCTTTTTTTTTTTTTAAGATGAGGTTTTACCATGATGGCCAGGCTGGTCTTGAACTCCTGACCTCAGGTGATCCACCCACCTCGGCCTCCCAAAGTGCTAGGATTACAGGCGTGAGCCACCGAGCAGGTATTGATTTAATCCTGGTACCCCCCAGTTTCAGAGTCCCTAGCCTCAACCACAGGCACTCTCCTCCGCCCCCTGGGGGAGGGACTGCCACCCTTACTCAGGGATGACCTCTGTGAGATGAGACCAGAGGGTTTTTGTTCTGTTTCAACCTTTTTTTTTTTTTTTTTTTGAAATGTTTTTGCTCTGTTGCCCAGGCTGGAGTGCAGTGATGTGATCTCAGCTCACTGTAACCTCCACCTCCTGGGTTTAAGCGATTCTTCTGCCTCAGCCTCCTGAGTAGCTCGGATTACAGGTGTATCCCACCATGCCCAGCTAATTTTTCGTATTTTTAGTAGAGACGGAGTTTTACTGTGTTGGCCAGGCTGGTCTCAAACTCCTGACCTCAGGTGATCCACCAACCTTGGTCTCCCAAAGTGCTGGGATTATAAGCGTGAGCCACCGAGACTGGCCTCAATCTTTTTTTTTTTTTTTTTAAATCACTAGCACGTGTCACTTCTATAGTTAAGAGGAAAAACAGGCCAGGCACAGTGGCTCATGTCTGTAATCCCAGCACTTTGGGAGGCTGAGGCGGGAGGATCACGAGGTCAGGAGCTGGAGACCAGCCTGACCAACATGGTGAAACCCCATCTCTACTAAAAATACAAAACTTAGCCAAGCATGGGTGGTGCCCACCTGTAAGCCCAGCTACTCAGGAAGCTGAGGCAGGAGAATTACTTGAACCTGGGAGGCGAAGGTTGTGGTGAGCAAGATCGTGCCACTGCACTCCAGCCTGGGCAACAGAGAGAGACTTTGTCTCCAAAAAGGAAAAACAAACTTTTTCTAAACATCTGTATTTTGGAAATGATTAGCAGGAGCCCAGCTGAGTCTGGAGTGCTGCAGGCCTCCTGCCCGTGGGGGACCTCTCCTAGGTACCACCTTTCTCAGACCTATTCTTAGGACTGGGAAAAACGTCTTCCACAGTGTTCTTGGCTTCAAAGCGGGCAGGCTTCCCAGATAAGGAAGCTCATAGGCTGGTGGGGGGTGAGGTGGGGTGGGGAGTGTCAGGAAGACCTTCCAGGCCAGGTGTCCAGCCTAGAAAAAGGCTCAGAAGTGTGCATGAGTGTGAGCTGTTGTTGGGAATAAGATTGTCCCAGGAGAACCCAGTATGCACTAGAGGCTTATAAGAAATACTGCTGGGGGCCAGGCATGGTGGCACTCACCTGTAATCCCAGCACTTTGGGAGACCAAGGTGGGCAGATCACCTGAGGTCAGGAGTTCGAGACCAGCCTGGCCAACATGGTGAAATCCCGTCTCTACCAAAAATACAAAAATTAGCCAAGCGTGGTGGTGGGCACCTGTAAGTAATCCCAGCTACTTGGGAGGCTGAGACACAAGAATCACTTGAACCCAGGAGGCAGAGGTTGCAGTGAGCTGAGATTGTGCTGCTGCACTCCAGCCTGGGTGACGGAGCAAGACTCCTTCTCAAAATGACAACAACAAAAAAGAAAAAGACCAAGTGTGGTGTCTCACACCTATAATCCCAGCACCTTGGGAGGCCAAGGTGGGCAGATAACCTGAGGTCAGGAGTTCAAGAACAGCCTGGCCAACATGGTGAAACCCCGTCTTTGCTAAAAATACAAAAATTAGCCAGGCGTGGTGGTACATGCCTGTAGTCCCAGCTACTTGGGGGGCCAAGGCATGAGAATCGCTTGAACCTGGGAGGTGGAGATTGCATTGAGCCGAGATCATGCCACTGCATCCCAGACTGGGCAACAGAGCAAGACTCTGTCTCAAAAACAAACAAAAAAAGGGCTGGCGCAGTGGCTCACGCCTGCAATCCCAGCACTTTGGGAGGCTGAGGCGGGTGGATCATGAGGTCAAGAGACATCCTGGCCAACATGGTGAAACCCCATCTCTACTAAAAATACAAAAAAATTAGCTGGGCATGGTAGTGCGTGCCAGCTATTCAGAAGGCTGAGGAAGGAGAATTGCTTGAACCCAGGAGGTAGAGGTTGCAGTGAGTTGAGATTACGCCACTGCACTCCAGCCTGGCAACAGAGCAAGACTGTCTCAAAAAAAAAAAAAAAAAAAAAAAGCCAACCAAACAAAAAAGGGTGTGGTAGCTCATGCCTGTAATTCTAGAACTTTGGAAGGCTGAGTTAGATGGATCACGAGGTCAGAAGTTCAAGATCAGCCTGGCCAAGATGGTGAAACCCCGTCTCTACTAAAAATACAAAAAAAATTAGCCAGGTATGGTGGCAGGTGCCTGTAATCCCAGCTACTTGGGAGGCTGAGGCAGAGAATTGCTCGAACCCAGGAGGCAGAGGTTACAGTGATCCAAGATTGTGCCTCTGCACTCCAGCCTGGGCAACAGAGCAAGACTCCGTCTAAAAAAAAAAAAAAAAATACTGCTGGGCACCTGGGTGAGGGCACGCACCATAGTCACAGCTACTCAGGAGGCTGGATGGGAGGGTCACTTGAGCCCAGGAGTTTGAGGTTACACTTATCTATGATCTTGCCTGGGTGACACAGTGAGACCTTTTCTCTAAAAAAAAAAAAAAAAAAAGAAAGGAATCTTGTTTTGCATATGTAGTTCTTTGGGGGGTGTCTCTTCACCTGACTTCATTTACGGTGTCCAGGCCTAGGGCCCAGAGTGACTTTACCTGATGGAGCCTCCATTGTCTCACCTAGAAAATGGGCACACTCGCCTCTGCCCTATTGGCCTCCCGAGGGGTTAAAGGTATTCTGTGACTGTCAAGGCTGTGCCAATATCAGGTATTATTGCTTGGATTCATATGAAGCTAGGCACACAGTAGGTACTCTATAATTTTTTTTTATTTTTGAGACAGAGTCTCGCTCTGTAGCCCAGGCTGGAGTGCAGTGGTGCGGTCTTGGCTTACTGCAACCTCCACCTCCCAGGTTCAAGAGATTTTCCTGCCTCAACTTCCCAAGTAGCTGGAACTACAAGTGCACGCCACCACACCCAGCTAACTTTTGTATTTTTAGCAGAGATGGGGTTTCACCATGTTGGTCAGGCTGGTGTTGAATTCCTGACCTCAAGTGATCCGCCCACCTCGGCCTCCCAGAGCGTTGGGATTACAGGTGTGAGCCAGCATGCCCTGCCAAGTATTTTAAAAATAGTTGCTTTTTTCCTTCTTCATGTTTGTTGTGGACAATTTAGGAAATGTATATAAGCAAAAAAGAATATAAATTTATCCATGACCCCACTCCTGCTAACATGTGGTTCTGTGTTTGTCTGTATGTACTTGCAGAACTGTAATTACACCGCAGGGTCTTGGCTTTTATTTATTAACTTTTTTTTTTTGAGACAGGATCTCACCATGTTGCCCAGGCTGGAGTGCAGTGGTGTGATCTCAGCTCACTGTAGCCTTTGCTTCCCAGGCTCAAAGTAACCTCCCACCTTAGCCTCCCAAGCAGCAGGACTACAGGCACATGCCACCACGCCCACCTGATTTTTCATAGAGATGAGGTCTCCCTATGTTGTCTAGGAATCTGCCCGCCTCAGCCTCCCGTAGTGCTGGGATGACAGGCATGAGCCACCACACCCAGCCTATTTATTAATTTTTAAAAATTGAAGTAAAATTCATATATCATAAAAGTATTCATTGTAAAGTATACAACTCAGTGGCATTGAGGACATTTATGGCATTTTGGAACCATCGCCTCCCTAATTCTGAAACATTTCCATCACCCAAAAGGAACCCTGTTCCTGCTAGCAGCCACTCCCCACCCCTTCCTTCCCCACTTCCTGGCAATCGGCTTCCTGTCTCTATGAATTTACCTACTCTGGACATTTCATATGAATGGGGTCACACAATATTTGTCCTTTTGTGTCTGGCTTGTTTCACTTCGCCTAATGCCCTCAAGGCTCATCCATGTTGTGGCATGTGTCTGCTCTTCATTCCTTTTTAAGGCTGAGTAATGCTCCATTTGTCCGGATAGACCACACTGTGTCTGTCCATTTATCAGTTGATGGGTGTTTGAGTTGTTTCCACCTTTTGGATGTTGTATGTTAAAAGTTTGGAACCTACTTTTTTCTTAACAAAAATGTGTAGCAAACATCTCTTCGTGGCAGTAGACCATGTTTATATCCTTGCATTTCACTCATGTACCCATCTGCTGTGTGGCTGGACCATGTGGGTAAATCTCTGGAGGCCTGCGTGAGCTAAAGAGGATGCTCTGTCCCACACGCAGTGGAGCCTGCCTCTGTGGGTCCTGCTGGCCTTTGTGGCACCACCTCTCCTGTAAGCATCAGGGCTCCGGTGCCGACTCTCCCCCTGCAGGCCCGCTCATTGGTGCCCAACCAGGCTACCCTGCACAGCATCTCATTCATCTATGCCAGAATGATGGCTGCTCAGTTAGCCACGAGGGGGGTAGCACACCCTCTGCCTGTCCTGCAGCGTGTCCAAAGCCCACCAAGACCCCTTCATGTCATGGACACTGCATTAAGCACATGCACAAGAACCTGGGCTTCAGGTAGGAGCTACCTGGCCGCCTGTCCACCCATCCTCTGGAGCCAGCCTGTGCTGCCTTCCCGCCTGAGGCTAACTTCATACCCTGAATGTGGGGAGACCCACAGATCCTGACACTAATGTTTTTTTTTTTGATATGGAGACTTGCTCTGTCGCCAGGCTGGAGTGCAGTGGCAAGATCTCGGCTCACTGCAACCTTCACCTCCGGGGTTCAAGTGATTCTTCTGCCTCAGCCTCCTGAGTAGCTGGGACTACAAGCACACACCACCACGCCCAGCTAGTTTTTATATTGTTAGTAGAGATGGGGTTTCACCATGTTGGCCAGGATGGTCTTGATCTCTTGACCTTTGATCTGCTCGCCTCAGCCTCCCAAAGTGCTGGGATTACAGGTGTGAGCCACAGCTCCTGGCCTCTTTTTTTTTTTTTTTTTTAAAAAAACAGTCTTGTTCTGTCACCCAGGCTGGAGTGCAATGGCACAATCTCAGCTCACTGCAACCTCTGCCTCCCAGGTTGAAGTGATTCTCCTGCCTCAGCCTCCTGAGTAGCTGGGACTACAGGCGCCCACCACCATGCCTGGCTAATTTTTGTATTTTTAGTAGAGACGGGGTTTTGCCATGTTGGCCATGCTGGTCTTGAACTCCTGAACTCAGATGATCCACCTGCTTTGGCCTCCCAAAGTGCTGGGATTACAAGCGTGAGCCACTGCGCCAGGCCTCTTGATACTAATTCTTACTGTTCTCCCTCAAAACCTTGACAGGTAGGCACCAGCCCAGTGAACAGAGTTACTAATAACAGCAGCCCCAGCGTCCTGAGAGCTTACACCCTATTGGGCTCTTCACATGCGTCAGCCCAGGAAGCCTTCCCTGCAACTCTGCCAGGTAGGTTCTGTTATTACCTCCAATTTACAGATGGGGGAAACTAAGGCACAGAGCAGTAAATATTGTGGGCCTACATCACAGAACTCCAAAGTGGCAGGGCCCACCTCTACTTGGTGATGTGTGTGGGGGATGCTGCAAGCAGTTCAGTGGGGCTGTCTTCATCATGGTGGGATTGGCCCCAGGAGGGATGGCGGAGATATGAGGCCAGACGGGGCACAGGGATGTGTTCTGAGGAATCTTGAGGCCTCAGAGAGGGCTTTACACTTTATCCAGGGATCCCAGCAGCCATGAGAGGGTCGTAAGCAGGAGGGGGCATCTGGTTGGGTTCCTTTAGCCAGGAAGATGGAGAGACTGGTGGCAGAGAAGCCCACTGAAGGCTGTTAATGCCACCCAGGCCAGGGAGGCAGGGCCCAGATGAGCCAGTGACAGGAGTGATGGAGAGATAGTGCCGGGGTAGAGAGAGCTGAAGGGGCAGTAGGCAACGCTGAGTAGCCTTGGGTAGCTCAGCACATTTCTTTGGGTTGAAATGCATTAGATATTTTCAAAAGTTGGTTTATAATCAAATAAAATGGAAAAAAAAAAAAAGAAATGCATCAGATAGAGCCTGGCATGGGACTGGTGAGCGGTCAGGAAGTGCAGCTCAGCATATAGCAGGCGCCAAGCATATACTCAGAACTCATCTCAGCAGGCATTACAGGGGGTGTCTGAGCGCATCCCAGAGTATATACATTTGTCCAGGTGGAACACCTGTAGCTTCCATGGTGGGGTCTACCACAGGCATTTCTGAGTTCTGACCACCCTGAGCTGTTGTTTTATTCACCATTTCTTTCTTTAGCTCAACTGTCATTATTTATCCTTTCTCAAAACCAGATCCTGGTCGGGTGCAGTGGCTTATGCCCGTAATCTCAGCACTTTGGGAGGCTGAGGCAGATGGATCACCTGAGGTCGGGAGTTTGAGACCAGCCTGACCAACATGGAGAAACCCCGTCTCTACTGAAACTGCAAAATTAGATGGGCATGGTGGCATATGCCTATAATCCCAGCTACTCAGGAGGCTGAGGCAGGAGAATCGCTTGAACCCTGGAGGCGGAGGTTGCAGTGAGCCGTGATCACGCCATTGCACTCCAGCCTAGACAACAAGAGCAAAACTCTGTTTCAAGGAAAAGAAAAGAAAATCGCCAGGCGCAGTGGCTCATGCCTATAATCCCAGCAATTTGGGAGGCTGAGCTGGGTGGATTATCTGAGGTCAGGAGTTGGCCGGGCACAGTGACTCACACCTGTAATCCTAGCACTTTGGGACACCAGGGTGGGCAGATCATTTGAGGTCAGGAGTTCAAGACCAGCATGGCCAACATGGTGAAACTCCGTCTGTACTAAAAAATAAAAAAATTAGGCTGGGCACAGTGGCTCACGCC
Source organism: Ateles fusciceps (assembly GCA_036589455.1). Taxonomy (NCBI): domain Eukaryota; kingdom Metazoa; phylum Chordata; class Mammalia; order Primates; family Atelidae; genus Ateles; species Ateles fusciceps. The sequence continues at coordinate 11,277,601 of JAZHEH010000882.1, forward strand.
TATAATCCCAGCACTTTGGGAGGCTGAGGCAGGTGGATCACTAAGACAGCAGTTCAAGATTAGGCTGGCCAAGATGGTGAAACCCGGTCTCTACTAAAAATACAAAAAATTATCCGGGTGTGGTGGTGGGTGCCTGTAATCCCAGCTACTTGGGAGGCTGAGGCAGAGAATTGCTTGAACCTGGGAGGTGGAGGTTGCGGTGAGCTGAGATGGCACCACTGCACTCCAGCCTGGGTGACAGAGCAAGAGTCTGTCTCAAAAAAAACAAAATACAAAAATTAGCCAGGCATGGTGGTGCACACCTGTAATCCCAGATACTCAGGAGGCTGAGGCAGGAGAATTGCTTGAACCTGGGAGGCAGAGGTTGCAGTGAGCCAAGATCATGCCACTACATTCCAGCCTGGGCAACAGGATGAGACGCCTTCTCAAAAAAAAAAAAAAAAAAAAAAAAAAAAAATACCTATTGGGTACCGTACTTATTACCTGGGTGATGAAACAGTTCGTAAACCAAGCCCACGCAACATGCAATGTATCCGTAGAACCAACCTGCATATGTACCCCTGAAACGAAAATAAAAGTTAAATTTGCACCTGGGCACGGTGACTCATGCCTATAATCCCAGCACTTTGGGAGGCTGAGGCGGGTGGATCACCTTAGGTTGGGAGTTCGAGACCAACATGGAGAAGCCATGTTTCTGACCAGCATGGAGAAACCGCGTCTCTACTAAAAATACAAAATTAGCTGGTAAGGTGGCACATGCCTGTAATCCTAGCTACTCAGGAGGCTGAGGCAGGAGAATCGCTTGAACCCAGGAGGCGGAGGTTGTGGTGAGCTGAGATTGCATCATTGCACTCCAGCCTGGGCAGTGAGAGTGAGACTCCACCTCAAAAACAGAAAAAAAAAGTTAAATTTGTAAAAAAAAAAAAAAAAAAAAAAAAAAAAAAGTTGTGTGCTGAGGTTGCTAAGACCTACGGTAAGAACAAATCTGTCTGTGAATGGAAATATGAACGTGATGTTGTAATTGTTCTTTTTTGCTATTCTTGTTCATCTCTTACTGTGCCTTATGGGTGTATGTATGTATGTATGTGTGTGTGTGTATTTTTGAGACGGAGTCTCACTCTGTTGCCCAGGCTGGAGTGCAGTGGCGCAGTCTTGGCTCACTACAACCTCTATCTCCCAGATTCAAGCGATTCTCCTGCCTCAGCCTCCCAAGTAGCTGGGACTACAGGTGCATGCCACCATGCCCAGCTAATTTTTTGCATTTTTAGTAGAGACGGGGTTTCACCACGTTAGCCAGGATGGTCTCGATCTTCGGACCTCATGATCTGCCCGCCTCGGTTTCCCAAAGTGCTGGGATTACAGATGTGAGCCACTGCGCCCGGTCTATTGTGCCTAACTTATAAATGAAATTGTATCACAGGTATGGGTGTATAAGAGAAAACATAGTATACATGGGTTCAGTACTATCCATGGTTTCAGGCCTCCACTGGGGGTCTTGGAACGTATCCCCCAAGGATCATCAGGGGTTGCTGTCCTCTCTTGGTCTCCTGTCCCGCACTCAACCCTACGACCCCCACTCCCATCTGCCTCATGTGCCTCATCTACTCTCCTGGATCCACCTGTGACTTCCCTGATCCTTAGTCCTGGCCTGTGGGTCAACTTTCAGATTTGCTCTTTCATCTGGATGTCCCACAAGTCCCTCCACCTCACTGAGCCCCAAAACCATTTTCTTAATTTTTTAAATGCTTATTTATTTAGTTACTGATTTTCTTTTGAGACAAGGTTTCAGTCTGTCTTACATGTTGACGTGCAATGGTGCAATCATTGCTCACTGTAACCTTGAACTACCAGGCTCAAGCCATCCTCCTGCCTCGGCCTCCAGAGTAGTTGGGACTATAGGCGCACTCCACTGTACCTAGCTAATTGTTTAAAATTTTTCTGTAGAGATCGAGTCTTGCCATCTTTCCCAGGCTGGCTTCAAACTCTTAGGTTCAAATGATCCTCCCATGTCAGCCTCCCAAAATACTGGGATTACAGGTGTGAGCCACCGCACCTGGCCCAAACCATTTTTCGATCCACTCAGTAGATGTCTAATGGGCATCCACTGGGCCTGGCTCTTTTTGGACATTGTTGCGTCACAGGAATGAAACAGTATACTCTGTGTCTTCTTAGAGTGCACCTTTTTCTGCACAGCCATTCACGATTCATTTGGCAAACATTTCTCATGATGCGGAGTGGCACCCAGTCAGGAAAGATGTCGTCTGTGTCCCTGAGGAGCTCAGAATAGGCAGAGGCTGTACTGCATGACAGCTAAGGGTATGGGCTTTGGAACCAGGCCGCCAGGTTCTGCCTCTTGCCAACTGTGTGGTCTTGGGCGAGTCCCTTCCCTCCCTGGGCCTCAGTTTCCCTCTGTAATATGGGGGGAAGTAATGATGCTTTGTAGGGTAGTTGTGGGAATTAAGTGGGAATTAATTTGTTTTTTGAGATGAGTTGCACTCTGTCACCAGGCTGGAATGCAGTGGTGTGATCTTGGCTCACTGCAACCTCTGCCTCCCGGGTTTAAGCGATTCTCCTGCCTCAGCCTCCTATGTAGCTGGGACTACAGGCATGTGCCACCACACCCAGCTAATTTTTTTTTTTCCTGAGATGAAGTCTGGCTCTGTTGTCCAAGCTGGAGTGCAATGGTGCAATCTCAGCTCACTGCAACCTCTGCCTCCTGGGTTTAAGCAATTCTCCTGTAATCCAGAGTAACTGGGATTACAAGTGTGCACCACCATGCTGGCTAATTTTTGTATTTTTGGAAGAGACGGGGTTTCACCATGTTGGCCAGGCTGGTCTCAAACTCCTGACCTCAAGTGATCTGCCTGCCTTGGCCTCCCAAAGTGCTGGGATTACAGGCATGAGCCACTGCGTCCAGCCTAATTTTTGTATTTTTAGTAGAGACAGCATTTCCCATGTTGGCCAGGCTGGTCTCGAACTCCTGACCTTAGGTGATCCACCCGCCTCAGCCTCCCAAAGTGCTGGGATTACAGGTATGAGCCACCGCGCCCAGTCAAAAGATAATGTTTGTGACGACACAGCTCAGTGCCTGGCATGTAGCAAGCCTCAGTAAATGGTGGCTGTGATTCAGAACCAAAAACCCGAAGTCATTGCAGAGGGTGAAAAGGGCTTGTTTCAGTGGACGAATGCCCAGGGTGATGGGGGAAGCCTATGGAAAGGCAGCGCAAATTTCCTGGAGGAGCTGGGCATGGTGGCACATGCCTGTAGTTCCAGTTACTCAGAAGGCCAAGGTGGGAGGATTGCTTGAGCCCAGGAATTTGAAGGTGTAGTGAGCCACGATCACACCACTTCACTCCAGCCCAGGCAACATAGAGAAAGCCCTTCTCCAAAAATAAAAAATAAAAAAACTTTCCTGGAGGAGATGCAGCTAAGCTGAGTCCAGAGGAACCAGTAAGCCTCTGCAAAGTGCAGAAAAGGCAAAGGCAGAAAGGTGGAGAGTGACAGGAACAATTCAGCAAGGAGGTCCCTGGGCTGGCACTCAGGGCGGGAGGGAGGAGGGGAAAGAGGAGAGATCTCAGAGGTCATCAGGGGCACAGGGTCATCATGCCAGGTTGAGAGCTGGACAGAGCAAGCTTCTGAGAAGCGTACAGGGAGGGGCCAACCCGTGGTCAGATGCTGTATTTGAAGGCCCCCTCTGGCTGGAGGCTGGATGGGGTAAGCTGGAGATGGGAGGGTGATAAAGGCAACTGCTAAGCTGGGCATGGTGGGTCACACTTGTAATCCCAGCACTTCCGGAGGCCGAGGTGGCCAGATCATGAGGTCAGAAGTTCAAGACCAGCCTGATCAACATAGTGAAACCCCATCTTTGCTAAAACTACAAAGATTAGCCGGGCACGGTGGCGGGAATCTGTAATCCCAGCTACCCAGGAGGCTGAGGCAGGAGAATTGCTTGAACCTGGGAGGCGGAGGTTGCAGTGAGTCAAGATTATACCACTGTACTCAGCCCCTGCCTCGAAAAAAAAAAAAAAAAAAAAGACAGCTGCCAGCAGCTGTGCTTCACTCTTGGTTGGTGGGTAGCCATGGCTTGGCAGGGGCCGAGGCAGATATTACCAGGGTGGTGGGGGGTGCTCCATCCTCTGGGCTAGTTGGTTCCTATTTGTGAGCACTTACTGTGTGCCCAGCTTCCATGCGGACCCCTGGAGGGGAGGGGGAGAGTTGAGCTTATGCTTAGAACATACAGCCTCATGCTTGTAATTGTGGTGCTTTGGGAGGCCAAGGCAGGTAGATTACTTGATGTTAGGAGTTTGAGACCAGCCTGGCCAACATGATGAAACCCTGTGACAGAGCAAGACTCTGTCTCAAAAGAATAATAATAATAAATAAAACCCTAGGGTTTTTAAAGGGAAACTTGCTATGGAAGATGTGGGAGCGGTGCATGGTGCATGGTCTGTGTGTCTTCATTCCCATGGCTATCTTTGGGAATTGCCCGTCTGGAGGTCTGGTTGGTGTTATCTTGACTTCAGCCTAATGGTGGTGGACTAGTTATTCACCACTGCTTCTAAGCAGGAGGATTCTGCTATGGGGCTCCAGGTCTGGTTTGTTTAAAGATGAGCTTTTGGGATTACTAAAGCAAAATCATAATTAGATAAGCATGCATTGCCAGAGGGGAGTGTCTAGAGAGGAAAGAAAGAAAAAGAAAATGGATGATTTTTAAAACTGAGGTCCCTATTCTTCATAAACAAGTGATTTTAATGAGGAAAAAAAAAACAAAACAAAAACTGAGGTCCCTGGTAATACTCAAAGCAGCCCCTTCCAAATAGCTCTCATTTTTACAAATGAGTAAACTGAGGCCCAGAGAGGTGAAGTGACTTGCCCAAGGTCACACAGCTACTAATTGAAACCTTAGGCTGGCTGCAGCGGCACACATCTGTAATCCTGCGCTTGGAGAGGCTTAAGCCGGAGGATTACTTGAGCCCAGGAGTTCAAGACCAGCCTGGACAACAAAGAGATCCCATCTCTCCAAAAAAAACTTTTTTTGGCTGGGCACAGTGGCTCACACCTGTAATCCCAGCACTTCAGGAGGTGGGTGGATCACCTGAGGTCAGGAGTTCCAGACAAGCCTGGCCAACATGGTGAAACCCTGTTTCTACTAAAAATACAAACATTAGCTGGGCATGGTGGCAGGCGCCTGTAATCCCAGCTTTTCGGGAGACTGAGGCAGAGAATTGCTTGAATCTGGGAGGCAGAGGTTGCAGTGAACTGAGATTGCGTCACTGCCCTCCAGGCTGGGCCACGGAGTGACACTTTGTCTCAAAAACAGATGATGGAGAGATTTGTCTCAGATGTCGAACTGATGTGATTGCGGGAACTTGTAATCCCAGCACTTTGAGGGGCCGAGGCGGGCAGATCACGAGGTCAAAAGATTTAGACAATTCAGGCCAACATGGTGAAACCCCGTCTCTACCAAAAATACAAAAATTAGCTGGGCGTGGTGGCGCGCCGCTATAATCCCAGCTACTGGGGAGACTGCGGCATGAGAATCGCTTGAACCGGGAAGGCGGCGGTTGCAGTGAGCCGAGATCGTGCCATTGCACTCCAGCCTGGCGACAGAGCGAGGCTCGGCCTCAAAAAAAGAAAAGAAAGGCTCTCTGGCAACTTTTAGAGATTTACAGGATGAAAACAACAAAAACCAGCAAGCAGAGACTGGAGCAGAGGAATAGTAATCACAGAGGAAGAAGAATGTGGAAAGGCTGGGAATGTGTAAGGAAAGGCATAGCGGCCGGTCCTGCGCAAGGATTGCATTTGAAGGGAACGGTGGCGGTTAGTGGCACCTGTGCGCCCTCTAGTGGGCGCAGAGGGAAAGAATACTTAATAATGTTACTGTATTTATTTACCCGTTCATTGTGGAGGGAGGATGGGAAGGACGTTGCTCTGAGATTCTGGGTGTCAGAACGGGGAAGGGACTTGCTAAGGGTCACAGAATGCCAGTGGCAGGGGTCACAGTGGTCATTTCATGAGACCGCACGAGCTCTCAGTCTTTCTGGGATCGGATGAAACCTCCCGAGGCAGGTAGGGATGAGTGGAGAGGAAAGCACGGGCCTCGCCATCAGCAGCCTGGGCCTTGACTCGCCGCTCGGCCCATTGCTGCTATGGGAAGTTGGGAACGTCCCGCAACTTCTCAGGGCTTCAGTGTCCTCATCTGTAAAATGGGGTTATCTACCTATCGAGAACGGTGAGAATTAAATGAAGTGACGATGTCTAGGGCATACAAAGATGCTTGGCCCATGGTGGATGCAGAGTTCTCAGGGAAGAGAAACTGAGATCCAAAGAACTGGACAGGCCAGGCACGGTGGCTCATGCCTGTAATCTCAGCACTTTGGGAGGCTGAGGCGGGTGGATCACCTGAGGTCAGGAGTTTGAGACGAGCCGCCTAACATAGTGAAACCCCACTCTACTAAAAATAACGAAAAATTAGCTGGGGGTAGTGGCGCACGCCTGTAATCTCAGCTATTTGGGAGGCTGAGGCAGGAGAATCGCTTGAACCTGGGAGGCGGAGGTTCCAGAGAGCTGAGATTGCGCCGTTGCACTCCAGCTTGGGCAACAAGAGCGAAACTCTGTCTCAAAAAAATTATTAAAAAATACAAAAATTAGCCAGGCATGGTGGCAGGCACCTGTAATCCCAGCTACTCCGGAGGATGAGGCAGGAGAATTGCTTGAACCTAGGAGGAGGAGGATGCAGTGAGATCAGATTTTGCCACTGTGCTCAAGCCTGGGCAAAAAGAGTGAGAGTCTGTCTCAAAATAAATAAATAAAAATAAAAATAACCAGGACGTGGTATTATTGTCAGGAGGTGTGTATTTCTTTTCTTTTCTTTTCTTTTTTAAGATGGAGTTTCACCATGATGGCCAGGCTGGTCTTGAACTCTTGACCTCAGGTGATCCACCCACCTCAGCCTCCCAAAGTGCTAGGATTACAGGCGTGAGCCACCGCGCCCGCCCTAGCAAGTGTGTATTTCTTGTGAGGAAGCAGGCGCACTCACGCTCTCTCTCTCCAGGTGGGCTTGGCTACCATTGGCTGTGCTCCCCCCATCCTGCGGCAAGGAGCTCCTGCTGGGCCTGGGGTCTCGGAGGGCCAGGGCAGCCACACATGCCCCAGGTGTGGCCGTTCCAGTTGCAGCTGTCAGCATTTGATGGTGTGGATGACTCCGGCAGTGTGGCTAGCTGGGTTTAGTGATGGGGGCAGAGAGGGAAGTTCCCTCATAGGGCCCCTCCCCCCAACCCCGCTTCTGTCACCCACCTCTGCAAGCTGTAATTATCCAGCCTTTGACATTGAGCTGTACTTCCTCTTACTAGTAATATACTTTTAGCTCTCCTGCCAGACCGAGCTGTGGGAGAGAAGGTCCAGGCCCTCATGGAAGTAGGGGAGAAATCAGTTCTGCCCACTGGTCTTTTCCTTATCTCTACTTGGAGACTGTCATGGAATTGTTGGGAGAGTTTAATGAATTAATATGAGGAAGAGCTTCACACAGTGCCTGGTTGATGGTTAACTATTAGTAATAGTCTCATCCTTCATGGTTCAGGTTGGTTGTCACTTCCTCCAGGAAGCCTTCCCTAGTTTCCCAGGCTGATTTTGGTGCCTGCATCCCCCTGTGCCTCTCTGGTACTTCTATCACGCTGAGTTATAATTGTCCCTTTATTTGTCTTTCTCCCATACTCAACAATGAGCCCCCAAGGGGGGTTGTGCCATGCCCTGTTCATTGTTGTATCCCCAGTGTGCCTGGCTCAGGTGGGAGTGACAATTATATTTTAGGTGAATGAGTGGGACTCATGAGAGGTGGGGGCTCTGGGACCAGGCCCTCAGCCCTGTCACTCACATGCTATTTAAGCTCTCAGGGTTGAGGTTCCCCCCCCAAGATGAAATGAAGCTAAAACAACCCCTTCTTCATGGGGCTGAGGTCAGGAGCAAATGAGATTTTCTGCACACTACCTGGCACACTACGTGTTCCATAAACATTCACTGTTGTTCTGCAGTTCCTGATTAAATACCCTCTACTTGGCTGGGCGTGGTGGCTCACGCCTGTAATCCTAGCACTTTGGGAGGCCAAGGTGGGCAGATCACTTGAGGCCAGGAGTTTGAGACCAGCCTGGCTAACATGGCAAAACCCCATCTCTACTAAAAACATAAAAATTAGCCAGGCATGGTGGTGCACAACTGCTGACCCAGCTACTTGGTAGGCAGAGGCAGGAGTATTGCTTGACCCCAGGAGGCGGAGGTTGCAGTGAACCAAGATTGCACCACTGCACTCCAGCCTGGGCGACAGAGTGAGACTGTCCCCCCAAAAAAAAAAAAAAAAAAGGAAAAGAAAAGGAGAAAAAGCCAGGCGCGGTGGCTCGTGCCTATAATTCCAGCACTTTGGGAGGCTGAGGCAGGCGGATCACCTGGAGTCAGGAGTTTGAGACCAGCCTGGCCAACATGGTGAAACCCCATCTCCAATAAAAATACAAAAATTAGCCGAGCATGAAGGCAGGCGCCTGTAATCCCAGCTATTTGGGAGGCTGAGGCAGGAGAATCACTTGAGTCACGGAGGCAGAGGTTGCAGTGAGCCGAGATCGCTGCCACTGCACTCCAGCCAGGGCAACAGAGCGAGACCCCGTCTCACCAAAAAAAACCCCAGAAAACCCTCTACTTGTCCAGGTGTCCCCTAGTCCCTCCAACCCGAAGGAACTTCAGTTCTAGCTCTGGACTTCCACAGCCTCCCAGTATGTCTCCTGTCACAGCATCAGTCACACTTGTGACTTGCTCCTCTGTCACTCCCTTTCCCCCAAAATGTAGGCTCATCAAGGGCAAGGCCTTAGCCTCACCCATCTGACTATCCAGCACCCAGCCCAGGGCCTGGCTCAGACCATGGGCTTGGGAAATGCTTTCTGCAGGACTCAGACACCTGGCTCCCTTGCACGTGGGGCCTGTGAGGTTTTCCTGCCTCGGCACAGTTCTCCCTGGATTGCACTTGCCTTTTCTCTTGGCCTATGCTGCTCTGTTCTCACTTGGCAAGACAGCGCAAATGCCATCTTCCCCAGGAAGTTCTTCCTGAGCCTCCCAGTGCTGTGACCTCTGTCTCCTTAGAAATCTTAAAGCTCTGACTCCTTCAACCACTAACTTGCCACTTGCACGTAATCTCTCCAGCTTGATACTTTTAGGTTTGTTGGTTTGTTTTGTTGGCTAATTCTTCTCTTCCTATGTTACATTCCCAGTGAAATTTTGTTTTCCACTGAGGTGGATGGCATTTACCAACATTTATCATCAGAGAAAGGCAGTTCCTCCAGAGAGTTGTGTATCACACATGCTGCATGGCACATACATACATATAAAGTTATTCTAGGCACACAGAGGAAAGATCGTGTGAGAACACAGCAAGAGGGCAGCCATTTGCAAGCCAAGGAGAGAGGCCTCAGAGGAAAGCAACCGTGCCAACACCTTGATCTTAGACTTGCAGTCTCCAGCACTGTGAGAAAATAAATTCCGTGTTGAGGCCAAAAAACAAAATGCCATTTGTTTGTTCCCTGACTACTTTTAAAAAGGATTTTAAAATGGAATAAGGTTTGTAATTTAGATAACGGTATTTTACCAATGCCAATTTCCTTGTGTTGATATTATACTACAGATATATAAAATGTCTCTCTCCATTGCAGGAAGCTGGGTGAAGGGTACATGGGACTCTATTTTGGTGCTACTTTTGCAATTTCCTGTAAATCTATAATTATTTCAAAATAACAAGTTTTAAAAACTTTGAGGCTGATTAAACGTATAAAATTATGTTAAATATAAAACCAGAAATATCTATATTAGGACATACAGCTTTAGCTGTGCAAGTTTATTTGTTAAGCAGTTTTTGACAATATTAAAAAAGATTAGGCCGGGTATAGTGGCTCACGCCTGTAATCCCAGCACTTTTGGAGGCTGAGGTGGGTGGATCACGAGGTCAGGCAATCGAGACCATCCTGGCCAACATGGTGAAACCCCCTCTCAACTAAAATACAAAAAATTAGCCGGGCGTGGTGGCGCTCGCCTATAATCCCAGCTACTCGGGAGGCTGAGGCAGGGGAATCACTTGAACCCGGGTGGTGGAGGTTGCAGTGAGCTGAGATCACGCCACTGCACTCCAGCCTGGGCAACAGAGCAAGACCCTGTCTCAAAACAAACAAACAACAAAACAAATGATTTATCAAGTCTGGAAGAATATTCACCAAACTATTAAAAGTGATTGTCTTAGGTCAGTGGGATTGCAGGTGATTTTTTTTTCTTTTTTCTTTTTTTGAGACAGGGTCTGGATCTGTCGCCCAGGCTGGAGTGCAGTGGTGCAATTATAGCTCACTATAACCTCAACCTCCCCTGCTTAAGCAATTCTCCTGCCTCAGCCTCCCAAGTAGTTGGAACTATACGTACGAACCACTGTGTCTGGCTCAAGGTCACTCACCTTAAGAATGGAAGGGTCGACTGGGCATGGCGACTCACACCTGTAATCCCAGCACTTTGGGAGGCCGAGGCGGATCACAAGGTCAGTAGATCAAGACCATCCTGGCCAACATGGTGAAACTCCATCTCTAAAAAATACAAAAATTAGCTGGGCATGGTGGCACGGACCTATAGTCCCAGCTACTTGGGAGGCTGAGGCAGGAGAATCATTTGAACCAGGGAGTTGGAGGTTGCAGTGAGCCAAGATCGCGCCACTGCACTCCAGCCTGGTGACAGAGCAAGACTCCGTCTCAAAAAAAAAAAAAAAAAAAAAAAAGGATGGAAGCATCCAAACTAGAGCTGTTAAGAGCCTAGTTTGGACAGAGCCAGACCCCTCTTAAAAAAAAAAAAAAAAAAAAAAAAGAACAAAAAAAGTGGTTTGGCGGTGGCTCATGCCTCTAAACCCAGCACTTTGGGAGGCCCAGGTGGGAGGATCTCTTGAGTCCAAAAGTTCGAGACCAACCTGGGCAATATAGTGAGAGACTCTCTCTGCAATAAATAAATAAATAAATAAACAATAAACAATTAGCCGGACATAGTGCTGCGCACCTGTGCTCCCAGCTGCTTGGGAGGCTGAGGTGAGAGGATCACCTGAGCCTGAGAGGCGGAGGTTGCAGTGAGCCCAGATCTTAGAGCCACTGCACTCTCTAGCTTGGACGACAGAGCAAGACCCTGTCTCAAACCAAAAAAAAAAAAAAAAGTAAGTGACCTTGAGCAAAACTCTGCCCTTCTTAGAACCTCAGACTTGCTGTCTTTACACAGAAGACGGACTTAAAAGTCCCTACCACCTTGCCCGCCCGCATGACGCTGAATTAGTTAGCGGGCTGGTTTCCCAAGGGCTCTGCGGGAGACTGCCGCATAGCAGCGCAGCGGCTGCCGAGGGGTTGATACGGGTGGGCTCCGCCCCTTTCTTGCCCCGCCCCACGGGCACCACCCGCGTCGGGGTTGTACCCTTGACCCCGCCTTCAGGCCTTGCGTCCACCGGAAGTGCCCGCGTGCAGGCAGCTCACTTCCGCCCGGCAGGTGACAGCCGCGGGGCTCCGAGCCGCCGGCAGCCCGGACGCACCGGCAGAGTGTGAGGTGGAGGCCGCGGACATTTTTGGTGCCAAGTCGAAACGAGCCGTGACGCCGGGAGCCGTTGGGACCTGCGGGTGAGGAAGCGGGGGACCCAGGCGAGGCAGGAGAAGAAGTGGGGCGGGGAGTCGGGGGTCCTAGGTGAGAGGTTTGCGGGGTCAGAGGTGGTGAAGAGGACGCGGCGCTGCAGGGGGCGCAAGCGGCAAACCCAGTCGGAGACGGAAGGGCTGCGGGTTCGTTCGTTCATTCCCGCTCACTTGGCCGCCGGCCTGTTCCCCGGCCGTCCCAGATCCGCAGCCCCGCCTGGGGCCCCCGCCAGAGAGACTCCTAGACTTAGGCCCCGAGGAGCCCGCCCCTGGCCGGAGGGAAAACTCTTTGGGCTCTGGTTTCCTCTTTCAGACTCACCGCCACGGCCATCCTGAGGCCTCTTTGTTGTTCAGGGCGTTATCTCTTTGCCAAGGTTCAAAAAGAAGAAAAAAAAATTAGAAAACGGTTCCATGCGGCCCGCTCCCGGCTAGGCACGGGCTTGGTCTTGTCTGTTGGAGCCTCTAAGACAAGTTGACTGAAGGGGGTCACCTGTGATAATGCTGCAAATAACGAGGGGAGATGCTTGCTAGTGGCTATCGAGCGCCTACTGTGTACCGGGCACTTCTGCAGTGCCACGTTTAAACTTCACAGCAACCTTTGTGGGGGATTAAATATCCCCATTTTATCCACGAGGACACTGAGACACAGAGAGGTTGAATCACACGTGTAAGGTCATTCAGGTAGTAGAAGTAAGGTCACATTTCCTGCCCAGGTTCTCAGGGACCTGCAAGTACAGAGACAAAGGAAAGACTGGACTAAGGTTGGAGTGTAGGGGATATTTAAGATTTCTAGCTGTTAATTGAATACAGGTGCCAGAAAAAAAGAAAGGAAAAAAAAAAGACTTCTAGCTGCTGTTGTATTTATTTGGATCTGTGTCAGATGTAGCCTTATTGCTTCTTGTCTGATCTTCGGAAGGGGCATCTGATTTACTTTCTTTATCATAAAACAATCCTGCAGGCTGTTAGTAGTGATGCCTTTCAAGGCAAGAGTCTTAAGATTTTCCTGACTTTTGGGAACTGTGAGACACGAAACAGGCTATCCATGAAAGCTGTTTGAAGACGATCCAGACCTTCTCTTCAGAGTGGTTGAACAGCATTCCTTTTGATGTAAGCAGAGGGGAACCACATGACCTCTAGGGGATCTTTTGGTCCTAGGTTCTGGAAGAAGGTACCCAGAGGAAGAATCTTTGCCTTTCTGAGACATACGCAAGCCCCATGACTTCTTGCCTGAGCAGAGCACCTCTTACTTGGGAGGTGGTGAGATGGTTGGGTGGCTAGAAGACTAGGCCGTGTGAATCTGAGTCCCATTCCTTTGCGGATATTCGCTTGCTTCAATTCTGCCTCAGTTTCTCTGACATCAACATGAGAAAGACCTGCTGCCTTCCTGTCTACTCCTAGGGGAAGGAACCTGTGAATGAACCCATGAAGGCTTCCACATGCTTCTGAAGAAAATTGTATGTAAATATTACTCTGATACATTTTTTAAGCCCTATGATCTGTTTTCCTAGTTTCATTGAGTCACAGAAACTTAATTAGTGTCACCTTATTCCCATCTTTCCAAGGGAGGATTTGAGGTTAAGTAACTTGTCGCAGACAGTAGGCATATGAGCAGAGTGCAGAGCATCTGGTTTTCTCTCCTGAGTTGAGCCTACCACTCTCCTCCGACCTCTTAGAAACGGTCATGAGGAGCAGCTTCAGTAGTTCCCAAAGAGTCAGATCCCTGAGAGGTTCTGTGGAGATCATCTACTGAGTGTGGATCAAGTGGAGGCTTCACCCTGAGCTGCTTCAAGAGTGCAGAGGTATGATGGAAAGATCACCTGACTCCCAGTCCGTGAGCCCTGGGTTCGACCCCAGCTCAGCAGCTTCCTGGCACTGGGACCTGGATGGTTTTCATAGGCTGGCCCTCCTCTACCTCAGCTCTGAAATAATACTGGCCACCCTCTTCGCCTCCCCCCACCCCTGGATTGTGTGAGGGTAGATGGGAAAATTTGTGCAGGGCCCGTTATTTTGGGTACTTTGACTCTAGGCCAGCTGATGCCTGCTGGGGGCCTGTGTCTGAGAAAGGCTGTCAACCCTGGCTTCTGGAGTGTTACTTCCTTCTGCAAACAGACGTTTATGTACTCAGGACTTCTTCCACCCTTCTTGTTTCACTTCCCAAAAGTAGTTCAGAACAAGTTCAATTTGTTATTCCTTCTGGCTTTGAGCTTGGACTTGCATCTTTTTCTAGTTATCTTCTGACACTCTCGTATGCCTTAACTGCTCACTTCCCAGAAACTTCCCATTTCTGGCACCAAAGCCTGCAATGCTGACAGTAAGCAGCATGCTTGGGCTTTGCACTTTGCTGTGTTTCTGAAGGTTGAGGGGGACATCCATGCCTTGCATACATTTCTTTTTCTCAACAGGTCTTTTTGCCTAAGAGAGATCACTGATACTATCACAGCCCAGAAGAGATTTTTCTGTTCTTTATCTCTTCACATAGAGAGGAACAAATACTCCTGAGAAAAAAATGTCAACAGAGCATTTGGGGGAATCCTTAAAGAAAACTCATCAGTGGCTCCTAATTGCCCTCAAGCTAAAACTCACATTTCTTAGCATGGCATTCAAAGCCCTTTAGACTCTGACCCCTGCCTAGCTCTCTTTTTCATCTCTCCTGCTCCACACTTACCTTCTGCCAAGCTCCAGTCAACCTCAGCTGCTTGCTACTTCTGCAAGCCCCAACTCTTTTTCTCTTTTTTTGAGACAGGATCTTGGTTTGTTACCCAGACTGTAGTACAATGGAGCTATCATATCTCACTGTAGGCTCCAACTCCTGGGCTTGAACCATCCTCCTGCCTCAGCCTCCCAAGTAACTACGACTACAGGTGAGTGCCACTGTACCTGGCAAATTATTTTTATTTTTTGTAGAGTCAGAGTCTTGCTGTATTGCTCAGACTGGTCTCAAACCCCTGGCCTCAAGCAGTCCTTCTCCCTGGGCCTCCCAAAGTGCTGGGATTATAGGTGTGAGCCACCACACCCAGCCTCCCAACTCTGTATACCTCTCTGTCTTTGCTTTGCACTATTCCCTCTGCCTGAACACCATTTCCTGCTCCCCTGACTGTACCTTCCTAGCTGGAGTGCTACCTGGTGCTTCCCATCTGATCATCGCCCCTAGGCTTGAGCTAGATGCCCCTCTTTGATGTCCTGTGGCAAGGGTCACAGTGGGCTGTGATTGTTTACTTGGCTCTCTTCTAAGTAAATAGCTCTTTTTTTTCTGAGACAGAGTCTCGCTGTGATGCCCAGGCTGGAATGCAATGGTGCAATCTCAGCTCACTGCAGCCTCCGCCTCCTGGGTTCAAGCGATTCTAATCCCTTAGCCTCCCAAGTAGCTGGGATTACAGGCATCTGCCACCATGTCTGGTTAATTTTTATATTTTTAGTAGAGATGGGTTTTCACCATGTTAGCCAGGCTGGTGTTGAACTCCTGATCTGCTCACCTCAGCCTCCAAAAAGTGCTGGGATTACATACATGAGCCACTGTGCCTGGCCAGTAAATAGCTCTTAATCCTCGACAAAGACCTCCCTTAACTATGTCTGCAGTACCTAGTGAGATATCTGGTACATAGTTGGTGCTCAGCAGATGTCTAGTGAGTGAATGAATGAATATTGCATTGAATTGTTAGGATTCTTTGGCTCCTAAGGGATTCAAAGCACTTTCTACATTATCTCCTGTCCATCCTCAAGTCACCTCGTAGAGACAGGGGAGAAATCTGATCAGTGCTGAGACTACTTTCAAACTACAGTTGCTACCACCAGCCAGTCACCAGAGTGTTTCAGGGCTTCCAGACACCTGGGAATCTGGTATGGAGCAGGGAAGTGGTAAACCTTCTCTTGTTAGTAACAATAGTGGCTAACATTTATCGGGCATGTTGTGGGCTGAGCACTGCTAAGGGCTAGGTATATATTGACTTGTTTTACCCTCACAAACCCCTCAGGCATATAACATTGTAGTTCCCATTTTACATTTGTGCTGCAGTTGTGCCTGTTTGCTCTGTGGAGCCTGGGAGAGCCCCTGCCATACCTGCTGTGGCTGCCTTCCCCCTCCTCACTCCTTGTGCTTAGATTGTCCGCTGTTATATAGTGGAGCTGAGGAAGGACTTGGCTATGGTTCTGTGCCTCATGCTCTCTGGGTCTTTAGCCTTGGGCTTAACCTCTGACTTCTGACAGGAAGGGAGGCCTCTCCTACTTATGGTAGGAGTGTGGCCTAACTCTGGGTTGACCCCACAAGGCCCAGAGTTCATCAATTACTGGGATGCTTCAGTCACTGATCCCCCAGGTTACCACCAGTTACTACAGTCCACCCTGCGGACTGTGAGCTGGAAGATGGTAGATTTGAAAGTCAGGTCTCAGAAGCTTTAAAACTGAACCTTCAGTGTTCCATTTTCAGCATTTCAATAGCTGAGTTCCATAGACTTGGGTGGCAGATACTTTTTACCACACCCTCCTTACATTTAGGATCTTAAGCATATTGAGAGTGGAATAACCCAATGTCAGTAGAGCCAGCCTTGGGTCTGCAGCTGTGGTGGTCTTCGTTGCCTGATCTCTGAGTGTTGGGCAGCCGGCTGCTGGGACATTGAGGACGGAGACTTCTGAAGTACAGCATTGATTCAGTATTTATTGAGGCCTGCTAGTGCCTGGTGCTGGCCTATGCTGATAGGTCAGCAGGCCAGATATGGTCTCTGCCCTCCGGTTGCTTGCTTCATTCTAATGGGAGAGAGAGAGAGAGAGACAAAGAAGGAGAAAAAAAATGTGATTATTAGAAAAACCAATCAGCCATGAGGGAAACAGAAGACATAGCAGCCAGAGCTTGTTAAAATATAAGTCCGATGTCAGGACTCCTCTGCTGCAAACCCTCCTGTGCTTCCAGCTCACTCTGTAACAGCCAGAGTCCTCACCCCTGCTCAGAAGGCCCTGCATTCTCCTGTGACTTCCTGGCCTACTGTTTCCTCATTGCTCACTCAGCCACATTCACTTCCCTGCTGTTCCTCAGACATGCCAGGCACATACTCACCTTTGCACTGGCCATCTCTCTCGCCTGGCAGGCTCTTCCCCAGACAGTGTCACCTGTCACCTTCTCAAGGAGGCCTTCTATGGCCACCCTAGTTACATTTTAACCTCCCTTCCCCTCTCCCCCTCCCTATCCTTCCTCCCTCCTCTTTTTTGCCTCCATAGTGTTTATCACTGTCTAAGATGTCACATATTTCACTTATTTATCTTGCTTATGGTCTCTTTCCCCCCATTAGGATGTGAGCTCCAGGTAGGGAAGGATTTTTGTCTGTTTCTTTCACTGCTGCATTTCCAACACGTAGAAGTGTTTCTGGTACATGAAAGATGCTCAGGAAATCTTATTCTTATGAATAAGAATACTGGAGGATGTGGACTGAGAAATACCTTCTTAAGATTGTACATGCATAGCCAGGTGCAGTGGCTCATGCCTGTAATCCTAGCTACTTGGATGGCTGAGGTGGGAGGATCACTTGAGGCCAGGAGTTCAAGACCAGCCTGGATAATTTAGCGAGACTCTGCAAAGAACTTTAAAAGATTAGCTGGGCATGGCACACGCCTGTAGTCCCAGCTACTCAGGGGGTTGAAGCAGAAGGATTGCTTGAGCGCAGGAGTTCGATGCTGCAGTGAGCCATGATCACACCACTGCACTCTAGCCTGGGTGACAGAGCAAGACTCTGTCTCTGTCTCTAACAAAAAAAAAAAAAAAAAAAAAGGCATCTTTTTCTTTCTTTTTTTAAGCATCAGAGGTATCACACTAGAAGGGAAGGTATCTTTGAAGTGAGGTCACCTAAGCTGAGATTTGAAGGATAAATTGGAGCAGATAGGAGAGGATAATCCAGGCAGAAGGGTCAGCAAGTGTAGAGATAGTGAAGAGCTTGGCTGTTAGAGGAACATGGAAGGCATGTGGGCCTGGAGGCAAGGACCTGGCACTTATGTCATATCCTGTGTCAGAGCCCTCCACCTTCTGCAGCTCTGTCACTGCGCTGGTACCGTGGGAGCAGGTGACAGTGACTTGGCCTCATTGAACATTTCTCCCACTGGAGATGTTGCCACCTGATCATCTGCCCTTGCCCTTTCTTCTCTTTCTCATCATTTATTCACTTACCTTCCATTTATTGGCTGTAAACAGGCTAGGGATCTGGCATGTTCAATTTCAGTAGTCAGAATCGCTTCACAGTCGGAGCAGATGTATCTCTGATCCTGTCTAACCCAGTGAATGGAACATTGAGAAGCTGCTGTAGCAGAGGTTGATTTATAAAACATGAAATTTCCCCAAGAAGAGAGTTGAGCACTGGTCATTCAGATATTTATTGAACACCTGCTGTTTGCCAGGTACCAGCCTAGGAGTTAGGAATACAATAGTGAACAAAGTGAAGAAAATCCTTACCCCCGTTTACATTATGGAATTTATGGGGGGAGAAAAAATAGACAACATAAGTATATGTTACAGTGTGTAGGTAATAAGAACTTCTAAGGGGGAAAGAGGGTTAGGAAGTGGTTGGGATTATTGGGGGGGGGTGTACAATTTTAAATGAAGCGGTCAAATAAGGCCTCAATGAGAAGATGACATTTAAGCCAAGACCTGAAGAGGTGAGGGACTGAGCCGTGAGGCTGTCTGGAGAAGAGCCTTCCTGGCAAAGTGAATAGCACGTGCAAAGGCCCTGGGGTGGATGCCTGTTGTGTTCAAGGAGTAAAGAGGCCTGTGGGGCTGGAGCTGAGGGAATGGTGGGGGAGAAGAGTTCAAAGGGTAATGGCCAGCAGGGTGCGTGTGTGGGAGAGAAGGGCATGCATCTCTTATAGGGCCTGTGGGTTATGAGGCCATGCTAGGGACTTTGGCTCTTACTTAGAGTAAGATAGGGAACCGTTGGAGGACGTTGAGTAGAGGGGTGCTGCTGTCTTACTTAGATTATCAAGGGATCATCCTGGCTGTTGCTAAGATGGGGTGTCAGCAGAGCAGTGTGGGAGCAGTCTTGTTAGCACTGTCAATGGAAGGTGATGGTGGCTTGGAGCTGGGGGAGGGTAGAAATGGAGCTGGTGAGAAGCTGCTCACGGATCCTAGATTCATTTTGAAGGTTGGAATCCACAATAGGATTTGCTGACAGATTTCAGAGAGAATATGTTGTTAAGGGTGACTCAGGTTTTTAGCCTGAGGACCTGTTAAAGATGGTGCTGGCAGGAACTAGATGAGGTAGACTGCAGGGTGAGCCAGTTGGGGAAAGGAAGGAAGCAGGAGGTCAGTTTTTATCGTGTTAAGTTTGAGCTGCCTGCTAGCCGTATCCACAGTGATGCGCGATGTCAGTTAGACATTTGGACATGTGTGCTGGGAGTTCTGGGCGGAGGTTGGGCTATCTGGATGGTATGTAAAGCCCTGACACCGGATGACACCACCAAAGAGGCAAAATAGCATAGATGGAGAGGAAAAGAGGTACCAGCCTGAGCCCTGGGGCACACAGTGTTGAAGGAGAGGGGAGAGGAACAAGCAAAGGAGAGTGAGAAGGTGCGGACAGTGGCGTAGGAGGACAGGCAGAGAGTGTGGCATCCTGGCATTTGAGGGCAGTATTGCGGGGGAGGAAGGACTGGTTAGCCATGTCAAATGCTTATCAGCATGAGACTTGTCATTTGACATGACCATTGTGTTTTCTGCTGGCTGGACCCAACACATCTGGCATCCAGGACTATTTCTGAATCTCATTCTTCCTTCCCTAACCTCATCTGCTCCTTTCCCTTCCAAGTCCTTCAGCCAGGCGTGGAGGCTCATGGCTTCTTTTGGCCTTAGGTAAGTCACTCATCTCTCAGTGTCTCTAATTCCTCGTTTTTTTTTTTTTTTTTAATGAATTACAATGAGAATTAAATGAGAAGGGTTGTAAATCACTCAGCAAGAACCTGTTCCCCAGCTAGTGTTGATTTAGTTGTTTCAGTTCCCTCCCTTGTCAGAATGGCAGTGTCTCTGTGCCACCTCCACTCTTGCCTCTCTAAATCTGACCTGTCTTTCATGACCAGCCAAGCCCCTCCATCGAAGAGAATTTGGCTTGCTGCTCCACCTGTCTCAGAACCCTTCTCCTCTGGAGGCGTGATCACTCTGCCCTTTCCCTGCAGTCCTTTACTTGGCCTCTCAATCTGTAAGAGCTCGGCAAGAAACGACATCCTTTGTTTACTGTGTGTGTGCTTCCTTGTGGGGCACAGTTCCAGGCATAAGCGGATGGGACTCTATACTGCTGATTTGACAGATCTTCAGAAAGTGTTCCCATTACATAGATGGGAAAACTGAGATCACAAAGAGCCTTGTGCTGTGGTCTCTGGCCTCTTTCTCCTCATCTTGATTAATTTCAGTGTTGTTCAGAAGACGCCTTACTATTTTGTTTTCAAGTTCAGAGAAGCTTTTCTTTTTCTTTTTTTAAGATGGAGTCTTACTCTGTCACCTAAGCTGCAGTGAAGTAGTACGATTTCAGGTTCAAGCGATTCTCCTGCCTCAGCCTCCTGAGTAGCTGGGACTATAGGTGTGCGCCACCACACCCAGCTAATTTTTGTATTTTTTGTAGAGATGGGTTTCACCATGTTGGCCAGGCTGGTCTCAAACTCCTGACCTCAAGTGATCCGCCCGCCTCAGCATCCCAAAGTGCTGGGATTACAGGCATGAACCACCATGCCCACCACTTTTCTTTTTCTTCACAGCAGGTCTTTCCACATATTGCTGCTTGCAGATGAGTTGAGAACTGGCACCTGAGTCTAGAATGAGGTTCTAGAGACTCAATGCCAATGTAAGAATGTTTGTGTGTGACATTTGTCTGCCTTTAGTTTCTTTTCATTTTGAAGTCTTTAATTGTGAATGGGCCTCAGGAGAGTGACTTTTTTTTTTTTTTTGAGAGAAGATCTTGCTCTGTTGCCCAGGCTGGAGTGCAGTGGCACATTCACAGTTCACTGCAGCCCTGACCTCCCAGGCTCAAGCAATCCTCCCACTTCAGGCTCCTGAGTGGCTGGTACTACAGCTGTGCGCCACCACACTTGGCTAATTGTTGTATTTTTTTTGTAGAGGTGGGGTTTTGCCACACTGCCCAGGCTGGTCTCGAATTCCTGGGCTCAAGCGATCTGCCTGCCCCAGCCTCCCAAAGTTCTGGGATTACAGGTGTGGGCCACCGTGCCCGGCCAGGAGATTAATTTTGAGTAATCAGTTTTCATCAAAATCCCAGGAGGCCCATAACTTGGCAAGCTCATCCAGGCAGGCTTTTACTAGGCACATGACCAAACTTGACGTTCCCTGTTGTCCAAACTGGATGGGCTTGCCCTGAAATAACCTGTAATTCAACATCTGAGGACTCTGCAGGGAGGTGTGGCAACCCATTTCATGTACCCTTTAGCCTAGAGCAGGTATGTTTCTTCCAGGGCTTTATTCAGAGAGGAGCAGTTAGTTGCTTTGCTGGACAGAGTGGGACATGTGTGACCTTATTAGGGGGCAACAGTGGAGTGTGTTGGCACTACCATTTTCTTTTTTTTTTTGAGCATCTGCTCCTCAAGGCACTACCATTTTCTAGCTGTGTAACTCCAAACAAATGCTTTGACCTCCTGGGCTTCAATTTCCTCACCTGTAAACTTCATGAATCACGAGGACTAACTTTAAAGCTCTTTACATGGTGTCTGTCACGTGGTGCACATCCATTTGCCATTACTACTACCACTACCACCTTTATTCCAAATTTCATGCTGAGCCTAAAGAACACAGATTATTTTCTCATAGTTATTGAACTGACTTGAAAGAGCCTGTCCGTCTGAGTTCAGTAACCACATTGTCTCAGAGAGAAAGTCTGAAATCTGGTTTCTCAACTGCTGAATCACCTTTTAGTCTTCCAGCTGGCCTTCCTGTTTCCCTGTCTGTAAAGTGAACTTAAGTGTTTACCTGTAAGTACCCTTTTCCTTTTTTTTTTGAGACAGGGTCTCACTCTGTCGCCCAGGCTGGAGTGCAGTGGCGCAATCTTAACTCACTGCAACCCCCCGCCTCCCGGGTTCAAGCTATTCTTCCACCTCAGCTTCCTGAGTAGCTGGGATTACAGGTTCCTGCCACCACACCAAGCTAATTTTTGCGTTTTCAAAAGAGACACGGTTTCACCATGTTGGTCAGGCTGGTCTGAAACTCCTGACCTCAAGTGATCCTCCTGCCTTGGCCTCCCAAAGTGCTGGGATTATAGGCGTGAGCCACCATGCCCGATCCCTTTTCCTTTTTAAAAGGAAATTGTCAGACAAATGATGAGTGGTGAGTAGCATCATCATCTCTAATGAACTCTAAGCTTTGTGGGAGCAGGTCCACAGTCCAGGGCATGGCACAGAGTGGGGAATATTTGTCAGATGAATTAACCTCTGCCCTTGAAACAGAGCCAAAGCAACAAAACACATGAAATGAATAAAGTTGGACCTTTCTGCTCCAAATGAAGAAGAAACAGTGGCATCACCCCAGCCCCTTTCATTTACTCTTCCCTAACTTCCTCTTGACTGTTCCTGAGCTAACATGTGCCATGGAGCAGGTTTCTGAACAGCTATTCATCCATCAGGGAAGTGTTGAACAGTGACAGCTCCAGCACCAAAGTTGGAAGCCACCAACATAGACCTTCAGAGATCAGTTTTCCCTACCTGAGTATCCTTGAGTTCAGAGATAGGACATGGAGCTGGAGCTGACCTTGTGAAATGTCTCTTTCCCCTTTTCCTTTCCTAAAGCTTTTTGTCTGGCTCATCTCACCACACTGATGGTCTTCTTCATTAATTCACTGAGTGCCAAGAGTGTGCAATGCCTTGTGTTGGTACCACCAACTTCACACTTCTCATCTGTTTGAAGAGCATGGGCTGCTCTGACATGAATCACTGCCCCGAGACTAGAAAAGGCCTTCCCCTAACATTGGCTGGCCATTTGGAAAAATTAAAATTTTGTTGTTTGGCTTCTTACTGTTTTCTTTCCTACTGAAAACCAAATGAGATTTGCTGGCCTTAGCTGTATTCTGAATTTGTTCTCTTTTTTCCCCTTGGAAACATCTTATGTCATGCTCTAAGAATGATCATACTCTACTTCCTGGTGTTTGACACTTGGG
The DNA here is from genome assembly GCA_036589455.1 of Ateles fusciceps. Taxonomy (NCBI): domain Eukaryota; kingdom Metazoa; phylum Chordata; class Mammalia; order Primates; family Atelidae; genus Ateles; species Ateles fusciceps. The sequence goes on from JAZHEH010000882.1 coordinate 11,300,387, forward strand.
AAGAACACTCATTGGTGGGGGAAATGGGCCCCTCATCCAGCAGAGAATCATAGAATGTGAGATGTGGGTGGGACTTGTCATTCAGTAGACTGGTTTTCAAGCTTTGCTCCATAGAACCATGAGATGTCTGAAGGGCCCTGGTGAGGACGGGAGAGTTGGGCATAGTGAAATGAGCCAGGCTCTAGGCCTCCCACCCCTCCTTCCACCAGAACAGTTTCACTTTTATCTGTTTGAAATGGTTTAAGAGTGGAGAGGGACTTGAAGAGCCATCGATTAATTGTATTCTTTTGTTTGAGAATTGGAGAAAGGAGGCCCAGAGATGCAGGGAGGTGCCCAGGGTCACACAGCTGTTGGTAGTAGGGCCAGATTTCCCCGGCAGCCATCTTGCCATTGGATCAGCCTTGCCCTGTTAACTACAAAGCCTTATGTTCCCAGTCTAGTCTGCCCAGTCATCACTGTCTGGCACTTGTCACAGAGCTCTCTCATCTTGATCTGTTTTGGGTTCTTGGTTTTTTAGCTTCTCTGGGAACCTGTCTTTTCATTCATTTTGCCAGCAGACATTTGGTGAGCTCCTAGAATGTGCCAGGCATGGTGGCAGTCACCGGGTTGACAGCATTCAACAGTACAGATCCCAGATTAGAGGAGGAGCTCTGTGGGGAAATCTGAGATACTTTTTTTTTTTTTTTAAAGAGACAGAGTCTTGTTCTATTGCCCAGGCTGGAGTGCAGTGGTGCAATCATAGCTCACTGCAGCCTTGACCTCCTGGGCCAAGCTATCCTCTTGCCTCAGCTTCTGAGTAGCTGGGACTACAGGCACTTGCTACCATGCCCAGCTAAGTTTTTTTTTTTTTTTCCCCAGTAGACATAGAACTCGCCATGTTACTCAAGCTAGTCTCGATTTCCTGGCCTCAAGTGATCCTCCTGCCTCTGCCTCCCCAAATGCTGGGATTACAGGTGTGAGCCACCATTTCTGGCCTTGCCATACAACCAGGTCTAGTGTTGGGGAGGCCTCTGCCCCTTCGAGTCCAGAAGAGGCTCCTCTGCAACGTTTAAGCCTAGACTGAAGAAGGAGCACAGGGTGGGAAGTGTATTTTGGATAGATATACCATTTTTTTCTAAACTGTTGTGTGTTTCTAAGAGGTACATGTACAGGGGACAAAATACCCAAGTGATAAAAAAGGTAAATGATGAAAAATCAGGCCCTCACCCTGTTCCTGAGCTACCCAGCTTCCTTTCTAGAGGAAACTGCTATTGACTTTTCTTGTTTATCCTTTCCAGGATAGCCTATGTATTTGTAAATACACAGATATTTATGTTTTATTAATATTCATATGTTTAATTAGAAATAGTAGCATACTACATGTACTTTGCATCTTGTTTTTTCATTTAATATCTTGGAGAGGGTTGCATAAAAGCATATGGAGAACTGCCTCATTCTTCTGCATGGATACATAGCATTCCATATGTCCGTAAGCTGTGCTATCATTTAACGTATTTATAGGGTTGGGGGTCTTACTGTGTTGCCAAGGCTTGCCTCAAATCCTGGGCTCAAACGATCCTCGCCACTCAGCCTCCTGAGTAGCTGGTGCCACAGATGTGCTCAGCTCTGCTGTGCCATCATCTTTTAAACCAGTCCTGTGGATTGGTATTTATAATATTTTGCTGTTAGAAAGGATGCTGCATGAATAATTTTGGATCTATGTAGTTTTCCACATGTAAAGTCCTAGAAGCAAAATTACTGGGTCAAAGGGCAAGGACCTTTGCAATTTTAATGGCTGTTACCAATTTGCTTCAGAGATTATAGCATTTCAGACTGTCACTAGCCTCAGATGAGAGTGCCCATTTACCCGCATCAGCACCAACATGGGGTGTTATTAGACTCTTGGGTCTTTATCAATTCAGCAGCTGACAGCTGCTGTCTCACTGTAGTTTCAGTTTCTAAGTTCCCTTAGAACTTATTCTTATAAATAAACTTGAACCATTATATTAATTCACTTTCTGTGAACTGTCCACATCCTCTGCCATTCTCCTGTTTGTAGTCACTTTTTATATAGGAAAATAGGCCTTGTCTGCAATGTGGTGCAAAGTTTTGTGTGTATGTTTCTCATATGTCTTTAGGCTCTTGGCCTCCCAAAGTGCTGGGATTACAGGCATGAGCCACCTCACCTGGCCTATTTTGTTGTTTTTTAAAAACAATTTTTTTTTGGAGACCAAGTCTTGCTCTGTCGCCTGGGCTGGAGTGCAGTGGTGCGATCTTGGCTCACTGCAACCTTTGCCTCCTGGATTCAAGCAATTCTTGTGCCTCAGCCTCCCATGCGCCCACCACGATGCCCAGCTACTTTTCGTATTTTTGGTAGAGACGGGGTTTCACCATGTTGGCCAGGCTGGTCTCGAACCCCTGGCCACAGGTGATCCACCCGCCTTGGCCTCCTCCCAAAGTGCTGGGATTACAGGCATGAGCCACTGCACCCAGCACATTTTAAAAAATATTTGTTTAATTTATACCAAGTGAAATGCTTGACTCTTAAGTGTACAGTGTGGCCAGTATCTACAACAAGATGCAGATCATTTCCATTACTCCAGGGGCCCTTCATGCCTGTTTTCAGTCCTTCCTACCCAGAAGCATCCACTGACCTGACTTCTATTGCCATAGCTTAGGTTTGCTTCTTAGAGCTTTGTATGCATTAAGTCTTGTGATATTTATGATGTTTATATTTTTTCTTCTCAACATGCTTTCATTCTCACATTAGCCCTTGTCAGAAGAAATATGTGAGAGACGTAGAGCCCCAGCTCCCCTCTTTTTCTCTTTTTTTGAGACACAGTCTCACTCTGTCACCCAGGCTGGAGTACAGTGGTACGATCTTGGCTCACTGCAACCTTCCTCCTCCCAGGCTCAAGCAGTCCTCCCACCTCAGCCTCCTGAGTGGCTGGAACTACAGGTGCGCACCACCATGCTAATGTGGTAGAGACGGGTTTCTACATGTTACCTGGGCCAGTCTCAAACTCCTGGGCTCAAGCGATTGCCTGCCTTGGCCTCCCAAAGTGCTGGGATTCACAGGTGTGAACCACAATACCCGGCCTCATCTCCCCATTTTAAAGAGGGAAATTGAATTCTAGAGATGAAGTAGGCTCAGTTGAGCATACTTTCCTTTTAAAGGTTGTCACTAATTTTGAGATATTGGAGAAAAATTGAAATACTATATTCAGTACTCATTTTCTTATGTTTCTCTTTTCATTCTCAAAGGAGCTGGTTTTATGTTTTTAAAATAAATTCGTTTTATTAGCTTAAAACACAAATAATTATATTTCTTGTTCCTAAAATTATATTTAGATATGTGAAGACAAAAATTCGAAAAATATTGAGATTTGATTCCTGAAATCCTTGCTCATGTTAAAAAAACAAAAAGAAAGAAAAATATTGAGAACTTTTTTTTTTTTTAAGATGGGGTTTCACCATGTTGGTCAGGCTGGTCTTGAACTCCCGACCTCAAGTGATCCGCCCGCCTTGGCCTCCAAAGTGCTTGGATTACAGGCGTGAGCCACCGTGCCCGGCTGAGAACTTTTTTCCCTTTAAACCTAACCCTAACTTCAGCAGCTAAAACCCAAAGTCTTTAGATGGGAATATTTTTTGTTCTTCCCTTTTTTCCTTAGGACCTAGGACTTCATTTCCCTCTCTGAGATCACGTTACATCTTGTCCCTGGCAAGTGTTTCCAAATGTCTCACCAAGGGCTTCTTTGTACATCTAGAAAACATAACAGAAAACTACTGTATTTTAGACTTTATTGCTTAGTTCCGCCCCCGCTTTTTTTTTTTTTTTTTTGAGACAGAGTCTCACTCTGTCACCTAGGCCGGAGTGCAGTGCTGCAATCTCAGCTCACTGTAACCTCTGCCTCCCAGGTTCAAGTGATTCTCCTGCCTCAGCCTCCCAAGTAGCTGGGGTTACAGGTGCCCGCCACCAGGCCTGACTAATTTTTTTTCTTGTGTTTTTAGTAGAGACGGGATTTCACCATGTTGGCTAGGCTGGTCTCGAACTGCTGACCTCAGGTGATCTGCCCACCTCAACCTCCCAAAGTGCTGAGATTACAGGCATAAGCCACAGCACCCAGCCTCAGTTCCCTTTCTTTAATTCTAAAAAGTGAAGTTAACCAGAAGTGGTTCTGGGATGTGACATCAAAGTCATAATCTTTCAAATATGGGTGTGAGAAATATTAAGAGGCGGACAGCTGCATCGGCTCCTCAAGGGCAAAACCAGTTGGTCCAGGTATGCCCCTCTTTTAATTTTGACCGTGCCCATCCCCTTGAGCCATTCCTTGGCCTGTAAATGCTGAAATTGAGGGGGATCCCAGCCCAGAATGCTGTTTCCTTAGCAAAAGTGACTCATTATACTGGCCATAGCAGTTTCTGAACCAAAAATTCCCTGTAATTACTACTTTTAAAATGTGCCCTGACACTTCCAAAGATGGAGTCCAAACCCTAAGCTTTTTCTGCTCTAAATTTGCTGCCCGCTTTCAAATGTAGTTCATGTACCCGATCAGATTCATCAGAGAGCAAGGTCTCAGCCCTTTGGCCTCCATGGGATAGGGATGCAGTGTATGATAACAACTCAGCAATGCCAGGAAAAGTACCAGTCTTTCCCATGATATCTACCAGTCTGAGCCCCTTTAGGACTGAACTGTCAGGTTTTTTACATTCCTGCAGAGAGAATGAGAAATCTCTCTTGCACTGACATCCAAGAGGCAACTGCAAGACCAGGTACCAGCATTAGATGCTCACAATGGAGAAGGGACACGAGGAGATTACTGCCCTCAGCACATCACTAAGCTGTAGTCAGGGGATCATTCACGGTGAGGTAAGGTGTTTTGTTTTTTAATCTGCGCTTTGGGGTGGCTTTCCAAAGTGTTTCACTTTTCTCCGCATCCCCTTCCTTCTCTAATTTCCTGCATGTGAAACAACTTCAGAGGGATATGATTTCTGCATTATCAGTCCTACTGGGCCCTCTGCAGAGGGATATGCGAAACAGATACTGCAGAAAACAGCTGCAGCCAGCACCAGCGCAATGAGTGGCAGTTAAGTTTGTGAGTAGTTGCTTAGCACCTGTAAAAGGAAGAATGTTACAGAAAGCTCAGTGCTGTTGGGGTATCTGCAGCTGTGGCTTGACTAGCTACCCTGCAGCTCTGTCACTTTTTTTTTTCTTTAAATCCCCAGAAAGAGAAGCTTTCTCACCCTTTTCTCCTCTTGGTGAGTTGCATACGGCACAGATCTGTCACCAGCAGGTTGCGTCCTGGGAATTTAGGGCCCTCTGATGTTATGTTGGGCCTACAGGGGAGGGGAAAGCCCTTAACAGCTTTTTCTGCTGGAGAGGCAAGAAATTCCGAGCAGCTCCGATATTAGATGGCTAAGGTATTTTGTTTTATTCACTTTTCTTTCTTTCTTTCTGAAATGGAATCTCACTCTGCTACCCGGGCTGGAGTGCAGTGGCGTGATCTCAGCTCACTGCAACCTCCACCTCCCGGGTTCAAGCAGTTCTCCTGCCTCAGCCTCCTGAGTAGCTGGGACTACAGGTGCGTGCTGCCACGCCCGGTTAATTTTTTGTGTTTGAGTAGGGACAGCGTTTCACCATGTTGCCCAGGCTGGTCTGGAACTCCTGAGCTCAGGCAGTCCGCCCACCTCGGCCTCCCAAAGTGCTGGGATTACAGGTGTGAGCCACTGCACCTGGCCACTTTTATTTCTTTCTAGATTTAATATTCGAGTGGTTTCCGTGTTACTTTCTGTTTCTTTGTAGCCTGTGAGTTTTAGCACCTTTTGCCTTCAATTATCCCTCTTCTTACATTCAACCTCGAGAAATGATATTCTCCTATTATTTTGGATACTTTTGCCAGTTATGCTCTCAAGTGTGTGACTTCTGGAACTATACAGATCTTTATTATAAGGCAGAAATCCCATTATCTGATTTCCCTGCTTATTTCAGAGTTCCCCAAAGAACCCCTAGGTTGGTGAGGTTTCTCTGAGAAAGTGGCTTTATGTGTGTGCAAAAAAAAAAGAACAAATCGTATTTAATGTCAGTAAATTCCTATCAGAAACAGACACTAACTAGTTACGTAACAGGGCTGCCAGAGAGCAGGCTGAGGCTCCCTGGGATTTTCAGTGGCCCCTTTTCATTTCTTTCAACAACCATCAATTGAATACTTGCTGTATGCAGAGCCTGGGCCAGGCATGAAAGAGGAGGGCAAACGGGAGCTGTGAGCCTGGCCCATGCGGGGGCCTGCCTTTGTGGATCTGTCTAGAGCCCTGACTCATGCTGGGAGGACTAGCAAGTTAGAGTCCCCACTGTGGACTTGCAACGTCAGGCACAGTGGGCTCTTCTGCTCTTCCCGAAGCTCCCACAGAAAAGTGCCATCCTCCCTTTTCATCTTTGCAAAGCAAAAGGAAAGTAGAATTGTGCCTTTTTATACTGTTTTGTCAGTGAAGCCTTTATTCCTTTATTCCTACAGGATCCACAAAGGATTTAAAGTGACCCCAAGACAGTACATATTTGTTTCCCATTGATTACTGAAACAAACTCTATGGTGTCTCTCAGTTGGAAGGCTTGCTCAATGCCATCCTGCCATAAATATGCTTAATTTGGAAAAATCCAATTGGGCTGGAGAGGAGGAGCTGTGTTGGCTTGGTTTCCAGAGACTGTGAAATGACTCCTGATCCCTCACATCCATTGCTCTAGTAACTTTCATCTCACCCCTGTATAGTAATGACTTGAAAGGAGATGTTGGTGGGTTATTTGTTTGAGTCCCTTCCATAGATGCAACAAAAGGGACAAAGTGAAGTGGGGTTTCTCCATTCAAATGTCTATTTTTTTGGCACTGTGTGGTTTTCTATAGCACGTAAAACTACAGATAGGATTGGAAGGCTGTTCTTGAAAGTCTCAATGTTTTTTGTGGGGGCTGGAGTACAGTGGCACAATCTCAGCTCACTGCAACCTTTACCTCCTGGATTCAAGTGATTCTTGTGCCTCAGCCTCTTGAGTAGCTGGGACTACAGGTGTGTGCCACTGCGCCAGCCTCAGTTTTTTTTTTTGGCTGAGTCTTTAGCCACTATCAGGGGAACTGTCCTCCTTGTCAGAAGGGGGAAGCAGAATTCCTTCATCGATAGAGCATAGGGACTGAGCTCAGGTAAACCTGAGATGGTCTCCTAGCCTAGCCACGTACCAGCCATGTGACCTTGGGCAAGTTATGTAACATCCCTGAGTCCGTTTCATCATCTATAAAATGGTATTAAAAGCAGTTACATTATTGACAAGATTAAATGAGATAATGTGGGTGAAGCCCCTGCCTTTAATAGGGGCTCAGTAAATGATAGCTTCTTAACAAATCCTAGAACAATCCCAGAAACCTTGTATCTAGGGTAACTTGGTTCCCCGTGTAACTTCTTTTATCTTTGATCTGTTCCCCCAGAAGAACTTTGAGGTACATAGTAGATGCTCAGTAAATGTTTGTTGAATGAATGAGGGCGCCTTAGTACCTTCTTTGTTCTATTGTCTTTTTTTTTTTTTTTTTTTTTTTTTTTGAGATGGAGTCTCACACTGTCCCCGGGGCTGGAGTGCAATGGTGTGATCTCAGCTGACTGCAACCTCTGCCTCGCAGGTTCAAGCGATTCTCCTGCCTCAGCCTCCCAAGTAGCTGGGATTACAGGTGCCCATCACCACACCCAGCTACTTTTTTGTATTTTTAGTAGAGACGGGGTTTCACTATGTTGTCTAGGCTGGTCTCAAACTCCTGACTTCAGCTGATCTACCCGCCTCTGCCTCCCACAGTGCTGGGATTACAGGCATGAGCCACCACACCCCCTATTGTCTTTTTTTTTTTTTTTTGATACGGAGTCTTGCTCTGTCACCCAGGCCGGAGTGCAGTGGTGCGATCTCAGCTCACTGCAACTTCTGCCTCTCGGGTTCAAGCGATTCTTCTGCCTTAGTCTCCCAAGTAGCTAGGACTATAGGCCCACCAACACGCCCAGCTAATTTTTGTACTATTAGTAGATATTGGCCAGGCTAGCCTTGAACTCCTGACCTCGTGATCTGCCTGCCTCGGCCTCCCAAAGTGCTGGGATTACAGGGCTGAGCCACCATGCCTGGTCCCCTATTGTCTTATCATAGTACCTCACACTGTGAGCTTTTTTGCACTAGATGTCCTGAGAGAGCCTTTTGTTTTTTTTTTTTTTTTTTTGAGACAGAGTTTCACTCTTGTCTCCCAGGTTGGAGTGCAATGGCGCACAGTCTTGGCTTACTGCAATCTCCACTTCCCAGCTTCAAGCAATTCTCCTGCCTCAGCCTCCTGAGTAGCTGGGATTATAGTCGAACACCAACACACCTGGCTAATTTTTGTATTTTTAGTAGAGGCAGGGTTTCACCATCTTGGTCAGGCTGGTCTTGAATGCCTGACCTCGTGATCCACCCACCTTGGCCTCCCAAAGTGCTGGGATTACAGGTGAGCCACCGTGCCCAATGAGAGAGCCTTTAAGAAAATTGAGCAGAGAGATTTGGGAACTGCTGTAGAATACAGATTATAGCCCTTTCTGGAGATGAATTGTACGTATTACTATTTTAGAAGCTGAGAAAAGTTGTGGAGAGAAGTCTCCCTAGCCTTTTAAACTTGGCATTTGCTAATCTCATTTGACTCTATAGGGTAAGATAGTGCCTCGATGATGCTGTGATGAGGCTTCTAATGAGTTAACATGTGCAAAGCATTTAGGACAGTGCTGAGCAAAATGGGTCCCACAAAGGGGCTGCTGCTGCTGTAAGCCCTTACATCCTTGTGCAGGTATTTATGTGGGAAAGATTCCTAGAAGAGGCACATTCAAAAATTTAATAGGACCAGGTGTGGTGGTTCATGCCTGTAATCCCAGCATTTTAGGAGGCCAAGGCAGGAAGATTGCCTGAGCCCAGGAGTTTGAGACCAGCCCAGGCAACATGGTAAGACCCCATCTCTGAAGAAAAAAAAAAGCTGATAGATTCTCAGAATTACTTTTCAAAATCTAATCTGCCATGATCTAACAGTTGATTTGCCCAGGAAAGAGATAAACAGCTGTTTTCCTATACTACATGTGTTCTGGATCCGTCTCCTCCCTCTGCACACCATAACTGAAGATGGAATGGAACATAACTGAAAGTCACCCCTCTCTTTGTCTTGCAGGAGTCTGGCCACAGATAAGGGACCAAAATGACTGACTCAAAATATTTCACCACAACCAAGAAAGGTATTATTTGTTTAATAATGGGCCTTGTCCTACGCTTTCTCTGCCTGTCCCTTCTGTTTTCCTCCTGTGGCTGTAGGGAGTAGGGGTGGGAATGAAGGCCTGGAAACATGGCAAGAATGGCCTAGAGCTTCTTGTAGATCTAAAAAATTGAACTGTTGATGATACAAGAAATTGATCGCTCCTTTTAGAGCTCAGAAAGGGAAGAACATTAGCTCCAAGCATGAGAAAAAAAGTGCCCTTTGGTTCCCCATGGCTTAAACTAATTATGTTTTTGGCTGGGCACGGTGGCTCACGGCTGTAATCCCAGCACTTTGGGAGGTCGAGGCAGGCAGATCATGAGGTCAAGAGATTGAGACCATGCTGGCCAACATGACGAAACCCCTTCTCTACTAAATATACAAAAATTAGCTTGGCATGATGGCACGCACCTGTAGTCCCAGCTACTCAGGAGGCTGAGGCAGGAGAATGGCTTGAACTTGGGAGGCAGAGGTTGTAGTGAGCCAAGATTGCACCACTGCCCTCCAGCCTGGCGGCAGAGCGAGACTCCATCTTAAAAAAAAAAAAAAAAAGTTTTTTTCCAGGGGAAAAAAAACACACAATCCTATCAGCACCCTTGCAGCAGAGTGTGTGTGTGTGTCCATGTATCTGTCCTTATCCAAGGGCACCTTTTTTTTTGAGATGGAGTTTCATGCTTGTCACTCAGGCTGGAGTGCAGTGGCGCAGTCTTGGCTCACTGCAACCTCTGCCTCCTGGGTTCAAGCGATTCTCCTGCCTCAGCCTCCTGAGTAGCTGGGACTACAGGTGGGTGCCACCACGCCCACCACACGCAGCAATTTTTTGAATTTTTAGTAGAGATAGGGTTTCACCATGGTGGCCAGGCTGGTCTCAAACTCCTGACCTCTAGTGATCCACCCACCTTGGCCTCCCAAAGTGCTGGGATTACAGGCGCGAGCCACCATGCCCAGCCAGGCATGTATTTTTCATGATTGTAATCCTGTTTTTCATTTGACATTTTGACATCATCTAAACATTTCCCAACAATTCTAATGACTATTATTAAGTCCATTGAGTTGCTACACTGAAATTTGCTAAGCTAGGCTTAGAACATTGGGCATTTTGGTTGTTTCTGCTTTTAAGGAAATGGAGGATATTGTTTTGGCTGACAAATGTGCTTTAACCCTGTAAGCATCTTTCTGACCAGCCCTTCCTTCCTCCCTCCTTCCTTCCAAGTGAAATTGACACACGCTTGCCAACCAGATGAAAAGAGTCTGTTACTGGATCAGCTGAGCCAGGACCTGAAGTCTGCCCCTCATCAGGCATTTCATGTATTGGACTAGCTGGGTTTTTTTCTTCTTTTGAGATCGAGTTTTGCTCTTGTTGCCCAGGCTGGAGTGCAATGGCACCATCTCGGCTCACTGCAACCTCCACCTCCTGGGTTCAAGCGATTCTCCCGCCTCAGCCTCCTGAGTAGCTGGGATTACAGGCATGCGCCACCATGCCCGGCTAATTTTGTATTTTTAGTAGAGACGGGGTTTGTCCATGTTGGTCAGGCTGGTCTTCAACTCCCAACCTCAGGTGATCCACCCGCCTTGGCCTCCCAAAGTACTGGGATTACAAGCATGAGCCACCGCACCTGGCCAATTCTAGCTGGTTTTTATTGAGAACCTACCATATGCAGTGGAAGAGAGACAGTGCCTCTGACCTGGTGTTGCTCCAGGTTGAGCAGGAAGGACAGCCTGTAGAGTAGTAACCACACTAAAGAGTAGTGGGTCCGGGGCTGGGCGGGGTGGGGGTGGGGGGGCCCATGGGAGAATTCTGGGTGGAGCTGGCCAGATAGATGGGGGAATAGGAAGGGGAAGGAGTGAGTGCTGTGCCTGTGATACATTAGGGAAAGGGAAGTAGTGGGCATGAGTTACCGAGGAGGGTGATGCAAGAAGAGGTTAGAGCCAGGCACAGTGGTGCCCCAGGTGGTGGCTTGGGTGGGAGGATTACTTACTTGAGCCCAGGAGTTTGAGTCTAGCCTCAGCAACTAATTAAAAAAAGATAGAAAGCAATGGAGAGGTATGCAGGGATCAGTCCTGTGAAGCCTGGTGAGCCGCAGGGTGAACTTAGTGCTGAGTATATTGGAGTCTCGGGTGGGTTTTTTTGGTGTTTTTTGTTGTTGTTTTGAGACGTAATTTCAGTCTGTCACCCAGGCTGGAGTGCAGTGGCAAGATCTCTGTTCACTGCAGACTCCCAAGTAGCTGGGACTACAGGCACGCCACCTTTCCCCCACTAATTTTTGTATTTTGGGGATGGGGTTTTTTAGTGGATTTCTTTTGGGAGGAGAGATGTGTGGAGAGAGATGCCTGACTTCAGTGCCCCAGCCAAAGAGACAAGGAAAGAGGTTCAGCAAAGCAAAGTGAGTATTTTGGGTGGGCCAAGCATAGGAGTTTAGAACATGGGCCTTAGGGCTTTCAGTTTCAGCCCTACCACCTACTGGCTTTGTATATGCATTACTGAGCCTCTCACAGCTTCCACTTGCTCACTGCAGGGAAACGCAGAGTTGTGAGAGTTAATTCCTATAAGAAAATGTGTGGGAATAAGTTAGTGTGGCACTGACTGGGTTTAGAGAAGGGCTCAAGGTGGCTGGGCGAGATGGCTCATACCTATAATCCCAGCACTTTGGGAGGCTGAGGCAGGTGGATCACTTGAGGTCAGGAGTTTGAGACCAGCCTGGCCAACATGGTGAAACCCTGTCTCTACTGAAATACGAAAATTAGCTGGGCGTGGTGGTGTGCGCCTGTAGTTCCAGCTATTTGGGAGGCTGAGGCAGGAGAATTGCCTGAACTTGGGAGGCAGAGGTTGCAATGAGCCGAGATCGTACCACTGCACTCCAGCCTGGGCGACAGAGTGAGACTCCGTCTCAAAATAAAAAAAAGAGAGAGAGGGAGAGAGAAGAGCTCAGAAAATAACATCTGCCCTCCTAACCTGTTCTTGGGATCCTGACTATCTGTCCATAGCAGGGCCAGACAAGCCTAGTTCCTCATTTGTTTTTTTCACATCATCAGATTCTTCAAAACAATTTATTACATGCTTGAGCTCTCATGGAGCAACTGAATTCCCATTTTCAGAGCTGAGCAACCCCTTGTGTCTCAGGAAGTAAAACCCTGAGCAAGCTGTTTTAATTAGAGATTTGAGGAAAACAGGAAAGGCCTCCGTGTGGGAATCAACAAAGTCTGCCCTCTCCCTGCAAGCCTAAGTACTCAGGTTCTATTGCACTGAGCCTTTTAAGGGCCTTTGGTTGAGTGAGGGTAGCTGAGGACGGCTTGCCTTCCACTGGGTTTTTTGCTCTCTGGCTGAGCGGAGCCTGCTGTCATGTTCTTGATGCTTTTGTCTTTCTCAGAACCTTTGTAGCTTGCATGGTTCCTGTGGCTTCAATCCAGCAGGGCCTCTCAGCTTTTTTTTTTTTTTTTGAAGCAGGCAGAGTCTCACTTTGTGTCGCCCTGGCTGGAGTGTAATGGTGTCATGGCTCACAGCAGCCTCGACCTAGAGGGGCTCAAATGATCCTCCAGCCTCAGCCTCCAGAATAGCTGGCACAGCAGGCGAATGCTACCACACCTGCTGATTTAAAAAAGTTTTTTTGTAGAAATGAGGTCTCACTATGTTACCCCGGCTAATCTCAAACTTCTGGGCTCAAGTGATCCTCAGCCTCTTAAGTGCTGGGATTACAGGTGTGAGCCACTGTGCCGGGCTTGCAAGCTTCTATCTTGTTAATTTCTATCCTAACAGTCATCCCTCACTGTTGCCTGTCCCACCTGAGGCCAGGGGCCTGAAGCTGCCCTCAGCCCACAGCATAGGATGTCTGACGTGCCTCCCTCCAGTTCTTTTGGAATTTAAGTACAGGGAATCATCCCCTGGCAGGGTAGGGAGGGATCACTCATGCTTGTCTCCTTTCCTTAGGGGAAATCTTCGAGCTGAAGGCAGAGCTCAACAGTGACAAGAAGGAGAAGAAGAAGGAGGCAGTGAAGAAAGTGATTGCATCGATGACCGTGGGCAAAGATGTCAGGTATGCAGGAGTAGGCCTGGTGGCAGCTGGAAGCTGGCTGACAGGGGGAGGGTTTATAGCTTGGGTCCATTTCAGTCTCTCTTTTAGGTTGTCTAGGGACCCATGTCTCCCCCTCATAAAGCTCCCTTCATAAAACTTTTTTCCCCCAAAGAAGGTTTTGTTTACACAGGAATCATGAGTCGAGATGCTGACAGGTCAAGTGGTGATGGAGTGAGTTAACTAGAATAGGTGGGAAAGGCAGGAGGCGATGGAGTGGGTATGGCATGAACCTTCTCAGAAACTCCAGAGGATCACTACTGGCTAGGGAAGAGGACTCAGTGTGGCCCGGTCTTCTGGGGGTGTGTGTGTGTGTGTGTGTGTGTGTGTGTGTGTGTGTGTGTTTGTTTTTGAGACAGAGTCTCACTCTGTTGCCAGGCTGGAGTGCAGTGGCGCAATCTCGGCTCAGTGCAACCTGCGACTCCCTGATTCAAGCGGTTCTCCTGCCTCAGCCTCCCGAGTAGCTGGGATTACAGGTGCCCACCACCATGCCTGGCTAATTTTTTTTTTTTTTTTTTTTTAAGTAGAGACAGGGTTTCACCGTGTTGGCCAGGATGGTCTCTGTCTCCTGACCTTGTGATCCACCTGCCTCGGCCTCTCTAAGTGCTGTTACAGCATGAGCCACCACGCCTGGCCAGGTCTTCTGGTTTTTAAAAAGAATGGGAAATCTGGGCCGCACGCGGTGGCTCACACCTGTAATCCCAGCACTTTGGGAGGCTGAGGTAGGTAGATCACGAGGTCAGGAGTTCAAAACCAGCTTGGCCAATATGGTGAAATCCCATCTCTACTAAAAATACAAAAATTAGCCGGGCATGGTGGTGTGCGCCTGTAATCTCAGCACTTGGGAGGCGGAGGCAGAAGAATCGATTGAACTTGGGAGGCAGAGGTTGCAGTGAGCCAAGATTGCACCACTGCACTCCAGCCTGGGTGACAGAGTGAGACTCCATCTCAAAAAAAAAAAAAAGAGAATGGGAAAGCTGAATTTTTCATTTTAAATCTCCCTGTCTTAAGTAGCCAAATAATATTAAACCAACACTGTGTGGTGCAAGTAAAATACACGTGCCAGATTGGATTTCTCTAATTTGTCACCTGTTTGGAACTTCTGTTGCACCTGACGGCTGGAGCAGGTCGTGTGTAGAATGGCTGCTGCACCTTGGCTCATGCTTCCCCTGTGGGAGTGCCCAGTGACCCAGCTTGTCTCCCATCTTTAAAAACCCAATCAAGGTCTGCCTTTCCCCTGTTGCCAGCCCACTACCCCAAACTCAAAGCATTTGTTCTCAGTTCCCATCACCCAGCACTAAATGGAGACTGCTCTCTTATGTGTACTTTTGTTTACCTGCTCACCAGATTGCAAAATCTCAAAGGCAGGGACTGGATTTTATAACAGCTTAATATTTGCACAGTATTTGAGAGTCTGCACAGAACATTTTTAGATTTGTTTTCTTAGTAGTTCCTTACAACTCCCATATTGTAGGTAATGATGGTTTTACTGCCAAAGAAATAAAAACATAAAACAACTGCCTAAGAGTCACATGGTTTATGGCAGAACTAGGACTCAAGCCCAGTTCTTCTGAAATCCAAATCCAGGCCGCTTTCACCCATGCCCTCGTGGTACCCAGCCCTGTGCCTCATAGCTTGGGTGCATACGTGGAGCAGCTCCCGTCCAGGTCCTAAGATAGGCTCCCACTACTCCAGACTTCCCCATGGATCACCCCCCCAGCTAGGACCTCCTCCCAGCAGCTCCGAGAAGCAGCTCTGCAGAGAGCCTTTTGGAAGCCAGAGCTGCAAAGGGAGCAGGTGCCTGCTGGACAGCTGGGCCTCCTTCCAAGTCAGATTTCTTCCAGGACAGAGCTGCTCTCCTTCACCCAGAACACCACTGTCACCTCCTCACAGAGGAGAAACATCTTTGTTCTTCTGTCTCAAAAGAGCTGGCTTTGTTGATATGACGGGCCCCAAAGAGCGAGTCGGCCTCATCAGCAGTTTTTCCTCCTTCCTCCTCCCCATTCTTCCTGGTGCTTCATCTTCCAAGGTGATACATCCATTTTGGCTTTGGCAGGGCTCCTGCTTGTTGGGGCTCAGGAAGTTCACTTTGACCTCTTAAGTCTCTGTGTTGACACGTCCTTGCCTGTAAACACATAAGAATTGAGAGGGGGATCTGATGATTCCAAGATAGAAAATTGCTCTCTAACCAAAATTTATATCTTAAGGCCTGTGACTCTGGGACCATGAGTGCCACGTTGAGAAGGGTTCCACCCAGTGGTCATGAGCACAGACCTTGTTCCTCCTCCAGGAGCATGGCTTCTCCAGGCAGGTTATTTGACATTTATGAACCTCAGTATTCTGTGAAATGGGGATCATCCCCTGACTTCTAAGGGCAGTAAAATGAGATCAAGTATATAAAGCTCTTAGCACCAAGCCTGGTATATGGTGTGCGCTCCATGCGTGCCGTGCTGGTTCTTAGTGGGTGTCAGAGCTTGCGGTGAAAGCAGTGTGAGCCATCCTGCTTCCCTGCGACCCTCCAGAACCAGCAGCCCAATGTAAGGGGCCATGTTAAGTATCAGAGAGGGAGAAAGGGTCATTTTCATTTACTCAGCACATCCCAGATAACAAGGACCAGACACCTAAGTATGTTGTCTCATTCAGTTATCATAAAGGCCCTGTGAAGGGAGTTTCTGTTGCACCTTGCTTGGAAGTGTGGAAATTGAGACTCAGGGCGAGGGGGCAGGTGACAAAGGAATTTCTCCGTCATACAGCTAGCAAGAGGCAGTGCTGGGTTTGACGGGCTCCAGAATTCATGTTTGAACTTGTATGAAAAGGTCCAAGGACTTTTTCTGCTTTTTTTATTTATTTTTGAGACGAGGTCTTGCTCTGTCACCCAGGCTGGAGTACAGTGGCACGATCTTGGTTCACTGCAACCTCCACCTCCCAGCTTCAAGCGATTCTTCTGCCTCAGCCTCCCGAGTAGCTGGGATTACAGGCGCCTACCACCTTACCTGGCTAGTTTTTTTTTTTTTTAAGTAGAGACGGGTTTCACCATATTGGCCAGGCTGGTCTCAAACTCCTGACGTTGTGATCCGCCTACCTCGCTCTCCCGAACTGTGGGGGATTACAGGCATGAGCCACTGCACCCGGCCCTTTTTTTGCTTTTAAAATTCCCCTTTGGGATCTCTCTTCTACCAATAGGTGTTGATTGTTAACAGCACATCTGATACCCTCCCTTTTACCAGGGAGTCATCCAGTGGGTCTCTCCTTCTCTCCTACCCACTGTCCTCCCACCCACTAGTTAGGAGCCTGAAAATCTTTCTCTTTCTTCAGCCTTTCCCTTGCTGACACCATTTTGACCTTCCAGTGCCCTCTTCCCTGATGTGGTGAACTGCATGCAGACGGACAACCTGGAACTGAAGAAGCTGGTATACCTCTACCTGATGAATTATGCCAAGAGTCAGCCTGACATGGCCATTATGGCTGTCAACACCTTTGTGAAGGTGAGCAGGAGCTTGGTGGGCATAGGGGCATGGAGACATGGGGGAATGGGGTGCTTAAGGCTCTATCTCCCCCTCAGTCTCTTTGGGGTGGGGCCCTGTGGCACTGGATGGAATCCAGACCTTTGGACTGCCCGCGCCCGCCCAGCCTGCAGGCCTCTTCCTCCACAGAGGGCTCCCACTTTCCAGAAAACCAGATGCCAAGGCCACTGCCTAACTCATCCTGTGTGAGGTCCTGCAAGGCCTGTCGATCCCCTCACCACCCTGATTGGGCCCTGCTGTGCATGCTTTGCCAGGGCAGGAATCAGCAGGTGTCTCAGAGCTTCTCTGTTCCCCTTCTAGACTGCTACTTACTCCATTTTCTGTCTTTCAGATGGAATTGTCAGCTCTGTGCACCTTTATTTTAATTTCATTTTCTCCTAATGTTTACTACCTGTGAATCTGTATACCTTTAGAACCTTAGCTCCTCTGAGTCCTGTCCATGCTCAGATATGGGGGAAATGAGGCTTCTGTGGCCCAGCAGAAAAATCAAGGGCTATGATGCTAGGTGGATGTGAGTTTGAATCACGGCTCTGCTCTGTGGCTTCGGATGAGCTCCCAGCCTTCCTGAGAACCTCAGTTTCATCATCTATAAAATGGGACCAGTATTGTATTTCTACTGTAAAGATAGGAGGAGATGATGTGCAGAGCTGGCATGGGTGCTGGTTACATAGCATTTACTTTTGCTGCTGTTGGCTGTAGTTGGTGGACATCCACAGCAGCCATCTCATGTTGCTTAGCCTAGCAGGGCTCAGAGCTGCAGGTCAGGGAGAATATGAAGCCACAGATGGCTCATCCCACCCCCTGCCCTGGCCGATGGCTGGTTCCCCCTCAGGACTGTGAGGACCCCAACCCCCTCATCCGAGCCCTGGCGGTGCGGACCATGGGCTGCATCCGTGTTGACAAGATCACAGAGTACCTGTGTGAGCCACTCCGGAAGTGCCTGAAGGATGAGGATCCATATGTGCGCAAGACAGCAGCTGTGTGTGTGGCCAAGCTTCATGACATCAACGCCCAGCTGGTGGAGGACCAGGGCTTCCTGGACACCCTTAAAGACCTCATCTCCGACTCTAACCCCATGGTAAGCCACTGCCACCCACCGTGCCTCCTCCACCGCCTCCTGGGTTGCTTGGAAAGACGTTGACTTTACCCTTCACCAGGCAGTCCTGAGTACCTAGAAGTCAGAGCCTGGCTGGGGTGCCAGTTGTTCTTGTGCCTTGTGGTGGTTCAGGCAGCCTCTTTGGAGGGAGCTGGACCTGGATTCCCGTCTCCTCACCCTCTGACTAGCTGCACAACCTGGAGCACTGCCTAGGCTTCCAGGGCTGTCTTTTCTTCATCAGTGAGATGGATCTAATTCTACATAGTGGGCAGGAGTGCTGTGAAGGTGACGTGCCTGGCATGGCCTGGCACACAGTGGGTGTGTGATCAATACTAGTGCCTTCCTTCCCCTTCTAGTCACTGTTACTGTTGCTGTCTTCTCACCAAGACCAATGCTGCATGTGGGGTGCTTTTCCCCTTCCCCCCATCTTTGCTGGGTTGTAGAGGGTCACCCTTGAAGTAGCATAGCCTGGAAGACGGGACATCCAGATGTAGCAGGATATGGAACCCCACAGTCTCCTTACCCATGGTGGTGGCAGCAGTTTGGAGGGCAGTTTGCCAGGGCCTGTTTAAAATGAATGCACATGCTGGAACAGTAGTGGTGAAACAAAAAAAAAGAGAGAAAAAATAAAATGAATGCACAAACCCAGCCATCCCACTCTGAGCAGAAACACTGAGCAACTGCCACACGCAGTACTGAGCGGCCAGCACAGGGATGGGCACTGGAGCCCTGGACGGGCCACAGGGAAAAGTTAGAAACAAAGCAGAACATACTTAAAAACAGCTGCCTAAGGCCGGGCCTAGGGGCTCACACCTGTAATCCCAGCACTTTGGGAGGCCAAGGTGGGCAGATCACCTGAAGTCAGGAGTTTGAGACCAGCCTGGCCAACATGGCAAAACCCCATCTCTGATAAAAATACAAAAATTAGCTGGGCCTGGTGGTGTATGCCTATAATCAGTCCCAGCTACTTGGGAGGCTGAGGCATGAGAATCACTTGAACCCAAGAGGCAGAGGTTGTAGTGAGCTGAAATCACACCACTGCACTCCAACCTGGGCGATAGAGCACCACTCTATCTCAAAAAAAAAAAAAAAAAACAGCTGTGCTAGTGGAAATAGATTGAGGGCCTTGAGCTTCACCTGGCAAGCCCCTCTTCTCCAGCCCCCATCCACTCCCAGTAGCCTCAAGGAACTCCGAAAGAATCCCTTAGCTCTAAGAAGCACAGCTCACAAGCATTGAAGTGAGTTGCTGTTGCTGGTAAATAGGGGTGCTGTGTTAGGAAGCTGGGAATGCTTTCTATGGCTAGGCACTTGGAGCTAGGTCTTTCTTGTTTTTCTAAATGGCAGGCATGCTTGTTCTGTGCCAGGTTGCAGAGGAGTCAGCAGGGTGAATGCTTGGAGTGGGTCTCGTTGCAGCTCCAGAGCTTGCCCATCGGGTCATATTCCTTTTAGGATGCTTGACCTCTGATCAGCCAGCATCACCCGCCCCACTGCCCCCTGGCCTCTGAGCAGCACCCCCAGCCTCTGCCTCTCCACCCTCTAACCAGGTGGTGGCCAATGCAGTAGCAGCGCTCTCAGAAATCGCAGAGTCTCACCCCAGCAGCAATCTGCTCGATCTGAACCCACAGTCCATCAACAAGCTGCTGACAGCCCTCAATGAGTGCACCGAGTGGGGCCAGATCTTCATCCTGGACTGCCTGGCCAACTATACACCCAAGGATGACCGTGAGGCCCAGAGGTGAGCAGGCTGCCCCTTGCTTGCCAGCCCAGCCTGAGGACCCTGGTCCTCAGGGGCTCCAACCAGGCACTGGTCCTCAGGCCTTAGTGGGCCCCTTTCTAGGGCCTTGCCCCACAACCCACCCTCAGACACACCTAAAGGGAAGCCTGCCTGCTTCCCACCTCTCCAGAGCCAGGCAGGCAGGAGAGTTGCATGGGGCAGTCAGCTCAGTGCCTGCTGTGGGCACCGGCACGGCTTGGCCTGGGAGCTCACAGAAGTCCAGGGCACCTCCGTTGAGTTCAAGAGATGGGTAGCACCAGAGCCACTGCTCACTGAATTCTCACTGGGTGTCTGGAGCTCTGCCAGGTGCTTTCCATACATTACAGTCTTTAATGCAACTCTTATCATCCCCCATTTTCCAGATTAGGGCGCTCCAGCTTAGAGAAGTAAAGGGAATGAAGTGGGGCTTGGCATCTATACAGTATGTACTACATGGGCCAGCACTGTGCTTATTTTTTTTTTTTTTTTTTTTTTTTTTGAGGCAGGGTCTCTGTCCCCCAGGCTGGAGCTGCAGCCTCAACCTCCTGGGCTCAGTCAATTCTCCCAAGTAGCTGGGACTACAGATGTGTGCCAACATGCCCAGCTAATCTGACATTTTTTGTAGAGACAGGATTTCACCGTGTTGCCCAGGCTGGTTTCAAACTCCTGGGCTCAAGCAATCCATCCACCACAGCCTCGCCGGGCCTTGTTCTTTACAGGCATTATCTCATTAAGCCCCTGGCAATCCTGTGAGGTAGGCATCATTATCTTGATTCTATAGATGAGGAAACTGAGGCCTAGGGTGATTTGAACCTGCTGGGGGTTAGTTAGCAGGTAGCAGAACCAAGATTTAGATGTTTCTCCTACAAAAAACATGTTTGCTTGCTTGTTTGTGTGAGACAGGGTCTCACTCTGTCACTCAGGCTGGAGTGCAGTGGCACAGTCATAGCTCACTGCAGCCTCGAACTCCTCAAAGCAATCCTTGCCTCAGCCTCCCAAGTAGCTGGGACCACAGGCATGTACCACCATACCCAGCTAGTGTGTAAAATTACTTTTAGTAGAGAAGGGTCTCACGATTTTGCTCAGGCTGGACATGCTTTTTTTTTTTTGAGACAGGGTCTCACTCTGTTGCCCAGGCTGGAGTGCATTGGCGTGATCTTGGCTCACTGCAATCTCCACCTCCTGGATTCAAGCAATTCTAGTGTGTCAGCCTCCCGAGTAGCTGGGACTACAGGTGCTCGCCACCATGCCTGGCTAATTTGTATATGTTTTGGTAAAGACAGGGTTTCACCATGTTGCCTATGCTGGTCTTGAACTCCTGACCTCAAGTGATCCACCTGCCTCGGCCTCCCAAGTGCTAGGATTACAGGCGTGAGCTACTGAGCCCGGCCTGGACATGCTAGTTTGGTAACTAAAAGTGGGATGTTTCCCTTTGTCTTTCCTGTTTGCCCCATGGAACGGATGGACCCCAGCATCTGTGAGCGGGTCACACCCAGGCTCTCCCATGCCAACTCTGCTGTGGTGCTCTCTGCTGTGAAGGTGCTGATGAAGTTCATGGAGATGTTGTCTAAGGACCTGGACTACTACGGCACGCTTCTCAAGAAGCTGGCCCCACCCCTGGTCACACTGCTGTCGGCCGAGCCGGAGCTGCAGTACGTGGCTCTGCGTAACATCAATCTCATCGTGCAGAAAAGGTACCGAGGTCACTACACACAAGTGCCATGCGTACGCCTCGGGGGAGCCTCTTCTGCTGGGAATGGGGGCTCTCGAAGGAAACTGACCTGTCACCATGCAGGAAGGCTCAAATAGCTTAACCCAGAATAGCTTAACCAACGGGGCAACTTTGCCCCCTGAGGGACATTTGGCGGTGTCTGGAGATACTTTGGTGTTCACAGCTGGGGGGGGGGCGTGCTGCCGGGTTCTAGTGGGCAGAGGCCAGGAGTGCTGGTCAGCATCCTGCAGTGTGCGGAATAGCCCTTCACAGTAACTGTCCAGCCCGCAATGTCAGCAGCGCCGAGGTTGAGAAGCCCTGGCTTAAGCTAACCAGGAAGCAGGCTGTGTAAAGACTAGCTTGGTGCTTAAACTAGATATTGGGTTCACAGTCCACAGAGCTGTCCTGAAATGGTCTGTCAGATTTCGAGTATCTGTGCATTTCTTTAGGGACAGGGTCCATAGCTCTAGTCAAATTCTCTGAGGTTGGAGGACTGCAAGAAGTTGAGGAACTGTTGGACTTTGCATCAACCTCGAGGCCTGGGGGGAGGGGTGCATCAGACTCACTCTGAATGCTGTGCCAGCTGCTTCCCTCCTCTCGTGAAATGGCTGCAGCAGTGAGCCGCTGCGCCCAGGGCACGCAGTCTGGTAGTGGAGGGTAGACAAGAGCAGAAAAACCGTTGAGCGGTGCTGGGTCTGAGGGGTTCATGGCATGATCCCCTTCTTCCTCTGAAGTGGCTCTGAGTGGCGGAGCCCTGCAGCTCTGGGGGAGTGGGTTTGACCTTGAGTTCTCCTCGCAGCTCGTGGTCACATGGCTCAGTCAGCAGTGGGGACTTGACTGTAGCAACTGTTGATGATTTGGATGTTAGAGCAGGCCCTGTGGCTGGGAGTGGGGCTACACAGAGAACTGGTGCCTCATCAGTCATTTTCTCTTGGAAGATAGCATATCCTCCTGTTTGTAGCATCGTTCTGGGTCTTAGTACTCACTGGGGGACCTAGAGATACTAGTCGAATTGGGATATTAGGGAGGTAAATACGGGAAAGCCTTCTGAGTTCCTAAACCAAGGGGTGTGAAACTAGGGCTTCCCAGTTGCAGCGTGGGTCTTTACATGCCAGTGCCCTTGGGTCAAGGATTTAATGTGACGTAGTGACTAGTAGAGTAGATCTGCGCGCAGGGTTTCCTGTGCTATATTTAGCATGGTAAATCTCTTAAGAAGTTGTCTGTGTCACTGAGACATGCCCTGCCCTGGTCTTGAGATGTGGCTGGGCAGCTTTTGCCAAGTCCTAATTGCAGAAATCATCTTCCTGCTACCCACCTCAGGGTCTTGCCTCTCCCGTGGGGCACGACAAAGGCTCCTTGCTTGACCAGGACCTCACCGCAGTGTGCACAGCAGCACAGAGTACTGTGTCCTCCTTTCTCTCTGTCCTGTCTTTCCGCTTCCTCACTGTCTGTCCTCATACCTTTTCCTTCCTCCTTTCTGTTCTGGAAAGGCATATGAGTAGGAGTCAGAGGCAGGTGATTCTCATCCCACTGCTGTCCTTACTGACATTGGCCATGTGACCTAGTGCCAGCCTCTCATCCTCTCTGAAGTTTCCTTGTCCAGGAAAAATGTGGTGGATGATACTGGCGGAAGGCAGAAGGATGCAGCCTTTGAGGGTGGAATAGTGACACATGTGAAAGAGCTCAGCTCGTGACAGCTTCTGCCTAGCGATGCTTCGGTCCGTGTCTGTGTTGGGGTCCCAAGACCACCCTCGTGCTCAGGATTCACAAGATTCGTACTCACAGAACTCAGCATATATTTTTTAAATATATTTTTTCTTTTTGAGACAGGGTCTTGCTATGTTGCCCAGGCTGGTCTTGAACTCCTTGGCTCAAGCGATCCTCCTGCCTCAGCCTCCCAAAGTGCCAGGATGACAGGTGCAAACCACCATGCCTAGCCAGGACTCAGCATATAGCTGTACCCACAGCAAAGATCTATCAGCAGCAGAGCAGGGCTGCCCGGCTGGGTCATAGGGGAGAAGGACACAGGTGGAGTCTGGAGGATTCTATGAGAGGCTTCCTTATACCTGCTCCTTGCCATGGGGAGTCACACAGAGCACACTCCTCCCCCAGCAAAATGTGGCATCATGTGTGCAATGTTTCTGTCCAGGGGAAACCTATTTGAGACTTGGCACCCAAGCTTGTTATTGGGGCGCCTACCCAAAGTCCAGACTCCCAGGAGGGAAGCACGTGTTCAGCATAAACTATATTCTTTGTATAATGGTCTAGGCACAGTTAAATACCTTTATCATTTAGGGAATGGTGAGAACACTTCCAAAATCCAAGTTGCCACGTGCCAGGCCTTCTGAGGCTAGCAGTCCCAGACCTGCAGTGGTAACGTGTTTCTGTCCAGTGTCATTCTCATTTCATGGGTGAGGAAACAGGCCTGAGGTCACAGGCCGGGACTGGGACTGAGATGTGTCTGATGCCCAAGCCCGTCCCGTGGGACCTGCTGCCTCTGGAGTCTTGCTGTGCTCCCTCTCCCTTCTGGCGATGTGCTCAGGCACACAGGGGCCAGTCAGAGCCTCGCTCAGGCCGGTTGGTGGGCCCTCTGCCCAGGAGCCATGGCAGTAACTCTGCCTTCACAAACATCAGGCTCCACCTCAGATCCAGAAATGTCCCAGCAAATGTGGAGGGAGTTTTCTCATGGGGCTTACGCCTTGCTTTTTGCTCTCCGGGCATCCTGCCCCACCACCAGGCCTGAGATCTTGAAGCATGAGATGAAGGTGTTCTTTGTGAAGTACAATGACCCCATCTACGTGAAGCTGGAGAAGCTGGACATCATGATCCGCCTGGCCTCCCAGGCCAACATCGCCCAGGTTAGCAACATGTGATGATTAGGGCACGGGCTTGGTGTGAGACAGTTCACCACCACCAAACTGGGGGCTCTGGGCCAGCTGACCCATCTCACCATGAACAGTTTATCTCACGAAGAGTTTAGCATGGGACGTGGGACTCCATAAGCAAGTAAAAGAACTGATGTTTTTGTTAGTAAAGAGTGTTTCTCGGCCAGGTGTGGTGGCTCACGCCTGTAATCCCAGCGCTTCAGGAGGCCGAGGCTGGCAGATCTCCTGAGGTTAGGAGTTTGAGACCAGCTTGACCAACATGGAGAAGCCTCGTCTCTACTAAAAGTACAAAATTAGCTGGGCCTGGTGGTGCATGCCTGTAATCCCAGCTACTCAGGAGGCTGAGGCAGGAGAATCAGTTGAAACCCAGGAGGCGGAGGTTGCAGTGAGCCGAGATTGCACCACTGCACTCCAGCCTGGGCAACAAGAGCAAAACTCCGTCTCAAAGAAAAAAAAAAAGTTTCTCCCTATTATCACCTGTCATCCCTTACAAAGTGGTATTGGATATGTTAGCTACATCAACCCCAAATTAGGTTGTCCAGCCCTGCTTTCGTTTTCAGGCACCTGCCAGCTCTCTCCCTCCCTTGGGCCTTCCACTTGGAGCAGGAAGCAGAATCCCATTCTCCTAGGGAGTCTGTATATTCACTGCCCAGGAGTGTTCCAACAGATTGACCCATCAGGTCCCCCCCCAACCCCATCTTTTCTGTTTGGGCCACAGGTGTTGGCGGAGCTGAAAGAGTATGCAACAGAAGTGGATGTGGACTTTGTACGGAAGGCTGTGCGTGCCATTGGCCGCTGTGCCATCAAGGTGGAGGTGAGGGCCTGGGACTCTGTCCTTGGCTGGAGAAGGGAAAGGGAGCCAAAACCAGGAAACCAGTCTGAATCAAGCAGAATCTACCAGCTTGCTTGTGGTCTGGAAAGGCCTGAGGCTTACCACTGCAGCCCCAATGGCGAGCATTGTGCAGATCTGGTCGGGTTCCTTCTCACTCCAGTATCCTTTAGACCTTTGAGTTGCTGCATATCAAATTAACCCGTCATAATCAGGGTTCTCCTGCAGCATTTGCTAAGATGCTGGGGCAACCACAAGCTGGTGGTGGCCTTGGTAGACTTAGCATCCACTTCACAGAACTCTGGGCAAGGGCCCTGCCTGTTGAACATTTTTTGGCAAATACTGTCATCTTTCAGCTGCCCACATGCCTCTGTGTCCAAGTGTCCCAGTGTCCTGGCATTTTATCCCCTTCCTTTCTCTGTCTGTGGAGATGTTCCTTGACTACTAAGCCAGATTCTCCTTAAATGGGTCCACTGGTGACTAGAGGGTCCTGGGATAGCTGGTCAGCCCCTGCCTATGCCCTTGAGGCGTGCTTGCCTTGGAGCCTGTGTTGCCATCCTGAGAAATCTCCCTCAGAGCAGGCCGTGAGAACAGCATGTGAAAATAAAAGCAGAACCAGTCAGAGGTTCTGTGAGTGTTTTGGTCACAGGAGTCCCCTTTCTGAAACAAGTAAAAAGAGAGGTGAGGTTGGACTGCAGGTAGTCACCTTCTCTCAGAAGCTCTGCTTCTGGCTTCTCCTGTTTCATTCCCCATGTCCCTGCCATCCTAGGGCCACGATTTGGTACTGGTTCTCCCCTGTTTCGTGGGGGAGAGGGTTTTCCTGCTTTCCTGCTATGATGAGGAAGGTGCTCGAGGAGTGACTTGGAGCCCTCGGCCAAGGCATGGTCATCAGAGGCTCTATTGGAAATGGGGTGCAGGGACCTGGCCCACATTCTCCTCTTCCCATGCAGCAATCTGCAGAGCGCTGTGTGAGCACGCTGCTCGACCTCATCCAGACCAAGGTCAACTACGTGGTCCAGGAGGCCATTGTGGTCATCAAGGACATCTTCCGCAAGTACCCCAACAAGTGCGTGCCTACCCTCCCAGGGAGAGGGCATCTGCCTCTGCCTGGGGATAGGGATGGCGGGGTGGAAAAGGAAGGAGTCGTCTCTCTCCTCTTCCTTACTTCTCTGCCACAAGCAGTATTCTCAAAAGAAACCCTTTGTTTTTTTTTTATTTCACCCACACTGCCCGTCCTCTGCTCCCCAGGCCAGAATAAGTGTTAATATGTGACAAATGAAACTCAGATCTCCTTTACCCATCACCTTGGGGTCTTATGAGGCAGTTCCCCCTTTTCTCCTGCCCCCTGCCTGGCTTCCCCGGGTTGGCTGTTCTCCTTCGGGGCTCACATACCGGCTGTGCCCTGGTCTCCCAGGTATGAGAGTGTGATTGCCACGCTGTGTGAGAACCTGGACTCGCTGGATGAGCCTGAGGCCCGGGCTGCCATGATCTGGATTGTGGGCGAGTACGCGGAGCGGATTGACAATGCAGATGAGCTGCTGGAGACCTTCCTCGAGGGCTTCCATGACGAGAGCACCCAGGTGAGCCAGCAAGCCAGCCAGGGTGTGTGTGAGTCATGACTGGCAGCTCAGCCCCGCTGTGGCCCATACTGCCATGAAACTCTCCTTCCTAATACCTCGTCAACAGCACTGACAGACAGATGAGTGCTGTACAGGCGATGGGCACCACCCCTTTTCCTCCTCACTGTGGTACAATCAAGTCAGGGGGACACATGAGACAGTCTGTGGGTGTGTGCATGGAAGGCAGGCAAAAGTTCTTGGTTATGTTTTAATTTCATATTCATATTTCAATAGGAAATAACATTGACTTGGTTTAAAATTGAAACGATACAAAAGCATATATAGTGAAAAGTTTTCCTCTCATCTTTGCAAGACACAAATTCTCCTCCCAGAGGTCACCACTGTTCTCGATTTCTTAGGAAACTTCAGGAGATAATTTTGGAATACACGAGTAGACCGACAGACACATACACATGCACCCACCCTTCCTACACACACACATACACACACACACACACACACAGAGCTAACATCCATCCATCCACACATACATCCATACATAATACAACTGATTCTCAGTTTTCGTGGTGCTTCTGTTCCATAGTCATAGCAAACACTGAATTAGCAAGCACTGAACCACAGCTCCTGGGAGAAATACAGAGTTTGGTTTCTGTGAGCATCTAGACCCAATGTTTTTGTCAACTGATCAGTTAATAACCTTTTTAAATGTGTGTTTCTGTTTAAAGACACCTTAGTTATATATATTTTCAATTCATTGACATTGAACTCATGGCCATCAATACTGTAATTCATGCCTGAGTGAAGCTGATCGAGCACATGTGTTTTCTTTTTTTTTTTTAATATATTTTGTTTTTTTGTAGCACACGTGTTTTCTCTGAGGCACATCACAGCCTTCTGTACTTGGGGACACTAGGCAAGCACTTCAGCAGTATACTTGGGAGCATTTTAAACAAGGCAATCAACAAAAAGCTCAAAAATGTGAAAAACATGGCACTAAATAGGCAATGGGAAGGATGCTTGTTTACAGGATGAGAGCTGAAACACGAAGGCAAAGTGTTGCCTTATTTGACCTCAGCTGTGAATGTGTGTGTCAGGCAACTCAAAGCTTTCATGGCTGTGCACATCTCTGCAAAGGCGCCCCAAGTATTGATTTGGGGGCTACAAGTAAATTTGAGCAAGTAGGCAGATTCGCACACGTGGACTGCTCAAGTAGTGAGAATCAACTGTATCTACATTGCCCTCTCATTTATTTTTAAACAAATTCAAATTGTTCAGGACCTTGCCTTTTTCTGTTACAAATACATCCACAGACCGTGCTCTCATTCATTTATGCTTTATTTAACCAGCCTCTCCTGGTGGGTGTTTATTTGTCCAGTCTTGTGCTCATTTAAACAGTCTGCTGTGTGTAACCTGTGTCATTGCCCTCTCCTACCTCCGCTTTGTTTTTGCCAGCATGATAGCTAACAGGGGTGCCTCACTGTAGTTCTGTTTGCATTTCTGTTATGAATGAGGCTGTCTGCTTGTCATTTGTATTCCCATTTCTCAGTTAACTGGGAACAGTCTGTTAGTCTGTCCGAGAGCTCAGAAATGTTTGCTGCCCAACTGGGGCAGTGTAACCCAGCAGATCTGAGTGCAGGATTTAGTATGAGAGATCCCACAGTCCATACCCCTCTTCTGAGCCTCAGTTTCTTCATTTGTGAAATGAAATCATTAGACCTTCCCTAATCCTCTTGCTATGAAAGTTAAATTAGGATGCTTTGTATAATGTCCTTAACACATGCCCAGTCCATAATAAACACTCATTCATGGTAGTATTGGTTTGGTCCAAATTGGTTTCAAAAGCAAACTAGTCCAGGCCTAAAGGGTACAAACTGGTTCCGGTAGCTGGCAAGTGCGGGTAGCATGCTCCCTTCCGGTGCTCCTGGGTGAGGGTGCTCAGATGGTGGCACTGGGCTATCTTCTGCTGTGGGTAGGCTCCCCAAGAGTGGGAGCTGTAAGGAGACAACAGTCCCAGGCTATGTTCTTACAGCACAATAACTCCCATGGACAGAGTTTTTCCCTTCCCCTCAGTAGTTCCAGCAAAAGTCCCAGGACCTATTTGCATTATCCTGAGCCAGGCACTGTGACTCTGGTTGGCGAGGTCTCTCAGGCACCGATCCCAGTCTGTGTGGACTGAAAGGGACAGAAAGGAGGGCGAGGTTCTGAAGGAGAGCCAGTGTTTCTGTTCCCAGAAGATAGAATAGATGCTGGGTGAGCAAAAACAACAGATGTCCATCTCAGAATCACAGTGCTAATTCCCACCGGCACCCCCGACCGCCACCTGCCTCCAGACTGCCTTTGCTTGCAACACCAGCCTCTTCTCTCTGTCTCAGAGGCAAAGCCTGCCTGTGCTGGGTTCTGCCCCGGCAGTCAAGTCCTGCCTGGGATCACTGTGAGGATGTCCTGTAGGGGCAGGGATCCCCAACCCCTGGGCCACGGACCGGTACCCAGTACCGTGGCCTGTAAGGAACTGGGCTGCACAGTGGGAAGTGAGTGGCGGGTAAGCAAGCATTACCACCTCAGCTCCGCCTCCTGTCAGATCAGCG
Organism: Ateles fusciceps; assembly: GCA_036589455.1. Taxonomy (NCBI): domain Eukaryota; kingdom Metazoa; phylum Chordata; class Mammalia; order Primates; family Atelidae; genus Ateles; species Ateles fusciceps. Next base: position 11,329,680 of record JAZHEH010000882.1, read on the forward strand.
GCGGCATTAGATTCTCATAGGAGCGCACACCCTATTGTGAACTGCACGTGGGAGGGATCTAGGTTGTGCCTTCCTTATGAGACTCTAATGCCTGATGATTGAGGTGGAGCAGTTTCATCCTGAAACCATCCCCCCCCCATCCACATCTCCCATCTGTGGAAATGTCTTCCACAAAACTGGTCCCTAGTGCCGCAAAGGTTGGGAACCGCTGCTGTAGGGGTGTGCTTCTGCCCCTGTAGTAGTCAGTCTTTTGCAGCTAAGCCTGCTGAAAAGCCAGGGTGAGAGAAACTGGACAGGGAGAGGTAAGCCAGGAGTCTGGTGCTGTGAACAGAAACAGAGCTCTGAAATCTGAGATCCAGGCTCCTCCCTGTTTTGTGGCCTGGAGCACAGTTACTTGAACTCACCAAACCCATTTCCTTGTCTCTAGTGCGGAAGGATTGCAAAGACTGTTGGAGATTGTGTGTAAAGTGCCCACTCCAACACTCAGTAAACAATAGCTGTGGGGGTGTGATGTAATTCAGTAGCCTGTTCACTTTGCGTCTTTGGTTCACGACAGTTTAAAGCTCTTTTAATAATACTTGTTAGGGCCAGGAGCGGTGGCTCACGCCTGTAATCCCAGCACTCTGAGAGGCTGAGGTGGGTGGATCACTTTGAGGTCAGGAGTTCCAGACCAGCCTGACCAACATGATGAAACCTTGTCTCTACTAAAAATAGAAAAATTAGCCAGGGGTGGTGGCATGCATCTGTAATCCCAGCTACTCAGGAGGCTGAGGTAGGAGAATCGCTTGAACAGGGGAGGTGGAGGTTGCAGTGAGCCAAATGGCACCACTGCACTCCAGCCTGGGCAACAGAGCGAGACTCCATCTCAAAAAAAAAAAAAAAAAAAACTTGTTAACTGGGTACAGCAGCTCACGCCTGTAACCCCAGCACTTTGGGAGGCCGAGGCAGGAAGTACCTTTGAGTCCAGGAGTTCGAGACCAACCTGGGCACCATAGTGATATCTCATCTCTATTAAAATTAGCTGGGTGTGGTAGCACACACCTGTAGTCCCAGCTACTCGGAGGTCTAGCAGGGAGGATCGTTTGAGCTTGGGAGGTTGAGGCTGTAGTGAGCCAAGATCACACCACTGCACTTCAGCCTCAGCAACAGAGCTTGTCTCACAAAAAAAGAATACTTGTTTAGTGCTTGACGATCTGGAGTTTTTTGTTTGTTTTTTGGAGGTGGAGTCTCACTATGTTGCCCAGGCTAGCTTTGAACTCCTGGGTTCAAGGGATTCTGAATATCGAGGACTATGGGCGTGCACCACTGTGCCAGGCTTTGCAGTTAAGGAACTCGTTTTAGATTGTCTCATTGAACCTCCTCATCCTTGGCTCCTAGGCCTCTCTAGCCATGGACAGCAGACTTAGAAAGTCTTGGTCAGCAGCTGGCCACGGTGGCTCATGCCTGCAATCCCACCACTTTGGGAGGCCGAGGTGGGCAGATCACTTGAGGTCAGGGGTTCGAGACCAGCCTGGCCAACATGTTGAAAACCCATCTCTACTAAAAATACAAACATTAGCTGGGTATGGTGCTGTGTGCCTATAATCCTAGCTGCTCGGGAGGCTGAGGCCGGAAAATCACTTGAACCCAGGAGGCAGAGGTTGCAGTGAGCTGAGATCACCTACTGCACTCCAGCTTGGGCGGGAGAGAGAGAACTCTGCCTAAAAAAAAGTCTTGGCCAGGGTGGTACATCAGCCCAGCCTGCGTCTGGCCCTGTCCTGCCATACCCTGTCTGAATGGCCGGGGTAATGACATCACTGCAGGAAGTCTGCCCTAAATATGCAGGCTAATGGCTTGAGTATGTTGAGGGGAACTGGAATGGATTGTTGAGCAGGGCCCTGGGCACCTGGCCAGAGCACCCTCTGGCAATACAGCCTGAGGCATACCTGACCAGAACCACAGCAGATCTAACAGTGAGGAATAATTCCAGGCATCCAGCTGACGGGGTTGGGAAGAACTTTTTCAAGAGTCCCTGTGTGATGGTAGTAGTGATGATAATGACTGTGATGATGACACTTGTTTCATAGTGAGCAGAATACATAATGCTGCTTCACATGTGTGGTCTCATCAACTCCCCATTAACCCTGTGAGGTGTAATGCCTGTTTTATAGATTAGGAAACTGACTCAGAGAAGCTAAATGACTTGCCCAGGGTCACCCAGCTGGGAAGTGATAGAACTAGAGTTCAAATGAGGTATGATCTTGCTCCAGGCAAGCCCTTTTTAAAGCTCACAAGAATCCCTGAAGTAAGCCACACCTCTCCTTTACAGATGGGGATGAATGGCTTCCCATTGGCCACCCAGGAGGGGCTAGAGTCTGGAAGCCAGATGCTGGGCTGCCTCCTGCCTTGGAAACAGCCAGCCTACTGCTGTTGGCCCACGTGTAACCAAATTGCAAAGACTCTGCTTCGTCCCAGAATTGGAGGACCACGTCCTCCATTCCACCTGCTGCTTTCAGCCTTCCCTGCACAAGTGCCCTCCTGCTGGGCAGGTCCCGGAGATGCCGCCAGCACGGGCTGCTTCTGGGCTTCCTGCACTGCCACTCCCGCCCTCCTGCTGCAGACCTGTCCCCTGGCACAGCTTGTGGGCTCCTGCACTGCCCCTGACTCCAGGAGCCTCGGGGCTGCCCTCTTGTCCTAGGACTGGCGAAAGGAGGCCATGACTAAGGAGGGATTATGTGCAGAGACTTGTTCTCACATAGATGTTTCTTCAGTCAGCAAGTATTTCTGAAGTGCCTACTATACAGCAGGCACTAGATCGAGCAGTAACTAGTGACACAGCAGTAAGCAAGACAGACCTCACTCCAGCCCATAAGGAGCTCCCTGCACAGGACAGCCAGCAACTGGTGGTGCTGTGAGAGGTGGAAGAGGCTGCAGAAGCATATGGGGGTCTGGAGGTAGGGTTGGCATGAGATCTGAAGGGCAAGGAGGTGTTGGCCAGGATGAGGCCACCTTCAGGGATGTCCACGTGTGTGGCAGGGGCTGGTGGAGGGCCACCAGGAATGGTTCCCACCCTCTGATAGAAGCACAGCTCCTTGATGGCAGTCTCTGTGGGCCTCCATGGTTCTGTCGCCACTTGTTGACAGATGGCCCTGATAAGAAGCATGCCAGCCACACATGCGAGCCTCTCATAATGCTGTAGTGTCTAGGGCTCCGACAGGTTTCTAGAACCCTAGGGCTGGGTAACAGCCCCCAGCCTGCTTGGGTTTGCCATAGTCCATTGCTCAGCTCCTTCCTGAGTGAGTGATGCTGAGCTCTGGCTGGTCAGCGGCACCAATATCCATGGTGGCTCTTTGCCTGTGTGTTGTGACAACCCCAAACCTAGAATTGCTATGCTTGGCTTCCAGGGACTTTGAACGCCCTTTCCTCTTCAAGCCTTTTTGGTTTCCCGCTATCCCCATGTGAAGCCCGCACTTCCTCCTCGTCACTGCTGTCTCCCTCCCTGCAGGTCCAGCTGCAGCTGCTGACCGCCATCGTGAAACTCTTCCTGAAGAAGCCAACAGAGACACAGGAGCTAGTGCAGCAGGTCCTCAGTTTGGCCACTCAGGTGGGTGCCCCAGCCTCCCCCGCCATGCCCAGCACAGCCCTCACTCAAGCAGGGGGAGCTTTTGTCCCAGCAACTAGACCTGGAAGTCAGGCCCACTCCTAAGACTGGTATCTTGAGGGTGGGACTGACTTCCAGCCCCAGAGTAACTCAAGCTCCCTGCCCTCAGGGAGCTTAGAACACAAATTAAAGTTCAGTGAGGTCAAGTAGTAAAGTTGAGACAAACTAGAGAGAGGAGAAAGAGGGCCCGTGGAAACCTGAGGGTGTGCATAGGGGGCAGGAAGGGCAGGCCACAGAGGGCGGTTGGCAGTAGAGACAGGAGTGGCCAGGCTGGAGTAGAGCACCATGGGGAATGAGCCCGGGCCTGGTGCACGGCACTGTAGGCGGTGTAGGGGCAGGCTCGTGGGAGCACTCATGACTGCTGTCCCCACTGGCCAGCCCCGTGCCCCACCTGGATCATGGGGCTTTGGGAAGTTCTCCCCCTCTTCCTCACTTGGCTGCTCTGCTCTGAGTTTCATGGGCTTCTCCTCACCCCCACAAGGACTCAGATAACCCGGACCTGCGGGACCGTGGCTACATCTACTGGCGTCTGCTCTCCACGGACCCGGTGGCAGCCAAGGAGGTGGTGTTGGCGGAGAAGCCACTCATCTCTGAAGAGACAGACCTCATCGAGCCCACGCTGCTGGACGAGCTTATCTGCTACATCGGCACGCTGGCCTCCGTCTACCATAAGCCTCCCAGTGCCTTTGTGGAGGGGGGGCCGGGGTGTTGTGCACAAGAGCCTGCCACCCCGCACTGCCTCGTGAGTGAGAGTGGCCAGTCGTGGGCCTGAGCCTCGCACCTGCTTCCCCAGTTCAGCAGCACAGGCGCTCGGGCCTAGTGGGTTGTCCCCTGGCAAGGCCTGGGTCTGAGGAAAACTGACCACCTTTTAGCAGATGTTTATTGCACATGAAGTATTTGCTAGATGACCTCATTCCATCCTAACGACAGCTCTGAGAGGAAATGTCCCCATTTGTCAGATGGGAACAATAGACAAGGAGAGCTCGAGTGACTGGTCCAGGACCCCACAGCCAGCAGAGCAGGGACTCAGACCAGTTCCATCTCATTCCAGAGCTCTGTCCGCACCTCCTCCTCTGCTGCTCCCAGGTGGTTGGTGTGAGCTGGTGGCACCGTCCTAGGGTGCTGGCATCCAGTTTTCTCCTTAGCATGGGCTGAGGGGTAGAGCAGGGGGCTCTCTCCCTTCACTCATCCTCACGGAGGCCCTAAAAGATGGGTCTGCTGTGGGAATGGGGGAAGCAGTGGGACCGTGTGGACAGCCCTGTTGGGGATGGTGAAGAGACCCAGTGCCTGTGCTGGGGGAAGCGCCTGGAGGCTGGGAGGCTGGGAGGCTGGGATCTCTTTGACCTTCCTGAGACATCCTCATGCCTCCGCCTTGCTAACCTTCTCTCCCTTCTGTGTCCTGGCAGGAATGAGAGCACAGAGAGCCCTGAGACAGCCCCTGCCGGAGCACCTCCCGGGGGAGCAGCCAGATGTCATCCCTGCCCAGGGCGACCTGCTGGGTGACCTCCTCAACCTGGACCTCGGCCCCCCCAGTGAGCGGCCCACCCCCTGGCCACCTCCTCGGTGCAGATGGGAGCTGTGGATCTTCTTGGCGGTGGCCTTGACAGCCTGGTATGTCGTGGGCCCTCTGGATGATGTTGATAATGGTCTTCAGAGGTGTAGTCACTGAACGTGCCTCCAGGCCAGGCACCAGCCAGGTGCCTCTGATACATTCTACTGAGTCCTTACCATCAGCCCTCGGAGGCGATTGTGAGCTCCCTACTTACGATGAGAAGGCCAAGGCTTAGAGAGGCCAGGCAGCCTTCCCTCCGAGGTCGCACAGCCTGAGTGGCAGACAGGATTCTACTCCCCTGTTAGATCTTGGAGTCCCAGGAGACCCCGGGCAGGGAGCCCATCCTAACCCTTGCCCCGATCCTGGCGTCACAGTCACCTTTGCCCTGTAAGGCGAGGGTGTTCCTGGCTTTGAGGAATCAGACTTGTGTCCACTTACCCTCATGCTGCCCCAGCTGGGAATAGCAGCCCAGCCAGGCTTATTTGGGAGAGGGGGAGTGGTAACACGGTAGGTCGGGGTTGTGGTGAGACTGACCTGGGTATCTCCCTGGGGCGTCCTCAGGCAACTGGCAGGGCCAGGTGCTGGGGATGGCTAAGCCTCTTCATTTGGCTGTGCTCAGCTCAGGTCCCCACGGGGGCAGCACAGGGGCAGGAGCCTGACGATTAGTGCAGCTAGGATGAGGCAGGGAGGGGCTGTGGTGCAGGATGGGAGGGTGTTGGGTGAAGGCGTGGGGGTGGTGCCTTTCATAGAGACAGGTCTGGGCCTGTCGTAGGCCCCGGCACAGCCTCACACCACACTCCTCTCGGATGGAGCTACAGTTGACTCATCTCTTCCCTCTCCCTTCTCTCTCGTCTGTCTTCCTTCCTGGCTTTTCTCTCTGCATGTGGCTGCCTGTTCTCTTCACCTGCCTGCTTCCGCTTGGAGATGGGGGATGAGCCTGAAGGGGTACGGTTCAACCCTTGCGTCACCAAGCCTTCGTCCTTGCTCCTCCCGAAAGCACCGGCCCAGCATCCCAAGGGGCGGGTGATGTCAAAGCAGCCCTGCCTGCTGAGCCACTGCCTTGGTCCGGCGTCCTGGCAGCCTCTGCCCTGTCCAACTGGCATCCAACTACCACTGAGCCCCATAGCCATGGATTCTTGCCCAGTCCTCACCACCCATGACACATCGCCTTGTCATCCCCCGGGATTGCCAGCCTTCAGTCCCACAATCCCTCTCTGATGTCCTGAAGAGAGAGCGCCCATCTGCATAGCATGTCTCCACCCAGCCGTGTGTCTTGGGACCTCCTTTATCCATGGGCTAAGTGTCAATTTGGGAGTGTCCCCAGCCCTTTCCCAGAGGTTACTCCTAAGGCTCAAGGCTTTCAGGGCATGGGAGGGCTCAGCCTCTCTTTTCCACCCACCTCTGTCTCATTTCTGTAACTTAGACTTGATGTGGAGGCTGCCCTGCCCCCGGCCCCTGGTGTATTCTAAAGAGCCAAGTGGCTATACTCACTCCCAGCCCCTGATGTCCTTGCCCCTGATGCCCGCCTCTAACTCATTTCTTCCCTTTCCAGATTGGGGGCACCAACTTTGTGGCACCTCCAACAGCAGTAGTACCAGCCAATCTTGGAGCACCCATCAGCAGTGGCCTGAGTGACCTCTTGACCTAACCAGTGGCGTGGGCACCCTGTCAGGATCATGTGGCCCCCAAAGCAGTAAGTCACTTGCCTTCTCTCCTGGCAGGAGCAGAGAGGTTAGACTGGCATGTGGGCTCCTTTAAATGGCCTCGACCATGGAATTGGCTCAGGCCAGCGCTGATGAGGGAAGCCTGGGGCCATGGGGACACCGACGAAGAGGAGCTAAGTCAGGCTTGGCGGGGGCCTAGGAAGGCTTCCCAGAGGAGGGGTCGCAGAAACTCATTAGCTGAACGAAAATGGGTAGGGGCTCCAGGCCAAGGGAACCCCTTGTAGCAAGGCCTGGAGGAAAGGGAGACCCCAGCCTCTGCCAGGGAATCAGCAGAGGCCTGTCAGCTGGGACCAGTAGTTCTCAGTGCCATCAGACCCAGCACCCCTTAGTCATCATAGACATTTTACATTGTCACTGTTCCTCTCCTTAAATGCAATTGGTGGGCTGTGTAACCTACCTACACATAGCATTCCAAAATACTCAGATGCTTTCAGTGCATGGAGGAGACATAAAAGGAAGAGAATACAAGTATATGTATCAGTTTATAAATGCCTGGGCACACCCTCCCACTCACCCCAGAAGACATGAAGTTGCCAGGTATTTGCTGCAGGGCAAAGTCACTGTGACTGTGACAGCCACAGCCCGTGTGTTTGTAGCCTGGACCCCGTGAGTGTTTTGGCCAGTGGTGCTGTTCGTTTCTGAAGTGGTCACCGCCTTCCAGTAAGGTTCTGAGTAAGACAAGGAACAGGCTTCCCTCGATTTTCCTGAGAATTGTGTTCCTGGAAGTCTCCAGGTATGCTGAAACCATGCAGAAAGTACTGAAGGACGCAGGACAGTTGCTTGTTGTGGGTGGTTGTCTCGTGGCAGAATGTCCAGCATCCCTGACTCCGGCCCACTACACATTGTGCCACCTGAAGATGCCCACAGATGCCCACTGTGCCCCCTAGGGAACAACCCCAAGACTCCTGGCTAGACTGGGGATCAGTGAGGGAGGAAGTTGGCAAGGCTGGCAGGGCCAGGCTGAGCATTTGCTCTTGATCCTGGCACAGCCGGGGCCATTGGAAAGTTTTGAGCAGAGGGATGAAGCAGTCTGATTTGCACTTGAGAAAGCTGGCTGCGTCTGCAGGGGAGGGGTGGGGCAGAAACACCGAGGTGGGGGTTCTGTGGCAGGGAGGAGGAGTGCTGCTGCAGCTGGACAACAAGGGCGTCCTGTGGGTGGAAACAGACTTGAGAGCTCCCTGGGAGGGAGAAGCCAGGGCTGAGGGAAGGAGAGCCGAGTTTGGGCTGTGAGAACATGCAGGCCAGGCACTGAGGAGCGCTCAGTGTGGGCCATGTCGTCAGTGTCAAGGAAGCTACCGGAGGGGGACCAACCTGGCCTGATTCCCTCACTGCACTCAGATCAGAAGCTGCGTTTGCCAGAGCCTCCCTCTCTCTTCTGAAGTCCCCACCCCAGAGCAGGATACAGCTGGGCGTCACGGGCAGTGACTCTGTCATGACTAGGGAGCCATCAGCCAGCACCTCCCCTGCCCCTCTCCGAGCTGGCTTTTCCCACCATATGCCAGCTGCACCTGCAGTGGTGGTCACTGGAGTCCCCTGGCAGGGTCTGGGCACTGAGATGCCCACAGCAGACAGCAGCTCTGACCCTAGCAGCTGCACACTTCTGTGCAGGGACGGCACAGCATTCCACAGCCACCACCAGCACGTCCTCCTCCCGGCAGCCCCTTGTGGCTCTTCCTCCCATTTCATGGTTGAAAAATCCGAGTGCTTTTGCCTAAGGTCACGTGGCTGGTAACAGAGTCTGGAAGTGAAAGCAGGTGACACTAACGTCTCTGCTCCAGACCCCTACATGATCGTGGCCCCACGGAGTGTGAGAACCACCTATGCCGCTGCCTTCACGTGTGGGGTGTCAGGGCCAGCAGGGCCAAGGGAGCGTAGGATCGTGATATGACATACAGCGTGTGCAGTTGACTTACTACCTGGATTGGCTGTACTCAGCAGAAGCCCGATATCACAGGCATACAAAGCAGGACTAAGGGACAGAAGAACAGCAAAGACTCCTGTAACCCTGTGGGTGCCAGCCCTTGCCAGGCACTGCAGAGCTGCCCGGAATAGAGAGCCTGGAGTTGGCCTTTGGCAAGCTGGCATTAGACTTGTGTGTTCATCTTTTTTTTTTTTTTTTTTTGAGACAGAGTTTTGTTTTTGTCACCCAGACTGGAGCGCAATGGCATGATCTTGGCTCACTGCAACCTCCGCCTCCTGGGTTCAAATGATTCTCCTGCCTCAACCTCCTAAAGTAGCTGAGATTACAGGCGCCCACCACCATGCCCAGCTAATTTTTTTGTATTTTTAGTAGAGACAGGGTTTCACCATGTTGGCCTGGCTGGTCTTAAACTCCTGACCTCAGGTGATCCACCCACCTCGGCCTCCCAAAGTGCTGGGATTACAGGTGTGTGCCACCATGCCCGGCCATGTGCTCATCTTAGAAGTGTTATCTCTGCTTTGTCTTTATGAAGAGTCAGATGAGTATATCCAATGAGAGCATGCTGGAAAGGAGAGGGGGATGGGATCGCCAAGTCAAGTCATCAGGTCAGGCTCCCTGAAGGAGGAGTCCTTATGACATGGGCAGGACTTTCCCCCACTGCCTTGGTCATGGGAGGGTTCTAGGGCGTGGGTGCACTCTCCCTTCAGAATCAGTCAGTAGGTATCCACATCTTCCCAACAGCCCTGTGGCCACCTGGAATTGTTCATTCCTCACGCATTTCCACACCCCGCCTGTGGGGTTAAAGACATTGGCCAACCCTGCTGGTCTAAGGCAGTGAGGCTGGCTGTGCATCAGAACTTTTGGGCTCCTCAAGCATTTGGGTCAGCTGGAGGTGACAGTTCATTGGTTCATCCAGTAAAGATTGAAGATTGTTCTGCTAGAACCTGTGTGAGACACCATGAACCCACAGTGACCAAGAGCAGTGCGATCCCCATCCCCAGCCATGGACAACTGAGAGAGGGCCAGGGGAAAGGAGGCCTGATGGGGGGCCCAGGGGAGTCGTCCATGAGGGGAGTCATGCCCCAGGTCAGGTTCAGCCTGCTTCGCAGTACTCTCGGCTGCCATGGCACAGCTGACAGCCAAAGCAGGCTGCTTTCTGTCCTCACAGATCTGGCCAGAGGGCACAGAGGGTGTTCAGGGTTAACTGAGCAGGATGAGGGTGGGAAAGCACTTTCAAAGCAGAGAGAACAATGGGTGTGAGGTCCCAGGGGCGGGGGTAAGCCAAGCCTGGGGGAGCAGATGGGTACCAGGCTGTGGAGGCCAAGGCCTGTGGAGGCCACTGCAGGGTTGGAAGGGGTTTCTCAGGGTGCCATGATCAGATTTGCATTTCGCAAGATGACTTCAGCGGCTGTGGAAAGGGGCAGAGGGTGGAAATGCGGCACCACCTGGTAGCTGCTGTCTTACCTGGGGACATCTGGTGGCAGCTCAAATGCTGGTGGTGCCTCTGGAGATGGAGAGAAGTGGAGGCCCTGGAGGCAGATATAGGAGGTGGCCTCGACGGGAGGCCACCAAGGGTTGCGTGACTGCCGCAAGGGGGTTAGGGTTGGGGGGGGTGCTGGTGCCTGATGTTTCTGCAGTTTCTGACACTGGCAACCTGAGAGACAGTCGGAACCTTCGTTGGCACTGGATGCACTTGCGGAAGCTCTTGGTGGGGTTTGAGACTTTTGACCTCAAGGGACCTGTGAGCCGTCCACAGGAGAAGTAACCGCCTGAGTGGTGTTTGTGAGTCCCCCAGGATGCTGCTGGCGGATGTCTTCCCGGGGCAGGGCTGTAACTCATGCTGTTTGCTCAGCAAACACTGGTTTCACACCAGTCTCTGAGCCAAGGAGGTAAAGACAGAAAAATAGAGCCTTTCCCTCAGCGAGCTATCTGGGTACAGGGGGAGACAGACGCAAGTTCATATGTGTCTGCTATAACATCACTGGGTTGAGGGAGACTGGGGGCAGGCTCCCCGGAGGAGGTGGTTCTTGAGCTGAGACTGAAATGACAAGGACAGCCAAGCAGCGGAAGGCCTGCCAGGCGACGGGTCCTCTTAGGTACTGTCCTTGATCAGATCAGTTTCTACAGCCAAAGGCCAGCCCTGCCTCCTGCAAGGGAGGACAGGCGGTGACGGTCAGCAAGGCCCAGGCTGTGGCCGAGCCCCAGGATGCCACTGGGCACTGAGCTCTGTCCTTGGCTCATGGCCTTCCTCAGCCCCACTTCCCAAGAGGTCCCTCCATTCCCCCTCCGAGGACTCACGTCAGCCCTAGAGCGTCCAAGCGCCTCCCCACTCCAAGCTGCTCTGAGAGGCAGCTGTGTCGTGGCAGTGTCCTAGGTGGGACATAGGATTATTCTCTTCCTGATATGCACCTGGTCATCCCCTAGCAGTAAAGGTGGGGGTGCTGGATCTGGGAGACGCCTGCAGGAAAGAGAAAAAGCACCCTCAGGTGGGCTGTTGAGTTTGGGCTGGGGGAGAGGCACCCACGTGCCCCCTCCACACCCTCTTCCCTGCAGGTCTGGCTCCCAGCCATGAAGGCCAAGGGACTGGAAATCTCAGGCACCTTCACCCGCCAGGTGGGCTCCATCTCCATGGACCTGCAGCTGACTAACAAGGCCTTGCAGGTCATGACTGACTTTGCCATCCAGTTCAACCGCAACAGGTGAGCTCCCTGAGGCCAGCACACCTCTCAAGGGGAGGCCTAGGAGAGAATCCACTTGGAGTCTGTTCTGGGGACTGCAGGCAGGGGTGGAGCAGGGGGAGGGTGGTGCCCCTTTCTGGAGGATGTTCCCTACCATCCCTTGGGCCAGAATTCTCTAAAGCACTGGGTTTTGTGTTGTTGTTGTTGTTGTTGTTGTTGTTTTTGGAGACAGTTTCACTGTCACACAGGCTGGAGTGCAGTGGAGCCTCCTGAGCTCACTGCAGCCTCCACCTCCCAGGTTCAAGCAATTCTCCTGCCTCAGCCTCCTGAGTAGCTGGGACTACAGGCACACACCACCATGCCTGGCTAATTTTTTGTGTTTTTAGTAGAGATGGGGTTTCTCCATGTTGCCCAGGCTGGCCTCGAACTCCTGAGCCCAGACAATCCACCCACCTCGGCCTCCCAAAGTGCTGGGATTACAGGCTTGAACCACCGCCCCCAGCCAAGCAGTGGGATTTTTACTCCCAAGAGGCCTCTTCATACGGACTCCAAAGTCCCAGGCAGAGTGGGGGAAGGGCATCTCTCCTTTTAGTTTTAATATTTTTTTAGATGGAGGCTCAGGATATTGCCCAGGTTGGTCTTGAACCCTTGAGCTCAGGTGATCCTCCTGCCTCAGCCACCTGGGTAGCTGGGACTATGGGTCACCCCACCACACCTGGCCCTCCTTATTTTTGCCTCCACTCTCCAAAGGAGTGTTTTACAGACAGGAATGTCCTGCTTCAGGCTGAGGAGCCTACGTCTGGCAAACACCCCACATAGCGGGGGCTGGGAGGGGGCCTGTCTTAGGGACCAGCTCTCAGAAGGCTGATGGGGAGTGGGCCTGCCTGCCAGCCTCCCCCCCGAATGGCAGAGGATTAAAAGTGTCAGATGGGGCCTCTGGGAGCAGTAGATGCTCCAGCCCCCTCCCCCACTGGGTCCCCTACACTCGGTGTCAGTGGGAAGGTTGCCTGTCTGGCACTGTCATGGACTCAGCCACTGAGGCTAGGGCTTCCTGGGGGACCCCTGGCAGCCCCCTCCTGATGATTCTTCTTCCTGAGCACGCTCATGATGAGCAAACCGAGCCTCTAAGAAGTTGACTGAAGGGGCTGCTTCCCCAGGGGAGCCTGGGGGCCAGTAGGTCCTGACTCTTGGGCAGACAGGCTGGGGATGGCTCTGCCACTTACCCTCATGTGACCCTGGAGGCTGCAGAAGTGATCCAGGCTTAGAGGTGGTCCCACTGGTTGCCTCTAGCAAGCTTACTGTGTGCTGAATGCCTCCTGGGCACCAGACCCTGTGACACTGACTTTGGGAGTATTGTCTCACTTGAGCCACCTGATGGCCCAGCAAAGTCACTGCCATCACCCTTTTTTAGTAGGTAATGACACCTGGGCTCCTTGGACAGGTCACATAGCTGGCAGTAGTGGAGCTCCCAGGAAAGCCTGGTGTGATGAGCCGCCAGGCAGGTCTGAGGTTCCCCCAAGTGGTCTCCCTCTGTGTCCTAGCCAGGCCTGATGGCTTCTTGGGGCAGAGCACAGGCTGGGGTCGGGCAACTGAAACTCTGATTCTCAGCAGTGCCGATCACTCTATGGGGTCTGACCCAAGCCTGCTCCTCCCTCAGACGGTGTCCGCATCTAGAGATGGGAAGAAGTATACCTGGCTGTTTTTATGAGGCTAGGAACAGGTATAATATGGAATGCACAGCCCGGGTATACTGAGCACTCCATTGGTGCCCCCAGTCCCATGCCCTGGGGGCACAAACTTCCAAGAGCCTAGGGCTGGCATGTCTCACACCCATGAGGATCTTCCTAATTTGCCATTGTGCTGGTTTGCAGAGAAGCAGGGCTTTCCTGAATCTCTCTGTAGCCACTGTGTGACCCTGGCCAGTTTTGGCCAAGAGGGTAAAATCTGGCATCTTGCTTGGGATGGTCAGATCCCTCCTGGGAGTTGGGGGATTAGCAGCAGAGACTTGAGTGGATAGAGTAAGGTAGAAGCAGCTTACCCTCCAGGCCCCTGGCATTAGACAGAGCTCCTCAAGGGCAGGACAGGGCAAGGCCTGCTTACCTGGGCCCACCAGTGTCTGGCCCAGAGAAGAGGAACAGAGCTGGGCTTCAGGCCTGCAGCCAGGCTGGGGCAGAGCAGCTGGCCTAAAGTTCTTTCTTTCTGTCCACGTGGCCATCTTGGGGGAGGAGGACTGGGAGCCCATCCTTCTGTCCAGGGCCCGGAGTGTAGGTAGGCTGGCATGGTGAGAGGCTCCCTGCCGACCACAGCCCAACTCCTGAGTCTGAGGAGCTCACCTGCTCTGCATCAGCACCTGCTCCCCCTGCCATCCCTTTGGGGCTCCTCTCTCCCCAGCTTTGGCCTGGCCCCCGCCGCCCCCCTCCAGGTCCACGCGCCACTCAGCCCCAACCAGACAGTGGAGATCTCCCTGCCTCTCAGCACGGTGGGCTCAGTCATGAAGATGGAGCCTCTCAACAACCTGCAGGTGCGTTCCGGGCAGGGCGGGCACCCCAGTCCTTACCCACCCACCAGCCAGGCCCCACTGGGGTCAGCAGAGGGCTGTGTCTGCAGAGTCAAGCTCTTAGCTGCAGATGTGTTGGGGAAGCCCAGGTCAGGGGACGAGGGGTATGTTTACCAGGGAGTGGCCTGGGAGAGAATCTGCTCAGCAACGCCTTTCCTGGGGCCTCAGAGGTGGTATCAAGCCCCAGGGACTGACTGGGGGACCCCCTTGTGCCTAGGTGGCCGTGAAGAACAACATCGATGTCTTCTACTTCAGTACCTTGTACCCACTGCACATTCTCTTTGTGGAGGATGGGAAGATGGGTGAGTCATGAGGGAGCCCCCTGGGGTGCCTGAAATGGGGCTGTGGCTTGGGAACCTGACAAGGTGGTGCCTTTACCAAGGCCCGGATGGACTGCCTTGCCCACAGCGGAGTCCAAGAGTCGCTGCTCCCTGCAGAGCCTGGAGTGAGGGGCATACCCAGGACCCCCAGGGCCTTGGTGGCCAGCTCTGGTCTGACAGGTGGGCTGTGCCACATGGAATTCACCTCACTCCCAGGCTCTCTTGCTCACTCCTCAGCCTTGTCCCACAGGCTGCAGAGAGCCTAGGTCAGGCCCCACACCTGGTAACCCCCTCTGTGCCCTGGCTAGAACCCCTGAGAAGGGTGTTGATCACAGTACATAGACGGCCGGCACCCTGCCCCTGGCCGTGTGGAGCCCTTGGCCCATGTCATCTCTTGCTTGCCACAGAAGCTCTGCATGGAGGCTGTGACTAACCAGCAGGCGGCTCACTGAGGAGGAAGGCGTGTGGGGAGGTGGGGGAGGGGAGAGCCAAGGCCCGGGCGCAGGAAGCCAGGGTCATTTGGAAGCAGCACCGAGGCCTCCTTCACAGAGCAGAGGGTGTGCTCAGGGAAGCAGCAGGGCACGCAGTTATCCTGGAGGCCTTCGCTGCCTTTCCAGGGCCCTGGACAGCCCCATGCTCTGCTTCTCCCCCCGCACCCCTGAGTCTCTGGCAGGCGTGGCCCTCCAGACACTGCCCCTCCTGGGCCCGGCTGGCAGCGCTGGTTGGTGGGGGGGCTGCAGCGTGGCTTCAGTGGTGGTGACTTCCGTCTCTGTGTTTGGTTGCTGCATGTCATCTTCCCTGCTGGTGCCCGTGGTGCAGGACTTAGAGGTTAGCAGCTAGTGCCTGTCGTCGGCTTTCAGGTGGCACCATAAAGGCCAGACCATTTCCTGTTGAGCTGCGGAGGGCCCACAGGTTTATGACGGGCCCGCCTCTCACCCCCACCCCACTCACCCCACAGACCGGCAGATGTTCCTGGCCACATGGAAGGATATTCCCAATGAGAATGAGGCCCAGTTCCAGATCAGAGACTGTCCCCTCAATGCAGGTGAGGACTCCGAGCCTCCGGCCCCAGCCCGTCACCTGTACCCAGGCCCCCCGCACTGACTGTGGGGCCTCCCACGGCCATGTGACCCCACAGAGGCTGCAAGCAGCAAGCTGCAGAGCAGCAACATCTTCACTGTCGCCAAGAGGAATGTGGAGGGCCAGGACATGCTCTACCAGTCCCTGAAGTTGACCAACGGCATCTGGGTGCTGGCGGAGCTACGGATCCAGCCAGGCAACCCCAGCTGCACGGTGAGAGCCCCAGCACCCGCCGCCCTGTGGCCTTGGAGACTCCTCTCCCTCCCAGGCCAGGGGCTGGCTCTGGTGGAGGATGTGGTCCAAGCGTCCCTTCAAGCCTGGCTTGAACCAGAATCAGCTCTTTCCCTGGGAAGGACCTTTCTAGAAAGCTTCCAACTCAACCCCGTCAAGTTACCCAGATAAGACACCAGTTGGGTATCAGAACAGTGAGTTGGACTAGAAGATTGTGTAAAATTGGGCCCTGGGAGGTGGTGCAGTTGGCTGGGCACCCCCTGACTGGGAAGTGGCATTGCTGGGCACAGGCCCTGGCCCTGCCCTGTGAGTGCCTGCATGTCCGGCTGGGAGGACATTGGTTCCCAGGAGCCCGAGCTTCCCAGGCCTTGAGGCAGACCCGTCAAGGGATGGCTTCCCTAGGGCACGCAGTTATCCTGGAGGCCTGCGCTGCCTTTCCAGGGCCCTGGACAGCCCCATGCTCTGCTTCCCCGCCGCACCCCTGAGTCTCTGGCAGGCATGGCCCTCCAGACACTGCCCCTCCTGGGCCCTGCTGGCAGCGCTGGTTGGTGGGGGGGCTGCAGCGCGGCTTCGGTGGTGGTAACTTCCGTCTCCGTGTTTGGTTGCTGCATGTCACCTTCCCTGCTGGTGCCCGTGGTGCAGGACTTAGAGGTCAGCAGATCGCTTTCTCTTTCCTCATCTGCCCTCCCCAGCCTCGACTCCTGTCCTGGCCCCCATGCACCCCATGTCTCCTGTCTGCACCTCGTCTCTTGGCCTCACCTCACCTGGCAGGCTCCATCCAGGTGGCCCTGATTGAGGTGCTGACACCCCACTTCCACACATTAACAGTGTGCACAAAGCCCTTCCTGGGAGGCACGGAGAAGCCCCGTGGGCTGCCGCTGACCTGCGGACTCCACTGTTCCCACTTCCCAACTGCACCCTGCAGAACCAGTGCTTTAGAGTGGCTGGGTGGAGGCTCCTCTCTCCTCTGCCTGTGATGTCACGCTTAGTCCCCAGAGCGGAGGCAAAGTTTATACTGTGCCTGCCTGTTTCCTACACAGGAAACCAGGAATGAACCCAGCACCCCCTCCAGGTTCCCCCTCAGCGCTCTGTACCCCTCGGGATTTTCTGTCAGGCTTCAGTCCTGAGGACCCCAGACCTCCAGGGACTCCGGGGGGGTGGGCACTCCCTGGCAGCCTCCGGCTCGTGACTCACACTGCTTGCCAGTAGGGCTCTGGTGACTGGGCTGACAGCAGGTGTGTGGGCTGCCAAGTATATTGGTCCACACCCGGCTGGCTTCGACGGCCGCCCCCTCTGCTTTCCCTCACATCTGTGTCAGGCGCAGCTGCTGCCAGGCTGTGTGCACGCCATGCTCTCCCATTGGTTCTCGCTGTCCTCCCCACCCCCTTCCTTCCTGAGAGGAGCCCCAGGGATGGACGCTTCTCCCCCCGACCCCTCTTTCCCCTACAGCTGTCCCTGAAGTGTCGAGCGCCAGAAGTGTCACAGCATGTGTACCAGGCCTACGAGACCATCCTCAAGAACTGAGGCCCCAGCCAGTGCCCACCCCAGCCTCCTGCCCACCCCATTGAAGACCCCCTGGGGTTGGCAGCACATCTTCCTCCTCACAGTAGGGACCAGGTGGGGGCTCCTGGCCACCGAGGGGGGGCTCCCTGGTCCTGATGGCAGCACCCACCCTATCCCTGGGGTGGGGCACCACCCCCTCCTGGGGTGAGAGCGCAGTGCACTCCTGTGCTCCAGGATGCCCCTGCTCCTGTGGCTGTGACATGTGGGATCAGGTGAGGAGGGGACCAAAGGAAACAGCCAGTGCGGCCACAGAAGCTGTGTCTGAAGGGTGAGCGTGGAGCTTGCCCCTCCAGCTCACAGCCCTGACAGCCCCTGGCTACTTGGTCTCTTGGATTGGTGTTAAAGGAACCCCCACTGCCACCTCTCATGGGATGGACCTGCCAACCTAGCTTAGGTGTGCAGGGAGGGGTCCCCTTGGGACCAGGAGAGCTGCTTGCTTAGGGCCTGGGGCTCAAGGGGCTATAAGTGCCGGCAGAGGGGCAGAGCTGGGTTGGGAGGAGCCCAGGGCCTGCATCACCACCTACAGCCACCAGGCTGATGCCCTGCAGCTGTGCCAGTTGGGCCACAGCCTCTCGAGGCTGACCTGCATGGTCAAGACCAGGCAGAAGCTCCCAGAGCCCCTCTCAGGCTCCTGTCCCCCTGGCAGCTGCACCATCCCCCACTCCCCACTTCTGCCCCAAGGATGGTCACTGCCTACGATACATTCCTCGGTGTCACCTCTGAGCCCATGACTCCTGCAGCAGAGACCGGGCTGAGGGATGGGGCTGGGCGAGCGGGTGCGCCTCCGTTTGGGTTTCTTCGAGGTTTGTCTGTAGTGTCTGCTGCCCTCCTCCTGGCCTCCCAGGTTTCAGTTGTGTCTGGAAGAGCATTAGGTTTTCCTGTTACTGCTGTTTAATAATAAAGAAAGATTTGGCTTTTGGCAATCACGGACACTTTTTTCCCCTCCACTGAATGTCAGGATTGAAAGCTGCCTCCAAGTGGTTGGGGATGGTTTTCTGACCCTGTAGTAACTAGATCTAATATATATCATCAGAAAATATATATTGTATGTTTACTCTTATTTTCAGAAAGAGAAAGTGAATAAAAATGATGACATCAAGTGTGTCCCTAGCCAGTGTGTCAGGCCCGAGGCTCTTCTGGGCAGGAGTGCTGGGCTGCAGGGACCCCAGGGTCAAGGGCTTCACTTGTGTGCGCAGCCGCGGCCCCTCCCATGGTACTCTGAGGACAGCGCCTTCCCTCCATCCTGTCCTTGGCAAACTGACTGCTGCGGCCTGCTGCTGTCCGTGGCACCTCTCCTGCCATTGACCCTCCTCCCCTAGAGCTGAGGCTGTCTTGCCTTTTGATGCTGCCCAGAAAGCTGGGCTCCCCTTGTGGTTTTCTCCAGCTCCCAGTTGTCTGGGAGACTCCAGGGGGCATGATCGGGGCAGCCGTGGGAGAGGGGGTGGGCACGTGGACCAGGCCAGCCACCACCGAGGACACTTCATGTGGCCCCAGTCCTGGCACTGGCCTGGCTCCCAGGTGAGGGCGACCAGACCTTGGGCAGGGCTTCATTGGCCGAGCTGCCTATTGGCTGGTGGGCCTCAGCCTGCTTCTGAGGGAGGAGCAGCCCAGCTGCCCCTCAGCCCGTTTCAGCCCCAGCCGCTCCTTCATGTTCTGTGTGCACTTAGCCGCCCACACACTGCCTACCTCACACACACCGATGCCTTCCTGGCTGCTGGAAGCTGGGTGAAGACAGCCTGCCCTCTTCCAGGCATCACAGGGACCCCTGGCCCTCCACTGCCCCACCTCTGACCTCTGAAGTGTCACTGTGCTGCCCTGGGGGACCCCAGGGGCAGGGGGCTCAAGGTGTGGCCCCTCCATAGAGTCTAGAACCAACCAAGGCCCTTGACTGCACAACCCTGGTTCTTGCCTTGCATGAGAGTCCCCAAATGCAGCTGGAGTCCTTGTCCTGCCATGGGACTAGAGTTTGGTGAACACTTGATGACAGGTACCGACACCCTGCCATGTCACTTGCCTCCCCTGAGCCCAACACCTGCGTGCTCTGCTTGCAGAGCAGCTGCCACCACTCCTGTGGCCTGCCGGCTCAGCCATTTGGGGGGACTTGGCACTTCGCCTCCCCACCCCTCCATCGAAAGGCCAGGAGAGTGCAATTGTGGTATCAATGTCCCCCACTGGAGGCCCAGGACAAGCCATCTCGGTGAAGAGCGCTGGTGAGAAAAGTGGACCATCCATCCCTGGACATCTCGGGTTTGAATCAGTCTGCTCAAGCCTCAGGTGATGGTGAGCGGTGCCTCACCACAATTGGGCCCTCTTTCACCCCCACAGTGCCCAGCATATACTGCAGAGGCTTAAGCTACACATGGGGAAACAGGCAGGGAGGGCCTTCATGCTCCCAGTCCCCCACACCACTGCAGCAGGTGAGTAGGCACACAGGATGCTCCTCTGAGGCTTCACCTTTAGGAAGAGTGCTTTAGGACATAGCCAGTCTGTGCCCTTCAGCTTCCCTGTCCCTCCCTCACCTCCAAGGGTCATCACAGGCAGCCTCCCTCCTGCTCACGTGGCCCTTCCTGGTCCTGACGTGCTCAGGCCTCCCCCGCCTCGCCTCTCGGAGGCCTTGGCATCCGCAGCTTGGGGAACTTCCCTGGCTTTTCTTGGGAAGATTCCCCAGTGTCTTGAACCTTCCCAGTCAATCAGGAAATCCAACAACAGCAACCAGTTATTTCTGGAGGGTCTAACACATACCCAAGGGCTGATGGGTTCCCCCTGTGCTCCAGACACTGCCAAAGCTGTTGTGGGACCTGGTGGTTTGTGTTCATTTTTATGGAGCAAGTAATTCAGGACCATGGCGAGGTCACCCAGACAGAGATTCAAGTTCTCCCTCCCACCCTGTCCTCAGTCCTTAGTTTTCCTCCCTAAAGGCAGACGTTGTCACTAGATTTTGATTTTCATCCAGGGATATTCTGCGCATTTGTATAAGCGAATCCATGTAGAGATTTACTAAACAAATGATAGCACACCTAGACACTGCGAGCCCCTCCCATCTCTGACCTGACAGTCATTTCTGGAGCTGTTTCCCTATCAGTGCGAGCAGACAGACCCCATCAGCCTTCCTTGTGTGAGGATTAGCCAGTCCCCGCTGTGGGGCATTCAGGCTGTTCTGCAGCCTGAGCAATGCTGCCTCGAATACCTCCCGCATACACCCTTGCTCATAGGCAGGGACGTAGGTGTAGGATCCAGCCCGGAACTGCTGAACAGAGGGTATACACAAGATGCATTTTCTATTTTAGCTCTGGTTTTGAAAAGGTAACACCTTCACATGGGTCGAAATCTAAAAGACAAGCTAGATATAAAAATCTACCCTTTTCCCTCATTTTCCTCCCCAAAGGAAACCAATGTAACTATCCAAAGAGACTCAACGGTGCCTAATATGGATTTTTTCCTTTCTTACATACAAATGGTAACACAGAATACATGCTGGGCTTATATCACAGAGTTTTTTCCATTATTAGCCCATTATAGAGAGTGTCCTCGTGCTTTTTATTTTTTTAAACAGCTGTGTGGTATTTTTGTTTTGTTTTGTTTTGTTTTTGAGACAGCCTTGCTCTGTTGCCCAGGCTGGAGTGCAACGGCGTAATCTCAGCTCACTGCAACCTCCGTCTCCCAGGCTCAAGCAATTCTCATGCCTCGGCCTCCTGAGTAGCTGGGACTACAGGAGCACACCACCACACCCAGCTAATTATTTTTTCTATTTTTAGTAGAGATGGGATTTCACGATGTTGGCCAGGCTGCTCTCGAACTCCCAACCTCAGGTGGTCTGCCCGCCTCAGCCTCCCAAATTGTTGGGATTACAGGAGTGAGCCACCTTGTCCAGCCTTTTTTTTTTTTTTTTTTTTTTTTAAGACAGAATCTCTTAAAGACAGGCTGGAGTGCAGTGGTATATTCACGGCTACTGCAGTCTTAACCTCCCAGGCTCAAGTGATCCTCCCACCTCTGCCTCCTAAGTAGCTGGGACTACAAGTGCACACCACCACACCCAGCAAATTTGTTATTTTTTTGTAGAGACAGGGTCTTTTCATGTTGCCCAGGCTGGTCTCAAACTCCTGGGCTCAATAACCCACCTGCCTCAGCTTGCCAAAGTGCTGGGATTACAGGCATGAGCCACTGCGCCCGGCCCTTCCCGAGTTTTCAATGTGCCACTTTGCGTGTGTTTTTGAGCCACTAGTGTGTCCCTTCCTGTGAGCTGTCTTCACATTTTCTGTCACTTTTCTATCTGATTATTGATCCTTTTCTTACTGATTTAACATTATTCCTCCCTATTTTGTTACTGCTTTTTACTTTCCATGCTGACATTGGGCTTTTTAAGGTGTAATTTTCTTTTAATTTTTTCTTTCTAGTGCTTATCTGCTCTTGGCTTTTGCATTTCAATCCTGTCCCATCTGGGCTTTCTGTAGGAATGAGGTAGGGATCCAACTTCCCCTTTTCCCCAGATGGTTCCCCACTTGTCTCCACACCATTTACTGAATAATTCATCTTTTCCCCCACAGATTTGAAATGCCATTTTTATCATATTCTAAATTTCCACATATATTTGGGTATTTTTCTGGACTCTGTTCTATATTAGAGAATTTGTCTATTCATATTTTGATAACTTATTTTTATTTATTTTTTTGAGATGGAGTTTCGCTCTTGTTGCCCAGGCTGGAGTGCAATGGTGCATTCTTGGCTCACCACAACCTCTGCCTTCTGGGTTCAAGCGATTCTCCTGTCTCAGCCTCCCAAGTAGCTGGGATTACAGGCACGTGCCACTATGCCCGGCTAATTTTTTGTATTTTTAGTAGAGACAGGGTTTAACCATGTTGACCAGGATGATCTCGATCTCTTGACCTCATGATCCACCCGCCTCGGCCTCCCAAAGTGCTGGGATTGCAGGCGTGAGCCACCATGCCCGGCCTTACAATTTTTTTTGAGACAGAGTCTCGCACTGTTGCTTGGGCTGGAGTACAATGGTGCAATCTCGGCTCACTACAACCTCCGCTTCCCAGGTTCACACAATTCTCTTGCCTCAGCCTCTCGAGTAGCTGGGATTACGGGCACACACCACCACACCCAGCTAATTTTTTGGATTTTTAGTAGAGATGAGGTTTCACTATGTTGGCCAGACTGGTCGAACTCCTCACCTCATGATCTGTGCGCCTCAGCCTCCCAAAGTGCTGGAATTACAGGTGTGAGCCACCGTGCCCAGCTGATTTTTATTTTATTCATTTATAATTTATTGTTGAGACAGGGTCTCACTCCTATCGCCCAGGCCGTTGTGCAGTGGTGCAATCTTAGCTCACTGAAACCTCCACCTCCCAGGCTCAAGTGATCTTCCTGTCTCAGCCTCCCAAGTAGCTGGGATTACAGGTGAGAGCTATCATACCTGACTAATTTTTGTGTTTTTTGTAGAGATGGGGTTTCCCCATGTTACCCAGGCTGGTCTCGAACTCCTGAGTTCAAGTTATCCACCCGCCTCGGCCTCCCAAACTTCTGGGATTATAGGCATGAGTCACTGCACCCAACCATGTTTTTAATTTTTTGAGTCAGGGTCTCACTCTCACCCAGGCTGGAATGCAGTGGCACGATCATAGCTCACTGCAGCCTTGAACACCTGGGCTCAAGCACTCATCTTGCCTCAGCCTCTCAAGTCATTGGGATTACAGGTGTGAGCCACAGCTCCCGGACATATTTTGATAACTTCTTGTACCCTCTTATTCCCACTTGTTTCTATTTGAACTTTAGACCTAGTCTGTCCTTAAAAAAAAAAAAAAAAATTGGCCTGGTGTGGCGGCTCACACCTGTAATCCCAGCACTTTGGGAGGCCAAGGTAGGCGGATCACCTGAGGTCGGTAGTTCAAGACCAGCCTGACAAACATGGAGAAATCCCATCTCTACTAAAAATACAAAATTAGCCAGGCGTGCTGGCACATGCCTGTAATCCCAGCTACACGAGAGGCTGAGGCAGGAGAATCACTTGAACCTGGGAGGTGTAGGTTGTGGTGAGCCAAGATCACACCATTGCACTCCAGCCTGGGCAACAAAGAGAAACTCCGTCTCAAAAAAAAAAAAAATTGATCGTATTATTTGGATCACATCAAATGTTTACATTAATTTATGGAGAATGACCTTCTTGTAATGATGTCAGTAATAATATTGGATCTGGCCAGGCGCGGTCGCTCACGCCTGTAATCGCAGCACTTTCTTAGGTCGAGGCAGGTGGATCACCTGAGATCAGGAGTTCAAGACCAAGCTGGCCAACATGGTGAGACCCCCATCTCTACTAAAAATACAAAAAATTAGCTGGGCCTGGTGGCAGGCGCCTGTAATCCCACCTACTCGGGAGGCTGAGGAGGAGAATAGCTTGAACCCAGGAGGCAGAGGTTGCAATGTCCTGAGACTGTGCCACTGCACTCCAGCCTGGGTGACAGAGTGAGACTCCATCTCAAAAAAGTAAATAAATAAAATAATAATATTGGATCTTTATATGTAAAGAACAGGAGTAGATGCTTTCCCATTGATTCAGGTTCTCTTTTATGTCTCTGTAATATTTTAAGTTTTCTTCATGTAAAAGTTCTGCATGAACAAACACACATTTTTTCTACATGTAGTCCTGAGTATTTTCGATGTTGATTTATTTTGTAAATGGACCCTCTTCCATTATTTTCCATATATATTTAGAATGTAAGCATGTATTTATAAATATATATGAATATAGAAGTAATATATGTTTGTAATATAAAGTAACATAAATTACATCTTATATAATTTAAAAGCACCCATTTAGTTATTTTTCTTTTTGAGACAGAGTCTCACTCTGTCGCCCAGTCTGTAGTGCAGTGGCATGATTTCAACTCACTGTAACCTCTGCCTGCTGGGTTCAAGCAATTCTCCTGCCTCAGCCTCCTGAGTAGCTGGAATTATAGGCGTGCGCCACCATGCCCGGCTAATTTTTGTATTTTTAGTGAGATGGGGTTTCACAATGTTGGCCAGGCTGGTCTCAAACTCCTGACCTCAAGTGATCCGCCTGCCTCGGCCTCCCAAAATGCTGGGATTACAGTCGTGAGCCACTGTGCCTGGCAGTCCACTTCATTTTTTATTCAGGTTTCACTAGTTTTCCACTGGTGTCCTCCTTCTGTTCCAAAATCCCACATTCCACGTGGTGCTCATGTTTCCTTATATCTGTGAGAGTTTCTCAGATATTCTTGGTGTTTCATGACCTTGACTGTTTCAAGGAGTCCTGCTTGGTTATTCTGTAGACAGTCCCTCAGTTTGGGTTTGTCAGGTGTTTTTCTCATGATCAGCCTGGGATTATGTTTTTTTAGGAAGAATACCACACAGGTGTCTTTCCTGTCCCAGCATATCAGGGTGTCATGCTAACCGTCACATTTGCCTGGATCACCTGGCCAAGGTAATGTTTGTATGTTTGCAGGTTTCTCTACTGTGAAGTTATTTTCTCCTTTTTTTTTTTTTTTTTTTTTAAGACAGTCTCATTCTGTCCTCCAGTGCAGAGGCACGACACAGCTCACTGCAGCCTTGACCTCTCGCACTCAATTGATCCTCTTACCTCAGCCTCCAAAGTAGCTGGGACTACAGGGACGCACCACCACACCTGGCTAATTTTGTTTATTATTGTTATTTTTATTTTTAGTAATGAGGGCTCACTGTGTTGCCCAGGCTGGTATTGAACTCCTGGACTCAAGCGATTCACCAGCCTTGGCCTCCCAAAGTGTTGGGATTGCAGGCACGAGCCACCACGCCCAGCCAGCCCCCTTTCTGTACTGTACTCTTTGGAAGCAAATCACTAAATGCAGCCTACACTCTGGAAATGGGGTCGGGGAGTAGCTACATGAGGATGCTTGGAATTCTTCTGTAAGGAAGACTTGTTTCTTCTCAGATGGACTTCTTTTCCTGGGAACAAGCAAGCTGAATGATCACATGTATTTATGCAGTCATTTATATCCGTGTGGACTCATGGATGTTTATTTTATGATCTGGGCTTAATCTCATACAACACTGCTGACTTTGTTGCTTGAATTGTTCCAGGTTTGGCCACCGGGAGCCCCTTCCAGAAGGTTCCTGTGTCCCTGTGACATATCACCATCCTTGTTTTTGAGCACTTCCTTCCTTTCTGCCACCATAAGATGCTCCAGGATCATCTTATACTGGTCCTGTCCCAACCCTAGAGGCAGTCATCTCTCTAAGAGGCCAGGTTCCTTCACAGTATTAGAAATCAAGAGCGGCTGGATATGGTGACTCACACCTGTAATCCTGGCTCTTTGGGAGGCTCAGGCAAGCTCATTGCTTGAGACCAGCCTGAGCAACATGGTAAAACCCTGTTTCTACAAAGAAATGCAAAAATTTAGCTGGGTGTGGTGGTATGTGCCTGTAGTCCCAGCTACTCAGGGAGGCTAAGATGGGAGGATTGCTTGAGCCCTGGAGGTCGAGGCTGCAGTGAGCCATGTTTGTGCCTCTGCACTCCAGCCTGGATGATAGAGTGAGACCCTGTTTCAAAAATAAATAAATAAATTAGGCCGGGCTCAGTGGCTCATGCCTGTAATCCCAGCACTTTGGGAGGCCAAGGCGGGCAGATCACAAGGTCAAGAGATCAAGACCATCCTGGCCAACATGGTGAAACCCTGTCTCTACTAAAAACACAAAAAATTAGCCTGGCCTGGTGGTAGGTGCCTGTAGTCCCAGCTTCTCGGGAGGCTGAGGCAGGAGAATCACTTGAACTTGGGAAGCGGAGGTTGCAGTGAGCCGAGATTGTGCCATTGCACTCCAGCCTGGGCGACAGAGCGAGACTCTGTCTCAAAAAATTAATTAACTAATTAATTATTAATAAAAAGGAAAGAAACCAAGAACTAGGTGCTAGATGTATTCATTGCCACTGGGTGTCACTTATTCCAGGCCCTCTCAGCTGACAGAGCTGAGAAAACATGTGTACCTGTTTACCCACATGCACACACATATCCCTCCATTATGTTTCGTATTTGTAGCTATTACATATAAAAATGGAAGTTTTATATGTATAAATTTTGTCTCCCAAATTTAACAAGTTGTCTTGTTTTTCTCTTTGTATTATGTTACGCATCCCACAACTTCAGACTGCATCCCACAAGTCAGGACAATTAATATTCCCTTCACAGAGAAGGAAGCTGAGAAGCAGAGGGTGTTTTTTTGTTTTTTTGAGCCAGGGTCTCGCTCTGTGGCCCAGGCTGGTATACAGTGGTGTGATCATGGCTCACTGCAGCCTCAACCTCCAGGGCTCAAGCGATCCACACACCTCAGCCTCCTAAATAGCTGGGACCACAGGTGTGCACCACCACACGCAGCTAATTTTTAAATTTTTTTTTTTTGAGATGGATTCTCACTTTGCTACCCAGGCTGGAGTGCAGTGGCATGATCTCAGCTCACTGCAACCTCTGCCTCCTGGGTTCAAGTGATTCTCCTGCCTCAGCCTCTGGAGCAGCTGGGACGACAGGCCCCACCACCATACCCGGCTAAGTTTTGTATATTTTTTGTATTTTTAATAGAGACGGGGTTTTGCCATGTTGGCCAGGCTGGTCTCGAGCGCCTACCCTTGTGATTTGCCCACCTCGGCCTCCCAAAATACTGGGATTACAGGCGTGAGCCACTGTACCTGGCCAATTTTTTAAATTTTTTATAGAGACGAGGTCTCACTATGTTGCCCAGGCTGGTCTGGAACTCCTGGGTTCAAGCGATCCTCCCGCCTTGGCCTCCCAAGGTGCTGGGATTACAGGTGTGAGCCACTGCACCCAGCCCAAGGCGCAGAGAATGTAAGTAACTTGCACAGCTGACACAGCCCTGGAAGGAAGTTTCAAACCCAAGAGAAGAAACCTTCAGATGCTTGGAAGCCCAGCCCTGCCCGGCCTCCTCGTGTCCTGATGGCTGTAAGACCAGCCTTCAAGAGGCTGCCTGGCTGCGATCAGTGGGAGTCACCATGAGGATGTCCAAGGACCCACTACACCCCAAGCATGTGAGCTGTGACCCCCCCATTCATGGCTGCAGGAGGTGAGTTACTGCTGGTGTGGAGCCATGATTCCTGTCCAGGACAGACCATACTTAGTAGTCACTGCCATGGCCCAGCAGAGGAGTCCAACACAAACACCCCCTAGGAGCTGGATACAGTCTAAGGTACCTGACTCCAGGGATGGGCTGGAATCAGGCCGAGTTGGGAAGAAGCCACATGGGTGAAGGCTAGGTGGCTGGTGTTAGGAGGCTGTGGACAATGAACTGGGGGAGGCAGAATTCCCCACCCAGTTCCTGCCCCTGCCCAGCCCTCCTCACCATCTGTATAAGACCCTCACCTCTCACCAGCCTGGTGCCTCCCTAGACCTCCTCATCTTCCCAGGCCTGAACCAGCCCAGGGCTCCTGTCTTCACCTGTCCCTGCCTGGCTGCATGTCTGTCTCTTCTCCCTGCGACAGAGGGCAGGCAAGGACCATCTTGGCCAGTGTGCCTAATGCCAGTCCCATCTGCTGAAGGAGCAGATGCATGGTTGGCAGGTGGTCCCTGGGGCACTGGATGGGGGGCATGCGAGGAGCGCCCAGGAAGCCCCTGGGGAATAGGGATTAGAGGGGGGGGGCAGTAGGCAGGAGCCCCACAGCCTTTCCTTGGGAAGGAGTGAGGGGAACGATGAGAGAACCCTGAAATCCACATCCCAGGCAGACAGGTAGACCGAGCCTGCCAGTCTTTGGGAAGCCTTGCACAGGGCTGCCCACTCCCATTGGGGCTCAGCTCAGCCCCTGTGGATTAGGGGTCTCCTAGAGGCCTTCCCCAAGTCCATCCCCCCCAGGGGGCTTCAGTGGGGGAGCTTCAGTTGAGCTCTTTCTTAGAGCCCTTTGGGTCCAGATGAAGCTAAGCTTCTCAGAAAGCCAGCTCTGGAGCCCAAGGGCCTAGGTTCCAGTCCCTGTGCTACCATTTTCCTGCTGGGCAATTGTGGCCCAATCATGGCGTCCCTGGGAGCCTCTGAGCGCGAGGCTGTGGATCAGGCTTGGCACATCGCAGGCCCTTGATAAATGGGCATTGCTGCTAGGAATGCTGCTGTGAGAGTTTCTTAGGGAACGTGACATGCTTGTGGGGTTTGCAGGGCTTGGTGGGAGCCTCAGGACATTCCCAGTCAACGGTGCCCCTTCTCCTTGCCATCCAAAAATACACATGGGTACCAGAGACGCCTCACACGCAGCTCTGTCTGCAGTGTCAGAAAGAGAAGCAAGGAAGGCTTTCCAGAGGAAGAACACCCAGGGGTGGGCGGGGAGTGCGCCTAGCATTGAGAAGACTTTAAAAAAAGACTGTCCTGGGCCAGGTGCAGTGGCTCACGCCTAAAACCCCAGCACTTTGAGAGGCCGAGGCGGGTGGATCACCTGAGGTCAGGAGTTCAAGACCAGCCTGACCAATATAGTGAAAGTCTAGTAAAAATACAAAAATTGGCTGGGCATGGTGGCATGCGCCTGTAGTCCCAGCTATTTGGGAGGCTGAGACAGAATTGCTTGAATCCGGGAGGTGGGGGTTGCAGTGAGCCAAGATCATGCCATTGTACTCCAGCCTAGGTGACAGAGCAAGACTCCGTCTCAAAACAAAAAACAAAAAAACGTCCCTCGGCTGGGCGCAGTGGCTCATGCCTGTAATCCCAGCACTTTGGGAGGTCAAGGCAGGTGGATCATGAGGTCAGGAGTTCAAGACCACCCTGGCCAACATGGCGAAACTCTGTCTCTACTAAAAATACAAAAATTAGCCAGCATGGTGGCAGATGCCTGTAATCCCAGCTACATGGGAGGCTGAGGCAGGAGAATTGCTTGAACCTGGGAGGCGGAAGTTTGTCTTGAGCCGAGATGGTACCATTGCACTGCAGCCTGGGCAACAGAGGGAAACTCCGTCTCAAAAAAGAAAAACGTCCTGGTGTCCGCTCCATACACTACTGAGTTACTTGAGTGCCTTGTTATTTATTCCTTGCCTTATTCCCCAAAGGAATTGAAGCAGCTCACAAAACCCAGAAGCCTGAAAAGTTTGGCCAGACATGGTGGCTCACGCCTGTGATCCCAGTACTTTGGGAGGCTGAGGGGGAGAATCGCTTAAGCCAGGAGTTTAAGACCAGCCTGGGCAACATGGTGAGATTACACCTCTACAAAAAATAAAAATAAACAAATTATCTGGATGTCATAGTGTGCACCTGTAGTCCCAGCTACTTGAGAGGCTGAAGCAAGAAGGACCACTTGACCCCAGGAGATCGAGGAGGCAGTGAGCTATGATTGCACCACTGTACTCCAGCCTGAGTGACAGAGCAAGACCCTGTCTCAACAAAACCCGGAAGTCTAAAAGTTACAACGTGAAAGGGGACATCAAGTGAAGGGAAATATCATGGTAGGAAAGAAAGATGAAGCCAGCAGTCACCACTCACTGAACTAAAAGACCTGGAACACTGGACAGAGGTGGTTCTGAGCTCCCTAGTGGCTGAGGAGAGGAGTGAAAGTGAACCCCAGCCCCTGATCCAGCATGGAAGGATGAAAGCACAGCCATTGTCCTGGAGACAGTTTCTGGTTGTCGTGATGGATGGGCTCCCTGGAGGATGTGTCTCCTCCCCCTTCAGGATTTAGCTCTTCTACTTCCCCCGGGCTGGGGTGGGTACATTGTGCTTTGACAGTTCCTAGATCCCATGTGTTCTAGAACCCTCTCTACTAAGGAAAAACGTTTGTTTTTTTCTGTTTTTTAATCCATCTCAGCCTCCTGACAAGCAATAAGATTTGGAATATTTGTTGAGGAGATGAATACATGAACTCTTTAGTCAGTGCAGAGATATCTGTGCATTTTGGCCATTTCTTGAGCACTGTCATGTGCAGGTCAGAGACGTGGGAGCCCCCAAACAGCCGGGAGGAGAGCAGAGGCAGAGGATGGGGGGCTGGGGCTAACCCAGGCTTTCCAAGCTGTGATGGGGCAGGAGCTTCGCCACTAGCTCCAGGGAGGGGGAACTTGGGCTTTGGGCATCTGTTTTGCAGGTTGCACTCCTTTGAGGGGAGCTACGGGTTGCAACTCACGCAGAAAACATAGCCTTAGTGATGGAGGTGCTCCAGCCTTGCTGGGACAGGGATCTGGGGCTAAGCGGCTGTGTCTCGGTCTGGTCTCCACACCCTCTGTCTCCACTTGCCCTCGAGGATGGCCGTTTGAATATTGTCTAGTGTGGGCCATTTACCCCATGGGCAGGAGGAAGGTAGGCGGGACTTCAGAGGAGACTTCAAGGGCCCTTCACTGTCCTAACCTTGCGGATTCCCCTCTTGGGCCTGCTTCTTCTCTCAACCGAGGATGCCAGGCCGAGGCCGTAGGTTCGAGAATCACGTAGGTAATAGCTTAGTAAAGGGCCTGACACATAGTAGGCTCTTAAAAAAAGGTCAGAGCCTCTCGAGGTGTCTGCCTGTGATGGATGCGGAGCCCAAACCCAGCGCAGTGCGGCGATTCACCCAAGGTCACACAGCCGCCCCCGCAATCCGGACCCCGGGCGGCTTGTCTCCGGGGGCCGAGGTTTGTTCGGAGCCAGCGTGGGGTGAGCAGTGTTTGGAGGAGCGGCCGCGGCCGTGGGTAGGAAGGGGCTTCTATTTTGGAGCTGGTGAGAGGAGCGGGGACACGCGGGAGGGGTAAGGGAACGGGTGGACCCTCTCCGGGATCTCTATCCCCCTAGTCACCTTCCTGCGACCCTTCTTGGGAGGGGCGTCCCGGGCGGTGGGGGAAGGTGGGAGGGGCGGGCGGTTACCTCATCGCCGCCTCCGGGAGGCCCCGCTCGCTCGCGCCGCCGGCTGGGGCGGCGGCTCCGGGGCGCGGAAGCGAGAGGACAGAGACACAGAGGCTCCGGGAGGCAGCGCTGCACCCCGCGCCCCGCACCGCTGCGGGCGCCTGTGTTGGCGCTGCGGGGCGGAGGCGGTGTCTGAGCGCCGCGCCAGGTCTGCTCTCCCCCGAGCTTCGGCACCCGCCGGAGCCGCTCGCGCGCCCGCCACCTGTCTGCCCAGTCCGCTGTCTGTCCGTCCTCCCTCCGCCAGCCCCGGCCTCGGGCCTGCCCACACCGGTCTCGGTGCTCCGGGAGGCGACGAGAAGCGCGGCGGGGCCAGGGCGCACCGGGCAGGGGCGCACGGGGCTCACGGCCGGGGGGGCACTCGGCGCAGCGCCGGTCCATGAGGCTTTCCGGCACGGGGAGCGGCAGCGCCGGCCAGCCATGGGGGGCAGCCTGCGGGTGGCGGTTCTAGGCGCCCCGGGCGTGGGCAAGACGGCCATCATCCGCCAGTTCCTGTTCGGTGACTATCCCGAGCGCCACCGGCCCACGGACGGGCCGCGCCTCTACCGACCCGCAGTGCTGCTCGACGGCGCCGTCTACGACTTGAGCATCCGCGACGGCGATGTCGCTGACCCCGGCTCGAGCCCCGGGGGTTCGGAGGTAGCAGCTCGAGGAGCGGGCAAGGGTGTGTGACAGTGTGAGGGGTGTGCGTGCTCGGTGCACACGTGCGTGTCCGCGTGGAGGTCTCGGGCGCCTGGCCGTGGTCCAGGATGAAAGGATGCGTGTGCGTCCTGGGATACTTGCGTTTAGCCCTTCCCGCCGACCTGGAGACGCCCAAGCCCAGGCTGGAGGCCGGGCGATTTTGCCCAAGGCGTTCCCTTGCTCCTGTGAGCGCCGCCACCTTTGCCTGCCTCCACTGGGGGTGTGGAGCAGCTCGTGGTGGTGCATGGGGGTGCCTCCTTGAGAGTGTGGCGTTTTGTGTCTGGGGCCTTGAGTAGAGCTACATACAGTTGGGAGAGACTGGGCCAGGAGCGGGGGTGTACTTTTCTACTTTCTACGAGGGCTGGGGGGGTGATTCTCTGCCCCCTCATTCCTGTGCCCTGGAGGGAAGACTCGTTTAGTAATTTGTGCATAGTCGGGGACAGACCTCCGACCCTAGAGAGGCGAAGACGAAAGAGCAGGCAGGATTAAGCAGGGCTTCCTGGAGGGCGTGGCATTTGAGCTGAACCTGGAAGACCGAGTGAAGTTCTGAGAACAGGAAGTGGTAAAAGCATTCCAGGTGGAAAGACCAGCAGGTGCTTCCACCAGGGGCATAAACGGTTACAGCTGACAGTCTGGGGGCGTGGTGGACCACAAGGCTCGGGCCGAGAGCTTTGCAATTAAGTCTTAGAGGCAGTGGCAAGCACTGAGAGCGTCTGGGGAGGAGAGTGGCCTGAGCCGAGTTGGGGGAAAGCTGAAAAGAGGAAGATTCGGGGTGAGCAGAGGGGGAGACCAAGGGTGAAAGAGGGTGGCTGACAGGCTCCAGGCACGATTTGGAAAATTTTATCCTGGTGGTCATGAGGAAACCGGGCCCGGGAAGCTTGGGGGAGGGGCACAGAGGTCTGGATGGGGGTGATGTTGGCCTGAGGATGAACTGTAGGTTTAGCGTCCAGGCCCCTGCAGAGGATTCGAGAGCGGGAGGGTGAAAATGAGGCTCCCGCAAACCCTGGCCTCCCGTCCCCAGGAGTGGCCAGACCCTAAGGACTGGAGCTTGCAGGACACGGACGCCTTCGTGCTCGTCTACGACATCTGCAGCCCGGACAGTTTCGACTACGTGAAGGCCCTGAGGCAGCGCATCGCGGAGACCAGGTGGGGAGCGCGGCAGGGCTGGTGGTGGGGGAGCCAGGGTAGGTCTGGCGGTGGTGAGCTAGGGCAGGTCTGGCTGGGCCTTTGCCCGAAGGGAGTGTGTAGAGCCTCCCTACGTCGTGGGCCAGGTCTTAGACCTTCGCCAGTGGAAAGGTCTTCAGCTGTATGTGCTCTTTGGCCCACACGAGCCTGGAGTTCGTTGGCGGCGGCGGGGGGGGGTCTCTGGCCGTAGGAAGGGAATGCGCCTGCGTGTGTATACCCACTGGGGGAGTTCTCCGGCGGTGGGGTCTGGCACCGCGTCTCTCATCTCCATTCGGCCCTCAGGCCGGCGGGCGCGCCCGAAGCGCCCATCCTCGTGGTAGGCAACAAGCGGGACCGGCAGCGACTGCGCTTCGGACCGCGGCGCGCGCTGGCCGCCCTGGTGCGCAGGGGCTGGCGCTGCGGCTACCTCGAGTGCTCGGCCAAGTACAACTGGCACGTGCTGCGTCTCTTCCGCGAGCTGCTGCGCTGCGCTCTGGTGCGCGCGCGCCCTGCACACCCGGCTCTGCGCCTGCAGGGGGCGCTGCATCCGGCACGCTGCAGCCTCATGTGACCTGATTGGACCATGCCATACATGGGCCCCACCTTGTGACTGGGCACAATCAGGGACCTGGATTGGTCCGGATCGCCCAACTTCACTCGGACAGGCAATCTCCGCCCTGATTGGATGAGGAAAGCTCCGACCCAGTCTCCTAAGCGACGGGCCCCTTTTTGAACCTCATTGGACCCAACCAGATCCCAGGCTCCTTTGGAGATGATCAGTCCTTTCTGGGGTCACAATCCCATTAGATGGAAAGGACTTGGCTATGAATTTGACTGGAAACATGCAGCCTGCTGCCAGAGCTTCTCTGGACGTATTCTTTATGCCACACCTATCGCGGGATAATAAAAGGGAAAATAATTTGAGTGCACCTGGGATTTCTGGGTGGGGCAGGATAAAGCCTTAAGCCTAGAGGTCAGAGCTGCCAGGCTTGGCCTCCAGGTAGTTAACTTCAGGGTCCTCAAAAGGGTCTGAATGGCCCCAAGACGGCGTCCTCAAGAAGCAGACAGGTGGCTGGAGCAAAACTTTACTGTCAGAGGCTCTGCTGGGCCACAGGTCTTCAGGACACTGGGCTGGCCTGGCCTCCTCTAAGGCATTCAATAATATTAGTAATTAAATAGCAACGCTCATCCCCCAACCGGAATGTACAACAGAGGTCCCATTGTGCCATGTGGTCCCAAGGGGTCTGGTCCCATGAGGTCTGGTACTCGAGGTGGAAAGGGCTCCCTGATGCAGAGGGGTTAAGGCCACAAAGGAAAAGAAGGGATGGGGTCTGGGGACAGCTGAACTGGTCCATCACATCCAGGAATCTGGCTCAGCCCTTGGGGTGACTGAGTGCAGAGCATGCCAGGTCCCAAGCTCCGCGGGTCCAGAGGGGCGGCGGGGGCCCCGAGGCGTGGGGGATGCGTGAGGGCTTATGGTCTGGCTGTGTGTCAATCCGACCCCGTGCCCAGGTCCTCGAGGGCTCGGGGCCAGCCAGGGGGCTCCCAGGTGCATCTAGTGGCCCCCCCCATGCCAGGGCAGGGGCTGCCTTCATCGGAGGAGCTGGAAAGGGCTTGGCTTCGGGGCCCGGGCAGCCCATTGGCCGTCCGGCCAGAGTCCCCAGGTTGGCCACATTTGCCACCCAGGACACTGAGGGATGAAGAGGAGGAGCTGGAGGAACAGTAGGCAGAGTCAGGAGCTGGAGGGTCGGGGGGCCCGAGCTGGGTCAGGGGCTGGTCCAGTGGGGGTCACGCTAGCAACAGCCTCAAGGGCCCGGGCATTGGCCAGGAACTCCTCTTCCAGGCGCCGGAACAGCTGCTGCTCCTGCTGTGGGTCGAGTTGCAGGGGTGTGCGGAAGATGCTGGCCGGTGTGGTGCCCAACTCTGGACTGGGGCTGGAGACCCGGGAAAGCCGGGATGCTGCAGGGCTGCGAGCACGGGGAGTCTGGGGCGTGCTCCTGCCCGAGCCCCCCACTGCCCCTGCCCCTTGGGACCCATGAGTGCTGCCCGTCTCGATCCCTGCGCACTAGCAGCACCGCCTGCTCCTCGCGGCTCTGGCTCCGGGCCCGCCGGGCAGGGCTCGGGGCCAACAGCTGAGCTCCCCCTGCCTCCTGGGGCTCCCCCGGGGTCGACCCCGATCCAGCCGGTCTCGGGACTGGCTGCGCGGGGCAGGAGGCCGTCTCAGAGAGGCTGGGGTGCCTGTGGTGAGCCGCCGGCTGGGTCGCTCCCTCCGGGGGCCAGTGCCTGTGTCGTCACTGCGGGAACCAAGGGGACCGCTCTGGGCGGAGGAGGCTGAGGAGTCACTGTCGCCGGAGTATCGGCGGGGAGCGGGGGATGGGGGGGGCAGCTGATCCCGGGGCCTGGGGCAGGGGGACAAGAGAGAGCCATGGGGTACCACAGAAGGACTGGCATTCAGAACGGGTAGGGAGAGGAACAGCAGGGTATGTGGCTGGTGGATAGGGCTGTCAGGGGCATCGGTCTGTCCTGGGGACTTCCAGGGAGAAGTGAGCAGCTTCCTCCAGCCACCCAGGGCCCCAAAAGCCACGGAAGAAGTTGTTTCCTGGGCTCTAGACACCCCCCTTCCCAGGACGGGCCAGAGGAAGCAGCGGTTGGACTGGCGGCAGCCCAGCCACAGGGCCCGCCCAGCTGTGTTGTTGGTTTGGTTGGGTTGCCATGGAGATGGGAAGCCAGGCCCGCCCCCACCCACGGGAACTTTTCCCAGGGTGTGAGTCACTCTGGCGCATAGGCAACCCGTCATGCAGACCAGAGCTGACGCCCCCCTACCCTCTGGACCCCTCACACTTCGTCCTCCTGCATCTCACCTGGGTGGGTCTGGGCCCCTCCTTTGTGTTTCGTAAGCTAGTGGGAGTCATCCTCAGGCCGGGAGCCCCGGCGCTCACTTCCAGGGACGGGGCTAGCAGGGCGGGGACTGGGGGTGGGCGACACCCTCTGCGGAGAAAAGGTGCGGACCCTTGGCTGGGGTGGACGGTGAGCTGCAATGAGAGAGGACAGGCAGCATGTGAGGGGCAGAGCCACAGGGAAGTCCCCTGCCCACCCACGCCCAGCCATGCCCTAGCACTGACCAGTGGAGGAGCAGCGGCACGGGTCGTGCTTGTCCAGGTAATGCTCCAGCGTGTCCCAGCCGCCACCCACTCGCACCATCACGTGGCTCCTCAGCACCTGCAGGCATGGGCAGGTCATGGCTGTGTCCTGGGGGCCCGGCAGCCCACCCCCTTAGCTGCTGCCCGCTGGGATGGCCACAGGCCCTTACCCGCACAAAGATGAGCAGGCTGGAGTCCCCCCACGCGGTACTTCCCCTCTGAGACCTTGATCATGGGGAACTGGTCTGGGCAGGTGCATTGGCCCAGAATCTCCCTCACCTGAGGCCAGAGAGAGAGGGTAGGGGTCAGAGGTCAAGTCCTCCTCCTGGGGCTTAGTATCAGGCATTCCAGGGTCAGGAGGAAGTCAGGCCTTCTGGGGAAGTGGGGGATGGAGACTGTGTTGCCCCAGATGGGGGTACAGCTTCCACATGTGACCAGTTCCCCCTTCTTGGTTCTCTGGGCCCAGGGAGCTGCCCAGGATGAGATGAGGGGGCTGTGGTCAGGCCAGGGTCTGAGACCTGGTGAGGAACATGCCACAGGCCTGGGGGGAGCCCCAGAGCCCATCCTCACTTCCCTTCACCCACTTCCCAGACAAGAAGGCTGGGGCCCATAGGGAGGCCAGGCAGGCTACGGGACACAGGTGAGGGGGCCCCATGCCCCTGGGTGGGCACTGATGTGGAGGGGTATACCACAGACACGTGGGACACACACACAGGCCACTGGCTGGGCAAGCACGCACCATGTACGGTCCCCCCCGGAGTCAGAGCTGCCAGGCTGGCTATGTGGGCGCCCAGCCCGCCTCCCCGCCCACAGCAGCAGCAGCACCCGCTGCCAGAGGAAATAAGCAGGTGGGGCCTTGAGTGACCCTGGCCCGGGACAGGGGGTGGGGCCCCAGGCTCTGCCCACGGCCATCTGCTATCCGCCTCCCAGGCAGGCACATCACAGTCCTGACTTTCCGATAAGAAGGAAACTCTTGGTCCAGCCCCCGGGAGTGGCAGGGGCCACGCAGATCCTGGGAGACGAGAGAGTTGGGGGCAGGGCCTGGCACCTTCTCTGCTTAGAATGAATACTTAAGCTCCCAACAGGACCCTCACTCCCAGCAACAGAAGCAACTCGGCTAGGCTTCCCAGGGGTGCCTGGGGAATGGGGGAGACCTGCAGAGCCCCCAGGGGCGCCTACTGTGTGCCAGGCACGTTGCCTAGGGCTTTCCGCACCTCATCTCAACTGAGCATCACAGCACCCACTCAACCTCAAGCCTCCGTGAGGTTGTGGGCACATCTGCCTAAGACTGAGTGCAGGGAGGGCACCAAGGAGGTGCCCCAATTATGCAGCCCCCCAGAAGAAGGAATGCAC
Organism: Ateles fusciceps; assembly: GCA_036589455.1. Taxonomy (NCBI): domain Eukaryota; kingdom Metazoa; phylum Chordata; class Mammalia; order Primates; family Atelidae; genus Ateles; species Ateles fusciceps. The sequence goes on from JAZHEH010000882.1 coordinate 11,367,117, forward strand.
AAGCTCAGTTGGGGCACAGCACACAAAGTGAGGGAAGATCGTGCCAGGAGCCCAGATCTTGTCCCAAGCTCGGCTGGGCTGCATGATCTCCCCAGCACCTCCCTCTCTGTGGGCTACCCGTTCATTTCCTTGGGGTCAGGTCTACGTTCCTTGGTTTGGTGCTCAACATGGGCACTCTTTGTGGGGCAGGCTGTTCTGGGTGGACCCTGGAAGGTTCAGGGACAGATCGAAGGCACTGGCGGTGCTGTCGGATCCTTGATACCTGGTGCTGGGGGGACTCACCAGCTCATCGAGGTTGCGCAGGTCGCTGGGCGTCATTCGGGGGCCGCGGGCAGGAGTCCCTGGTGCAGGGGCGGTTTCAGTGGTGTCCTCCCCCAGCAGCAGGGGCGTTGGGGGCTGGGGGGCGCAGCACGCAGCTCCCCGCTCAATCTCCTGCTCAAACTGCACGAGGCGTGGGGGCGAGGAGGCCCAGGCGGGCCCCACGCCGCGCCACCTCCAGCAGGCACAGCACCACGCTCTTTTCATTTTTGCGCAGCACCAGGTCCTCGGTCTCAAACATGAGCACTTCTGGCACTCCCAGCTCCGTGCGGCACCAGCCAATGAAGGTGGCCACGTTGTCGCGGGCCATGAAGGAGCCGGGCACCACACTGTGTGCCTGGAAGGCCACACCTTGGGCTGGGCGTGAAGCTGCCAATGCGCGGGCAGCCTCGGTCACAGCGTTGGCATGTTGGCACAGGGTTGTGCCTGTGGCCAGCCCCGTCAGGAAGCCATCGCCACCGCCCGGGAGACCCAGGCCGTACAAGGCATTGAGCCACTCGGCCAGGTCCTCCTTCATGGCCTCCACGTAGGCCTCGCTGGAGCGGAACGGCCGCACGCTCTTGGCCGCTGAGCCCGCAATGGCCGCCACTGGGTCCGCCATGCCCGGACCGGCCGAGTCACTGTGGGCAGGAACACAGGTCAGGATCACTGTGAGGACCCAGCAAGCACTCAGTATAAACTAAGCTGCTGGCCACCTACACCAGTCTGTCACTTGGGCCAAATGCCTGGTTTCCATGTTGGCTCTGGGAAACATCAGTGCCTCAAGTTTCCTCATCTGCGAAATGGGTACAGTACCATTCCCCTGCCTCATAGGACTCTATGGGATAATTTTTATAAACCTAGGGTTCACAAGCGTTTGCTGTGTGGCTTTCTGGGGTGGAAACTGGGGCTTGGCTGGGGCCTCCCTCTCAGGTAGGGAGGTGCCCACTGTGAACGGCTGGGACCTAGAGAGGTGAAGACAAAGGCTAGGGCCCCCCAGTGGACACAAAAGGAACCCAGGTCCTGACCTCAGAGTGGGTTATCTGCATGGCTCAGGGCTGGTGCCCACCCCACACGCTGCGGGAAGGTCCCCCGCGCCTCCCTTGGCCCCCCCTTCCCTAAGGGCTGTGCCATCATGAACAACGACATAGCAGCAGCAGATAGTGTCAGTAACAGCACGACCGCATTAAGGCTGAGCGCGCGGAGACATTATCTCCATTTTACAGATGAGGAAACTGAGGCGCAGAAAGGGTTGAGCTCGTGAAGGTCGCAGAGCTGTGGGTGGAGGAGCCCAGGCGGCACAGCGTGGCCGGTCTCGGCGACCCGGGGCAGGGCCAGGCCCCGCCTCCTCCAAGAAGCCTCCCCAGCTCCCCAGGCCCGAGCCTGCGGCGCGAGGGCTTGGAGCGGCCTCCGCAGCCCACGCTGGTGCTCAGGCCCGGGCCCAGAGAGGGCATGGGGCCGCCCAAGGTCACACAGCCCCGGGAAACAGAGGCCGCTGACGCCGCTGCCCGGCCCCTCTGTCCATGCGCATCGGGCAGGCAGTGCTGGGGGTCCCCGCGCTCACCTGGCTCATCCCGCGGCCCCGGGGAGCATCGCCCCGGCGGGGGCCGGAGCCAGGCCGGACCCGCCGCAGGGAGGCGCCGCCCGAGCCGCAGCTCGATCCGTCCCGCGCCGCGGCCTCCTCCTCGCCGTCGTCTCCGCCCCGCCTCCCTGGAATTCGGATCCGGCCCGGAGGGGGCGGGCGGGCGGGGCCGTGCGCTCTTAAAGGGACCGCCTTTTCCCTGGGCTGGAGGGGCAGGCTGGGAAGGAGCTGGGGTCTCCCCCGCGCGCTAGGGCCAGGAGCCCTGGGTCTTCAAGCGCCTTCGGCGCAGAGGGCCCCAGGGCCCCCAGACGACTGCGACCGGCGCAGGCGCCCCACCCCCACCCAGCCTAGTCCCCACGGCCCCATCCACCCTCTTTGGTCTCCTGGGGAGGAGGTTGGGACCTTTTAATCGCCCTTCTCCCCCGGACGGTGGGCTCCCCAGGCGGGCGCACAGCACGGCCTGTTCCCGAGATGAAGTCAGGAAGCGATAGCAGCTGGGGGCTGCAAAGTCACCTCCTCCCGGGTGGACCTCCCCGGCCAGATAACTGGCACCGCCGCGGGGCGGGGGAGGATGGCCCGGGTGACTGACACCCACTCAGCCAGGTCTGCGAGGGCTCCTTGTGCTCCCTGAATGCTCGTTTTTGACCCTGAGGTGAGGGGAACCCATTTTACAGATGAGGATACTGGAACTCAGAGAAGTAGGCAGGTGGCCAAGGCCAGGGTTCCGCAAAGAACAAGGGAAAGGGGGCACCGGAGGCCGGCCGGACATGGGAGGGTTAAGCCCCGCTGGGCGCTTTTTAAACTGCAGAGGACGGACGTGGAGATCAGCGGGAAATCCTGCCCCCTGCTGCTGTCGGCTGGGCTGGGTGGGACGCTGGGCGGGTCTGGGCGGCAGCCATGCTGCACGGGCGGGGCCGGCCTGCAGGGAAGCGCCGCCAACCACAGCCAGGCTCAGAGCTCCAGTAAGTCTCCTACTGTCTGCTGCCAGGCCTGCTCTGAGCCCTTGACCTGAACGGACTGGTGTGCCACCTCTGTGAGGGACACCCATGCCCAACTGGGGTGGGCGGTTAGGAGAGCAGCTGGTGGAGCCGGGATTTGAACATGACGATTATGGGGACACCCTCGTCCAAGGATCAGCAGCGTTCGTTGAGCACCTACTGTGAGCCAGGACTTGGTGCCAGACACCACTCACAGGCATCATCCCAGAGTCCTTGTGACCTTTTCTTTACTTTTTGAGATGGAGTCTCACTGTGTCACCCAGGCTGGAGTCCAGTGGCTCGATCTCAGGTCACTGCAACCTCTGCCTCTTGGGTTCAAGCCATTCTCCTGCCTCAGCCTCCAGAGTAGCTGGGATTACAGGTGCCTGCCACCATGCCCAGCTCATTTGTGCATTTTTAGTAGAGACAGGGTTTCACCATATTGGCCAGGCTGGTCTCAAACTCCTGACCTCAGGTGATCCGCCCACCTCTGCCTCCTGAAGGGCTGGGATTATAGGCGTGAGCCACTGCACTCAGCCTCTTTATTTTCTTTTTTTGTTTGTTTGAGACAGAGTCTTGCTCTGTCACCCAGGCTGTAGTGCAGTGGTGCGATCTCGGCTCACTGCAACCTCCACCTGCCTGGTTCAAACAATCCCCCTGCCTCACCCTCCTGAGTAGACAGGACTATAGGCACATGCCACCACGCCCCGCTAAGTTTTTTCTATTTTTAGTAGGGACAGGGTTTCACCATGGTGGCCAGGCTGGTCTTGAACTCTTGACTTCGTGATCTGCCCACCTCGGCCTCCCAAATCGCGGGGATTACAGGTGTAAGCCACTGCACCCAGCATTTCAGCCTGGGTGACAGAGTGAGACTCTGTCTCAAAAAATAAAATCCCTTATCAGGAAAGGTGAGGGAGGAAGGTCGGGGCTATCTGGAGGGGGAGAGTGTTTCAGGGGAGAGGGAACAGCCAGTACAAAGGCCCTGAGGTGGCCCTGTGTCCAGCCTGCTCAAGAAGACTGGGGGAGGTAGCTGAGGCTGGAGTGCAGGGAGGTGGGCCAGGGAGGAAGTAGAGAGATTAGAGAGGCCCACCAATCAAGCAGAGCCTTGTGGGCACAGGAGCCTTGGAATGATTTATAGCAGGGAAGGTTGGCTTAGGTTTTCACATTCCCTGGGGCTGCCCGGGGCTGCCGTGGCAGCGAGGGCAGGAGCTGGAGCCTCAGAGGAAACCAGGTGGTGAGAGGGCGCTGGATTCTGGCTATATTGTGAGGGTAGAGCTGATGTGCTGTGGGATTGGTTGAGTGTGAGGACGGAGTCCAGGATGACTCCCAGGGCTGAGCACTGGGAGGGCGGAGGTGCTAACACCTAGGAGGGGGAGGGCTGCTGGAGATGGAGGAGGGTTTGGGGTAGGGGTGAATCAGGGTGTGGACACTAAACAATTTCATCCTCAAAATACCTCAATGAGCTATGATACTCTTGGGTGTTCTCATTTTACAGTTTGGGGAAACTGAGACCCAGAGAAGGCAAGGATGTGTGTAGCCAGCAGCTCTGCAGTAATTTGACTCTTGCTTGTACCTACCTTGTTGCATTTTGGGACCCTGGACACAGGTGAAGTTGGACTGAACCCAGATTCTGCCATTGGTCATCGGGTGGGGATGGTGAAGCTCCCTGAGTCTCAGTGGCAGCATCTGTAGAATGGGACAGTAGTAGTAGTCACATCATGGGGTTGTGAAAATAATGCCACTACCCAGCTCAGTATGGCCTGGCTCGGCAAGTCCTCGTCTCTGGGGGAGAAGGGATGATAAAGAGACTCCTTCTCCCTCTCTCCCATGAGCTGTGTGTGGTGTGATAAGAGGTCTGTTCTAGAACATAGCCTCCCATACCTGATTCCAGGACATGTGGCTGCCACGGTGCAGACTTCACTGGGGTGGTCAGACCCCTGGCCCAGGGCATGGTGGGCCCTAGCTTTGACGGCCTCTGTCATGTGGTGGCCCAGGGCCCATGGGGCCACCTCTGGGAAAGCCTCAGCCTCTGCACGATCTCCCTTGTTCCTTGAAGGACCAAGAGAAGCCACAGAAACTGCTGGAGGGACAGGGAGGTTTGGGCTTATAGGGGCCCTCAGCCCATCTGCACGGACCCTTGAGGCCACCCACCTCTGCACAGAATGCTGTGGCTCTCATGTGGGCTCCTTCTGGCCTTTGGCCGGAGGGCACATGGCCAGTTTCTTACACCCACTGCTGGGTGCCAGCCAGCAACCTGCTTGGCCTTGGTTGCAGCTAGAGGTCAGATGATGGTCATGGAGCCGTCAAGCAAAACCCTCATTGTGGGCTGCAGGCCTGCTACCAGGCAGCTCCAGGAACCTCCAGCACTGGCTGGATTAGAACTCGAAGTTCTCTAGTCTGGACTGAGGCTCTGAGCACAGCCCAGGGTGAGTGAGGGACTCGCAGGCGGCTTTGGGCTGCTGTATCCAGATGTGGGCTTGGCTCCAAGGACTCCTACTGGTCAGCTCCTGCTCTGGCTGTGGGACAGGTAACCCTGAGCTGCCTCCAGTGCCCTCCACAAGAGAGATGCAAAACTGGAAAACCAAGTGGGCTCTTTCCAACCTGCTTGCAACACACTGTCCTCACGGCCGGCCCTGCGCCCAGCAGATCTGTCAGGAGTGGGGCAGGAGGGAACAGCATGAAGTTCACCTGTCGTCCCTGTCACAGACAACACTGTCCTCAGCTCCACAGCTGCTGCATTCCTGCGCTCCTTCCCATCGAGCAGGGAAGCCACTCCCTGTGAGCACAGATGTCTTCCCATGGACCCCACCACCTTTGCTGAGGCCTGTGCGGTGTGGCCTGGTGGGACCTCAAGCTTGTGTTGGAAACTTTTGGTCTAGGTGCTTTTGGGGAGTTTGAGCAGGGTGTGGGGTATAGGGCAGGCTTTTTCTCCACCTGCTCTGCTCTCTGCCCTGCCCACCTCCTTCATGCCCTGGCACCAGCCAGCTTCGTTCAGCCCTTTGACACAGGCTCAGAATCCATACTGCCTGAGAGCATCTGTGCCCACAGCAGTCCAGAAGTTTCTCTGAGCTGAGAAAAATAGTCCTGCCTGCGTAAACGTCTCTACCAGGGCTATTTAGTGACAGCAACAAACCCCCTCTCAAGGCAGGGACATAAGGCTACTCCTTGGGTATGTGATGCCTGACTCTGGCGGATGCCTGTGCAGCATCCAGGAATCAAACACTGCCAGAGAGGGCTGCCTGTCTTCCCTTAGTGCTGGCGGCTGCGGATCATGTTCTTTGCTGCCAGAGCACCCATCCTTTCAGAAGCAGGTGGCTGTGTACAGTGGGGTGGTGGGAGGGTGAATGTGTGGGGTCTGAAGGGTGACCACCTTTAGCTCAACTCGGCCTCTCAATGGCAAGTGCTCCCTTGACCTCGATATTCCCATCTCATCTGCGCGTGGGTGTCACACGTTACCTGCCTTGAAAGTTACTAGGAATTAAACACACAGAGGTACTTAGTGCAATGCCTGGCACGATGCAGGGGCCCAGTGATGCCCTGGTCAAGTTTGGGCCTCATAGGTGTGCGTGCACATCAAGGCAGAATGCATCCTTGGCCCCGTGGAGGAACAGTGCTGGCTGGACCGGTGAGCAAGGCAGAGCAGGGCAGCTGGGGACCCAGGTGTCTTTGGGGGCATGGCAAGCATGCCTGGAACCACCAAATGGTTTTGAGAATGGAGATGACCTCCCATGTCAAGTTGGTCTGGGCTGAGTGCAGTGGTTCACGTCTGTAATCCCAGCACTTTGGGAGGCTGAGGCAGGATGATTGCTTGAGCCCCAGTTGAGACCAGCCTGGGCAACAGTGAGACCTGGTCTCTACAAAAAACATCAAAAAAATTAGCTGGGTGTAGTGGTGCATACCTGTAGTCCCAGATACTCAGGAGGCTGAGGTAGGAAGATCGCTTGAGCTCAGGAGGTCAAGGCTGTGATTGTGCCACTGTACTCCAGTCTGGGTGAGAGCAAGCAAGACCATCTCAAACAACAACAACAGGCAGGGTGTGGTGGCTCATGCCTGTAATCCAAGCAGTTTTGGAGGCCAAGACAGGTGGATCACAAGGTCAGGAGTTCAAGACGAGCCTGGCCAGGATGGTGAACCGTCATCTCTACTAAAAATACAAAATTAGTGAGGTGCGGTGGCGAGCACCTGTAATTCCAGCTACTCAGGAGGCTGAGGCAGAGAATTGCTTGAACCTGGGAGGCGGAGGTAGCAGTGAGTCGAGATCATGCCACTGCAGTCTGGGTGACAGTCAGACGCCATCTCAAAGAAAAAACAAAAAAAGACAAAACCCAGCCACAACCACCAACCAACCAGGTGTGGTGGCTCACGCCTGTAATCCCAGCACTTTGGGAGGCCGAGGTAGGTGGATCACAAGGTCAGGAGTTCAAGACCAGCCTCGCCAAGACGGTGAAACCCGTCTCTACTAAAAATACAAATTAGCCAAGTATGGTGGCAGGTGCCTGTAGTCCCAGCTACTCTGGAGGCTGAGGCAAACTGCTTGAACCTGGGAGGCGGAGGTTGAAGTGAGCTGAAATCATGCCACTTGCACTCCAGCCTGGGCAACTGAGCAAGACTCGTCTCAAAAGAAAAACCACAAACCTTCATCCGGCTTCTGAAAAGGGCTGGAAATAGGCAGGGAAGAAGCAGGGAGCCCAGTGAGCTGGCATCATGGAGGCAGGGGCCATGGGTGGATTTGCATCGTCCTGGATTTGGAAGAGCGCCGAGTTGGGGCCTGGGGTTTGAGGATGGATCATGGATGATGCCAAGGTTTGGGGCACGTTCGTGAATTTGCTGAACTAGGGTGGAGGGAGGATGGGGCAGGAGCAAGCCCTGCTCTACAACCATCATGCACCCAAACCGAGTTGGCCCTAGGAAGAAAGGGCTAAAGCCACAGCAGGGGAAGGAAAGCCAGGCAGTGGGGGGCTCAGGGGAACCCCATGCTAGCCTTGGGGCCCTCCTGCACTTAGGGACAGGAGAAAAAGGAAGCAATGAGAGATGGGAGAACACAGAAGGAATGACCACTGATTTGGCAACATTAGAGGTGGTTGGTGACTTGAGAGCTATTGTTTCAGTGCAGGCAAAGAATGAAGTGGGTTCCAGAGAGGGGTGGACTCGGCTCTGTCCATGCACTTCCTGTAGAAAGGGCCAGGAAGATGGTTAGATGGTGGGAGGTGGATGCTGGCGGTTAAGGGAGGGTTTTTCAAATGCAGGGAATCAAACACCTATTAGCACAGGAAGTGACTAGGGAAAGACACTGGTGAAAAATAAATACTGAAGTACAAAGACAGGTGCACGTGATCTACGTCCAGAAGTGCTAGGGATGAGAGGGCCCATCCTAGTCCACCTGAGCAAGATCGTCCCTCGCCTGAGACAGCAGCCCCCAAGATGTTCCTAGTTCCTCACCTCCAATCCCATGGACGGCAAGTAAGTCTTCCTGTGCCTCCCTAACCGGGATCTCTCCTTGAACCTTTGGACACTAGTGGGTCTTTTAAGAGGCTGTCAGGGACACAGTCTGTGTTTCCATGTCACACCACCCCTGAACAAACTGTTTATCATGTGGAAGGCACCCCTCTCCTGGTTGGAAACACGCCCCAGCAGATATGCAGTGACTGTGGAACAGAGGCTGAGAAGGATGGCTGTTTATAAACATTTGGAATTTTATTTAAAAAAAAAAAACATCACAACCATGAACATTGTTACAGTTAGAGGCCCTCTTGGTTCTCCACAATGATACTGAGCATGCTCACAAGGGGTTCCCATTGTTAAGTCTTAGTTAAACAACCATTTTTAAAAGAAGGAAAAAAAAACTCCGCACACTACCATTTAACTTGTTTTAATGTTTCTTCACAAATGGTGAAAAATACTAAAGTACAGACAAGGAATAATCATAATGTTGTGGCCAACATTATAAATATGGAATTATAAATTTAAAACATTTTCTGGTTTAAAAAATAAATCTGGTAGTCAATGCAGCTCTGCGGGGTCTCTGCATCTAATAGGGCCGATCTCTGCGCTCCTGACGGTGCTCGCCTCTGCAAGGCAAAGAGGGCCCTTTGGTTAGAATGGGAAGGGGAAGCCCTCCTGAGCCCCCAGGTTCCCCTTCCTGACTCCTCCCGAGCACTGTCACAAGCTTCCTAGTGCCATGGGGACCTGCTCCATCCAAGCTGGCAGGGGCTGTCCTCTCACTGTGCCCGGCGGCCCACAGATGCTTTTCACCAGCACTTACTTATCCATTTTTCCAGGTCCTCCACGTCCTCCTCTTCTTCCTCCCATCTGTTCCATCAAAGGTCCAGGGGGCCCCCCCCAGGGCCACCTCGTCTTCCTCCACCAAAGCCACCTCGGTCCATGCCCCGGCCACCACGGAAGCCACCTCTGTCTCCACCACGGCCACCTCTGAACATTCCACCAGGACCACCACGATCCATGAGGCCACCTCTTCCTCCTCGCATGCCACCAGGGCCACCTCTGCCACGATCACCACCTGAGGTGAGAAGAGCAGGGCAACAGCAGTCAGTGGGTGGCTGCAGAGATGCTGAGGACACACCGGAAGCTGCTCTGCTTCCTTCTCTCACAGCAGAAACAAACCAGACATTTCACTCTATCTCAGCATCTAGCTGACAATTTAGAAATGACACGACAACAACCCAAGGTTCTTAGGCAGAGGGCAGCTGCAGTTTACCAAGCCCATAAATAAGAAAGGAGGTTTAGCACTAGGAAGCTGAGGGGACACTCATGAAACCTGCACCTACCCGGGGGCGGGGAAGGGTGGCGGGAGGAAGCCTTCAGGCTTTGGGGCCTTACACTGGTTGCACTCTGTTCTCCAGGCGAAGTTCTGGTTTCCACAACCCCTGCATACAATTACATCACAGCAGAAATCACCAATTGAACTAAAGAAGATAAACAAGGAAAGGTGGTGTGTGAACAGGTACACACTCACTATCAAGAGGATCTACGTACACCCAGGCTTTAACGCACAGCCTCAGGCAGCAGTGCACCCACAGGACAGGTCAAATCAATCTTCAGAAGGCTCTAAAGCATCCAGGGAATGGCTGGTTAGTGCCCCTAACCAGCCATCAGGGTCATCATTCTGTTCCCCTGGACAGAGCAATCCGCTCTAGAGTGGGGATGGGGTGCGGGAAGGGTGGCTTCACTCGAAGGGTATCAATTTGCCAAGACAAGTACATACGGATTGGGACACTGCCAGTCTCCAGCTCGGTGCTGGACGTTTCCTCCTCCGGAGGGGTTCCCTCGGGAACCCCGGGGTCCTCTGGGAGGGAAGCCTCCTCTATCTCCTCCACGGCCTCCCATGCGACCCATGGGTCCCCCAGGACCTCCTGGGCCTCCTGGACCTACCACAAGAAACAGCAAGTCATTTCTCTGTAGTACCAGATTTGCTATGGGAAATAAAAATCACTAGGTAAACCCACAGATACCAGTGTTGTCATTTCCCCATCACCCGTCCCATATGTTTCCGTGTGGCTCAGGCATCAGCCTCTTCCCTGTGAGGAGCGTGTTCCGTGCTCTACAGAAACAGAGCTATAATTTTTTTTTTTTTCTTTTGAGACAGAGTCTCGCTCTGTCGCCCCGGCTGGAGTGCAGTGGTGCGATCTCAGCTCACTGCAACATCCGCCTCCAGGTTTCATGAAATTCTCCTGCCTCAGCCTCCTGAGTAGCTGGAATTGTAGGTATGTGCCACCACACCTGGCTAATTTTTGTATTTTTAGTAGAGACAGGATTTCACCATGTTGGTCAGTCTTGTCTCGAACTCCTGACCTCAGGTGATCTGCCTGTCTTGGCCTCCCAAAGTACTGGGATTACAGGCATGAGCCACTGTACCTGGCTGAGCTCCCACAATTCTGTAACGGGTAGGGGTGGGCATGTCTACAGAGCAGAATAAACGGCAGCCTGGAGCTGAGAGGCAGAGTGGCTCTCAGCCTCCCATGTTCTTCTCCTCTTCCTTTTAATCCCACCAACATTCACTGTTAGCTCTCAATAGTCTAGTATTAACTCTACATACTACTTTAGTATTTCTAATGGGATCATCTTCACTCTAGCAATCAAGTTTGTCAAGGGCATGAAGTGTACTGAAAACCTTTTAATGTAACATAGAAGCTCAGAGTACCTCCACGGAGTGGTGGTGGCATCCCTCTGCCCTCACGGGGTGGCATACCACCCCGCATACTGTTCATTGGAGGCTTCTTCCGAGCAAGAGAGACTTTAAGTTTGCTCCCCTTGAAAGTCTTTACCTGGAACAAGACAACAGAACACCAATTAATGACCCTATACTTGCTGTTTACCAACTCCATGACATCAAATGACTACCCCCAGATCAATCAGGTCTGCCCCCTCCTGTATTCTTCTCTTTTGAGACGGAGTCTCGCTCTGTCGCCCAGGTTGGAGTACAGTGGTGCAATCTACCTCACTGCAACCTCCACCTCCAGGTCAAGCGATTTCTCCTGCCTCAACTTTCCAAGTAGCTGGGACTACAGGTATGTGCCACCACTCCTGGCTAATTTTTGTATTTTTAGTAGAGATGGGATTTCATTATGTGCCAGGCTGGTATGGAACTCCCGATCTTGTGATCCACCAGCCTCGGCCTCTCAAAATCTTGGGATTACAGGCATGAGCCACCGTGCCCGGCCTAAAACCCTCTTGAAGGGTTTCTCTATCTTCTGATAATCCGTGCTCAGGGGAAGTGTTTATCACTTAAATCAAGGTGGATTTGTAATACTAATGCCCAAAAATAAAGGGATTCTCCGAATCCAGGGTCAATGACTGGGTCCTAGAACTACTGAAGGGAGACTGGCAATCCACTCCCTCCAGGAACAGATGGAAGGTCTTCTTGCTCCTATGGTTCTCAATTTCCTCCCTCTGGCCATACTCCATAGGCAGGGAGATGAAGAATGCCAGTGAGTACATCCTACCGTCAAACCACTCCACAGCAGCCTTGGCAGTAGGTGGGTCTTCATAGGATACTGTGGCATCGCCTTTGGGCTTTCCTGTTTCCTTGTCCAGGTAGATGTGGATCATGGGTTGCCCAGTTCTCTTGTTCATCTAGACACAGAACAGCACAGTTAGGTGTGACTAGAATATACTATTTGGGAGAAAAAAATCTAGGCAAAATCCAGGGAAAGCACCAATTTTTCACATGTAGTAAGTTACTAGAATGTCACTGTTAGTCTCTAAGTTTTTCAGAATTTTAAGTTATTTTCTCCTCTACCCCGGCTGTGTTTTAATCATAAAAACCAAAGTAGACTCAATGTTACAAAAGTAAGCTAACAGGATAGGCCCCATTCCTTCCTTAGCCATCTTCTCCTGGTGCCTGTTCGGCTGCCGTAGCATTTTTTATGCCCAGACAGGTACCCAGTGAGCACGGCTACCTTGCAGGGGTAGTCAGGCTTTGATGCCACCACATAACACATGACTGGCATAAAGAAAATTACCCTTAAACCATCAAGTACAGTGTACATGCTGTTAGTGAATTACAGGGATTCTTGGCTACTCTAACACAGCCACTACTTCCTCCAGTTAGAACTAGTTTTTCAGCTGAATTCAGAGTGTGGTTAACTTGAATTCAGGAGCCACCTTGTGCAAGAATCTTCATGTGTACTTTTTTGCATTAAATAGGCACACGATCTGTTTAGTCTGTAATTGTTTATATATCCAGTAACACTTGAGAGCAATCTATTTATAGGGCTTAAAAGATTATAACAGGATATATGTCTGGATGCCTCTGACTTAAAGAAAAGGAAATAAAGCAAAATTGTGGTATTAATAATGCGGAAACGCATTTTTTTTTTTTTTTTGTGAGAGAGGGTCTTACTCTGTTGTCTAGGGTGGTCTCAAAACTCCTGGGCTTCAAAGCAATCCTTGGGATCCTCCTGCCATAGCTTACCCAAGTGCTGGGATTACACCTGTGAAGCCAATGTACCCAGCTTGGAAATGTATTTTAACATCTTTATTTTCAAAAATTTGATGGTAAATACTACTTTCTTAACCAGGATAAGCATTTTACTTTCGGGGTGTGTGTGGTATCTGTGCACGCACATACCTACCTTCAAGTAGGGAGAAATCTCCTTATGTAAGATTTACTAAAATACCAAAATCAACTGTATTTCTTTTTTTTTTTTTAAACAGAGTTTTCTCCTGGGGCCCAGGTTGGAGTGCAATGGGACGATCTCAGCTCACTGCAACCTCCACATTCTGGGTTCAAGCGATTATCCTGCCTCAGCCTTCCAAGTAGCTGGGTCACAGGCATGCGCCACCATGCCAGACTAATTTTGTATTTTTAGTAGAGATGGGGTTTCTCCATGTTGGCCAGGCTGGTCTCGAACTCCTGACCTCAGGTGACTTGCCCACCTTGGCCTCACAAATGCTGGGATTACAAGCATAAGCCACTGCACCTGGCCAAATCAACTGTATTTCTATACAACTATAACAACCAGTGTCATTTAATGAAGATCTTTAACCACAGCAACTTGAAAATAAATAAAACCTAGAAGTAAAACTAATAAAATTTGCAAGACCTTTAAGAAAATCGATAGTCTTTATTGTAGACTAAATAGGCTGCGCATGGTGGCTCACACCTATAATCATAGCACTTTGGGAGGCAGTGGTGGGCGGATAACTTGAGGTAAGAATTTCAAGACCAGTCTGGCCAACCTGGTGAAACCACGTCTCTACTAAAAATACAAAAATTAGGCAGGCATGGTGGCAGGCACCTATAATTCCAGTTACTTGGGAAGATGAGCCAAGAAGACCCAGGAGGCAGAGGTTACGAGGGCCAAGATTGCGCCACTGCACTCCAGCCTGAGTAACAGAGTGAGACTCTGTCTCAAAGGAAAATAAATAATAAAATAAATGGAGATATAAAATTTTTATGGGGGAAAAAAGATTATTCAGTATTACAAAAATGCCAATTCTCCTGAAATTGCTTCATAGATTTGGTAAATATCCAATTGGAGTTTTAAGGTTCTGAAGTTTATAGGGTTCATAAACTGACTCAAAAATTTATACAGAATAGTAACAGCTGAAAAACAGTCAAAATCCCTGAGAAATAATATGCACTACTAGCTATTAAGAATTAGCACAAAGACATACTAATCTGAAGTTGGGCGCAGTGGCTCACGCTTGTAATTCCAACACTTTGGGAGGCTGAGGCGGAAGAATCGCTTCAACCTGCGAGGCTGAGGCTGAGCAATACTCTGTCCCCAAGGGTTGGGGGAGAGAAGGCCTAGCATGGTGGCTCATGCTTGTAATCCCAGCACTTTGGGGAGGCCAAGCTGGGCAGATCACTTGAAGTCAGGAGTTCAAGACCAGCCTGAGCAAGATGGTGATACCCCATCTCTACTAAAAAGACAAAATTAGCCAGATGTGGTGGCACAGGCCTGTAATCCCAGCTACTTGGGAGGTTGAGGCAGGAGAATAGCTTGAACCTGGGAAGCAGAGGTTGCAATGAGTCGAGATGGTGCCATTGCACTCCAGCCTGGGCAACAAGAGTGAAACTCTGTCTCAAAAAATCTCGGGGAAAAAAAAAGGCTTTTTTTTTCCTTAAGGAACAAACCGTAAGATATCCAGAAGAAGTCAGGCAAAAGCAACCCTAAAAAACAACTCTCAACATCAGTTCAATCTCTTTAAAATGCTCTGTGGTTTGAAGTTCTGCCAGATGACCCGGTTATGCTTCTACTGACCTTAACAACCCCACACTGCTTGAAGAAGTCTGCCAGGTCATCCAGAGTCACATTATCATTTAATCCTTGTACATAAACTGCACTGTTGTCAGAATCTTCATCTGGATCTACAGGTGGGCCTTCCGGAGAAAACAAGAAAGAAGGAGTTATTACCATGTATCTACAGGGGTTTGTTAATTACCTGGTCACTACTGCCCAAGGGTATTCATCATAAATCTAAGAAAACTACCAAGCGTACTAAGAAGAATGTTATGGAACTTTTGGTTTACTTTGCTTAAGGCAATTGTGAGTAGATGCTCACAATAAAGGATACCCCAAACTATCCTTGACATCAAGAAAATCACACTGGTCTATCAGGGCTGCTGAACTCTAAGCATGCATTTACCTTTGTTATCATTAATTTATAAAGCACAGTACTAAGTTCAAGAATTCAAAATTACCTAGATCAAGATCTGGTCCTTCATCCATGGGTCCTGCCAACCAGGAAAGATCATATAAAATATTATTAGTGCACGTCTTGCAAGCTACAAACCTTACAAACACACATAGCTATCTACTATACCACCATTTGATGGGGATTCATTAAATTCAAAATGACCTGCACTGCTAAAATGGAGCAGTGCCTCTTTAACGTTTGTGAAAGGTTTGCTAGGGTTTGCTTTTTCTTTGCTGGTTTGCTTCTAAACCATTAACCAAATACACTCTCAATGCTTATGTGCCAAATCAGTGTTAAATTTAAGTCAAAATTTTTCCTCCAAATAAACCAAATTTAAAAATTTATTCTCCCCCATATTACAGAAGCAGTTACTCAATACTTCAAGTTACCCTTTGTTTTGTAACCATAGGTTAACCTTATTACCCCTAAGACAATGCCGGCAGTACCCATTAGTCTCTTTTGTATAGATCATTTTTAAACCGCTTATGAAACTAATAAAAAAATTATAGTTTTCTAAAAACTGACTTCATTTTTTTTTTTAAAACACTATCTATGGTAATACTCAAAAACTTACCACCAGGCTTATTGAAGCCACCTCGCTCTCCAGCGCTGCTGGGGGGATAAACGAAGAAATGAAGGCCTTTCCCTTTAAAAGCCAGTACCGCTCTGAGCCTTGGGGGGGCTCTTGGGGAAGAAGGGCACTGGCTAAACACATCTCCAAACAATGCATCTCTCTCATCTTGTCACTATGCCTTTCTTCAGGGCAGCTTGCTCAAATTTCCTCAATATACAACCTTGCTTGTCTGATTGTACACACCAGTGTGATTGGTTCCTTTCATTTCGGGGGCTGGTATTAATAGTGCAATACTTGGCAAATTAGGAAGAAAAAACAGATCCCAAACACCCACCCCATCAGGTGAAAAACCGGAAGAGCTTGGTATAGAGGGGAGAAGCAAGTAGGGGTTAACTGCTGTGATAAACCTTTCCATGTTCATAAAGGTGCACCCTCAACCTCTCCCAAAGGAGAGCCAAATGAGGCCCTGGGCTTCCTAACAAGTCACAGTAAAATAAAGCAGGAAACAACCACATTAAATTCCTACAACACACATCAGAGGACGCATCCAGCCAATCTTCAGCATAAAGCCATACATCTCAGGGCACTAATAGATTTAACAATTGCTGTGAAAGGAGAATTTACAACAAATACCAAGGCTCAACGGACTGGGGGGTGCAACTTTATAGACATATCAGTTAAAATAATGACTACGGCCATGTAAAATTACTTATTTTTAAGAGGGGAGGGGGAAATATGAATTGGACTTTTTGGGTTAGATTTTGTTTTCTTTAGAATTAAATAAAGGCAGCTCCCCCAGTGGGAGGCCCTGAATTTTTTCTAACCAGTATTGCACCTTTAATACCTGAATATACAATTTCAAGCTGTTGCATGCAGCTTTGTTTCCTTTTAAAAGTACACACCATAAAATGTTCTCTCTCTTTAAACACAAAAGTTTACACTTTAATGTTACACAATTCTAGAGTATTATACCTCCTCTGGTTCATTACCAAACAACAAGTATGCAGTTACCAAAGTTACAGAAGGATTCCATTTATACAATGAATACACTTTGTTAAAAATATTCTATGTATATTTTTCCTCTCCATATGGACACCGTGTCTAGTCCCACTTTTCATTATGCTGCCGGCTGAGTACTGAGTACGGGTACTTTTTAAGTATTGAAGTGTATACAAGGCTCTCACTTTGTAACCTGTAGCATATAAATGCGACAAAGCATGTTAAAAAGTTTCCACGTTTAACAGCCAATGAAAATATCAAAATACTGAGGCAATGAAAAGGGCATGTTAACAACATTGAGTGCCTTACCTGCAGAAGACACTGAAAACCATCACCACACCACAATAAAAAGGGGGGACGAGGGGAAATGCCCCTGTTCTATCCCCACAGGATCCGACAGACTACTTCACAGTCTGCTGAAAAACCTATGGGGAAAGCCATGGTCTCTTCTACGGCTCTGAGAGAGACTTCTCATACGGGAAGAGTGGCCCCTCTACTAGCAAAGTCTAGCACAATTACTAGGATTGTTTCTTCTGGAATATTTAAATAAACTTGAAATTGTTTTAGCAATTTAAGAATACTAGGAGTTCTAGGTGATTTGAGACGTGATGATAGTACTTTCAAGTGTCTATGCCTATTTTAAAACATCCAAAAAGAAGTGAAACCTTTATAATAGAATATTTTCCAAATCGTAAGATTTTACTTTATACCAAATCATTAATAAATTTTTGCATGTTATCAAATGACTTTCTTCCAATAAAGATTTCACTAAAGACTTTCTTAAAGTTATGCAGAATACGCAAAACAGTATCTCTGAGTGTGAAGAGTACGTGCTAGTATGAAAGCTAAAGGTCAACTTTACTTAATTTTGAAATTCATTCTATTTAAAAAAGAAATGCTATTTAATTTTTCCTAGAATAGTGGCATACCAGATGTAAATACCTAACATTCTGCATAACTTTTTTTTTTTTAAACTAGTTTATTAGGGACAGAACACACACAGAACTAAGCCTTCTGGATTATGTTAACCACCAGCACAGCTCACCTTCATCAAAATACAGACACCAGATAGGGAAAAGGGAATGGGAGAGGGGGAGGGGAAGGGCAGGCAGAGGCAGCAAGGTTATGTCATTGATCTAAACAAAGTTTTCTAAACCAGATTGTGCCATCAACCAAAATGGTCAAACCGATTTAGACTTTCAAAATCTCCAGTAGGAAGTAAGCCTATAATTATATACATTACTCTAAAAAATGCTATTGGATTTTTCTGTGTTCCATCCAAACTCTATTTATCAGGTGGACCTCAGGCTATAGTTTAAGGATTATGGAACCAAGATCTTCATTATTATGTTCAACAATTCTGAGTACAAACAGAAATTGGGGGACAAACATTGTGGAAAATAGCTGCATTCCTTTTCTGCAGTATATACACCAGGTATTTCAAGACAACCACTTAAAGGCAATTAGTTAAAAACTTAGGGTCATTAGAAGGGTTGTGTGTGTTCCATCCCAAATCTATTACCCACAGAGGCTTCTCACCTCTGGAAACCATGAAGGGAACTGAAAGCTCTGGTTTCAAAACCATTCTTTGTTCTCCCCGACCCAACAAAGTATACTGGCAGGGAAAGAAAATAAACTGCCACTTAATAATGCCACAAAGATGACATTTCCATGTTTTAGAAGATGGCTTGAGCTCAACAGATTGTCCATGGAAATGCAGAAATTAATTTCTTATGTCTTTCAGTCCCTTCTTTCCATTGAAAATCCTATGGATGAAACAAAATTAGGTAAAAGGAGAAAAGGTTTGCTCTTACCCCATTCCACCGCGTCCTCCTCCCCCGCCCACCTCTGCTCATGCCTCCACGATCAAATCCCCCCTCTTCCCCTGCCCCGGTTATCAGGGCCACTCATGCTCCGGTTCTCTCCTGGTCCGGAAAATCCTCCAGACTCCTGCCCATAAACACCCATGCTACTGGGGTGGTCCTGTCGGAATGAACCTGAGGAAAGAGTCACATCTGTAAGCCAGAGACCAGCATTTACACCACTGCCTGATGTACTTTCTCCTGGAACCACAAAACCCTCAATTGCAAAGCACTAACTAAGGCGCCATCTTCTTTACATCATGATAAAGCACCCCTTAATTGGTAGGCTCTTTTAAGTTCAATGAAAACTGCTGGTTCATCATGGCTGAAATAACTTTATATAGTCATAAAAGCCCTCTGGCTAACATATAGTTTGTAGGGTTCTGTATCCTAAGATGTCTCCAAAAGCAGCTTCTTTTGAACTATACTCAAGAAATGAAAACAGAGCCAGGTTTCTTAGAGCTTTAGCATACTGCTAGGGGCTGAGCTCTATAAAGCAACACACTACTGCTTTCAGTTGTTAAGATATCCCCATAGATGGAATGTAATTTAAATAGAGCAACAATCCTGGTACAAACTAAATTCTGAAAATAATTTTATGTTTTGGTTACCTCTCTACACACAAAAGAACTGCAAATATTCTGTGAGAATATTTTCCCCCTTTCCCTTTTCAATTTTTTTTTTTAATCTTTATTTATTTTTAAAAAGACAGGGTGTCTCACTATGTTGCCCAGGCTGGTCTCAAACTCCTGGCCTCAAGTGATTCTCCCACCTTGGCCTCCCATCAAGTGCTGGGATTACAGGTGTGAGCCACCGTGCCTGGCCTTCCCCCCACACTAATGGATATAAAAAAACAGCAACCAAAAAACAGCTTTTACTTGACTATCAAAATCGTAGTAGCCTGCAATAGCTGCCTGCTCAACTTTACATTAACGACTGATAGGGAGGCCAAAGACAATGTTGGAATTACTTACTGCATACAACCTCCCCAAAGACAGCAGGGCTAGCAGTCTAAAACATTTTTTTCTGATCAATTACAGTTATCTCTTTCTTTTTTGGCAAGGCATACTAAAAACAATCAAATTGGAAAAAAGCACTGAAATCTTTACTCTAGCTGTTAGTTAGAATGTCATGCCCTAAAGATGCATCCTGGATTCCAAAAGCAAACTATGGTACAGTATCCCCCCTGTTCAAAAACTCCAAATATGGCTGGGCGCAGTGGCTCATGCCTATACTCCCAACACTATGGGAGGCTGAGGCGGGCAGATCACCTGAGGTCAAGACCAGCCTGACCAATATAGTGAAATCCCGTCTCTACAAAAAATACAAAAATTCACTGGGCGTGGTGGTGGGCACCTATAATCCCAGCTACTCAGGAGGCTGAGGCAGGAAAATCACTTAAACCAGGAGGCAGAGGTTGCAGTGAGCCAAGATTGCACCACTGCACTCCAGCCTTGGTGCCAAGAGTCAAACTCCATCTCAAAAACAAAAACAAAACCAAAAAACTCCACAAAAAACTCCAAACATAATCATTCTTATTTGGTTTTCTTTCTTAGCAACTCACTCTGCTGCCCGTAGCTGCTGCTCTGTTGGCTATATTGACTTGGAGCCTGGCTGTAGGATCCAGTTTGGGGTGGGTAACTAGTGGGAGGCTGCTGCCCATAGCTGCTTTGTTGACCATAGCTACTCTGCTGTCCATAGCTGCTCGGCTGCCCATAGGTGTTCTGCTGAGAGTAACTGCTTTGATCATAACTAGTTGGCTGTGTAGAGGAATAGCTGAAAGAAAAAAAAAAAAAAGCTTTTCAGAAAGGAGAGGCGGTTTGTTATTTCAAATCCCCTAAATAAAAAAGACATTCACAGCATGTGACACAGACATCCATAAAACAGCAGTTACTTTCTACACATCAACAATTTGAATTTCAAATCAGCAAATATTTTTGTATTCAGAACAATAAAACTTTAAATGAGAAGGGGAATCATTATAACAACCATCTGTACAACCCTTAAAGAGTTTCCTCTTCATCTCTACTACCATTTAAAACAATGTCATTTTCAACTATATTCAAGGCAAATATAGGAGTTTAGATACTTCCTGTATTAATGCACATGTGCACTTGGGGAAGGCTGACCCAGTGAAATAGGGACTGAGATGATGTAGAGAGAGTGAAGTGAGGCATTCAGTTCCAAGCCTGCCCGCCAATAATCTCGAGTTAACAATCCTGAAGGGATAAGGGTACGGAACACAAAAGTAGTAGTTTTTCTCTTGAAGATCTGTTTTTGCTACTTTCAATCTTTCAGACATACCTGAGTATAAAATCTAAGTATTAATAAAGAATAGATAAGGAAACTTCATAATGAAGGTACTGTATGAAAGATAAATATGAAATTACATGAAAGAAATTAACCAGACACATTCTTTCACAGAAATAAAACTCAAAAAGAACGGTGGCTCACGCCTGTAATCCCAACACTTTGGGAGGCAGAGATGGGCGGATCACCTGAGGTTAGGAGTTTGAGACCAGCCTGGCCAACGTGGTGAAACCCTGTCTCTACTAAAAAATGCAAAAATTAGCTGGGTATGGCGGCATGTGCCTGTAGTCCCAGCTACTCGGGAAGCTAAGGCAAGTGATTTGTTTAGACCTGGGAGGCAGAGTTGCAGTGAGCCGAGATTGTGCCACTGCACTCTAGCCTGCGTGACAGAGCAAGACTCTGTCTCAAAAAATACATATAATAATAATAACAAAATAAAATTAGGCTGGGCGCAGTGGCTCATGCCTGTAATCCCAGCACTTTGGGAGGCTGAAGTGGGTGAATCATCTGAGGTTGGGAGTTTGAGACCAGAGCCTAACAAGAGAAACTCCCTCTCTACTAAAAATACAAAATTAGCCGGGAGTGGTGGCACATGACTATAAACCCAGCTACTTTGGAGGCTGAGGCAGGAGAATTGCTGGAACAGAAGAGGTGGAGGTTGCGGTGAGACGAGATCATGCCACTGCACTCCAGCTTAGGCAACAACAGCGAAACTCCGTCTCAAAACCAAAAACAACAACAACAACAAAAAACAACTGGTATTAAGCTTGACAAATCATGATGAGAAACAGTAAGAACATGTATTCTTAAGTCTGATTAAAGCAGGCCAGGAAGTTCAATACTACAGTGAGTTATGACTGTGTCACTGTAGCCCAGCCTCAACAAGAGCGACTCTGCCTCCAAACATAAATAAACTAAGCTTCTAACACACCACATCCCTCACCACAGCTGTATGAACTCACTAGTCTCTCACTGTGTACTTATCCAACTTGCCAGATTAACTGCTCTCAACACAATAGGTACGAACCTACTTTGTGGAAGAGTTCTAAGCCCTGCCCACTTTTGCTCCAAGCTGTATGGAGAAACACCCAGTCAATTCTACTTGTTCCTAAACCTGTTCATGTCTGTTTCAAAAAGAAAAAAATGGAGTAAGTGCGAAAAAAAAAAAAAAAAAAAAAACCCCGCTACTTGCAGCAAAAGTTAAGTTTCAGGGTACAATTCAAACAATTTGAAAACCCACATCTAATTAAACATGGGTTAAGAAAACTTGCAGGCCAGGCATGGTGGTTCATGTTTGTAACCCCATAATCCCAGCACTTTCGGAGGCCAAGGTGGGAGGATCACATGAGGTCAGGAGTTGGAGACCAGCCTGGCCAACGTGGTGCAACCCTGTCTCTACTAGCACTTGTAATCCCAGCTACTCGGGAGGCTGAAGCATGAGAATCACTTGAACCTGGGAGGCGGCAGTTGCAGTAAGCTGAGATTGTGCCATTTCACTCCAGCCTGGGCAGTAAGAATGAAACTCCGTCTCAAAACAACAAAACAAAACTAAAAATTAGTCAGGCATGGAGGCGTGCGCCTGTAGTCCCAGCTACTCATGATGCCGAGGCATAAGAATCCCTGGGAGGCAGAGGTTGCAGTGAATGGACATCATGCCACTGCATTCCAGCCTGAGCGACAGAGTGAGACTGTCTCAAAAATGAAAACTTGCAGTTCTTCCTCTACTTAAAAAAAAAACCAGCTGGGTGCGGTGGCTCACGAGGTCAGAAGTTCAAGACCAGCCTGGCCAAGAAACCTTGTTGCTACTAAAAAAAACACCAAAGTGGGACAGGTGCTCTTGTCTGTAGTCCCATCCACTACTTTGGGAGGCTGAAGCAGGTGAATTGCTTGAGCCCAAAAGTTCAAGACCAGCCTGGGCAACAGGGCGAAACCCTATCTCTAAAAAAAGAAAAATACAAGAATTAGCTGGGAGTGGTGGCACACACCTGTAGGTCCAGCTACTTGGGCGACTGAGGTGAGAGGAATGCTTGAGCCTGTGAGGTTGAGGCTACAGTGAGCTGTAATTGTGAACTGCACTCCAGCCTGGTCAACAGAGAAAGACCTTGTCTAAAAATAAAAATAAAAAATAAAAAATAAATTAAAAAAAAGCCAGGCACGGTGGTTCGTACCTGTAATCCCAGCACTCTGGGAGGCTAAGGTGGGCAGATCACCTGAGGTCAGGAATCTGAGGCCAGCCTGGCCAACATGGTGAAGCCCATCTCTACTAAAAATACAAAAATTAGCTGGGTGTGGTGGTATGTGCCTGTAGTCCCAGCTACTCAGAGGCTGAGGCAAGAGAACTGCTTAAACCTGGGAAACGGAGGTTGCTGTGAGCCGAGATCACGCCACGGCACTCCAGCCTGGCGACAGAACGAGATTCCATCTCAAAATAAATAAATAAAATAAATAAAAAGACTTGCTCCAAACATTAAAATGTTAGTGCCTGAATGAACCTTTATGCATTAGGTAAAATACAAAATGATTAAGGTGAATTATAATGCCCTGTACTTTACTTATCCTAACTGCATTGGAGAAGATGGCTCTTATGGTTCTATTTACATGCTTTCATATACTTCTGCTTCTCATCCGAGTTAACTAAAACAGCAAAAGAAAGAACCTAAAGTAGTAAAAAATGTTTGTCTGTATTTAGAGAGAATAGTTACTAGCTGCCAGGCAACACTACAGGAACCTAGAACTGAGGCTTTAATGTGACTAAGTATGGTCAGACCACTTATCACTGGGACAGTCAAATAACATACCTTACCTAAAGACGTCAAAGCAAGCTGGTCAACAACCTGAAAGAAACTGTTTTGCTACTTACCACAAAAAGTAGACTGACCTGGTAGGAGGGTAGGATGGAGGTGCGGTGACTGGCTGCATAGGGTAGCTCCCAGGTACCTGGGGATAACTGTAGTTACTCTGTCCATATCCTAGGCTGGGCTGGTTGTAACCTCCTGTGCTAGATTGAGGTTGACTAGTCTCAGTGGGCTTGTTACCATCCTGTGGTCTGAGAAGAGAAATAAAAAATAAAATAAAAAAGTGACCTTTTTTTGTGGGCTGCCAAACACAAAACAACTGGGTAAGAATGCTGCATATCTATGAGCAATAAGCAATGTTACAATTAAGCTTGGAAATAAATACAATAATAAATACAATCCTAAAGTAAACTATCAAACCCAGTGTCAGTCCCACTATATTTCTGGAAGACAACGCTAAGGAAGTGGGAGAATCAATCGTATCCATAGAAGAGACATCAATATCTCCACCCATCACAGTAAGAGCTATAAAAGAGCATTTCGATATTGTGTGCTACCAGTTTAGGTGATCTGGGAGAAGTAATCTGTTAGGGAATAAATGCTTTTTCTAAGGGGACTGCTGGAGACAAGAAACTAACAATAATGTAAGTTTTAGGTTAGAGTAACATTTATGTAAGTCCATGGCATCATATATTTAGAGAATTTGTGGGTTTATGTTTCTCATTTATTAAAAACAGACCAGGCCAAGCATGGTGGCTCACACCTATAATTCCAGCACTTTGGGAGGCCAAGGCAGAAGAATGGCTTGAGCCCAGGAGTTTGAGACTAGCCTGGGCAATACAGGGAGACCCCACCTCTACAGAAATAGAAAAAAATTAGCCAGGTATGGTGGTACATGCCTGTGGTCTCAGCTACTTGGGAGGACTGGTGGGGTGAAAGTTGCACAGCCTGGGCGACAGAGAGACACCATCTCAAAAAACAAACTGCTGGGGGCAGTGGCTCACACCTGTAATCCTAGCACTTTGAGAGGCCAAGGCAGGCGGATTGTCTGATGTCAGCCTGGCCAACATAGTGAAACTCCGTCTCTACTAGAAATACAAAAAATTAGCCGGGTGTGGTGGCGGGCACCTGTAATCCCAGCTACTTAGGAGGCTGAGGCAGGAGAATCACCTGAACCCTGGGGGCAGAGGTTGCAGAGAGCGGAGATTGTGCCATTGCATTCCAGCCTGGGCCACAAGAGCAAACTCCGTCTCAAAAAAACAAAACAAAACAAAACAAAAAACCAACCAACAAACCAGAAAAAACATTTCCTAAATTGGGCTGCCATAAATTAATCCAACTTTGGCTTAAAGTTTCTGTAATGGAAACACCAGAGTAAGGCAAAGAGACCCCTGCCAACACCCTGCTTGGATGAACCCAGAAGTAAATATCCCTGTTAAATGATAAAAATTACTCTCATTTCCAAGGAAAAACTCCAGGAGTTTCTATTGCCTCTAGCCCTAACAATTTATACCAAGGCTGCAGCACAGTTGAGTTAGAGCTATTAATATTTTAAGCAAAGCCCAAAGAATCAACAGGCAGGATGGGCGCGGTGGTTCTCATCTGTAATCCCAGCACTTTGGGAGGCCGAGGTGGGTGAATCACTTGAGGTCAGGAGTTCAAGAGCAGCCTGGCCAACATAGTGAAACCTTGTCTCTACTAAAAATACAAAAATTAGCTAGGGATGGTGGAACACGCCTGTAGTCCCAGCCACTTGGGAGGCTGAGGCAAAAGAATTGCCTGAACCTGGGAGGCGGGCATACTCGCCATTGCACTCCAGTCTGGACAACAGAGCAAGACTCCATCTCAGAAAACAAACAAATAAGAAAACCAGGAAGACAAGAGAGTATGTAAAGTACTAACTTCTCCCGAGCTGAAATGGGTCCCATGCACCTCTTTCCAGTGGGGAAAAGGAATAGCTGTCAATGACTACGAGATAGACAGCTATGATAAAGTAGTAACGACTGAAAAAAGAGGATGACTTATCAAAACCCAATTCATATATAAAACCCTCCAGATATGGCTTGGATATGCTGTTGCATCTGAGTATCAAATGGGACTTCATATATCTGATAACACTCTAAATGAGGCCCTTCCAGCAAAGAGCCTACTGCACTCCAGCCTGGACAACAGAGTATTTTTAGTTAGTTTAACGTAACTACTGCAAAGGCTGCCTACCAAGTGGCTCTGATTACTCACTGTGCATTTTAGAAGTAATTTCACGAGCGTCAGAGCTTATTTCTTCCCTCTAGAGCAGGTAAGTCTAGGTTAGAAATTGATTTTATCCCCTAAAATGTCTTCTTTCAAACCAGAATTCAATGTACCTTGAAGACTGGGTACAGAAGCCACCTATGTGATTGTCTAAAGCAAAGAACTAAAATCTGTTGTTAAGTAATAATTAATACTGTTTACTTGCTAACCAGTCATGGGGTATGAGCTCTGTTCACCCTATAGCGGGGTACCCAATTAAGAATTTTTATTTGTCTGTAGTATTTAGATTATCAAGGCTCTATATAATGTAATCAACTGCTTAAGCCGAGGCGGTAATGTTTGATTTCTTGGATATGGATATGTCCTTTCCAGACAATTAGGTCATACGACCATTTCTTGACTTACATGATGCTCTCCTTCCCCCTCCTGTCCATGTGAACTACCATGTTTTTCCCAAAGAGAGAGCAGTTACCCATTTACAGGGTCAATGAAACCAAAGATAAAACACCAAAAGTACAACTGTATCAGTTATGCTATTGTGAAGAAAAACACACACACACACACACACAAATTTTCTTCTAGGTTTAAAAACAACAGCCTTCTCCTACCCCAAAGGGTCATTCTGAAACCAGACAACTCTTCAGTGCCATTCCTCATTTTGGCCCTGGGATGGCACCATTTCACTTTATTTTTTGAGACGGAGTCTTGGTCTGTTGCCCAGGCTGGAGTACAGTGGCGCCATCTTGGCTCACTGAAACCCCCGTCTCCCGGGTTCAAGTGATTCTCCTGCCTCAGTCTCCCCAAGTAGCTGGGATCATAGGCATGCGCCACCACGTCCAGCTAATTTTTGTATTTTTAGTAGAGATGGGGTTTCACCATGTTGGCCAGGTTGGTTTTGAACTCCTGACCTCAAATGATCCACCTGCCTTGGCCTCCTAAAGTGCTAGGATTACAGGCGTGAGCCACCACACCCAGCCAATTTCACTGTTAAATGCACAATATTTCTGTGGTATGTTCTAGCGTATCAGTTACTGTAATGACTTTAACAACAGTGAGTATCTGAGAATATGTGAAAGCTTTTCAACCATTAAAAAGGAACTAAATTACAAATTTTTTTTTTTTTGGTGACGGAGACTTGCTCTCCGTCTGGAGTACAGTGGCATGACTTGGCTCACTGCAACCTCTGCCTCCCAGGTTCAAGCAATTCCCCGCCTCAGCTTCCCAAGTAGCTAGGATTATAGGCACATACCACCATGCCCGGCTAATTTTTGTATTTTTTTACTAGAGTAGAGATAGGGTTTCACCATCTTGGCCAGGCTCGAATCACAGATTCTCTTAAGTGAACATAGTTGCTCTCTTTCCCTCCAATGTGAGACTGACGCATTAAACGGACTATGGACTTACCTTGTAGGTGCAGTGGCTGCTGGCTGCTGTCCATAGGCTGGATAAGCAGGCTGAGTGCCATATGCAGACTGAGCTGCGTAGGAGGCCTGGGTGGTGGTGACTGTAGCAGTGGTGGTATCGTAAGCACCAGTGCCATACCCCTGGACAGGCTGGCTGTATGCCTGGGGGGCAGTTGGAGTAGAATAACCTAGAACAAAGGAGAGCTGCATCAGATTTCAGGCCCCCTCAGATATCTGCCTAGATACTCATTATCAGAACAATTTGTAAACCACTTACTTAAAACCACCGTGATACTGAATCCCTTTAAATACACCCCCTTCAGCAAGAGTAGCAACAAACTAGTATTTAAAGCCTAAGTTCTCTGAATGCACCTAGTTTTTGGTAAAGCAACTATGTCATTTGCTCTAAACCCACACCTAACAGAAATGACATGTCATGCTACAAAAAATGGGGTTCCTTCTGCCTCCTCCTGAATAGGAGACAAGTCTGCTTTTGCCAAGTCTGTACTGATTTTGCTAGCAGGCCTTCTTAATAAGTTTCTAAACAAACTTACATATCCCAAAATACCCTCAAGCAGAAATAAAATATCCCAGAAAAAAAAGGTAAAAGGGAAATGACATAGCATTTTAAAATAATTATAAAATAATGACCCAGGTACTAGTTCTAGCACTAAAACCTGTAATTTGGGCAGTAATTAATTTAACCACTTTACTTTGGTCCCAAGCACATCATCATGGGAAGCACAAGCTTAAAGAAACTAGAAATTACTTGAGCACACGAATAATAAAGATATACTATAAATTATAGTTGCTTAACACAGTTTAACTTTTTTTGGTAAATTATTTAAAATTAAACTTCGATACTGCTCCAAACAAATATTTAAAAGCTAATGTTTTCACATTACAAATGAAGAGTCCAGCCTGGTTATCAAGTTACTCAGCTCCATTCCTCTCTTACTTACCTACCACAAACAAAAGGGCCTTTTCCTGCTCAGCAATATTGGAGGGTAAACCCTAGAGTCCCTCTTCCCCTTCAGTATTTCACTAACCAGGTGTCAGAAAAGACCTGCTCTCACAGGTATGCTGCAAAGCAAGATGTATTCTCTCCCTAGCTCCTGCCTCTGCCAGATGAGGCAGGACCCATGCCTTTCCCTTGGGACGTGGGCGTGAAGCATGACTAAAACCCCTAAAGTCTGCAGCTCCTAACTAGAGTCCCTTTCCTGTAAGAGGTGTTACAATCATTCCCTGTGCTGGGCTCTTCTTTCTCATGGTCAATGGGCACAATTAAGCCATGCAATAAAAGCTATAATTTATACTCTGGGAGGCTAAGGTGGGAGGACTGCTTGAAATTCAGGAGTTAGAGACCATACTGGGCAACACAGACCTCACCTCTACAAAAAATAAACAAAATTAGTTGGGTATGGTGGTGTGAGCCTTTAGTCCCAGCTACTTGGGAGGCTGAGGTGGGAGGACTGCTTAAGGCTGGGAGGTCAAGGCTGCAGTAAGCCAAGATCCAGCCTAGGCAATAGAGAGACCCTATTTGAAAAAAAAAAAAAAAAAAAAAAGTTTGATCTAAATGTCAGCATTTATATCCAACACACACAAAAAGTGTAAATCTCACAATAAAATTTTCATATTTAAAATAAATACTGAATCAAGACTGCTCATTTTAGTTAAGATTTAGGGCTTTAAAGTGTCCTCACATACTGGCCAAAAACAAGTATCAGCTTCTTTTGGTACAACCATCTTTTGTAGCACAGAGGTTAACACTCTTCCTTCTCCACCTCAAATACTGAAAGGAAATTCTGAATTTAATTATATACAGAGACAGTAATTTCCTTGTCAAAACTGCTTGGTTAAAATGTATATGAAATTATACATAATTTCAGAAAACAGGAAGTCCCAAGAATAAAAGTTTTTGAGTTGGCGTGTTGTTCATCTGAACCGATAATTTTTTTTTTTTGACAGAGTCCTAAGGTCAACCATGTAAGGCATTCATTTGTTTAAATTTAACTAAAATCTCATACCATCTACCCTACTGTTCGTACACAGATTACTCCCCCGCTACATGAGAATCTGTAAGATCTACAAGGAGGGCAACTAAAAAAACAAAAAACTAAAAGTGATCGGGGCAATAAGTCGTTATAAAACTATGCAGCAACAGTTAGGGCCTTGTCATGCTAAGGATTATAGCAACAGACACTGGGTTAACAAATAATCTTTTAATGAATCTGTAGTACCCACAAAAGCAGCCAAGCAAAATGAACAAAAACCAACAAAGCAAAATGATTTAATGACCAAAAAAAGACCAATGGCAAAAAAAAAAAGAAAACACACCTACGTGTTGACAACTTGAAGGAAAAAGCTGGTAAGAAACATTATACAGACCAACCAAAATTTTTGCTCAACAGTAAAAAAGTTTTTAAGAATTCCACTGAATTGATGTTTATATAGCTTTCTTCTAAAGTTTAATTTTTAAAAATCCTAGAAGAGGTTGGCGCGGTGGCTCATGCCTGTAATCCCAGCACTTTGGGAGGCCAAGGCAGATGAATCACTTCAGGTCAGGAGTTCAACACCAGCCTGGCCAACAGGGTGAAACCCCATCTCTACTAAAATACAAAAATTAGCTGGGCATAATGGTGAATGCCTGTAATCCCAGCTACTCGGGAGGGTGAGGCAGAAGAATCGCTCAAACCTGGGAGGCGGAGGTTGCAGTGAGCTGAGATTGCGCCACTGCACTCCTGCCTGGGCAACAGCAAGACTCTCTCTCCAAAAAAAAAAAAATAAATAAATAAAAATAATAATAATCCTAGAAGAGAACAGTGTATTTTAATCTATTCCCTCCAATGCTTATCCAGTTGATTTTTTTTTTTGGAGATAGTCTCACTCTGTTGCCCAGGCTGGAGTACAGTGGCGCGGTCTCGGCTCACTGCAGCCTCCGCCTCCCAGGTTCAAGCGTTTCTCCTGCCTCAGCCTCCCGAGTAACTGGGACTACAGGTACGCACCACCGTGTCCAGCTAATTTTTATATTGTTAGTAGAGATGGGGTTTCATCATGTTGGCCAGGATGGTCTCCATCTCCTGACCTCATGATCTGCCCACCTCGACCTCCCGAAGTGCTAGGATTACAGGTGTGAGCCACCGCACCTGGACCCAATGATTTTTATGTGTAAAGACAGCCTAACGTAAGGAAAAAAGCAGTATGTGTGCCTGAACCCACTCACCACCTATTAGGCTCCTACTCAGTTTTGTTCACTGCACTCCAGCCTGGGCAACAGAGCAAAACTCCCTCTATATATAAAAAAAAAATCCTAGAAGAGAACAGTGTATTTTTATCTATTCCCTCCAATGATTACCCGACGACTTTTTTTTTTTTTTGAGGTAGAGTCTCGCTCTGTCTTTACTAATCAGGCTTAATTTTGATTTTTATAACCCAAAAGTTCTTGGGAAGATTAAGGGGAGATAAGAAGTCACCCTATAAACTGTGAATTCTATACAAATAGTATTAAGTGCAATCTAGCTTATCAAAGCTACTAGTCTCTATATTAGGGTGACTTGTACTTTTCAAGCCCACAGTCATGATGGAGCTTTCTCAACCAATGACAATATGATACATGGCTCTAGAGAACCATTACTTTGCCTATAAATCACTCCATCGCATCCCAGTAAAATGATCTAAGGATTCTAAATGCTAGATCTAAGCCACATGTTCACATCACACTTGTTTTAAAAAAAAGTAATAGCTTTAATACATGAAGTTTATCTCACAATTTAAAAATTCTATGCTAAAAAATCCAAACTGCGTAATTTTAGTTCCAGCTCTTCCCACAGCTGCAATTACCGCCACCAGAAAGTTTAGATAAACATTTCCCATCCTATTCGAGAAACACCCTAGATGGGTTACAAAGTACCTCACATCAAAATCAGGACACTGGTACTCAATAAGATAAATTACAGATAGGGTTTTCCCCTTAACTAGACTATATACAATTTGGAGAACTAAAGATAATTTGAAAGTAAGAGCTCTGACACCTTTAGGACTTTATTAAACAGTCTTTTACAATGGCAATAGTAAAAGGGAAGGTAGAGAGCCTGAAACATTTCACAGCACTAAACACAAAAAAATTATCATAGATTTTTCATGTATCCCACCCAATCTCAGTATCAGAATACAATTTCTTCTAATTCTTAGAATGGTTTATTTTTTAGTTTCTTGGAATGCTGTTATATATATTCAAGACATACCACGGATTAAAATAATTCATAACACTTAAAACAGAAAATAAAATGTGTCTGGACTAAGAAACCAACCAATAGACAAACATGATACATGCAGGGTGGCAGTCTGCTCCTCTAAATAAATCTGATCATGCAATCTACCCTTCAGGGAACAGGGGAAAATCAGCTGGGGAGAAATCATCTGAAATACCCTTGGGAAGGTAAACAACTATTATTAAGGCTTGAAACAAAGTAATACTAAATAAGAAAATCTTTCCCAAAATGATATAAAGGATAAGACATGGATCTGCAAACGGCACCTGAAGCAGTTTTTCATTAGCACCTTGCTGTGTGTGATGTTAGAAAGTTTGGGGGGTTAAACGAATGAAAACACCTAAAGGGTTAACATTACAGGGTTAGACAAGATGGAAAGCATTTCCCATGCAAGAATGAGCAGGATAGTCAAACCTGTACTGGTCCCTTCTACTGTGGAAAGCACAAAACAAAAAGTAGAGGGTACACTATCAGATGAAGGAAACATGTGAAAACCAGTTTGATTTTTAAGCAGCTCAATTTAAGAAGGCTCATTCTTACTCAGTATTTAGCATTAGCACAATCTTTTACATAGTCTCCATTTTGTTGTGAGATTATTTATACACTGTATCAAACAAAAAGTTCTTTTCTCTCTTAGAATTTATCCCACCCACATTGTATCAGAGATCTCTCAAGACTATAAGGGAAGGGAAGAAAAAAAAATACCTCTTCCTAAGAATAAAGGATTCCCCAGATGCCAAGGTATGGACCAAAATATACATCCGAAAGCATGACTAATAAGCTTCTTAGCAAATGCCCTAGCCAATACAACCCAAAAATCTCTCCAAGGCAAGCCTTACCAGTGGGAGGCTGTCCATAAGAAGTTGCATAGGCGGTCTGCCCGTAAGTTGCAGTGGTCTGAGCCTGGGTATAGCTAACATCAGTGGGCTGTCCATAGGTTCCATAGCTTTGTTGCCCATATGCCTGCTCCAAAAAAAATGAACGCAAGAACTTCATATATGAACTTTTGTATTTTAGCAATCAAATGAACTGATGTCTAAGTTTCTAAATTGTTAGCAATCAAATGGACTGATGTCTAAGTTTCTAAACTGGAGAACCAAAATCAAAATTATCGCTTTCTAGAAGATTAAAAAAAAAAAAAACAAAAAATCACAGTATCACAAATGTTTGTTATTCCTTACCAAATTCACTCATATTATGGTAAAGTTAGCTACAAAAAAGTTCATTAGATAAGTAGGCAATGTCATTCACAGCTTCTCAAGGGGGGAAAAAAAGACAATCAGCCAAAAACTCAGTTAACCATACATGAGATTAACAAGATACTCTCAAGGGAAGAGCAGTAAGGGCACAGGTGTATTAACTGCCAGCCCTTGGCACAGCACAGTTGTAGTGATTGGAAACAAATGGTAAGACAAAATGAACGAAGAAAAAACAATGAAGAGGACTAAAATCTGTGGGGGAAATTTAAAACCAGATTTTCAGCCTGACACAAAGGCTTTAAAACTATTACACCACTTCAAAAGAAAGTGAACCAGAAGTACTGTTTTTGAACGTAGACATCAGTAACACTTAAAATCAGGCAAGGAATGAGCTGTTCTTTCAGATGTTAGCATGATCATTCTCTAGGTTTGTTTAAATGACCAGTTACGTAGGATCTGCCAGAGACATCACACTCTGCCTGTCGTAGAACATGTTTCCATGGCAGTTAGTATCCATTTTATGGCATGGAGCATTTCAGAATTCAACATGATCTTGAGAACACTAGAAGGCTAATTTCTAGAATCTGTTGGCCTAGGCTTTTTAACAGACTCTTTACTGGAAAGTGCTTAGGAGCTCTTTGGCTAGGTAGCCAGTTTTTAGAGGTAACCCACCACTTACTGTGCAACCACTGGCAAGTTACTTAATATCTACACACTACAATGGCCATAGCATCATCTTCCTTTGCAGAATTGCTATGATGAATAAATTCACTAAATTTAAACATAATGAAGAAGGACCAAGCATGGAACAAGGCACCTAACTTGAGAAATCATACTACAAAGTTAGAGAGAGCCAATTAGCAGCTTTTGAATGGTTTCCTTTATGATGGCAGAATAGAGTCCTTCGTACTCCCACTGTGGAAGTTTAAAATGCCTGGGTATTTTACTATTACAAATACATTACTCATTTGTTTTATTACTGGATGACTGAGAGTAGCATTTTACTTGGAGGTGAAGCTACACATAATTATCTTAAAGATTACCTGGGTGGTCTGTGCATATCCTTGAGTGGGCTGGGCGGTGTAAGCACTGTAGCTGCAAAAGAATTAAACACAATAACTTGAATAGAGAACATTCAAATACCACCACATCCTCTACAAGTATAGAAGGCTCCATACTCTAAAAATATTAATCACAAAAAAATATTAATCACAGACAAAATATGGTTATAAAAGACTGACTTACCCCTGCTGCGCTGCAGCTTGGCTATAGGTACTGTAATCTAGAGGAAAATGAGAAAAAATAGTGGAAAATTAGCACAAAGAAGGGGAAGAGAAAAAAGGGGGAAGGAATTCATGTGGCAGGAGGAAATCTTTAAACTGTAGAGGGGACCTGCCAACACAGGTCCAAATGAATCCCCCTTATCTCTCAACACCTAACAGAAAAAAAAGTCTAAGCCAGTTAGAACATTTGACTATGGGATGAGCTAATGAGGTCAAGATCAGCTGATTTGGCAGGGATACTTTGCATGTTCCCATGACCACAACCCCCATCCCCCGAACAATCCCGGCTGTCATTTGAAATGCAGGACGATGATCATCATCTCAGACTGACAAGATCTACTAACAGGATCAGAAGTTCTTACCCTCATATAAAAAGGAGGCATGCAACAATAACACAAAGTTTAACACTAGACTGGTTACTTTAGAAGCTACCTCTCCTCAAAAATTAGTTTTCATTCCCCTCACGTTAGCAAGTTAGACCATCATTCCCTAGCTCAACGACAGTGAAATGGAACGGCAGACAAGAAGATAGTCACCACAGTCCAGTGTTTTAAAGGGTTTGCTCTGTCAGAACTACATTTGTGCAGTAACTCAAAAGCTAGACACATTATAAATCCTGGTGAAGCACAGTTAAGGCAGAATCCTGAACACTGGCAAAGAGAACCATCTTTCATACAACTCAAAATGATTTCAACTTAAAAAAAAATGACATGTATTTTCATCCCTTATTTAAGTAAACCCCCTGTAATTTTGCTTTTCCTATGAAATTTACAACATGCATCCAAAGGGACTAAAAACTCTGGTCCACTGAGGTGTCTACAACTAGTAAAAAGAAACAGAAAACAGTTATGTATTCACAGCACTACTGAATTAAAGTTAGATAAGTTTAGTGTTTTTTTTAAAAGGCAGTTAAAGTAATTGTTTTTGAAAATTCTGCCCAATTCTTCCTTTTCCACAGGAATACATATCTTGTTCTATCTGAAGACAGTACTGCCATTGGGATGGAAAGAGGGTCCTTTATTTTCCAATCAGAAAATAGTCCCTCATCCAAAACAAACAATTGCATCCACTTCATGCAATCCAAAGCCAGCCTCACAATACCTTGGCCTGGCCTGAGAGAACTTTGCTGAATCCACCTCTCTACGTTGGCTTACCCATCTACCTTTCTATACTTAACTGGACTACTTTCTTTCCTTTGTATACATTCTTAACTCAAAACCCTGAATCACTAACAGGATCGAAATAACTGCCCAAAGGCTACCTATAATGAAAAAACAAATGTGTTCACAACAATCTTAAAGGCATTTTCGATAGCACAAGTCATACCCGCTCTGACATTAAAACTAAATGCAAATCATTTCTTCCATGTGGCATCTACAGAATAAACATAGCAATGAAACATTTAACATCACAGCAAAGAAGCATTTAACATCAAATATTTTAACCAACGTTTTGTTGAGGTCTTTGTGCTTGAGAAATAATTCTAAATCATTGACATGCAAGTTCAACGTTTGCAAGATGACTTCTACACAAGAGCAGTTATGTAAAACAAAACTGGCAAAGCTGATATGGAACTAATGACCCCGTATCAGTGAGAAACCAGAGGATTTGGCCCTATACTAACTGGTGGGCTCTAGGAGGTAGCAAATTTGTTTCATGAACTTGTATTTATCTCCCCAGACCACACAAACATCACAGGACCTCGAACAAGCTACTAAGTTGGTGCAAAAGTAATTGTGGTTTTTGTCATTAAAATGGCAAAACCACAATTACTTTTGCACCAATCTAATATAATTACACACTGGTCAAATTATTCAGCAACCAACTGTGTTTGTTTTTAATCCCCAAAAGTGAGCCACAGACTTCATTAAAAATCACTTCACTGTGATTGGGGGGATGGGGGATCTAGATTGCTGTGAGTTTGCACTGTAATTCTTTGTTGCACTGGATATATCTTTCATATACTTTTCTACAAGATACACACCAGGACAGAAAACCTCTAACCCAAGGCAACGGTTTAACACTTTATAGCAGTCACTATGGAAGCTGCAGATTTAGTTTCACATTTAGTTTCACATTTCAGATTTAGTTGAAGTTAGCATGGAATGCTTATGATGGAAGGTCAGAAGGGCTCAAAACTTAAGAGGTCTAGCCTAACTTCTGTATTTTACAGGAAAGGAAACTGAGGCCCAGATTACTTATGTGACTCTCTGAAGGCCCCCCCCTCCAGCCAAGTCTAAGGTGTTCACCTCACAGAATCCACAATTGTAATTCTAATACAGTACAACATATAGTAGTTACCGGTGAACAAAGCTTGAACAAAATTGACTGAAAAAAAGACATGTCCAGTCATGCAAAAATGTCAACGCACACGTTTTGCCTTTTCAGGTTTTTGCAGAGGAGAAAAGGGTGGAAAGGGCACCTAGGACACCACTTCCCACCATGAGGTTAGACTGTGGTATTTCAGAGTCCTCTCTTCCAGGGGCACTCCTTGGTACCCTGGCACGAACAGCCAACACTTACCTGTTAACTGACCACACAGATGGGGAGAATTCTTAAACTGTCCTTAAGTTGCTAAATTCTGGACTCTTAAAACTTTGGGGGGCCCAGAGCTTTTCTTTCCCGTCTTCCCTCTCACCGTCTCTAAGGCCTGGAGCCAGGTGGCCTGAGCATACCCCCAGAGGCAAATATGCTCTACCCAGCCAATTTCCGCGGTTAGTGTACCCAGAGGTTGCGAATTGCAGGTGATGGCTAGGCGACACTCCTAAACGCTCCATCAAAGACCTCTCTACTCATATTTTGGAGTTCCCACCCGGGGCTTGCTTTCAAGTCCTCTATCGGCCTCTTTTCCCTCTCCTCTGCCGACCTACGGAATCTACAGGCCTCCCAGGCTAACGCAGGCGAATAAACGTGAAAGACCACTGCTGAAACATAATTCAAATGCAGGCTCGGCCTTTTGTTCCTCCTAGGTCAGAGAGGCCAGAAATTTCTTTCTGGTAACATTTCTCATCTCTCGATCCAGGCTGGCCTTATTATACAACGGATGTCCCTCGGCGTCTGCAGAAAAAGGGCCCTGGGAAGTTACTTAATTGGTTTTCGGGGAGGGGGAGAGCGTGGATTAATAAATAACGATAAAAATAGAGAACCCCAAGAAAGCGGCAAACTGGGGGCCCTGGAAGAGGGAAGCACATTCTGTATAAAGCCCAGGCGGGCAGAAGTTCAGCTTGAGGGTGGAAGCCACCGAAGCAGCAGCTCAGCAGCACCAGACGCCCCAGCCGACCAGGCCTTAAGAATGACGAGGCTCCCGCTCATAGGCCGGCACCCCTCGGCCCACAAATTCAAAGATCTTTTCTGTTTATTCCCTGGTTTCTCAGGAAACCCTGAAAACGGGGGAGAGAGGCCTCACAGGAACAGCGACCTGCGGCGCCCCCGGCGGTTTCACAGTGACCGGCTCAAGGCCTGGTCAAATCCCCCTCTTCACGCAGGGCCTCGAAGGCCGCAGGCCCCGCCCACGTGGCGGGAGGCCCGGAGCGCAGGGCGCGAGGACCGCCACACAATGGAGACCAAGGCAGGCCCCGCGCGCCCCCGCCGCCGCGAGCCCCCCGCGCGCCGCGGGCGTCGGAAGGTTCCAGAACCGGCCCGCCCGGTGGGGGGGAGGGGGGAGAGAAACGCGGGTCCCCGAGCTTTTTGGGCTGCGGCGGGTACCTCAAACCCCTCTCGGCAACTCCACTCAGTCCTCCCAGCCAAGCCTAGAGACGAACGGCCCCCAGTTGGGCGTTCCGGCTACCGCTGGCGCGACCGCAGTTCCACCACACTCACCCGTGGACGCCATTTTCTCTCCTTCCTCCTCGTTCTCTCAACGTCCGTCTCCCTCTCGCTTTCCCTCTAGGCGCCGCACTGCGCAGGCGCAAATCCCGCAACCTCGGGCGCGACCATCGGGCCAGGCCATGGGGGTGGGGGTCAGGAGGGATGAACCACCGCTGTCTCGTTTTTCGCGTCCGCAACGCTTGTCCCAATCCTCTCTAAAGAGCGCCGGACGTGATGCTCGGGCCAAAATAGCACCTAAGGGGCCAGAGCGCCCTTGGGCGGGTCTCAATGTGAAACCGGAGAGGCTCTCCGCACGAGGCCAGGTTGTTTGGAATGGTTCCGTCCTCTGGCTCTAGGGACCGTCGCTGAAGAGTCTGCCCTGCAGGGGAGACGGAGATCGGCGGGAGGGCTGGGGGAAGGGACCCGGGCTAGAACAACTGCTGACTAATCCGCGGGACTCGGGGAATTGGGTGGCGCGCCAGCCAGTCGGCCGGGTCACGCGGCCGGGTGTGCGCGGAATGGGTTCAGGGTTCCCGGGTCTCGCCTGGGAGCTACAGTCCCGACTCCCAGCAGGGGTCTCCGACCGGCCTTTCGGGGTTGCGGGGCGCGCTCCGCAGTGAGTACCCGGGACGCGTGGCCCGGGCCAGCGGGGGAAGGGGCCCGAGGCTGGTCGTCTGGGTGGGAGGCCTCGAACGCCTTTCCTGGCCCCGAGATCCCATCCCCGGTAGCAGTCGAGGTGGAGCAGGCCCTTTAATCATTCCTTATCCAATACCCTTGTTTTTACAGAAGGGGAAACTGAGGCCCAAGGATATTGAGTATCTTTGCAAATTCCCCAGCTGAGTTCGAACCAGACAGACCCTAGGACCCCTACTCTATCCGCCACCCGGAAGACTCTCCGTCTTTGTCTTTCCATTCTGCCCTCCTGGCTTCCCAGTAAGGTAGGCAGGGCCTGGTGGTGCACCGCCCCGTTTAGTAGATTGAAGAAAGTGAGGCCCAGGGGGCTCAAGTCCCAGTTCCGAGTGTCCACGAGCAAGCCTTTCACCCTGCTAAGGTGCCCAGAGCGGGGGGGAATGGTTGTGAGGATGCAGGAGGAAGTTTATGGTGGGTGCCTTGGGCCCAAACCCTGCCTCCAGACAAGGCTGGCCCCTGCCCACCTTCCTGGACCTCAAGCCTGGCCCCTTAGGTGGATGCCAAGGCCCACGATGCCCTCAAATCCTTCAACAGGACCAGGAGCCAAGCTTGTGTCCTTTTTTCTGTGAACACATATAAAGCACTGGCTATGTGCTGTAAATACCCTGGGGAATTTGGGGATGGATCAGAGGAGCCATGAACTCAGACCACCTGCCTAGGGGAGACAGACTGGCCAAGCTGTGCTCATAAGGATAAGATCCATGATGTTGGGGGGGGGCCAGAGGAGGGGAAGGGAAATTTGAGCTGGGCTTCAAAGGGTGAAATAAGAATTTGCCTGCTGGCGAAGTGGAGGGGAAGGACAATGCAGGCAGAGGAGCTTTCCATATTTTTTCTGCAGGAAACTGGTAGATGTGGAGAATGCCCTTGGCAGGGGAGCAGATTAGGCAGCCTTCTTGTTTCTCTGGGATCCTGCTTCCTGCCCTGAATCAGCTCAGTGGGAGTCCTGGGATGAAGAGGCCTGACCAGGGGTGAAGAGCTACAGGCCCTGGTGGACAGGCTGGATGCAAGAGGAAAGCATAGAGGAAAAGGCCTTGCTTTGGTGGGCAGGGAAAGGCCATGTTTGAGGGCCAAAGCTGGGACCAGTGAGGCTGGAGCAGCCACCTCCAAAACTGAGGCTGTCTCAATGGGCCAGTTGATGGCTACCCACGCCTGCCATGATTAGTACGGATTGCTGTGGTTTACCGAGCAAGAGTTGTGGGCCAGGGCTTGCCTTAGCCTGTTCCTTTTTATTTCATCATCGTCTGAGGAAAGGAATTTCTGAAGTCCCATTTTACAGATGAGGAAGGAGAGGCTCAGCTGTAAAATGAGGCTCAGCTGTAAAAAGTTGAGGTTGGGAAACTTGCTTAGGGACACAGAGCAGAAAGAGGTGGAGTGCCTACTGGGCCCTTCCTGTGGAAAGGGGAGCTAGAGCCAGAGTGGCTGTGCC
Source organism: Ateles fusciceps (assembly GCA_036589455.1). NCBI lineage: Eukaryota > Metazoa > Chordata > Mammalia > Primates > Atelidae > Ateles > Ateles fusciceps. Next base: position 11,407,004 of record JAZHEH010000882.1, read on the forward strand.
AGTGAGGACGCCGGTGGAGGCTTACATGGATGTGCTCGCTCTCAAAGGGGATGTCTCAGTCCCAGCTCTCCTAGTAGGACTCAAAATGTGGGACTCCTGCCCTTCTGCCCCACCCCTTCCCCAGTCTGCTTGCCCATTGGCTGGCCCCACCCCCGGGGTCAAGGGCAACTGAAACCATCTGGAGCCTTAAGGCTGGGCACAGGGGGAGGGAGGAAAGAGGGAGGTAGTAGCTTGAGGTGAAGGGGGAGGACAGAAGAGGGTTAGAGATGGCCTTGAATTCACCCTGGGGGAGGGGGCTGTACTCTTTTTGGGAGTTTAGGGCCCATCAGGACTCAGAGGAGTCTCTGTGCCTGTCCGCTGCCAGTCTTTAAACATAGGTGAGTGGAATGGCAAGATGGCTCATGAGCAAATGATTTAGGGTCTGAGCTCCACTATGGCCAAGCTGCTGGGCCTGCCTCTCCAGCCTGTTGCACCTCTGTAAAATAGGGCTGTTGATAAGGTACTTGAGAGGGTATTGGTGAGATAACAGCTGCAATAATAACTGTTGTTATTGTTTTCCTTTACCCCCAGCACACAGCCCCAGGACCACCCTTGACCACCCTCAGCCAAGCTATGCATGCCAGGGGCCCCCATGGCCCACTGTCCCGCCGCTGCCTCTCGCCTCCTCAGTCCTGATGCTGCTGATGAGCAGCCTGTGGCTGTTGGGGGCCGGTCCCAGCCTTGTCCTGGCCCCGGAGCTGTTGCTGGACCCCTGGCAGGGTGAGGGCCAGCCACATGGACCTTGGAAAGTGGGAGACTTGCTGTAGGGCCTGGGCCCAGTTGGCAGGAGCAGCACGAGCCCTGCAGAGGTTAAGCAGGAATGGGACCCAGTGTCCTGGGGAAGCTTGGCCTTAGACAGGAGCATGCCCAGCACATCCACAGCCAAGAAGGGAGGGCAGATAACTTGGCAGGGTGGGCTGGAAACTGTGGGTAGGAGTGCTTTTCTGATTTCCCTTTCTGGCCGCTTTTTCTTGAAGTAAGAACTAAGGCTGGGCCCAGTGGCTCATGCCTATAATCCCCGTACTTTGGGAAGTCGAGGAGGGTGGATCACTTGAGGTCAGGAGTTTGAGACCAGCCTGGCCAAGATGGTGAAACCCTGTCTCTATTAAAAATACAAAAATTAGCCAGGCATGGTGGTGGGTGCTTGTAATCCCAGCTACTTGGGAGGCTGAGGCAGGAGAATCACTTGAACCTAGGAGGCAGAGGGTGCACAGCCAAGATCGTGCCACTGCACTTCGACCTGAGTGACAGAGTGAGACTTTGTCTCAAAAAAAAAAAAAAAAAAAAAAGAACTAAGAATTTCAGCTAAGCTTGAGGATGGGAAGGAGGAGATGTTGGGGGTTTGAAGAGTGACCTCAACTGAGCACTTGTTTCCCGATAATAACAACTCCTCCAGTTTATATTTGAGGACCCCCAATGATACTCAGAGAGGTTAGGTGATTTGACCAGGGTCACACAGCTTGAGGGAATGGGGTAGCTCCAGTATTGAAGCAGGCAGTCTCATGCTCTCAGCCAGGTATGATTCAGTAAATGTGGAAGCAGAGTACCTTCATGGTGTCTGGGACATAGTGAGTGCTCAGTAGCGGGTTGTTAGAAGACTGAGTGGCAGGTCCAGCATGTTCAGTTTCATGCCACAGAGGCGTAGCCGCAGTGTTTGGAAGTCCTTGGTCCCCTCCACCAATGATTAAGTGGTGGCTGTGGGGTAGACTGGCTCCTGGGGAGGAGAGGTGGGCTCAGCGGGTGGCCCTGGTGTAGGGTAACCTTCAACCTGGCACACCTGGGACAGCCTTGGATGTTGGAGCCATTAACCTGGCACATAAGCTCCTTCTCTCTCCCAGTGCACCGGCTGCTGACTCATGCCCTGGGCCACATGGCCCTGCCGGGCCTGCTCCTGAGCCTGCTGCTCCTGCCCACTCTGGGCTGGCAGCAGGAGTGCCACCTGGGCACGCTGAGGTTCCTGCATGCCTCGGCCCTGCTCGCCCTGGCTTCCGGGCTTCTGGCAGTGCTGCTGGCAGGCCTGGGGGTGTCTGGTGCAGCCGGCGGCTGTGGATACATGCCTGTCCACCTGGGCATGCTGGCTGGGGAGGGACACCGCCCTAAACGGCCCCATGGGGCACTGCCACCGTGGCTGCTGCCGTGGCTGCTGCTTGCCCTGACCCCGCTGCTCAGCTCCGAGCCACCCTTTCTGCAACTCCTTTGTGGCCTCCTTGCTGGCCTGGCCTGTATCCTTTGCCTGAGTCCAGGGCCCATGGGGATGTGCAGGTTCTGTGCATGCCTGGGAAGGAAGTGGCACAAGGGGGTTAAGGCCCAAGCAATACCAGGAAGCCATGCACACACATTCTAGGAGCTTCTCTTGAGTCCTTCTCTGGGACATACTCTGAGCTGGGGCCTCGGGGGTCATGGCATGGTAGAGGTGCCAATTACAATGTAAAGGGCTCTGTGGGGTCCCTGTAATACCAATGCCATTCTTCACAGAAGTAGAAGAGAGAATCCTAAAATTTATATGGAACCACAAAAGACCCAGAATAGCCAAACCACCTTGAGCAAAAAAAACAAAAGTTAAAAGCCTGGCTGGGCGCAGTGGCTCTCGCCTATAACCCCAGCACTTTGGGAGGCCAGGCAGGTGGATCACTTTAGGTCAGGAGTTCGACACCAGCCTGGTCAACATGGTGAAGCCCCATCTCTACTAACAATACAAAAATTAGCTTGGTGTGGTGCACACACCTGTAATCCCAGCTACTCAAGAGACTGAAGCAGGAGAATTGCTTGAACCTGGGAGGCAGAGGCTGCCAGTGAACCAAGATCGGGCCACTGCACTCCAGCCTGGGCAACAGAGCGAGACTGTCTCAAAACAAAAAACAAAAAGGAAAAAATAAAACAGTTCTAGAGCACTATTTATTGGTGTTCTGCTCGTAAGATACTTTTTATTTTTAGAGACAGAGTTGTTCTGTCACCCAAGCTGGAGTGTGGTGGCACCATCATAGCTCACTACAGCCTCAAACTCCTGGGTTCAAGCGGTTTTCTCACCTCAGCCTCCTGAGTAGTTGAGACTACAGATGTGCACTGCCATGTTCAGCTAATTTAAAAAGTTTGTTGTAGAGACGGGTCTGTGTTCCCCAGGCTAGTCTTGAACTCCTGGCCTCAAGTGGTCCTCCCATCTCAGCCTCCCAAAGTGCTGGGATTATACAGGTGTGAGCCACTGTGTCTAGCCCTAAGATGATTCATACTTGTGGGGGAAAAGTGCCACTGGCCCCTACTCTCTGGCTTTCCGGGGAGGAGCCTGTTTGGACTGGGGACATGAACTATCCAGGCCTGTCTGAACGCAAGAGCAGGTGTGTCAATGGGACTTTCTTCCAGGAAGGGTGGGCCTGAAATGGTGCACAGGGTTCTGGGAACAGAGTGGGTCAGGGGTGAGCCCAGGCTTTGGGCTGAGGCACACCTGGCTCTGTTTGGCTGAGTAGCTTCAGGCAGATCCCTTTGCCTTTCTGAGCCTCGCTGCTGACCAGGGTGGTGCTATTCCATGCTGGGCCACAGTGAGGAGATGGGAGGGAATGGCCAGCACACTGTGGCATGGGCCCACCCTGGCTGCTTTTGGTTTTCCTTGACCAGCCGCCCTGCCCCGGGCAGACAGATGCAGCTGGGGCCTTCCGGTGGCTGGAGCTCTCAGAGCGGCGGCTGCAGGCGCTGCAAGAGGGCATCTTGTGCAGGACCCTGGCAGGGTGCTGGCCCCTGAGGCTCCTTCTCACCCCGGGCAGCCTGGCCGAGCTGCCTGTCACCCATCCTGCCGGAGTGAGGTGAGGGTGATGTGGGGGGACACCAGTCTGAGTGGTGGGCGATGTGGCAGGGCTGGCAGTCAGGCCCTCTTCTGTTCCCACTCCTCCAGGCCTCCCATCCCTGGATCACTTTATGTGGCCTCCTCTGACCTCTGGTCCCACTGTGAAGGCTCAGCCCTGCCCCCACCAGGTCTGAGGCCTGTGCAACCCATCTGGGAGGGCTGCTCAGAGGCGGGCCTGGACTGGGCTGGGGCCAGCTTCTCCCCAGGGACTCCGATATGGGAGGCCTTGGATGAGCAGATGCTGCAGGAGGGGATCCAGGCCTCACTTCTTGATGGGCCATCCCAGGGGCCCCAGAGCCCACCATGGCTGTTCAAGTCCTCTGTCTCCTCTCTGCGGTAAGGTGGGCTGGGCAGAGGTGGGGTCCCCTGGTGTAGGGGCCACGGGTGGCCCTGACACTTCCAACTTGTCTTCCCATTCCCCACAGGCTGCAGCAGCTGGAGCGCATGGGCTTCCCCACGGAGCAGGCGGTGGTGGCGCTGGCAGCCACAGGCCGCGTGGAGGGTGCCGTGTCACTGCTGGTCGGAGGACAAGTGGGCACTGAGGCCCTGGTGACCCAGGGGAATGGTGGGCCTGCCCACTCTGAGGGTCCTGGGCCTCCCTAGCTCAGGCAGAGAGTGAGGGTACAGGCAGGCCCTTGGGTGCCAAGGGGCTGGGCTGCATGTGGGTAGCCTGAGCCCCTGCTCTGTCTACTGAGGGCCACAGCGGGGTACAGAGGCACCTCTGGAGGCAGGAGAGGCCCCCCCAGCATGCTGCCCTAGTACACGTTTAGAATAAAAACCAGTTTGTTTTTCAACCTGGACCTCCTTGGTGGCAGCAGTTGTGTTTGACTCTTCTATGTTGGCATCAGGGGGGAAGGGGTGAATGAATGAATGAATGACCAGCTGTGGGAGAGCTGTTCCCTGATGTCCAGAGACACAGGCTTCCTGCCCCTGCACCCTGTAGCCTGTACCTCCAGGAGGCTCGTCCTTCAGTGCAGAGCGTTCTCCACTGCCTGTCTCCTGCCCATTTCTAGCCTTCCTCCCGTCACACCCTCTTCCCTGCTGCCCCCATCTAAGCACACAGTGAGACCAGCCTGCGGGGGAATCAGGTAGGGGCCTTTATTGGCCAGCACACATCTACCTCCTGGTGTCTGTGAAAAGCATGTGTGGGGAGCAGGTGGCCGCTTCTTCTCCATGCCCCCACCCCCAACTGAGACGCAGGAGGGGCTGGGGGCTCAGAGGGGGAGAACTGAGGCAAGGAGCCCCTGGAGATCCAGTCAGAGATTGGGCAGCCTGACCTTGGGGTGGGGAACCCAGCACTGGACAACAAGGAGGGAGGGACGCAGGAGGGTGCCCCGAGGTTTGGTTGGGGGAGGAGGGGAAGGGAGACCGCCCCCAACCTTGTCATCCCTGCATGTGCTGAGCCCCAGCTCCTGACTCCCTCAGTGCCTTTGGGCCTACATGCTCAGAAAGCAGATGAGAGGAAGCCTTGTACCTCTACCCCTCCTTGAAGGCCTACATCCCCCCCACTTCACAGAGGGAAACTGAGGCCCAGGCCTCACCTCTCAGGCCCTGCTCAGCCTCAGACATGTGTGAGGTGCCAGGATTGAGACCTGCCTACCCCTAAGGCCTAGATGGCAGAAGGGACCCTGAGGACATTAATAAATATGGCGGGTGGTCCCTGGAGGCAGCTAGCTGAGTCCAGGTAGGAGGGGAAGCCTGGCCTGGTCTGCCCCAGGGGCCACCACTGCCCTCAGCCTTTCTCGTCCCGGCTCCTGGGGGCCACGATCCGGTAGTTGGCTGCATATCCGCCCCCTCTTGCCCCGAAGGAGGCTGGGGGTGCCCGTGCTGGCAGGGCCTGCCCCAGACCCCAGCTCTGGTTCTGCCGAAGGGAAGGAGAAGGAGAGAGGCCACATTAGGGGGGGTTCATGTGAGATGCCCACCTCCCCTTGGCCCTCTAGGGGGTGGCAGAACTGGGCACCCTCTGCCAGGTGTAATCTACCCTGGTGTCTGGCCGCAGAGCTGTGGGAAAGGGGGTCTGCAGATTGGTTAGTGCCTCCCCCTAGGACATACCAGCCCCCAACCCAAGGAGAGCACTCAGGGCCTCTGATTCCTGCTTTGTCAAGTGGAAATAACCAGACTCACCGCCTTTAAGAAGTGTTTAGCATGCAGTGAATGCTTCATATAAAGGCTGGTTATTTTTTCTATTCATTTTGGGGTGGAGGTGTGCCCTGAATCATCCCCCATTTGGTAGCTGGGTAAACTGAGGCTAGGGAACAGACTTGGGCTAAGCCACCAGTTGGGAGAAAGGGCTTAGGTGGCCAGGCTCTGCCACTGGCCTGCTATGCAGCCTTGGGCAAGCTGTGCTTCTGTCAGGGCCTCAGTTGTCTCATCTCTAAAACAGGGACAGTTCCAGATGGAACTGGAAAACTACTCATCCTTCAAAACCAAGGGTAGGAGCCACCTCCTCCAGGAAGCCTTCTGTGACTATTATCTCAGTCCTTCCCAAAGCAAAATGAGCAGGCCAGGCGGGTCAGAAGAATAGGCTGTTTTTCTAGGGGGAGACGGACACTCACGGAGAAGCTCTTGGTGGAGGACTTGGCTAAGCCTCAATAGGACAGATACTTGGGTTCTGGTGAACATCAGGTTCCCACTGAGGGGACTGACAGGGAGTGGGCTATCCCCTCGTAATCATGACTGCCAGTGCCCTGACCCTGTGTGGCCCAGCCTCCCATGCACTTCTGGGCTGAGATGAGGGCTCCTGGAGCAGACAGGCATGTGTGGTCACTGAAAGGGACATCCCATGCCCTAAGTCAGGGAGCGTGGGAGGGGAGTGGCACAGAGCACTGGCCCCAGTGCCAGTTAGGGTTGTGTCCTGGTCCCACTCTGCCACAGTTATGTGGCCTTGGGCAAGTCACAGAATCTCTGAGCCTCATCAGAACATGGGGATAATAGTCCCATTTTCACACTCTTGCGATACATGTGTTTACCATGACCAGGACTGGAAAGTGGTTTTTGCAGGAAATGCTGGATTGTTATGGTTATGAGGTTGGTGTCGTTTCGACCCAGGCCTCCTGTAGGTCTGGTCCCTGTGACTTTGTCACAATCAAATTTGGGGCCCTGGATGAGAGCGGAGTCAGCAAACCTTTGCTGATAAAGCCCAAAGAGCCAGCACTTTAGAGGGGAGACCTGAGATGGACCCCTAGCCTGAACGTTCCTATCCCTGTGACCCTGAAGCAGTCACGAGAGCCCAACCAAGCCTCTGTTTCTTCATCTGTAAAATGGCCACGGCATCGCTCACCTAGCAAGCTTACTACTCTAACAGATTGGAGATGATCAGTCCCGCCCAGGTGGGCCAGACACGTGGCAGCTGATACTGTTATAATTATTGACTATAACCTAAACATGAACTCCATCTGGGTCTTCAGTAGCACCTGCTGTGTATGTTGGGCCAATGGGGCGGGTCCCACCTTCTTTCCTGTCCCATCTCCTTCTCCCCCGAGCTGTCTCTCCAAGCCCTGACCCTAGCTGGCTTGAGAGGCCACTGGCAGTGGGTGTGGGCCTTCTGAGGTGCCTGGCACTTCTCTCCCTGGGCTGTCAGAGTCAGAGCTGGCTGAAGGCAAGGACAGGTCCAGAGTCACGGTGACCCAAATGTGTCCCTTCTAGCTCCTGCACCAATCCTCAGAGAGAGAGTGAGTGTACCTAAAAAGGTGCTGAGAGCCTGAGATTTGGTCCTTGGCCCCTCTCTGTAAGAGGGGAGGATGTCTGGGAGCTACGCACTGAAGCTTCTGGAAGTTAGAGAAGCACGCAGCACTGTGGGAGGGGCTCTGGAAGCAGACCCCATACACTTCCCAGCCTCTGGACCTCTGCACAGGCAGGACTCTCTCTCAGGGCTTCCCTGCCCACTTCCCCCACCTGGCACACTCATTGGGATCTTCCAGGATCCAACGCAGAGTCCTGTCTTCCAAGAAGCCTTCTCCACCCTTAGGGACAAGTGACTTTTCCTCATCCACATACTTCCGTGCTCCCCAACCCCACAGCTCTATAGATATGACTCCCTGCCTCTTATGGGCAGCTCCCCAAGGCAGGGACTTATCTGCATTTCAGAGTGCCAGTGCCCACCCAGCCTGGCTTTCAGTGAGTGCTCCCTATGGTTTTGCTGGATGAAGGAGGCTGGGCTCTAACTTTAACCCTCCTTCTTGCTTGGGGACCTAAATTTCTCAGGATGGAGTGCAGTGGCGTTATCTCAGGTCACTGCAACCTCTGCTTCCCAGGTTCAAGTGATTCTCCTGCCTCTGCCTCCCAAGTAGCTTGGATTACAGGTGCCCACCACCACATCCAGCTAATTTTTGTATTTTTAGTAGAGATGGAGTTTGGCCATGTTACTCAGGCTGGTCTCAAACTCCTGACCTCAGGTGATCCACGCACCTCGGCCTCCCAAAGTGCTAGGATTACAGGTGTGAGCCACCACACCCAGTCTCTCAGTCTTTAAAATAGATGCGAGGTTGGACATGATGTGGAGGCCTCTGTGCAATGATGTGCTCACTGGGCTGTGAGATGGGGCCGCTGGGCAGATGAGGAACAGAGCCCAGCCCCTTGGGTGGCCAATCCCTTCCTTTCTCCGGGGCCAGCCACAGGTTCCAGTTTCATGGGAGAGAAACTCCTTGCATCTGGCTCCTGCCTCACTCCCAGGAGCCAGATGCAAGGAGGGGTACTGCCTACTGGTGTCTTAACCACTTCCTGTGTCACCCCAAGCTGCCTTCTAGGACCTTCTTGATCTGGGCCCTGCCAGACTCTCTTGCTTCTAGGCTCCTGGTCTCTTGGCTTTCGCTTATGCTGTTTCTCTGTCTGTTCACTCTCCCCAGATCTTTGCCCTTCAGGTCTCCACTTAGATATTACCTCCTTCAGGAAGATCTCCCTGACTCCCCTCCAACCTCTTCTAGGCCAGGCCAGAGGCACTTCTGTATTCCCATGGCTGCCTGTACTCCCTTCCCTGTGGTGTAGCTCACCTTGGGTTTCTCTACCAGTGTCAGGGTTCTCTTGAGCCCCCAAGCACCCTACACTCCTCAAGGGCAGGGCTATATCTGTCTTATCTGGTGGAGCCTGTCCCAACAAGGTGCCTGGCACAGAGCAGGTGCTCATTCACTTCAGTGACCAGAGCCTTCTCTCTGCCAGGCACCATCTGCTGGCTGGATGGATGAAGAATGAGTGTCTGCTGGCCTGGGCCGAGCATCGGAAGGTGCATTCTGCATGCCCAGGCCCTTCCCAGGCCCTTCCTGGAAGAGGCTGCCCCTGCCTGCCCGCCCTGCCATTACCTGGCCAGATGATGGCTTCCAGCAGGGTGACCCGTCTGGCCAGAAGCTCCAGCTGAGCCTGCAGCTGCAGGAAGCTCTGTAAGCTAGGAGCCTGATGGGGAGATGGAGAAGAGCAGACAGTGCGAGTCTGGCCTCCGAGGGCTGGGCTGGGGAGCCAAGCGGGGGAGGGTAGGAGGGCACTGCCAGCTGGCATCAGGGCAGGAGCCTGGGAGTGAGTATCTACTGAGACCTGTTTCCCCTCCTAAGGTGGGGACAGGGCTGGCCTGGCTCCTTGAGTGACCATATGGGTGGGGAGTTTTTGGGTGAATGCCTGGAGTGACTGCCTGGCTCTTAGTCCCCTAAAGGGACCAACAGAACTGGTTGGGAGGACCAAAGGGAAAAATGCAAAGGGGACACCTGGGGCCAGGAGAGCCTGCTTTGCGAGAGCCTCTGGGGGCTTATGGGAGAGGAAGGTCAGAACTGGTAGGTGGTGTATTACCCAGAGTCCCCTGGGGCCTGAGCCTGGCTCTGTCACCCACAGCCCCCTGCCCTTCAGGAGCCTTGCTCCATGACCTATTGTCTTGGGGGCTGACTGTTACCCATGATTTCTCTAGAGCTGAAGGCCGACTAGAGTCTGAATCCATTACCTATAATCCTGTTGCCCTGAGCTGTGATTTGATTACCCATTTTCCCTTGCACTGCAGGCGTCTAACTCTTTTGCCCACAATCCCACTGCTGGACTGGAGTTTGGTTCCATTGCCCATAATTTCTTCCAAACTTGAAATCTGTTTTCTCTGGTTCCCTGCAGGCCTGGAAACCACACTGCCCATAATGCTTAGAGGCCCAGGTCTGACCACAGGGGCGGAGCCCAGGTTTCTAGGGCACCCCAGCCCCTGTGGAGGAGGGAACCAATGAGGGATGGGTGGTCATGGCCTCTCAGGTCCATGCTTGCCTGGGGCAGGCACCTTCTCCAGCCTCATGACCGGGCTTAGGCCAGATCTACCCTAGGAGGGCTTGGGGAAGGCCAGCAGGTAGGGACTGCGCCGTCTGTCCGTCTGTCTGTCTCTACTCACCGTAGAGCCCAATCATTGTTTCCAAGATTAAAACCCTCTCAGCTAAAATCTTCAAAGCCTCGCGTAGTTGGTGCAACCCCTCCCCCTGCAGAGGAAAGAGACAGATGCAGCCGTAAAGGGGGCAGGGGAGGGGACCCCGCAAAGCCCGTCGGTGGCCCATGCCCCACCCAGGACATGCACCTGCAGCCTCGCACTACCTGCCACAGCCCAGGGCCCACGGACAGCCAAAACAAGACCAGGAGAGGACCGGAGTGGGGGAAAGGCAGGCAGAAAGAAGCAACCCCTGCGGGACCTCCCAGAAGATCCCGCTGGATCCCAGCTGGCTGCTCTTTGACACTGCTGCAAATCCTGCTGCGCTGAAGGCAGGGGGAGCAAATCTGCAGGGACAGAACTGGCCATCCCAGAGGCTGCTGGGGTCCTCCTGTCCTGTAACGTGTGTCACCCAGCACTAGCTGCTTTCCCAATACCTGCATGATTCCTGCCATATCCCTTGGCCACCTATATGCTTATTTACTTCACATTCTTTAAAATTCACTTTTTGCTTTAAATCACCACATTAGCCTCACCCTAATTACTCCTATCAGTGAGCTCAGGCTAGTTACCGGTATTTCCACTCATGCCCAAATGAATATACAGATGTTCCTTGACTTTCAATGGGGTTTCATCCCAATAAACCCAGTGTAAGTTGAAAAATATCGCAAGTCAAAAGTACATTTGTTTTTTTTAAGAGATGAAGGTCTTGCGATGTTGCCCAGGCTGGTCTCAGTCTCCTGGCCTCAAGTCCTGTCTCAGCCTCCCAAAGTGTTGGGATCACAAGCATGAGCCACCATCCCTGGCCAAAAAATTGCATTTTCGACATACAATATTTTCAACTTACGATGGATCTATCTCAAAGTAAGTTGAGGAATGTACTGAAAGCCTATTGCTTTTGCGCCATTGTAAAGTTGAAGAGTTGTAATTTGAGGCTGGGCACGGTGGCTCACGCCTGTAATCCCAGCACTCTGGGAGGCCAAGGTGGTTGGATCACGAGGTCATAAGTTCGAGACCAGCCTGACCAACATGGTGAAACCCTGCCTCAACTAAAAATACAAAAATTAGCTGGGCGTGGTGGCACACTCCTGTAGTCCCAGCTACTCAGGAGGCTGAGGCAGGAGAATCGCTTGAACCCAGGAGGTGGAGGATGGAGTGACAGAGTGAGCCGAGATCATGCCACTGCGCTCCAGCCTAGGCAACAGAGTGAGACTCTGTCTCAAAAAAAAAAAAAAAAAGAAAGAAAAATTGTAATTTGAACCGTCATAAGACGGGACCATCAATATATCAATATTAAAATTAGACAAGCCTTGAGTTACATTGCTTTTGGAGAACTTGCACTTAAAATGCTGACAAACTTGAGGCTCAGGCCTCTGCCCCTTCCCCAACTCTTTGCACTTTGGGCTTCCTGCCTGGAAAATAGTGCTCACCCCTCCCAGGGCATAGACTATGCCAGGCCCACATTCTGGCACATCCTGATGCGTCGCCCTCAGCTCAGCCCTCTCCTCTTTGCAGTACAGGTCTGTTTCTCCCTGTCTCTGGCTCCTAGGCCCCAGGGATGTGGCAGTAAAGCCCCTTCTCCAAGGCCACCAGCTCTGGGGCTCCCCACTCCCCAAGTGGTGCCAGCTGCTGCCCAGGACTCATGCCAGAGACTTCATCTCTTCCTCCCCATCTGCATCCTTTCCTTTCCCAGCATCCAGTCCACAATCTTGACAACACTCCACACTCCCACACTCCTTCCTCTTTCCTAGTCCAGACCAAAGCTATTTCCAGAATGCAGATCTCTCAATTCCAACAGAGCACCAGGATGACAAATAGAACTATCCCGGCCCTGACGACATCTGGAAGTCTCTCTTGGTGTCGTTAACTCAGTACAGATAAGTGAAGGGATGGACAACATGCATAGTTGTGTAAGCCAACCCTTTAAGGTTGTTGCTTCCACAAAACCATCTAAACAACTGAGACGGCTCCCAATATGAGTGAGCCTGGTCGCTGGGGCTAACCCTTGTGATCCAGCTGTCCTGTCCACATCCCATGGATTGGGTGACCCTCAGGCCACTGAGTGGCCATTTCAGCCTGGGGGTCCCAGGGTCATCACAGGCTGCATGCCAAAGTAATCCCCCCTTCAAATATAGGGACAGGATCTAAAAATGAATGATCTTGGCTTAGCACAGTGGTTTACACCTGTAATCTCATTGCTTTGGGAGGCCGAAGTCGGAGGATCATTTGAGGCTAGGAGTTTGAGACCAGCCTGGAGAACACAGCAAGACCCCACATCTACAAAAAAAAAAAATTAAAAAATTAAAGAGTGGGCACGGTGGCTGTCCTGTAATCCCAGCACTTTGGGAGGCCAAGGTGGGCAGATCACTTGAGGTCAGGAGTTCGAGACCAGCCTGGCCAACATGGTGAAACTCTATCTCCACTAAAAATACAAACATTAGCTGAGTGTGGTGGTGCGCACCTATAATCTCAGCTACTTGGGAGGCTGAGGCAGAAGAATCACTGGAACCCAGGAGGCAGAGGTTGCAGCAAGCTGAGATTGTGCTACTGTACTCCAGCTTGGGTGACAGAGTGAGACTCCATCTCAAAAAAAAAAAAAAAAAAAAAAAAGAAGAAAGAAAAAAATTAGTTGGGTGTGGTGGCACATACCTGTAGTCTCTAACTACTCTGGAGGCTGAGGTGGGAGGTTCACTTGAGCACAAGAGTTTGAGGTTGCAGTGAGCTATGATTGTTCACTGTACTCCAGGATGGGTGACAGAGCAAGAATACGTCTCAAAAAAAAGCCAGGGGGCCTGGCATGGTGGCTCACATCTATAATCCCAGCACTTTAAGAGGCCAAGGTGGGAGGATCACTTGAGCCTACCTGGGACAATATAGTGAGATCCCGCATCTAAAAAAAAAAAAAGGCTGGATGCAGTGGCTCACATCTGTAATCCCAGCACTTTGGGAGGCTGAGGCAGACCGATCACCTGAAGTTAGGAGTTCGAGATCAGCCTGGCCAGCGTGGTGAAACCCCGCCTCTACTAAAAATACAAAAAAATTAGCCAGGTGTGGTGGCAGGCGCCTGTAATCTCAGCGAGTCAGGAGACTGAGACAGAAGAATCGCTTGAACCTAGGAGGCAGAGGTTGCAGTGAGCAGAGATCATGCCATTGCACTCCAGTCTGGGTGACAAAGCAAAACTCCATCTCAATAAATAAATAAATATAAATAAATAAATAAAAGGCATTTTAGGGGCCAGACACCATGGGCTCACGCCTGTAATCCCAGCACTTTGGGAGGCTGAGATGGGCAGATCACCTGAGGTCAGGAGTTCAGGATCAGCCTGGCCAACATGGCGAAACCCTGTCTCTAGTAAAAACACGAAAATTAGCGAGGTGTGGTGGTGCACACCTGTAATCCTAGCTACTAGGGAGTTGGAGGCGAAGGTTGTATTGAGCTGAGATCGTGCCACTACACTCCATCCTGGGCGACAGAGACTGTGTCTCAGAAAAAGAAAGGCATTTGGGGACAACTGGTAAAATAACAGGTAAGTCACATATGAAATGGCATCATTTCGCTAAATAAATGTTAGCTTTCTTAAGTATGACAGTGGTATCGTGATTATATGGGAGAATGTCCATATTCATTCAAGGTGCACACTGCAATGTTAGGGGAAATGTGGCTGGGTTTTGCAGCTTACTTTCAAATGAATTTAAAAAAAGATCTATAAATATACAAGAGAGAATGACAGAACTGTGGCACAATATAGTCATGTGTCACGTAATGACGTTCCCATCAACGATGGATTGCAGATCTCCACGGTGGTCTCGCAAGATTATAATGGAGCTGAAAATTTCCCATTGCCTAGTATTTACTATGTTATTATACTTAAATAAATATAGTACTTATTTATATTTGAGACAGGGTCTTGCTGTGTCGCCCAGGCTGCAGTGTAGTGGCGTGATCCTGGCTTACTCTAGCCTTGAACTCCCCGGCTCAAGTGATCCTCCCACCTTAGCCTCCCAAGTACCTGGGGCCACAGGCATGTGCCACCATGCCCAGATAATTTTTTTATTTGTACAGACAAGGTCTCGCTATGTTTCTAGGTTGGTCTGGAAATCCTGCGCTCAAGTGATCCTCCTGCCTTGGCCTCCCAAAATGCTGGGATTATAGGTGTCAGTCACTGCACCCAGCCATATACTACACTTTCAGTTGTTATTTTAGAGTGTACTCCTTCTACTTGTTTAAAAAACAGTTAATTGTAAAACAGCCTCTGGCAGGTGCTTCAGGAGGTATTCCAGAAGAAGGCATTGTTATCACAGGAGATGACAGCTCCATGCGTGTTACTGCCTAGAAGACCTTCCAGTGGGACAAGAGGTGGAAACAGCGATATTGGTGATCCTGACCCTTGGTAGGTCTACACTAATGTGTGTGTGTCTGTGTCTCAGTTTTTAGCAAAAACATTTAAAAAGTTAAAAAATAAAAAAAGTCCAGACACGGTGGCTCACACCTGTAATCCTAGTACTTTGGGAGGCCGAAGTAGGCGGATTACCTGAAGTCAGGAGTTTGAGACCAGCCTGGCCAGCTAACATGGTGAAACCTCATCTCTACTAAAAACACAAAAGAATTAGCTGGGCATGGTGGTGTGTGTGCATGTAGTCCCAGCTACTTGGGAGGCTGAGGCAACGAGAATCGCTTAAACCTGGGAGACAGAGGTTGCAGTGAGCTGAGATCATGCCACTGTACTCCACTGTGCTTCTCCGAGACAGAGCAAGACTGTCTCAAAAAAAAAAAAAAAAAAAAGGCCAGGCATGGCAGCTCACACCTGTAATCCTAGCACTTTGGGATGCCAAGGTGGGTAGATCATGAGGTCAGGAGATCATGACCATCCTGGGCAACATGGTGCAACCTATCTCTACTAAAAATACAAAAATTAGTCAGGCATGGTGTCGCACGCCTGTAATCCTAGCTATTCCGGAGGCTGAGGCAGGATAATTGCTTGAACCCAGGAGGCGGAGGCTGCAGTGAGCCAAGATCGCGCCGCTGCACTCCAGCCTGGGCAACAGAGTGAGACTCTGTCCCCCGCAAAAAAAAAACAAAAACAAAAAGCTTTTATAGTGCATTTTTACTGTACCTTTTTTTAAATTTTTGTTTTTTTACTGTACCTTTTCTATGTTTAGATACACAAATACAATTGTGTTACAGTTGCCTGCAACATTTAGCATAGTAACATGCTGTTTAGGTTTGTAGCCTGGGAGCAATTGGCTACCCCATACAGCTGAGGTGTGTCGTAGGCTATCCCACCTCGGTTTCTGTACGTATACTGTGTGACGCTCATACCACAATGAAATCACCTAATGACATATTTCCTGGAACCTATCCCCATCAGCAAGCGACACATGGCTGTACCAATAATTGGTCAATCTATAGGAGGGGCAGAATGACATTCATTGTACCAACTTTTCTGTACATCAGAATGTGAAATGGCTGGGTGCAGTGGCTCACACCTGTAATCCCAGCACTTTGGGAGACTGAGGAGGGTGGATCAAGGGGGGTCTTGAGGCCAAGGGTTCAAGACCAGCCTGGCCAACATGGCACAACCCCATCTCTACTAAAAATACAAAAATTAGCCAGGCAGGGGGCATGCCTATAGTCCCAGTTACTCAGGTGGCTGAGGCACAAGAATTGCTTGAACCCAGGAGGCAGAGGTTGCAGTGAGCTGAGGTTGAGCCACTGAACCCCAGCCTGGGTGATAGGGAGAGACTCTGTCTGGAAAAACTAAATAAATAAAGGAAAAAATAAAATAAAAATAAAAATATTGGGGAGGGCAGGTATGGTGGCCCACACCTGTAATCCCAACACCTTGGGGGGGGGCCAAGGTAGGAGGATCACTTGAGACCAGGAGTTTGAGACCAGCCTGGGAAACATAGAGAGATCTTGTCTGTATTTTTTAAAAACATAAAATTCAAAAGAAAAATCTGGGGGAAAAATGTTTTTAAAATCCACTGACAGGTGGATTTTAAAATCCACATAGACAGGTGGCCTGATGTTTGCACTGATGACAACCCAGTCTCCTCCAGCCTGGGCTGCCCTCTGCACTCTGGATCTGTGTCTGGGCCTGCTGGACACCCCTACTCGGCTATAACATAGACTCCTCCCCTTGGTCCATAGACAAAACTCAGCCTGGTTGCTTCTCCTGGTTCTCTTTTGCTATTTCAAGTCTCCCTTGACTCCTTACTCCCTTTCACAGCCAAACCAGCACACAAGTGTATTTTTGCTCCATCAGAGGCTATGTCCTCACTGGCTCCCAACCCCGGCTCGGCTCTGTCTCTCACCAGGATGACCACAACAGCCCCCTACCTACTCTCTCTCTTCTGCTTCTCCCATCCATTCGCCATGACAATCAGAGGGATTTTTTGCAAATAAAGAAAACCTGACCATACCACTACCCTGCTTCTAGATCCTTCAATGCCTCCCCACTGCCCTAGAACAAAGTCCAAATTCCTGAATGTGGCCTCCTACGTCCTGAAAGCCTCTTTGGCCTCTGTCCCACTCTCTGCCTGTCACAATGCCACTCCAAGTATTTGCAGTTCCTCAAATACCCCAGGGTCCCTCTTGCCACAGGGCCTTTGCACCTATTGTACCTCCACCTCTGCCTGGACACCCTGTGCCTGGTTAATGCACCTTTCAGGCTTTGCCTGGTTCCTCTGGGAGGATGCTAAAGTGCAAAGTGGTTATAAGTCAACAGTCCTGTAGCTGCTGATTATAGGTCTTTTTTTCCCCACCTCACTGTGACCATCCTGAGGGTGGGGACTGTGTCTGAATTGCGTCTGTGTCCACAGTACCCAGCCCCAGGTCTGGCGCCCATGAAGGAGATACTTGGGGAATGGTAGCTGGTTCTCTGGCCCTAGGAGCTTAAAAGTCAGGGCTCTGCCAGGTGCGGTGGGTCATGCCTGTAATCCCAGCACTTTGAGAGGCCAAGGCAGGCTGATCACCTGAGGTCAGGAGTTCGAGAACCAGCCTGACCAACATGGAGAAACCCAATCTCTACTAAAAATACAAAATTAGCCAGGTGTGGTGGCGCATGTCTGTAGTCCCAGCTACTCAGGAGGCTGAGGCAGGAGAACAACTTGAACCCAGGAGGCAGAGGTTGCGGTGAGCTGAGATTGTACCATTGCACTCCAGCCTGGGCAACAAGACGAAACTCCGTCTCAAAAAAAAAAAAAAGTCAGGGTTCCAGTTCCCGTTCTGCTAAGGATTCTCTCTGCAGAGTTGGGCCTCAGTTTCCCTGTCTGAATAAGGGCTGAGAGCTTTAATCTAGGTGGGCAGGCTCAGCGCAGTCACTCCAGTTCCTGCAGTGCACCATCATGACCACCAGGTGTCACTGCTGGGCCACAGCGAGAACTCTGCAAGCTACACTAAGGTAAGCGAAGGTGAAGTGTACGTAGGAGCCCTTGGGGGACCTTGCCAGCACTGAACCTCATTGCCACCTGTCCCCAACAGAGCTGTTCTTCTAGCCCCCAAAGCCTCATGCAACCCCCAGCCCGGCAGGTCCCCTCCCAGGCAGGCGGCAAGCAGGGGCAGAAGTTCAGGTAGCAGAGGTGCAGGAAGGTGGGTAGGCAGGGGCCCTGCTACCTCTTGGGGGGTCCACAGGGAATTCTGGGTTCAAGAACTGG
Source organism: Ateles fusciceps (assembly GCA_036589455.1). Lineage (NCBI taxonomy): Eukaryota > Metazoa > Chordata > Mammalia > Primates > Atelidae > Ateles > Ateles fusciceps. The sequence continues at coordinate 11,424,910 of JAZHEH010000882.1, forward strand.
TCTAGAGTTGCCAGGGCATCTCACTGGGATTCTCATGAAGGGATGGGACTGCCCAATCTCTCCCACCTCATCTAGGCTGGGTGGAAAATGTATCCCCAGACCCAGGACCTCTGGGAGAGGCCAGCAAGTAGCCTAGGAGAGGCAGAGGCTGGGCTCGCATGGGTCTACCTGACCACAGCTCAGCTCATGCCCAGACTGACAGCATTTTTTTTTTTTTTGAGATGGAGTTTCGCTCTTGTTGCCCAGGCTGGAGTGCCATTGTGCTATCTTGGCTCACGGTAAACTCTGCCTCCCGGGTTCAAGCGATTCTCCTGCCTCAGCCTCCCAAGTAGCTGGGATTACATCTGCCCACCACCACGCCCACCTAATTTTTTTGCATTTTTAGTAGAGACAGGGTTTTACCATGTTGGCCAGGCTGGTCTCGAACTCCTGACCTGAAATGATCTGCCCACATCGGCCTCCCAAAGTGCTGGGATTACAGGCGTGAGCCACTGCGCCCGGCCCACACTCACAGGATTAAGAGGCTCTGGAGCTACGGAGGATGGGCATAGGGTAGGAGGAGATTCGGGGCAGCAGGGGCCAGGAGAGGCTAATTGGAGAAGTAGCAGGGCCCCAGAAGTCATGGGGAGACACAGGGGAAGACTCGTGCAGGGGAGGGGGCTCCCACGGCTGTATCCATCACTGACCCCACAATCAAGAACTGAGAGGGCAAGGCAGGCACTGGGTGCCACCCACATCCTCACTAACTTGTGACTGGCAGGAAGTAGGGTGTCCCAGCTAGACTGCATGTGGAGGGGGAGTCACAGAACCACCCCCAAAAAGAGCTTGCTATTGTCTCTCTCTCCTGAAGGAGTGTCTGCCTCCACTCTGTCCATTTTCCAAATGTCTCCCTGGTCAGTGATAGTTTCCAGATCCCCGTGTTGTGGGGCTTTTTGGTATGGTGTGTTTTAGGGTCCTCCCATCTTTCCTCCACATGTCTCTTGGGTGAGTAGATTTCTAGGCCCTGACTCGAAAATCCCTTCCCTGCAATGATCTCCAATGATTGTGAAGGTTTCTATTTTCTTTTTGTTGAGACAGAGTCTCGCGCAGGCTGGAGTGCAGCTAGCTGTACAATCTCAGCTCACTGCAACCTCCACCTCCCAGGTTCAAGCGATCACCTGCCTCAGCCTCCTGAATAGCTGGGATTACAGGTGTGTGCCACCATGCCCAGCTAATTTTTATTTTATCTATTTATTTAGAGACTGAGTCTTGCTCTGTCACCCAGGCTGGAGTGCAGTGGCATGATCTTGGCTCACTACAACCTCCACCTGCTGGTTCAAGCGATTCTCCTGCCTCAGCCTCCCGAGTAGCTGGGATTACAGGCACATGCCACCACGCCTGGCTAATTTTTTGTATTTTTGGTAGAAACAGGGTTTCACCGTGTTAGCTAGGATGGTCTCGGTCTCCTGACTTGTGATCTGCCTGCCTCAGCCTCCCAAAGTGCTGGGATTACAGGTGTAAGCCACTACGCCTGGACAGTTGTTATATTTTTAGCCCAAAATTTTTAGACTATTTTTGTATTTTATAGATGGGGTTTTGCTATGTTGGCAGGCTGGTCTAGAACTCCTGACCTCAAGTGATCCGCCTGCCACGGCTTCCCAGAGTGCTGGGATTACAGGCGTGAGCCACCACGCCCTGGACAATTGTGAAGGTTTCTAGGACCCCCACATTAATCACGAGATTTTTGAGTGTGTGGTTTCTAGTTCCCCCTTCTTGTCCCTCCTACTTCTCATTTACTCTGTCTCATGTGTATGTGAGAGCTTCTAGGCTTCTCATCTCATCCCTCATGGGTCTCCCACATACATGATGGTGTCTAGGACCTTGTGTAAACTATAGGTCCTTTAAGTATAGAGGAGTGTAGGTCACCTGGCCTCATTAACCACATCAAACATGTACAGAGCGGTTTTGAGGTGTCTCTTCACAGGCTTCATGAATTTCTGATGTATATGGAGGTGTCTAGTTCCCTTTTACCATGTGGCTCCTATGTACCTCATCATTTCTAGGCCCCCTCCCTAAGTCCCCTGTCCCTTTGTCCTGTGTAGATACTGTCTTCCTGCTTCCCTTTGTTCTGCAGACAAGGGAGCAAATGCCCAGCCATTACTGAGAGGGGGCTATGGAGGCAGGGGATGCAGTCTGGCCTGGGTCAGCCCAAACTGCCCAGAAGAAACAGGCGGAGCCACCCTGGCCTAGAAGGGCCACAGAGGGAAGGTGGAGACAGGGACATAGACTGAGACAGAGAGCACGGGGTCTGCTGACAGGGCTGGCCCTGCCTGGCTGCGAGCAACAAGATGCGGGAGGGAGTTGGGGCTGAGAATTGCCAAGGTGTCTGCCCGGGAGACCAGGCTATAGTGGGGGATGTAGATGGGGTGCTTCCACTCCCAGGGCCCCTGGAGAGGGAGTACCCCATCTCTTGAGCACCTAGGGCTGAGAAGGCAGGGAGAGGCCAGTGCCAGGCCAGAGCTTACCCAATGGCTCTTCTCACCAGGGTCTCCTTTGGGGCCAGGTTCCCCCTGCAAGGAAAGAAGAGACAGCAGCAGTAAGAAAGGGAAGCAGACAGAAAGGGAGGGAGAAAAAGAGGGAGGAAAAAAAGGAGGAAGAAGGAGAGAAACTTAGAGAAACAGACAGAGAGTAGCTTGTGTTGGATACACAGCAAAAACCAACTGCTTGAAGGCAATGGAAAGTAATAAAAGCAGCCAGAAACTGGAGAATATTCAACCTTTAAAAGAAGGGAATGGCACTTGGTAAAATCCATATATTTACAGCTTTTCCTCAGAAGGTACACCCCAGCCCCATTAGCCTGGGGGAAACAGAGCTCAAGCAGCAAGTTTCAGTTTTATTGGCCTGAGGAGTCAGAGCTTGAGGTTGTCAGAGAAGGAAGAAATTGATGAGAAATACTGGGAAGCAGGCAGCCACAAGTTGGGGAACTAAATCTGCACAAATGCTTCATTCTAATGCATGGATGGTCCCTGAATTGCCCAATCACACAGCAACACTCCAAAGAGCCCAGTCGGGGAGGACCAACAGATTGGCAGAACTGAGTAAAGATGTCAAAAATTGCCCACCATATAGGAGACAGAGTTTAGAGTTCAAGTCCAATGAAGTTAGAGGTGCTTGTGAACACATAAGGCTTTCTAATGAAACTCCGGAATGGCCATGCCTTAGGAATAAAGACCCTATCTCAGGATTAAGGGATTTTTCCTAGGACTAAGAGCAAACCCAAAGATTCTCTCTGATAAAGCCTACAACTAAGCCTCTAAGAGAACAAGATGACCCATCAATAATTTAACTGTTCTAGAATAAAACTCAATACTCTTCAGAGGATAACAGAATTTACAGTCTTTTCAATAGATTAATTATTTTGTCCAATGTGCAACAAAAAATTACTAGACATGAAGACTCAGGAAAATGTGACCCATATTCAAGAGAAAAATGAGTCGACAGAAATAGATCCACAGCCAACCTAGACGTTAGATTTAGCAAAGGAGTTTAAAATATCTATAATTAATATGTTAAAGAATCTACTGAAATTGGTATCATGGGTGACAAGATGGAGAATTTTAGAAGAGATGTATAAACTGTGAAAAAGAATCAAATAGAAATCCTGGAAATGAAAATGATAATACTGGAAATTAAAAATTATCAGATGAAATTAACACAAGATTGGACACAACAGAAGAGGTAATCAATGAACCTGAATATAGGCCAATGGAATAATTTAAACTAAAGTACAGAGAGAGCCTGTAATCCTAGCACTTTGGGAGGCCAAGATGGGAGGATAGCTTGAGGCCAGGAGTTTGAGGCCAACCTGAGCCACATAGCGAGATCCCATCTCTACTAAAAATGAAAAAACAAAAAAACAAAACAAAAAACCAAGCCAGGTGTGGTGGTGTGCACCTCTAGTCCCAGCTACTTGGGAGGCTGAGGTGGGAGGATTGCTTGAGCCCAGGACGTCTAGACTCCAGTGAGCTGTGATCACACCATTGCACTCCAGCCTGGGCGACAAAGCAAGACCCTGTCTCCAAAAAGTAAAATAAAGAAAAATACAGCACAGAGAAACAAAGGTTTTTTAAAAAAACGAACAGAACTTCAATGACTCATGGCAGAATATCAAATGTACCTGGAATTCCAGAAGGACAGACAGGAGAGCAGAAACAGAAAAAAATGTTTGAGGAAATGTTGACCTTTTTTTTTTTTTTTTTTTTCAAATTTGATTTAAAAACAAAGCAAAACAGACTTCAGGGTTCCAACCTGGCATGTAAAGAGCTTAGAAGTTGTCACTCCCTCTTAACAAGTTGGGAAAACTGAAAAATCAACAACTCTTCTTAGATCAATGAGAGAAGTAAGACCACAGGCAAACCACTACCCACAAAGCTGGAGAGGCAAATCCAGACTATCACAACTTACTAAAGCACAAACCTCCAGAGGAACCAGGGCCAGGGTAGGAAAACCTAAACTAACTGATGAATTTCCGGAGGCTGAGTATAGACAAGTCTTAGGGCTAAAAACTCCAGGCGGACCCAGTCATAGGGCCACATCTCTCCTTTGGTGAATTTTACCTCAAGGAGCTCTACAAGGCCCTCATAGTGGATGTCAGAGAAAAATGCCCTTGTCCTTCCAGCAGGGAGAGGAGAAAAGGCACCATTTTAAAATAGACCAAAGCATTCTGTTCTGAACACAGCCTGCCTCAGGAGAAATGACTTTACCAGAGCCTAACCAACCCAGAGAAGGGGAAATACCCACTTCAAGCTCCCTCTGGTTTTCCATGTGAAGGAAGGGAAATATGCAACTCTAATGCCCTCTAGACAACCTGTCCCACCTAAGGGGCAAAACAACCCCCAAACAAAAACAAAACAAAACAACAACAACTGAGACACACTGGTGAAGTTCACAGTCTAAGAGCACAGGCTCACCTAAAGACTGGGATCTAGGCTGGGTGCAGTGGCTCACACCTGTACCAAGGTAGGTGGACTGCCTGAGCTCAGGAGTTTGAGACCAGCGTGACCAACATGGTGAAACCTTGTCTCTACTAAAATACAAAAAATTAGCCGGGTGTGGTGGCAGGCACTAGTTGTCCCAGCTGCTTGGGAGGCTGAGGCATAAGAGTCACTTGAACCCAGGAGGTGGAGGTTGCAGTGAGCCAAGATCGAGCCACTGCACTCCAGTGCCTGGGTGACACAGTAAGACTGTCTCCCCCAAAAAAATACTGAGATCTAATCATAGGACTCCAGAACACTTCCCTCCCCCCCCATACCTTCTCACTATATTACTAAAGGCCTATCTACTACTGTTATTTTGCACAGTACATTATGTCTACCCTCCAGTGAAAAATCACAAGGCATACTAAAAGGCAAAAACACAGTTTTAAGAGGCTGAATGAACATCAGAACCAGGGTCAGATATGGCAGAAATGTTGGGATTATCAGGCTAGGAATTTAAAAAATCTACGATTAACATGCTAAGGGAATTAATGGAAAAAGTAGACAATATGCAAGAAGAGATGGACTGTAAGCAGAGAAACGGAAATTCTGAGAAAGGGCTGGGCGTAGTGGCTCATCCCTGTAATCCCAGCACTTTGAGAAGCTGAGGTGGGTAGACTGCTTAAGCTCAGGAGTTTGAGACCAGCCTGGGTAACACGGTAAAACCCTGCCTCTACATTAAAAAAAAAAAATAGTAAAAAAAGAAAAAAAAGATATTCTAAGAAAGAATAAAAAAGAAGTGGTAGAGATAAAAAGCACCGTAACAGAAATAAAGAATGCTTTTGATGGGCTTATTAGCAGACTGGACATGGCTGAGGAAAGAATCTCTAAGCCTGATGATATGACAATGGAAACTTTTGAAACTGAAATGCAAAGAGAAAAAAAGGCTGAAAAAACAGAACAGAATATCCAAGAACTGTTCGACAACTACAAAATATTTATAATGAAATACCAGAAGGAAAAAGCGAAAGAAATGGCAGCAATATTTGAAGTAATAATGACAAGATTTCCCCCCCTGCCAAAAGTCAGACACCAAACCACAGATCCAGGAAGATCAGGGAACACCATCTAGGATAAATGGCAAAAAACGACACTTAAGTATATCGTATTCAAACTTCAGAAAATCAGGCTGGGTGCAGTGGCTCACACCTGTAATCCCAGCACTTTGGGAAGCCAAGGCAAGAGGATCACTAGAGGCCAGGAAGACCAGCCTGGGCAAAATAGTGAGACCTTGTTTCTAAAATAAAAGATGAAAAAAATTAGCCAGGTGTGGCATGTGCCAGTAGTCCCAGCTACTTGAGAACCTGAGGCAGGAGGATCCCTGGAGCCCAGAAGTTCAAGGCTGCAGTGAGCTATGATTGCAGCAGTGTGCTCCAGCCTGGGTGACAGAGTGAGACTCTGTCTCTAACAATAATAATAATAATAATAATTTTTTAAAAACTTCAGAGAATCATAGATAAAAAAATACTGAAGAGAAAAACAGAGGGGAAGAAACACCTTCTTGCAGAGGAGCAAAAATAAGAATTACATCCAACTTCTCAGAAACCATGCAAGCAAGAGAGTGGAGAGTAACGTACAAAGTATTGAAAGGAAGAAAACACATCAACATAGAATTCTTTATCCTGAAGAATTATCCTTCACAAATGAAAGGGAAATGAGACTCTCAGAGAAACAAAAAGTGAGGACATTTATGTTAGTAGATCTGCCTTGTAGGAAGCATTAAAAGAAGTTCTTCATTGGAGCACTTATTTTATTTTATGAAATAAAGTGTTGCCTGATTCTAGAATCACAAAGAAAGCCAACTGGGAAAAAATAAAAGTAGTTCTTCAGAGAGAACAAAAATTATATGTCAGAAACTCAGATTTTACGTAAAGACAGGAGGAGCATGGTCAGGCGAAGTGGCTCAGGCCTGTAATCCCAGCACTTTAGGAGGCCGAGGTGGGTGGATCACCTGAGGTCAGGAGTTCGAGACCAGCCTGGCCAATATGGTGAAACCCTGTCTCTACTAAAAATACAAAAATTAGCCAGGTGTGGTGGCAGGCACCTGTAATCCCAGCTACTTGGGAGGCTGAGGCAGGAGAATTGCATGAACCTGAGAGGCAGAGGTTGCAGTGAGCTGAGACTGTGCCACTGTATTCCAGCTTGGGTGACAGAGCAAGACACTGTCTCAAAAAAATAAAAAACAACTTTGGGAGGCCGAGGTGGGCGGATCACCTGAGGTCAGGAGTTTGAGACCCACCTGGCCAATATGGTGAAACCCCGTCTCTACTAAAAATAAAAAAAAAAAAAATTAGCTGGGCATGGTGGTGCACCCCTGTGGTCTCAGCTACTTGGGAGGCTGAGGCAGGAGGGTCACTTGAGCCCAGGAGGTTGAGGCTGCAGTGAGCTATGATCATGCTACTGGACTCCAGCCTGGGTGACAGAGCAAGACCCTGTCTTGAAAAAAATAAATATACAAAATAAAACCACTCAAAAGGGTTAAAAAAAAAAAAGCATAATTGACGTGTTAAGACAGAAGAGAAAATGTAATCAGAAAATGCACAATTAAAACCAATAAAAGGGCCGAGCAGGTGGCTCACACCTGCAATCCCAGCACATTGGGAGGCTGAGGCAGGAGGATCACTTGAGACCAGGAGCTTGAGACTGGCGTGGCCAACATGGAGAAAACCCATTTCTACTAAAAAATACAAAACTAAGCCAGGCATGGTGGCATAGGCCTATATTCCCAGCTACTCAGGAGGCTGAGGGATGAGAATCACTGGAACCCAGAAGGCAGAGGTTGCAGTGAGCCAAGATCACCTCACCGCACTCCAGCCTGAGTGACAAAGCGAGACTCTGCTAAAAAAATACAATAGGCCAAGCACAGTGGCTCAGGCCTGTAATCCCAGCACTTTGGGAGGCCAACGTGGGTGGATCATTTGAGGTCAGGAGTTCCAGACCTGCCTGGCCAATATGGTGAAACCCTGTCTCTACTAAAAATACAAAAAAAAAATTGGCTGGGCATGATGGTGTGCGCCTGTAATCTCAGCTACTTGGGAGGCTGAGGCAGGAGAATCACTTGAACTCGGGAGGTGAAGGTTGCAGTGAGCTGAGATTGCATCACTGGACTCCAGCCTGGGTGCCAGAGCAAGACTCCATCTCAAAATAAATAAATAAATAAATAAATAAATAAATAAAAACCAAAAAAAGGCAGAAAAAGTGTGGCAGACAAACATGAACAAAGAGCAAGGGCAACAAATAGAAAATAGTAACAAACATGTTAGCTATTAACCCAACTATATAAATAATCATTTATTTAGTTATTTTTAATTTGACTTATTTATTTATTTATTTTTTGAGATGGAGCCTCACTCTGTCACCCATGCTGGAGTGCAGTAGTGCAATCTCTGCGCACTGCAACCTCTGGCTTCCAGGTTCAAGTGATTCTCCTGCCTCAGCCTCCTGAATAGCTGGGATTATAGGAGTGCGCCACCACACCTGGCTAATTTTTGTGTTTTTACTAGAGACGGGGTTTTATCATGTTGGCCAGGCTGGTCTTGAACTCCTGACCTCAGGTGATCCACCTGCCTCGGCCTCCCAAGGTGCTGGGATTACAGGTGTGAGCCACTGTGCACAGCCTATTTAGTTATTTTTAGAGGCACGGTCTGGTTCTGTCACTCAGGCTGGAATGCAATAGAGCAATCATAACTGTCACCTTGAACTACTGGGCTCAAACGATCCTCCCAGCTCAGCCTGTCAGGTAGCTGAATCTACAGGTGCACACTACCACGTCCAGCCAATTATTAAATTTGTTTTATAGAAACAGGGTCTCATTTTGTTGCTCACTCTGGTCTCAAACTCCGGATCTCAAGTGATCCTCCTGCCTTGGCCTCCTGAAGCGTTGGAATTACAGGTGTGGGCCACTGTGCTGGGCCTCAATCATCACTTTATTTATTTATTTATTTATAAGATGGAGTCTTCCTCTGTCACCAGGCTGGAGTGCAGTGGTGTGATCTCAGCTCACTGCAACCTCTGCCTCCTGGGTTCAAGCGATTCTCCTTGCCTCAGCCTCGAGAGTAGTTGGGACTACAGCTGCATGCTACCATGCCCAGCTAATTTTTTGTATTTTCAGTAGAGACGGGGTTTCACTGTGTTAGCCAGGATGGTCTTGATCTCCTGACCTCGTGGTCTGCCTGCCTCGGTCTCCCAAAGTGCTGGGATTACAGGCATGAGCCACCTTGCCCCGCCAATAACCACTTTAAATGCCAATGGCCTAAATGTAGCAATTAAAAGATGGGGATTGTGGCAGCTCGGTGGTTGACACCTGTAATCCCAGCACTTTGGGAGGCAGAGGTGGGCGGATCAGGAGGTCAAGAGTTCGAGACCAGCCTGGTCAACATTGTGAAACCCTGTCTCTACTAGAAATACAAAAATTAGCCAGGGGTGGTAGTGTATGCCTGCAGTCCCAGCTACTTGGGAGGCTGAGGCAGAAAAATCGCTTGAACGTGGGAGGTGGAGGTTGCAGTGACCTGAGATAGTGACACTGCACTCTAGCCTGGGCGACAGAGCAAGACTCTGTCTCAAAAAAAAAAAAAAGATGAGGATTGTTAGAATGGACCAAAATTCAAGACCCAACCATATGTTGTCTACAAGAAACTGACTTTAAATATAACCACAAAACAGATTAAATGTAAAAACACAGAAATTAACTGGGCATGGTGGCACATGCCATAGTCCCAGCAACTCAGGAGGCTGAGGCATGAGGATCTCCTGAGCCAGGGAGGTTGAGGCTGCAGTGAGCTGTCATTGCATCACTGCACTCCAACCTGGGTGACAGAGAAAAACCATGAATCAAAGAAAAAAATGTAATAGGATGAAAACAGATATAGCATGCTAATCAAAAGAAAGCAAGAATAGCTTTGATTCTAGAAAGATAATTAATTTTAGAAAGCGAAGATTTTAAGTCAGGCACCATGGTGCATACCGGTAGTCCCAGATACTTGGGAGGCTGAGGCAGGAGGATCACTTAAGACGCTTCATTCACTATGTGCCCAGGAGTTTGAGTCCAGCCTGGGCACATAGGGAAACCCTATCTCTAAAATAGAAAAAAGGAATCATAAAAAGTACTCAATCCAAAAGAAGACAAGAAAAGAAAAGGGAAAAAAGAAACACAAACCAAAAGGAGTAAATAAAACATAAATAGCACGATGGTTAACTTAAACAGAACCATATCAATAATTATACATATCATTAAATATAAATTAAACAGTCAAACTGCTTTTAAACAGCAAGACCCAAGTCATATGGTGTACTTTTTTTACATTTAAAAACATTTATATACATATTTTTATATAGTCACAGGGTTTTGTCATGTTGCCCAGGCTGGTCTTGAACTTCTGAGCTCAAGTGATCCACCTGCCTCAGACTCCCAAAGTGCTGGGATTACAGGCATGAGCCACCACACCTGTCCATAACGCACTTTAAATATAGTTACAGGTTGAAAGAAAAAGGATAAAAAAAAAGATATAAAATGAAAACGCCAAGCGTAAGAAAGCTGGTGTGCTATGTAAAAGCATACAAAGTAGATTCAAGACAAGTACTATCAGAGACAAGGGTATTAATTTCATAAAGATCAAATGACCAAGGGGACATTAAAATACTAAATGTCTATGCACCTAATCACAAAGACTCAATATACAGAAAGCAAAATTGACCAAATTAAAGAGTGAAATGAACAGATCTACCATCAGAATTGGAGAGATAGAGTGTAAAAGAAATACAGAGTCAAAGAGACAGACATACAGAGGGAAAGACAGAGATCCAGAGAAATGGAGAGCCAGAGTGAGAGAGACACAGGCAGCCTGATCCAAAGAGGACTATGAGTCCCCGGAGACAGGGAGCATCTGAAAATAGATGACAAGACTGGGAGGGTCAGGAGCTCTGGTTACAGGGGGATGGAGTCAGAGGAGGAGCAGGACTATGGAATCCTGCAGGGATGACTGCAGGACAGACAGCAACACTTACCCGCTGCCCAACAGAGCCTTGGGGGCCAGGCTCCCCACGAAGTCCCTGTGTAGGAGGGGAGCAGATGAATGGCATCAGCTGTTGGGGTCTCCGACCTGGGGCCCTCAGGACTCCCCAGAATTCCCCCACCTGGGGCCACCTGGGTACTCACTCTCGCCCTTCTCTCCTGCGTGGCCAGAGATTCCTTTGGGTCCAGTGGGGCCTGGGGGTCCCTGAGCAGCAAGACAGGGCCTCAGCCTTGTGTTAGGGGAGGATGGAGTGGGCAGGGACTTGGTGACAGAGGTGTTGAGGAGGCTGCTCTAGCTTTGTCTGGGACTCTGGGTTCTTCACCATACACTCAGCACACAGCAGGCAGTTCATACAGCTCAGTGTTAAAAGATTTGACCCTGGAGTCAGACAGTCCCACCCTAACTGACTGATGTTGCCACGTGCTGGCCACAGCCCTAGGGTAAGAACCTCCACTTTTCTTGGTCTTAGGCAATAACAATACATGGTTCTCATTACTTGGATTGAATGAGATTTATGGAAGGTGGTTTGCATATTAAGTGCTCAATAAATACGTGTTGAATGAATGAATGGAAGAATGAATGGATGGATGGATAGATAGATACAAGGGTGGATGACGGACAGATGTATGTATGGATGGATGGAAGGCAAGACAGACACATGGGTGAGAGTGCTTGGAGGACTACTCACTATGTGTCCAGGACTCCCAGGGACACCTGCAGGGCCAGGAGGCCCGGGGGACCTGGAAAAAGACAGGATGTCCTAAGGGCCGGAACAAAGTACAATCTCAGGAAGTCCCCCATCAGCTCCCTCCTGATAGCCACAAACCCTATTCCCTCTGCTATCTACCAACTCCACCCCTTACCCCACGCCTGGACTCAACTTACCCATGGGCCCTGGGGGGCCTGGAGGCCCAGTGGGTCCCTGGGGCCAGTGATTATTCGTCTCAGTGAAGGTGTTGGAGAGTAATGGGTCTCCTGGGTGAGCAAAGATGATGAGTGAGCAGAGCTGGGTAGAGTGGGGTGGTTAGTCTTCACCTGCCACCTCTGCCAAGACAGCTTGGACTGCCCTATGGAGCAGCCTGCGCATGGCTGGCGCCACCTGGGCACCTGCTCCCAGGGCAGGACGTGCGGAGAGTGTTGGTCCCGTAAGACCAAGAGGCAGCGAGATGTGGGTTCTAACCCCACTGTAAACTAGCTGGTGACATCCAGCAATACTTTCCACTTTTCTGACACTGTACTGTCACCTGTCAAATGGGAATGACTATAAAAGCTACCATTTATCCACCATCTATTGTGTGCCAGACTTCTGTACATGGGTGCCATGCAGCTCTGGGGGGCTGGCACTGTCATTATCCCCATTGTATGGATAGTGAGATGGAATGAATGCTGGGATGGGAGAATGAACGAGTGGTGTGCTGGGCTGTGCACCAAAGACACGATGGAGAAGAGGCTGAAACCCAGCACTCCATTCTCTGACCCTGGCAGCGCATGTGCAGGTCAGGCCAGGCTGCCAAAGGGAAGAAGCCAAGGACAGACGTCAGGGTCTGGAGAAGGGGCTGGGCCTGTGGCCTTGGGAGCTCAGGGCTCGCTCTCCTGCTGCCAGGTCTTTCGCTTCCCAGTGCTCTGAGAACTGGATTCCAGCCAGTTCCAAGGCTTGGGAGGGCCTGATGCCAGGTGGCTCTAAGCACAGGATCTGGAGGCAGCCCGAGTTTGAAGCTGTTCCCCTATGCCCAGGCTGTGGGACCCTGGCAAGCCACCTCCCCCTCTCTAGTTCTTAGTGTTCCCCATCTGTAAACACAGGAGGACAGCGGCGCCTGCTGGAGGACTGGGTCACACGTGGCCTACCATGAGCAGGGCTGGCACAAGAAGGCGCCTGGCAGATAGTAGCAGGCACTGTGCTGATGGCTACTCCACCCCCACCTCCACCTGCTGGGACCCCAGGGGGACTCACCATGCTGGGAGATCTGGGTGTGGGAGGGCCCAACAGGGGCTGGAGGCCCAGGGGGGCCAGGAGGCCCTGGTGGCCCGGGGAGGTCCCCTCTCTCCAGGGGTGCCCACAGCTCCAGCCCGGCCAGGGCTCCCTGGGGGGCCCTGTGGACCTGTAATGGAATCACAGGGATTTATGGGTATACAGGAGGCAGGGAGGCCCAGGGTGGCCTTAAGGAACAGGATAAGGCAGCCTGGAACAGTTGGCATGAGAGAGGGCCCCAGAGTCCACAGGCCTAGGCTCCCGGGTTGTCTAACAGGGGTATGAGCACAGTGCCCAGTCCTCCACCTCGTCCAGGCTGGGTCTTCCTTCCTTGGGGCTCCCAAACCCCTAAAACCCCTCATAGGAACCCTGGTCACATGGGGCGAGCACTGCTGCTTCTCCTCTGCCCAGCCCCGCTCCCAGCAGTATGGGAGCTCGAGGAGGGCAGAGACACGTCTGACCCCACCCAGTGCCCAGCTCAGAGCGTGCTAAGTGTAAGTGCCCAGGGAATGTGGATTGAGTGAACCTAAGAGAAGGTTTCATGGAGCCCAGGCATAGGCGGGGCACTCTCTGGCGGGGTGTCGCATGAAGAGGCAAGCAGGCCATCCTGGCCATGTCAGGAGCAGGGAAGGGTCCACCTGTTGTGGGGGATGGCCAGAGGAGCTGTGGGGCAGTGTTGCAGGCACTCACCTGGTGGACCTCTCATCCCCATTGGGCCCCGGCTGCCAGCATCTCCCTTGGGGCCAATGGGCCCAGACAGCCCCCGAGCACCGACTTGGTCTGGGGGGTAAAGCATATCAGATTGGCAGCTCCAGATCTGCTCTTGACCCCCACCCTAGTCCCAGCCCCTCAACCAGCACCTACCATTTCGGGGAAGCAGCGGGACCCTCATACTTTCTATGGCTCCCGGCAGCCCTGGCATGGGGGGGTGGTAGGCAGAGGTCAGTGTCCCTGCTGGGCCTGGAGGAGGGGGGCTCATCCAGAATCCCCATTCCCAGCTCTCCCCAACCTCCAAGCAGGGTCTGCTGAGGCTGCTTGGTCTCCAGGGACTGCAGCATTCAGAAGTCCCAGGAGACGATCCTCTTAGGCAGGTCTAAGAAATGGGAAATGGGAAGACTGAGGCCCACTAGAGGGTTGAGTTGGGAGTCAGCCGCAGGGTGGGAACCAAGATCCCACTCCTGATTCCCAGTCCAGTGCTCATTCCCACAGGGGGAGTCTGAGTCTGACACTCACCCCGGAGGCCTCCACCTCCGGGGCTGCCCTGGGCAGGAGGGGAGCCCCAGAGCGGGACAGGGTCCTTAGCTGTAGCTGGTGTCGGAGGCACTGGACGCTCTGTGACAGTCAGCATGGCCACCTGGAGAGGAAGACAGGGACGGGGTGGGTACCAGGGTCTCACTAGGACTCCTCCCTACCTTTTTTTTTTTTTTTTCTGAGATGGAGTTTTGCTCTGTTGCCCCGGCTAGAGTGCAGTGGTGCCATCATGGCTTGTGCAGCCTCAACCACCTGGGCTTAAGCGATCCTTCTGCTTCAGCCTTCTGAGCAGCTGGGATCACAGGTGTGCACCATCACACCTGGCTAATTAAAAAAAATTATTTGTAGAGACAAGGTCTCCCTATGCTGCCCAGGCTGGTCTTGAACTCCTGGGCTCAAGCAATCATCTCGCCTCAGCCTCCCAAAGTGCTAGGATTATAGGCATGAGCCAGGGTCTCACTAGGAACAGGCCAGCTAAGGGGCCTGGTGTGGGGGGCAGGAGGCACATAACCAGCAAGGCCCAGCTGGGAGTGCAGCCCCAGGCCCACAGGGGCACAGAACTTCATCAGAAGGAAAGCGTTTTTCAAAGTGCACAATTCATAACATGCATTATGGAAAAGTCATTGACGTCATTATTGTCATCCAAGTTGAGTTTTGTGACTGTCACGGTGCTTGCTGGGCCACACAGTTTCTATGCTTATCTACATAAATAATAAGAAGCTTTTCTTGATTTGTTAAAGCACAACAGGGTATGGCTGGGAAGAGTTTCACTAATTTTTTTTTTCCCCAAGACAGAGTCTTGTTCTGTTGCCTAGGCTGGAGTGCAGTGGCGCGATCTTGGCTCAGTGTAACCTCCACGTC
This sequence comes from Ateles fusciceps, assembly GCA_036589455.1. Lineage (NCBI taxonomy): Eukaryota > Metazoa > Chordata > Mammalia > Primates > Atelidae > Ateles > Ateles fusciceps. Next base: position 11,440,017 of record JAZHEH010000882.1, read on the forward strand.
CTGCGTTCAAGCAATTCTCCTGCCTCAGCCTCCCAAGTAGCTGGCATGCACCACCAGGCCTGGCTAATTTTTGTATTTTTGTAGAGATGGGGTTTCACCATGTTGGCCAGGCTGGTCTCGAACTCCTGACCTGAAGGGATCTGCCCATCTCAGCCTCTCAAAGTGCTGGGATTATAGGTATGAGCCACTGAATCTGGCCTTCACTAAATTTGGAAGGAAGTTTGGAAGAGTCTGACATGAAATAGAAACCTGGAGGTGTACACAAAGTCCACTTTTGGGGCCCATGGTGAGGAAGCTCTGGGAAGCTGGAGGTGTCCCCTCAGCTGCTGAGGACCAAGGAGAGGAGAGGCCAGATGACCACACACCAGGGGCTCGGGGATCGTGGGGGGCCTGTCCAGAGAAAAGCTGAAACTCTCTGGCAGACCCTGAACCAGGAACTCCCATCACCAAGTCCTATCATGTGGGACTGAGCTGCCTCTTACGTGGGCTTCTCCTGGGAGGGAGCTCAGGGAACTGCTCCTGGAACCCCGTGCCTTGTAACTCAGGTGCCCAGTGCATGCTATTTGGAAGCTTGGTTTTCCCATTTGATAAATCAGGGGCATCTTTGTTTTAATTTTAGAGACAGGGTCTAGCTCTGCCATCCAGGTTAGCGTGCAGTGGTGCCATCACAGCTCACTGTAGCCTTGACCGCCTGAGCTCAAGTGATCCTCCTGCTCGGCCTCTTGAACAGCTGGGACTCTGTGCCAGCTGTGTGCCACTAAGTCCAGATAAGTTTTTGTAGAGATGAGGTCTTGCTATGTTGCCCAGGCTGGTCTCTGGCTCCAGGCCTCAAGCAATCCTCCTGTGTTGGCCTTCCAAAGTGCTGGGATTACAGGTGTGAACCACCAAGCCCAGCCTAGAGAAATCTCTTCATGTTAGGCAAGGGAAGTATTTAAAATGGCCGCTGAATGTCCCACAGAGTGAATTTTCCATAATCACGAAACCATACCTTCTGCTGCCTGGTTTTCAAATTTCTCTCTTGGTAAACATTTTTGCATCTGATAATCTCATTAAGATAAATAAATTCCCAGGCTGAGCATGGTGGCTCACACCTGTAATCTCAACACTTTGGGAGGCTGAGGCAGGAGGATTCCTTGAGGCCAAGAGTTCGAGACCAATCTAGACAACACAGCAAGACCCTGCTCTGAAAAAAAAATTTTAAACTAGCCAGGTGTGGTGGCACACGCCTGCAGTGCCAGCTACTCAGGAGGCTGATGCAGGAGGATAGCTTGAGCCCAGGAGTTGGAGGCTGCAGTGAGCTCCAACTCACCGCAGATTGCAACACTTGCACTCCAGACTGGTGACAAAGCAAGACCTTGCCTCTGAATCAAAACAAAATGAGCAAACAAAAGATAAATTCCCAGAGAAGGGAATGATGGAACAAAGAATAGGCACTAAAGTGTGTGCATGTCTATGTGTTTAGAAAATCTGGAAGAAACATGTTTTAAATGTCAACAGTTGTACTCTTTGGGGGCATGGGCAACTGCTGTGAATGGTTTGCTGGCTGTTCTTTCACATTTCTGAGTTTTTCATGTTTCTAAATTTAGAATGTCGTACTTTTTAATTTAATTAATTAATTTTTTTTTTGAGACAGTCTCACTCTGTTGTCCAGGCTGGAATACAGTGGCACAATCTTGACTCACTACAACCTCCGCCTCCCAGGTTCAAGCAATCGTCATGCCTCAGCCTCCTGAGTAGGTGGGATTACAGGTGTGTGCCGTCATGCCAGGTTAATTTTTGTATTTTTAAAAGAGACAGGGTTACGCCATGTTGACCAAGCTGGTCTCGAATTCCTGGCCTCAAGCAATCCGCCCACTTCGGCCTCCAAAAGTGTGGAGATTGTAGGTGTGAGCCACCACGCCCAGCTGTACTTTTTAATTAAAAAAAAACTTTTATGGCCAGTGCAGTGGCTCATGACTGTAATCCCAGCACTTTGGGAGGCTAAGATAGCAAATCACTTGAGCTTAGGAGTTCGAAACCAGCCTGGGCAACATGGAGAAACCTCATCTCTACCAAAAATTAAAAAATTAGCCGGACGTGGTTTGTTTACCTATGGTCCCAGCTACTCGGGAGGCTGAGGCGGGAGGAGGATCACTTGAGCCCAACAGGCATAGGTTGCAGTGAGCTGAGACCTTCCCACTGCACTCCAGCCTGGGTGACAGAGCAAGACCCTGTTTCAAAAAAACAAAACAAAACCCAAAATACAAACATTTTATCTTAAAAGAATTTGACATGTGTGATAGATGTTTTGTTTTTGAAACCAGGGAAGATAGTATTATGGATGGGGGTGGGGGTAGAGAAAGGGGATGGGGCAGGCAGGAGATCCCACCAGGATCTCTGGGCGGTGTCTGCTGATCTGGCTGGGAGGGTGATGCAGCCCCGTGGGAGCGAGCTCCCCGGGCCTCCTGGAGGAAGAACAGGCCAGGCTGGCTGTGACTTGCACTTCACATACACAGTCTTCACTGAGTGGATGCTAGTTTTCCCTCTGCTTTACAGATGGGGAAACTGAGGCACAATCTGTGAGCAAGCTTCCAAAGGAGGGACACTGGAGGAGACCAGGACATGCCTGGTAGGGGATGCTGCTTGTCAAGTTGGCTCAGAGCTGTCCTGTGGGTCCGCTGAGGGTGTGAGCATGGGGTTCAGGGAAGGAGGCAGGGAGGGTTGGGTGGTGGTTCCAGGCCTGGCCTGGGGCAGGGGGCCAGGAGGGAGTCGCTCACCTACCTTGGCCTCCAGCACCTTCAGCTGCTCCGTCAGCTCCGACACTTTGCTGCAGTTGAGACAACCTGCGGGGAGGGAGGAAGCTGGGGCCAGGGCTGAGGGTCCTAGGCTTCCCCTCAGAGCCCTTAAGTCTCTAGGGGGTGGGATGGAGAGAAGAGACAGATACCTGATGACCCCAACCCATGAAGAAGCCTTGGGCCAGGGAGGGGCTACAGTATCCAGGGGGACCTCACCCTGTGAGTTCCTTTGGCGCCGGAGCCTCCAGAGTGGTCTGCTTCTCCCATAGCAGGACCCGACCCCTGGCAGCCTCTGGGTCCAAAATGACCCCTTTCCAAGAAGGTGAGGCACAAGATCCTGTTGCTTCTCGCCTGGGCAGGGCTGGGACCAGGGATGGCCGGCTATGGGGACCGACCCAGTGCAGTCTGGACTGGGCTGGCCTCAGAGGTACCATCCTCTGAGCCTCTCTTGACCCAACGTCCAGCGCCCCGGGCCTCCTGGGTGAGACTCACAAGAATGACATGAGTCATTCACAGCAGCCCTGGATGATTACGAAGCTTCCCAGCTGCTGGCCCCCAGAAGTGCTGTGCCAGCAGTCTGTCCCTTCCTCATGGGAGTGTCACTCCTGTTTACGCCTGAGGCCACAGCTCGGAGCAGGGAGGGGTGAGTGCCTAACAAGCACATCTGGGGTCTAGTCCTAGTGCTGCCCCCCCAACTCCCAGCCGTGGGGCCTGGGGCAGGGCAGGGCAGGGAGGTCAGAGACCTTCAGCTTTCTCCTCTTTAAAAAGGGACAGTGGGGCCGGGCACGGTGGCTCACGCCTATAATCCCAGCAGTTTGGGAGGCCGAGGTGGCTGGATCATAAGGTTAGGAGCTTGAGACCAGACTGGCCAATACAGTGAAAGCCCATCTCTACTAAAAATACAAAAATTAGCTGGGCATGGTGGCATGCACCTGTAGTCCCAGCTACTCAGGAGGCTGAGGCAGCAGAATCGCTTGAACCTGGGAGGCAGAGGTTGCAGTGAGCTGAGATTGTGCCACTGCACTCCAGCCTGGGCGACAGAGGGACTCCGTCTCAAAAAAAAAAAAAAAGGGGAGGGGACAATGGGAGGAAAGTGGACAGCTGTGAGGTCTACACGAGCTGCTGATGGAAAGCGCCTGGCACAGGGCCTCGCACACTGCTGACACGCAGAAAAGTGCCGATTAAATAAAAGAGAAAACCGGGGGGATTGAACTGGTATCTGCAAGAGTTCCAGGGGTCATGAGTCTCAGGTTGTCTGGGAGGACCCCTCTGGGGTCCTTTCTGTGCCCCTCGAAGCAACTTTTATAGCCTGGGGAGCATGGGGTGGGGAGGTGGTTACTGTCCTTGACCCTCTACTGCCAGAACTGCTGGCTTTTAGGAGAGTTACCAAACTGCCCTGAGCCCCTCCAGGGCTCCCTCAGCCCAGGGTGAGCCCCAGAAGCTGCCCCAGGACCTACCTGAGAAGGCTGTGGGCCGAAGTGCCATCCGCCGCATGGTACTGCCCGACCACATGGGCTCCATGGAGCCAGAAGAAACTGCAACTGAGAAATGGAGGGTGAGAGGCCTGCTGGCTTGTGATCCTTGCCTCCTCAGGCCCCTCTGCCCACCACTGTAGCCCCAGCAGGGATCCCTACTCCCCTCAGCACAGGACACAGAGGCCCAGAGAAGGACAGGCAATGTATCTGGGTCACACAGCATGAACTGGGCTGAGTTAGAACAAGGCTGGCCAGCTGACAGGGCTGGGGAGAGGGGCTGGCAATGGGGTGGGAGACATGGATGAGGCTGAGGGCTTCCCCAGTGACCCCAGCCAGCCTCATTGGCTAAGAGTTTAGAGCTCAGACAAGCCTGGGTCCGGGCCCTGACACTTACTGTTCTGGGTGACTTGTCCTCTCCGGACTTATTTTTCCCATCTGTAAAATGGGATTCTAAGGCCTCTAAACCTTCCAGGCTGGTGTGAGGCCTGAGGTTGGCCATGTGTGCAAAGGGCCTGCTGTGCACACACAGGGCCTGGCACACACAGTAGGTGCTCAATAAACAGCTGCCATGACTATTGCCATCCACACTCTTCCTGCCTAGCTTGGTAAGAGGAGACTGAAGTGGATCCCGGCCCTGGTTTTAAATGAAAACCAGAGGGAGGCTGGCTGCCTGGGAGGGCGAGGGGAGCCAGTTCCAGGGCCTGCTCCTGCTGGCATCCCTACCCGAGGAGGATCCCCCCCTCCTCAGCCACCCTGTCTGGCCCGGTTTTGGGGGCCTGTTTTCTCCACAGCTGGAGGGATGGACTGGCCAAACCAGGGGCGGGGACACAGCTGGAGACGCTGCAGAGCCGGCACTGGCAACTGCCCCCCGCAGCCCCCTAGGCCTTCCTTTTTAAGGCCACAAAATGTTGTCTGGGGGGGGGGGGACAAGCCCCAAATAAGGCGCGGGCCTGGCAGCTCAGAGCGGGGCTGTGGGTTGATGCAGGGAGCGAGAGGGCGCCGGGGACTCAAACCAGACGGGTCCCTCTGGCCAGCCCCCAGCGGAGGCTGCCAGGCCTGGCTCTGGGTCCCATTGTGAGGCCTTTACTGAGCCTGCACCCCCAGCACACCCTCCTCAAGGGCCTCTGACTTGTCCAGGCACAGGGGGCTAATCTCACCAGGATAGAGGAAGGTGGGTTGCCAGCCCAAGACTGGGGTCAGCACTGGGGCTCCCTGGGGAGGGGAGACGTCACTGTGAACCATGCCCATGTGAAGGACCCTGTAAAGCCTGGCTCAATCCTACAAGGAAGGTGAGAATCAGAACAGGTAACTCTTGCTTAGCATTTACCCTGGGCCTGGCACCTTCTGAGGACTTCACATACATAGTCTTTTTTTTTTTCTCTTTTGAGGCAAACTGTTTTTTTCTCTTTGAGGCAAAGTTTTGTTCTTGTTGCTTATTGCCCAGGCTGGAGTGCAATGGCGCAATCTCTGCCCACCGCAACCTCCGCCTCCTGGGTTCAAGTGATTCTCCTGCCTCAGCCTGCCAAGTAGCTCGGATTATAGGTGCCTGCCACCATGCCCGGCCAATTTTCGTAATTTTAGTAGAGACGGGGTTTCACCATATTGGCCAGGCTAGTCTAGAACTCCTGACCTCAGGTGATCCACCCACCTTGGCCTCCCAAAGTGCTGGGATTACAGGCATGAGCCACCACACCCGGCCTTACATATACAGTCTTAACTGTGAGTGGGTGGAGTATCATCTCCACTTTCCAGGTGGAAAACTGAGGCACAGGACAGCTCAGTGCTACCTCTTCTCTGTCCCCCATGCTCAGATAAAGGTGGATGACTGAATCACACTCAGCTCCACTTCCCTGCTTGGAGGATAATGAGGCAGAGAAGAGAGGTGACTTGCCATCGGGTTGTCTGTGGGAAGGTCTCAGCCTGGATTTGAACCCAGGTCAGCCTGATTCCAGGGCCAGATTTCTTTTTGTGGTTGGTGGGTGGGCGGGAACATGGCACCTGGCAGGGAGGCTCCATGTTCAGCAGGAGCACTGGTGCCTGAGAAGAATGGCCTCACCAAGCCCTCTTCATTCATTCTTTTTTTTTTTGAGATGGAGTCTCGCTCTGTCGCCCAGGCTGGAGTGCAGTGGTGCGATCTTGGTTCACTGTAACCTCCGCCTCCTGGGTTCAAGCGATTCTCCTGCCTCAGCCTCATGAGTAGCTGGGACTACAGGCACGCATCACCACGCCCGGCTAATTTTTTCTGTTTTTGGTAGAGATGGGGTTTCACCATGTTAGCCGGGATGGTCTCGATCTCCTGATCTCATGATCCGCCCGCCTCGGCCTCCCAAAGTGCTGGGATTACAGGTGTCAGCCACTGCGCCCGGCCCCTCTTCATTCTTTTTGCTTCCGGGTGGAGATGTGATGTCATTTTAGTACTGTTTTTGGGAAGTTGACCAAAAGAAGCGGCCATCTCTCCCACCCTGGGGATGCTTGAGTTTCCTCTGGATGAAGCTTCGGCTGCTCTCCCCTCCCGCTCTACCCGCCCCTCTACTCTACAATTGTTTTCTTTTCTTTCCTTTTTTCACTGCATTATCTACCTTCTAGCATGTTATTAACTGCCCCGGTTTCCCAGGCCACTGCCTGTCATCTGGCCTCCTGGCTGGGACATCAGCCCCACTAGGGCAGGGACCTTGTCTGTCTTTTTGTGCTTGGCCTACAGAAGTGCCCAGCACCCAGTAGGACCTCATGTATAAAACTTTTATTGATGAATACATGAATCACCAACTGAAAATAAATTTCCAGTAAGCAAACCAAATAAGTTGACACAACTGTCTTGAAAGTCAGCATGGGCTGGGTACAGTGGCTCACGCCTGTAATCCCAGCACTTTGAGAGGCTGAGGCGGGTGGGTCACCTGAGGTCAGGAGCTCGAGAATAGCCTGGCCAACATGGCGAAACCCTGTCTCTACTAAAAATACAAAAATTAGCTGGGGGTGGTGGCGCATGCCTGTAATCCCAGCTACTTGGGAGGCGGAGGCAGCAGAATTGCTTGAACCTGGGAGGCAGAGATTGCAGTGCACTGAAATTGTGCCACTGCATTCCAACCTGGGCGATAAAGTGAGACTTCTCAAAAAGAAAAAAAAAAAAGAAAGTCAGCATAAATGGGACAGGTGCAGTGGCTCACGCCTGTAATCCCAGCACTTTGGGAGGCTGAGGTGGGCAGATTGCTTGAGCCCAGGAGTTTGAGACCAGCCTGGGCAACATGGCAAAACCCCGTCTCTACAAAATATTTAGAAATTAGCTGAGTGTGGTGGTGTGTGCCTGCAGTCCCAGCTACTCAGGAGACTGACGTGGAGGACTGCCTGAGCTTGGAAGGCTGAGGCTGCAGTGAGTTGTGATCACGCCACTGTACTGGAAGAGTGACCCTATCTAAAAAAAATCAAATCAAATCAGCATAAATGTTTTCACGTCACACTAGAGTGTCCCCCGAGTTATGAATCTGTAACCCTGTGGTTGGAAATTCTTTTCAGACAGTTTGTTTTTGATGTTTCTCCAGGGGCCAGAAAGAATTAGAAAAACAAATAAAAACATGGTCTGACCAGCAGCACAGACATCAGATGCTCAAAGTAATTGCGAATTTAAATTAAAAAAAGAAAAGAGTTTGAAGAAATAATGAAACTGTTCAAAGACCAGAAAATTTTGGCTTTGGATTCAAGATTCATAAAAAGTTATCCAAAAACTCCCCCAAAATTCTGAGAAATGGACAGGAACATTTGAAGGGATGTAGCAGGTTATAAAATGGCCCTGTAGCACGCAAAATTCCAGTAAGGAAGAAGCCACCGGTTATGGGGAGATCTGCCATTGGACAAAATGTCACATCACTCCCATTGGTGTTTGGTCAGAGGCCCTGAAACAGGCCCCCATGGTCTGAGACCCTCCTCATCTCAGCCTGGTGGTCCTTTTACTGAAGGGCTCCTCCCCAGCCTCAACCTTGTCCTCCCAGGGGGCCCTGAAGGCTGGTCCCAGGACCACAAACACCAGCTCCACTCCGGAAGTCTGACTGTGGGCCACTTCCTACCATCTGGGAGGTCACCACACATCCTACACACACACACACACACACACACGCATGTTCCCACCCCATGCTTTCTCCTAATCTCTACAGCTGCTGCACCCATGCCACCTCTTCCAGGAAGCCTCCCAAACAGGCCAGTGCACCGACCTTCAAGCCCCCTTGAAGCTCATCACTCCCTGTCTTGACCTCCACACAGCCAGTGCTGTCTGTAGTTCCTAGCCCTGGGCCCCATAAGCAGCTCTTCTTCCCTCTGCCCAGTGCCAGGCCGGAGCTGAAAGGCTTTGTACCCCTTCTCATGGGACCCTCATGACACAGAATACTGAAGTCCAGAGAGGAAAGGCTTCCTGCTCTGTTCTTGCAGGGATAAGGGGGTCTGGGATTTCAACCTTGCCCTAAATTGGGGAGTAGGGATGTGAAAAGTTGGGGATTAGGGGTATGAAAAGTTGGGGTGTCCCTGGGCTCCACCTTCATAACTTTCTCTCCCTGGAGAGAAGCCAAAGGAAAGGCTTCCTCGTTCATAACCGACCCCCCAGATCTGTTCTGCTGAGTTCAGTGACCACAGGCCATGGGGAGGCAGCCCTCCCAGCTCCAGCCCAGGTCTCCTGCGAGGATTTTACTTTGCAAATGTAAATATTTGCTTCCGGTGGCCAGAGCCAGGGGTTAGGGTCAGAGCTGGGGCTGAGAGCTCCAAGAACCCTCCAGCCCAATAAGGAGCCTCCGGAAAGGGTTAGTCTATGTCCAGCCCGGCCCCCCTCTTCAGGGTAGGCAAAGTTCCTGTTCAATTCCTGTGCGCTCACTTTATACGTGGCCTGTGCCAGGCACTGGGGATGTGGAAGTCAGGGTTGCAGGATGGGGATCAACCTAGCCAGGTGGGAGCATCCAGAGGGTTGCAGGCAGAGCAGCGACTTGCTGGCCACCGCCAAGGCTGAGTATGGGAGACAAAGCCGGTGTGGGCAGGGGCGTCAAATAGAGGGAGGGTGAGATTCAGGGGATGCAGGCAGGGGCTGAGAAAGTGGAGGAGGCAGCTGTGCCGCTGGGGGTACAGGATGGGCTGGCAGGGAGGTGGAGGCTGCCGGGCCTCCCAGACAGGAGCGGGGAGTGGCTGGGTGGTGGTGTGGGTGGGTTTGCAGTGTTTAGCCCTTGGATTCAGAATCTGCAAAGCAAAAGTTGACTCAGCACCATACCTGGAACCTGGGTAGGATAAAAGAGATGAGTGTGGGGGAGTACCCAGCCCTGGATGGTAGAGGAGAACAAAGAGCCCAGGAAGCGCCTGGGCTGGAGCCTCAGTCTGTTTTAGGCTATTTAAAATAGTCTTTTATTTTTAGAGACAGGATCTTGCTCTGTCATTTAAGCTGGAGTGCAGTGGCAGGATCACAGCTCACTGCAGACTTAAGCTCCTGGGCTCAAGCGATCCTCCTGCCTCAGCCTCCCAAGTAGTCCTGGTGCACCAGTACGCTCGGCTAATTTTTTTTAACTATTTTTTTGAGATAGGGTCTTGCTATGTTGCCCAGGCTGGTCTTGAACTCCTGGTCTCAAGTGGTCCCCCCTTCCTTGGCCTCCCAAAGTATTCTAATTACAGGTGTGAGCCGCTGTGCCTGGCCCGTAATTAGGCTCTTTTGTGGTCGACCTCGAGCAAGTGTCCCCTCTCTGGTTTCCCATCTTGGAAGACAAGGGCTATGAGGAACCATGGGTGGGGAAGGAATATGCATGTTGGGGACAGTGGGACCTATGAGAGGGAAGCAGAGGCAGCCCAGCTCCATGGGGCCCATAGAGAGGGGAGGGGAGGAAGCCCAGCCTCTCTGTCTTTCTGTCTGGGAGGGGCTGGGGCTGAGACTGGCTTCCGCCAGCCTCACAGCATCCTAACTGTCTGAACACGCTCCTGGGACATCCTCAGCCAGTGCTACTGCAGAGGAAAGACCCCTGGCTGCAGTCAGACTGACCGGGTTTGAGTCCAGCTCCTCAGCTCACAGGCTGCTCCCCTGGACAAGGTATTCCCCTCTCTGAGCCTCAGTTTCTGCATCTGGGCCTTCTGTACCATGATGGCTCCTGCAGGGGGGTATGCCTTACAATGCCCGGCATGGAGGACGGTGGCAGCTCTCCTTCTCCTTGTCCTGATTATTGCAGGAGGGTGTGGGGCACGGGGATGCCATAGAGACTCAGGTCAGCACCCTGGGGAGAAGCCTGGCCACAATACTTGCTTGCCGTGTGACCTTGTGTGAGTCCCACACCCTCTCTGAGCTTCACTTTCATCATCTGGACAGTGGCGCTGATCTGTCTGCAGGAAGCCTCAAGAGGCAGGGTGACATGGGGGTCATCGAGCAACCCCACTGTCAGCAGAGCCCACTGGCCCAGGCACTCAGGGAGTCAGGCCCAGGCTCAGGTCCAGGGAAGGTAACTGTGGGGCTGACATGGCCCTGGCATTGTGCCCACCTGCCCAGCCCTGCCTGGACCACTTGGTTCATTCTGGCCTCGGTTCTTCCTCACCCATTGTTCTGATAAGCTCTACAGTTTCTGATGAGAGGCAGCCAGGTGACAGCCTCTGCCAGCCCCACCTCCTGAGGCCTGGAGGCACAGAAGCTTGCTCAGACAGGTCCCCATCCTGGCTCTCAGCTGCTGAGCCACCTCGAGCCAGTCCCATCACCTCTCTGAGCCTGTTTCTCCATCTATAAAATGGAGCCCATTCTAGCCCCTTCTCCACAGGTTGCCATGGACATCAAATGAGACAATCCTCATTGGTCATAAAGTGAACACCCCCATTCTGCACAAAACCAGCGCCGTGAAGTCCTTCACTAAAGCCCACCAGCCTCAGAGAGACTAAAGTCCCCTTTTGAGAAGCTGACTGAGAAGGGGGGCCTCAAGAGGAGGGGAGGCAGGGCTGTGTCTGCCAGGTTGCCACGGGATCCCCAGCACGGTCGGGGGTGGGGTGTGGGATGGGAGAAGAAGACATTTGTGGAGCATCTACCATGAGCCAAGTGTGCGTGCTATTTCTCCATGCTGGGTGACTTCCAGATAAAGCCAAGGTTCGGAGAGGGGGAAGGGACTTGCCCCAAGTCACACAGCAGAGCACAGCTGATTTAGGGCTGGATTCTGGAATGGCAGGTGTTCCCTCTCCTCTTTGGCCCACCCCAGGCTGCTCTGGGCCCTGTTGGCCCTGATGATGCAGCCCTATGGCTCCAGGGTCAAGTGACAGCACTGGGCAGGTGACAAGGGCGGGCACCGGCAGGAGAAGCAGCTGGGGGGCCCAGCCTGAACCCAACTGTGTGAGGAAGGGCAGGGTCCCCTGGCAATGTCCCTGTGCCTCCCTGCTCCCCATTCCCAGGACCCCAGCAGAGTTTTCTGGAATAGTCGGGCACAGGCATCCACTCACCCACCTCCTTTTCCTCCACAGGCTCTGAGATTTCATCCTGGCAACACCTGGGGAGGCGGATGCCTATCATCCTGCCCATTTCCCCGGGTGAGGACACTAAGGCTGAGTGTGGGGGGAGCCCAGGCTGCTGCAGGGACACATAGCAGCTTGGTGCCTTTTAGTGATGGTGCCTCTCCCTCCGAATGGGCAGGAGAAGAATGCCGCCTGGAGTGCAGTGCCCCCAGCCCAGCACCCTTACACAATGGCTTGCACAATGCATGGGGAGTCCCCAGCCCAAGGCCATGCAGCTGGTGTGTGGCAGAGCTGGCCCGGCCCAGGAAGTCTCAGATATCCCATCCCTATGCTGGGACCTGAAGGCCCTGCAGAGGGAGCTGGCCTGGCTCCATGCCTTCCCATCAGCAGAGCCCCCAGCCCTTGGCCTGGCTCCTGGATTCACGGCCTCCAGCGACTAGATTCAAGGGCATGGGTGTTGCCCCCACCTGTCCTCTCCCTCAGCCACTCCTTGAAGGCCCCAGAGACCAGGAAGGTCTGCCCTTGGGAGGGCAGCCAGGGGACAGAATGGCCTTTGTCTGGGGAGGCCCTGCCTGGGCCCAGGCGGCCCCCATGCCGCTGGGATTCGCCCCTCCCCATCACAGCTCCTCTGTGGTCTCCCTGGCAGCCGCCCCTCTGGCTGGCTCTCCTGACTTTCAACCCCACCTGCCTTCCCCCCTCCCTCCCACCAGCGACAGACAAGAGGGTGCCTCCTGGCTCCCCTTCAGACGTCCGTCCACCTGCTCCGGCCTCCCACGCCGGCCCCGTGGCTGCCTCTGGGCAGGGGTGTTTGGCATGGAGCGTCTTGGCTCTCCCTCCAGCCACCTAGTTTCTCCCCCAGCTTCACTGGGGACTCCTCCACCCCATGTCAGAACCTGCCAGACCCCTCCCTTCCCCACTGTGTGGTGAGTTCTGACCCCCATCCCCATGGCTGTGTGACTCTGAGCACTCCACTCCACCTCACTGGGCCTCAGTCACCCCATCTGTGAACTGGGCTCTTGAGGGTCCCGGGGAAGGTGAAGTGTGCAAATCTCTCAAGAAACACCTGTGAGCCGTGGCTTCTGGAAGCACCACGTTCCTTTGAGTCAGAGGCCACATTTCGCACATTTGTGTTTCTGGAATTGGGGTATGCCCTGAGACTGGTGTCCATGTCCATGTGCTGCTTTGGGACCCCTGAATGCTTCTGTCTCTTGAGCTGTCTCTGGGCTGGTTCTCAGGATGGTTCTGGGCCAGCCCACCCTCTTTAGGGCCATGCTTGGAAACACAGCTCTTGGTGTCCAAAAATCTGCTGCTCATGGGTTCAGCCAGGCAGCGAGGGTGGGGAGGGGCCTGAGCTGTTCAGAAGAGGGTCAGGTGCCTGGAGGAGGGGAGAGGGTTCTGCAGGGGAGAGGGCACCCAGGCTGCTGGGAGCCCATGTTGCCTCCTCTGTGCCCCTGAGGGGTTCTCTGAGCCACCAAGAGGTACACATAGTGAAGGCAGGTGGGGTGGGCGGAGTCCCTGAGCCTGGGACACGCTGGGCCGGCGGAGCTCTCCCATTCCTGGAGCCCAGGGGCGAGGGGGCGGGGCGGGGAGTGCAGCCAGGCAGACAGACAGAGGTGTGCGCCCCCTCCCCTTCCTGAGCCTCAGTTTCCTCATCTGCATACAGGTATAACCATTCTTTCCTCTCTGACCCACTGAACTGACTAAAATGTTTCTTTACTTCCATGTAACGTCTGTTATCGTGTCATATGGAAGTGTCTGGATGGGCTTTCCCCGAGTTTGGAGGAAAGACTTGGGATGGCATGACTTAAAATGTGAGTGAGCTACGCAGCATGTTTGAAATTCTACTCAGCACGTATCAGAGTCTCCCAGGAGGCAAGTGGTCACCGTGCGAAGGGACAACAAGCACTGACTGTGTCTGATGAGCCCGGCTCTGTGCAGCTGGCCCTGTGTGTGACTCTGTAACAGGTCACAGCTCCATGCACTTGCAGGGAGGCACCTCGCCTGCTGTCACAGGGCTCTGGGAGCTGGCCGGGCAGTCCTACCTTCCTCGCAGCTCATCCCCGAGTGCCCAGGGCAGCACCTCCACTCACGGGTGGTCACTGTCTTGTACATCACCTTGTATGTGGGTCTCACCATGGTTCTGTAGCTGAAAGAGTCCCCAGGTGGCCCAGCTGAGACAGGGTCCTCCATAACCTCTCCCACTGCCCTGGATGCCCATAGGGACAAACCCAGAGCCTGCAGGATCCTCTGCTGCCTCCAGGTCCCTTTGGAGGCTCTCTCCTCCTCCATTTTGGGATTCAGCCCTTCCATCCCCCCCCCCCCACCACCTTGCCACAGGGATCGGACATTGGATACCAGCTGGACAGGAAGACCCTGCCAGCTGGGCTGCCCTGAGCCCAGCAGTGAATACTCACTGAGTAAAGGAATGCAGGTGAATGGTGTATGTCTCCCCCCAGGAAGCCCTCCAGGGTGCTCCAACGGCACAAGGGGGACAGGCTGATGCTGCCTTTGCTCCACCCACCCTGGGGTCCAGCCTTACCCTGCACTCCCCATGCAGTCCCCCCACCAGGCCTTTGCCCAAACTGTGCCTCCACCTGGAATGCCATCAGCTCCTTCTCCATCTCACTTACCTGCTCCCGGGACAGCTCATGGGCCAGGGGCAGTTCTGCAGCACCCGCTGAAGGTAGGTGCCATTCTGCACGTGGCATGAGACGGTGCGGGTCACCACATAGGAGCACCAGTTTCTGAAACAGATGCAAAGAAAGGAAACTCAGGAATCACACAGGGCCCCATGCCAGGGACTCTGGGAAGATGGGTGAGGACAGCTGTGTTCTCTTCAAGAGCCCTGAATCCCCAGGCAGAAGACTCCTGAGCTTGCAAAGCCATCTGGCCCAAATGGCTGGTGGGAGTTTGTGGCTGAGGGGTGAATGTCATGGCCCTAGGGGTGGGGCCGTGCGGAGCGCTCTTGGTAGGTCTTGTGGAATGAACGTGAAAAGCAGCGGCAAGATGGAAGCGGGGCATCTTCCCTAGAGCTCTCCCTCCCCAACTTCCCTCCTCTCCAACTCTGACCAGTTCAGACTGCCATCACTGCCTGCCTCTTGCCTGGACAACTGCAGTGAGTGGGCTCTCCCTCTGCCCCTCCGTCCCTCCCTAGAGGTAGTACCACAGAATGGAAACCTGGCTACATCCTTGCCTTGCCTACCCAACTCCCCAGCCCTCAGGATCTCCTGTGCCCACACCTGCTACAGGCCTTTGCTGGTGCTGGGCCCATTGCCTGGAGTGTCCTTTCCTCGGCTTCTCCCCGTGGCGCCTCCTACCTTCAAAGCCCCGAGGTGCTGTGGCCTCATCCCTCCATCCTTTCCCATTTCCACCCCGACCTGAGCAGACCCGATGGTGTCCTGCTCTGGCTCCCGCAGTGTCTGCACCCGTCATGCTGAACTAAGCTGCCAATTCATGCCTGCCCCATCAGCCAGCATGCGAGGAGAGGCCCTGTCTCTCTCATCCCATGTCCCCTCTGCAGGATGGCTGGGATGTACAATTAATGCCCCAAGCCCAGAGGACTGACCTCTCCAAACACCAACTAATACTCAGAGTACACTGCACGTATTGAGCACTTATTGTATGCTAAGGGGATTTTCACTAACATCTAATGGTGAGCCAGGAAAGTACCCCACCCCATTTTACAGCGGGGAAACTGAGGCTTGGGGGAGGTGAAGACAACTGCTGATGTCACATCTGGTGCATGGAGGAGCAGGATTGAGAACCCAGCAGTGTGGATGGCTGACTCCATCCCAGAGGCCTCAGCTCCCATCTCCTCCTCATCTGCTTGAGCCACAGTCTATGGCTCTGTGAAGGCCCCAGCCTGGGAACCTGCTGACCCCAGGCTTGAGGGCAGGAAGAAGTCTGGGAGGGGTGGGGGACCCAGGCTGAGAAGGGTCACCTGAAACCATCCCTCCTTCCCTGGCTCCTGCAAAAAGCACAGGGCCTGTGACCCCATGCAGGGCTGAGGGCCACTGAGTACCTGGAATGTCCCAGCCATCAGAGACTCCCATGCTGACCACAGTGCCGCCCCCGCTCACTGTTGCCCTGCCCCACCCCAGCCCACCAGGAGAAACTCCTGGGCTAGGACCAGGCAACTAACTCAATTTAGGGCCCTGTGGAATTCCCTTCATCTTTCTGTGCCACGCCAGAATCAGTGCTGGAAGAGGAAACAGCCTACGTACGGCCCTAGAGGCAGGAAGGCTGGGAGAAGGGACGGCTCAGCTTGGCCCGTGAAGCAGCAGGAGCTCCAAGAGTGCTTGGCCAGCCATCCCATGCAGAGGCGACAGGTGCCTGCCATGGCACCATCAGAAATGGCACAAAACTAAGAACAGCCTCAACAGCTATGGAGCCACTAGACACGGAAAACCAGATGCTGTGACAAAGCCCAAGCTCTCTGTGTGCAGACCTGAGACCCAGCTGTCACACCTGGTTATGGGGAGAAAAAAACAGGCAAAGACCAATAAACATACAGTGATTGCATTTTTTTTTTTTTTGAGATGGAGTTGTGCTCTTGTTGCCCAGGCTGGAGTGCAATGGCGCAATCTCGGCTCATGGCAACCTCCGCCTCCTAGGTTCAAGTGGTTCTGCTGCCTCAGCCTCCCGAGTTGCTGGGATTACAGGCATGCGCCACCATGCCTGGCTAATTTTGTGTTTTTAGTAGAGATGGGGTTTCTCCACATTGAACAGGCTGGTCTCGAACTCCTGACCTCAGGTGATCCGTTTGCCTTGGCCTCCCAAAGTGCTGGGATTACAGGCGTGAGCCACCGTGCCCAGCAAGTGATTGCATTTCTATTACACTAAGAGCGAGAGACAGAAAGTCAACTATTTATACATGCCTGCACATGTACAGATATGTGTATATAAAGTTAGAAAAAAATTACACTCTTTTCTTAAACTGCCACCTCTGGGACCAAGGAGGGCTTTCCATCTGTTCTGTCTCCTGCACTAACAGCAGCTACGTTTATCATGCTTGCTGCATGTCAGGAGCTGTGCCCAGAGCCTTCCATGCATTAGCTCAGTTAAATTCTCACTCTATTAAAAAGCCACTTTAGGCCAGGCACGATGGCTCACATCTGTAATCCCACCACTTTGGGAGGCTGAGGCAGGCTGATCACCTGAGGTCAGGCGTTTGAGACCAGCCTGGGCCACCTGGTGAAACCCCGTCTCTACGAAAAATACAAAAAATTAGCCGAGCTTGGTGGCAGAGCTTGTAATCCCAGCTACTTGGGAGGCTCAGGCAGGAGAATCTCTTGAACCTGAGAGGCAGAGGTGGCAGTGAGCCAAGATCACACCATTGCACTCCAGCCTGGGCAACAGAGTGAGATTCCGTCTAAAAAAAAAAGCCACTTTACAGATGGGGAAGACTGAGGCTCTGGAGTCCAGGACGTACCCCAGGCACCCATGATGGGTGGCACAGTCAGGGTTGGAACTCAAGTCCCCTGGCTCCAGAGCTTGCACTCTCAACTCCAGGATAGAAGTGTTTCTCCTAATGAGTAGGTGAAGATTTTGAGCCCTTTTGAAGGCTGAGGCAAGGAGGATCGCTTGTGGCCAAGAGTTCAAGACCAGCCTGGGCAACATGGTAAGACCCCATCTCTATGCAAATTTTTTAAAAATTAAAAAAAGGCTGGGCCAGTGGCTTACACCTATAATCCCAGTACTTTGGGAGGCCAAGGCAGGCAGATCACTTGAAGATCAGGAGTTTGAGACTGGCCTGGGCAACGTGGCAAACCCCATCTCTACTAAAAATACAAAAATTAGCTGGGCATGGTAGTGTGCACCTATAATCCCAGCTACTCAGGAGACTGAGACAGGAGAATCGTTTGAACTCCAGAGGCAGAGGTTGCAGTAAGCCCAGATTGCACCACTGTATTCCAGCCTGGGTGGCAGAGCGAGACTCTGTCTCAAAACCAAAAACCAAAACCAGAGCTGTGGTTTTGAACCTGTTAGGGTTTTATACGGAGAGTAAGGGCCTAGGCCCCTTTGGAAAATTGCTGTGAATTGTGGCTCCTCTCCAGAAATATGCATAAAACTTGGTGTACAGGTTAAGAGGGTTCATAGGCTCCTTGTGGCCTATGTGACACTTCCTAGGCTCGCCCAGGGGCTTCGTGAGTGAAGGAGGGAGGGGAGGAAGAGGACAATCTGGATAGAGGACAGTTGGAAGCTCAGGAGGCAGGAAAGGGCGCCGGGACATAGAATGAATATGCTATGCCAGTGAGCAGATGCCACAAACATGAACATGCAGTGCCTCCGCACACACATGCATACACAGACACATGGGGCAAATATGCACACTGTGAACATGTGCACACAGACACACAGGCATATGTACACACAATGCATGCACACATGTGCGCCCATACGCATACACCAGGTCCACATAAACACACAGCTACATACACGCGCACATACACACAGACAGGCTAAGGCAAATCCAGCAGGACACTTAACCACAGAAATGACCGTCCTCCCTGCACACGAGTCCATACCCACAGATACAGGGCTGTGTGCCCTAATGCATTCACACACACACACTCATCAGCTCTGTCACATGGACATAGGCAGACCAAAGCAGGCTCAGAGGGGCACACAGTCACAGTCAAACCTCCTCCCTGCAAAGGTGCTCACATTTGCACACACACACACACCCGCATACGTGCACATGCATGTGCATGTGCGCGCACACACACACACACACACACACACGCCCTCTCACCTGGACGCAGATAGGCTGAAGTTATGATCTCTGCACATGTCCACATAGGGACCCACAGTGCTCTCATTCATGTACACCCATGCATACACGTGCACACGTGTACACACACACACACACACACACATACACATTGTCACATGCACACAAACAGGTAAAGGTAGGCCCAGCAGGGCACTTCTCACACATATCTATACAGGCATACACCTGGACACCACCCCCAAATACCCAGCCCCTGGACTAGTCCGGGAGAGGTGGCCTGTGACGGTCCACAATGGCCAGAGCTGTCCTTCTTTTTACCACAAGGGAGCTAGAGAAAAAAATTTTTTTTTTCCTTTTTCTCCCTTAATTAAAATCTTCACCATTGGTGCGTGCCTGTAGTCCCAGCTACTCGGGAGGCTGAGGCAGGAGAATTGCTTGAACCTGGGAGGCGGAGATTGCAGTGAGCTGAGATCGTGCCACTGAACTCAGCCTGGTGCCTGACGACAGAGCGAGACTCTGTCTCAAAAAAAAAAAAATCTTCCCCATGTGGGTCCCTGCCCGGTTGCCACAATCTGGACAGTGCTTGAATCCTCTCCTTAGGAGACATGGAGCTGGTGGCCGGCTAGCCAGACCTATTGGACAGGAGAGGACATTCATACCAGCTGGAGTTCAAGTTCAGTCCCTTGTCCCCCCCACCTGGGGATCACCAATAACCACCCCATCCCCCACCTTGAGGACCCCAGTCCCAGGACACCTAGCATCAGCCTGAACTCCTCCACAGGGACCCGGCCTGGCCCTGCCACCCTCCTGCTCCTCTATCCACTTTCCAGGAGCAGCAGAAGGCTTCTTTCTAAAGCGCAGACCTAATGCTGCCACCACCCACTGTGGAGTCCGCAGCACACCGTGGCCCCGCAAGCCCTGTCCTTCACTTTTTATGCTGCTCACCTGTACTGCACATTCATGCAGCCCCTTTCTCCCACCTCTGATCTTAGCATATGAGGATCCCTCTGCCTGGAAAGCCCCCTCCCTCTTGCTCTGGCAAACTCTTATTCACCCTTTGGGTCTCAGCCCTAAGGCCAAGGCAGGAGTTGGGCATCTCCCAGGGCACCCATTAGCCACTCACAATAGCCCTGGGCTTTACTTGCTCATGCAGGTGCTGGGGGAGGGCCTGAGCTAGGACCAAGTTTGTGTAGGGCTCAGCCTGAGGACACTCAGTGATGTTTGCTGAATGACTGAATGATGGAGAATAGGCAGCAGCTCTGGACAGAAGAGCCAGGACTCGAGGTTTCCACAGATGAAGGGACCCATCCCCATGTGCTCCATCCCTGCAGCCCCTGGGGTGTTCCTTCCCTGGGGATGTGGTCATTGATAAGCTGCCCGAGAGCTGGAAGAGGCTTTGCAGTGGGGTGGGTGAGGGCAGGGGCTGGGAAGAGGTGGCACTTCCCCTCCTGGGCCCTCCACTTCTGCCCACTCAGCACCTCTAGACCCCCAGGGGCCTCCAGGAGGGGAGAAACAGGCCAGACCAGCTCAGCCTGGCACTGGCCACCCCCATGAGGGCCCTCCACCTACACCCACACTCCACCCCCTGCCACGAGGGGCCCAGGGACTTTGTCTCTGTAGGTCCCAGGGCTGCGATCTGGAACAGTGATAGGGGCTAATTGCAGGAGGCAGCCAAGCGGGCCGGGGGCCAAGGGCCGTGATGAAAAGGAGGAGAGGAAAGAAAGGAGCCTGGCGGGTAGGGGTGGTGTGATGAGAGCCAGAGCCCCGCAGTGGGGGCGAAGTTCCAGTCCTGGCTCTGCTGCTTCCTAAATCGGTGACCTTGGGCAAGGTCCATCTGCAAATGGGGACAGCAGAATCTCCTCCAGCAGGGGGAGGCTTCACTCAAAGCCCTTAGCACAGCGCTAACAGCTATTGCTCATTCCTGTTCCTGGACTGTGGGGCTAAGGACCAGACATGGGCCCCACACCCCGCAGCTGTGGTCCTGGAGCTTGCCTGGGGCTTGGGGGACACCAGCATAGTGTCCCCTTCACAAGGGAAACTTCTTCACAAGGTCTTCCCCCTTGGAATAGGGATTATCAGGTTCTGCATTTGATAGAAGGAGAAACTGAGGCTCCAAGAGAAAGCACCTACCCAGGTCACCCCCTGTGGGCATCAGCTGGGATTGGAACCACCTAGAGAAAGCTGGGCAGATCCCCTCTGTTTTAGAGCCCTCCATTCTCCCTTATCCTAGGATTTGCCCAAAGGAAGCAGGTGCTGCAGGGGCAAGAGGTCTGGGCTGGTGATGGCTTGAACCCTCAGCTGAAGCACTGAGATGAGCGGTTAAAGGAAGCAGGCTCCAGGCTTGGAAGGACCTCAGCGGAGCAGGAAGCATCTCTAGCAGGGAATGGGGGGCTGGCAGGGGCAAGCCAAGGCAGCTCTGCATAGCCCTTGGGCACCCTGGTTCCGGGGGTCTCCAGTGTCACCACATTCCTGGGGCTGGGGGCGGCCCCCTGGATGCCTTCCCAGGCCACCGCTTTCCCAGGACAATGCCTCTTTTCTGCCTCTGGTCCCTTGGCTGCCAAGGGGTGCCTGGGGTGCTGGGCTGTGGGTGGCAGGAAAGCTGATAGGGCACGACATCCCCCATTCTGTCCCCCAGTAACGCAGGGACGGGGCCACAAGTGGAGGTCCTGGCAGCCCACAGACTTCTCAAGCTCCATGTCCCTACCCCCATGTGACATGGTTGATAGCAGAACCATTGCAGGTAAGGCGCGGTGCTGGTTCTTCCGACCAGGAAAGAAGGAAACGGAGAGCAAAACTGAGACCTATGGCCAGGAAGTGACCCATCTGAGGTCACGCATCAGGTCCATAACAGAGTAAGGAATTCTGTCCCCATTCTGTCCGAGGCCAGAGCCCCTAACTCCTAACCATGACTACAAACCTTTCCTGGTGCCCCCAAGCCGACAAACTCTTTCCCCTCCTCCAAGAGGGCTGCTAGGGAGAAAAAGCCACTGAATTTGGAAATTGACTGGCCTAGATTGAGGTGCCACTTTTCTCTCTAGGCCTCAATCTCCTTATCTGTACAGTGGGTGCAATAGCATTGCCCACAGTGCTTTTGTGATGCTCAGGCTACTGTAACAGCCTTCTGTGAACATACAGGGCGACAGTCCTCAGTGACCACCAGATACCTGCTCCCACCCAGGAGACGCTGGGAGGTGAGGAGCCCAGGCCGGGAAGGCCTGCCTTGGACTGGCCACAGGGCAGTCTGGGCCTTAAGCTGTCGCCCCCATCTTCCTGAGCGTGACGGTGGATTTCTGAGTTCATACTCTGTCCTCTTAGCATCTGGGGATCCTGGCGGCTCACATCCGTGCTCCAGGCAGGTCATGTTCCCTCTCTGAGCCTCACCTTCTTCCTCCATGAAACAGAATCATAAAAAGCATGCCTCCAAGCAGCTGGGAAGATTCTGGAGCTGATAATGCAGGCAAAGGGGCTGACCCAGGCTAGCTGTGGTCTGCACACAATAGGTGGTGGCTGTGACATCTGCCACACCTCCATCTCTGGCTCAGACAACTGCTCTTCTGGCCTCTGATGCCTCAGCCACCTCTGTCCTCCAGCCCTGCCCATGTCAACCACTCTTGCTAGCCCCAGCAGGGGCATGCTGGCCCCTGACCACTGGGAAAGGAGAATTTCTGAAAAGAATTAAAGAATTGAGGCCGTAGGGGTGGGGGCCGCGCAGGCCTTTGAATAGGATGAAAAGGCCTGGAGAGGCCTGGCTAGTCCACATTGTCTGCCTTGGACGACGGCTGGCCTTTAAGAGGGGGACCCTGGCGGGGGCTGCAGCCAGAACAGGGGCCAGGGCAGGTTCAAACACTGTCATCGAGGACAGAAAGGCAGATATGCAACCCAGCTCTTCAGTGAGGAGCCCATGAGTCTAAAACATGATGCCAATTCCCTGGGACCTCAGGCTGCTTATCCGTTGAATGGGGGACAGTTTTCCCTACCTCATTCGGTCCTTGAAGGATTAATGAGGACACTATATACAATAATGGGCCCCACCACGTCAGGTTCTGGGAGCTCCTCCATAAGGAGAAGGAGGGAGGAGGGTCCCTGCTGGTAGGAGAGCAGCAGGAACATAGTGCTCCCTCTTGTCTCTGTCCAAAATGCCAGGTCCCAGGGGAGCCTCTGACACTGACCCACTGGGCTGTGAGACTCCACCCCAGACCCTCCTCGGAAGGAGAGACATAGCCTGGGTACTTAAAAAAAGAACAGGAACACGGAAAGGGGAGGGAGGTCCCAGGAACAGGGAAAGGGGGAGAGAGGTCCTCGAAGGGTCGGCTAGGGGGTGTCATGGACCTTTCCCAAGTGCAGGAGGAGGGGCCCTAGGGGCAAGGCGACAGAAGGACCAAGGTTTCATCCTCGTTGCGCCCCTTCCCCCTCCTCTCGGGCCCCAGGGTTGAAAGGGAGGGAGGGAGGCGGCCAGCTCTGATACATGGGATGGAGGACCCCGCACTCCGGGAGCCTCAGCCAGACCGCGGGATGGCGGTGTCCCTGCCCTCACCCAGGCCGGCACTGAGGCTGGGGACTGAGTGGCTCTCCCGAGTCCGGCCCTGCCCGGAGGCGGGGCGTGTGCGCTCCGGGACCCCCGGCCAGCTGGGCGCAGAGGGGCGGGAGCCCTTACCTGCGTCCGGAGAACTGGGCTGCCCCAGGGCTCCAAGCAGCGCCGCCTCCCGGGAGCAGGAGCCCGAGGCAGAGCAGCGCCCAAGCCCGCGGGCCGCCCATGCTGCGCCCGGCGCCCTCGGTGCACGGCCCTTCGCTGTCGCGGCCCCCAGCTTGCTGACCCGTCCGCCTGCCCGCGTTGCCAGCCACCCCGGACGCGCGGAGCCCAGTTCCCAGCGCGGTGGCCGGAGGGCGGGCAGGAAGCGGGCGGGGCGGGGCGCGCGCACCGTGCCTCGCCCGGCCCCTCTGCGCGGCCCCCGCCCCCTGCGCCGTCGCTGCCAACCCGGAAGGAGCCCCGAGGGGCCCGGGCGCCCCCATCAGGAGGCCTGCCAGGTATCCACCTGAGCTCCACGCCCTGCGCCTTGCCCCGCGGGGCTCTTTGGGAGGTGGGGTGCCAGCTCCGAGGTGTCCTCCCACAGGATATAGACTGGGAAACCGAGGCCCGGGCCACGGTCCCAGACGCAGCCGGGACCCCGAACCGCCTCACCTGAGCGAATGATACCGGAGTCATCCTTTTTCAACACCTTTGCGGGATCCAGCCCTCCAAGTAAAACTTCCTGAGCAGTACTGGGCACCTCACCGCGGCCACTTCACATCCTGTCTCAGGTGAATCTTCAAGACACTCTGCTCGTCGAGCTGGGCACAATATCCCCATTTTACAGAAGATAAACTGAGGCCCAGGCACTCACAGTCTCCCTAGGAGGAGATCTGGGCTCACCCCATAAGTGCAAGGTTCGTTCTTATTCTCATTTTACAGGTGTAGAAACCAAGGCACAAAGAGGAGCTGTCATTTACCTAAAGCACCCTGGCAGGGGTTTGGCAGAGCCAGGATTTGAACCTAGATCTCCTGACTTCGGAGAGTATCAGCTCTTAACCACAGCACTGATTTCACCATATGTAACAAAGTAAGAATTGGTGTTGAGTGGTTTCTTCATGAATGGGCTTCTGGGGGAAGGGCTCTATATCCCACAAAGGTGTATGTAAGTGTAGTGTCCGTGTGCGGGGGAGGGGGGATGCATGCTTATGTGGTATGTATGATGGATGTGTGTGCATGCATGATGTGGATTTGTGTGCATGTGTGTTATGTGTGTGTCTGTGATAGGAGTGTGTGTTTATGGGGGAGGGACCAGAGCTCTCATCAAAGGGGACCCAGACCCTCAACCTCCCAGGACAGTCTTTAACCCTGCCTTCTGCCTGGATAGATGAGCAGCAGATAGGCCTGGGCTGGGGAAGCCCTTGCCCAGCTTGGCTCCTTCCTGCTATGGCTTGTCCAGACCCACGGTCCCTGCTAGAAACACTCCCCCAGAAAGGATCTGCCAGTCACTGCATTGCCCCTCCTGGACTCACCAGGGGCAGGCAGCATAGGCCACCATAGGAGGCAGGCAGGCAGGCAGGCTGGACGAGGGGGATCCATCACCAATGTGTCCACACAGAGGAAGCGGATGCTCTGTCCCAAGGGACAGGTAGTGAGAGCTGGGTTCAAATTCTGCCTCTGCCACTTCTGCTCCAGTTAGCTCAGGCAAGTCCTGCCCCTCTCTGAGCCTCAGTTTTTCTTTTGCAAGGAGGACAGTTGTATGTTCCTTACAGGAATGTGGGGAAGATTGAGATATCATGGTAATGCCCTGTCACCCACTCTCCTGTTTCACATGGTTCCCCAAGGGTTCCCACTCCCTGCAATGACATCACCATGGTGCCAATGTTTCCGCCTTGGGGAGCTGTTGCCCTCCTTTTCACGTGAAATTTTAGGGCATCTCCTGTGCAATCTCTCTGACTCCCAAGAAATGTAGCTTCATACCTGTGGTTAGCCCTTGTTTTTGACACAGCTAGATCAATGACTTAACACCCTGATAATTCATCACTCCTGAGGGCCTTGCCCCCAAGAGGATGCCAGTCCTGTTTGAAGCCCCAGTCAAGGATCCCAGATCAAAACCCACTACCCCAGGGGTGCTATGAGCTGTTTAGGAGCTCAAACAGGCAGCTGTTTAACACGCAGCTGTTTAGGAAGAAGCACCGGATAGTGCCTTGGAGGGACTGAGAGGCGTCTGGGATGCCTGCTGGGTGCCACAGGATGAGGAGGCAGTGCTAGGTCTGTTTGCAACATGTCCAAGATGCTCCTATGATTAATGGCGTCCATGTTTCTTAACCAATGCCACCAAACTTGTGGCAGACTCAGGCCACTGCAGAATTTCCTCTCCTGGCAAAAGCTATTATCAACATTTTCACATCAGAGAGGGGCCTGTGCTTGCTGAGGCTGGGATTCCCCGGGTCCAGGGTATTTATTTATCACTATAGACAGACCCTGTGGCTGTGTGACCTGATGGTTACCATCCAACAAGCTCTGTGACCCACAGGCCTGCAAGTCAATTCCAGAGCAACCTCTGGGAGCTGTGTGACCTGAGACAAGTCACTTCCCCTCTCTGAACCTCATTTCTTTGCCTGAAAAAACAAGGCATGGGACCTTTGCGTTTTGTTGTTTTAGACAGGGTCTCACACTGTCACCCAGACTGGAGTGCAGTGGTGCAATCTCGGCTCACTGCAGCCTCAGCCTCCTGGGGTCAAGCGATTCTCCTGCCTCAGCCTCCTGATTAGCTAGAACTACAGGTGTGTGACAGCACATCTGGCTTATTTTTATTTTTTTTGAGATGGAGGCTTGCTCTGCTGCCTAGGCTGGAATGCAGTGGCGTGATCTTGGCTCACTGCAGCCTCTGTCTCCGGGATTCCAGTGATTCTCCTGCCTCAGCCTCCCGAGTAGCTGGGATTACAGGTGCACATCACCACCCCCAGCTAATGTTTTGTATTTTCAGTAGAGACAGGGTTTCACCATGTTGGCCAGGCTGGTCTCAAACTTCTGACCTCAGGTGATCTGCCCACCTCAGCCTCCCAAAGTGCTGGGATTACAGGCGTGAGCCATTGCACCTGGCCTTTTTAATATTTTTTTGTAGATGTGGGGTCTTGCTCTATTGCTCAGGCTGGTCTCGAACTTCTGGCCTCAAGCGACCCTCTCACATAGGACCTTTTTAAGGTCCCTCTGGCTCAAGAGTCTAGCATCTGGGAAAGTGTGAAAGCTTCAGGTCTCCCTTTGGTGGCCCTGGGCGCAGCTGAAGCTCTGTTTTAGGGCTCATTTTCCTGGTGGATGACAGCCTGCTTTCTGGTCCTCTTTCCTAGTGGAGTGGAAAGGCAGGAAATGCCACGGGGGCCTGGGGTTTTGGTCATTTGAGGTTTCAGTGTTTGCTGAAACTGAGAGGAGAGGGGCCGGCTGGCTCAAGGTCTCAGGCCTGTCCCTGCGGGCGGGGCCTCCCACCGGGAGCCTAGTCCTTTTCACTGCCAAGACCAGACCACAACCGCCAGTAACGACAGCAGCTTCCGTTCCCGAGCGCTGACTGTGCGCCAAGCGCTGTGCTAAGCATTTTGCTTGTATTGTCTGCTGCGATCCTCTCCCCCCTCTCCACCAACCGGGAGGCAGCCTTTTGTCCCCAGGTGTGGGGCTCACGGCTAGTGAGTGATGGGCACCTGCCTATGAGCTTACCCACCAGACCACACTGCCACTACCACCCTCGCCCCCCACTGAACCCTGAAGGGGGCTTCTTTGGGGTAAGAGATAACTTGGCTCAGATTTGGGGTCCCATCTTGGGGCTGATGAGGCCAGAGACAACGCATGGACACATACCCAGACCTGGACCCATGTCCACGTGGACCACAGGGACACACACAGACACCCTCCCGGGCAGGGCATGGGATCTGGGAAACAGCCCAGCTGGGGTGGATTCACTGACACATCCATCTACGCCTAGTCCAAACAGGAAATGTTTTATCCTCTTAACAAACAACCTGGGCTGCAGCCTCCTTCCCCCTGTGAAGTCCCTCAGGGCTGGAGCTAAGGGACTCTCCTCCCGCTGTGTCCCGCAGGACTGTCTCTCCAGCTCGGGCGTGCCCCATCATATCAGCCCTGTGCACACAAGCTCACGGGAGCCCAGGCACTCTTCCCATATCGTGCCTGTTCCATAGGTGAGGAAGCAGCCCGAGGGACACCCAGAACCCATGGCCGCAGCCCCCAGGGGCCCAGGCCTGATGGCCAGGGCAGTGCCTGGATGCCATGAAAGGGAAGGGACCGTGTAAGGCCACAGCCTTCAAAGCTGCTAACCAAAGAACAGGGCCTAAGGGCTTGGACTTCTCAGTGAGCTTCTGCACCTTTGATCAGGGGAGCTTGGCCCTCCTGTCCCTGGCTCTCAGAGCTGGGGGGACCCTGCAGGGCCAGAGTCGGGGTGCTGGGAGAGCTGGACAGCCTGCAGCTGCCTGGCCGAGTTATTTTATGCTCCATGGAGCTGCCCTTCTCATTCACCCAGCTCATTCTTTCCCCCAGAGAGCTGGGACTGGGGCTGGAAAGGAGAGGTGGGAGGAAGGAAGCTGTCACAAAGTCACGAATGAGGGCTCGGGAGGGCCTTCCTGTCCTCCTCTGGAATCTCCTGTCTTGCATCTTTGACGGGGGTGCAGGGGGGAGGACAACAGAATGACGGGGCCGGACATGAGCAAGCATGGCAGGACGGGGTGCCCACTGTTGAAGTTTAGAGACTGGATGTTCTGTGTGATCTAGAGAGTCCCTTCTCTTGGGGCCTTAGTTTCTCCATCTGGAAAATGGGGGTGATGTGGGGACGTGGAGGCTTTCCTGCGGCTGCGCTTTGTTGGCTGTGAACGGATGGACAAATGAGAGCCTTCTCCTTGGCAATGTTTCTTCCCCCCTTCCCTCCTCTGGCAATTTCTCCTAAATCCTCCCCTTTCTGCCGCCCTCACCTTTGTCCTCCCTTCTCTCAGGTCCCTTCCTCTGCTTCTCTTTCATCTCCTTTTGCAAAAATGGATGAACAGTATCTCCATATGCAGCATTCACCCAACTAGGGGGGAGAGGGGAAGAGCTGTTGGCTCATTCCTACTAGAATGTGAATGACTGATGTGTTTAATGTTTAATGTTGGGAGGAGGGGGAGTTAACAGGGCTTCCTGCCATTTAAACCCTAAATCGTTGGTAGTGGAAATTCCAGGCTGGTGAGAGAAATGTTTGGTGACCACAGCCTAGGAACATGGCCTAAGACCTTCTGCGTGGGAAACTGTCTCCCAGCCCAGTGAGGTAAAGCTCACTCCCAGCTGGATGCATCTGAAGTGGCAGCTGTGAGTCCTGGCGTTTGGATGGATCTGGCAGGAGGGAAGGGCAGACCAGAGGAGCCCCTCAGAGCAGAGGCCCTGGAGCTGCCCGCCAGTCCTGGGTGGCACCTGCTGGGCCATGAGCATGTGGTCCCCCCTATTCTGTTGTAAAAAAATGAGAGGGTGTATATTTCTTATAACAGAGAACAAATAGAGGGTGTATATTTTTTATGACAGAGTAAAAATAGAGTGTATATATTTTTATAACAGAGTAGAAATAATGCGTGTACATTTTTTATAACAGAGTAGAAATAGAGGGTGTATTTAGTTTAAAACAGAGTACATGTAGAGGATGTATATTTTTTATAACAGACTAATTTGTGAGGGTGTGTATTTTGTATAACAGAGTAAAAATAGAGGTTGTATATTTTTTATAACAGAGTACAAATAGAAGGTGTATATTTTTTATACCACAGTAAAAATAGAGGGTGTATATTTTTTGTAACAGAGTACAAGTGGAGAGTTTATATATTTTTTAACAGAGCACATATAGAGAGTTTCTATTTTTTATAAAACACTATTTTGTGATTTTCTATATTTTTTATATCGGAGTACAAGCATAGGGTGTGTATATTTTAAAACGGAGCACAAATAGAGGGTCTGTGTTTTTTGGAACAATCTATTTTCTGAGGGTGTATATTTTTTATAACTGAGTAGAAATAGAGGGTGCTTATTTTTTTAACAGTACAAATAGAGGGTGTATATTTTTGACTACATAGTACAAATAGAACGTGTAATTTTTTAATAACAGAGTACTAATAGAGGGTGTATGTTTTTTATAAAACAATATTTTGTGAGTGTGTTTTTTTCTTTAAAACAGAATACAAATAGAGGGTGTATATTTTGTTTATCAGAGTAAAATAGAGGATGTATATATTTTATAACAGAGTAAAAATAGAGGGTGAAAATATTTTATAACAGAGTACAAATAGAGGGTTTTCATTTTTTATAAAAGACTATTTTGTGAGTGTGTGTATTTTTATAACAGAGTAAAATTAGAGGGTGTATATATTTCATTACAGAGTAAAAATAGAGGGTTTATATTTTTTTATTAAAAAATGTTTTGTGAGTGTATATATTTTTCTTATCCGAGTGCAAATAGAGGGTTTATATTTTTTATAACAGAGTACAAATGGAGGGTTTATATTTTTCATAAAAGACTAGCGAGTGTGTATCTTTTTTATAACAGGGTAGAAATAGAGATTGTATATATTTTATAACAGAGTACAAACAGATGCTGTATATTTTTTATAACAGAGTGCAAATAGAGGGTTTATATTTTTCATAAAAGACTATTTTGTGAGTGTGTATATTTTTTGTAACAGAATACAAACAGAGGGTGTATATTTTTTATAACAAAGGACAAATAGACGATTTATATTTTTTTAAAAGACTATTTTGTGAGTGTGTATATTTTTTATAACAGTGTAAAAATAGAGGGTGTATATTTTTTATAACAAAGTACAAATAGAGGGAGTATGTATTTTATAAGAGAGTTCAAACAGAGGATGTATATTTTTTATAACAGAGTACAAATAGAGGGTTTATATTTTTTATAAAAGAGGGTTCTGTGTGTGTGTGTATATTTTTTATAACAGTACAAACAGAGGATATATATTTTTTATAACAGTGTACAAATAGAAGGTGTATATATTTTATAAAAGAGTGTATTAGAGGGTTTACATTTTTTATAAAAGACAATTTAGTGACGTTGTATATTCTTTATAACCACGTAAAATTAGAGGGTGCATATCTTTTATAACAGTGTACAAATAGAGGGTGTATATTATTTATAAGAGGGCAAAAATAGAGTGTGTATACATTTTATAACAGAGTAAAAATAGAGGGTGTATATTTTTTCCAACAGAGTACAAATAGATGGTGTATATTTTTTATAACAGAGTACAAATAGAGGGTGTATATATTTTATAACATTGTAATATAGAGGGTGTATATTTTTTATACCAGAGTAAAATAAATTGTGTATATTTTTTATAGCAGAGTAAAAATAGAGGGTTTATATTTTTCATAAAAGACTATTTTGTCAGTGTGTATATTTTTTATAACAGCGTACAAATAGAGGGTTTATATTTTTTAAACAGAGTACAAATAGCAGGTGTATTTTTTTTATAACGGTGCAAATATAAGGTGAATATTTTTTTATAACAGGGTAGAAATAGATTGTTTATATTTTTCATAAAAGACTAATTTGTGGGGGTTTATATTTTTAATAACAGAGTAAAAATAGGGTGTGTATATTTTTTATAACAGAGTACAAAAAGAGGGTGTATATGTTTTATAACAGAGTACAAAGGGAAGGTTTTTTTTTTATAAAATACAATTTTCTGTGTTTGTGTATTTTTTAACAGAGAACAAAAATACTACGAATATTTTTTATAAGAGAGTACAAATAGTGGGTTTATATTTTTTATAAAAGACTATATTGTGAGTGTGTATTTTTTTATAACAGAGTAAAAGTAGAGTGTGTTTATATTTTATAACAGAGTAAAAATTTAGGCTGTATATTTTTTATAACCGAGTACAAACAGAGGGTATACACTTTTTATAAAAGACTATTTTGTGAATGTGTACATTTTTAAAAACAGATTAAAAATGGAGGGTGTATATTTTTTATTCCAGAGTACAAATAGACGGTGTGTATTTTTCATAGCAGAGTAAAAATAGAGGGTTTATATTTTGTTTAAAAGACTATTTTGTGAGTCTGTATATTTTTTATAACTGAGTAAAAATAGAGGGTTTGTATTTTGTTTAAAAGACTATTTTGTGAGTGTGTATATTTTTTATAACTGAGTAAAAATAGAGGGTTTATATTTTGTTTAAAAGACTATTTTGTGAGTGTGTATATTTTTCATAACAGAGTACAAATATAGGGTGTATATTTTTTATAACAGAGTACAAATAGAGGTTGTATATATTTTATAACAGAGTACAATTAGAGGGTGTATATTTTTTATAAAACACTATTGTGTGAATGTGTATATTTTTAACAAGAGAGTAAAAAGAGAGAATCTATATTATTTATAACAGAGAACCAAAAGAGGATTTAAATTTTTCTAAAAGACTATTTGTGAGTGTGTATATGTTTTATAACAGAGGAAAAATAGAGGATGTGTATTTTTTATAACAGAGTACAAATAGTGGGTTTTTATTTTTTATAAGAGAGAACAAATAGAGGGTGTATGTTTTTTAAAACAGAGTATAAATAGAGGGTGTATATTCTTTATAACAGAGAATAAACAGAGGTTGTGTATTATTATAACAGAGTACAAATAGAGGTTTTATATTTTTTGTAAAAGAATAATTTGTTAGTGTGTATATATTTTATTACTGAGTACAAATAGAGGATGTATTTTTTCTATAACAGACTGCAAATAGAAGGTTCATATTATTTATAAAAGACTATTTTTTAGTGTGTATATCTTGTATAACAGAGTACAAACAGAGTGTGTATATTTTTATAATGGAGTACAAATAGAGCATGTACGTTTATTATAACAGTGTATAAATAGAGGTTTTATATTTTTTATAAACGACTATTTTATGAGTGTGTATATTATTATAACTGAGTAAAAATAGAGGGTGTATATTTTTTAAAACAGTAAAATTAGATGGTGTATATTTTTTGTAACAGAGTAAAAATAGATGGTGTATATTTTTTATAACAGACTACAAATAGAGGGCTTATATTTTTTATAAAAGACTATTGTGTGAGTGTGTATGTTTTTTTACCGAGTACAATTAGAGGGTGTATATATTTTATAACAGAATAAAAATAGAGGGTGTATATATTTTTAACGGTACAATTAGAGGATTTATATTTTTTATAAAAGACTATATTGTGTGTTTATATATTTTATAACATAGTACAAATAGAGCGTGTATATTTTCTATATCAGAATAGAAATAGATTGTATATATTTTGTATAAAATACTATTTTGTGAGTGTGTATATTTTTTATAGCAGAGTAAAAATGAGGGTGTATATATTTTATAACACTGTACATATAGAGGGTGTATATTCTTTATAACAGAGTACAAATATAGGGTTTATGTTTTTTTCTGAAAGACTAATATGTGAGTGTGTATATTTTTCATAACAGAGTACAAATAGAGGGTTTATATTTTTAATACAAGACTATTGTGTGAGTGAGTATGTTTTTTTTTACCGAGTACATTTAGAGGTTATATATATTTTATAACAGAATAAAAATAGAGGGTGTATATATTTTTAATGGTACAATTAGACGGTTTATATTTTTTATAAAAGACTATATTGTGGGTGTTTATATATTTTATAACAGAGTACAAATAGAGGGTGTATATTTTCTATATCAGAGTAGAAATAGACGGTATATATATTGTATAAAAGACTATTTTGTGAGTGTGTATATTTTTTATAGCAGAGTAAAAATGAGGGTGTATATTTTTTATAATGCAGTACATATAGAGGATGTATATTCTTTATAACAGAGTACAATTATAGAGTTTATATTTTTTCTAAAAGACTAATTTGTGAGTGTGTATATTTTTCATAACAGAGTACAAATAGAGGGTGTATATCTTTTATAACAGTACAAATAGAGGGTGTACATATTTTATAACAGAATACAAATAGATGGTTTATATATTTTGTAAAAGACTATATTTGAGTTTTTATATTTTTTATACCAGAGTGCAAAGAGAGGGTGTATATTTTTTAGAACAGAGCACAAATAGAGTTTACATTTTTTATAAAACACTATTTTCTGTGTTTGCATATTTTATTTAACAGAGTACAAATACTGGGGGTATATTTTTATAACAGAGTAAAAATAGAGGTTTTTTTTTTTTTTTATAAAACGCTGTTTTGTGAGGGTATATATTTTTATAACAGAGTAAAAATAGAGTGAGTATATTTTTATAACAGAGTACAAGTAGACGGTGTATATTTTTGATAACAGAGTACAAATATAGGGTTTATATTTTTTGTAAAGACTAATTTGTGAGTGTGTATATTTTTTATAACAGAGTACAATTAGATGCTGTATATTTTTCATAACAGAGTACAAATAGAGGGTTTATAGTTTTTATAAAAGGTTATATTGTGAATGTGTTTTTTTCTTTATAGCAGAGTACAAATAGAGGGTGTATATTTTATATCAGAGTACAAATAGAGGGTGTATATCTTTATACCAGAGTACAAATAGAGGGTGTATATTTTTTATAACAGAGTACAAATAGAGAGTTTATATTTTTTATAAAACACTAATTTGTGAGTTTCTTATATTTTTTATAACAGAGTACAAACAGATGGTGTGTATTTTGTATAAGAGAATACAAATAGAGGGGTTTATACATTTTATAAAATACTGTATTTTCTATGAGTATATTTTTCTAACAGTGTACAAATAGAAGGTGCATATTTTTTAAAACAGAGTACAAATATAAGGTGTATATATTTATAACAGTGTACAAATAGAGGGTTTATATTTTTTATAAAAGACTGTGCTCTGAGTGTGTATATTTTTTATAACAGTGTAAAAATTGAGGGTGTATATTTTTTATAACAGAGTACAAATTGTGGGTGTATGTTTTTATAACAGAGAGCAAATAGCTTAAATTTTTTTTATAAAAGAGTATTTTGCGAGTGTGTATAATTTTAATAAGAGAGTAAAAATAGAGGGTGTATATTTTTTATAACAAAGTACAAATAGGGGGGATAATGTTTTTTTATAACAGACTATTTTGTGAGTCTGTACTTTTTTTATAACAGAGTAAATATACAGGGTTTATATTTTTTTACAGAGTAAAATTATAGGGTGTACATTTTTTATAACAGTTCAAATAGTGGGTTTAAATTTTTTATAAAAGACTATTTTCTGAGTGTGTATATTTTTTATAACAGAGGAAAAATAGAGGGTTTATATTTTCTATAAAAGACTATATTGTGAGTGTGTATATTTTTATAACCGAGTACAAATAGAGTGTGTATGTTTTTTAAAACAGAGTACAAATAGAGGGTTTATATTTTTTCAAAAGACTATTTTGTGAGTGTGTGTATATTTTATAACAGAGTACAAATAGAGGGTGTATATTTTTTATATCAGAGTACAAATGGGGGTTTATATTATTTATAAAGACTGTTTTGTTAGTGTGTATATTTTTTATAACAGAGTACAAATAGATGATTTATATTTTTTATAAAAGACTATTTTGTGAGGGTGTATATTTTATATAACAGAGTACAAAAAGAGGGTGTATATTTTTTATAACAAAATAAAATAGAGGGTGTATATTTTTTATAAAGGACTATTATGTGAGTGTGTATATTTTTTATAACAAAGTAAAAATATAAGGTGTGTATTTTTTATAACAGAGTACAAATTGTGGGTGTATATTTTTTATAGAAGACTATACTGTCAGTGTGTTTTTTTCTTTATAACAGACTAAAAATACAGGTTGTATATTTTTTATAACAGAGTAAAAATTGCAGATGTATATTGTTTATAACAGAGTACATATAGAGGGTTTTATATATATATATATATATATATATATATTTTTTTTTTTTTTTTTACCACAAAAGGACTACTTTACTGTTCATTGGTACATATAAAAGTGATTCTGAGGACCAGTGAAGGCTGCATTTATACCTCCTGCCTTTCTTCCAGGTACGTGTATTTGTTATTTTAGTTTTTTGCACCAATACTACAAAACTTCCTTATTTTGATCAAATTTTAAATGATTCATTTTTTAAAGCAATAAATTTCATGAACAAAATCAACTCTATCAGATGAAGAGTAGTAATATGTAGTAAAACCATAGAGTTTTTTTATTTTGTTTCTTTCAAATTTTATACCTTCTTCTCAAGACTGTACTATGACCCAAATAGCAGTATGTGATTCATGTGTGGACTTTCATGATATTCCACACATAGCATAGCAAGTATGCATAGTTCAAGCATTGACAGAAGATACAAAGTTTCTATCCTGGTCAGTTTGGCTGTCTTTGTAAAGATTCAATGAGTCTCTTAAACGAATAAAGTCAATTGCCCAAGTTCTGAGTTAACCAATTAAAGTTAACTACTGTTAAGCTGTTTTTTTTCTTTTTCTTTTTTTTTTAGAAAAAAGAGAAAAAGAGAAAGAAGGAAGAAAAAAAAGAATGAAATAAAGAGAAAAAGAAGGAAAAAAAAAAAGGAGAACGGGAATCTTGCTCTATCGCCCAGGCTAGAATGCAGTCTACAAATGAATATTAAAAGCTTTTTTATACTAATAATTGTGTTATACAATGGAGACAGGAAGGAATAAGGGAGGAAAATAACAAACAAACAGCCAACCAATATTTCATTTAAACCTATGAAATGCTATGCAATTGCTAGGGAGTGATTTACTCCCAACCATGTGGTCACTTTTAGAATAAATGTAATGTGTTACTGAAAAAAAAAAATGTATGTTTTGTGGATTTGGAGTAGAGAGTTCTTTAAATGTTTATTAAGTTTACTTGTTTGAGGTTTAAGTTCAAGTCCCGGGTATCCTTCTTAACCTTGTTTCATTAATCTGTCCAATATTGACAATGTAATGTTAAAGTCTCCCACTATTATTGTGTGGGAGTCCAAGTCTCTTTGTAAGTCACCAAGAAGTTGCCCTATGTATCTGGGTGCTCCTATATTGGGTGCGCATAGACTTAGGGTCATTAGCTCTTCCCGTTACATTGATCCCTCTACCATTATACAATGTCCTTCTTATCTCTTTCGGTTTCTATTACTTTAAAGTCTATTTTATCAGAGATGAGAATTGCAACGACTGCTTTTTTTTTTTTTTTTTTTTTTTTTTGCTCTCCATTTGGTTGGCAAATCTTCCTCCATCCCTTTGTTTTGAGTCTCTGTATATCCTTGCATGTAAGATGGATCTGGATGAAGCTTACTGATGGGTTTTTTGAAGTGGCTGATACTGGTTGTTCCTTTCTATATATAGTGCCTCTTTCAGAAGCTCTTGTAAAGCAGGCCTAGTGGTAATGAAATCTCTGAGTACTTGCTTGTTTGTAAAAAATTTTATTTTTCCTTCACTTATGAAACTTAGTTGGGCTGGATATGAAATTCTGGGTTGAAAGTTTTCTTTAAGGATGTTGAATATTGGCCCCCACTCTCTTCTGGCTTGTAGGGTTTCTGCTGAGAGATCAGCTGTGAGTCTGATAGGCTTCCCCTTGTGGGTAACCTGACCTTTCTCTCTGGCCGCCCATAGTATTTTCTCCTTCATTTCAACCCTGATGAATCTAATGATTATGTGCCTTGGGGTTGCTCTTTTTGAGGAATATCTTTGTGGTGTTCTCTGTATTACCTGGAGTTGGGTATTGTCTTGCCTTGCTAGGTTAGGAAAGTTTTCCTGGATAATATCCTGAAAAATATTTTCCAGCTTGGATTCATTCTCTCCGTCACATTCAGGTACACCTATCAAACGTAGATTAGGTCTTTTCACATAGTCCCATACTTCTTGGAGACTTTGCTCCTTCCTTTTACCCTTTTTTCTCTAATCTTGTCTTCTCGTTTTATTTTGTTAAGTTGGTCTTCGACCTCTGAAATCCTTTCTTCTGCTTGATCAATTCGACTGTTAAAACTTGTGCATACTTCTCGAAGTTCTTGTATTGTGTTTTTCAGCTCCATTAATTCACTTATATTCCTCTTTAAATTGTCCATTCTCATGAAGATTTCGTGAAACCTTTTTTCAAGGTTCTTAGTTTCCTTGCATTGGGCTAGAACATGTTCTTTTAGCTCACATAAGTTTCTCATTATCCACCTTCTGAAGCCTGATTCTGTTAATTCCTCACATTCATTTTCTATCAGGCCTTGTTCAATTGGTGATGAGGCACTGCAATCCTCTGTAGGAGGAGAGGCATTCTGATTTCGGGTGTTTTCAGCCTTTTTGCGCTAGTTTCTTCCCATCTTTGTGGATTTATCCACCTGTCGTCTGTGTAATTGCTGACTTTCAGATTAGGTCTCTGAGTGGACGTCCAACTTGTTGGTGATAAAGTTTTTTCTATTTCTTAATTTTCCTTTGGCGGATGCCCCCTCCCCCCACAGAGCTGGACCTTCCCGGGTTCAGCTGTACTTGCTGTGAAACTCTCAATCTTCAGCAGTTCCAACTGCTGTTTTTATTTTTTATTTTTGTGGAGGGCGGTACCAGCCTTCCCCTGCGGCGACCCATTATGCCGGCCGAAACAGCAGCATTAAGATTCGTGGCGCTTTTCTGCCCGGGAATCTCCCGGTCTGGTTCCCCACTTCAGTCCGCTTTTCAATCAGCTGAATGGGAGACCCTGCCTTCCCCGGAGCTCCAAACGCCAACCAAAGGGCACTCAGTCCCGTATACTCCGGACTGAGAACCGCCGCGTCGGGGCACCTGCAAAACGGCCGCGCCCCTCCAAAAGGGTCGCGCTGGCGACCCGTGGGGCTCCTCCGCCAAGAATCTCTTGGTCCGTGGGCAGTGAAAATTCGTCTGAAAATGTGACGTCCACTCACTCTCTGTGCTTTCAGTGGGAGCTACAATCCTGAGCTGCTGCTAATCGGCCATCTTGGATGTCTCTCTGGGTTTATATTTTTTATAAAAGACTATTTTGTGAATGTGTATTTTTTTATAACAGATTACAAACTGAGGGTGTATATATTTTATAATACAGTACAAATAGAGTGTTTGTATTTTTTGTAAAACACTATTTTCTGAGTGTGTATATTATAAGTGAGAAAAATGGAGTATATTTTTTATAACAGTAAAAATAGAGGGTGTATATATTTTATTACAGAGTACAAATAGATGCTGTATATTTTTTACAACAGAGTAGAAATTGAAGGCTTATATTTTTTATAAAGGCTATTTTTTGAGTGTGTATATTCTTTGAACAGAATACAAACATATGGTGTATATTTTTTATAACAGAATACAAAGAGAGTGTGTATATATTTTATAAAAGGCTATTTTTTGAGTGTGTATTTTTATAAAAGAATATTTTGTGTGTATTTATATTTTTTATAACAGTACAAATAGTTGGTGTACAGTATTTATAACAGAGTACAAATAGAGGCTTTATATTTTTTTAAAAGACTATTTTGTTAGTGTGAATATATTTATAACAATACAAAAAGAAAGTGTATATTTTTTATAACAGAGTAAAAATAGAAGGTGTATATTTTTTGTAGCAGCGTACAAATAGATGGTGTATATTTTTTGTAGCAGCGTACAAATAGATGGTGTATATTTTTTGTAACAGAGTACAAATAGATGGTCTATAATTTTTAAAAAAGACAATTTTGTGATAGTGTATAATTTTTATAACAGTACAAATAAAGGGTGTCTATTTTTTATAACAGAGTACAAATGGTGTATATTTTTTGTAGCAGAGTACAAATAGATGGTGTATATTTTTTGTAACAGAGTACAAATAGATGGTCTATATTTTTAAAAAAGACAATTTTGTGATAGTGTATAATTTTTATAACAGTACAAATAAAGGCTGTATATATTTTATAACAGAGTACAAACAGGTTGAATATTTTTATAAGAATCTAAAAATAGAGTGTATATATTTTTTATAAAAGACCATATTTTCAGTGTGTATATTTTTTATAACAGAGTATAAATTGAGGGTGTATATTTTTTAAAACAGTACAAATAGAGGGTGTATATTTTTTAAAACACAATACAAATAGAGGGTTTATGTATTTTATAAAGGACTATTTTGTGAGTGCGTGTATTTTTTATAACACATTACAAATAAAAGGTGCATATTTTTTTATAACAGAATACAAACAGAGGTTGAATATTTTTTATTACACAGTACAAATAGAGGATTTATATTTTTTATAAAAGAATATTTCTTGAGTGTGTATATTCTTTGTAAGAGATTACAAATAGAGGTTTGTATTTTTTATTATAGAGTAAAAATAGAGTGTGTATATTTTGTATAACAGAGTACATATAGAGGGTGTATATTTTTATGACAATACAAATAGGGGGAGCATATTTTTATAATGCAGTACAAAAAGAGTTTGTATATATTTTATAACAGAGTACAAATAGATTGTGTATATTTTTTATAATAGAATATTTTGTGAGTGTGTATATGTTTTATAACAGAGTACAAATAGAGGGTGCATATTTTGTAAAACAGAGTTCAAATATAGGTTTAATATTTTTTTAAAAACACTATTTTGTGAATGTGTATATTTCTTAGACTACAATTAGAGCGTGTAAATTTTTTATAACAGAGTACAAATAGAGGTTTTATGTATTTTACAAAAGCCTATTTTGTGAGTGTGTATATTTTGCATAACACAGTACATATTAAGGGTGCATATTTTTTATAACAGTGTACAATCAGAGGTTGAATGTTTTTTATAACAGAGTACAAATAGAGGGTTCATATATTTTATAAAAGAATAATTTTGAGTGTGTATATATTTTGTAACAGAGTACAAATAGAGGGTGTATATTTTGTATAACAGAGTACAAAAAAGAGGGTGTAAATATTTTCTAACAGAGCACAAATAGAGGGTGCATATTTTTATAACAGAGTACAAAGTGCGTATATTTTATAACACAGTACAAATAGATGGTGTGTATTTTTATTACACAGAGCAAATAGAAGGTGTATAATTTTGTAAGAGAGTACAAATAGAGGGTTTATGTTTCTTATAACAGAGTACAAATAGAGGGTGCATACATTTTATAACACAGTAAAAATAGAGGGTGTACATTTTTATAACAGAGGGCAAATAGAGGGTGTATATTTTTATAACAGAGTACAAATAGAGGGTGTATATTTTTAATAACAGTAAAAATAGAGGGCATATATTTTTATAACAGGTTACAAATAGAGGGTTTATATTTTTTATAAAAGAATATTTTTTAGTGTGTATAATTTTTATAACAGAGTACAAATGGAGGGTGCATATTTTTAAACAGAGTACAAATAGAGGTTATATATATTTATAAAACAAAACTTTATGACTGTGTATATTTTATTAGTACAAATATATGGTGTATATTTTTAATAACTATAATTTTAATAACAGAGTACAAATATTGGCTGTATAATTTTTATAACAGAGTACAAATAGAGGGTGTATATTTTTTTAGCAGAGTACAAATAGAGGGTGTGTATTTTCTATAAAAGACTGTTTTGTGAGTGTTTATATGTTTTATAAAAGGGTGCAAATAGAGTGTGTATATATTTTACAAAAGAGTACAAATAGAGTGTGTCTTTTTAATAAAAGGAAAAATAAAGTGTGTATATTTTTTATAACAGTGTACAAATAGAAGCTGTATATACTTTATAACAGAGTACAAATAGAGGCTCTATATTTTTTGTAAAATTCTATTTTGTGACATTGTATATTTTTTATAACAGAGTGAAAATTGTGGGTGTATATTTTTTATAATTGAGTACAATTAGAGGGGGTATATTTTTATAACAGAGTACAAATGGAGGGTGTATATTTTTTATTACAGAGTACAAATAGAGGGTTTGTATTTTTTATAAAAGACTATTTTGTGAATGTTCATATTTTTTTTAACCGAGTACAAATAGAGTGTGTATATATTTTATAACAGAGTAGAAATTGTGGGTGTATATTTTTTATAACAGGGTACATATAGAGGGTGTATATATTTTAAAACAGAGTAAAAATACTGGGTGTATGTTTTTTATAACAGTAAAACTAGAGGGTTTATGTTTTTTATGAAGTCTATTTTGTGAGAGTGTATATTTTTTATAACGGAATAAAAATTGAGGGTGTATATTTTTTATAATGGAAGACAAATAGAGGGATTA
This sequence comes from Ateles fusciceps, assembly GCA_036589455.1. Taxonomy (NCBI): domain Eukaryota; kingdom Metazoa; phylum Chordata; class Mammalia; order Primates; family Atelidae; genus Ateles; species Ateles fusciceps. The sequence goes on from JAZHEH010000882.1 coordinate 11,481,135, forward strand.
TATTTTTTTAAAAGACTATTTTGTGAAAGTGTATTTTTTTAATAACAGAGTACAAATAGAGGGTGTATATTTTTTATAATATTGTACATGTAGGAAGTGTATATTTTTTATAACAGTACAAATAGATTGTTTATATTTTTTATAATAGAGTACAATGTGAATGTTTGTATTATTTATAACAGAGTATAAATAGAGGGTTTATAATTTTTATAACACAGTACATGTAGAGGGTTTATATTTTTTATAGAAGACTAAATTTTGTGTATATTTTCTTTAACTGAGTACAATTAGAGGTGGCTTATTTTTTATAACAGAGTACAAATAGAGGGTTAATATTTTTGTAGGAGAGAACCAATAGTGTGTGTATGTTTTTTATATCAGAGTACCAATAAGGATTTATATTTTTTTAAAAGACTTTTTTGCGAGAGTGCATATTTTTTATAGCAGAGTACAAATTGAGGGTGTATATTTTTTGTAACATAGAACCAATACAAGGTATATATTTGTTATAACAGAGTACAAATATAGGGTTATATTTTTATAAAAGACTACTTTGTGAATGTGTATATATTTTTTAACCAAGTAGAAATAGAGGGTGTATATTTTTCATAATAGAGTACAAATAGAGGGTGTATATTTTTTATAACAGAGTACAAATGGCGGGTTTATATTTTTTATAAAAGACTATATTATGAGTGTGTATATTACTTATAAGAGAGTACAAATAGATGGCGTATATATTTTAAAACAGATTACAAATAAAGGGGTTATATCTTTTATAAAAGACTATTTTGTGACTGTGTGTATTGTTTATAACACAGTACAAATAGAGGGTGTATGTATTTTATAACAGAGTACAAATACAGGGTTTATATTTTTTATAAAATGCTATATTTTTAGTGTGCATATTTTTTATAATAGAGTACAAATAGAGGGTGTATATTTTTTAAAACAGAGTACAGAGTGTTTATATTTTATATAAAAGACTATTTTGTGAGTGTGTATTTTTTAATAACAGATAAAATTAGAGGGTGTATATCTTTTATAACAAATTACAAATCGAGGGTGTATATTTTTTATAACATAGTACAACTATAGGGTGTATGTTTTTTAAAACAGAGCACAAATAGAGTCTTTATATTTTCTGTAAATGACTAATTTGTTAGTGTGTGTATTTTTTATAACAGAGTATAAATATGGGGTGTTTATTATTACAGAGTACAGAGGGATTATATTTTTTAAAAAGACTACTTGTGAGTGGACATAATTTTTATAACAGAGTAAATATTTAGGGTGTATATTTTTTACAACAGAGTACAAATAGAGGCTGTATATTTTTTGTAACAGCACAAATAGAGGGTTTATATTTTTTATAAAAGACTATTTTCTGAGAGTATATTTTTTTATAACAGAGTACAAATACATGGTGTATATTTTTAATAACAGGATAAATAGAGTTGTATATTTTTTATAACAGTAAAAGTAGAGGGGTTATATTTTTCATAATAGACTATTTTCTGAGTGTGTGTATTTTTTAGAATAGACTAAAAATTGAGGGTGTATATTTTTTCTAACACAGTACATATAGAGATTTTATATTTTTAATAAAAGACTATTTTGTGAGAGTGTGTATTTTTTATAACACCATAAAATGAGATACTGGATATTTGTATAAGAGATTAAAAATTGAGGGTGTATACTTTTTATTACAGGGCACAAATAGGGGGTTTATATTTTATATAAAATACTGTTTTTTGAATGACTATATTTTATATAACATAGTACAAATAGTGGGTGTACAGTTTTTATAACAGAGTAAAAATAGAGAGTGTGTATTTTTTATGAGAGTACCAATAGAGGGTTTATGTTTTTATAAAAGACTATATTGTGAATACGTATATTTTTTATAAGAGTAAATATAGAGCATGTATATTATTTATAACAGAGTACAAATTGAGGGTGTATATTTATTATAACAGAGTACAAATAGAAGGTGTACATTTTTTAAAAAACACAATTTTATGAGTGTGTGTATTTTTTATGACCAAGTAAAAATAGAGGGTGTATATTTTTATAACAGTGTACCAGTAGAGGGTTTATATTTTATATAAAAGACTATTTTTTGAGTGTGTACATTTTTTATAACCGAGTACATATAGTGTGTGTATATTTTATATAACAGTACAAATAGAGGGTTTATATTTTTTGTAAAAACTAATTTGTGAGTGTGTTTAATTTTTATAACAGGGTACAAATAGAGGGTTTATATTTTTTATAAAAGATTATATTGTGAGTGTGTATATTTTTTATAACAATGTACAAATAGAGGGTGTATATATTTTGAAACTGAATAAAAATAGAAGCTGTACATTTATTATAACAGAGTACAAATTGAGGGTTTATATTTTTATAAAAGAATACTTTGTGAGTGTGTATATTATTTATAACAGAGTAAAAATAGATGGTGTATATATTTTAAAACAGATTACAAATAGAGGGTGTATATTTTTTATCACAGGGTACAAATACAGGGTTTATATTTTATATAAAAGACTATTTTGTGAGTGTGAATATATTTTATAACTCAGTACAAATAGAGGCTGTATATTTTTTATAACAGAGTACAAATAGCGAGTTTATATTTTTTATAAAAGACTATTTTGTGAGAGTGTATATTTTTTATAAAAGAATAAAAATTGAGGGTGTATATATTTTAAAACAAATTAAAAATAGAGGGTCTGTATTTTTTATTACAGGGTACAAATAGAGGGTTTATATTTTTATAAAAGTATATTTGGTGAGTGTGTATATTTTCTGAAACAGAGTAAAATTACAGGTTGCATATTTCTTATAACAGAGTATAGATAGTGGGTGTATATTTTCTATAACAAGGTACAAATAGAGGGTGTGTATTTTTTATAAGAGAATACACTTAGAGGATTTATATATTTTATAATACAATTTTGTGACTGTGTATACTTTTTTTTATAACAGTACAAAGGGGCTTTATATTTTGTATAAAAGACTTTTTTTTGAGTGTGTATATTTTTTATAACAGAGTGCAAATAGAAGATGTATATTTTATATTAGCGACTACAAATAGAGGGTTTATATTTCTAATAAAAGCCTATTTTTGTGAGTGGTTAAATTATTTAAAACCAAATACAAATAGAGGGTGTATATTTTTTATAACAGAGTAGAAATACAGTGTTTATTTTATTTATAAAACACAGTTCAGTGAGTGTCTATATTTTTATAACAGAGTACATTGGAGGCTGTATATTTTTTCAAACAGTAAAATTGGAGGGATTATATTTACTGTAAATGACTATTTTGTGACTGTGTGTATTTTTTATAACAGAGTACAAATTGAGGGTATAAAATTTTTATAACAGAGTACAAATAGATTGTTTATATTTTTTATAAAAACTAGTTTGTGAGTGTGTATATTTTTTTAACAGAGTAAAAATAGAGGCTGTATATTTTTATAACAGAGTACAAATAGGGGCTTTATATTTTTTATTAGAGAGTATTTGGTGAGAGTGTGTATTTTTTCAAAAATAGTAAATATAGAGTGTGTATATTTTTTATAACTGAGTACAAATAGAGGGTGTATATTTATTATAACAGAGTACAAATAGGAGGTGTATGTTTTTTATAACATAGTATAAATAGAGGTTGAACTTTTTTCATAAAAGACTATTTTGTGAGTGTGTTTCTTTCTTTATAACAGAGTACAAATAGAAGGTGTATATATTTTACAACAGAGTGAAAATCGAGGGTCTATACTTTTTATAATAGAGTACAAATAGAGGGTTTATGTTTTTTATAAAAGTCTAGTTTGTGAGTGTGTATATATTTTATAACAGTGTGCAAATAGAGGGTGTATATTTTTATAACAGTAAAAATAGAGGATTTATATTAGTTATAAAACACGGTTTGTGAGTATGTACATTTTTAAAAACAGACTACAAATAGAGCATGCATTTTTTTATAATAGAGTACAAATAGATTGATAATATTTTATATAAAAGACTAATTTGTGAGGGCGTATATTTATTATAACAGAGTAAAATTAGAGGGTGAAATTTTTAATAACAGAGTACAAATAGAGGGTGTCTGTTTTTTATAACTGTGTACAACTAGAGGGTTTATATTTATTGTAAAAGACCATTTTGTGAGTGTGTATATTTTTATAACAGTGTAAAAATAGAGGGTGTATATATTTTATAACAGAATACAAATAGAGGGTGTATATTTTTGATAATGAAGTGCAAATAGAGGGTGTATATTTTCTATGACCCATTAAAAATTGAGGGTGTGTATATATATTTTTATAAAAGACTGTATTTTGAGTGTGTATTTTATTTTATAACAGAGTACAAATTCAGGGTGTAAATATTTTATAACAGAATACAAATTGAGGGTTTATATTTTTATAATACACTATTTTCTGATTGTGCACATTTTTGTAACAGAGTACAAATAGATGGTTTATATTTTTTATAAAACTATTTTTGTGAGTGTGTTTACTTTTTTATAACAGAGTACAAATAGAGTGTGTATATTTTCTAAAGCAGAGTACAAATAGAGGGTTTACATTTTTTATAAAAGACTAAATTGTGAGTGTTTATATTTTTTATAAGAGAGTAAAAACAGAGGGTGTATATATTTTATAAGAGAGTACAAATAGAGGGGTTTACATTTTTTGTAAAACACTATTTTCTGAGGGTGTATATATTTTTTATAACAGAGTACAATTAGTGGGTTTATATTTTTTATAACAGAGTACAAATATAGGGTGTATGTTTTTTATAAAAGACATGTTAGACTGTATATATTTTATAACTCAGTACAAATAGAGAGTGCATATTTTTTATAACAGAGTACAAAGAGTGGGTGTACATTTTTTATAACAGAGTACAAAGAGTGGGTGTACATTTTTTATAACAGAGTACAAATAGAGAGTTTATATTTTTTATAAAAGACTATATAGTGGGTGTGTATATTTATTATAACAGAGTATAAATAGAGGGCTTATATTTCATATATCAGAGTACAAATAGAGGGTTTATATTTTTTATAAAGGCTATTTTGTGAGTGTGTATATTTTTTATAACAGTACAATTAGAGTGTGTATATTTTATATAATGGAGTACAAATGGAGGGTGTATATTTTTTTATAACAGAGAACAAATAGAGGGTTTATATTGTGTATAAAACTATTTTGTGTGTGTATATTTTTTATAAGAGAGTAAAAATATTGTGTGTAGATTTTTCATCACAGTGTACAAATAAAGGGTTTATATTCTTTATAACAGAGTACAAATACAGGTTTTATATATTTTATGAAACACTGTTTCCTGAGTGTGAATATTTTCTATAAAATAGTACAAATAGAGAGTGTATATTATTTATAACAGCAAAAATAGAGGGTGTATATTTTTTATAACAGAGTACAACTATATGGTGTATATTTTTTATAATAGAGTAGGAATTGAGGGTGTATATTTTTATTACACACTAGATTATGGGTCTCTATATTTTCCATAACAGATTACAAAGAGTGGGTGTATATATTTTATAACAGAGTAAAAAATAGAGGGTGTGTAGTTTTTATTACAGACTAGATTGTGAGTGTGTGTATTTTCAATAACAGATTAAAAATTGCAGGTGTATATTTTTTACAACAGAGTAAAAATACAGATTGTGTATTTTTTATTACAGAGTACAAATAGAGGGTGTACATTATTTATAACGGAGTACAAATACAGGGTTTATATATTTTATAACAGGGTACAAATAGTGGGTGTATATTTTTATAACAGAGTACAAATAGTTGGTGTATATTTTTTATATCACAGAACAATTAGAGGGTGTATATTTTTATAACAGAGTACAAATAGGGGCTGTATGTTTTTTATTACAGAGTAAAAATAGAGGTTGTATATTTTTTATAACAGAGTTTAAATAGAGGGTGTATACATTTTATAACAGAGTAAAATTTGAGGGGGTATATTTTTTATAACACACTATTTTTTGAGTGTGTATATTTTATGTAACTGAGTAAAACACTGGGTGTATATTTTTTATAATAGATTACAAATAGAGAGTGTATATTTTTTATAACAGAGTACAATTAGAGGGTGTATATTTTTTATAAAAGAGTACAAATTGAGGGTGTATATTTTTTATAACAAAGTACAAATAGAGGGTGTATGTTTTTTGTAACAGAGTAAAAATAGAGGTTGTATATTACTTATACCAGGGTAAAATTAGATGTTGTATATTTCTTATTACAGAGTAAATATAGAGGGTGTATATTTTTTATAACAAAGTACAAATACAGAGTGTATAGATTTTTATAACAGAGTGCAAATAGAGGATGTATAATTCTTATAAAACAATACAAATAGAGGTATATTTCTTATTACAGAGTAAAAATAGATTGTGTATATTTTTAATAACAGAGTACAATTAGAGGGGTGTATATTTTTTATAACAGAGTACAATATAGGGTTTATATTTTTTATTACAGACTAGATTGTGATTCTGTCTATTTTATTTTTTAATATATATATATTTTATTGCATTTTAGGTTTGGGGGTACATGTGAAGAACACGGAAGATTGTTGCATAGGTACACACATGGCAGTGTGATTTGCTGCCTTCCTCCCCATCACCTATATCTGGCATTTCTCGCCCATGCTATCCCTCCCCCAACTCCCCACCCCCCGCTGTTCCTCCCCTTTCCGCCCCGACAGACCCCCAGTGTGTGATGCTCCCCCTCCCTGTGTCCATGTGTTCGCATTGTTCAACACTCGCCTATGAGTGAGAATATGTGGTGTTTGATTTTCTGTTCTTGTGTCAGTTTGCTGAGAATGATGGTTTCCAGGTTCATCCATATCCCTACAAAGGACACGAACTCATCGTTTTTGATGGCTGCATGATATTCCATGGTGTATATGTGCCACATTTTCCCTGTCCAGTCTATCATCGATGGGCATTTGGGTTGGTTCCAGGTCTTTGCTATTGTAAACTGTGCTGCAATGAACATTCATGTGCATGTGTCCTCATAGTAGAACGATTTGTAGTCCTTTGGATATATACCCAGTAATGGGATTGCTGGATCAAATGGAATTTCTATTTCTAGGTCCTTGAGGAATTGCCACACTGTCTTCCACAATGGTTGAACTAATTTACACTCCCACCAACAGTGTAAAAAGCGTTCCTATTTCTCCACATCCTCTCCAGCATCTGTTGTGTCCAGATTTTTTAATGATCGCTATTCTAACTGGCGTGAGATGGTATCTCAATGTAGTTTTGATTTGCATTTCTCTAATGACCAGTGATGATGAGCATTTTTTCATATGTTTGTTGGCTTCATGTATGTCTTCCTTTGTAAAAGTTCATATCCTTCACCCACTTTTGAATGGGCTTGTTTGTTTTTTTTCTTGTAAATTTGTTTTAGTTCTTTGTAGATTCTGGATATCAGCCCTTTGTCAGATGGGTAGACTGCAAAGATTTTTTCCCATTCTGTTGGTTGCTGATTCACTCTAATGACTGTTTCTTTTGCTGTGCAGAAGCTGTGGAGTTCGATTAGGTCCCATTTGTCTATTTTGGTTTTTGTTGCCAATGTTTTGGTGTTTTGGTCATGAAGTCCTTGCCTACGCCTATGTCCTGATGGTTTTGCCTAGATTTTCTTCTAGGGTTTTTATGGTGTTAGGTCTTATGTTTAAGTCTTTAATCCATCTGGAGTTAATTTTAGTGTAAGGTGTCAGGAAGGGGTCCAGTTTCTGCTTTCTGCACATGGCTGCCTAGTTTTCCCAACACCATTTATTAACAGGGACTCATTTCTACATTGCTTGTTTTTGTCAGGTTTGTCAAAGATCAGATGATTGTAGATGTGTTGTGTTGCCTCGGAGGCCTCTGTTCTGTTACATTGGTCTATATCTCTGTTTTGGTACAAGTACCATG